>CM062586.1:1147500-2397500 GCA_031468815.1 Morus bassanus
CATGTGAATTAAGTTGGATAGAGATATAATTGAGTGTCCCTTTGTATGGGCACTTGGTTACTTTTATAAATTTTATGTAGCACCTTTTCTTTCCCTAAGATATTGCTGTTGTCTGGGTATTCTTATTTTGGGGTTGGAGGTAAAGAAGAACTTGAAAATGACTTTTAAATGAAAGAACTTTCTATTATATTTATCTGTCTGGAGGCAATAAATCTGTTTCAGCAGATTAAATACTGACTTCTTTATAAAACCCTGTTTTCTCAAACCTCTTATCAGCAGCACTTGGCAGTAATCACACCTAAGGAAACTTATAATTTTCCTCAAGGAGGTGACACTGACAGAATTAAAAATGAAGGAGCCCCCTGAAAAGCCAGTTCATTACAAATTAACAGTGGTCCTAGCAAAGCAGTGGGCTAAGGCGTGTCAAATAGTGATATGGATAAAGAAACCCAGCATTTTAAACTGTCAGAGCTGGGAGCATAGCTAGCCTTAGAACAAATTAATCACATATTGTCAACGCAAAGTTGCATCAAATTAACACATCGGATTCCAGCATATTAATGTGAGAATGCTTTCACCTGATTATTACTGCAAACCATTGCCACTCTCTGACTGCAAAGATATAATTAAATTGCTAAATAGAAAGTGCATATAATATCTCTGCATGCATTTAGGATGCATGAGCTGAAAAGATCACATCCTAGTAAGTGACAGTTTCTATTTGTAGGAAAACTTTACTTTTTTTCCTCTCTTTTATTTACTTGGGAGTACTAGAGTATGAAATTAGAAAAGTTAGTAATGTTGTTTGCACTCCATATGACTTAGGTGAAATACAGGTTTAATTTAACTGATTTGCTATGCGGCATGTGAGTACATAATTAGCTTCACTCTTCTCCATACTTTCTTGGGGGCAAGGAGAGGAAAGAAGAGATACTTTAGAGTTGTGAAAGAAGACTATGAAAAAGCAGGTGTTAATACCTTACTAAAGATGCTGTTGACTGATCTTAGAGAGGTTGCTGGACGATTTGTTTAAAATTAAACTGCGCTTAAAATCTGTTGAGGTGAGACAGTGCTTAAATTGGATACAAGTTTATTAGATGTGCTGTGTCTGTTGACATGTCTTTGCTTGTGAATTTGATACTTGCAAAAATCCATCTTGACGTTGTGTGTTCATCACAAAGTGCTCAGTTTAGTTAATCTACTGATGGACAAAAGGCAGTGTTGTAACAAAACCTGATGTATTAATTATTCTGTGTGAAATAAGTAATAATAATAAAGTAATCAGCTCAGAGTTTCCAACTCTTTGCTCCGTACCCTTTCGTGTAACACCAGGTGACAAGCAATGCTTTGCGCCTGTGCCCGCTCCCTGCGGTCACCCCACGCCGCCTCTCTTGCCCTTCCTCTTCCAGTTCTTTGCATGGCCTTCCTGTATTAATGTCTCAGCCCTTCAATTCTTATATGAAGTGTCTTCAAAAAGATTATGTTTAAGCTTGATTGTAAGTGCCTTTTATAAAATGCTTTTCTCATCAAAGGTCCTTTTTACCTCAGGCGTTGGTGAACTGGCACGCTCCTCTCTAAAGAGGGTGTAAGCATTGGAGAAACTCTGAAATGTATCAATAAAATAGTGTGGTGTGCTATATTTAGTCAGGATGCATGTCAAACACTAAATTCTTCCTGTAGCAAGGAAGAAAAATTCTCATGCTTGATGTATTGAAAGCAGTGTTGTAAGACACTAAAATTATTGTGTAATTCTAACAGGGCTACATCGCTTCAAATTTGTGTCTGCGTGGATGGCATCATGACATCCACCCTGCTTCCATCCCATTTTAACGTAGGCACCAACAAAAGAAAGTTTAAAATGCCTTTTATGTCTTTAAAACGTCGTTTGTCAGTAACTGTTTCTCTAAGCCCTGAACAGGTTATGGGGAGGTTAAGCCTGAACTGGTTTTGGTTGCCTTACCTCGTAGTTTCTTTGATGAAGAAGTAACAAGTAGAAGGTGCACTTTAAGTGGAAGGTACAGACCTTTGTTTTTGTGGGAGGAATCGTAATTCTGCTTGAATATTTTAATTTCAACAAACACCGTGAGGTGAAGACGATTGTGAGGACAAGTGGGAGCTCATTAGATGGTTCTGACCTTGCCCGGAGTCAAGAGAGGACCTGAGAGTTTGACAGGAGTTCTTCCAAAACATCCAAGCCCTTTTTCTTTGTATGAAATGTTATTTAAATAGAAAACGAGGGAAAACAGCTGGTACAATGAAATGTGCAGGCAAAATTTAATGAATGGCCAGTTTGATGATGTATTTAAACAAAAAGCATTTCTTAGGCAATGGTCATTTAAAGCAAGCTTAATTAGAATTAAAGAATTTTAAAGTAGCTTTTACAATGCACTTGTTAATATTTTGGCTGAATCATATTGCGTTTTATTCTGTCTAATTGATTTTTAGCAATTTACTAATGTAATTATCTTTCCCTTAATTACAGATCAAACCAAATGAAAAACGTATTCACAAGTTAAGGTTCTTAACAGCCAAAGAAATATGGATATGTTTTATGAGCAAATGTTTTTAATGTCTGCTATTTGCAGGAGGATTGGATGTATACACTTAACAGAAATGTTTACTGTGAGAAAAATTTCTGTGGGAGATAAGTATTTTTTATTTCTCAGAGGATAGTCTTTTAGACTATGCCTTTACTCTGACCTTTGTACTTGAAAAATAACTTTAAAACATTGACACTAATTACAGAGTAAGGACTCTCTTACAGGTCTGTTCAGGCACCATAGTATCGCTAACCAAGGAATTCTGGGTTTTAGTAATGGTTTAGTTAAACATTAAATTTAAATGGAGTGGTAATTGTTTTATTCTTGTTTCCAGTATAAATTTAGATTTTATTAAATTTTTATTTATTTATTTAAGATTTTATTAAATATTCCCCACTCAATTTATAAAGACAATATAATGGTCTGGTTTTTCCCATCTAAGATTCCTTTATTTGCTTATCTGAAACAAACAGGAAAATAATTCTGATTAGCTTCTTAATACTAGTAACACTCATTTAAGATGAGAAAAATTTATTTGCTAACAAAAAAAGTTTCTCAGCTCTCTATGGAGATTGAATTTATTATACCTTAGGCTAAGTCCTGGGAAAAAAATGTTGAAAAAACTTTGTCAGTGCAGTGAAGCCCTCTTACTGCGTCTGGTGTTACAGAATGGTGTGGGGGTTTTTGGTAGTGTCATCTGCAGGAGAACAGGTTTTAACCCTGCATCAATTAAACTTGATTGAACTAGCCCATCAGAGCATTTTCATGTGCAATATTTTAAGGGCAAAAGCTTCCTAAGGTTAAACTTCTTAATAGTCTTTTTAAAGGTACCACCTAAATGTCGTGTGGCTATTGAAATTGCGTAGGAAAGGTCCTTTTATAAAACTGGTACTTTGTGGTGGATGAAGAAGTAGCCTACCAGCACCTACTCGCTTTCAGGGATAGAGGTGTAATGTAAGAGTTAAAAAGTCTTAATATTATTAGTCCTGGACTTCTTTCCCCGATACTGTGGTCATCTGGAATGCTGATATAGATTCCCTACCATATACAGAATGCTTTTTTTTTTTTTTAAATACTTGGTTTAAATGGCTTTTGGCTCAAAATGACCTCAAGCAAGAACCCAGCCTTTCCATGATGTCAGCTGTGGCCATAGCTTGTCATACACTGCTGACTCTTTTTTAAAGGAGCGCTTTCGAAGAGAAATGTAGCGTTAGTGCTGAATGAAAGAGTTATGAGTAGGTAGTAAAGATCTTTTCTGTATCCAGATAAAAGTGTAAAGAACACTTATGGAGATAGGGTATAATTATGAGAGAGATTTTAGCCATACTGGAATTTTTAGGCCAGTCTTCTGAAAAGTATCCTGAGAGTATTAATTCTGCAAAAAGCTGGGAGTCCGGGTTTTTTCTCAACTCAAAGTCTGAGTCATTTGTATTATTTCAGAATGTATATTATATGCCGTGTAAAGTATATTTTTAAAAGTAATTTTGTAGGCACAATAATAGGGAAGCAGTACTTAATTAGAAAAATAACGTAGAATTGCAGTGCACATTTATATGTAATGCAAATATTATTTTCTGAAAGAAGCAGTATAAAATTTTCACAGCCAGTCAATTCTTTTTGCAGTCATACTGCGAGTAAAAACAAAGAGACAAGTCAGCCACAGAAAATCTGTTAGGTTGCTATCAGTGCAGTTAATTAGAACTTCAAATTCCTTGAAAGGATACATCCAAGGTCTGAACTTGTGTTGCAGATTTGAGGTATTTTTAATTTTTTTTTTAATTGCTGGGACAGGGTAGAATTAAGTCTCAGGTCTTGCAATTCTTTATTCTATCCGCTAAGCTAATTATTCTCAGCTGCCTTGCTCTTGGTTACCCCCTCGGTGCTGGGAAGGCAGCGTTCCTCCGCCACGCTCCCAGGAGCAGCTTCCCCCGGGCTGCTCGTAGCCCCTTCGCTGCGGGACTCGCTGGACGTGCCGGACCCGCACCGCTGCTGCCGCCCCTCTGGCGAGGGCTGGCTGCGAGAGGAACTCGGGAGCGGCTTCGGCAGCGTTCAGTGCAGTGCAGCAGTCGACACCGGCGTTGCAGGGTTGCCCTGTTTCTTAAGCACTGAAGAGAAAAAAATCAAGCTGAAGGACACGGTTGAGACATCCCTCGCTGAAGAGGCTTTAGTATTCTTCTTGGAATTGGATTCTGTTCTTTTTGCAAGAAGAGCAAATAGTTTTGTTTAACAGAGCACTAAGGCATTTATTCTTTTGTTAGTAGTTTTTGCAGTGCAAAACTTTGACCATATTGCTGGAAGCACGATTGTTTAAATTTAGTTTGATTAAATGAATACACCTCACTGACAAGTAATATAACCAAGTCAAATTCTACATAATTTTTCTTGGTGTAATCCAGCCCTAGGATTATTTATCATAGATCATTTTCTCAAGGCTGTGCTTTTTAATCCCATGACTTTTTGCTCATAATAACAAAGTTGGAGGGAGTAACGCGCAGGTCAGCACCATGCGGCGCGAGCAGCTCTGCAGTTCTTGCGGGGGTTCGCGGTCAGGGTGCTCTGGGCAGACCTGGGCATCGCAGCCAGCGCCTGGCCCTCGTGGCGTGGGCCCGGCGGGTCGGACGGTGCCCTGCTGTCCCAGCAGCCCGAGTCACCTCCCTGTCCAGGCGGGGTGTGACTTGTTCTTTGGGCCTTGCCAAATAATGCAGATATCTTCCTGAGTATAAGGAAACTTTGGTTTAAGGGGCAAGTTTAGTGACTGATGCTGAGAAGGGAATCACCTGGTAGAGGAAATAAAATCCCACCTTCATGAGCAGCCTGACTGCTACATCATTTTCCGTCTCTCTGATGGTTTTTAAATTGAGGGGGAAAAAGCTGTTGTGATAGTGTCACTAAACACTGCAGAACGTATTTCCATACAAAAACCTTCCTAGATAGGAAATTCCAGTTAATAATAATTTGGAGAAGAACCTGTAGTAAAGCTTGAACATATTAACTACTAAGAGTTTAATTTGAGCTCTGGGGGAAATGATCTATCTAGATAGGCAGAGTAAAAATGATGAGATTTCAGGCAGGTTTTACAGATGATTTTCTCTTTCTTTTTAAGACTAATTGAGTCATTTTAATGATAAGCCTTGCTTGGCTTCTTTGAATGGACTGCATGTAATTAGTTGTGGCTTCAACTTTGAAATGTTTTGACAGAAAATGTATCATTTAGCTCGTAAATTTTTTCTAGCATCTGCCTTTAATTTTTGTTCATTTTCTGCAACATACAACTTTGCTACTTCAGGTCAAATTCCAGATACAGCTCTGTTTTCTTTGTTATCTCGATTGTTTCCTTCAGGATGAGGGAGAATAATTACACAGAACATCTTTTCCAAGCAGCTGGAGTCAAATTCCAGCTGACTGCAGCACCTGTGAAGACGGTACCTCTGCCTCGGGGCTGCGCGGTGCCGTGCCAGCCAGGGCTGCGTGGTGACGATGCGCTCCGGAGTGCACAGACTCGTCCTCGTAACGCTACTGCCCTTCTGTGAGCTTCAGATGGCAATAATGCCAGTGAATGCAAAGTGTCTGGTTTAGACTAATTAGAGGGATGATTTGTGAAACGCTGGCTATTTATTTAATTAATCACCAGCACAAAGCTATAAAACCCATATTTTAAAAATCCCTGTTAGTTTGCCATGTGGTTAATAGATTGTGGCACATTAAAAAGTGACATGGTGATGTATTAAAAATGTTCCACCTAAGGTTGGCTAATGTCCTCGAGGAACTTAAGCTGTCTGCTTTATGCAACAGAAGCATAGGATTAGAGGCTGATCTGTTTAAGGATTGAATATTTCTGAAAACATTCATCTTTTGTATAGCATCTGTTCATTAAAATATATCGTGGCATATTTCTTAACGTACAAATAATGTTTATGGTGTAGTTTTAATTATAAGTTTTTGTTGCATTTTGTTATTACAAAGAATAACACTATTCCTCAGTATTAAATTGTAATGCTTATTACTAAGTAAAATATAAATAATTCTTCTAAAGTAGGCCATTCCTTTTCTTCACTACATGGAAACTAAGGATAGTGTTGTGTAATGAATGCATTTTTGTTGCAGCTGTAGCAATTGCATTTTGATAAATCTGAATGTGTGTTTTCATTCTTCAGCAGAACTATTGGAACTGAATAGATAAGGGTGTAATATCCACGGTTAGCTCGGTGCCATCGCAGGCGGTGTGGAATCCAGCCCTCTGGAAAAAGGCAGCTCCAGGTCCTGGGCTTGGCTTCGGCGGTGCTGCAGGGAGTGTGCTGACCTGCTGCACAGAGGTGCTCTCATTCCTGGCAAAATGCCTTTGGAGCATGACAGGATTAAAGATGGATTGGGTCCATTTGTCCTAAAAAGCGATACCTGTATGAAAGTAAATGAGGCCTGGGCTGCAAAGAGGACGGGTTTGGGGTTTCTCCCTCTGTTCCAAATAAAATTTGTCAGAAAAAAGTAATAACAAGAAATCATTTTCATAGCAATTTAAGTAAAACTTTTTTTAATTTAGAGTAAGTTGTAGAAATGAATGCGTATTAATATGACTGAAGTATGCTGTTACGAGAATTATATGTCTTATTCTTTGCTCAGGACTTACAAAGTTCTATTAATTGTGGGAGTGAATGCCAAGAAGGAGCAGGCAGTAATTTGGGATATTTGATTTTGTGGTTATATATGTAAATCATAGTTTTGAGGTACATATAAAAATCCGTTCAGGTGGAAGCGTGGAAGGAAACTGTCCAGCTTTGGAGGTTATGTTTCTCAGCTGTGTGTTGTATAATTAACTGGTACATTAGGAGGGGGGCTAGAATAAAACATGAGTATGCTAATGCAGCCTGGAGCTGATGTTGTAGTGATCATTGCAATGCAGATAACGCATTTCTCATAACTGCTGCTGCCTACTGGAGCCTTTGAAACATCTGGACCTTTAATTGAAAAATAGTGTGGTGCTATACAAAGCAGACATGCTAAGTGAAGTCAACAATTTAGAATAAAAAATAATAGTGTGTTATTTACCTTGTGGTTAAATATTCATACTTTGTTATGCTTTGTATAACAGGAAATTACTGGGTTAAATTTTTATGAATAGTGACAGTGTGAATAAGATAGATTAAGTATTTAACAATGTTAATGGAATTTTACATTGTGATCTGCTAGCTCTGCAGCACGAGCTGGGATGATACAAAGGAGAACCCCCTCCTCGAAGGGAACAACTTTGAAGGCGCATTGAAAACCTGGGAGGACTGGCAGGCATGCCAAACGTAGCCTGGTCTTGGTCTGTTGTCCCAGTGGCCACACTGGTGGCATTTTCCATAAATGACTTAAGAATAACAAAAGTAATCATATGGCTATAGTAATGAAAAATACCAATACTGACTTAACCACCTGATGAAATAAATATCGTTCTTATTTCGCCATAGTAGGGCATAGTATGGTGCGTTGGAGAGTAAAAGGGGTAGAACTACCCTATATTTTCATACGAACACTAAGACTTAGCGTTGTGCCTCTGAATATTACTATAATATGCAACTGAAAGGGCATTTTCTCCAGATCTGTTATAATACTGTGCACATAAAATGAACAGACTATGTTATAAATATTTTACCATCATATTATGTTAGATGCTGTTCTACTCACCGCACCAAAATGTACCGGTTGCAGCTACACGTTTCACTGCTGGGTAGCGCGGGTCTTGGGTACTGAGGCTGATAAACATGTTCATCATCCTGTTTTGCTGCCAGTGTGTTTGCTCTGAACCGTATGCCGGTAGTGTCGTTATACTGTGCTGCAGTATGATGGCTTCTGCCACATGCTTATTGAAAGCTTTTAAGATATTTGATCATCTAAACTTAAAAAAAAAAAAAATTATTTTTTTTTAGATGACCCTTTTTCTACTCAGCCCCTCAAAAGCTCTTTTGCATTTGAGTGAATATGACTGACTGTTTTATTCCCACTTACTTTGGATGAAGAAATAATTGCTCTAAATTTCTAAGGTTTTTTTAAGAGCTTAGAAAATGGTGCTTTTCAATGGTCATCTTAAAAAAATATAGTCCTTCATATTGCCATAAACTGTTAGGACTTTTGTTTGTGTTGTAAATGCTGAGTTAATATATTTCAATTTTTTTCCCTTCATGTATTTTCTATATGTTGTTTAAATGCATATGTGAGTAAGTTCTGTTCAGGAGGTGATTGCTGGATCACGTAGTATATTAAAATACCCTGTCACCTGAAACAAAAAACATTTCACTGAGTTTAGAAGTGAGAAGAAATTTTACATTTGGAAAAGGCTAAGCATTTATTTCCATTTTGTGTGGTGTTTAGCATTGTTTGCTGGGAGGTGAGTCAATGACTTGAATTAATTATAATTACTGAAGAGACATATACTGATTGAGCAAATAAAGTAGTAAGCTCATTCGTGCCAAGGCCATCTAATTAAATGCTAACTTTGGATAAGCTAGATGTGCATGAAAGATTAATTTTAAGAGGTTTTTATGACTCTCACTAAATAATGATTCAGTAAAATCTTTGCATTATATCATTAGGACATCAAATCTTAAAGTGATACAACATTTAGTCACAGAACTCTATTGTACAGGAAGATGCCGTAAATTATTATTGTTGAAAATTAATCACTTTTCTCTAAGAAATGTTTATGGACTTTGTTTTAATTTTCTACTGTGGTGTGCAGTGAAGCAAATGAGAAGTGAGAAGGATACAGTGTACACATCTTTCTCAGTGACTATTTCATTAGCTTTCCATTATGCAGGTACTTCAGGACTATGTTTAGGAGTAAGTTGTCTTAGGGATGGACAGAACTGTACCAAACTTTCTCTATTGTCTAGAAGAAGACCAGTGGCCCTACAATAATCAATTCAAGATGTACATCATCTGGTATTGGAGGGAGATATATATTTTCTCATAGACTGTGATTAAATCTCAGAAAGACTTCTTACATTGAAAGTATTGATAGAGTTTAAATATGTATTTTATTGTGTTTATATTTAAAGCATATTAATTCTATTACAGAACATTATTTAATGCTACAGATATTTCTAAAATTACAGGTAGCAAATGGAGATCATTCTATATGCAGTTTTCCTGTCATAATTGTAGTAACCAGTATTTATAGAATTAAACACCACAACTCGCAAACACAATCCTAGGAAATCCATGAAAATTCATCATTTGAGTTGCCTGTCATATCCTTCGCTCATACTCTTGTCTAGAAGTACCAGCGACACATGTATGTGCTGTTGGTGCTACTTAGGTTCTAGTAATTAGCCTGACTACTGCTATTATATATCCCCAAATATTACTGTACTATTTTGTGGCTGTGTTTATTTTAGACAACACGAGAAGCATGGATTCACAGGAGCAGCAGTCTTAGATACCAAGTTATTCTTTCAGAAGAAATTTGTTTATTAATGGCAATAACTTTCCTAAGCTTAGCTGCTGCTTATTATCAAAGTGTATAAATATACATTGATCTGCTTAATTTAAATTATAAAAAACAGAAAGCAGAAAGTTTGTGAATTCAGCAGACCATACTTTTCAGCAGTGTCAAATAACGGACATAATTCTGTGCAGCTCTTGAACAGCAACAGAAAACAACAGCCATAACATGCCAAAGAACTACGATGTGCCAACCACCAAGAATTCTGATGACAGAGAGAAAACAGAAATATAAAGAAATTAAGTGATTTGTTTATGTGCACACCACATTAGCAATAATTTGGGAAATAGCATCCCTGGTTTTTTGCCTTTTCAAGCCTGTGTACACTGCAGAGCACCATGTCTCCTCCAATGAATAGCCAATGGAAATTTTCATAAGATCAGGCTGTAGGAGAGCACCAGGTAGCCTTAAGAGAATCCATTAATAAAAATACTAAGAAAATTTTCTATGATGTATTATATGTTTTCTGTGTATCCAGTTACTGCTCACTTCCTTAAAGGATTGGTGGAATATAACATTTCTAACAATAAAAGCTTAATGGAATCAGATTTGTGATTTCCTAGAAAATTAATGAGATATTTTGTCAATTTTATTCCAGACTTCATTTGTCAGAATATACAGTGTCCAGTGACAAGCTAAAAGAATTTTTTGACAAATTAACTATGCCACAGGTGACAGATCAGGAAAATGTTAATTTAACAGCCCCTTTATGCTTCCCAGATTTATTGGAGGCTATTAAGGAAACTCCAAATGGTAGGGCCCCTGGCCCTGAATAGATTTTTCCATTGAATTTTATACAGGATCTATTAATAAAGTTTGATGCTGCCTTTTTGAATATAGGTAATTGTACTTTATCTTCTGAGTCTCCTCAGCATTTACAGTTGGAATACAATTTTTAGTTGGGAGAAAAAAGTAATTATGCTTCCAGTAGTGTCAGTAATCTGGTTCAGAACGATTCCTCCTAAAGAAGAGACTACAGGCACCGTATAAACCCCACAAGTTATTACTAGCTAAATCCAGTGTGGCTAGGTCTTTGACTCTTGGCCACTGAGAGTAATAATTGGATCCCTTTTATTCAGCCCCACCACCTACAAATCCTTGCCTTAGCAGCTTTGCACAAGTAAGTAATTGAGCTCTGTGGGACTTCCTACACAATTAATATTTTGCAGGATCAGACTAGGAATATGGATTCATTCCATCCTGTAGACAGGTGCCTGATGTTTTGGATTTCTAATGCTGGTTCAGAACAAATATCATCAATTTGCAATAAACACAGTGGTGATTTCCTCCAGACCCTTTTGATGTGGTGACTGATCGGTCTGAGCCTTGACCCACGTGTCTATAGGCCATACCAATGTTTCCTACCTAACGTGACAATGAGTGTTCTCGTTACTGACAGGAAGTCTAATCGGCTTCCAAATCTCAGGTTTCAGCCTCTCTATTATGTTATGGCAATCAGTTTTACAGCACTTTTAATTAATAAAAATATTTCACTCACTTTTTTAAAGATCCCGAGTATAATAGTGGTGCTTTTGAGCCATTTCCCAGTACTGCTGCTGTTGGTATTGCTCCCCTCGCTCAAAGAGCCATTGGAATCCTAATATGTGTATGAATTGCCCCTGGTTTAGGCCACCTTAATCTTGATGTGCATGCTGAGTGTTTGTGAGTAAGAGAACAAGGGTATCAGTAATGGAGGGCGTTTGGACAAGCAAAATGGTAAAAATAGACCAGAGGATGTTTAGAGATGGGGAAGAACAAAGAAAAGTTTGTTTAAAAAACAACAAACACAAAGCAACAGCACTGTGTAGGGCAAAGAAGGAAGAGAAGCACCGTGAAGGGTAGAGCAACGAAAGTTGCCATCTTACTTGCGATAGCTCTAAGATTAGAGTCCCTAGGATGTGTTTATTTTATAAATACGTGTGTTTATTGGATTGTGAGCTTATAAAACAGTCTGTACTTGTAGTAGTGGCTAGTGGAATAATCTAGTCTTTCTGGTTATTAGTTACAGTTCTCGGCTCGTTTGTCCGTCCTCTAGTTTTGTGCTGTGTATGTCAGTTGTAACCTTGGCATCGACTCTCACATCTGGTTGTCAATTTTTCTTGGATTTTCCATTATCAGGACTAAGTATTACTTATGATTCTGCCATCCTTGGATTTAAATGTGTAACTAACTTAGCATGCCAAGGAGTCACATTAATTTCCTTGATAACTGCTATTTACTCATTCAAATGCAAATGTGGTTGAAACAACAGGTCTCCTGTTCTGGCTGGTATCTCCAGTCATGACCATAATGTGAGCAATGCTCACAGCCTCGTGTGTGTTCATACATTCCCCTGGTTGGTGTTTGCACCTGGGCAAAGACAGGGGTAGACTTTGAGACCGGTGATTCATTACCTGATACCGCCTTAATTCCCCTTAAAAATCAGTCCTATAAGTAGGAAAGCAACAGGAGAAAGAAAGAAAGAAAACAAAAAAACCCCTTAATTTTTTAGCAGTTGTAGTTCTGTTGTGTTAATGATTTCCTTGGAGAGGTAAGGTCACAGATATGGATAGTATCTCAGAGACTCTCAGGCTCACCAGCTCATCAAAAGGCATGTTAAGACTTATCCAAACAAGGTGAAGGAGTGTCCCATATTCTGTTAGAAATCTAACATTTCCTTTGAAATGAGTAAAAACAATTTCTTCTTACCTTAAAAACATGGGAAGAGGAGGTATCTGCACTATAAGAATGCTTTCTTCAAAGACAAATTCATTATATTTGGATGTATTTTAATAATACTTTCAGCTATGCTGGTATGAATAACTTTAAGCTTTAAATTCCTATGATTTCTTTAATTTATAATCGCACTGAAGGATCAAATGGTTTTTAACAATATATTGAAATTAGCACATGGCATTTAACTCCCTGTTTTATACCCTCATCGTAGATTTATAGTATTGAATCCTTTTACTCTGTTACTTAGAATTCTGAGTGATTAATTCGAATAATACTTCCTCTCAAGGCCCATATGTGTGTAGAGATAGATAGAGATATATAGTTACATCAGGGCTGCTTTCGAAGAGGGGATCAGAATGTACAATCTTTTGTCTGTTTAAAAGATTACTGGTTTAAAAATGCAGTCCTATCTGCAGTAGATTAAACTTTTTTTTTCTCGTAATGCAAACTTCATAGATCTTTATGTTGCTGTGTATTTTTTGTTTTATTTAATTGTTAATCTCCACAGTGCCAAATAGATTTTTTTAATACAGTAAGTTCCAATAAAACCCAATATTAGTTAATCCTTCTTGGTGGTTGTCTTCAAATAGTTCAAAATAGTTTAATGACTCAGTTGTATGTGTGATTTTGTTCTTCTTTTGGCAAACCAAGGTTGAGCCTAAGGTTTGTTTTTAAATGTCATCTTAACCTCCACCTGTGATTGACATTCGTGTTTGCCACAGTTCTCTGCTTAGGTTCTGTTACCTGCTTTCATTCCCCTTGGATGAGCAGTCTGTGGTGTCTGGCTGGCTGGGACCAAAGCTCTGAGCTTAGTAACTGTTTCTGAGTTGTTGGCATCCATAAGATTCAAGTTTAGCTCTCGCTGCTGCATGTGTGCAGACCACTGCCAGCTGTGATAGACTCTTCCTTTTCCTCCGTTCCGTGGGAATGGGCTGGCCAGGCTTCAGTCTCCCCTTCTACATATGCTGAGAGTTTCCCTGCATTTTATCCCATTGTGCATCCAGGTGTGAGCTCCTTTGACTCCTTTTGGTGTAGCAGCAGGGAAGGAAGGCGAAGGGGAAAGGAGGAGGATGAGTGGAGTCTCAAACCAAAGCTGGAGGGGAAGTAGAACACTGAAGAGCAAGTAGTCTTGGCAGTCCTGGCGTGTTCCAGAACTAGAGTAACTAGTGATGGGACAGGCTGCTTTGGTACCGCCGCGGAAGATGCCTCGCCTGCGCCCAGGTACCAGAGAGGGAGTGCTAGCTGTAGGAATAAGGCACGGTAAGTTGGTAGTTCTGCATATGAGGGAGGTGAGCTTTTCAAGTAGTGGGAAAGAACTATGGAGGCAAGCAGAAATGTAGAAATAAGGGTAATACTAGTATTAAATGCTGATGGAAAAATGGTTTTGAAGTTTTAGGTAGGCTTGTCAGTTCTCTCTTTCCCCCATCCCACCCTTTTTATACTTTTTTTTTTTTTTTTTTTGTTATCCTGCAAGAACATGGGATCTTGCAGTGAAGTTCTGACTTTTTATGGAAATCTGTGAAATAGTTGCCAAATATTTCATATCATTTTTACAGATACATTAAACAACAGTAAAAGAATTGGAATTTAAATGTTCACGCTCCTTCCAATTTTGAGTTGTAGCAGTGTATTTTAATCTTTCTACTGAAAAGAATTCCATCCGTACCAGATTTTGTATTAGCTCTGTCATACTTTTTCTTTTATACATTCTAATGAAATATATTTTCTCGACAGGGTCATGTTGGTACAACGGCAACCAAAAAAATTGATGTCTACCTCCCACTGCACACAAGCCAAGACAAACTACAGCCCATGACAGTTGTGACGATAGCAAATGCCAAGGTGCATGACCTGATTGGACTAATATGCTGGCAATATACAAGTGAGGGACGGGAACCAAAACTGAAGTAATGTTCTTTCTTTACTACCTCTTGATCTCTAATTTTCTCCTCCACAGCCTTTTTGCATAATGAAATGCATTTCCGTGTCGATGTTTCTATAGATAAATCTTAGAGAAACCACCTACACATTTATCAGTATTTCCTTTTGAGCAGTACATGTGCATCTATACTCATTTCTCTTTCAATTAAACTACCGGGTACTGTATAATGATAAGCATATGAAACCATGGATCTGTAAATGAATCATAATTTCAAAATGCTCTATGTAAAAATAATATAAATCTTATCTCTTTTGGTGTCACTGAGACATTTTTTATTTATGTCCCATCTGGTTTTTGGTAGTGTTCTTAATGGCTAAGATCACAAGGATGTCAAATAAAATCCAGACCTCATCTGTAATTCCTTCTCGTTTGTTCCGAGAGAAGGTACCCAGACTCAGGCTCTGGTTTGTCCGCACAGCATCAGGTCCTCCTCCAGAGTCATAGAGAGAGGAATCGCTGTACAGGGTGACAGTGTGTCTTGGAAGTACTGTTAGTGTTCTCCCGAAACAATAAAGCAGATTTTAGCCCAAGTGAGTATGCCTGAACACAAGTCAGAATTCTGCCATAGAACTTCAGCATTATCACTTACTTGCTTTCTGCTGTCATTTTGCTGACATAATGACTTTAATCCATTTTACACGTGTTAAAATATTTCTGTTTTTCTAAGAATTGACAGGTATAGGGACTAAAGGTGCTTTCCTTTCCAGGTTATCATCCTGGAGATAGCACTAAAATAGAGGTGTGCAAATAAAGATCCTGAAAACAAAATAAATACCAGAGGTTTTTTTAAATTGTGAATAAAATTGCATTCTTTAATTCAAAAACCTCCGTCATGCAATATTTTATAATTTCTACAAGACTCTGACCTCAGTCACATTGGCTCTTTGCTGTAAAGAGCAGCATCTGTGTTGTCCTCAGAAATTTCAGCTTCAGTTGATCAATGGATTTTTCAATATCTTTAGTAATCATTGCGTACTCATAATCGTGAGAGAGTTCTGCCCCTAGGATTTCTGTGACTAAATAATGGATTGGATTTGCTGTACTAGAGAACTAGTGTTGTTTAGTAAGAGCCGTTGCTTTATCATGGTAGGTGACATAAGATATATAAAACAGGTACTTCAGAGCCACTCATCTGAGTTACTTTGGTTTTAAAAGAGTTCTGTGAAATACTTCAGTTTTTGCTGGGTCATAGAACATAAAATAAGAACTTAAACTATTTTTATTATGGAGTTATCAGTTACAGATACTAGCGGGTGGCTTTTCTGGTGCAGAGAAGGGTAACAGTTTTGTTTGGGTTTTTCTATAGGAGCCAATTTTCACTTTTTTGCTGTTCCTGGAATATTTGATGAATTGGTTTTTTGGTACTGAGTGTTACAGTTTGCTCTGTCAGCATTTTTTGGAAGCGTTTGAGGACTCAGTAGCCTTCTCTCCTCTTGTAGCACAATTGTAAGGGGGAAAGAGAGGTGCTGAGAGGTCGGTTGAACCGCCCTTCTTTAGGATTAGTAGATATAGGGCAACCCAGAAAAGCAGCCCCTCTTGAAAACAGTTTCATGGATATTGTTGCCTTGGATATAGGATTTCCCATAGCTCTTCTCTACAAACATATGAGATGTTTCAGAGGTTAAACACTTCAGTTTGGCTTGTCATTTTTGTACACTGGAGAAGAAATATAAAATTATTTGCAGATGGTGACATTTAATTTGCTGTTATTAATTTCTGTTCGTTATATCATAAGTTCAAAAAAGTGTCCTTTGTGTATGATTAGCTTATTTTTTAAGGAGTAAGTCAATCTTTGGACACGTGTATTTTTCAGGAGCACAGCACACCTCAAATGGAACAGTGCCCACGAGTAGAGAGGTATTCCGTGAAACATCATTGCCCACAGCAGAAGTCACAGTGGGAGGAAATGAATGTCACTGTCTGTCTTGAAGGATAAGGTGTTATGATGTGTCAAAGAGTGATCATGACCAAGGAGGCTGTCCAATGTAATCAAATCTCAGGACAGAAATAATTAAATAAATAATGGAGGCATGAGTTCCCAAGAACAGTCTAACAGCAACAATTGAGAATCTGGGTACAAATGCTCAGAGGAACGAGCAGAGCCTCAAGATTACAAGAAGTTTGTTTTCTTGTGTAGTTCTCAATTATTTCTCATGTCTCCGTCATCTTTTTTTAGCATTGCTGACTGCCTGTCCTGTAGCAAGGATTGATTTAACTGTAGACTAATTCTCATTATTTCCAAATAAGGAAAGAGCTTGCATAGGTTGCACATTCTACATTTGCCTTTTGTTCCTGATCTAGTCAGTTTAGAGTATAAAAAGAAAAATCGGGATCATTGTGACACTGCACTAAAATACATATAGCGAATGCTTCAAGTCTGATATACAATGCATGCAGAGTGACAAATATACCTACTAGTAACACAGTCTGAGAATAATGAGGAGGTTGTAGACTTTGTAATTATGAGAAACAACCCCTCTGTCTTTAGGAAAAGAATATATTACTGCCTAATTCTTTCTCCTAAAAGGTAGATGTAAGAGTCTGGAGTGAGTACTAGTTGACAGCTTTGAGAACGTTTTGTATTCAGTTAGGCTGCCTTTTTTATTTTAATTGTATTATATTTGTCTCTATTCAGTGTCTTGATATGAGGAATTGCTGACAGTGTTACCAACTCTGTTCCTGGCCTCTTACATACGAACTTTGGTCATAACCCACTGGACCATTCTCTTGCCAGCCCCTGACAGATGTGCTGTAATGATTCCGCCTGCAAAAAGTAAAAAAATCCCTTTCTAGGAATGATTTAATAGTGGATGCAAAATTCACATAAACTTCCTATTTTTAGAAGTTAAGGATGCTGTTACGTCTGTCAGTTGTTGTAGTTAACTTTTACATTCTGTCCATAGCAAACTCGGGTTCTCAAGACTTTGCAGCTTGTAATTTGAAGCCTGAAGTTCAGGACTTTGATCTTATCCTGGTGGAGGTTCAAAATGCAAGACAGTTTTACCCATTGGACAAAACAAGTTCGACAGATTGTGACTTAGTCTGTGTTAGTGTCCAGGAACCCACTCCACGCTTGAAGACATTTGTAACCCCTCTAATTTATGGGATTTAACCGACATAGTGTATTTTCAGTAATTGGTAGAAGATAGGTTGTTGTCACCACCGCCTTTTTTTGGCAGTTGGATTGCTTTGAGACCGCTCTGAATGTGTTCTGTTGCCTGCACGTCTGTATGTTCCTCTGGCTTTAATGAGAATTATGCAAATGCATCAAGTACCAAATGAAAATGTTAACTTTATTTATACAGAGCTTTAAGTGCACACCAGGCTGCACATGGAAGAATTCTGTCAAACGAATAGGTTAGAAAATCAGCAGCGTAAGTAAGGCACAGACCAGAGCTGTGGGAAGATGGGAGTCGAGTGACTTCAGACTGGAAAGTCTCATAGCGTGGGGTGACTTTTGAGTTACATTGAACTGGACAGAAGGAGCACGCAGAGCTTGATGTCTGTATTTGTAGAAATCTCAATAGAATAAGAGAAGGACCTGAAAATCATGCCAGGCGTTTCTCCTTACGTAAGCAGGATCAGCTGTATCTGTATTATTCGCCGCCTTTTTGTTTAGCTTGTTCCTAAAAAGACTGGCACCGACGCAAACCACCCAACCTCCTGGCTGAGTAGGCTTTCTCTGGTTGTCAGAGCCTTGGTGCTGTATGAATTCTCTTCCCAGCGCTACCTTTCACCAGTTTCCCTAAAAGTTACTTAAGTGCTCTTGAAGAAGTTAAAAATTAATTCTACAGCAATGTTCCAATTCTTCATAACAGTCCAGAGACTCATGAAAGTTTCTTTAATAGTATTGCAGAATTTTCAAAATTCATAGTGACGAACATTGCTGGATTACCTTTTTGTTAGCAAATTTACCACTTACATAAATAGTGATGCATCATTATTACCTGTTTTATATAATAAATGTCTTAATTGTGACAAGGTGCATATAGATCACCTGGACTAAGCACTCTCAATAAAGCACAGTTGCAACCAAAGGTTTGTGAATTAATTGAGAAAATTGCAAATCAGGTAGTCAGCGAAATAATTCATTGTCACATCCAATCAATAAACTTTGTAAATCAACTCATTTAATTCAAAAAATGATCTATATAGATCAAGCGACCAATTAAACAATTAGCATACACTTTGCAATTAATTAATTTAAGCATCAATCATGCAATTAAAACTCCAAATTTAAACTGCAGAGTTTAGAAACACACTGCCACGTGAACATTCAAGCTATACTTTATGGCTGTGAAAATGCCTGAATGCTGGCACATTTACAGTAAGAAAGAATACTTATTTTCAGATCCATAATTTAAATATTAGCACCTGAAATAGATTTTAATATTAGGAAAATATGATTAATACTCTGGTCTATATAGATAGTTATTTCCCTGTGGGCTTTTGTTTGTGGAAAGAAAGAGGAAGGAAAGAAAAAAGAAATTTTTCTTCCGTATTTTCTTCACACTGTATCTGTTTAAAACTTTCTGTGTTATTTAGTTCTGCTTGTTAGTCTATACTGATTTTTAACTGATTTTAGTGATTGGACCTCTTAGATATTTAGAAAAGGTAGCTTTTCTACTAGTCATTGCTACTATGTTGAACAGATTTTTTTACTTCTCCTGTAGTTTATTATGCTGTTTACCTGCCCGAGAGCCTTCTCAGCTTGCCAGGTGTACATTCAGTAAACTTTTCCACAGTTGCTTAATCTATGAAAAAATAGATGGACACTGCTTGTTTGTGTTTAATTCTAAAGTGTAATGGTCATATAAATAAATAAATTTTCACAGATGGAGAAATATTGCTTCCAGCTTTATGAAGTCATGAAACTTTTATAGACTTTGGTGTATTTTAATCACTGTCAGTCTTTTGCTCGCAGTTCAGTTAACGATGAAGTGAGACTCACTGCTTTACTCCGAGGTTTGGGTTTTTTCTATTACCACATGGTTATGGTAGCAAGATATGTTGGGACTTTGTTGGGACATATTTATATACATGCCATCAGTGGCTTTTTAAGTATGTTACTCCTGCAGTAGGCATGTCTGCTGGTGTGTTTTCTACAGCATTTAGCAACCGGTGTTGATCGCCTGAACTGAATCGGTTGGCTTTAGCTTCCCTCCTGAATGAACTTGTTTTGTCTTTGTTTCAGCGACAACGTCAATGCCTACTGTCTCCATATTGCTGAGGATGACGGTGAGGTCGACACAGATTTTCCACCCTTGGATTCCAATGAGCCCATTCACAAGTTTGGCTTCAGCACTCTGGCACTGGTTGAAAAGTACTCTTCTCCCGGCCTAGCAGCAAAACAGTCGCTTTTTGTTCGCATGTGAGTATGGATGCTAACTTTCTCAATCACTGGGAAACATCTGTGTGTCCATGCCACCTCCGTGTCTTTTTTCTTCTCTACTTTTCTTCATCTGAATGTAGCAAAATGCAGGGGGCGCACGTATTCGTGGCTCTCTGCAGACGATGCCCTGGTCTGGGGTCTGTCACAAGGCAGGTAGAAAAGTAAACGCTGCTGGCAGCAACTTGGTGAGCCCATCATTGTGAGTCTAAAACTACAGAGAAGTATATCTGCACGTGATTAGTGTGGAGAGCATTGAACTGTTGCACTGCTGCTAGTAAATATTTGGAATTTACACAAAGTCTGAGCTCATAATCTTCATTTTGCTCCAGCCATGCAGCTAATTAATGAAAAATATGATCTGAATAATAAATGAAATAATGCACATAATAGCTTCAGAGAGTTAAAATTATAAAGTCCTTCATGCTGGATATCCAGAGCCCTTTTCAACAGGTATTAAGAACTAACTGATCTTGCTAGTGACTTTTTAATTATTTTGGGAAAATGTATTGAATTTTAGCAGGGGAAAAAAAAAGTGTACTCATGGTATTTGGGTATTCCGCATAGGAGAGACTTCAAAATCTTCTTTCAAAGCCTGATAGACAAAGTAGTAAATTTGCATTTTAAGACTTGTTAGTGGACTGAAAAGCAAGTAATGTTAAATACCAACAGTTGCAGAGTGCATTAATAACAGTGCAGTGGCTGAGGAGAGAAACGAGCAGTAAATCAGCGTGCTGGTTGGAATAGGACTGGATATACCACTCTAAAGTCCAGAAGAATTTTCAAGAGGAAGACCCCATCTGCCACCGAAACTTGAAGCTGTCTGGTTTGTAGCTCAAGAAGAATTTGCTGTATCATTATCAGTGAATTAGGGTTGGAGTGATATATACTGCGCTTGATCACTTTTATTTTTCTTTACTTGTGAGTGAAAAATCTTTTTAAACCATCAGAAGGCCTTAATTACTGTAACAAAATATTAGTAGTGTAAGCCAGTTACTTGGGAAAAATATTTAATGTTTAGATTTCTTGAAATGAAAATGCTAATAGGGTTTTCCTGGCTATTGGATTTTTTATTTTTTTTTTAATTTATAAAAGATTTTCATAACCATACAGCTGCTTCTCGGTTTGAATAATCAGACATTTCAAAAAAAAATTCTGAGCTACTTAATTACATTTTATATTCGTTATTGTGGACTGCGTTTCTTAGAGATGTTCTAAAGCGTCCTACTGAAAGAAATTTTCAAAAATCCCACATGTAATTCCCAAAGGCCCATTCACTTCATTCCACACTATTAGGTCATTGGAAAATAACATATTCCGTCAACAGTATTTACAAATAAGTTATTCAAGGTAAACACGCTCAGCTGTGCTGGACTGGATGCAGTCATGTGGAAGCTGGTACAAGGAGGAAATGAAGCAGTCTTGCCAGCCGTATTGCAAGGTCCATTTTTGGTTTTTGCAGCTTACAGTCACACAGTTGAGCCAGGCAAATGGCTTTTCCATCTGTGGAACTGCAGAATACTTAGTTCCTTCCACCTGACTGTGTGTTTTATCTGAAACGGGGAATATCTCTTTCACCTGCATGCATTTCTCTAAAGTCAATGCTATTGCCAGGAATTTGACTTTTTAAATTTTATGATTCTATGTTTGTTTTATGTTCAGGATAATCCTGCATTATCAGTATCCCCAGAAAAATTCCAGCAGGTTTATAGAAAATTCTATTCTAATTCCATGCAGTCAAAAAGGATCGTGAGTGTTTATTGCAGGTAGATGAGTTAAGAAGCCTGTATCGTTAGAAGATTCTAAATTGTTGATGATTTCTTATCTGGAGAAGGTCCCCTTTCTTTCTCAACTGCCTCTTACCTAAATCCCCATTGCCTGTACTCGGTACATAAATAGGGATTAGTATAGAAATGCAGTGAACACACGAGGTCTCAGGTTTTGGACGTTAGCTCGGAGGAGGTGGAACTGGTGTGGAGCCGTGTGGCTCCATGTGGAGCCCCAAGTCCTCAGCAGGATCCTGGCCTGGCCAGCAGTTCTCTGACTGGTGCTTGTAGGAGGATTGAGGTCCAGCTACAAATCCTGCAAAAGAAATGTGAAGTCTTTTGCTTTAACATAATTTGTGCTCATGTGAGGACCTTCCTTCTAACTTGAGAGGTCCTGCTGATTAGAAATAGGACAACTGCATCATAAGTAGTAGTGCTCTTCTGAGAGGGTTTTTCTTTCTGTGTCCACATGTTAATTTGAAATTGCTTGTACTTCCTGTGTAGTTATTCGTAAATAGTTAAATTAGAATTTTAAACGTGTCCCCTAGAATAGAGAATTACTTGATCATCACTTGATCAAAGGATTGTTCCTACTGTGAGTTTAAATGTGCGTGCTGTCTTATTTTTGTAGGGATTTGTTGTAAATTCTACATCTTCTTCCTTCCCTGTCATCCTACTAGTGCATGTAATTGTGTTTTTATATTTTGCATCTCTTTTTTTCCTCATCGTGCTGAAGTATTTCAGCTGCTGCTGTGTCAGGCTTGTGACTTGTAATGTTTATTAATATTGAATCACTGTTGAAAAGAGTTGATGCTTCTGAGAAGCTTCATGATGAAGCATGGTGTTTTATTTCAGATCTCACCCATCCTGCATATTGGATATATTTTCAGATGTTGTGCAGTTACCGAGCTGACAGTTATGGAACCTCGCCGGGGACCCCGTTTCAGCAGGACATGTTTGAGCAGAAACAGTTTGCAGAACTTCATACACTTAAACTCCTGCCAAGGCAAACTCTTAGCCACTTGAGTTAGTTATAAATACCCAGTGGCGGTGGTTGGAAGTAGCCCACAGTGCATTTTATATTCTGAGCTGAATGTGAATGTCTTTGTGGCTATATAGAGTAGTAAATAATTGAGTTTGATTAGGGAGAGGGACCTCATTATCCCCCCACCTGTGCCCAGCTGGTAGGGGAGGGTCGAAATGAAGCCATTAGCTGTCTCTCTTACTGGCATCTCAAAGAGTTCAAATACATCTGTGTCTTATTTTCTTTTCTGGCACAATCAGTTGAGCAAGCTAAGCAGGCATGACCGAATTTGGCAAGTTCCAAGGACTCTGGCAAAGTTACACAAGGAGAAGACGGAGGGCAGTCATTCTGGCTTCTAACTGCCCATTAGTCTAGCGAGTTATGTTTTTGGAAAATGTCTGTTGTGGAAAGGAGTACTTTGTCCAATGTCAAACACGGCATTCGCAAACAGCCCTCTTTGATGTTGAGTGTGATTTGTCAGGAGGAGTCAAACAAAGCACTGCATTCATGTAAATGCAGACTTCTTGAGATGATGAAGTAATACCTGAAGGACTCTGAACAAAGGTAGCTTAAAATAAATCTCTACTATCATTAGGGTTTTTTCCCTTGGAAATTTTATTATCACAACTTGACATACTCGATCTAATGGTGTTTCTAGGAGTTGTAGCTCAGCTGCCAGTTGGCACCTAGATGAAATTTGGCATACAGTTCCTCTGCTCTGTAGCACTTTTTTCTGTTTTGATATTATGTTTAAATTGCTTTGACTATTATATACGTATTTTTCAAAGCTGCAGGTCTGCTATACCTGGTAGATTAAGGTTTGAAACACTTTTAAATTATCAGGCTTTCATAGTACATTTACAAATTCGGTTCAAAGCTTTGAAATGTGTTTTTTACTTAGATTATGGAAGCACTCCCCAAAAGGCCTGCTCTCCATTTTTACACGGGTGTAGGTGATCTGCAAAGTATATTTTAGAATATCCATAAAATGCAAATTTAAGAAAGCTAATGTAGGTGCTGAAGTTAAGAAGCTAGGCTCCCAGGATAGTGAATAGGGAGGGGTAGGACCCCAAGAAAGGAGTCAGAGCAGGAAGCTGATGTCTAAGATGTCTAATGATAGCTTATAGCAGTGTCAAAATATAGCCAATTAAGCCCAAGAGCGCATAGAGTTATCCAAGGCTTACCTGAGATGCGCAAAAGCAAGCTCATTTAGGCTCAGAATAAAAATTGTGGCTGGCATAGTTACTCTGGTTCATATCACCATGCACTTTATCTTAAAAATTACCCGGCTTAAGTTAAGTATATTGCGTCAACTGGGACTTTTAGTCTTAACTTTGACTTTGTGCTGATCAAGTGGAAATCGTTATTAGTCATTCACAGACACTTTTAACCATGCCAACCAGTTTTTTGCATCAACCTCTAAGTGCTATAAATTCCACTTCAGTATTTAAAAAAAAAAAAAAAAAAAAAAAAGAAAAATTTAAGATTAAAAAAATTCGTCCAGATTGGAAAGGCAGCTTTTGGAAAAGTTTGTTTCTCATTCAGAACAGAAGCCTTTTGTCCTTTAAGTGTTGTTTTTTTATTTTGTTACACAAATAGAGCCCACGGAGAGGACACTGCCTGTTTCCATGCTGCCTCCGAGCATCTTCCCCCCCAGGCAACATCCCGGCGTCAGCCCGCCGAAGCTCTTGCCTCTTCTGTTGTTTTCTTTTTCCTCTTCTGAACCTTGCCACCCTGGCTCCAGCGCCGAGGCTGTAAAAGAAGATGGAAAGCCAAGTTACCGCAGAATGATCACTATCATTAACATTCACGGGTGGTTCACTTATCATTCCTGACTGCACAGACATGGCAGCCGTTATGAAACGTCCACAGGTGTAGCACGATGATACATATTACATTGTGCCACAATGGATTTATGTATTCTGTAACAAAAGAAAAGTGTAATGAAAAAATACAGAAGGTAATCCTTTATTCCTCCACTGCACAATTTATCAGTAATGCCTGTGGATGATAAGTGCCAGGGATTTCCTTTGCTTGATTTAACCTTGTCACCCAGGTATGTTTTTGCAAAATGACAGAAAATACAAGCTAAGGAATTTCTTTGGCTTCCAATTTGTAAGCAGCAGTTTTAATTGATTGAATAGCATCTGCTTGTCTGTCCCGTTTTCTAGTGTGTTGACTTAAAATAAAGGTATCACACATTAGCAGAGTAAGCTAAAACATGTAATTTATAATCGTAATTAAGGATATGCTGGAATTAGGTTGAGTGAGGACAGTTCATGCACATTATCAATGTGGAGCATAACTGGGAAGCTGGCAAGGTACGGTGGGGTGTGTATTTTTTCCAGAAGAGCCTCACTGTGCTATTTTCACATAAAGGCGGGTTGCAGTAGATTGATGATGTTTTAGGCGATCCAGTGTGGAGGGTCGCTCCAAGACTGGAGCTGGGGACGGCGCGGGGCTTCTCCTTCTCTGTGGCGCAGGAAATGTGCTCTGACACGCTGGCCTGACCCCAGGATGGCGGCAGAATCTCTTTGGTCTGGGCTTCAGTCCACTCTCGGCTCAGATTTGTGGGTTTACTGAGTGCTGAAATGCTGTTATTGAGGTTCTGTGGTGTATTGCTAGAGAAAAACAGTGCTGCACGCTCAGTGAGCCGGAGCAAAGGAAGGGGAGAATCGTGCATCTGAACCGGGATGGGCGTTTCAGACCCTCTGGCTCTGTTCCAGAGCAAATATCCAAAAGTTTACAAATGCAGGGTGCGCTTTACATTTCACTGCTCTTGCCAAAGTCTCGCTTACTGGATAGCACACTAAATATAGTAAAACACAGAGGTTTTTCTTATTTTGCTTTGATCAGTAAAATAAACTTTTAAAGATTGTTCTGGGATGAGATCCAGCTTCTGAGGCAAAGAATGGCCATAGCTCAGGCATGAGTTAGTAATAGAGTGTCAGGAAAATTAGTCTGACAGTTCTCAGGCCAGCTGCTCAATAGAAAGAATCGACCAAGTCGGGATGGCCTGAGACACAAGCGGGATCAACAGCAGCGTGTGCTCTTTAGCAGCTGAAGTGTCAGGAATCAAAAGACAATATTCCATTTTTGGGAGGTTCCAGACACGTGTTGGTGTGAGCAGCCACGAGCTGGGTCAGCTGTGGTCGGTGGCCATCGGTTGCTTCGTGCCCAGCGGGAAGCGGGGCTGATCCATGGTGTAGGCTGCAGGCCCTGCTTTGTTTGCAGGAAAACACATTTGAAAAACATTTTTGTACTAAAGGAAAAAAAATAAAATTGTGGCTCCAGTTGGTTTGGCCATTGAAGGTTTTGGAAGACTTTCTTCACCTTTGCTGGTGTTTTTTTTCCTGCAGTATTTTAATTTATTTTCCTGTATTTTGGTTGCCGTTCTATGGAAACCTTCTTTCTGTATGGCAGAGCATTGTATGAATTACCTGAAGGTGCCAGATGTCTTTTGAATCGGTGTTCTGATGGTTGGGTCCCGTGTGCAAAGCTTTTCTTGTAGGGCTTCATTGACAAACACTGTGTCATTTAAATAAAAGTGCAAAGGTAGTTTCCTTTTTGTAATTATAATATAATTGTGTAAGAGGTTTTTCACTTTAAAAAATCCACTAAGTTTAGCTCAGCAGGTCAGTTCGGACTGGAGCTGTAATGACTTTGGGAAGCGAGGTGACCGATCAGGAGGCTGCTGGGCAAAGGGAAGACGCCACGCGGTGCTTGTGCACATTGCAGGGCTCCGTAGCAGCTTAAGGGAAGATTTGCTCATCAGTGAAGAGTTTAGGAAGGTCTCTGCTCACTGTATGGCATTAGTCAAAACCCCTGAATCCTTGGGCTGTACCAGGGATGGCAGTCTCACCACTGCAGACATGGATGGTACTCCCTCATGTGGAGCAGTGGGCTCAGTTCTGCTCGTTCTGTATTAAACACATGGCAGAAATAGAGAGAGGGAAAAAGTACATGCATGAAAAGGTTGGGAATATTTGGTCTGAAGACAAGTAAGATAGAGTTATAAATAATAAATGGTCTAGAGAACATAAATTTGGGGCTTTTAGGCAGTTTCATTTTGCCAGGAACAAAGGGAGTTGAGAATGAAATTCAGATGAGACTAACTCAAAACTGATGAGAAGGAAATGCCGTTTCATACCAGTGACTTGTGGGACTGTCTGCCGTGGGGTGAGGAGCCTGGGGTGAGCTGCCCGAGCAGCTGGGGGGATGCTCTGCAGACAGGCCCATCTGATATGTTACTTACAGCATGGCAGGAGTTTTTATTTTTGTAATGCGTAAATGACCACCCGTTGTGGATTTCCTGACCGTCTCTTCAGCCCATTCCAGCCACTCGCAGCAGATGATGTCGTGTCGAAAAGCTGACCTGGGGCAAATAAGGTAGCTCTGTGCTGCGAGCGGGTGGAAGGGGACAGTGTGTGCTTGCTGCTTTGATAGCTGCAAGAAGAGCACGAGTGAGCTGCAGGACAGCAAGCTGGTGGCCAGCATGTGCCCAGGCAGGGAGTTAGCCGGCCGCCGTGTCTGCGCTGCAGCCAGTGGCCAGGAGTAAGTGTTAATGTATGGTGAGGGCTTGAAGATGTCATTTATTCACCTAGGCTGTGTCACAGCGTGGGCTAGGGATGCCACATCTGAAGTGGTCTGAGCTCAAACTAGTATTCCCAGCATTTGTGTCTTAAAGTGACATGTAATACGGTCTTGTTTTTAATGATGTAATTGTGTTGCTTGGATTGCTTTTGACTGCCAGTTGCTTTTAAAAATATTCCAGCTGTGATATTCATATAGAGCTCTA
The DNA here is from genome assembly GCA_031468815.1 of Morus bassanus. Classification (NCBI taxonomy): domain Eukaryota; kingdom Metazoa; phylum Chordata; class Aves; order Suliformes; family Sulidae; genus Morus; species Morus bassanus. The sequence continues at coordinate 1,175,155 of CM062586.1, forward strand.
CTCCCTGATTAAAATTCTTCGTTGCCAGATACAAAGCTCCTCCTCCTGTCTAAATAGCTTTGCAAACCAGTTTTTTTCCATGCAGTGCAAATCTCTCCCTGTGGGTGCCTAGCGGCTCTCAAATTTCTGTGCTAACTGTCTGCAGTGACATCTACTGACATGAGCAGAGATTGACTGCAAGGTCTAAGGGGCAAAATTTACTGATATATTAATCCAGTATCTCTTCTATTATATTGTCATCTTCTGTGCTTCCCCAGTGATGCCACTTTCAATATTTGGCTGGCGGTATCTTCCGTAACCATCCCCATGCTGTTTGCAGTGTTTCCCCCAAGCCTGGACTCTGCTACGGGCAGCAGCCAGGACAAGTACCCCGCTGTTGTAAACGTTTCTGTGAGAATTTGTGCCATGATGTTCACAAAAATGTGTCCGAAGAAAGCACATTACTTACATTTGAAATAATGCTATAAATTGATAGCGCTGAAAAGCTGCTGTTACTTCTCTGAGTGTTGTTCTTCCACTTCTCCTTAATGATTTGTTACGTATGTCATCGGGACACGTATGAAAATGACATTGCAAACTGTTTCTCTTGTATGCACTGGGAAACGCCTAGCAGATACTTAATAATGAGTGGTTGAGGAGCTCCGCAGGTACATTTGCTCATTTTTCTTTTTTAATGATGAACACAAATTGATGAAAAATAAAGATAAATTAGGAAAATCCTTACACACCTTGAATCTCAATCCATTTTCTCCATTTTTGTCTCTGCCTTTCTAAGGGAGTTTGCTCAGTTTCTCCTTTTCACTTACTTTTGTAGCACAACTTAATGTTAATTGTTGTGCCTAACAAGTCCTTTGCTTGAAACTAACACAAATTGCGGTGAGCTGCCTGATGATGATTGTTTTGTAAAAATGCATGTGCATCTGTCTTGCAGAAATGCTGCTCATGGATTCTCACTTATTCAGGTGGACAGTATGAAGGTCACCATGAAGGATATCTTACAAAAGGCCTTAAAGAGAAGGAAGGGATCACAGAGAGGCTCAGGTGGGTTATTTATCGTATTTTCTAGAGGGTAGGGTGTTTTTCCATGAGCATATTTTATATCTCTTTTTAGCTGTTGTGAAAGATGCTCAGTTTTTTTCAGTGGGTATTGTGATTTTCAGCACCACTCAAAAGCAGTTCTGTGCGCAGGTTTGTGTTCTAGATACTGGCAAAAAGCAGACAGTGGAGGAGCTGCATAATGTTTGCTGCAGAGCAGTATATCCATTACTGCAAATATTTATTTATGATAACAAAGCCATTTGCATTCAAGTCCAGCTAGCGGTAATTTGAGATGATGGGTGGAAGTACAGTAAGACCAGTCCTTGACAGAATTTGTGTACTTTTAATTTATGTAAGAAAATGATGCTTAGTATGATTTTAAATAAGTTAAAGGATTCATCGTTAACTCGTAGAGAAAAAGAAAAATTTACTTTCTTCAATGGTGTCAAAATAGTACTATTAGAGTTAAGACATACCAACGTTTACAAAAAGAAAATTTATAGTACTTGCATTTATATTTGAGCAATGCTTTTCCAGGGTGTAAATGTGCATTCACATATATGTTAGTACATATATATTTGAAAAGTATAAGGCAGAGGGATCTTTCCAGCAACAAGAAATAATTACTGTGAGAAATTGCATGGAGTCTTGTCACGCAACAAAGGAACTTTAATATAAACCTATCTATATACTAGGTAAAGATAAGGATCTTGTCTTTGTAAATGAATGAAACCTCCTTACATACCCTTAGTTTTAACTATGGGAAAAGAAAATAAACCCTGTTCTCTTTAGAAAAAGTAGTTCAGTGCAGTTTTTAAACGAGTGTATAATCTGTCATGGATTTAATTAGCTATCTTCAGATGAGAGCTGAAGTTTTAATAAAAGTTAGAAGAGATAACACAGTGAAGGACACGGATGAGCTGTCTCAAGGCCATATTCCAAGGGAACGATAAGAGCTGTAAAAAATGGCAGAGGAGAGCAATTGAATGAAGCAATGAAAATCTGATTCTCGTAAAAAAAAAGGGGGGGGGGGGTGGAGAGGGGGAGAGAGAGATGCTGGTAGGGGTGGTTGTAGATGAGACCCGCCAGCGTCTGCAGCAATTTGGCCGCTGGCCAGGAGTCATTGTTCACCCTCGGCTGTGGCGGCTCGGTCCAGATGTGCCAACTGCACGTTCCGGCTTTTGCCAGCTGACTGCGCCGTTTGATAACCAGCTCTCTGGATGCCCATCACTGGCCGCAGAGATAGAATTAAATGATGATGATCTTCCCACAAGTTGGGAGAGGAAACAATGCATATAAATCTTGATTTCATCTCAGCGTGAGAAGTCTTTATCCATCATCACTCATAATGAACAAGTCGTTAGCTGCGATGAATGGTGTTCTGTTTTTTTCAAACACCTCTTTTGTTCACTTTTTGGGTGACTTTTATTTATTTCCTGGGGTCAGATTTCTCTTCCCTGAAGGGAGGTGGCTAAAGGATTCACTTAGCTCAGTCTTTAAACTACTTTCCTCCTTCATGTAACAGATGTTTTACTCTTTGTCCATTTGAAATTTGTTTTTGCTTTTATTCTATTACTTTTGCTCAGTAGTTTAGAAATGGAATGGACCTGTCATTTATTCCTTCAGCTAATACATTCATTTCTACTCTCTTGGCAGTCTTGCTCAGAAACCATTGTAGTAACAGGGTATATGAACATGTATATATCGTTTTGGGGGTTTTTAATTCTATAAGAAATCATTTAAATTTACTTTTCATAAATTGTCCATGTGACATCTCACCTCTTTGAGATATGACCATCATCCCTGGTGTGAATGTACCACAGTAGAAGTCACAACTAAAAACCTTTTGGATACTTATAGGTGTATTTACTTTTGAACACGTAATTGGATTTCTTGAAATAGTCGGTGTTGCTTGCAGATTTCAGTTTAAGCTTGTGTATAGATACCTCCAGAATTAGGACCTGCAGTTGTAAACTTCATGAATTGGAGTTACTGCGAGAAGAGTGATCACTCTAGGGAAAGGTTTCTGCTTGAATTCCTATATTACTGAATTGCATAAATTGAAATATTTATTTTTTGTTTCATTTTTCAAATGTTGGTGAACACTCATAATGCATTATTGAGATTGTCATGTAATACTGTCACATGGGTGAAGGGAATTATCAGATTAGGTATTTATTTATTAAGCTCTGGAGCCCTCAGCGCCGGAAGGACGTGGAACTGTTGGAGCGGGTCCAGAGGAGGCCACAAAAATGATCCGAGGGCTGGAGCACCTCTGCTACGAGGAGAGGCTGAGAGAGTTGGGGTTGTTCAGCCTGGAGAAGAGACGGCTGCGGGGAGACCTTATTGCGGCCTTTCAGTACTTAAAGGGGGACTGTAGGAAGGATGGGGACAATCTTTTTAGCAGGGCCTGTTGTGACAGGACAAGGGGTGATGGTTTTAAACTAAAGGAGGGTAGACTTAGACTAGTTGTAAGGAAAAAATTCTTTACAATGAGGATGGTGAAACACTGGCACAGGTTGCCCAAGAGGTTGTGGAGGCCCCATCCCTAGAAACATTCAAGGTCAGGTCGGACGGGGCTCTGAGCAACCTGATCTAGTTAAAGATGTCCCTGCTCACTGCAGGGGGGTTGGACTAGATGATCCCTAAAGGTCCCTTCCAACCGAAAGCATGCTATGATTCTATGAAGCTGGTGAATCATGAATTAAACTTTTTTTTATTAAAATTATCTTCTCTTATCCAAAACTTCCCTTATTCCCAATTACTTCTCTTATCCAAAACTGTGATTCATCAGTCATCAGACTTTGGGGGACTAGGGGGGTTTTGGAGGGTCTTGCCCGTCATCTTTAAAACAGCAGAAATTGCAGCTGTCTGCACAGAGGGATCCTCTTGCTTGCACTGCCCTCTGGATCTGAAACGAGCCGTCCACAGTCCCCTTCTGCTGCCCTTAGCAGAGCGGGGTGGGAATGCTGCCTGGGCTAAAGGGCATCAGCACGCAGGATGTCGCCACAGTGGGCACGGATAGACTGGAGTGGGAGTAGGAAAAGATGTTGTCATCATTCTTCATCTACCACCAGCTTCTTCATATTTGGAGTGGATATGCCACTTACTTTCATTGGAGATGCACAGATAAATGGAATTTAAGATCAGACTATTAGCACAGTACGGTACTGTGCCGTTGTAGTTCAAGTCATTATTAAGCAGTGGATTAGGATGTCAAAGTTCTGAATAAAAGATAAGACATAATTTAGGAAAAGCATTTCTTCTCATTCAGCAATGCTTCCTTTTAAGTTGATTGTTCTGATTTTTAAAAAATACTAACCAAAAATAGACTTAACATGTTTATTTAAAGCTTTTGTAATAGTTTAATAAAACCGGAATGCCTCTGAACTTTTCTGCACAATTTCAATATGCCTCCAGACGAGCCTTCACAGGATGAATGAATTTATTATGTGTACAGCTTATGCTGTTTTCAAGTACTTGTATAAGAAATTGCTTTCTGACCTATTTTCACCACTGACTCACATGCCATTTTTCAAATTGGTCCTATGTTTGTAGGAAAATGCAAACCTTGATTGGCTCTTTTGGGTGAGGAAGAAATTGAAGAATTTCTATTGTATAGTCAGGAAGGGGAACTTCCAGCATGACCAGGGCTAAAATACTAGACTAGTTTTCTCTAATTATCTCATTCAGCCAGTAATCTGCAGCTTACAAGTAGGTTTTTCAACAAGCAATTTAGTCGCAAGTTCCTGAAAAACTTTAAGCCTCGGTCACCTCTGTGAGTTGATGACCTTCTGAGCTTCTCTATTCTTCACTTTTGTTTAAAAGTGCTGTTACCATCCTTGCAGCTACCAGCCCTTGCCTGCCTCCTGGAGCACGAGGCTGATAATGACACAGAAAGTTTCTCTTGACGAAGGGTCGTGCAGAGCCCGGGTTTCCACACGTTCTGTTTCAGCACACGCACCAGCTTTCATGTAGCTGTAGTGTGAACTACGTCTGTAAATATAATAATATCAATGTGTTTATGTCAAAGTCTCATTTGTTGAAAAGACTAGAGATGAATAAAACTTTTGACTGCAATTTCACTTCAAGTGAAAGATTATTTGTTGCAGGAAGACAGAGGTCAGTAGAAGGAGATAGGAGGTGGGTAGAACTTTTGCTTCACACACCAAATCACAGAAAGGTAGGGGTTGGAAGGGGCCTCTGGAGATCACCTCATCCATGAAAGAAATGGAAGCAATATTCTGCTTGTGCTTAGCTCTATTTAGACATTACGTTAGATAAAACTATTGCAAACTATTGAAACTATTTCACATTCCCTGCAGTTTTCCTTTCTTAGTGTCACAAGGCTTTTGCCTTAGGGGTATGAATGCTGATCATTTTTAAATAATAATTTTTGAGTCAATCGACAGGAAATGCAGGTGGTAAAATAACCTGTATGTGTTATAGCTGAGAGAACCACGGCCCTTGAGTCGTTTCATAGAGGACATGGTTCTACTGAAGCAGTGCTTTGGGAGCCCAGTGACCTGTCCCACAACAGGCAGCAGCAGGGGGTTAATGGGAATACTGTATCATCTCTTGCCACATGCCCAAATAACCAACTGGAAGAAGTAAGTGGGAATGGCTGCAAGTTAGGGAAAAGCCTGTAACAACCAGTCAGCGCTACATACTGGAGAAGATAAATCTGCAGAGGAAATTGTTGAGGCAGATGTTTAATTAGTTGGAGTCAGGCTGGATAAATCAGGATAGGAACTGTCTATGCAGATATGCTGGTGTGCTTTCCCTTTCTCTGGGCTAGTTTCATTGTCTTTAAAAACTAACCGTTCTTTTTGCTTAGGAAAGAAGCAGCGAAAACAGTCATATAACCTCTCTGTTATTGTAATGGATTCCCTTGTGTACACTCATAAAATAGAAAATGTAATTGATGTTTTCTTATGGTAATGAAAAATAACTAAGTAGAATACTTTATCATCAATTTGTTTAACCTATTGCGTGCTCAGCAGCATGTATTGCACATGCATATTTTACATGAGAGCTGGAAATAAAACACTCTTGGTTGTGAAATGAGCTCCCAGAGGAGACTGGTCTAGTCCAGCGATGGACCACCTTGAGGGAGGCTCGGTGACATCTCTCATGCAAGAGACTTTTCTCAAAGTAGCCAGAATGGGAGAGAAAGAGAATAAGTGTGGGGTAATACCCTAACCACGGCGGGCCACAGCAGCGAGGAGGGAAAAGCTGGAGACTCCCTTCAGCGCTGCAGGGACCTTGCTGTGCGTGTCACATTGGCCTGGGCAGTGCTGAGATGCTGGGATAATGGCCCTGTAGAGAACCCCAATATCCATAGATAGTTTAAGGATTGCTTTGTATAAATTTGCCATGTCAAGATCTCTTTGAGAATGTTTTTGAACATTGTGAGCGCTCCAGCATCTGATGGTTTAAATATAAAATTAGTCTGCAACGTGGCAGATCTACAGAAAGGGAATCACATGCTTGAAATCATGAGCATAAGAACTCATTTTTCCTGTATTTATCAGTGAAAATATCAGATATGGTGCTGTCTGGATTTTGGACAGATATAGTAACGGAGTGTAGAAAAGCCTTTTTAGAAGGTGAGATTTGGGTGTTTTAGTACTTGGTATAATTCTGCTCCCTAGAAATCAGTAAGAGTCTTAATATTAACTTCTAAAATAGGCAGATATCGGGCATGCTTTTAAAATCCCACCCTCATGTTTTGCAGAGAAATTTTTGTCGGTCGTACAGATCGTGTTGCATAACTGTAAAATACCATTATCAATATAACTTGCTTTGCTTTACCGCTAAATGGTTTTCCTCCACAATCAATCTGGTGTGTATTTCTGCCGGTCTTAGTTTTCCCAAAACTTACGTGTTACCCAGTTAGCCTGGGAATTTAGGTTATGGTAGATGTACATTTTAAATCCTACTTTTTAGGAACGCTCTCAGTGGGACCAAGGAAAGCACAGTTTTCCAAGATGAAATGCAGATGCCGTTATGTTCAGATACCACAGCACAGCTAAGACTGGGTCTGACAGCATCCCACAATGTGCAGTAGGCAAGTAGATCTTATCAGGCTTTTTATAGCTGCACTAAAGCCCGCGTTCAATATTCTCTATAAAATATGTTCGCATGGCTTACAATTTTAAGAACATAAGAAAGATGATTACTTCATTCTTGATACTTCATGTATCTTGATGCCATGGTAATTCTCAAATTAAATATGTGCAGGAACTATATGTACACTTGAAAGTTATCTTCCTCGCCTTTGAGCTGTCTCATTCCTTTTGCTCTTCAACAAATGTATTCTCTGGGATGCCAGTTGCCTTTTCCTCCAGAGCTTGACTGAATGGACTATAAATACTAATGTAAAGTAAATAAGAATGCAGAGAGAATGTGTACAGAGGCTTTGTTTTCAAACAAATTAAGCATTGATGTCAGTGTATAAAAACTGAATGTTCTTAGAAGGAAATGAGAGACAAAACTAAACAATGTAAAATGCTGAAATGTTAGAATAATCCTGCCTGTTTCTGGTCCATGTCAGCCTCTCTTCATCTGAAATTTCTTGTGAACAGAGAAGCCTTGTCTGATTAATCTTGTCTGATTTTAAGTAGAAATTCTTTGCAGGGTGAACATGCTACTGATTATTATTTAATAGCTGCTTCAAACTGCAAACATCCCTGAACCAGAAATGCTCAATCCTTTTAAGAACAAAATGCTATACAAGTTTAATTGTTATAAACAATACCTTCTGCCAACATTTCACAGATGTGACCTGTATTTTCCGTAGGTTAGAGTGAGAGTTATTAACTTAGTATTCCGTTCAGTTTGGAGAAAGACTAATACTTTTTCTATAAATGAAAACAGCTGCTTTACAATAACATTCAAGTCCCTAACAGCTGTCAACTAGTGCTTTTTGCATTCTTTAGAATGTGTAAAGTGACCAAAAATAGTCTGAAATAATCTTACTGGTCTGGATAAGCATATTATCTCACTGCCACAGGAAGCTGTATAATAAGGAAAGAGAAAAATTCAAGAAACAGGGATAGGACATAAAAATAAAAGTCTCCATATCATATTTTAGTCTCTACAACAGAATCAAAGGAATTATAGCTGCAAAGGCCAGTTAAAATAATCTGTTCCATCACCAGGTAACTCAGAGTACAATCTATTACAAAACCATGTTTGTAATGGTTTATTATTCCTGGGTTTCAGATTTGTTCACGCAAAGCTGTTTAGTTATCCTTTAGAACCTGGAGAACAGAAGCTCAAAATGGAGTGCTGCATGAGGCTCATCTTCCATTCAGAAAGCAATTAGGGAAAAGAGATCTGAGTTTTGTTTGAAAATTCACTTTCTAACATATCAGTCTCAGCACCACTTTTAATGTCAAATTTCTTCCCTTGAACATGCTACTGAAATGGTTTCTAAACACGTTTTATTCAAAACTTACACAGGACACAAGCAAAAATGGCAACGCAAAGATACTATTTGTGTGAAAAACCACTTATTGTCAAGCTCCCCGCCAGGCCCAAGGGAAATCGCATGGATGCCGTAACGCTGAAGGTTTTCATTTAAACCTGTCCCGCGATTTTGCTATTCCTGGAGTATCTCAGCAGTTATGTTTGTAAATACTTGGTCTTGATGCTGTGGTGCTGTGTTCGGTTCGTCTTGCTTCTGCAGGTGCTAAGGAGAGCTGGCATTCCCGAAGTGCCGGGGAGGGGCACGACGGCTTCGTGTCCCCGTGGCCAAAGAGAGGGAAGCGAGCGGGTCAGGGCGGCAGCACTGGAATGCAGGGGAGGCTGGCAGTGAAGAGGCAGGACAGGAGCCATTTATAAGATGCAAATTTGCTCCCTCCATGGAGCAGGTCGCCCTAGTTGTGAAGGCAAATATGTCTCTGTGGGGTCCTCAGCGAACCTGGTACCTAGAGCGAGGGCCCAGCGTCTCGGCTGCATGTGCAGAATGGCTCTCCTGAAACTACTACTGCTTAGACTTTGAACCCAGAATCTGCTTCCTATCATTTACACGTCTCCATTTTAATTTCTAAATTATTGAAAATTAGGTCTTTAAAGAAGTGTAACACCATCACTTTTAATATCCCTAACAATCCCCAAAACAGAATATAACTCTTGGAAGTTCTTAAACTCCCTGGATTCTTATGTGTTGGTTGCCTTGAGATGACTGTTGGCATTAATGAAACATTTTCTTGTTATTCTCCATCAATAAATGCTTTTCTTTCATTAGAGGATTCAGACTCTGCTGCCCGGCTGGAGGGAGTTCCTAAGGGACCTTGCTGTGAGCCTGTGCCCTCGGCAGGAGCCAAGTCCGCTGGGGAGCCCATCTCTGGCTCAGGGCAGGGTGTCCCTGTCCCCCTGGGGCACCCGAAGCTGCAGCTGCCCTTTGGAGCAGGGTGGCTCTCCTTTCCAAGGGGGTGGTTGCATGTGGCAGGAGAAGACAAAGTATGGGGAAGAGTGCTAATTCTCAGCATCTTCCGGGTGGTGTCTGTTCTCCTGGTTCACAGTGGGGGTTATCGGGGTGTTGGAAAGCGCAGGAGAGGAGGAACTAATGGGCTGAAGGTGTTAAGGCCAGGAAAGAACCATTAAACTCCTTCCTGATACTGGCCAGCGTGCTGCATGGCTGGCTGGCACCGCGGCCTCAGCGTTGGGGCTGGGGCGGCTGGAAGTGGAGACTCCCGCTCCTCAGCTGCTCGTGCTGCTGGAAGAGCTGTAGGTCTCGCTTGGGTTTTGCTTCCTCATCCCCACCTTCCAGGTGGGGGAACGGGACAGAAAGGAATGGCGAGAAAGGGGGCTGTGTGTGTATTTTTATTGCATATACATATATATATATTTATACATATATAAAAAATGAAAATGAGGAAGATAAAAGAAAGTATGTAAAACTACAGCCCTGTGATTAAAGCATTTGTAAGAGATGAACCACAATTAGAATAAACTGTCATTAAAGTTTGATACTGTCATTGAATGATGGTAACTGAGGAGTTTAAATTTAAAAGTAAATATGTTAGAGTAGGCGATGCATATGTTTGCTCTGACTCTTAAAGAGATGGAAGCCCCAGCATCTGTGACAGTGAAAAGCCAATTAATTTGTATTTCCTTGTGTTTACATGCATGCTTTTCTGCTTAATGGTGGTTTTGAGTTTCTTTGGCTTTCAGTACTTTGTTTTGGATAATTATAGCATCCCTGCAGTCTTGTGCCCTCAGTTATGAATGGCTTTACCTGGAATTACTTCAGAAATCCTGGGTTTCTTTGCATTAAGCTGTTTATATTAGCAGTATTTAAATTAAAAAGAACATCAGTATTCGTAGATCCTTGGTCAAGACTCTCCTGCTTGCCGCTCCCTTTCACCAGAGAGGCAATGTAGTAAAAAAGGCATAAGTGAAACGTATAGCCCCCCCGTTGTCCCGGCGTTGTCCCTGTTCTGCCGGTCCCGTGCAGGAGCGGTAAGGAGCTGCCAGTCCTGCGGCTGCCCCTCGGAGGGGCTCGCTTCTGCCGGGCTGTGGCTTTCCTCACCCCTCCTGCTCAGCACCCTCTGCCCCACGTTCCCAGAGCTGTGTTTGGGTCTGACGCTCGCTTGCTCTCTGCCGTAACGTATGTTAGGGAAAGGGGAAGGATTGCTCACTTGTTATTTTTATAGCTGATTTTCCTCAGCAGGATTGGTGTTGTGCAGGGTGAGCCCCTCTGTGCTGGAGAGGGTGTGATAGAGGCTGCTCTAAATGATTTCCCTCTGCCTACAAACTGCATCTCTGTTTTGCAGTGGTAATAATTTATTTCAGTAAGCCCTTTCTCACCAGCCTGCTGATGCTGAGCAGACACTGACGTAATGGGGGGATGGGGGTGTTGGGGTACGTGGAACAGCTCATCGGGAACAAAGTTTGTGAATAGTTTGTCAGAATAGAAACAGCTCATTAGTCCTGTGCGTTTGGGCTGATGGGATTCTGGACATCAGCCCGAATGGCTGAGGAAAATTCTTCATGCCTGGCCTCTGAAATGAAAGTGAAATATTGAACTGAGTCTATTTTAGAGCTGTTGGTATTGAAATCATACATTTATTGGTTCTTCTGGATTGGTAATAAAGCCGTAATTTATGTGACATTTTAGATTCTACAGTTCAGTGTTTGGATGACAGAGACTTTTGTTTATTTTATCCACTCTGATGAAAGAAGGTACTACTGACACACCAGGTACATTCACGGGACCATCTCCTTCCTGCTGGTTTTTTGTGAAGCCTGAAATCCACCTGGCCGGGTGGTTGTATTGCCTCTTGCTGCAATACTATTTCTTATACGTCTGTAATCAGGGGAAAGCACCTTTCTCACTTTATAATCCAAGTCGGTAAGGTAGAGACCTCATGTTGATCTGCATCACAAATGACCATCTGAGCTTGGATTGCAGGATGTTCACATCGGTGCCATCTTCTAGGTAGCAGACTGCCGGAGAGGCTTAGGGTGCGTTAGCTGTAACGTGTACTGCCCTGCCAGTAACCCGTACAGCTGCTTGCCCTGACATTGTCTCTTAAATTTGTGATTAAAAAAAAAAAAAAAAAATCTGTATATTGTATTTCTGCTGTAGGTACATCACATTATAGATCAAACATGATGATTTCTTTCTCCTTTCAGCTTCATTTAGAGCTATATATTGCTAATGCAAAAAGAATAAAAGTCTATAGTAGCAATTAAATAAAGCACTTCAGTTAATATTCTGCAAAGACTGGTTTGCTGCTAGTTATGCCACGTTTTCTATTCTACAAAAAAGCAATACATAAATGAAGTGTTTGTTTCTTTTTAAGGGGCTTTTGACTAAATTCTTTAATTTCACTGGCTGTCAAGGTAGTGTTAAGTAAAATGGGTTTGAACTGCTGTAGTTTTTGTGTATTGGACTAGATGTCAGAAACCTTTGCCATCACTGGAAATTCTGTCACTCTGGATTTACTATCTGTTTCCCACAGCTGAATTCTTAAGCAGTGTGATTTAACACCTTGGCTCTCCATCAGCCGGTCCTGGCATTTATTTGAATGCATTACACCACTGGTTTCCATAAACTATTTTACAATTGTTTCATATAAATGACTGTTTATTTCTACAAAAACCATCTGTATTTCTGTGGAGAGCAGCAGATAACTGTATGTAAAATTCAGTAATGTCACAACAGTGCAAGTTAAGAAAAAACAGATTGGACTAAAAAAAAAGTCTCATGCTTGTGCATAATGTTAAAAGTTTGTTTTCACTATTTAAATATCTTTATTTATTAATCAGTATTTGCATTTGTAATGATAAAATCTTTATTCCACTTCAGAGGTGTTGAGGGGCTTTGGGGATTTTTAACGGATAAACAGATTTAAGATGTCCTCATAGCAGTAGGATTTGAGATGTAAACATTCTGGCTTTACAGCTATTTCCTCTCAAACTGTTTACATATTTTCTGTTGTTTTATTGTCATTGCCAAGCACACAATGGAATCCTTGCCCCTTCTGTCATGTTCTAAGAAAAATCCTACAGAAGGAGGCCTGAGACCTCTCTCTGTCCCCGGTTCCTGTGCTCTCGGCAGTGTATCGATCCCTCTTGTTCTCCAGGTCCTCTTTTGTTTATAATCCCTGCCCGGTATTCACCTTCTAGCCCAGGCTCAGTGTCCAGCTTTGATGGGAAAGCTGGTCTTCACCCGTGCCTCCGCAGAGGCGGGCTGCGCCCCAGGGAGGACTTCCCGAGGGCGACGCGATGCCTCGGTTCATGTGCTCCCAGCCAGCAGCCAAGGAGCACCCACACTGAGCTATTTTAATTCTTCCGTATGCTGCCCATGTGCTGGCAGAGGGAAAGCTGGAATCCAGTAGTCTTACACTTAGCACGACTGATACTTTCTGACAGACTATTTGAAATGATAGAAATACATAAACCTCCTCTTTTTTATGACCTTGTAATAGCTGCAACATATTTCCAGCAAATATTTTCTATAGCAATAATAAAAAAGTGATAACAAAAAAATAAATATAAATATAGTTTAAACTCAAAAGGAATCACACTTTCAAAACCTAGGGTTGGAGAAGTAAAGCAATAAATCATGTATCCTTGTGAAAGGAGAAACTTGAAATAGGGAAGTACCACAGACATCAACATTAAATGTTTATCAACTATTTTCTTTTGACTGCTTTCCTGTCTTACTTCTGTACGTGGACAGAGCCTGAAACGTAGCTCATGTTCACTTTTGCTTATTTGCTGTCTGCCTGGCATCTACTGCCTTGCCTGTTAGGCGATGACTGCCTAACTGTCTTTAAATTTCTGATTTTTCATGTGTTATTTTGGAGTTACAGCCGTACACGCAGGAGCACTCGAGGCCCCGTGTGCCCAGCGGTGCTGCGGCGGCAGCGTGCTCCCAGTTAGTGCGAGTTGGTGCGACCCGTCCTCCGTCGATGCGCTGCGCCTGCGCTGATCGTCCCCGTGCAGCGACGCCGGCTCTCACGCGAGTGCAGCCCAGGCTGCGTGGGAGAGGTGGGCGAGGGAGTGCGATGGGGACTGAGGCCAGGGCTGGCCGTACAGAGATGTGGAAACCCTCCTACAGCACCATATAAACTTCTGCACCTGTTTTGGGTGACGGGCCAAAGTAGCCCATCCTTCACCAGCACAAACGTTCAGGTGGTCTCATAGCTCCTGGCATGGTGTTTGCTGGCTCACCGGGGACAGGTCTTCATCTGCTGTAAAACCAGACGAGTTTTACTATTGCGCTGCAATACGGCGGGGCGCATAGCCCTTTGTGCTGCACGCCCCAGCAGGTCTTGCCTTTGGAGGCTGAAGGTGTTCTTGCACCAGAGCATTTCTGTGGAGAGTTGTCCGAGGAGCTGTGCCAGGAGTCTAAGTTTTAAAACTAATCCACGGACAGTAACAAACCACCGTGAGGTAGAGGTCAGATACAAAGATGTTGGACCGTTAAATATGATGTCTATTATGTTGCTCATGTCTGCTGCTCTCCAGGTGTGAATGGTGGCAAGTGTTTGTGGAAGGAGTTCAAGGAGAGACCAGTATCCCTTAGCTTCCTTACCGGGCAAAGTACGAAATTGTAAAATGAAATTGTAGCAAAGAGCAGAATTAATAGATGACATGCGGACAAATCCTGAGGAAAAAAAAATCAGCATAGCTTTTGTAGAGCAGGTTGTGCCTCAGAAGCAGGTGAGCAGTCTTTGAGGAAGTCGGAGACCATCTGAATAAGGATGATGTGTTTTATATAGCATGCTTAGATTTCCAAAAAAGATTTGACAAAGGCTCATAAAGCAATTAAGCTGTCACAGGATGAGAAGGAGGATCCTCACATGGATTAATAATTGATTAAAAGACAGGAAACAAAGAATAGGAATAATGGCCCTCCGTTATTAGTAACTAGGTTACTGGTGGAGTTCCAGTGGAACTGGTAGAACCTGCATTGTTCCGTTAATGTGGGGCATGGAAAAGGATGTGAATGCTGATGTGACAAAATGTGCTGTTGATACAAAAGAAGTAAGAATAGTGCAAATAAAAGCTGTCTGTGAAGCACTGCAGAGGTATCTCACAATGCTGAGTGACAGGACAATAAAATGAGAGAGGGAATTCAGTGTCAATGAGTGCAAAATAATATACATGGTGAAAAGCAGCCGTAGCTATATGTATACAATGATGGGCTCTAATTACCTTCCATCAGTCAAGAAAAGTATCCTGGAGTCGTCATGGGTAGTTCTCTGGGCACTTCAGCTCAGTGCTTAGGAGCAGTCAGAAAGACAAATTGAACATCAGAAATTAGGAAAGGAGCGGAGGACAAAACAGAAAGCATTACTATGCCAATCCGTAAATCATGATGTGCCCACATCTTAATTGTTATATTTTAATCTCAAAAAGGACAATATAGAAGTAAAAAAGTACAGAAATGGATGAGTGCAAAAATGGATCAGGCACGTGAAATGAGAAGTAGAAGCGAAGTGGAGACGACCTTTTCTAGTTTGGAAAAGGCCTGACTGGGTACAAGAGAAGTCTATGAAGTGCTTGTGGTAGAGGCGGTAAATTGGGAGGATTTTATCACAGTTGTTCGTAAGACGAGAACTGCATGCCCCAAAAGCGGTGGGTTGGCAATGGCTTTTTGAAACAAAGGGAAATTCTTTTTCTCACACAGTGCAGTAAATTCTGGAAGTGAGTGTTATGGAAATCAGAAATTCGAAAGTGTTTTGAACAAATGCATGGACCATAAAGGGAGCAGAAATAGCTGACAAAGAGCATAGCTGGAACTGGGGCTTTTGTGAGAACTACAGGAGCTCTTGAGAGGGAGGTAAAGATAAGGGGTATATAGGACATAGCGACATGTTTTGTCGCAGAGACTAACACTAAACTATAGGTTCAGATAAACTAAACACTAACACTATAGGTTCAGCTTTAAACCACTTGTGGTTTTTTGTTTATACTGGTCTTTTTAGTTTAGGTTTGACAACTCCACAAACATTAAATATTGAGGTAAGTCTTTCTATAATCCTCATTTTACCCTATTAACTAGTTTGGAGATGGGTTTTGTTTGGGGTTTTCTTTAAAGCCTCATTCTCTTTTTAAGTGTTAGTGTTTGTTTATTGTGCAGATTCAACCCCTGACCATGGTATTCTTCATTGCTATTGAAAGTTAATGGGGGAAAAATTGCATTCCAAACATTTGAACCTGGAGTAGTCATGGCTGAACTTAGTTGATCTCTGGTGATCGGTTCAATTTACTTACGATTTTTAGCCATTAGGCTGGGGCTGAATGATGGTGCTTTGGTTGAGGCCAAATGTCTGTAGAAAATTGGCTGTTTGATAAGAGCCCTGTTATCAGAGGGGGATACTTTCTCATTTACATTTAGATGAGTATTGATTATTTATTTACTCAGAGAAGTGAGATTCGTTCCCAATCTTATCTCTCTCGTCTCTGCTTGTCAGCAGAAAGAGAGATAGAGCTCCTGACATCAGCCCAAGATAACAACACTTTGTAGTGAAGATAAAAGTTGGAATGGGCCTTTTTCTAGTCTTGACTGAAAGGATAAGTTTTAAAAATTAGAACTGATGGGTCATGCTTTCAAAACCCCATTCTGAAGGCTTTGCAGCTTAAATGGCAACAGAATTGGTTTGTTGTTATGCGGATGGCCATTCACCTTTTGTAAGAGAGCTGCTTAATTTGATTATGTGGTGGGATTCTTCCTGGGGCACCTTTGTATTGTGCCATAGGAAAGCTGTGGATGTAGTATTGGGGGTTGTTTCTTGTTTGTTTTTAATTCCTGATAAACCTTCCTCTGTTTAAAGGTGTATCTTGAACTAAGGGACGTACAGTGGAGATCTGTAGGCAGAAACCGTGGTGTGGATGGTTAAATGGGGATTTTAGCAGAAGGGATGTGTGTTATGGAGGATCAGCTCTGCAGGTGAGGCGTGCGAGTGCCTGGCTCCAGGGATGCAGAGCGTGGCCCTGGGAGCGGGGACTTGTCTGTCTGATGAAGTTAGCCCTGTTCCTCCACAGCTGCTGGCCTGGCACTGCACCAAAACAAGCCTAGAAGAGAAAATTTGCTGTTGCTGGTAGTATTTGCAGTGTGTGGTTTAGGCACTCGCTCCTGCGTGCGGGACGTTTTACCGGTAGCGTGGCCCAAGAATGGAGAAGACCCGGTGTCAGGCCACCAGATCTGGTGGAGGAGGGGCCCAGCTCTCACGCCCTCCCTGGGGGCCTGGGGGGCCTCTGGGGCCCCGAACAAATCTTTGCTAGTTTTTGAACAAAAAGGGTTTGCTTGAAGGTATAGCCGCTTCTCTTTCACCATTTTGGGGCTCATTTCAGACTGGTTCCCTCCTTCCTCTCCAGACACATGAACACTTGTCTCTCAGGCCCTGCTTTAACCCAGCAACAGTTTCTCTCTCTCCAAGTGTTTGTGACAAAATTACAGACCTAGAAGAGCGGTTTGTACTCATTAGCTTTGTCTCCTAGGTATTTTGCCCTGGTAACTTCCATTTTAACATACTTGCTCCCAGCTTGGTGGTGGAACATAATAGACGTGATTTACGCTCCCCACCTTGCTGCCGCAAGCAGTGCTGTGTGAGAGCCCTGGGCTGCAGCCCCAGCCCGATGCCCCTGGGCGCAGGAGGCCGCTGGGTGCGGGAGTCTGCTGGGCGTGGGAGTCTGCTGGGCGTGGGAGTCTGCTGGGCGCGGGAGGCCGCTGGGCGCGGGAGTCTGCTGGGCGTGGGAGTCTGCTGGGTGCGGGAGTCTGCTGGGCGCGGGAGGCCGCTGGGCGCGGGAGTCTGCTGGGCGCGGGAGTCTGCTGGGCGCGGGAGGCCGCTGGGCGCGGGAGGCTGCTGGGTGCGGGAGGCCGCTGGGCGCGGGAGTCTGCTGGGCGCGGGAGGCCGCTGGGCGCGGGAGTCTGCTGGGTGCGGGAGTCTGCTGGGCGTGGGAGTCTGCTGGGTGCGGGAGGCCGCTGGGCGTGGGATTCTGCTGGGCGCGGGAGGCCGCTGGGCGCGGGAGTCTGCTGGGCGCGGGAGTCTGCTGGGCGCGGGAGTCTGCTGGGCGCGGGAGGCCGCTGGGCGTGGGAGTCTGCTGGGCGCGGGAGTCTGCTGGGCGTGGGAGTCTGCTGGGCGCGGGAGGCCGCTGGGCGCGGGAGTCTGCTGGGCGCGGGAGTCTGCTGGGTGCGGGAGTCTGCTGGGCGCGGGAGGCCGCTGGGCGCGGGAGGCCGTTGGGCGCGGGAGTCTGCTGGGCGCGGGAGGCCGCTGGGTGCGGGAGGCCGCTGGGCGCGGGAGGCCGCTGGGCGTGGGAGTCTGCTGGGCGTGGGAGTCTGCTGGGCGTGGGATTCTGCTGGGCGCGGGAGTCTGCTGGGCGCGGGAGTCTGCTGGGTGCGGGAGTCTGCTGGGCGCGGGAGGCCGCTGGGCGCGGGAGGCCGCTGGGCACGGGAGGCCGTTGGCCGCGGGAGGCCGTTGGGCGCAGGAGTCTGCTGGGCGCGGGAGGCCGCTGGGCGCGGGAGTCTGCTGGGCGCGGGATGCCGCTGGGTGCGGGATGTGCTGCAGCAGCGGTGCCTGCCGTCAGCAGGGGAGCTCTGCTTGGGTCGCAGGCCAGGACCGCTCCGTGCCAGGATTATAAAGGTTTGTTTTACAACTGCATGGAGTGTTTGCATCAGATTACAGAAATCCATAAAATCCAGCTTTGGTATTACCACTTGAAATTTTGTTGAAATTCTCAGAGCAGTATTCTGTTAGGAGATCATTAAATTACCTAATATTTCTACTACAATGACATCATTTGAACTTCTGAGAGAAGTCTGGTAGTAAAACTCCTGCACAGAATCAGCCTAACATTTTTCATCTGTTGGGAAGTAGAGGTCATGTAAATGTGTACGGATATTTAAAATATATTATTTAAGAGTAGATACTCTCTAAAAATCCATTTACACTTTTTTAATTAATTTCTTAGTATTTTCTGTTGTAAAGGAGTTATTCATATGGAAGGTTGCTTTGCTTTCTGATCCGTAGCTCTATGTCATTGCTTTATTAGCAGACAGTTAATACAATCTTGACAGAAACTGGATAAAACAATTTACCTGATCACAGAATTCTCAGGTTGCTCCAGATAAAAATCATCCTTTGACATTGGCATGGTGGTGTTGAAGGTTACGGTCACCGGTGGCTCTCTGCAGGGTGGCGGGAAGCTTGTTCAGCAGCGTGAGGATTGTTTCTGGGATGGGTGACGTTCTTTTGAGTGGATCCAGCTGGTGGAATCGGATCCGCACAGAGGGACGGTAAATCACTGCCAAGGTCCTGCTTTTAACCTTGTCCCCTTGTCGTCATGTGCGTATGATTCTCTGATAATTTTAAGGCTTTGGTAGTGTTATGTCTGTGCTTTTGCCCCATCCCACTGTCTCAGAAACACAGGGGTGAGTGTCTGTCTCTGTGCTGGAGAGTGCAGCCTGTCGTTCAGTGCCAGTCCCCTGCAGCAGCTCTCGCGCAGCACTGAGCCTGTGAAAGAAAATTGTATAAATAGAAAGGATTTGGTGGGATAGGTGAAGGTATAATACTTAAAAATGTGTTTTATGGAATGGATCTTCTTGGCTCATCACATATGTTTTCTGAATGCGTCCACCCGAGAGGGCACCTGTGAGGTCCCAGGCGAGGCTGGGGCTGGGAGCAGAGCCAGGGCTGTCGCCACACCACGCTCGGGGAGGCCTGCCCGACTGCTAATAGTTCCAGGAGGGGCTAATTTCACTTCTTCCTCTGCTCTGATTTTGAATGTTTTGGGGGTGGGAGTGGGAGAGAGGCTGTAATGAAGAACCAGGGAGCTGGACCACAGTGGTGGGCGGTGGTGCCAGCAGATCCCGGTCCCGGTGATCGTGGGCTGCGGCTCTGGTGGAGGCAAGAGGCTCCATCTGTGGTCGGAGCACTTGGAGTTAGGGATTTGGTACCAGGAACCAAGAACACAGACATTCAGATGGGAACCAACAGTTGTGCTGCCTTTGTCATTGCCTGGTATCGCTCAGCATTTGGATGTAGTTTGGGAACCTCTGGAAGGTACATTTACAAACGGACAAAGCAAGCAGGTTTTGCTGTCACTGCTTCTGTTTTTAAACCTACACCAGTTTTTAAATACAAATTGTTTTACCACTTTGATATTTGTTTCAGTTCAGTATATTTTGCTTCTACCTAACAAGCCAGGCCTCTGTTTATTTAATTTATTTTAAATTTTTAATCACATTTCCAGCAGCTGGGAGAGGAGAAACGATGGCGCTTTATATATTTGTCTTTCTGTTGTTTGTGCTGGTATGAGATGTCTCTGCTGTTTCTTGAGTGCGGTTTGTTCTGTAAATGCTTCGACCAGCTACACGTGCAGTTGCTGATTGCGCTGGGCAGGGAGGGAGCAGTTGTGCTTTTCTCCTGTGGCCTGCAAATAGCCTGGCTCTGTATCTGCTCGGAGAGTCACCGGGAATAACGGGGCTCCATTTTACAGAGAAATGATGTTCCACTTCGGGAGCAGAACACGCTTGGGCCGTGCAGTGAGCGCTTCACATGGCTTCTGGGGAGACAAAATGAGAAGCCATAATTGAAATTCTGCTGTAGTAAATTTAAAATTAATTGGCTAACAAATTCCATTTCTTAGGCATGCCATCTGAGGCTAAAATACTTAATTTTTTTATATGTTTTAAATATTTCATCATATACTATCATAATTCAAAGTCAGGAAACATTCAGAAATATTTTAAGTACTGATAAAGAGGGAATAGATTTCGTTATTTCAGTTCTAGGGTTTTTGTTACATTAAGACCTGGTTAAAGGTGCTTTGCATCACTTAAATTTTTTCTGGTATCCGTTTAGCGTTATTTTATCAGATTATACAAAAATTACACAGCTGAGAACTTTGTGTGCGCTTCAGCTTTTGGGTGTGAGCGGGAGTGGAGATCTGCCCTGCACTGCTTGGGGGTGCAGCGGGGACGGGAGCACGTCTGCCGCCACCAGCTCCCGCCTCTGGAAGTGGCTTTTCTTCTGCCCGGGGTCCCATGTGAAGTTTGGCTTACCCGAGCCACCCCTCTCACCCCATGGGGTCCTGTCCCGCCTGCTGTTCAGACAGCAGGCCTGGAGCTGACTTGTGGGGGTTTCACCTGGAATTATATTAGTGTGTTCTTCTTTTATTCCAGTTAGTTTATATAATAAATTTATCATACATTTTCTGTAGTTGGAAAACAGTTTTTTAAGTAGTATCATCTTTCCTTCGGTGATTTGGTTTGAGAAGAAGGAAGTTGGCACCTGAATCTTGAAGAGCTACAGTTAAATGCAATGTATATGAAAATAACTCATTTGAGCAACAGCACCTGTACATGCTTATGTTTGATGCAGTTCAGTGTTAACAGTGTACAGGTCTCTGGAAAAAGATAAAAATCCATCTCTCGATGACCCTTTCTGCTCCTTGCAGCCGTTGAGCTGCTGGGTGATGCCAAACTCCACCCAGCACGTTGTCTCGAGTCAGCCTGGGAAGCAGTGCCAATCGCTGCTGTAAGGAAATCCTTGCCCCGCACTTCGGGAGTGCAGCCTTTTGAGAAATGCACCATCGGCAGAGGTAGAGATAGCCAAACTGGGTGTCATGGAGGTAGTTTTCATGACAAAATGCAATTCATAAAAGAAGGGCTGCTTTCCTTCCCAGATATTTCTCAATGCTCTGTGCAAACACTGCCGAGGCTGTGGCAGTCTTACCTGCACAGCCGGGCTTTTCTTGGCTTTCCACGCCTGCGGGGGCTATGAGCATATGTTTGGTTGAGCCCATGCTGAAGAAGCAGGCTTTAATCCCAAGCTGGAAGAGTAGTGCCCTCGGGTACACAAGGTAGCTCCTGTATGGGCCAGCTGGTGGGGCTGGACTGCAGTGTGCTGCAGCCCCGGGCGGCGTGGGAGGGGGCTGCGTCCCCCAGCAAACAGCAGCCAGGGTAACATTTGCAGCAGCCCGTCTTCAGTCTATAAAGAGCCACAGAGAGGGCAGAGCAAAGGGGACCAAACACATTGTGCTTTTTCACATCAGGAAAGATGCCCAAATAATACAACACAGATATACACCAAGGTCTGAGCAGGTATTTCTTACAACAGGCAACACCCCTGTCTAGCAGCATGGGCAGGGTATTTAATACAGGCTCATCTGGTGTAGGAATAACACAGAAATGTTGGACAGGCGTTTGTCAGGTAGCGTTGTTGGACGGCTGAAGATGACTGGGATATGTTGTTTCCTTACACACCGTCCTCCACCTTTTTATGACAGGGCCCTTCCCTATGGCAAAGAGCTTTGGAACATAAACATCTACCTGCCTTAATTCTAGGCTACGAGTGATCTCATGTTAGTTGAACGTGATAAGCCATCACTTTGTTAGAAAACAGATGATTTTACAAGTTACTTTATGTTTCAGGTCCTCAGTATCGGCTGGAGAAGCAGAGTGAACCTAATGTCCCAGTAGATTTAGACTGTACCTTGGAGAGCCAGAGCACTTTGGAATTCTGCCTTGTCCGGGAGAACAGTATGTTTCCCCTTTTCACTTTTGCTCTTGTAAATTGCTTAAACTCACATAAGTTATGTATTTTGGAATACAAGCTGTACTGTCTGGGCAAGTAAGTTTTGACGAGCCTCTCTTTCCTGAGGCGCTTCTCAGTTGTGCCAAAACAATATTCCAGAGGGAAATGATGGATTTCATACCTTCTAGTAAATAGTCTGCATCCTGTTTATCACTTCATGATTAATCTTTTTCTGTTAAACTCTGCTCTGTAGAGTTATGATCAACCCTGAAAAACACTGGAAATATGAAACTTTTTCTGTTGCAAGCATTCTTAGTGAATAAAGTGATTGGTCTGCAGTATATTTCGCCATGTCAATACGGCTGTTACAGGCACTGATTTTTTTCTAATAGAATTTAAAGAAATTAACCATGCAGATATAACTAGAGCAGTTTGATGATTTTTGAAGTGCTAGACAAATAATCTTCTCTCCAGCTATGCTCAAATATTTTTATTCTGTTACTGTTTTAATGGTCCTAATATTATTTCCCGATTTATTTCTTTACGAGGAATTATATGAAACTTTAAAAAAAAACATTGGTTGGTGTTTGTCCTCCATAGCATTTTGGTCTGTTCTTCATTCTTTCCAATAGTCATGCTCTCAGTTTTGGGGTTTATTTAATTCCATTTTAATTCAGCTGTAAAAATGTTGATTGTACTAATGAGGAAACCAGTAACATTCATGCTCTTGGCCAAGACCACGCTCAGAGTGTTTGCCGCAAACCATCATAGCAAGAGCCTGTTTCAAGTAGTAGAAGAGTTTTTTTCTTTCTTTGCAAAGATTAGACCTTTCCATTTATGCTTTTTGGCTATAGCATTTGGTATTTTATCCTAGAATGACAGCAGAGCATCCCCAAAGTACCTCCTAATTCCGGTGGCGAGTAGTAGGCTGTAATCCCATTTAAGGAATAGCAGAGATGAGACGCAGCTGCCACGAGCTCTCTGGTGGTACGTCAGTGCTGGAGCCGAGATTAAGTACTCACAGTTTTGGCTGACTTTCTCCATAGAGTGGGACTTGCTCCCAAAATATTCTTGATGCTCCTGCTTCATTTCTTCATAAAACGGTTCTAAGAAACTGTAGGAGAGAATGCAGCAGAAGGTAGCAGGGGTGCTGTGCATGAGGAAACAGAGCAGTTTTAACCTTGCTAATCAAGTTGCACTCTTCCAGAAGCCAGAATTCCCCAACATCTGCATCCCGCCTATTATTTTTGTATTGATTTTTTAATCTATGAAAAGATGTATACTAGTCATACTTCCATAGGTTTTGCACGTTTTGATTAAAAATAACATTTTTTTTATCCAGGCTCTGTAATTAAAAGTGTATTGTATATACTGCATTTTCAATGTATTTTCATCATCTGTGGAGGAATCCATGCTGTGGCTTGTAGCTATATCTACTGATACTCTTAGCTCTCATGAGTGACTAGGTTCAGGTTGCACCATTACTTTAATAGTAAATCTGTCATAAGTTTGTAAGTGGTTTAGCAGGAGGCATTTGGTCTACTCTGCATCGGTAGCAAATGCTCCAGGAGAGCCTCAGCGGCCTTGTCTCAAAATAAATGTCAGTTGTAATGTTGAGGGAACACTTTTCCCTTTCCCTGAAGTCCTTGTGCAGCAACTGCTTCTCTTCCCTCCTGGGTGAGGGGACACAAAAGCAAGCTCCTCGGCCAAACAGAACGTGGAGAGGCGTTGGATAGATCCTTGAGGCTGTCAAGTCAAGAGTACTCTTAATTCCTGAGCTCTCCTGGCCCTCGTTAAGCAAATCGACGGTGCCCATCTAAGAGCGTGAGCTGGAGC
Organism: Morus bassanus; assembly: GCA_031468815.1. Classification (NCBI taxonomy): domain Eukaryota; kingdom Metazoa; phylum Chordata; class Aves; order Suliformes; family Sulidae; genus Morus; species Morus bassanus. The sequence goes on from CM062586.1 coordinate 1,199,034, forward strand.
CCCCGCCAGGACGGTGATTTGCCCATAATGGGGAACACTCTGGGCTGGACCGCAGAGCTCCCCCGGAGCTCCCCGTGCTCCCGCTGCTGCTGCAGCCCCCATCCTCCCCTGCTGCAGTAGCATCACATTGGTAGGTGGTGGCTTTTTGTGCCATTCATGGGCCTTGTGTTTGTCAGCCAGCGCCTGGAACATGGAGAAGTGAAGGCAAAACAGACAGTTTGACTCTGTGGAGTTCAAGAGCAAGTTGCTGGTTTAGTTTGTTCAAGGCTGACAGTAATCTAGGCAAAATAATATGTGCTTACAAGAATTCTGTCTCTTTTCTGCTGTGCTATTACTGAACGTTTTCTGAAGGATACCAAACTCGAATAAGGAACGTGGGAGAAATCTTCTACTTATAGTTTCTCCCCCAAAATGTGGGTGAATTTAAAGTGATCTTCCATCGTCCCTGCTCGGGGATATATGTGAAACACCCATGCAGTTAACTCTCTACACACAGAGATGTTCAAGGACAATACAGCATATAAGATCAGTCATAATTCATGCATTGTACATAGCCTGGTTCCCCCAATACACAATAAGAAATTGGATTTTGTAGTGCTTAAGGAGCTCTCTTTTGGCGTGGCATTAGAATAGAAATATTGACGGTTTTGCACTACTAATAAAATAATAGCTTGAAAATCCTAACATCAAAATGAAATACTCATTTTGTACATTTTGGTTTTATTTAAAATATTTTTGGCTTAGATATGCCAGTCAGGAAAAACTCTGTTATAACAGCTATTATTTTTAAATGTGCTCTTCATAGTCTCGTATTCATTTATAAATATATAGATGTATGATGCCAAACATCTGCTAGTAAAATAGCTGCCAGTTTCCTTTGGGCAAATAGAAAGTTTATATTTCAGAGTATTAAATGAAACAGAAGACTTTCCATTATTAAGAAATATGTGTGGAGAAGACCCCTATCTGCCCAACATTTACTAGTAGCATTCAAACTAATAAACTGTTTCCAGTATGCAGAACTTTTTAACTCACACTAAGATTTATCTTTAAACTAAAAGCCTGCACTTTGTAATGTGAAATGCTTTTATGTGTAGTAGCAAACTATTCATGGCTAATTTAGTTTTATTCTTACCATCTTACTTCTGGAAAGTTCCTCTTTCTCATTTTATCATTAGATAGTAATTAGTATTCAGGGGAAATTGGTCTTAATATATTAAAATTGGTTTAGTGCCTTTAGACCTGTACCAAAGCCAATGTCTTATTGGAAAATGTAATTGGGGACTCTGTGTATGTAATTAATTGTATTACAATTAAGAACTTTCATTAAGCGATATACTAGTACATTAAAGTAATAAGGGACATTTTTGCAATGCAGTTAACTTTATATTTTGTTGTTTTATCGAGAAAATACAGGTTCACTTGCTCTTGAATGGGTTACATATGGCATTTCAATATCCTGATATTACTGATGTGTCATTTTGATATGTCCTCAGGTGCTTGCAGGAGTCCCTTTTGGATGAGGCTCCTTGGTTTAGCTTCTGACTTATTTTCAGACTCGTGCTTCTGGTGCCTGTTGTTTCATTACTGTTTGTCTCATCTGAAAATCAGGATTTTCTATGAGGAGATTGGACTGAGTTACAGATATAACTCTGTATTTCACAGTAGTTCAAGTACTTGAACAAAAACACTACCTTTATACTCAACCTGGTTTAAAAAAAAAAAAAAAAAAAAAAAAGCAAAAAAAAAAACCCAACAACGAAGTAAAGATCTTCAACTCTTGTTTCCAGACTGGGAAATACGTCCATTTTCTGGATAACTGTGAAATGTGGAGACTGCAAACTAGTGCCACGACTGACTTCTAGAACACCGTAGTGCTTCACAACTGTGGCTGTCTTAAAGTGTAGAAGTATGTAGCCCTTGATACCACTTCTGCTTTGTATTCAGCTTCTGTGGGCAGTAAACACCACTCTGGTTTTTTGGTTTGGTTTTTTTGTTTTTTTTTTTTTTAAAGTAGGAGGCTGTGGTTTAATGGTTTGTATGGTTTTGCTGCCCAAGCAATCTGAGCAGAGATGGAGAGCAGTCTGACTGGCTGTCGGAGTTGGAGTCCCTCCTCTGATGAGGACCGGAGACAGGAGAGTTGATAAGAATCAGATGGATAAAGAAAAAAGACACGTAGCTGCATGGGATGCATACGCTTCTGTATGGGATCTCCCTCCGTCCAGCACCATGTGTTCTCACAGGATGAATTTGGCTTTAGGGATTTAAAAACATCATTTCTTTGAGACCTTTGTCAGCTGTGCAGTGTCTGCGGTTCTGTCCAGGAGATAGAGTCTGCAAACACAGACTGCCTGTGCTCTCCACTGAACCGGACCTAACTTAATTGTAACCTACATTGCACCTGAAGTTAAGCAGCGTGGGGCAGCCCGCGTGGTTACACACAGCCCTGAGCGGGCAGGGTGCTGCTCTGCCAGCGTGTCTGTAGTTGCTGCTGAGTACAAACAATTGTAATGAGTAGAGCTTGTAAAAGGTGGTGGGAGGTTGGTCTCAAGTTATCCCGGTAGTGCCCAGCGTAGCGCCGACGCCGTGGCTGCCGGTGCAGGGCGAGCCGGCCGGCTGTGCGGGCAGCGGGCGCCAGCTGCCGGCCTGAGCCCTGTGTCGAGCACCAACCTCGTTCTGCCCCCGCGCACGTGCTCTGAAGGTAGGGTGGAAGGATTGGCACCACACGTGGCAGTGCCAGCGTGCCGGAAAATCAAGCGACTCCCTGTTTAGCTGTGCCACGCGTTGCTCTGTCCCCGGCTTGGGGATGGTGGGGCAGAAGCACAGGCTTCCTGCCAGCCATTCTTTTCCTGCTCCGTTCATGGATTTTCCTACCCTGCTTCTCCAATAATTAAACCCCTATCCTGGTCTAAGGGAAATGCCTCCCTCGTAGCTGCGCTTTGCAATTCATGCAGGTTCTTGTCTTGTGCCTCGTTTATCCCACACCTGACTTCAGCTTTTTTCACTTTTTCTTTCACAAAGTAAATCTTATTTAGGTAGGCTATAAGGGGAAAATAGAGGTCATTGCAAACCTTGTCATTATGTGAAGGAGTCTCCATGTCATTATGTGAAGGAGTTTGTTTCTGGAATAGGAATCTGTTCCTCCCAGGACTGAGCGGTCTCTCTGCCAGCAGAGCCGTATTGCTGGGTCGGCTCTTGGGCTAAATAATAGACCTGGAGCATCCACTTTACTTGATTGTCTTCCCAAGCAGAAGCTTTTACATTCAAAAGCCACACTGTGATCTCCATTACAAATAACCTGACAGGCCTGTAAATATTTGACAGGTTTATTCACAGCTGCTTGCATGTGGAAAATATTTTTATGATTTTTCCCCCAATCAGCTGGTGGAGACGGCTCTTCCCTCCGCCGCTGAACGCCGGCAGTCTCGCAGACATCCTCGCAGAGCTGCGGGGTAAGAGCAATATGCCAAGTTCTGCAGTCAGGTTTTTCTCTGCAGGGCATTTCTCTCTGTTGTTACTGATATTACTGCTATTATCCAATGCACCCTCAGGGGTCCGTGTGTCTTGCCATCTTTAGACAGATGATCTGTTTTGATGGTGGAGTTCCTGGCTGCTCTCCCAAGAGCAGCAACTGTAGAAATTCTGTAAACCTGAATCCATTCACAAAGCTTCATAAAACAAAGTCGGCAGAGGTTACCGATACGCGGAGGATCTGAAAGGCTTCCAGAGCAAAATCCCACTGTTCGGCAGCTCTGGCTGTGGCAGTTAATGCTCCTGCAGTTTAGACGCTGACAAGGTGCTCACGTTTTTAGTTACAGAGACAATTTTTTCCCTTAGGTATGATCTGGCAGGCTGCTAATTTTCTTTCTAATGCTTTTAATTTGGGTGTGTGAAATCTGAGAAGACTCAGCTTCATAATAGCCATGTAAAGTCACCAGGTAGTGTCCCCAGTTTACCAGTAATTCAGTGTGGAGGGTGAGGTTGGGGCGGTCTGAGGCCAGGCGGGGAGGCTGGGAACACGAAGGCAGCAGTACCTGCAGAGCGTTGTGTGAGTCTTCATCTTGTGATGTTTCGCAGGAGGTGTGAGGGCGAGGTTAATATGTTGCCGTTCTTTGTGTTATTTCTCAATTTCTTATCGCTACCAACTCAGTCTGTCGGTGCTAATGCTTATTTATGTAAAGCATTGTACCTCAAGCCCTGCTGTACACAGCACTGCCCATCACACGGAGGTGAGGGTCTCATCACCCACCGTTAAAACGCTGCTGTGTGTTGGGAGGAGGCAGCACATGGTACACGGCACACGGTGCATGGCTCATGGTGCACGGCTCACGGTGCACGGCACAGGGTGCACGGCTCATGGTGCACAGCACACGGTGCATGGCTCACGGTGCATGGCTCATGGTGCACGGCTCACGGTGCACGGCACACGGTGCACGGCTCATGGTGCACGGCTCATGGTGCACGGCACACGGTGCACGGCACACAGTGCACCCCACCGTCGCACACGACTCACGGGAGACGGCTTCTCTTCGAACCCGAGAGCACGGCTTCATTAGGGGCAGCACTAACGACCTCCCTGCAGACGAGGCTGCGTGGGGCTCAGGGCTTTTCTCCCCCACCCCCAGCAGTGACCCCTCTGCGCTGCTTGGGTTCACGCCGTGTCGCTGTCTCTGGGGCTCCTTCCCTGCCCGGCTGTGTCCCCATCTGTCCCCAGCCCCTAACTCCCCTGCGGGCGGAGGGACACCCAGCTGTAACCGCAGGGTCCCGCCGTGCCGCGGCTTGTATCCCAGCACGGCGTGCCGTTGTGACCGCATGCTGCGGGGACAGGGCTGGCTGCGTGACTGGGAGACGCTGTCGGGGCTGAACGGGCATTTCACTGGTTTCCATCGGTGGAAGAGGGTCCCGGTTCGCTCCCGGCTGCAGGGCAGCAGTGCCATTGCCATCCTGCTGCTTTGCTTTCAGGCACCGCCATGCCACAGTCTTTCAAGATGCTTTTAAGTGCACCAAAAAGTTTGACATATCTCAGCGTATCTTTGAAGTACTGCAGCATGAGGGTTTGACATGATACATTATGATAATCCATAGTATAGAGACATTAACACAGGGGTCTTTGACAAAATACATTGTAATGTCTCTGAAGGAGCCATTACAATTTATCTTGTCATTCTGGAGCATAGAGTGGTTGCAATGTTAAAATGGCTCTGCATAAATTCACATGTAGACTGTTTCATTTGATTTTTGGAATTCTTTCAAGTTGAATGGTGCAGCCCAATTTGTAGCTTAACCCTTCGCTGTCCCCCATCCCCAAAGAAAGGTCCTGGTTGCGTGGCAGGAGGCTGCGTTAGCAGCGGCGAGGAGTGGGCATCACTCACACACTCTCCTGTGGAAAGCTTATGTGACTAATGTCTATGAAATGTGAATCTCCTACTTTATGCTCTCAACATGTATTTTGACTCATTTAACAGTAAACGCTAACCTTACTTTGATACAGACATGAAAGATATTTATCATAAGCAGTGACATTTGTTACTGAATTAGCAGATAGAAAAGGGAACACTTTCAGCCAGCAGGAAAAACGCTCCGTGCTCAGGTGGGGTTTTTGTTCTCTCTCGCCTACGTTTGTCCTGCTTATGGCCACCATCCTGACAGTTTCCTTTGCTGAAGCAAACGCCGTGTACTCCTGCAACTCTAAATTACCCTGTTAAGAGGGAGTCTGCTTCTGCACGGACAGTATGTGTCTGAGACAAGTGCCAGGGTTTTCCTCCCCTGGGAGCTGTGGCCTTTCCTGGCAAACCGTCCCCTTGTCGTCGGGGCCTAAACGTGGAAACTCGCCCGTAGCTTCCCTGCGAGCTGAGGTCCCCGAACGGGATGGGAATTTACATCCCCAGAGGGAGAGGTCAGTGCGGGAAGGGTTAGTGTTGAGGCTGTTCCAACTGTGCAAGTCTAGAACAAAATTAATACAAAAAAATCTGAGAAGTTCTTAGTCTGCTTTGCTGAATCTTTAAGACCTGTACTAAAATTCCATCATCTCTTCTTCCCATTATTAAAATTTCAGCAAAATACAAAGTTTTCATTAATCTCCTGCAGCAAATTTAGTACTCTGAACTGGCAGTTGATTCAGCTTTTAGGACTACATTAGCTGGGATATTAAACAAAATGTGTCATTCTTCAATATCTTCTGTAAGAAGCTAAATCAGTTTTCAAACATATTTATACCACTTTATCTAACAGCATCTGAATGATCATTTAGAGCTGAGATGCTTTATTAGCAGCTGGCATAGAAATTACTCTGTGCAAAATTATATATCGCATTATAGTAATGTTTAAATTGGTGTTAATCCAACGTCATAAAATGTAAAAAAATCTTTAAAGTGCGTTATATTTTTTCAGTAATTGGCATTTTGGCTTAATGAGATGTTACCTTTTATAAAGCCAGTACCTGCAGTAGTAATGAGAATACTAATCAGTAAATAAAGCGCAGCTTCGGTACCGCAGGGCTGAGATCAGAGTGCCCAAGGTGTTGTCAGTGCTGCAGCAAGATGCCAACGTCACGTCCCACGTGGGGGGATGCTGGATCGCGGGAGAGCTGTGCTCGTGCGTACGTCGAGGGTGGCGCCTGAAAACACTGCCCTGGCTGGGAACAGGCGCCCCTTCGCCAGGCTCCTTCCCGGGGCGACAGGCTGCGGGTATCCCGGCGGGGATCCCGCCAGGTCACCCTGGGGATGTGTGCGGTCCAGGGGTGGCTCATGTCATGTGAGACTCTGCCGCTGGGATGTTGCACTGCTCTTCATGTGGGACACAAATGTGTATGCTAATGTCCTTAATGAATTAGTGATTGGGTCTTTGGATGGAGGGTGAGAATTTCCTCCTCCCACAGACGTGGACCTGAGCATTTTGCTCTTTCTTAAAAAGCCATCTGCAGCTGTAGATGTCACAGCCGTACTTACATGCTAGCTGAGTCATATGCCATATTTTAAACCTCTCGTTCATTGTTGTTGGCTTGTTTTGCAGGTTCAAGAGGAGAAGAGGTCTCGGAGGAGGACCCTCAGATCGATATAGCTACAGTTCAGGACATGCTCAGTAGCCACCATTACAAGTCCTTCAAAGTCAGCATGATCCATAGGCTTCGATTCACCACTGATGTTCAGTTAGGTAAATCAATCCGTACTCTAACGCTTAGGAAAATGGAACGGTTCAAACCTTTGGCCATCTCTAATAGCTGACTGTCCATCTCAGATGTTTGTAAAAGCAGTCATTATCGTGTTGGTCTATTTTATCATGGAGCACATCACTTGGAAGTGCTGCTAGCATTTTAGCAGTTAAAAAAAATTGCTTTCAGTTGAAAATACTTCAGTATTTTTATTATCCACAATCAGCTAGCACATGTTTCTTCTGAAAGAAGGCCATTATTTAATGACCCCATCTCTTTTTTTTTAATCTAGGCTTCGTAATGGAAAGCTTCTTGCCAACTGTTTTGTTATTTTTAAATGAGGCTATGCAAAATTGGGAATGATTAGGTTTTTCCTTTTCTGAGACTGAAAGATTTTAACAACCAAGTAGAAATTTGAGGTGGAACAAAATAAAACTAGCATTCTCTAAAGGTTTTATATTGCCCTTATTAGCTTTCTGAATGCTTTTGAAAACCCGAAGGCCACGGGATGACAGAATCTTGAATTATAAAAGCCCCATTACTGTTTTAAAATGATTGAATGGCTTTTTATCTTTGTGTTTAAATTGTGAAAATTTGATTAATGATGCGTTGGTAGGTGACCTGTGACATTCCTGCAAATACCTTCCATAAAGAAATGATTCAGCAGTAAAATATTAAGTGCCGTAGTGTTTACAAAATACATCTATTCTGTAGAATTCAGTAGAATTGTTAAACTTACACTATAGCAGTTTCTGTATTATTATCGCTACAGTCTCTTCATTCTTCCATCCTTAAGCACATATAAAAGTATAGGTCTCTAAAATTTTTACAGAAGAGGCTTTCTTAGTTTATTTTGAACTGTCTTGTTAAGGAAGGATTTATCTGCTGGTGCTGGAGCAGGACAGAGCTGGGCATGTTTTCTGCTTTTGAGCAAAATATCTGGGTGTGATAGTTTGCTTCCAGTGAAGTTTGACTCACTGTATCTGGAAAGTGTCAGAAATGAGAGCTTGAAAAGGTCATGACAGATCACTAAAGATAAATGGTTAAGGGAGAATAGCTGTTAAATGAAACAAATGGCTTAACTTGTGTAGCAGTGAAGGAGCTGACCCTGTCCAGTAGTGTAAGGACCATAAAATTTCCCTTTTACAACAATACGTGAACTTGTGTATTTTTGATGGCAGTACACTGACAAAGTGATTTTTATAATGTAATTACTTTTTAAAAATCAAAGAAAACCTCAGTGAGATATTTGAAGTTTGGGCAAATGCACAGCATCAAAACCTCTAAATAAAGTCAAAATAAGCGTATGTTACTGGGTTTTCTCAGGAATTTTTTAAAGATATCAAAAGAGCAATGCTGGTAAAATAAGCATTGAGGTGCTATTTGGATTAGGGCTGCTGAGTGTTAACGTGTTCGTCTTCTGCGAGTGACAGACTGCTCCGTACAATCTGAAATGTAAAAAACGATGTCTAATTTTTTTTCATCGCTCCTCAGTAACTGTGGTTCGGGAGCTATTCTGTGTCAGTTTAATGATGGCCAGTTGCAAAGACTTTCCTCTGTAGCATTTTTATGCCATCAGTTTTATGTAACAACTGTAGCAAAGCGACAGTTTTTCTAGCGGACGCCGAGAATCCAAAATAATTCTATTGCTCCTTATTGACAGTATCGATGATGTCGGTAGCTGTGCAGGAGCGTATCAGCTGTCAGGCTAGCTGAAATACGGTGCAGTGGTTGCACTGAAAATATCCGTGTGGTTTTGGGGGCGAGTCCCAGTTTCCCAGGCTTCACGTGGAAGGGTGTTTACGTGTGACAGAACCCAGAAGTGGTGGAGGAAACGCTCCGCGTAGCTCATCTCCACTCTGGCAGTTTGCTCAGACTTTGTAAGACATACACGTCACTGAATTTGAATAGGTTCTGCATCGGATTTTATTTCAGTTGCATAGAACAGGTAGCAATAGTGTGAGCTATGTTTGTGAATTACTGTTTGCATACTGGCACTTTTTGAAACGTTTTAGCTCTTTTGAGGCCTGATCATTGAATTGGAGGCAAGGTTTACCAAAAATATTGGAGTAAGCTCAATCTTCTGTACATTGTGCATAGTTCTTCTTGATAGGAAAAAGCAATACGTAAATGACCATGGGAGGAATGACCACCCTTTGGCTGATGGGTTTATTACAGTGGAAAGCTTTAGCCATGGCAGCTTAAGGTCTGGGGTTGTACGTTTTACCTCATATTACAGCGTAATGCACAGACAGTAGTACTCAACATTTTTACAAAGGTTCTATCATGTTGTGAAGGAATAAGACACATTTGCTTGTGTATCACATTAGCAAAACTAAAAGAAGCATATTGTCTTGGAAAATTACTGTTGGCAAGTATTTCAGGAAGGGGGGGGCAGTTGCAGACGCCAACAAAGGAAGCAAGAACAGAACAGTGTTACTGGACTAATACATTGATGACATTTCTTTTGATAAAATGAATGAATTAAAAAAAATAGAAAAAGCAGCATTTTTACTTGGTTTTTGAGTATGACTAATTTGTGCTGCGATACAGAGACTGCAGAAGCCACGTACATAATACTGTTTTGATTTTAGGTTTCAACACATACAGATTGTGAGAACAATAACACAAAAAAGACAACATTCTTTGTCAATGTGCTCTTTGGATGTGTGTGAGCTTAAGCCAGTGATGTCGAGATACAGAAATAATGGATGAAGTATACAGCAACAATTTGCAGATAAAAATAATAGAAGTTAAAGTGTATTTTACATGATAAAAAAAAGATGAAAGAGGAGGAAGTCTGTTACATCTGAGATGGTTACAAAATCCATGCTTGGTGAAGTAGCCTCTGCTGAAAAGATTGATGCAATGGGGAGTGACCTTGGCTTGGAGCAGGAGCTGGTGATGTATGTATGAGCATCTCTCTGCTAAATGGACCCAGATTTGTAGCACTAATATACATGGAAGCCCAGAACCAAACTCAGGATGGCAATAAATCAACAGCCACTTTGGGTGTCATTTCTGGTTTATATTCCACTATTGTTCTATCACTTTAATTCATGTCAGTATCATCTGTTCATCTGGAACAGTTTTATATAATTTTCCAGTGGAGTTACCTGACAAATCCTATCAAATTAACAAGGTGCATTAACAATATTGACTGACTGTGAATTCTGAAGTTGCAGGACTATGCACTGAAAATATTTTAAGGATCTTTTCAGGGGTGATGTTTTTAGAGGAAGGGATGGGGAACAACCCTCACACACAAAGAATTTACACCTCTATTTTTAGAACTTGCCTTGACTTTTTCAATGAGAAAATAAGAACTTGTACCATCAACTTTGCATATTTTCTTTAAACTACAGAAAATGCCGTTTTGAATAATTAACCACTACAGTGAAATAACAACGCCGATTTTAAATAATCTGTCCAAAATTAATTTGCAAAACAAAATGGGCTCCAGATACAGCATCAGCCTGCTCAAATTACCTAGTTCTAGCAGTCCTTGTGTTAATTGGACTCTTGATACAACGCTTAATTGAAATGTGATCTCTCTGATGTGACGTATGTTTAATGACAAAGCGCATTCTTGGATTAATAGAAGGGGGAAGGGGCTGGTGGCATTATTATAACCTACCATAATAGCGGGGGTTAAAATGAAGGTAACCTTGTATCCGTGGGAAGGATTGCAGCAAGGAGCCCGCTCTACAGCTCCTTGCCGTCTCTATGCTTTGATTTTAGAGTTGCATGAAATACAAACGAACATGGTTTGCAAATTCTGCAACTATGACCAGACTTTAAGAAATACTGAGTTAATTGTGGAGGGCTTCAGAGAGTCGTTATGTGTGTGGCATCTTACTTTTATTTTGTCACATCTCTTAAAAGTTTTGTCGTCAGCTTCTGTAGGTTTCTTGTGCTTCAGACGAGCCAAGTGTAATGTATTTGAAAGCATCATAGCCAAAACCCTCAAGGGGGAAAGGGTTATCTCTGCTGCGTTTCCAGAGATGCAAGAGTTAAACGATGTTTAAATACTTTTTTCCTGTATTGCTTCCTTTTGTCGCTTTCTCATGAGCTTCACCTATAACTCATGACTGAAGAAATGTAATTATTTTTAAGGCTCCACACATCTTGCTGTAAAAAGCACACTGGGAAGTTTGTTCAGTCGTGTCAACAGCTACTGAACAATGAGCTTCTGTTCATCGGTGCGGCGTAGCAGGGCCTTTGCTTTGCAATACCGTGATAAAGACCGCTGTAAATTACAGCCAGCGTCCCGGGCCGGTTCCAGCAGGGTCAGCCCTCAGCCTGCCCCGGCAGCATCCCGCTGGAAGGACTGTTCTTGCACGACTTCGGGAGTAACGTGTGGAGGGCTGGTAGAGGAATTTTCTACCCTCGCTCACGAAAGGTCTGCCGTAGGATTCGCGCGTGGCAGCACGCCGTATCCAGGTCAGCCTACACGCAGCAGTAGCGAAGCGCCAGCCATCTGGGGAAGCCCGCGTTGGGAAGCAGGGCCCGGCGCCCGTGCCAGGAGCTACACAAATCCTCAGCTTGCTTTCAAAGCAGCCTAATTAGAGCTGGCTTTAAAATGCCAGCAGTGTAAAAATGCACAGGATCTCTGGGACTGGATGTCTTTGTTTATGAGTATCTGGGTAATACAAAGAGCATTTCTGTAGCGCTGCGAATGGGTGTTGTCCTCTCCTATAGAGGATATAGTGTATATGCTGTATAGGGGAGGGCACAGGGATGGTGTGTGATAGTGTCTACTACATATAATAGTGGTGATTGAAAAACTAGCAGTATCTTTTTATAAATCTTGCAGCTCATGTAGCTACTGCTTCCAGAAGAGCTCTGTATGTGTGGAGAAGAATTTTTTCTGTGATGTTTCTTTCTTGTTGGTATGCTTATGCAGGAGGATAAAATGCAGATTATCAATGCAGTTTGATAACCATTTGCTTTTGGTTTCAAAAGCTCCTGTGCTTTCAAAAAGCCCAAAAGGGCAATATACTTTCATCCCATTTAAGATTTATAAAGTGTGTCAAACGGCTGATACGAAATCACTTAAACAGATCACTGTTGTGGCTCTCTATTCTTTCTCACCTCAGGTATTTCTGGAGACAAGGTAGAGATAGACCCTGTTACTAATCAGAAGGCCAGCACTAAGTTTTGGATTAAGCAGAAACCCATTTCAATCGATTCTGAACTCCTCTGTGCCTGTGACCTTGCGGAAGAAAAAAGCCCAAGTGAGTAGTCCTTTTTATTTATGTTCTCTCTTCTCTCCCTCCCTGTATGTGTTAGATGCCCAAAGAATTATTGCTACCATGTCCTTTTCTTTCTATAGGTGTATTTTATTCATTATAGGATGTTTTTAATCTGACTCGATGCTGTTATAGAGAACACAGCATAAACAGATACACATTTTATGAGTGTCCTTTTAATGCTGCTTACAGCTAATGGCATCATTAAGAGTGTTTCTTGCCCACTATCAGTAGCTGCTAACACTGTCATACCAAGGAAACACGGGCTTTGCCTAGCTGGTCTCTAGCCCCATAGCATGGTAGTCAAATATGCGTTTCAGCATACTTGCAATTTTTTTGACCTTCTTAACATCCAGACTGGTTTTAAAGAATTTCTTAGGTGAAAATTAGGATCTCGGGTATACAGTAAGTATCAAGCACAGTCTAAATTTGCTTCAGTCGGGGCTGCAGGGTCACGGGGATTACGGCGTGCCGCTCTGAGAGTTCAGTTTCAGGAAAGCAGTGACCGTGCCTGGCCGGCAGTGATAGCTAAGCTAGCCAGGGGATGGGTTGGACGTCCCAGTTCAGCCAGTCATCAGCAAGAGGTCAGAGTTTGCTACGTTCAGAGCGCCACTTCAAAAGCCAAGTGCTTTTGCTTGTTGTATCAATGGAGTGATGAGAGTCTGTATGTGTAAAATTCGTTTTAAAAAGCACAAGATGGGCCCTGGGGGAATTGGGCAATGTCTCCCCGTGGTGCCAAAATGTAACTATCTACTATCAAAAAGTAACTGCGGTTCAAAAGCTCAGATGGATTTTATTACACTTGTGCTTTTGCAGGGTAGGGATGCTAAGTATTAAGTACTTATCTGCAAGGTGACAGAGAGGGAGAATTATGTGATACATATTTACAGAGGTAATGATCTGTTGAATTCTCTTGGAAGAGTAAATTTATGGCTGCCACAGATTTTACCAGCAATTATTGAACTATATCCTTCTCCCCTTCATTACCCCTTCCTACTTCCATGTTCTCAGTCCAGTCATTGTCTTCCTTTTCTGTCTCTCCAGCAAGATTTCATGGTCCTTGGGAAGGCATGATCCCAAGGAGAGACTTCCCTAACGATAAGGCAGTCCAAAATGTGTAATGGTTACCTTTATAGTTCAAGGTGCAGGTTTGTGCTTGTAAATATATTAACACCTCTGGGTTTGTAGCCACATTTCATTTCAAACGCAAGCACTTGTGGTGGCAAAATTGTGCCCACAAAATGAGGCTGTATCTGAAAAGCCAGCCTTGACAGCCGAGGTTTCCAGCTCACACTTCCATCAACACTAGTCTGAGACCTTCAGGCTGTCCCTGAACACTTCCAGAACTGCGTCCTGCAGAGGATGGGGCTCTTCAGCCCCGGAGGCAGCACGTGCTGCTGTAGGAAATGATGTTTGTACCCAAATCCTGCCAACCCAGGCAGAAATAAGGGACAGAATTTCAACCCCCAAATGGAGTCCAGCGGCAGAAAGGCAGTGCCTTCACGTGGAGATCATTGAATGAAGAACCGTGGTCACTTTGGAGCGGATGCTGACAGGTTATGACAAAGGCAACCTTTATGATACTGAGGATTTTTATTTACTCATTTTCACGTGGCCGTCATAAACTTTTCCTGTTAAATACGTGTTCAGCATAGTTCCAAAAGGAGAAAATAGTTCCTCCGGAAATTTGCTGACCTCTTTCCGATTCACTAAAGATGTTCCAAAAGTCATTATTTTAGGCCAGTAGAAGAGACTTTTAGTGTGACATCTCAGAATGATACATTTTGGGGAACTCTCAACAGCAGATCAGTATCTCTTGAATTTTAAATGGAAAAAAGTTATTTTAGTAGCATAAAGGAATGAAACTCACTGTATTTCACAAGTTTTGTCTGTGATTTTTATCAGCATAGTGATATATATTTGTAGCAGAGTTTACATCAAAAATTATTCCCAGATCTTCCTTGAATGAATTATTGCAAAGAAAGAGAGGCTGGGTAAAGATAAGGTCTTTGAGTTCTGCAGTATATTTTGTTTTCATGTTTTTATCTCTTGTAACACAAACATGCTCCATCTCGTCTTTCAGAAGTGTTCTGCACATGTAACAGTGCTTGTACAGTTACATCAGGTGAAAACACAGTGCGTGTTTTATTAAGCTGCCTGCCTTCCTTAGACATTGGCAGTTGGGGTTGTAATAAGGTTGAGTGCTGCTTTGCTGGACTGACTTCTTGTATTTCTGAAGAAAGGTGAAGGGTTTTCAGAAGCCTCCAAATGTGACCTTATATTTTAGTAAGGGCAAGGGGTGTTAGGAGTGGAGTTTGGTCACTGTGATCAGTATAACTGGAGGTTTCTGCCACGTTCAGAGGAGCAATTGTTGTAATTAACACCGTTTAATATTCAATTATCTCTTACTTTCTGCAGATTAAAGAGATTTCAAAGTTTTTACTGGTACTCTTCTGCAGGAGTGTGAACACAGAAATCGTTTATCGATGTAGTGGAGAGCCTCGTGCTTATTTTCTGTTAGTTTTCTCTGAAAAGACAGGTTCGTGCAGTGAAGCTTTAGTGGCACTTGTGTGAGTGTTACAGGACTCGACAACTTCAGAGATGATGTGTTGTGAATATTTATGGACAGACTCGGAGTCGTTCCGGACAGGGCTGAAGCTTTCCTGTGCTGTGAGTTCACAGAACTTAGAGCTGCATTCAGTGAAAACAGAAAATGAAAATAGAAAGCTTGGGCATCTGATTTGCCATTAGTGTGAGTATTGTAGGCAGAAATGGCTGATGATTTTTGTTTGCCCTTGCAGTAGGCCTGGGTCAGCATTTGAATTTTTATTTGTAAATTAAATCAGACTCCCTGAATTTAGAGAGAGGGAGAGGTAATGGCCCTGCTGGCTCGATCAAATGCCATTAGAACCTGAAAACACTGTGTATAAACGGCTTGTTTAAATCAGGTTCGGTCTGATTATCACGAGAGATTCTGAATGTTTTGAATCTTGAAAGGAAGCATCCTATCATTGAGAAATAAGATTTAAGCCTTAATAAAGTAGTTGTCATTTTTATAGCTGAAAAGAGCTTTGTATCTCAATTAAGTGTACATAATATAAAGTCTTAAGGAAGCAACATAATATGTTTAATACAATTATATCCCTTTGCAATGGTGTAATATAAAGGAAATCTGATTCTGTTAATGTCTCTTACATTACTTGGGCAAGGGAGAAACTTCAGTGTCACTGACCGCTGCCTTTTTACAAAGGGCACTGTGGACCAAGTGCAGCTGTGATGGATGCATCGTGGCCGTCCCTTCCGAGGGCCGGGGCTACCAGGCCGCCTCGGCATCTGCACCACGGGAGCGCTGAGCCGGCGCTGATGCATGGAGGGGTGAGCAGACCTCAGGGCAGGCCTTTCAGTGGCACTGAGGCTAATCAGTTGGGCAGACTTAGAGTTTTCGAAATACGTGGGGTTCTTCCATTCATGTGTATTTTATGATAGCTGCAGAAATCAGATTTATTTGATAATTTACTTGAAACACTGAAGAAACGTTCTCTGTGATCCTTTTTCTGCTTGTTTTTGTTTTAATAACACAGCTACATCTCAGTTGCTAGGTCAAAATATCCTTAATATTAAGGTAGTCTAAACAAAGGTGTTCTGTAGGTCACGGAGTACATTGGTAACTTCGGTTTGTAATTTAATTGCCTGCTTTGCACCCTGCAGCTTAAGATTTCCTTTAAATTCTTATTCCATTGTTGCACTGGGGCTTAACAGAGTGTTAACCTGGTAATAGGCACAGGGCCTCCCCATTATATGTCTCGCTATCGAGCGGTTCTGCATGACTAGTTAAAAAAGATGGCAAGAAGATTAATGAAAGCTGCCTAGTACAGAAGGGGGGTAGGTACCTTTGCAAGACTTCTAGCGAGGAGATATTAGAGCTGAACCAGAGCTTGGCTTTTTCTTTATCCTGTGACCTTTGAACCTGCCTTACTGTCGAGAGCTGCCAGCGGAGCCGACGTTTTGATTGATGTTGCTACACAAGTCAGTCTTTCCCATTGAATTCCACATCTGCACGAAAATAGCTTTTCTAGCAGTATTCATACAGGCTGTAAGTGATAGCCAAAGGGATGCCTGAAATGCTTTTAGGTAGTTTTCATTTAAAGCTAAAGGTATTTGATGTTTTAATTCAGCATCCAGATCCTCCAGATTATGCATGTTGAGTAACACCAATTTAATGAATTCATTATTGGGTTGTGAAAGGACTAAAAACATACAGAAAGCATTGGGAAGGAATGGATTCCTGCTGCCTGGGGAGCTTAAATAGAGATGTTGCACATTTGCTTAGAGCCCTGCAGTGGAGCCAGAGCAAAGAGGCAACAATTATCCGTGTGCTCTGCAAACGGTGCACACAATATTGTGTGGTCGTTCCTAATATTCATGCTCCCACTGTGAATAATGCAGCGTGTGAAATAATAGAAGAAAATTTGTACTTGATAAGGAGACTAATCACAGATTCTGATCAAAAGGTAAAAAATAGCAGAGAAAATGTTCCCAAACTTCAGGCTTGGAGTGAAAGAAATCTCAAAGTATATAACCGAAAGAAATGAGTCCAAATGCATGTGGACACACTGTTTGCAGAGCAGCTGAATGCCTCAGAGGGAAGGCAGCGAAGGCACAGAAGGTGCTTGGGTTTGCTGCGTTTTCCATTTTCTGTGGCAGGCTCAGGATTGTGCCCGGGCTGGGGGGGCCAGCCTGAGCCGCAGCGAAAGGCCAGGGGTGTCGGAGACCTCGCGAGCAGCCGTGCAGGTTTGGCAATAGTTCGTGGGACGCGCTCCACCAGAGAAGGGGTCTGGCAGCAAGGAGAGCTGCGTCACCCTGCCTGCGTGGCTGAAGGAGCCGGCAGCGCTTTGGTGACCGCTCCGCTGTTCACCTCCGGCTGCAAGAGACTCTCCCGCCTGCTGCCCCACAGACGTGGCTGCAACTTATTAAATCCATCCCTATTGAACAGCCTTTTCATAAAAGTACTCTGGAGCACAATCAGGAGTGTGCATTGCCTCATCCTTTTAACAAATATGTTTTGTAGCCCTATTAAAAGGGGTCTTCATCTATCCTGTCAAAGCTATTCTGCTGGGGTTTTTTAGTTTAATTACACTATCCAATTAAAACTCCTTGCTGCATTTTGATTCGCTTCTCCTTGGGCTTGAGTGGATATGACATTTACAAGGCTCGCCTTTCAAGCAGACAATGGCGTGATTGATGAGGTGCAGACGCAATGAAGGAGGCGATTGCCATGTGGAAACACTGCTTAGTGCATTTTGATTTATTTATCATCTTTTTTCCCAAACAAGGTTGCCGGTGAAAAGGTTTTGGGCAACACCGAGTTCCACCTCAATTTTCACCATTCTTGCAAAAATCTTTATTAGTATTCTGCCTTTGACAATAACTTGAAGAAGAAACAAAAGGCTTTGGGGAAAAAAATCCAGATGTGTGAATAGTTACCACAATTTGACATTAAAGGGGTTGTATGCAGCACTGTAATTGCAACTCTGCTTTCAGGGCATCTGGAAACAAGACATCCACTAACAGCAGTGTTTTGTAATAAGCCTACAATAGAATATAAAGACCTGAGTTGTAGGGAAAACTACTGGGGTTTTTTTCTTAACGTTCACATCATTTGTTCCCCCTTAAGTAATTCCTTGGTTTGAAGGAGATCCATCAGGTGTGTGATGTGCAGTCCGAACTCATTGGTGGTTCCACTGATATTGGTGGGGTCAGGATTTCATCCATAACTTCGACCGCAGTCACTACCTCTGAAGGAGACATCGCCTTTAAAATATGTACCTCTCAGATAAATATCGCATGCATGAAATGGGCTTAACCCCACTTTTACACTCAGGACAACGTTCCTGTTCAGTCTGTGTCTCTCGGAACTATATCCCTGATAATCCAGCTGTGGCTGCAGTGTAACTTGTGACATGCCCCTAGAAGAAAACTTCTAAGTTTTCTTGTTATTAGAGGTTGTCAGGATGGGTGTTTCGATGGTAATGCAACACTTGCATTTTTGGCAGACATTCAGGCCCCGCTCCAGGGTCACGGCATCATTTCTGAGGTAGCACATGTGGATTTCAAACACAGAGTCCCTCCCCAAAGCTTTTAGATTAAATATAACAGTGGTTGGTGAGCAAAGGTTACCCCATTTGAGTGTTTTGAGTAAATCTGCCTTTGTACAGAAACATTGCTCATGTGTATTTTATTTTCGTAATGCCTTGCCTGTTTACTAGTGTATTTCTAATTCTTTGTAATCCCTTCTGAGTCTGTGAGAACAGGTTTCGAGGTTTGATCCTGTTGTAGTCACAGTTTCTGAAATGGTGAAAATCTGTGATGATGTCAAATGATGCCTGTAAGTGTTTTGTTCTTCAGAGAGGTCTTTCTCTAGCTATTTATTCCACTAATAACTCTTAATTGTTGACTTCTGCCTTATGGCCCTGTAATGACAAAGCAATCATCAAGGTATATTGAAAAATTAACATAAATTTGCATTTCCCAGTGTTTGTTTTCTGTTTTGTCCAATTCATGAATATTCTTTTCATCCTCCGTCTAATTAGTGATTTAATTCAGTGCATACTGTTTTAAAGAGAGGCTTTTGGTACCGTCTGAATGGGGGGGATGGGAGAAAAAGAAGAAAAACCATTTCTAGTCTTGGCAGATGCAGTAAAAAAAAATTATCTTTTCTTGTGCAAATTCACACCCTTCCAATGTTTTCCAGGCAGAAAGTGTATTTTTTTAGACTCTATAAAGAGTTTGTTACTTAGATTAAAAAGTGAAAATTTTTTTCACCTGTTTCAAGTGACGTATGGTGGACTGCAAAGTTTTTGTGCATTTTTCCAAGACTGTAACTTGCAGAAATTTGCAGAAGATTTACCAATGACTGTATAAGCACTTTTCAGTCAGTAATTCTGGAAACTGTAATTCAGCAGTATTTCTCACCTGCTGCACGTAAACACAGAAGCAATGAGATGTCGGAGGCATGAAGCGCAGGGCGGAGGTTGCTGTTTGCAGGAGTACTCTTTCACCAAACCTAAGAAAGATAGGAGAAACGTGAGCAGCAGATTTGCATCTGGCTGTGCTGCTGGGTTTGGCAAGATTATCGGTTATGCCGTAACTAGCCTCTTCCTTCACGTTTTTTGGCAGCATAGTAATGTTAAAAATTAGGAGATATGCCAAACAATTGAATTTAAGACATCGTGCTGAAAGTGTAAATGAGCTCTCCTCCTTTCCAGTGAATTAGCATCTTGCCCTTCCGCCCGAGTCTGCAGGAGGCATTTCTCCAGGTGTAACCACACAGGAACCTATTAGTGTTTGAGAGTTAGAAAAGATTTATCAGCATTCAGAGCCGAGGCCAAAGGGCACCTATGGTAGGATGTTGTTTTCCTGCTGTCGCAGTGAGATTAGCCCCAGCGCGGGCCGGGGAGGCACGGCAGGAGCGGGGCTGGCGTGGGGCGTCCACATGAAACCTGCCCACGTTTGCTGAGCAAGCCTTGAGGGTTGTACCTACGTCGTGACAAAAGCCTGGGATAACAGATGAGTTTCTGTCATTTTGTTTTTCTTCCATAAATGTTTTAGCAGATAAACATAGTTGGGGATAACATGTATTTTCCATTGTACAGCCGATTAATTCTGATTGCAAAATACTGAAGTGTCCCCCTGTTCCGTTCACCCTTGCCATCCGCTGCAGTGGCTGACATGAGATACACTTCTGCACGGCCTCGGTGCAGGGCAGTGACACAGCGCTGACGTTTGCTGGAGTTGAACACTTGTGTTTCAGAACCGCAAGCTAAAGGACACCAAACCATTGTTCGTGCAGGAGTCGTGGTCATGAAGCCGCTTGTGCAATATCTGCATTTGTTTTAATTCTGCCATCATGTGCAGTAGAAGCGAATTGAGCTGCTGCTGTTTGTTACCAGATATTCTTATATGGAAATATAAAACCATTGAAGTTCCTATTGATCTCTGAATTGTCAAGGGTGGTGCTCTATTGGAAAGAGGTACATCACATATTTAAGTCCTCTTGGAAATGGAAATCAATCTCACAATTCATAAATTCCATCTGGTTAGAATGGTAGCAGAGCAAAGTGCCAGTTATGATTTCAATGAACTAATATTTCATGCTGTAAATAGTATAATGTGGACACGGAGCACATAAACATAATGCTGTAATGGAGCTTTCTAAAGAAAAGTTGTCATAGCTTCTTTCCACTAAATCACCTGTCAGGGCATAGGACTGGGTTACGCGGCCCGCACGGCAGGTTGTGCGCAGCCGCAGCACGCTCCACACGTTCGGGCTTTGCATCGGATTCAGCGGCAGCATCGCGTCCCCTGCGACTCGCGAGAGTCCGTGCAGGAGCACGGGTCCACGGCTCAGCCAGCGCCTCGCCGGAAAGGCCGGGACCGGAGCAGCCTCGGTGCCGGCGGGACCGGGAGCACGAGCGCTGCTCTCGGCTGTGCTGCGGCGGCCGGGCTGCCCGGCGTGCTGTGCGGAGGGGTGCTGGCGTGGCGCAGGGCCGGCGCTGGGCTCCCCGGGGGAGCAGGGGGAGCTCTGCCTCCTGCTGCAGGGCACGTTGGGATTGTTATTGGCATCTGTTGCTCTAATTGGCATCCAAAGAGCTGACTCCTCGCAATCCTAAAATAAGCGCTCGAAATAAAGTTCTGCGTTCTGCTTCTGTCAGCTGTATAAATACTTTTGCCGGAAAGGAGGAGTAAATAACCCGTTTAAAAGAAAGATGAGGGTACTGGGGGAGGGTTTCTTTGTCAGGCATGATGGAGGCTGTGATCTCGCTTAATTTTCCTATTACTATTTCATTCCGCGGTTCTGTGCCCTACCTCTGCGGGGTGATGCGTGGCAGGGCAGCAGAGCTCTGGAGGAAGCTCTGCAGGGAGCTCTTGCTGCTCCCTGCATCCGATGCGGGCTGTGCTGCTCCTCCCCGGGCGGCCGCGCTGCTGTGCACCCAGCCTGCTCTGCGCCCTGCGAGCGACAGACGCAGTGAGAGGTTTTGTGTCCGCGCTCTTGGCTTCACGGAGCAGGGCGTTAGCTGGGGGGAGCCCTGCGTGGGGCGGATTCGGGCGCCGTGGTTGGGGTGGTGTGCGTGGTCCTGCCTGCACGGCGCCCGCCCAGCTGCTGCCTCCCCCTTCCCGGGGAAGGGCTGGCAGCGAGCGGGCAGGGAACCGGGAGAGAGGTGCCGTGAGGTGCGAGGCCGTTCCTCGGCTTCTGGCACTTTCAGAGCCCTCCGGCCTTTCCCACCGGCTGAGCCGTGCTGGGGGCAGCAGCCTCCGGAGCAGCCGGCAAGGCAAGGTCAGCGCCGGGAGAGCGGGCTTCCCGGGCGGAAGAAAACGTGGAATGAAACACCTCACCCAGGTGAAGGGAGTCTTGATCCACACCAAGAATCACCCGATGAACTTCCAAGACCCAAAACAAAGAACCTCATTGGAATCTTCCAGACCGTGTTTTGTGCCGGTTTAATTTTCATTTTTAGTCATCGGTTTCTGTAACTGTGTGTAACACTAAGCGTCCAAGGACAACTGTGGTAGCTGGTGGGGCACGGTGCTGTGTCACGTCCCCAGGAACGGTGCGCCGGGCACTTCTGGAATTGTAAAGATGCTGAATTCAGTCCCAAGCAGAGCCTGGCGTGCATGCATTAACATATTAATGAGCTTGCAGCTAGGAGTTCCCGCATTTTTAGTACCACCAAGGCATCATTTGTCAGATGATTTAAAGGGTTTTTTTTTTTATTATTATTAGTCAATTTTTCAATATAGACTTTATATTCTAGATTAGTGCATCATAATGGTGTTTAATTAATATGCCACAATAAAATACGTCTCAAATTTTCTGGCCACAGATCTGAGCATATATCAGTCACTTTTTGGAAATCTGGCGAATTAGGTAATGTAAATAAGATTTCAAGTTAACTTTCCTCCAGGAAAGACCTGAATTTACAGTAATGTGCCTGTTACTTTACAGATTACTAACTTTGACCTTTGAACTGATTAAATTCTGAGAAAAATGATGGAAAAGTATAATGTATAGAATATGCTTAATTTTAATTTTGAAGCCATGAACATCCATGCAAGCGAAGGATGTTTTGCCTGCCTGCATGTTCTGCGTATAGACCTTTACGTTGGAGCCGTCCCCCTCGTCCCGCCTGCAGTACTTTTAGAGGTCGGCAGTTCCCGGCCGTTCTCCAAAGGCAGCCGCAGAGGCTGGCCAGCCTGGCAGCGCCGCGCGTCCATTCAATCACTTAGAACCTCCATTTGGGACTGAGCAGCAGGGAAGCCTGCCAGCAAAGTGCTGCGTAGATAGAAATTACAGTTATAGTTTAATTTTGATTGTCCTGCTTGTAGGAAGTGAGATTCCTGGTTCTGAGCATCTGTTCCATAGCATCCTTGCTGCATCCTTTTGTATTTTACAGTGGTGACGCTTTCCTTTGCCGTAAGCAACTGGGTAGGTTTGGGTGGTGTTTTGGGGAGAGGTTGTTGGAGTGATGATTCTGGGGTTAATTGGCCTTTTATTTTAAATATAGCACTTATCTTCTGCATGTGATGATTATACAGTGAATAGTTACATAAAGTAGTCCTAATGTGGTAGTTTAACTGAAATATAGTCTTGGGCTGAACGGGAGCTAACTAGCCATTTGATAGATTTTTGCGTTTCCTGCAGTGGGGATGTGATGGGAAAACGAACTTTATTGAATAGAGTTCAGCTGCTCCTGGAAGCCACCACTTGCCTTAAATTGAAATGACATGAGAAGCCTGTCAGCGTTTCATTACTTCCTTCTGTTGTGCTGATGGTATGCTAAGATCACCATCTGTGTTTTTCTTCTGTCAGGCACACAAGCTCTGCTGAAACTTTACAGGAATATTCTGAACAGTTTTTTTCTTCTCTTTACAGGTCATGCAATATTTAAACTTACATATCTAAGCAATCATGACCACAAACACCTTTACTTTGAATCAGATGCTGCTACTGTCAATGAAATTGTACTGAAGGTGAGTATTAAATTTTAATGTGACACAAAATGCTGGGTGTTTTACCACTTGTTAGACATGGAAGTATTCAAGAGGCTCTGGAAATACATGAGTGGTGCAGTGCCTGAGGACCACAAAGGTGCATTTAACTCACCAGCCTAGTTGCTTGGTGCCTATTATTTTATTCATTTTTCAAGCAGCCATAGAGGAGACTGCCTGTTTGTGTATAATATTTCCTTTTATACTTGTTCCTAGTTCATAGAGATACCGATTTTCTGTGGAATTTTATAGAAAAACACCGAATTTCATTGTGTCCAGATAGCTTCCATCTCCAGGATGGTCTGCGAGCCCCGTGTCATGCCGGAGGTATGGGGCTGCGTGCCTGCGTCCGGCAAAGCGCCGCGGTGCTGCCGCGTGGCTGCCGGCGCGGGGTCCAGCCTTAGAGACCCGGGCAGGGCACCTGGCTTGTATAAGCGCCGAGCCAGGACGGCGAGGGCTGAGGGAGCAGCCGCCCCTGGTCCGGGGAGCCGGAGGAGCTGGCGCGGAGCTCGACAGCAGGGACGGCGGCGGAGCCAAGGTTCCGGCACCGCGGGGGCTTTTGGAGCCGGAGTTAATGTTCAGAGATTTCAGGAGGGCTCCAGTTAAAGCGTGCACTGACCTAACGTTCAAGGCCACCGGTTGACGCCGGCTTCGTGGCTCCAGCACTGGCCCAAGCAGAGGCAGTAACGCTGCCAGGGCAGCGCTTCAATCCGGCCTTTCACATGTCTTTTCCAAACGCAGGTGTTTGTACAAAGCAAAGAGGATATTTTTCCCGCCGTGATACTTTATCAGAATTGTTTGCTTTTCTTGTGTTCAGTACATACACATACTGACTTGCTTTCTGAAACAAATTTTTGTAACACTTTTGGAGGATTAAACTTAATTTTCCACAAGCTAATATTTTATAGCAATTCAAAATTTAAAAAGCAGTAATTTTGGCAAGCCATCTGTTATGTTTGCTGTTATTTTCTGTGTGGAGTTTAGAGGATTGCTAAATAACTGACATAAGCTAAAATACTTTTTATTAGTAACATAGAAGGTAAATGTATTTTGGGGGGTTTCTACTTACTTCATGAACCATTAGGCCAATTCTTTTGTTCCTACTTTATCTTAAATAAGCTTTTGTAATCCAGAACACTTGACACATCTGCCACTGGTCGTAAAAGGCGGCTAAAAAAAACAGATTTGCTATGAATAACATGAATATTCGAGAGAGAAATATTGTTGAACAGTATGGTTTTTCTGAAGTTGCAGATTGTTTATCTAGAACATTTTCTGGTTTGGTGCATAAGTTACCAGTTTGTTTTCAATTCCGTCAGCATTAGGAGTCGCAGAGAAATCAGACTTTTCAAATTAGGCTTTTTACATGATCAAGTGAGAAGACCGAGGCTTTATTGACCATGAAAATTCCCTATATTTTTATGCCTTAAGCTGTAATATGCAATGAAAGTGAAACACTCCACAGTGCATAAAATTGTGCAAGTTTTAAGCTACAGCATATTAACCAGCTAATGGCAGACCAAAGGGCATTTTTATCTTTTTGATTCTTGCATTAACCTTCCATTAAAATTATCTATGTGATTATCACAAAGCACTGGAGATAATAAATTTAGGGAATAGCAGGCTTGTTAAATATCATTTAAAAATGCTTTCATCAAGTAAAATGTGCCAAAACACAGGGAAACTATGAGATCAGCTGAGTATGCAAACATCGTAATGAAAGAATTATTTTTACTGAAGCTGATAAAGTCTTTATTGAAGCCCATTACTATATCAGACCAGCACTCTGGGTCTTCACGACTTGCTGCGTTCGCCCGGAGGTTTGGGTGAGAAGGGTGGGATGAGGGGAGAGGGATGCTGAGAGCCTGCGGCCGCCCCGTGCCGCCGTGGCTGCCGCGTGCCACTTTGCACCGGGCCGAGGGCCGTGGGAGGAAGAGCCGGGAAGCGGCCCCACGCAGAGCGGGGCTCTCCTGGAGCTCTGGGCTGTCCCTGCCGTCCTTTTGTTGGGGGCCCACTGGGACCAGCTTCACTAAAGCCTCGCTGAGTTGGGTGGTGTGAGGGTCCCTGCCCTGCCCAGGCTGTCCCACCGAAGCACCGATGAAATTAAATACCGTTTCATGTCTTGCAGGTTAACTATATTCTGGAGTCGCGAGCAAGCACAGCCAGAGCAGATTATTTTGCTCAGAAACAAAGAAAACTGAGCAGGAGAACAAGCTTTAGCTTCCAGAAGGAGAAGAAATCGGGACAGCAGTAACGCCTAGCCTCGAGGAGAGCCTGTCTGCCGAATTCGGAGGAGGAGACGCTCCCCACCGCCCGAGACAGGTGGGAGCCAGGACTGCGGTGCTCCTGCTGCCAACAAGCAGGAGCAGCCGGGGAAGAAATCTGAATTATCCCGTGTCTCACGGTTGGAAGATTATCCCTCGTTGGTGATGGGAGGTCTCCCCTGTGACAAAAATAAAGAGCCATATCAGCCGGAAAGAAGACTGTTACGCTTCAGGTTCCTTTGATTAGAAATAAGAGAATGACGTAGACTGGCATCATTTAATTACTGTATTATGTACAATCACAAGAAGAGATGTGATTACATATTATTTCACAGCCTGGTTAAAATAAATTATATACATCTGTAATACACCCACGTACACACAGGTATTGCTTGTGACATGATCAAATTTCTAAAAACAAAATGTAGGACAAATGTATCCATTTTTACTATTAATAAACAGATGTAATCTTTTTCAAGGTCCATATGATGCACAGTTCTTTTGGGGGGAGGCTGTAGTCCCAGATGGTTTCACTTCTGTTGCCGAAGTGCAGGAGGCAACCGTGAGCCAGGGAACAGCCGCCATTGCAGGGGAGCCGATTTGTGAAGAAACGTTGAGACAGTCACGTCTGTTGTGGTTTGTTTTGTTCAAAAATATTTTTATTTAACTGTGCTTTTCAGCTTTGCATACGTTTTATTGGAAGTTACTTGCTCTAGTCAGCACGGTGTTTTGAAACCGAGGCAGCGTCTCCGCGGTTGAAAGGAGAGCATCCTCCTGCCTGCGGGAGCCGCCCGCGTCTGCCTGTGGATCCGCGGCTGCTGCCCCGCTGGGGTCTGCTCTTCCTCTCTGAGACAGCTCGCACCTGAGGACTCAGAAATGCCTTCACCTTTTCTTAATATTGTTCTTTAAAAATAAAAATTAAGTCCTACTTTGTACTGGGACTTGTAACTATTTTGGCCTTGTCCATCCTTAATACATCAGGGAACACGTGAACGGGGTTACTGGGAACCAGAGCTGCATTTTTGGTTCAGTTCACCAGAGGTGTCTTTCATAAATCTTTCCAAGCCGTTGAAGCTGGAGCTCTCTGCGCTGCTGCTGTGGATTTTGTATCAAGAAAATGCCCTCGGTTCCAAGAGGCATTTAACCACAGCCGGGGTGCAGGGCAGGCTGCAGCGCTGCGGGTCCCACGGGCAGGCCAGGCTCCCTCCTGCCGCCCAGCCTCGCCTGCCGCAACGTGACCTCTTACAGTGTCCTACCTTGCTTTTGTATAGAGAAAACTCTGAGCCTTAACATGTAGTTTAGGAATAAACACTAAGGCAGAGAGGCTTATTTGTCACTTACCTGTTGCGTTTAAGTTCTCGGTTTTTAAAGGCTTAGCCCTCCCAGAGCTGGTGTCGGTGCTGCCTCGGGAGGGGAGCCCTGCCCGCACCGCGGAGGCCAGTCTTCACTGTACAGTCTTCCATGATATCTGCAAAACAAGAGAAACAATATTTTATAGTATGATATTAAATTTTTTAGTATTTTATATGCGCAAATGCAGCACAGATGCAATGGGGAAAGACCCTTCAAGTAATGCAATGTAAATGACTCCTTTAACCAACTTTGTGAACTATTTAACATTAAAGTTGTTATGTGAATGTTCTTTTGCCACCTAGTTTCAATTCTTTTTAACTGAACTAAAAAAATTGCCTACTTTGGTATTAGAAACTGCAGAAGTCTCCTACTTGTTTCCGTGGCCGTAATGCCATTGCCACCCACTTACATTTATTTATTTATTATAAGTATATATTCAATATGTGCAGTATTTTGCTTTCAGTAAAGCCTAAAGATTGACGTAATAAAAAAATCTCTGCTGTCTAAACTGTGGTAATGTTTGTGGGCGCATAGTCACTTGCCCGGACCCTGTGCGTTTACACCATCTCGTAAATCACCTTCCACTTGCTTTATTTTTAGTGCAGTCTTCCCGCGGAGCTGGGACGTGCAGCGCAGCGCGTCCCCGGAGAGCACGGGCAGGGCGGCAGGGACAGGACGCTGCTGCTGGAGGAGGCTCCGAGGGCTTGATGGGGAGCAGGCAAGGTGTGGAGCCCAGAATGAGTTTATTTGCTCTGAAAGAGCCGTTCACAGCTAAGAAGTGAATTTACTTTCAAAAATCAGATCCAGCTGAATACGCGGTGTGGAGGAAACCTTCCTTAAATTCTGGAAATGTTCAGCTTTTCAGGAGCTGAACAGCCTCTCCCTCAGAATAGACATTTCTACAATTTAGTGTTTGCTGAAAGAGTTAAATCAGAGCTCATGGCTGCAATCTGTGCGCAGCTGAACACAAATCCATCACGGGCTGGTCTTTCCCCGGTAGTTGTAGATTTAATTGATTCAGATGGGCATTCAACTGGGTCAGAAAAGCAAGCTGTTCCTTCCATGCCTTGTTACTGGGCCTCGGCAGAAGAGGGTGGCTGCCGGCTCACGTAACGAGGCTGGCTTCTCACTGACGTGCATCGGTAGCTATTAGAGGCGTCGGAGGCTTTCTGAATTTTCTCTTACTTCTGCTGTTGGAGGGGGACCTGGCTTGCATGTGCACCTGAAGTTTTATGGGTGACTGCACCTCATGGAGCAGAGTGTACACTTGCAAAAAATCACAGGCACAGACCCAGTGGGAGTCAGGGAGCGCACGCACAGGGTGAGTGCGAACAACCAGAGGTGTTTCCCCTCGCAGTATCCGGAGCCACAGGGTACTCGTACCTGTGGGCTGGTCTCAGCCCAGGTGCCTGCAGTACCCGGTGCTGCTCACAGCCCATCTTGCCCGGATTTGCACAAAAAAGCGCTGCTCAGAGGATCCCGAATCCACCAGGAGAGATGGGTGACCTCGGTGGTGAGACCCTGAGGTCTTTCGTTGTGCTCCTGGGTGGCTGAGCATTTGTCTGGGAGATTGTGGAAGAATAAAATAGCTGATGAGCAGCTTTGCCTGCTCCGGAGTGGCCGGGTGGGGATGGCCAAGGCTGCTGCAGCCACAGCAAGCACTGCGTGTGGAGATGAGCCCTTGCCGCCTCCTTGGTTTTATCTGAGCATTGCGAAACAAAAGAGCAGAAGACGCACAGAGCACCCAGGCATGTTCTGCACCCACGGTGAGAGCACTGGGGCACCTGGCCTGACCTGAGCTCTGCCAGGGCTCTGCAGGGCTTTGCCATGACCTCCAGGAGGAGCAGCTCAAGCCAGGGGCTCCTTTGCGTTTAGGTTGGCAGGAGCCTGGTGAGTCCTGGGGGCTTTTTTAGCTGCCCATCCAGCAGCCGTGGCAGGGCTGGGACCCCGCTTGAAGCACGGGCTGCACCCACCCCACACTGGGACAAGCGGCCGAAAACCATCGTACAGTCCTGGGTGCAGCCCTGAGATTAATGGTGGGGGGTTATTTATGGAAACACATTTGTAATGGGCCCATGAATTTCAGGGCAATGCACTGCTGTGGTGGCATGTGGTATTGGGTGCTGCTGCTGCTAAAATTAATGCCGCTTAAATCACATCCCAGTGCAGCCTCCCTGGTACGACGCTAGGATGAGGATGGAGACAAGGACAGAAAGGAATGGGCACAACGGGCACAAAGGCCAAGCAGGACCAGCGGGAGGGTGCCCCGTGCCCGAGCTGGGTGCTGCTCCCCGGCACCGCTGCAGTGCCCAGGGCAGGGGGCCCGGGGCCACCACGAACAGTCGAGGCACGGGGAGGGCGGGCCCCATGCACAGCCCTGCACTGCTGCTGCCACTGCCACTGCACGAAGGGTTAAACACTGTCATGTTTTATTCTCCCCACACACCTCTGCTTAAATGCAAAAAAAAGAAAAAAAAATCTCAACAGGGTGTTGTTCACTCTACAAACCCTAAGCATGATTTGTGAACTCTCACAGCCTTGGTAATCTCATCAGAGTAATGGGATTATATTTCAAATCACCATGGCCTGTTCATTACACATTTAAACTCCTTTGACAGAGGAAAAGTTAAATAAAATGTGTGCGTCAGCCCTGGTTGACTTTCCCAGTTCTCTTTCTTGATTAGACAAACAGATGCTGAGCTCCAAAATGAAAAAATAATGTGCTCATTTATTCATTTTTCTGACAAGTCACAATAGATTTTTAACTACAAATGAGCCCCCTCCCCAGGTGGGAAGCGCAGGGGCAGCACGTACTGCGCTGTAATGGGCTCCAAGCCGGCAGCTGGGGCTAAACTGGGGCACAAGTGGTCATTTCCGCACCACGAGCGCAGGGACGCTGCTGCGATTCCCCCGTTGCCGCCGCCACCGCTGCCGCCTGATGAATTTCTCCGAGGAGCTGACAAACAGCACTTGCATTCCTGCCGCGAGCGCAGCCACTGCTGGCAGCAGTGTGGTCCTGGCCAAGGCAGCCTTGTGTGAAAACACCCAACCATGGGCATCCACCAAGGTTTCCAGCACCTCCTGCTCGGCTCTGCTCGCCCAGGCTGAAATGGACCCGTGAGGCGGTGCCAGGGCTGCCATGGCCATGGGGTTGCCATGGCGTGGCCATGCTGAGCACCTCCCGCCAGAGGCGCAGTGCCCGCCCTGCTCACCGGAGCTCCCATCCAACTTGCTCTACATCATTGCTCTCAAACTGACTTTTGCACAAGCATCAGCCCGGCACGCGATGGGGGAGCAGCTGAGCTTGGCCCGAAGCGCTGCAGGTCTCAGCAGCCGGCTGGTGCAGTGCCCCCGAGTCCTGCGTGGGACTTCGCCAGCGGAGTTCAGATCTCTTCCTGGGAACTGCCAATGAAGAAGCGCACGTACCGCGGGGAGGCGTCGGGGCTGCCGGCGGGCTGGGCTGCACTCCCCGCTGAAGAGGAGGGCTTCACGTCGGGGAGTGCTGGGGCTCTATTAGGGAGCTGAAATGCCAGATAATTAGAAATACACCAACAAACACCATTATTGTCAGGAGAATGCAATCGCATACAGTAATGAAGCAATTATTAATGAGCAACTGCAAGGCTGTCATTAATTTAAGCTTTTCAGGATCACAGACTAAGGCAAGTTAAATGTTAAAACAACCGGGGCTGGGCTGAGCGGGGCTTTCCTCTGCTGCAGGATGGGCAGAGCGGGGCCATCTCGCTGCCCCCTCCCAGACGAGACGCCCTGCGCACCCGCAGTGCCCTTCCCAGCCCCATGCGCTCCCCTCCTCGATCACCCTGCCCTGCAGCCGCACGAGCACAGGGAACTCCTTCACCCCAGCGCCAGCATTGGCCCCTTCGGGCAGCCCGGGCGTTGGGTCTGCAGGGGATGGGGACACGGCTTGGGACAGGGGTGGGGTGCTGCCCATCCTGCAGCAGCACAGGCGGGATGCCTGTGGCTCCGCAGCATAAGTGCTGGGTGTGTTCGGGGATGGTGCAGCCGGGAGCCGCTCCCGCACCAGCGCGCAGCCCCGCACTGCAATCTGTCACGGCGGCTGGGGCTCGCCGGCTCTGCAATATGTACCTCATGTCTGGGCTGTCATCGGACATAATTCCTCCCTGCTGGCATATTGCTGATTTGTGCATAAGTGATGCATGCAATCCACCTGAGCTAGGAGTCAGGGGTTTCTTGATCTGGGGCTGTCAGGGCAGAGTGTTTTAGTGCCTCCTGCGATTAGCTGGAATTGACAGGCCCTGAGAGTGGGGAATTGCACAACAGGGGAATTAACAGCCAGGGACTGAAGTGGAGTGTGGCACTCGTTTAATCTGCAATTTATCAGTTTACGTGGCTTCTTGTCGCAGGCGGAAGATTACGCTCCAAAAAAGAAGGCTCCTTTTTTTTTTTTAATTTCACCTGACAGAGAGACGGAAGAGCAATATTCAGAGGCTGACAGGTTTGCTGGCTCCTGCTGGGTTACTGGCCCGTGCTGTGCCGGGCTGAGCTGCACGCAGCCTCCTCACGGGTGCCGGCGTGGTGCTCAAAGCAGCCCCAGCAGCCCCAGCACAGAGGCATGGCTGCGGGGCAGGCAGCCCCCAAGGTCCCCATCCTCAGCTTCAGCTGCTGAGTTTCACCCCAGGAGGCTGGCCAGATGCTGCCCTGCCTCCCAGCGAGGACCACCACAGCGACACCGCCCCGCAGCCCCCCGCCCCGCAGCCCCCCGCCCCGAGCATCGCAGCCAGCCCACACCGGGATGACTGTGCAAAGGCTGAGCAGCCCCCTCCCAACCACCCTGCCGGCAACCCCGCTCCTGCCCCAGCACAAGCCCTTGCTTCTCGCTGTCCCCATCGCACAGATGCTCCCATGTGCCGGCCACGCCGCCAGGTCCCCGGCCAGTTCGATGGCAGCCCCGTAGCAGTGGTGCCACTGGGAGCTGGCACAGCAGGGGCTGCAGCGGAGCCAGTCTGAGCTAAGCAGATTCCCCATCTGCAAGTCCCGGGGCAGCCACAGCTGGCTCCGCGCCGATCGACAGCCAGGCCATTAGTCTGGCTGTGCGGGAGTGGATCCCAGCAACACAGCTTCCAGCGGTGCTTCCCAGCTGCCGTGCCCCCGACCACGGCCGAGCCGGATGCCCCTCGCCCTCCGCCAGCGTGGCTGCACCTGCGGGATGTCACCACGGGAAGGGCAGCCCAGAGCGGGATGCGACGTCCACATGTTGGAGCGCTCCAACAGGGCAGCAGAGGTCCTGTGCGGGCAGGGGCTGACTGCGAGGTGCCAACACCGGCCCCGACGATGGCTCCCTGAGCCACGCAGGAATGCCCGGGGCCTCTGCACCTTCAGTACATGCACGCACCTGACTGCTGCTCCAAAGGAGGGCCCACAGAGTCGCAGCCCCCGTCCCGCTGGTGGGGCGTGCGGGAGGCACATCTCGGGGCAAGGAAAGCAGCAGCCCTGGCAGTGCCTCCTCCCGGCCCCCACCACGCCACGTACTCCAATTTTGATAATATCATTAGAGGCTGATAATGGTTTCCAGGAACACTGTAGCCTTTCTGCGAGGTGACAGCCTGTAAAGGCAGCATGACAGATAATGTATTCTACAAGGGTACAATAATGTGACTCTGAGCACATTAAACTCCTTTAATGTGGGTGACATACACCTTCCTCTTAACATACATTATCATCCTGGAGGCACACGCGGCATGCAGTGACACAGAGCCGGCACCCCGGCGCCCACGGACCCTCACCCTGCCCTGCTCCCCAGTGCTCCCAGAGCCGGCGCTGGTGCTGGTGCCAGTGCCAGTGCTGGCGCAGCACCCCACGGCCCCCACGGAAGCAGGGGCTCCCGCACCAGATGCATTCTTCCTTCCCCTGGTGCGAGGAGGTTAAACCACGCGATGCAAATGCTCTCGCTGCATGTAGGCGATCTCCTTGGCCTTCCTTGGTGGCCTGCTCTGATACTGCAAACCTTTATCCAACCTTACGGTATCAAAGATTATTTATAATGAATTAAATACATTTTTAGCAGCTTCTTTCCACACTTACTGCCACCCTTTCAGTGCCACTTCAACTTAATTAGGGAGGCCTTGCTAAAGAGATGGGAATAAATGCATCTATAGAAATATATCTATGTATAAATGAAGAAAGCAGCCACCACAGGTCAAACCAGTACTTTCAATTTATTGCCCTGGTACATTCATTTGTAAATAGCTTTGCCTTGCTGGTTTCTAAGTGCAAGGCTAATGTTGGAGTGCTTAAATTAATAGTGACGCACACCTTTCATTATTGCTATTAAATTAGGTGCTGGGCTTTGATGGATTCACTTGTTGCTGAACTAAAAGCCTTATAGATGTGGGTGTGCGTATCCATTTGGTTTTACAGCAAATTTAGGTCTTAATGTCAAGCCAGACAGAGCTGAGCGAGTTCCTCCTCAGCACACTCTAATTAGCAGGATGGGCACCTCCCGCGGCCCCGGCCCTGCTCCCCCGGGGAGCAACGGCGCAGGCTCGCTGGCGCGGCGGCGGAGAGGCACGTGGCAGAGAGGAGCCCAGCAGGAGGACGCACGCCGGCAGCCGGGGCAGGGGTACCAGGCGGCTGCCACAGGAGCCCCCCACCCCAGCAAAGGGTTTGGGCTGTGGTTCAAGTGCGGCACCCCTCACTGCCAAGACCCCCTGGCATCACACCTGCCACCGACGGGCTTGGCAGGTCCGTGCCGCCACCTGCCATGGGCATTGGCCCCGCACTGCTGCGGCATCCCACCTTCCCGCGCCTGGAGCACCGCAGGGAGAGATGCACTGAAACATAAAAAAAAAAAAAAAAGGTCCCTGCAGACACGTGGTGTTATGACACGTAACATCAGCCCTGTCACCTCCTGAGCTGTGACTGACGTGTGCCGCTGTGACACACAGCACAACGTGGGGAGAGCCTCACAGCATTCACAGAGGGGGTCCTGCTGCCCCGTGCCGGCCAGGGGGCTGCAGGTGCCCTGGGACCCCCATTCCGCTGCCCTCGCTGCTCCATTTTGTCTAGTTAATGCTATGATTTTGCCAGTGGCATCGTGAAGAGGGAAAAAGCAGCTCCTCTTCTGGGTAGGGGAGTAGAGGGGAAGTGATGTGGGCAGCAGCACGGCTCAGACAGGCCAGCATTTCGGACAGGACAGGCAAAACCTGGTGGCCCTGATGCCAAGGGACTGCTGCTCTGCCAGGGACCTTGCCCCCTGCTCGTGGGGCCTCTCAGAGAGTAGCTAAATAAGGATGTATGCATGGAGATATGCATACATTTAATGCATTTTATATGCATTTTTAATATGCAGGCTTTAACATGCAGGCTAATTGAGCACCAGTGTGTTGGAGATGGTGTGTGCATGTGCTGGGTTTTGTAGTCAGGATTGCTGCAGCATGAGCGGTGGTGCCAGCAGGAAAGTGCTGTGTGCGGCATGGCCATGCCCTGGTGCTGCAGGACCCACTGGCAGCAGGTGGCTGGGTCCCTCACCCACGGAGTGCCCATCTTCCTGTGGCTCCTTTCTGAGCTAATATCATCTGGACATTCAAGCTCTTTGGTGACTGATGCTGCGGCACATTCCTGCTCAGCTGCAGGAGTGGGTGCCTGCAACAAGCAGATGCTGGTGTGCAGGGATTCCCCGCCCTGGGCACCCCGTCCCCCTGCGCCGGGGGGCAGCTTGGGCAGGCGATGCTCAGGAGCCTGGAGGGAGCCACGGCCAAGCACACAGCGGGGTGCAGGCAGCCTCCTCTGGGCTGTCCCGATGGAAACGCTGAGTGTGTTGGGGACAGGGAGCCCTGCAGTCTCCGGGGGACCCTGGTTCAGGAGGCTGCGGGTCGGAGTGCAGGATGGGGCTGCAGGATGGGGCACAAAGCAGGGCTGTGGGATGGGACTGTGGGATGGAGCTGCAGGATGGGGCGCAGAGCAGGGCTGCAGGGTTGGGCTGTGGGATGGGGCTGCAGGATGGAGCAGAGGCCAGGGTGCTGGGCTGAGGCGCCTTTGTTCTGCAGCACGGTTCCCACTCTTAGCGTGCCATCTTGAGGCCGCCGACAGCAGCCCTCCGGCGCCGCACAGGCTGCACGCCCACAGCCATGTCCCCGTCCCTGTCCCCACAGCCAGGGACCCACTCATCTGCAGGCAGCCCCAACACCCCCCCTGCCAGGACGTGGGGCCGGCTGTGCTCTGTCCCAGCAGCTCAAGGAGCCTTTTGGGCTGTGGCGAGCCCCCACGCTGCAGCACCCTGGCAGGAGCTGGCCACACTCGCCCCTACTCAGACAGCCTGTCCCCATCCCACCCCACGGTGCGAGTGGGACGGATGCTGTGGTGCCCACGGCCCCGGCTCACCTGCTGACGCTGCTGGGAGATCCCTGAGCGGCGTGCGAGCGGGCGCCACCACCGCCACATCTTCAGGAGCACCCGGCTCCTTGGCCTGGGGAAGGGGAGGTGGACAAAATGCGGTGGGTCCAGCCCCCACCGCCCACAGAGACCCACCGGGACTGGCTGACATACGGGAATTGGTCAAGTTATGGGACTTTGTCCCAGAAAAAAAGGGCAGGATACTCCTTTGGGGTGAAGTTTCTTACTTCTGGAGAAAGAAGTCCCCAAACCACCTGTGTTGGCCCAGGCAGCAGCTGTTGGGCTCCGTTGGTGTTTTCTGCCCAGTGCCACATGGCATGGAAAGTTTGACCACCCTCGTGTTTGGATGCCCATGTGCCAGCCCAGCCAGGACGGTGCCGCGGCACAGGGCAGGCGTGAATGCCACGGGAACAGACAAGAAATATTTCAGTGCTAATTCTTTTTCAAATCATAAAATTTGTCTATATTATAAAATATAAGCCCCTGGGTTCCTGAGAGCTAAACCATGCTAATGTCGTGTTTCTGTGTGAATTTCATTTGAGAATTTCATGTCCTTGTAATACAGAGTCATATTTCAGTGTTCGCAAGTGCTCGACTAATTTGGGAGATTAGTCTGCATATGTTGGATAAAAAGGCCTCACTGAGGGAGCGGGAGGGGAGCTGTGCGGGATGGCCGGCAGGGGCCAACAGCCCCCAGCAGCCGGGGCTCCAGGGACAAGGGGACCATGCAGCCAGCTGGGCACGTGGGGAACCACATGTGCCTGTCCTGCCTTCTCCCCTCGCCGTGCCCACACCATCAGGGACCTGCACACTCATGGCACGACAGTTCTGAGCAGTTGGGGTTAATAATAATCCCTCCCCATAGTACTGACTCCATGATTTCTGGTGAGTTAGGTTAAAAAAGGCTCTGCAGGTCCCTTTGCAGTCAGCATCCCTTCTCAAAAGCATCTCTTCCCCAGCCCTGCAAGCCTGCTGTGCCATTTGGGAAAAAAAAAAAAAAAGCCGTCTTCTCAGGGGACAGGGCCATTTGCATCCCAGTTTGGTGCCTCTCATCACTTTGTTGCTGGGGGGGATCAAACTCATCCCCGCACTAAAGCCTGCAACAGAAAATAAACAAACAAAGCGACGTGGCGCGAGCTGTTGGCTTCCCGAGGCTGTGACACTTCCCCTTGGCGCAGGGCCCCGCTTCTTTCTTTGTAAAGCATCATTATTAGTCAATAAAAGTTAAATCCCCACGATAAGACAGCACCCCCCATGGAGGAGCAGACTGATCAACTGCGAACGAGAAGATCTGATAAAGCCCTAATCCAATTACTTGCCAATGTTTGTTCTTTTTTAATGAGACTTTGGGGTTGTTTTATTTTTTATTCTCCTGAAGAATTTTCTGCCTTTCTTCTGCTCCGGGCGATGAAATGGTGCCAGCCACCAGAGGAGCGGGCACGGTGGCCGGGGCTGAGCGGAGGACAAGCCACAGCAGCCCTGCCCGCAGCTGCCGAGGGGCTGACACTCCCGGCCAGGGGTCTCAGCCCCTCAATGGCTGCAGGCAGGGCTGCCAGACAGGGGTCTTGCGGCAGAGCATCATCCAGCCATGGGCTCTCCAAGCAGCTGGCATCAGCAATCAGGTCACCGTCTAGCCTGGGGGACCAACATCCCTGTGTCCAGAGCCGGGGCAGAGACATCTGTTCATTGCAGCTTCCCTACGGACAAGGGGGTGCCCCAAGCACCCCGGGGGTGGGGATGCAGCCAAAATAGGGGGAGCAGGAGCCCCCAGGCTCCAGGGAGCAGTGCTGGCACAGGCAGCTGCCGGCAGCACGATTATGGCATCGCCTGCCCAGCTGGGGCTCTGCACCCTCTCTCACTGTCAGGGATTAAGCAAACTGCTGGTTATTATTATTTTCACTTGCTCATTCTCTCCAAACACAAATGCCCACTCTGTACTAACTGCTGGTGTGATGGTGTGTGCCATGCCGCCCAGCTCACCCAGCCTGGTGGCTGCCCTCGCGGTGGGGACGGGAGCAGGCAGGATGGGCAGGCAGGATGGGCAGGCAGGGTGAGCAGGCAGGGTGAGCAGGCAGGACGGGCAGGCAGGACGGGCAGCCATTTCCAGCAGCAGCGCGTGGCGTGGGCAAGGTTTGGCAGGAGGAACAGGCAGCACACTCCCTGTCGCGGGGCTGTGCTGGCTCCCAC
Source organism: Morus bassanus (assembly GCA_031468815.1). Lineage (NCBI taxonomy): Eukaryota > Metazoa > Chordata > Aves > Suliformes > Sulidae > Morus > Morus bassanus. The sequence goes on from CM062586.1 coordinate 1,236,659, forward strand.
CACCCCACTGGCACTGGTGCTCTGTGATTGCATCCAGCTGTGCCACCAGATGTTCCCCCACGCCCATGCAATGGCCACAGTCCCAGTCCTCTGCTCGGGCACTCAACTGCCACCTGTGCCCCAAGGGCTGCGGGTGGGCACCTGGCTGACCCTCCCCATGCCCATGCAGGAACGCTGCGGACATGTGAGTGGAGCCAGTGGTGGTGACAGGTCTTGCTGATGCTTCGTGCCCCAGCCGGGACTCCTCTGCCAGCAGCGGCACTTGGGCACGGGCAGTGCCAGACACAGAAAATCCCCTTCCATGTTGCTCTTTGGCATTTTAGAGATAATAAATTGCTAATCAGCAGCCACCCCCTCCTTGGTGTCCTCTGCAGCAACGCTCCAATAATTAATTATAAACTACAATACTGATCAGCTTGCATGTACTCCGTCTACACTGACAATCATTAAGCATAATATGAAATTTATAATGTTGAGACATGGAACCTGGTGAGATGAACTGCTCTGCTTTTTAATCAGTTTTATGGAATGATATAATGCATTGATCGACAAAGACAAGATACAGTGCGTGTTCCTGTGTCTATAGCCGTGCAACCTTATTAATTTAGATTTACAAAGAGTTGCTTGATCTGGAGGGGAAAGAGCCGGCAAAGCCACCTGGCACAGGATGGACCCGTGCAGAACCTCACGAGGGCGGCAGCCGGAGGGGCTCCCTGGGCAGGGGGAGCTTGCCGGGGTCGCTGCAGCCATGGCTCAGCCGGCTCTGGGCAGGGCGTCTTAAAGCCCGGCTGTGGTGGCATGGGGTAGCCCCCAGCGTCGGGCAGACTGCACCCAAACACCCGTCCAGGCGACGCTGGCGGGACCCGGTGGGTTTGTCTCGGTGGTGCCTGTCCCAGGGACACGGCGTTGGGCAGCGTGTGCCTGCCTGCACGTACGTGCCTGCGCCTGGCCCTCCCCGAACCTTCCCTCCTCCCCGCCCCTCCCCAAATGCATCTGTGGCTGTGGCATCGCCTTCCCAACCAGTACGGCCCAGTGGCGGCCGGACAGCTGGTAACCATATTGGTGTGTCTTGGGCTGTCATATCACATTTGCACGCCTGCTCTCGCTCTGCATCCGGGGAGGCCGGGGCGGTGGTTTTCAGGTCAGAGGCTGCATCCGGCACAGGGGGAAAATTCCCATTTTCTCAACAAGACTTTAACTGTGAAGTGGCCCGGACTCGGCTTCTCCACCCCAGGCAGCAACTCCACACCACAGCCACCCCGGCACCCTAGCCATTCCCTGGCGTGTCCAGCCCTGCGCCAGCGCCTGCCAGCCACGGCTCACCCCTCTGGCCAGCGTCAGTCCCGAGGCAGCGGTGGAGGAGTTGAAATCACTGGAGTCAATAGCGAGTGGGGCTGTAATTAGTGGCGGGTAGCATGGTTTTACGGAAAGTATGGCTTGTCAAAAAATTTGGTTTCATTCTTCTAATTTAAAAGTTTAACTAATAAAAGTAACTGAGAAGCTGTGGTATACTTAGGCTTCTGTTAGGCATTTGATTTAATAGTACATGACGTTTTGATTAAAAAATTAGCTCTATATAATATCAATAGAGCACACATTAAAATAATTAAGAATTGGCTGACTGACAGGTCTCAAAAAGTAGTTGTCAATGGGGAATCATCATCAAATGATGATGTTCAACATTTTCATCCACAATCTGGAAGTAAATACGAAATCAGTGCTGATAAGTTTTGGGATGACAAGTATTAGCAGGGAGGTGGCATGCTGACAAGGGGGAGCTGCAGGGGCTACAGAGGGGCTGAGAAGATGCCCAGCACCAACAGCATCCCGACCTCACTGCCGCGGGGAGCCGAGGGTGGCCGAGCCCCGCAAGGGCCGGGTGACCACAGGGCGTGGGAGGGGTCATGGAGGTCTTAGCCCCACAAGCAGCACATGAGTCCCACTCGTGTGGCTGCAGCAGGGAGCAGGAGGGAGCCAGGGACCACCCCAGGTCCCCTGCATGGGGTGGGCTTTGCCAGGGTGCAGCCCAGCTGTATGGCCGGCTGATGCAGGAATTACTAACGTGGGAGGGTGGACAGGGCAGGCGGCCCAGGGAAGGACCAGTGAAGGCTTGGTATTGGGGACATCATGAGAAATGTAGGACTGGAGTATTTCTGGCTGAGCCCAGCCAGGAGCATCGCTGTGCCCTGAGCGCCAGGGTGGGGGCAATGGGCACCTGACCCACGGCTGCCCCGGGGTCCTGCATTTGTGTGTGGGTTGGCCTTGGCTGAACCTCAGCTGCTTATGCCATGGCAAACAGTGGGTCCCTGTGGTCCCACAGGGATGCAACAGCAGCCTTGGGAGGTCAGGGCTCAGCCACCCACCCTGCAGCCCCTGGGCCTCTCTCACCCTCTGTGAGAGAGCACTGGTGCTGCTGCAAAGGTTCATGCGTGAGCTGTGAGCCCTCTCAAGGCACAACACATCGCACCTGACACCTCCTGAAAGAGCTGAAGCCACTGCCAGCCCCCAGCAGTCCCCACCTCTGCTGCAGGGTCAGGCATCGCATTTCTTTGGGTGATGTATGAGAAGGAAAATCTGCAGCTAACCCGCAGCTCCACTTCGCATCAGCCCTGCACTGGGAAGAGCAGCAGCCACCTCTGCTGGAGCTGCGGGCAGGAGGACTCGCAGCACCCCAGCACGGTGGTGGCCTGCAGGCACCGGCAGCTGCACCACTGGCAAGAGCAACTCCAGCACCCACGGGCTGGGCAGGGCACAGCCGGGTGTCACCCGGGGCCCCTCTTGCACACCCTTTCTGCACATCATCTGAGTCCTGCAAACAGGACATAGCTGAGCTGTCAGGGGAATGGAGGGGACAGCACGTGCTGGTGCAGTGCCTCGTGGATGCGTGCCACACCAACACGGCCCGAGCTGTCTGGGCAGCCGCTCTGGAGGAGCCACGGGGGCGCCGTCCCCCTAAACTGCTCTGGGGCCGGAGCAATGGCTGGGGAGCAGCAGTGCTGCGGGGTCTCATGCGGTGCTGGTGCCACTGGCTGCTCCCCAGCATGGGACAGGGCACTGTGGCTGTTCTTCCTCTGCTGGCTTTGGCAGATGTGGATTTTTTGAAAGGCAAATCTTTATGAGCACAGGGAGTGTGCCCAACCCACATTAATTCCCAATTGTGAGCACTTTCAATTAGTGACTGCAGGCACTCAGCCTGCTGGATGTGTTCATTAGTGACATGGCCTTGCCGCTCAGTGACAAGCTGGATGACAAACCTGTCTGAGGGACACGCAAGGTTTTAGCTGTGGCACAGCACTTGCATTAGCACATGAAGGGGGTCGGGAAGGTGAGATGCCCCCAGGTGCCTGCAGCGGAGCAGGGATGTGCTCACACTACTGGGTGCATGGACCCCGCATGGATCTGGGGGGACAGCAGAGCCCCAGCACCCGTGTCCCCAGCGAGGGCGATCAGGCGCCCGTGACGGTGCATGCTGGTGAAGGAGCCTTCCCTGTCCCGGGCTCAGCACATCCATCACCGGGAGAGGCATTTGCAGAGCCCCTGGGGCCACTGTGAGTGCTGAGTCCTCTAAATCCTGCTGAGCAGATGGCCCTGAGCCACCTTCAGAGACACCTGGCGAGCAGAAGGATATGTCCTGTCCTCAACCGTGGGCGGGGGAGCAAAACCGTGGCAGCCTTTGGTGCTTCTGCAGGGCCACAGCTCAGGAGACCCACCTGCCCAGGAGACGTGTCCCGGCACGGCCGCAGCACTGCCTGAGCTCAGCCCCCGGCGGAGGATTTACCACCGGGCATCACTGCCCTGCCGGCTGCCCGTGGGAGCCGGCGTGGCTCGGCGAGCTCCTGGCTCTGAGTGCCCGCAGCAGCCTGGTAAAGGCATTGTGCTTCCACAGGGCTCGACTGGCCCAATAAAAGATTATCAGCTAAATAAAACAAGAAGTGAGTGATGCCACTATGCCCTTCTGGATTGAAATTGTGTGAGCAAAGTGGTTTTCTCAGGGAGATTTATTTCCTCTGCTGGCTGCAGGCAGCCAGCCCGGCGGAGAGAATGAGCCTCTCACTCCGAGGCCACCGCTCCCTCCTGCAGTCAACACTCGGCTTTTATTTCATTTTTGAGGGAATCAGAACAATAAAGGAAATACAAACAGATATTTGCCCATCGCAAGCCCAGGAGCACACACGCGTGTACACACACATGCTCACCAGTACATGAGCCAGGTGTCCCACCGCACCGGCAGGGCCCAGCCCATGCCTCAGCCCCAAAAAATCCCACCCGTAACCCACGGCTGGAGCTGGACGGGTGATCCCACACCAGCGGGGACAGTTCCTGCCCCAGCCTGGACCCAGCCCCAGCTGTGACAGCCGGGGCAGTGCTGGCACCAGTGTCACCACTTGCTCACCAGGGCCAGTGCCAGTGCAGGCAGTGCCGCAGCAGGACACCGGCTGGGGGCTCTCTGCCCCAAAATCTGGCCAGGGAGGGGGCAGGCAGCAGGTACAGAAGGCAGCAGAACCAACAGTGCTGGATGCGCTCACAGGCAGCGCCGTTCGGATTAAAGCAGAAGCAGCTGTTGTCATTTTTGCTGCCCCTGGGAAGCAAAAAGCCGAGCAGAAGCTCAACAAGCACTTTGCTTCACGCTGGTCTGGCACTCACCGGCCAGCGCCGGGCAGAAGACGGCATGGCCAACATGTCCTCCACCCTGGCGAGCTCAGCATCCCATGGCAGCTGTCATCACTCCCGCTTTTGGTGCCAAGCGCCCGCAGAGGCTGTGCCCCAGATAAGGATGAGTCCCCAGAGCCTCAGGGAGGCCCTTGGATGATGCTGCAGTCTCTGCCATGGGCAACCTCCAGCAGTGGGGGACAGATCCCGGGAGCTCTGCCCCGCCGCAGCCCGCAGGGAGCTGCCACAACAACAAACACGGCACCCGAGGTTATCAAATCTCCGCTGTTCAGGGTGATCCCCCTGCAGACATCACAGCAGAAATGGAGTCTGAAACCACTTGCCATCGCCTCTCCCACCACAAGCTTTGATTTCAGATACCATCCCCCTGTAACAACCGGGCACTGGTACCTGCTCCTGCCGAGCCCCGCTCGCTGGAAAGCATGCCATTAGATCCCCAGTAATTGTAAATATTGCAAAGTGCTCGAGTCAGCAGTCTTGCTGAATTTTGCTTTCAACATCTGCAGCCCAATAAATCTTTGTCTCCTTCAGGTGCTCTCCGCTCGGGCTCCAATTTACATCCTTCAGCACCATCACCGCAGCAGCACTGGCCCCAGCGGGGTCCTGCCGCCAGCCCGGGCCATTACCCTGTGAGGCTGTGGCCACAGGCAGAGCAAGGGAGCCACTGGCCTCCCGGGAGCTGCGGGCACACCAGCCCCGCCAGCGCCGAGCAGCCGTGCTGCGACGGGCCTGGTGGCCGCCGGCACCATCCACTTTGTGCCAAAACCTTTCTGCTCACCAGACCTTTGCTGGGCTTTTTTTTTAATTGTTTTCAAAACAGATTTCATGTGGTCCCAAAATGAGACCATGATTGTAAATTAAAGTGTAATTAGCCTTTACGCTTTTATATTCATTAACTCTTCTCTGTTAATGATGCAGAGGCTGGAGCACAAACCCAGCATTATGAAACCACATCCAGGAAATAAAATAGTGATTTAGATAATGGCCAGAATGTATTGCTACTTACACATAATTAAACAAATGCTCAATTTACACTTGGAAACATGAATGAATGTTGATTAACCCCAGCCCAACGATTCTGCTGGCGATGTGGCTAAGCGGCTGTGCTGCCGGCGGGGCTGGCAGCGGTGGGCAGCGGCGGGCAGGGCAGGGCACCCACTGCCCGCAACACACCTGACGGCCCAGGTGCTTCAGTGCCACCGAACCGCGCGGCCACCCCGGCCGGACCCACGGCCATGGATGTCCCTGCTGGCGCCTGGCTGGGTGAGCGCCGGCGTCGCTGCCGTGGGGGGCCGCATCCGGCTCCGTGTGGAGCAGCAGAGACAGCAGGGCCGGAGCGGGTGCCGCACCGCTGCCGGCGGGGCTGAGGAGGCGTCGCCTTCGCTCCCAGCCGAGCAGCACCATGTGCCGGAGGGGTGCACCGTGGACCGTGTGGTGCCGGTGGGCTGTGCCGCAGGGTCTGCCTGCTGCTCCCGCACAGGCTTTGTCTCCCGTCCCCCTGCGCCTCCTGCCCTCCAAATGTGCCGGTTACTATGGAGACATCGCCTCGTTAGCGCAGGAGGAGCCTAACGAAGTCCACTTGTGCAGGATAACGTTATTTTCTGCTGCAGATCTAGACACGAGGAACCCAGGCAGGGGGATAGGTGCTGGGCCCCCAGCTCCATCTCCCCTCAGGGCAGCACAGCGCTGCCTGTGCCCCGGCTCTGGGCTCTGCCAGGGGCTCCGCGCCTGATGCCACTGCTGTGCCAAAAGCAGGGGCTCCCACAGTCCTCATCCTGGCAAGCCCCTGCCCCGCGGGGTGAGAGGTGCCATCCACCATGGGGTCCACTACCCAGCCATAAGCTGAGCCTGAGGAAGAGAGCTGTTCACAGGGACGGCTCGGGCCCCCCTGTAAGGAGCCGGCGGATCTGGAGCCGGATCTGTGCCAAGCAGGCCATGCGGTCGGCCGTGGGCTCCCAGGCAGGACAAGGCAGGGGCTCTCACCAGCAGCGTGCGACCGACCCGGCCCCACAAAGGTGCCAACCCTCCCGGAGCCAGAGCCCGGGTCAAGCTGGTCACAAGGGACCCGTGCGCACACCCCAGGGGAGCAGGAGCCGGGGGGCTGGCGCGGATGCAGATCATCCCCTAGGGAACCTCAGGGCCATTCCCCCACCCCAGCCTGGCTCCAGGCTGCCCGCGGCACCCCGCAGGGTGACGAGGGCAGGACGCGGTAGCTGGCAGCATCCGCACTGCCCCGACTCCCTACACCCCAAATCCGTCCCTGCACCGGCACCCCCCGCGCCCCTCGGTGAGGGACAGGACGCACGTGACGGTGCTGCACCGCGTGTGGAGACCTCTGCTCCCAGGGACTCCCCGTTCATGGATCGTTGACTCAACAGGCCATAATGGCTCCATCTATCGGGGTCAATACGGGTGCTTTTGACACATGATAGACAATAATTGCTCCTGCTTAGAGACTTTTTAGTTCATGGATCATTGACCTGATGGGCTGTAACAGCTCCGAAGGAGGCTGCACACCCCTGCGCTTAAACGCGCTCAGGAGCCAGCGGCTGTGTAAAACCACGGCACGGGCACGGGGCTGCACGAAACATGCTCTCCCCAAAAGCGTGCTCCCCAGCCCTGATTAGCAAAGGCCCTGGGGCCCCTGGAAGCCCTCCTGGTAGCGTGGCCACAGAAGAGAGGCCATGGCAGGAGGCGCAGGAGCCCAGGAGAAAAGACCAGCACACCCCAGCATCCCTCAAGCACTGGGGGATAGGACCAGGGTGGACAGGGACGGGTTCACCTCCTGAGGTCTGCAGGCTGGAGTTCCCCTCTCCGACAGCAACTTCCAGGTACATGATTTAATGAAAGGCACAATAAGAAGTGAAACAATTAGAATTTCTGCCTCATTATCATGGTAATCTTATCAGTCGGATAATGAGGTATTAATGGAGATTTAATGTGCCTCTCATAACAGAATCCCTTGGAGAAAACACATAAGGAAATTGCTGTAAATCCACTTAATGATGGAAAGGTCCCCAAACACCATATTCCAGAGGATGAAAAATGCTGGATGCAAATGAGAGAGAATCAAGGTCAATAACACTGCGGGGACCAAACTCATGGCACCATGCCGCCGCCGTGCATCCGCCCCGGTCCCGCCGCATGGCCCACCCGCCCCAAACAGGGATGCATGGTGGCTGCCGCGATCCTACCGTCATGTAGCTGATGTGAACGTTTCTTAAGAAATAAGATGACTGAAACATAGTGCTTCAGGACTTTGACCGCTCCAATCAAGGCATCAAACAGCACACAGCAGAAGACCGGACGCCGTCCTGGCAGCTGTCCCCAGGTGAGCCACCTTAGTGGTGTGACAGCAGGCAGCTATTTTTTCCCCTCAAGCTATTAGGGCAGCCAAGGTGCATGATTAAAAAAAATAACCGAAAAGCTCTGTGTTAAGCAGCCAACTCAGCGGTGCACCCCCTTCCCATTAAATGGATCTTGTTTCTTTTTTGGCACTGCCCGCTCCCTGCGAGCTGTCAGTGCACGCGTGAAAGAAGGTCCCGCAGATACAACGCGGTGACGAAGCTCAATGGAAACCATGCAAAGTTAGTGGTAAGTTGTTCACGCTCGCAATGCCATCTCCAGCACAACTGCTGATCGCATTAGAACAAGGCAGAAACATGAAACCCAGGCGGTTAAACTGCTCTCCTTTTAATCAGTTTTTACAGAATAATACATTAATAATCACGTTAGAGACAAGATGGGTTTCCTGTATACAAGATTGTGCAAGCTCATTAATTTAGATTTATAAAGGCTTTACCAGTTTCAAAGAGGAGAGGCAGTACAAAGCTTTTAAATAGAGGTAAAGCACAATTAAAAGGTACAGAACACACACTACTAACTCAGCAGAGATTAATTCTCAAGTAGTACAGGCTGGCTCAACCAAGTCACCAGCTGTTACCCAAGTAGGAGTATTCTTCCCCCTCCTTGTCCACTGCTTTCCTGCTGCTCCAGCCCTCCCATCACGCTGCCAGCCAAAGGCTGCGCAGTCTGTACCACAGCACGGCCACACAAGTCGCGCTCGTGCCAAACACACGCTTCACTTGCCTGAAGCTTTGCTGCTGAACAGGTCTGTTCCGCCGGCTGCTCCTGCTCTGGCCTAACCCCCCTTCCTCCACATACTACTCAGCATTAACATGGCAGTGAGTTCTCAAACTTCTGCAAGAATCTGGCTTAACAGAACATTAATGGTTTCAAGCGATTCGAACCAACACCGTGCTCACCGGAAACTCACCTACAGGAAACAGGATCATGTTCGTGGCTTTTTTTCCTGAAATTTATGGCAGTTACATTCAGCATTTGGTAGTATAAGGTCTTCAAAACAAAAACTTTTAAACTCAAATACTTAATAGGCCATACATGTTCCAATTCCTCCTAAAGGGGATTTAAAAAAACTTTAAAGAGAAATCTCATTTAGGCTTAGGAGAAAAACGGAATCTCCTAGGGATGAAAAAACCCAGCCCTTTGCTTTCACTCCTCTACCCCAAAAAAGGCAGATACCACCTCTGTAATATTAACTGGCTCAGCCACGCCATCATTTAATTTGGCAGCTCCTCCAGACACACCAACAAACCAGCGCCGAAGTCAACGACCGAGCCTTAAGTCCAGGACTGCAAACTGCTACTCAAGACCTCTCTCCCCTCCCCTTTACCCAAAATGTTCCATTCATCCTTCAGTGGTTGAAGTAATTTAATTAACAGAAAGCACCAAGTTTACAGCAACAGGTACATGGTTGGCTGGCACCTTTTGGCAACAGTTCTGTTACTTTTGGTCCTTTATGCACTGTCTTTTCACCTTTACTATTGCACACCAAAACCTAACAACATCACTTCCTATACATGTAATTTATCATTTTAAAACAAAACGTTTCGGGACACCAGGGGAAAATAGTACGAGGATATTACAGGAAGTTTTTTAATTCTTTGGAAAGCCTAATTCTCTAACTACACCTATCAAGACTATATAAAGGACTTTCAGAGAAGGTTGAAAAAAAGACGCAAAGGACCATCTTGCTATGAAGACTCTCAGCTCATCTGGGGCTCATTGAAACACTGGTTTTAAAATAACTAAATAATAAAAAAACCCTCCAGTTCTTTTAAGTATTTTTCTACGCAGAAAAACAAAGTGATAAAAATTGTGAAGGAAATGGTTCTTGCCCCTTCCATAAAGGAGAGCAAATCTGAAAGACCTGATGGTGCTGAGCAAATCCTGCTCGCCAAGGTTGCAAACAGAAGCAATGCACAGGGTAATCACCAACTTAAGTGTCTTTGTGCCTTCTTCAAGGGTTGTACAAATACTCTCCTCGACTAAAACCCAAACTGCAGGACTAAAAGAACTTTCATACATCGGTCTTAACATCTCAGATATTCAAGTAATAATTAAATATTACAGGACACTTCAATATAAATAAATTTATATTGCTTTTAGATATGATCTGGCCATATCTTCAAGGGCATATTTGTGCTTCGTCGCTGAGTGTTATTGGTCAGGGCTGTGCTTGCAATATTAAGTTACGTGTTCAGCACCAAAAACCCATCAAGGCTAAATAACTAGAATATTGCAATGCTACACAGACTGAGTTACCACAGTAAGGCAGATCAGAAGAATTTTGTTTCTACTGAGTATTGCTCCTCCACATAATCAAGTCTCTAATAGAGGAGAAAGACTATAAATAAAAGAAAAAAGTTACCATCCCACCCTCTCACCTGTGATTAGTTTGGCAAAAATCCTATATTGAATTACATACTAGAGCCCTAGAAAGTAAGTTTCTTTAATTATGCCTTGACAAGTAGCACAGCCAAATCAAGCACTTGAGACTTTACATAAATTGCTCTAATTTCAGTTAACCAAATGATTTTCCCAAGTACTAGTTGCTTACAGGTTTTAATAATCAAAATGCACGCACACACACACAAAATCATATTTTGAAAAGAATGTGAGAAAGATTTTGTTTTCTTTACCACTCACAGATACCAAGTCTTAATACATCCCTCTGTCAGAAGTGCAATGAACACTCTACGAAGAGCAAGAAATAATACTGACATGAAAAAGTTAAATGCTCGCTGTCCTTTTTCACTGTAATTCTAGCTAAAAAAGAACAGCAAGTGCTTATATACAGAACCAACCACTGGCCATCGCTCAGACCATTTCACTCATGAAAAATCCATGTGGTGTTGTGCATAAAAACTTCTTTAAATTTATAATTGTCAGTTTAAGGGAAAGGTGGGGTGAGAAATCTATAAAACACCCTGAACTGATGTCATGATATGTTTCATAAAGAACAGTGTTATATTTTAAAATATTTTATATGAACAGTAAAACTTGCACTGCTGCATAGCAGACAACACGAAGAACATTTAGTAAAAACATTCACTGAAACCCCTGGCATATGTATTTAATGTCACTAATCAAAATATATATTACAGTCCAAGGTTCTGTTAAGGATCTCTGTTTGGGGTTTGTACAGTATACACAGTATTTCAGAAAAAATATTACAGTAAGGAATTTTATTTCTCCTTTTTTATATTAGACTTATCTATTGTAACTTACAGTCCCTCTCCTCTATATATCCAAACCTTTATAACACCCTAATGCCCTAGCCAAAAAGTGTTTAGCTATCTAATAAGCCCTGTCTATTATAAATTCCAGTTTTAGAAATTTCAGTAATCTTAATTACATTTTAATAAATAGTTCAGATTGCCCTTTTTTAATCTTAGCCTTTCGAGGAAGTCCTTTCATTACCAAAACACAGTATGTCACAACCTGTTAGAGGTCAGAGAGGCTTTTGCTTGTTTATTCAAAGGATAATGAGTCCAAAGATAATTGCAATGCATTAAATATAGGTATAGAATATTTACACTGTCCTCTCAGATTTTAAATTTAGGTGAAATACAATTGATAGCTAACGTCAGCTACTACAAACTTTCAGTGTGGCTGGTGCTTTATTAATAAAAGGTGTATTAAGCTAGAAAGTATACTAAGTGGTTGCCCTGATTCTTCTTGTTTCAGTTTTCTATTAGAAATTAAATGAAGTGAGTTGTTCACGTGAGTAAGAATTCAGGAAGAGGGGTGGTGGAAAAAGCATGAAGAATTTTTTTCTGCATGTTTTGAGATTCCAAAATACCTGAAAACTGTGGTCCCTTTTGCAGTGCCAGTATCTATAGGGGAGAAAAACGCAACCGAAAGAGAAGAGGAAAATCTGTTAAATTAATTTGATTAGTAAAGGTTTGTTTTAAAATGCCTCAATTCTGTACAGTATTTTACAAGGAAAGTCTTTTCTTCAGCTTTTGCAGCTGTTGTACATTCTTATATGCTCTTCCTCTGCTAACAGTCTGCCCGTACATGTGCTGTTTGAGTTACTTGCGATCATCAATAGTTTTAATGAATTCAACTGCTGCTGTGAACTGCATCCACCAGTATGATTCTTCTCCAGATAAACAGTTGGCATAGAAACTACTAATGTACTGAACAGTGGACAGCAAGCAAGGTGGATTTGCCTGAGGGTTAAAGAAGAAAGAGATACTCACAGCTTGTTTGCAAAGCTAAACATAAAACATTACAAGATACAGAACAGAAATACAGTTCTATTTGTACAGTGATCCTCACACATCGATAATACATGATTATGTAAGGTATCTGTAGGGTAGTGACTGTTCACCCATTTCATACACTCAGAATGCTTCAGACTTGATGAAAGGAACATTTTTCTGACAAGGAAAAATGACTAGCAGGCCAAGAGAAAGAAGGGTAACACTGGCAGAATCTATAAAAGTCATCAAGGATTTCAACACATGGAAAAGCCTATTGTTTTAGTGTCTTATGTATGACAGACCATTCTCCAAACACTCATATGTCAAAAAAGGTCAGCAACACAATGCAAGTCAGTCTTAGTGTGGAACCTGGTCCTGAAAGAGGACAACATTAAGCAGGCACAGATGACAGATCCTGGTGGACACACCTCAAAAAAACCCCACTCCACACACAACGCCTGCACCCTTATTTCCTTGGTTCCAAATGCAAAACTTGCTTGGATTCAAAAACCGTAACTGTGACCACATTTCTGATGTTTCTATTTAAACCTGCTGAATTAGATCTGGTTTTGAGTCTAGCATGTTCCCAGTTACCCAAATGCATTATTTTTCTTCCTAAAATTTGCTTGTTTATTAGGAGAATTAGCTGGGGTTTGTGACGTTTGCAAAAGAACTCACCTTTATGAGGACAAAGACCAGAACAGGAACAAAATCATCTGCCCCAGGTACAGAATCTTCATTTGCCAGACTAAGCAGGTTCATGATGGTTGAACACATTCGCAGGATACACTGTACTTTGTCTCGGGGGGTTTTATAAGCGCTTATTGTGCGGATTTCAGACTGTGCAGATGGCCATGGTGCCTCCCGGAGATATACCTAGGGAAAAAAAAAGAAAAAAAAAACAAAACCAAAAATCAAACCAGCAACATGCTGCTAGTTCTTGTTTGTCCAAGCTACTACCGTGTAACTCAGAGGACCTGAAGTACCAGAGACTTGCAGGCAGGAGCAAGGCTCTGGAGAAATAGGAAGCTTTAAGTCAAGGTGGTTACATTACACTCACAATGAAGGTGGCTTCCAGCTGTGTTATAATAAAAAACTAGGAGCCAGCAGTCTGTGTGCAACTAACATAATCAGCCTGTACTTCTCCCTGACTTCCCCAGTACACTGTTTAAAATGAAGGTACAGCTGTATGTCCCAGTCTCCCATATCAGCAGCTTTATGAACGCTCACCGTTTTGAGTCATACAGTTCAGGTGCTGAATTGAGAACTAGGAAAGCTGCAAACATCCATCCTCTGACAGACTTCGTAAGTCTACCAACCTGCTTTTAGTAATCCTATTAACCATGAGAAAAGTGAAAGCACCAGGCAAATTCACAGATCTGCAAGGTTCCATTAGTTCTGGCTAGTTCAGAAAGTTAACCTGACAGCTGTAAACTACAGCTATGGCATATGAATCACATTAGAAGCATGAAGGATTCAAATCTTGTCTTTTGAAGCAAATTATCAGAAAGTTACTGCATCTTAGTGCAGTGTAGTATTACTTCTTAAATCTTACTGTCAGGACAGAGGTGCCAAAATCAGAAAAAAATGAATTTGAAAGGATCAGTCAGTGAAAGATACCAAAGCATGGGTACAGCATGTTTCTCCTGCAGGATATTTCAGCTGTCACAGATAGAAAAGCAATGCTTCTAAGTGTAAAACAAAACAACCCTCTCCCCCTCCCAAACACAATCAAAACCAAGCAGCCTGACACATGTACAAAAGTGAAGGAAAGGAGAAGTTGTTACCTCAGGTATCTGAAGTGCTTTGTGGTTTGCAGTCACTACTTTAGATAACCTCTGTATGTGCTCATGAAGGACCCTGAAAACAAACACAAAAAACAGGTGTGAAAAGGAAGCAGCAGCCAGCAGCCCCCTGGGGTTTCCCACTAGTTTTAAGTTTGATACTACAAGAGAGATCTTCAAGAACGCATATAATCATGATGGTCCTACAGCTAACGGACACTAGGTCAGTAAGAGATGCAGAGGATTTTGCCATCCAATCAAGTACAACCACACAGCCAGTAGAGCATTCAAACAGTGTGTGTTTTAAAACACAAAAACCCCAAATGCATGGAAAATACTGCACCGAAAGAGAAAATGGAAGGAGACCTGAAGCAGATTTTGATCATTCTCTCAGCATACACACCTGGGGATCTGAAAGTCTGTATCCCAAGTCATTACATTTAGAATTTTATTCTGTTCTAGCAGTTTGTTGCAAACTTTTGCACATGATGCTAAAGCACCTCCTTGGTATTTTACAAAACGTTCTGAAAGAAAATATGAGATTGTATGGCATGGCTGAATTAGCCAAGTCTGTCACATGAAGACTGCACAGCTTCCATCTGCACCAACTGCCAAAGAGAAACCAGGTACTTCAAATTACATTAACTTACTGGTCACGCAAAATATCTCCATCCTGATTAGGGTAGAACGCAAGTTTGAAAATACGATTCATCACACTGCGTTCTATAGCTAATTGTGCATCCTGAAGCTGTTCTTCACTGGCATTCTGCCATATGGCATCCTGAGCCATAGCCCCATATAAGAACTGAAGAAAATCCTCAACTTGGGCTGTTTTATCATCTGCTGCTGTGAGTTTCTGGAAATCTGACAAAAAGTAAAAAGAGAGAACACATTCAGTTAAGTAAAAAAAATTCTTTCTGATAGGTTTTTCTGGAAAGAAGAGCCCAGAATCTACTTCAGACATCTTGTCAGGCGGCACTGAGGCTCTGTTTTGCCCAAACCCCCATAAGGGAAATACAAGCAGGAACACTTGAAATAGATGGAGGGGTTAAAGGAAAAGCATACAGAAAACATTTAGCAAAGCATATGGTCAAAATACTCTACTTGATACTGTGTTAATCACTTCCTCTGCAGTACCAGTTCTTATACCTTCTTTCCAGCCACCTACCGAGTTAACACCCAGAACAATCACTACAACAGTCACTGGTAGGAACCAGCGCACGCAAAGTTGTCAGATGCTGAAAGGGGCGGGGGGCAGGGGAAGATATCAAGAAAACCCATGTGTACCATTTCCTACCCCTACCTTTATTAAGTATGCATAGTTGCAACGTTCATATTTATGTACAAAACACAGAATGAGTGATGCAGCCAAGTTAATGCAGCATGACCAAATCACTGGCCGTTCATCGGCTTCGTATTTATAGCACTCTGCACCACAAGACAACTGCCACTCACATCTGCCAGCAGTCTAAATGCCACAGTTGCCAATTTCTCTTTTAGATCATCCAGAAATAGCTGTCTCCTTTCTGTCCAATGAAAGGGCTTTAACTCCTTCCTGGGTCACTGAATCTTATTACCAGAACTTTAATCCCAGCAGATATAAGTTCTCATATTAATTCCAGCCTCTTCAGGCACATTTAATACGCAGCACTATATGCTCCAGGAGCAAGAACTGACTCTGAATTTCTTATGTATTTTATTAAGTCAGGTATGTGCATACAGAACGCAGAAATAGTTTCTTTCAAGTGATTCTGTTTTGAGAGAATTGTCTTCCTGGTGCCGATATCCCTTATGCTATGATATTTTTGAATCTTTGATTCATTTGATTCATACTACTACTATTACCCATATCTTCCAAGATACAACCACAGGTTCTGTACTGAGGACTGCATGCTGCAACTTAATTTATCATTTACCAGTAGATCTAAAATAATTAATAGTATTCATACTTCTTCCACGGGGCAGATGCTAGATAATATGATTTAGCATAACTTTTTAGGCCAAGTGAGGTCAAATTACCTTCATTCTCCTAGCCCATGAAAACTGCAGACAGTCACCATGGCTTAGCTGCCACAACATGCTGTAAAGTCACAGTAATCCATCCATTTGAGCCATTAATTCACTAGCCGAAATGAAAACCATTTTAGGAATCCGCTCCTCAGATCCAAAGTTGTATTTTAAAACATCAGCCTGAGCCAGAATTAAATATAGAGTAAAGGAATATAAACATTCCACAGTCTGCATTAATCTTACCTTGAATAAACTCCCTTATTTTCTTTTCTTTGCTCTCTAGCAGTAACCTCACACATACTGTAGTGAAGTATCTGTTGGCCACTTCTTTATCTCGCAGAACTCTTTGCAACAGCCTTTCAAGGTGCGCTTGAGTCGTCTGCAGGCCTTGGCGACATCGAGTTAAATAAGCGATATATGGAGCTCTTTTCCTAAAAGAAAGAGTGCTCTACATTAGATTAATAATACAGATAGAGGCTAATAGCTTTATAAACTGTTAAGTTCTAGTGCAAGAGGAATCTCCAACCTGTTGTTTCTTAAAACAAAGGTAACACCTGAATTAGAAGTTCTATCTTATACAGATTTCTCTGACTGAATTCACTGCCCTTGCAGCACTCCTGAATGCTAGACTAAAGCACATTCCAAATGGCATCTCTTGTGTGTTAGAACAGAACATCAGCCACAAATTGATTTAACCTGAGTTTATTTCTATCTGAACTGACCTAGGGTCCAAGCTTTTTTAAGCCATGCACAGATAGGTGAAACAATTCCATTATTTTGCGGGGAAGCAGAGATGTAATGACCCGATTTGGTAAAGTACAATTTAAACCAAAAGGGATCTTCCCAATCTGCTAGTGAATAAATATTCACATTTGGAAGCCCATTAATAGTAAGATACTGACAAACTACCTATAGTCCTCCGCAATAGATGCCAGCAGCTTTCGACAGGTCCTGTTATCAAAGCGGCTTACACATCGCATTGTCTCTTGCAGCTGGGCCATCAAGTTCTTGTCTTGGAGGTTAATAGCTTCAGCTAGCTGAACTTTCAAGAAGCACACAATTTCATTATCTAATAAAGAACAATGGAAAATTAAGGAAAAGAAACGTAAGCATGATGAAAATAAAACTGTTTTTGAATATGGGAAACACATAACAGTTTAAAACAAAACTTCTGTACATTAGGCAATAAATTATTTTAAGAACAATTTAATAAGTTTTTTTGAATTTTCCAGATATCAAGGGATAAGTTTTCATATCACTATCTTATTTAGTATTTAGAATCATTCTGAAATGTGAAGAGGACAAGATAAGGTGACAAATGCACCTGTCTGCAAATAAACCTAGAATGAATGGAGGGATGCAAACACAAGACACATATACTAAGTCAACATAAAGACTCAGTAAATCAATCAAGTTACTCTGTTAGTACTGCAGCACAATTCCCAACAGGACATGTGTATTGGGAGTCTATTCTACAGCCTTAGGCTCTGCGTGCACTATATCTGAGATACTTCATTACCAAAAAAAAAATCAGACTAGATTTAGTTGGCATGTTTGTTTGTGGAGTAAGAAAGAAAACATTTTGGGGGGCAAAAGGTGGCCTATGCCTTCTATACTACATACCAATATGTTTGGCACAGATATATAATAACCAATGTTATCATAAATGGTGCAGTACAAGTGACATTAGATGGGGGAAAAGGAGGCACATACAATATAAAATACCCGTATGCATGAAGAACATTTACCTTCAGGGTCTGTGTGATCTGGTAGACCATTCCTTGTTGAATGTGTCAACATTGGGAAGGCAACAGAATCTGCTGAACAAAGAGCCAATCTCAATTTCTTCTTTGCATCCCTTAAAGAGGAAAAATATTTTCTTAAAGTTGCTGCAAGATCTGCTTCTTCAATAAGCAGCCTTTACTTTTTAGTTTGTTTGGTTGGTTTTTAATACTGCCTAAAAGTTATTTAACATAATTTTAATACACCAATGTTGTCAAGACTTTAGAAATCAGTTCTTTTGATATGGGCACCTAGCCCAGTTTCAAAGGAATTTTCCTAACACTGAACTGCTCTGTCCTCTCAGGATACAATATCCCCCCCTTCCTCAGTAGAAATACGACAGTTTGAGACACTTAAAACTAAAAACACATAAAAGTTTACAATTAATCCATATTAAGATTTTTGTGGGAACCAATCACATGGCTTCAGTTCTAGTTTGTGGCTAAGATGACACCTGCAAATGTATTTACCTATAGGAGAAAGCAGAACTTTGTGGCTGTGCTACTTGACTTGCAGAGTCTGGGAGATCATCTGCAGACATGTTTTGCAAAGCCTCATCACGTGGAGAGTCATGCATACTCTCACCATCCCCAATAGTCTCTATGGAAATGAAAAAGTCAACATTACACTTGGAGAGGAGTCAGAAGAAGAAACTGGACTAATATTCTCTATTTTCTTCTTGTTATTCTAAGGTCAGTGGGGAAATGGAGACAGCAAATAAAACAACTTGTTCTGAATAAGTGAAAAAAGTGTATTAAAAATATACAATCTGCAAGTCAACTAAGAAGAAATTGCATCAGTTCTGGAAGGCAACATATTTTTTCAGTACCCATTAAAAAAAAAAACCCAAACCAAAAACTGGTAAGAGATGTGCTATTAACAAAGAACCACCTCAACGGCAATATGAAAGAGCTGTGCTTGGGAATACTGATTTAATTCCCAGTCTCTGAGGGACTGTCCAACAGATTATTTGACAAATGTTCCTGGTTTAGAGCTCACATTGTTCAGCTGGTAGTACTAACATTTGTCTAGAATACCGAAGTGTTTTTATCTTTAAGGAGGAGAAACTATGTTGGTGATGATTATAAAAGCCAGGTTCTTACCTGCACCATCATAGTTTACTATGGCTCCTTCACTAGGACTGGTTCGCTTAATTGCATTCCTGTATTTGTCCAGAATGTCCTCTGCAGCTTGCGCCTGCGCACTGAGCCTTGGGTTGGGATCATCTGAAAAGACCGTTAAAAACAACAGGAGTTAATCTTGTATCGTGCCAACTGAAAGCAAATACAAAAATTTACACCTAGACATTTGGACTCTGGTTTTAGCCACATCAAACAAATACCTGCTTGTGTTCCATGTAGCCACAATTCAAATACATTTATAAAGTCTGAAGCAAAAGCAGCAAAAAAAAAAAAAAAGTACAATGAAAGTGAACAAATAAAGCCAGATCCTTAGCATATTTACACTGTACACACAAACGGTTCTTGTATATTCGAAGACTTCTAGAAATGATTAGGTAACCAGAAAACTAAACACCCAGATTCAAATCATGTTTAATTTAGCACTTAAGTAATTATTACAGGAATGTGTCTGCAACTATCCTTACAGCTCGGCTATGATAAGGACAGGAGTTTTATAATGGCAGGGGGGAAGCGAAGACTTGAGTCGAGAATGCAGTACTATACATATTGACAGAAGCATGACAATTTAAAAACAGTCTTCAAGGCAAGAAGTCTTTATCCACTTTCTTATTCAGAAAGCCAGGTGTGAACATTAACTACAATAGCATATACCTTTCTGTAAATAGATACCTGGTGGGCACTCTGGAACACTAGAGGGCATGTTATGAGAGGAAATTACTATTATGATATTATTCACATACCTTGAAGCGTTGAGTATCTGTCAGGCACGATGTCATCTTTGTCTTTTTCTTGTTTTTCTTTCTTTCTAAATGGAATAGGAGCTGAAAATGCAAGGTACCTTATCAAAGACTATTCTGAGGTAATGGCCAGATTGAAGAAACTTTAAGAAAGTGGCTAATGCAGAAGTTTGAAACCAAATAAACTGCAATAAAAGCATAAGCCTCTCTATGAGGTGGAGCAGAACTGTACTGTCATCATATGTAGTAAGCTCTACCTTTAACAGACATGCTACCATGAGCCAGGCAGAACAGTTTTGCCTTCCAGGTACAGTACGCTCTAGGCAATTACTAGGAAAGGGAGTCAGGTAGCTTCCCACTTTTATTTACATATTTATTTATACTTTAGTTTAGCCAATAGTCCTAACTCCAATATTAGTCATAATGACATGAATCTTTTCTGGCAACTCCATCCCACTAGTAAGTTCAGGGAGAAGATGCAAAGACAGCACATTCTGAAATGGAAAAGCAAACAAAGTGGTATTAAAATAGTACATAATTATCTGAAGTCACACAGAGACTGCAAGGATTACATTGGTTCTTTCCTAACTGAAAGTCTGTTTTTAAAAAAGGTAAGAATATCTAATATTGCACACATTGTTCCATCCCCAGTTGTCATTATTCACAACATGAAAGCCAAATATTATCTTGAACAAGGTTTATTTTGTAAATAGCCAAAGCCTAATTTCCACTCATGCCGTGTTACAGGAGATATCCTAAGTTATCAATACCCTTCAACTAGCACGCTACCATCCGTAGAGAATGAAGACTAGTTCTCAGTGAAGCTGCAATGAAGTGAACACCATACAATTACGAAATGACTGGCCTCACATAAGGATTCCAAGGAGGTTACTGAATGATTAAGATAACACAATGTCTAATGAAATTCGCTTCAGCATACACACCTCTTTATAGGTACTGCATACCTTCTCTCTTTACTGCAACACTTGCAATTCTGTAAATAAGAATGCTTTACTTCTCAAAATTAAACAGGACAGCTATGATTCTGCAACAAATCTACGTCAGTCTGGTCAGCTTTTCAAACTGAAACTGTAAAAACTTTCCATAAAAGTGACTAAAGATATAATAAAGGCAGTGTGCACTCTTACTGAAGTACCAAAACCAGACGGACATGATCCTACCTTTGGGCATGGCAGACACAAAACGTTTCCTCCACCAGGGCTTGTTTCTGTCAGACTTCTCATCATCACTGTCTTTTCGTTCTTCAATCTGTAGAAGGGCAGAGTCTACATTTGAGCATCTACCATATCAAGTGCAAAGATAAAATTTCCCCTCAACGTCAGGTTATGCTACGTCGACTGTAAAAGCAGAACTACAGCAGAGCATAGAAAGCCATAGCAGATTAAGTTAGAAATATCCCTCCTGAAGAGGGCAGCCTATAAAAGCAAAACCAAAGACATGAAGAAACTTAGATTTCACTTATTTCTTTTTTAAAGAAAATTACTTTCCAGGATGCTGCAGCATTTTAAATTTAAACACTACAACAAATCTATTTCTGAAGTCCCACCAAATCAAGTAAAGCTCATCCAGCAAATTAAAGAGAAGCCAGATTCATTTAAGCCACTCTGAACACCTGTAGCTTTAGCCTGTGAAACATTATTGGCCAATGCTTAAAAGGTAACAAGCGTGCATGGTAATTCCTTGGCTAAACACATCTAATACCAGCTTTCTGGCATTAGGTGCATAATTAAAGTGGGCGTGCCAGAAAAAAAATAAAATTAAAAATAGAAGCCTTACCTCTCCCCTAGAGGAGTCTTTACTGGGAGACGAAGACGATGACTGAGATGCAGCCACCAGAACAGCTGCTCCAGCATTGGTAGTTGACATAGGAAGCTCCCTCTCCTCATTACAAGGACGTCTGTTCCACCCAGGATCACTCATAGGTCTCCGAACTGATGATACTATATCTGAACTCCTACTGCGGACTAGCCTCTCTGGATAAGAATGCCTCTGCTTGAATGCTTCTAAATCAGTTGGAATTAAAGCGTGAGACCCGAAGCTTGGTAATCGGGCCTCATTACCTCCCATAGCTCCTTCCAAGATTGGTGGATCTGGTGGTGGATGAGAGGGTCTTGCATAGTGTACTTTAGGCCTTACTACAGCTGATACACCTGAGGTCACAAGCATAAAGGAAGTCACACACATTTCTTTTAAGATTCTCCCAAATTAGCTGATACTAACATAGAAGCATTGAAAATGCCTATTTTTAAAAAAAAGCTTATTCTTTACAACTCACCCTCATTTGATGACAGAGGGTCAAACAGTGCAAGCAAAGAATCTGTCTGAGAAGGAGGAGACGTCAACTGGCTGGCTCCTGAAATACAGGGAAAAAAAACGTTAGCACTGTAACAAGAACTACCTACAACATAAGGTACATTGGAAAAACAGCCCTCAGCAACAAAAGTTTACAAACTTACATTGCAAAATATTATTAAATATATTCTTGTATGGAAAGATCTCTGGAGTATGCTGAAGTGATTAAAGAATTACATCACAAAGAGTGGGGAAATCTTGAGGAGTGGACCAATTCCAAAGCGCGAGAGGACAGTCAATTTAATCAAACTGAATTAAGAAAGGTGATCTTAGACCCAGTACTCAGGCGCTAGTACTACGAAATACTGGAGTCTCTTTGTCAAACAAATACAGTGCTAGCAAGTCAGAAAAATGTTAAGCTTAGCCACCAGAACTTTGAACTTGGGAGAAATTGTAAAATTTAAGGATTCTTCAAATGTCATTTTAAGCAATGTTGTGAGACCTCAGTTATCAGAGATTCTGATTCTCATTTACAGGTAAGTAACTTAATTACCGTGAGCCGCTTCATCCATGTCAGGACTTGTCACAGAATCTTTTCCCCCAAAGTCGGAGCTACATTCGGACCTAAGATCCTCAATCTTATTAGGAATATCTTCAGATGTTGCACTAATACCTTACACATAACAAAAGAAGAATCTGTAATAGTCTTCGAGAAAAAAAGGAAGCAAAATCCTGAAGCTGATAAAGTGTTTGGTGAACACTGCAATAATGAAGTCCTAACTCACAGTAGCACCTAGAGACATTTCATTCTGAGTTTCTATACTCCTAAAATAATATTTTATTTCTGCTCTACATCTCCAACTGTTTTAACATAGCCATGAATACACTTTGACAATGGGCATTAGAAAGATGCTTCACTCTGCTAAGTATTTTGCAGAAAACTAAGAATTGAAGTAGATATACGCTGATTTACTTAAATTAAAACAGTTGTGATAGTAAACTAAATGCAAGAAAGTTAGGAGTTTCTTTCAAATCAACACCATTGCTATTGTGGCACAGAGCATTTGACGCTCTGCTGCCTTTTTTATTTCTTCTGTAAGATGAACAAAAAATTGCTGCTTTGAAAATTCCAGAATGAGTGCAAAAAGTTATTTTGTGAGTGAAATTACGTATAACTAAAGCAAGTGCAGCAAAGCAGATGCTGATCATGTTCTAATACAGCAGCATGTTTACAGAGGCAATTAAACACACCTGATACAACGCTGAGGCCTGGTGTACTCGGTCGAGAGCTGACCTCCCTCACATCTGTGTCATCGGATGTGCTACCCAGCCCAGAACAGCTTTCCAGTTCTTGTAGTCTCTCCTCCTGTTTTAAGTCTGGGGCCTCTGCAAAAGGGAGACAAGGGAAAGTAGAGAGAAAAAGTATCATTACTCAATGCCATGCTCCCTTAATATGGGGGAATGGGGGTATGTGTTGATTTAGTATATTAAATTCTAAGCTAACTCAACCTCTTCAGCAAGAGCTTTCTCCTTATGCAGAAGGCAGGACTCTGCACAGAAAGCAATGCTCTATCTGCACAGACATTCTAAGAAGTTTTTACTGTTTTCAGTATTGTATTTCTCGGAGACAACAGTATACAGTCAAATCTTCATTAACCAAAGTAAATTGTGATTTCTTAACAGTAACTCTCTCACAATGTTTTCCATCTTCTCTCTGCCTTGGAACAGTTTGTCCTTTTAGTACTGGAAGTATTCACAAGCACTAACTTAACCCTAGGACAGTAACTTCTCAAAGAAAGAGAGAAAGAGGTTGTTGCTTTGCATTATATGCCTCTGGAAGAGTCTTGATACATGCTAAAGAAATAAGCAAAAACTGCACGATTCTTACCTGAATCACTTGGTAATACTTCCACACTCCAGGCCTCACTTGTGGTTTCTGATATGGTTGAACCTGTGCAGGGATCAAGCAATACGGATCCTGAACCTGGTAAACACAGCAAGCTGCCTAGCATGTTCTCTGCAGCAGCACCTGCAAAAGTAAAGCCGAAGCATATGGCTAAATATAGGCTTCCTGAAGACAGCTCCAATAAGAGAGAAAACTAAGAACACATTTTAAGTGTCCTTAATAAAGTAATCATGAAAGACTGTTGAAAAGCCAGAAATGAGCAACCAAATACAATACAGGTCTTGCACACAAACTCCTCCTACAGAAAAGCTCCAGTTTAATCAACGAAAACACACCTATTTAGAAAGAGAGGAGGAGGGCTCTGCAGCCTCACTATTTTAGAGCAAGCATGAAGCATTTCAACGTACCAGATGTACCACCAAGTTACCTGCTATTTCTTGCAAACGATCTTCATCAATATTTGGATCGAAGTCACTTCCCAAGACATCTGTACTCCAAGTTTCGCTCACAGTTTCCGATATATCTCTGTCATCAGTCAACCCCATCATATCACGGATTTCAAATTTACGGAGCTTGTCATCAAGATTATCCTGAGTTGTGGCTATGTAAAAATAAAAAGTTCTCATTTTTTTAAAAGGCTTCTCCAATTACTTCTGATTGAAAATAGGAAAAAAAACCCAAACAAAACAACCCTTTAATTCTTTCAGGTAAGACAGTGTTTTAAAGTAAGGCCTGTAAAGCACTATTACACTATTCAAGAGATGCTGCCTGAAAATAGTTTTTAAGCACATTTGAGACATAAGAAGAAAAATCTTAAATTACACATAGTGACCTATCAACCAAATTGACAGACAAAATGAATAAAATTTAGCACACTGTCAAGAAACTGATACAATTCCTGTAAGAAGGACTTATCACAGAAAAGTTGAGGCCTCCAGAGATTATTCAAGTCCAATGCCCTTGCTCAAAACAGGGTCAGTTACAGCACGTTGCTCATGGTCATCTCCAGTCATGTTTTGAATATCCCCAAGGTTGATACACCACAACCTGTTTGGGCAACCTGTTCCAGCATTCGACAAACTTACATTAAACAGGAAGCTAGCCAGAGAGATACTTTAAGACTCCAACCCAGATCACCCTGTTCCCTGAAGGGAAAAACCTGGTATCAAACAAAACTTTACAAGCAGTTTCCTATAAAGGACTTAAGCCTCAAAATCCCACGCAATTTCTTTTTCCTAACAATGGACTACAAGAAATATTTCTAGGGGAAAAAAAATAACCAAAACCAAACCCATAAATAAATGCAAAAGCGACTGCACAAGGAAAACTTTTACTTATTTTTTCCTGAACTAGTTAATTTTTCAACCTTTTTCCACAGAACTTTGGCTTTACCGTCTACAGCACCTCAGACACGAATTTGCACCTGCCTTGTTCATGCTCCAACAGCTGCAGAGCTTCAACACCATTGCTCCCAGAGGGGCCCGCGCCAAGCTCTGACACAGACTCCCCTTCTAAATCTAAAGATGACACAGAGTTGGAGCGATTTGAAGGACCTGTGAAAAGAGATTTTACTGTAGATCTAATTTGAATAACAGTTCCTAAATACACAGCATGAGCAATCCAGGACACAATTAACTAGAAAGATGAAAAGAAATGAAGGAGCAGTTCCAATATAAAACACTGAGTTGATGAACTAAATATACATTTGGTCTACTCTTGATCCCTATTCTATAGATACTTAACCCGCACTGTGATTTGTGCTTCCCTCGTTTTAGTACCACACCATGTAATTAGTACCATACTAATTACAATAATCCTCAAGCACATTATCAGAAACAGCTGAAATCTCACCATTGCTGTACTTAACTGTAACTAAAAAGTCAATAAAGTCTTTGCCATTAGTTTGTTTACTTGCCCATGAATTTGTTTTCTTATTTTGAGGAGCAAGAGTGCAAAAACTAAATTACTGAAGTTACACGAAATAATGCATGCCGAGTGATCTGTACAAACCTCTTCAATACCACAAATAAACCTGTGCTTCGTTGTGTCTGAGGTTCCTAAAAAGGAGTTGTCCAGAGGCCAGAAACTATTCTGAGATATGTAATAGGTTGTTAAAACATGGTGAAAAATAAGTCTGAGAACTCTAAGTTTAGAGCTAAGTTAGATTATCTTAATAATTAGTACTGCACTTAAAAAAAATCCCTTTGTTTTGTCTTTCTAAATACACTTAAGTTTTTTCTTCCTAGTTCTCAGACTCGGTTATGCCTTTGCAGGTCAAAATTTAGCTCCAGGCTTTTTCCTTTGAATGGCTATAAGAAAAGACAGGCTCTCAGGGTAAAATAACAAGCAGAGTCTTCAAAATGGTGAAGATGACATGCTGTATTTAACAGAAGTTCTTTTTATAGTTAAGGAAAAAAAAAGGGGCAGGGGGGACGGACACAAAAGTTCTTCCAAGACTTAAGTAGCCCTTCACCTTCAGATATTCCTTCCAGATTATCACTGCAGAGGGAAAAGCGCAAGGTTTTATCAGGTTTACCATGGAGTTTGTTTTCATCGACAGGGACATCTCCTTGTCCGCCATCTGCAAGCTGCATATTTAAGACCTGGAGAGTGGGGGGAAAGAAACAAGACTTCCTTAAAATAATCTATTTTTCAGATAATTAAGCAGTAAACAAAAAATTGCACATATTTTTTGCATTTTTTTTTCCCCCTATGGCACAATCAAATTTCTGACATTCAGTTTGAAAAAAGGCAGCTATCTCCAAAGTCAGAGCCTGGAGAGAATGTAAGGTAACCAAGATGTGAACATAAGGCAAGTCCTGATAATAATGGAGCCACCAGCTCCCTCATCACCCCAGTAGACTAATATAATATGGAAACAGTGTTACACAGCCGTAAAAGGAGATAATCCAAACTATCAGGCAAGGCAGCAAAGATGAAACCAGAAGCTGTTCTACGGCTGGTGAAAGAAAACCAGCCTTACCCTAAGCAACATAGTCTGAAGGCATTCATGGCAACTTGACCACAGCTCCGCCCTCACAAGAAGCTGGGCCTGCGCATTTCAAGTCTGAGCTGCCAGAAACATCGAGACCAGTGTTCCAGTTCTGTCATTCACCTGCGCCACTTGATCCAAGGACAGAACATGCAGAGAGACAAATGAATCAGTTTCTTCAAGCTCAGAAGCAATAGCCCAAGTTTGCTCTTAATGCTGGATGAAAAAGTCTCTTCATAAATCTGCCAGGTTAGTTTTTCCTGTGTTAATATACTGCTTTTCACACCTTGCAGATACACTAAGTGAGGGGGGAAAAAAACAACTAACAAAGGGAAGTTTGAAAGCTACAATGTCCAAGTTCAGTAAAAATAAGTAAGGATTTTAATTCCCGTTCTGGATTTATTACCCAAACTTAGTGTCACAACTTCATTGTTCTGCTATTAGAGAACACACAGGCTGTACTTTTCAAAGTACCTGAGATGTGACAGTTTTTGCATACCTCATTTTCTGACATCATTCCTGGAGTAATCTGTGGACCTGTCCCCAAAGAAATTACTAGCACTTCTTCCGGCTGAACTTCTGGGATAGTCTCCTGGGAGGATCCTTCATGATCTCCGTGCTGATCCATTAGAATATTTGATCTACTTCTGCTACGAGTTGCTATGAAAATATTTTGAGATATCAACATTAGAAAGCTTTTCCTTGTTTGAGGAGGAAAAAAGACAATACAATGGAAATACAGAATGGCAATGTTTTGAATTAATAATACACATACTAAATAAACTTACAGAATGAAAAGTCATATTAGACTTTGAGAGATGGAACTAGTGTTTAAATTTGAGTACTGAACTGTGAAAAAGCAAACTGTCAATACAAAAGTTTAGAGAAATAATGTATACTATCTCCTGTTTGCCTACACAAATTCAGTGTACTCAGAGAGAGCCTTAATAAATTAATTGAGAAAATGAAGTTTGTTACCAACAAAAAAAAGGTCTAGGTTCCTGTGGTTTACAACTCTGTTTAATTAAATTATTTAGAAGTTGTTTCTCCTAAAAAGCATGGAAATTTTATTCTAACAGGTGTCTCAACCCCCCCCCCCCCCCCCCCCCCCCCCCCCAATTCAACATCAGGTGGTTTACTTTCATTATTTTGTGAATCTTTTATTAGTCTTTTCAAGTAGCCTCATATTCCCACGTTTGGCACCATGGAAGGAAAAATGCCCACATGGAATTAAGATTTCTAAGTATGGCAGCATGACACCAGTTATTTCTTTATTTGATCCAGGGAAAACAAGGCAAGTGTGCGGAAGGCAGAGCAAAATTTTGACTATCACACAAAGGCACACAAGGTGTTTATAAAGACTACATGTACAAACAAAATGAGTTCCATATAGAAATCAATGAAGAAATCTGAAAAAGCAACTGATGGCCAAAGTAAACCAAAGGCATGCTTAAGTCATGTGTTAGAAGTAAAAGTTTCACAGAGAAGAATGGAAAGAGGGCATTACCCACCAAAAGGGGTTACTAGAGTTATATGAGCTGAAAGATTGGTAGCAGAAGTATCCCAGGCAGTAATGGCTGCCAATTGCTGTCCTGGATTTCGAAAGCATTAAAATGAAACAGAAGAAATAAAAATTTTGAGCAAAAACTATTTTATACCATAAAATAAATGCTGTTGTGCCACTACTTTAAAGGCATAAGACCAGAACCAGTCAGAAGCAGAGTTAAAACAACATGGCATAGGTTTGTTTTGGGGTTGGTTTTATGGGTTTTTTTGCCACTTGTCAGGCTCTACATATTTTCATCCTGTTACACACTAACACCACATCTCAAACAGAAACAACCCACGTGGTCATACTCATGTAAATATACACTGAAGAGGAGTACCGCACTTCCTAATTTAAAAGAAAATATTACTGAAAGGGAAAAGTTCAAGACCCAGAAATCCTATTCAAACAGAGGACAAAAACTCAAACATAAAACTGCATTACAATATGCTAACAATTGGAATTAGACCGGGCAAATAATGGAGAAGGAAGCAAGCTTCTCTTCTCAGCACATACTATAAAAGTTATGCTCGTGCTTTTTATCCTCCTCCACATTTGCTCTCTTCTGAGACACAAAAATTTTAAACTAATTCTATCCCACTAATTAAATGTCATTGCTTCCACCTCACCACTTTCCTAAGCAATCTTCCCTCATAGATCTGCTTCCCATCTTCAGACTTTCCCCTTATTATCATTGCACTAGTGTGACTACCAACCACTCCAGTGTTTTTCTCAAGTTTAATCCAGAGCGATGAAGCTCACTATACTTGCGTCAGAAATTAAGGAAGTTACCCGGCTTTCTATGCAAAAGAAAATTCTTCACCATCTACACAGAAGAAGTAGGAACTGAAGGTGTAGTCGAAGAGTAACCCCAAGAGATGACTGAAAAAATGGCACAGAAAATGTATCACAGTATCAGAAATCATGCAAGAAGTCTGCTTGCTCTCCTTACCTATTGGTAATCGATTCTTTTTGTTAGCTGGAGTAGTTGCAGGAGAAAGTTGTGGGGTATTATACGGAGTCATTTCAAGGCTGCTGCTTTTCCCTGGTTTGTTCTGGGGTAAGTTTGCCAGCAAGTTTTCCAAAGCCATCCGATCTTCCTTAAGTTGATCACTTGACATTACATTCCGCATAAAGCCAACCTAAAAATTTAGCATTAGTGTTGGTAAGAATTGCAGCATAAATCATCAGCCTTGTTTACCCTATTTGTAAACACACGGGGACAAGTTTATGCTACTTCTTTTTAAGAACTTAAGATATTACCAGAGTAGTAAGCTGGCTGTATGTCATGTAAACCACTGTTCTACTCAACCCCTCCAGAAGGTTAACAGAAGACATTGGAGGAGTTTCAACCGCACGCCCGTCAATAACTACATCCAGGAAAGCTGCCACACAGCTCTGCAAAGAGAAGCAATAGTTTTTAAATGAGAGACCATTTACTAGAATTTGGGAAGAACATAAGTTACGCCAAGAGTTAAGTAGTTTACATAACGATATAAGTTTTGCTTCCTACTTTTAAAATCTTAGGATAAAATACCACGTATCATTAAAATCCCTGAAGAGCAAGCAAGGAAAGCATGCAGTTAGTTTTAGCGTTTCCTTCATTCCTTTTCTGCATTCAAAAGTGTTACTTACTTAAGTGTCTTCTTACAATTTTTGAAAAAATTAAACTGTTTTACGGCAATTAAACTGCCCTTTCCCGAAGAATCTGCCGAGCACAGACTAAAAGTGAAACAAGGAAGCAACACACAATATCACTTTCTAATCTGATGAATGTTACTTGTATAATAAAAGTGTAACTTTGTATGATGACTATGTAACAATTATAATTAGCAAAAACCTGGAAGTTATGCAAATCAAGAGTTTTTTTTAAACATATGACAGTACATCAAAGACCATTAGTTTCACTGTTCCTCTGATGAAGCCAATTCCAGTATTGCTACGGATGATTCATACTAATAAAGGAAAAGCTGAACAAAAAAGCAAAACTACACAAAAAAGGAACAGAAGTTACTTGCACTAACAAATTACTTGGTGTTAAGCCAGATTTCATACAAAAGTTGTCTTCAGATCAAAGTGTTTTCTTTAGGTTCAGTAGAAAAACCACAGACAGTAATTCAGCATTTCAGTTTAAAAGGTAATTTGCTTTTATTTCTTTTTTGTATTTTCTTTTAAGAAGTATTACGTCAGAGTAGAAGCAAGAATCCCCAACCCTTAATTCTGGTACTCAAGACTTTGTTCCCAGCTTTGTGCAGGATTTAATATGCTTTTCAGTACATGTAACCTGGAAGTTAAATGGTTAGTAAGTCCTTTGCAATGTCTGAAAAAAGAGACTTCAGAAGGATGAAGTATATATATACACGAGTCTTAGCTTTTTTCAGTCTGGATTCTTACTTTGTCAAATTTAGCAAGGTTGCTCTTCATACGAGGATCTCCCTCTTCAGAACCTGTCATTGCCAATTGCTGCAGAAGTCTCCCAACCTGAAATGAAAAAGAAGTAGGAAGAATAAGCATTTCAAAACAACACCATGATGGACCCGATTATAAAAAATAATTAAGAAAACTCCTCCATTCTAAATTTTTTTTACCATTTAATACTCTGAGAAATACTTCTGATTGAGTGGACAGAGTCTTGTGCTCACTTTAAGGGCAGAAAAAATGCAAGAAGCTTTAGGAAAAAAGCAGTCATTGCATTTAACAAGAAAATCTGCACACACAGTATGCTATGAGCATCCATACTTCCCCCCTTCCCAGGAACAAAGCATGTTTTGTTTTTACAACACGTCAGAATTGAGAGTTGAATCTAGGTCATCTTAAACCGAGACATTTTAAAAGGCTGTATATATTTTACTAAGAATATGTTGGAGGGGGAAAAGCAAGAGGGCTAACCCTTATTTCAGGGCATATATTCCTTATTAATCTCCAGTTGTAAAACAACTCTCAATTTTAAAGAGTCGCCAACTCTGCTACAACACACAAGCAGCGACACAGGAGAGGATTGCTAATGTACTTCAGAAAAACACTGGCAAGGCCCTGGTTCAAGTAAGGGCTCAGTAAAGCTCACCAGAATGATTATACTGTGAGAATCACTCGCTGTCCACTTGATAGACAACATGAAAAAGTAAGTTTTGTTACTTGTGTGGAGAATATCCTCAGTCAGACAAGTGTTGCTTAATAATCTCGAACTACACCTCTACATACCATCACTAAATTGCCCAAGTATTTGCACAAAGACAAAAATTTATCATGAGAGCTGGGGAATACTCTAAGGTCTAATGAAACAGCAGATAGCTACCCAGCAGAAACAGTGGTCATTACTGCTAGACAAGAAGGCTTTGTCAGCAAAATATTTCATTATTTTGTGCAATACCTGGCATAATATTTAACATTAGCAAGAACAGCACAAGATCCATTTACACGCATTCCAGAATTCATCTTACAGTCACTTTTACACTTTAGCTTCCATCCGTTATAATAGGTTTTATGAAGTACATTTGCAACTCTTCTAAAAGATAAAGGAACACATGCTATCAATTTTTTCAGTCAGTTTTTTAAGCAAACAGATAAACTTTAAAGCATGCCTTTTCAGCAATGATAACACAAATATTTTGTTAGCATTCTTCTTACAGGTAGGAGGGACAGTACCTTTACTGTAGTAACACCAGTTCTAGTGGAAAAAAAAAAGGCCAAGGACATTTCTCATACTTTTTTTTTTTTTTTAAGACTACTTTAAAGTGAATCATACCTGCATCAAATTAAATCTTGCCACCTCATTTATAGGAGCATCAGAAATTATCCCATACTGTTCTGGGTTCACAATTGCAGGGCAGATGAAACACGCTAGAAGAAGATCCGTGCACATTGCTCTGACCTCCCCAACTTCCAGCCTGTCTACACACGAGAGCGTTTTGTACATTTGTGACACAATCCATCTCAAGCTGTGAGGAAAACAGTAAGTATTTTGTTTGAGATAGCCAATGAATTTGTTCACCAAGGTCACCAGCTTGGCCTCATTGGAGTCAACCATCTCTTGGACTCTTTGCTTGAACTTTTCTGTGCCTTTCTCTCCAAATAACTTTTCCTGTTGTACTGGGGAGAATCTCTCAATTAACTTGTTTGGATCAGTTTCCAGGTGGTCTTCATCTTCGACCAGAAGCTGCATGATTGGCTCATGTAAAGTTGCAGTAAGAAAGAGTTTTGCAGAAAAGAGTCCTTCAGAGAAAAGTTTGAATAAGATGCTGAATGCACAGGTGCCTCGTCTCAACAGCCGCCTAGGGTTGTCGCTTTCCTTGAGTTCAAATTCAATCAAGTAACGGAGGACCTGGAGGAGGTAGCTCTCATCCTCCTGCATGATACAATTGCCATAAATGGAGGTAAAGACTGTGTGAATGACACTCTGAGTGTTGTCCTGGTTGAGCTTCTCTCCGGCAACCAGACAAGATGCAATAAGCCTAGGGTTCTCTCTCAATCTGTTCAGAAATTCTCCATAAGCAGTCTCCTGAAATCCCAACTGCTTATATCCATCCACAAACTGCGTGTCCTCCAAGACTTTAGCATGTTGGCAACATTCAGCGGGAGAAGCTTCAGCACTTTAAAGAAAAACATTGAAACGGTTTAAGTAACTCTTAAGCAAACAAACTTCATAAAAGATGACACATGGTCAGTCTATTAACAAGACTAACACCAAGGAAAAAAGTCCTTCCATACAGGTAATACAAATGATTTGCAAGTTCAGGAATAAGGAGAGTTTGTTCTCATCTATGAACAGAAGCAAAACAAACACATGCATTAAAAAAAAGGTAGCCTGAACAGCGAAAAGGTAAGTTTCAGGTGAGTCAGATTCCCTAGCTGAGAGTGGTTTTAAAACCTTACTGTTTTCATTATTAGTACAGCAAGGGACTCCAGATACTAAGTGTGAAAAATCTGATGGATTTGCTGCAATCCACAGAAGTTTAGGAGCTTGTTCTCCCCAGGACCACCCCCACCCCTCCCCAAGTCACCTTGTTATGATCAGTCTGTCCAAGTTAATCCTTTGCTGCTTGGAAATCCATGCTGTGCGGTACAGCTTTTCAGCTGTCTTCAATACATCTGCATTGAGCCTCTGAATAAGTTGCTTTTCTGAGTTTACATACAGTCGTTCCTGCTTGAGGTGATGAGCCAGCGTGTGTATATCCAGCTTCACCATCTTGGGCAGCAAGCGGGTTACGCAGTACTCACTGAAAGAAAGAAAGAAAAAGAAACAGGTGAATTCCAACAGTTAGGGAACAAGTTCTGTCGGCCCTGATGAAGTGATAAGCAGGTCATGAACTTACACTTAGCAGTAAATACTGCTGTGCCCCTTCCATGTTAGCATATTAATATGTTCTCTCAAATCCACAGCCCACCACTTAATGATCGAGTCACTCTTTCTTAATGCAAGGTTTCCTAATTGCCAATTTCATTAACCTGTTGTTATGTCAGCACATCAGGGACACTTGCATAGTAGCAAATGATATTTTCAAGTCACACACAGGAACTGAAATAGTAATACAGTATAGCGCTACAAAACTCCTGCACCACGCCCCCAATACAGGAGGTAAGAAACTGGCCATTACTTGGAGATACGTGGCCGTTACTACAGTTTAGGTGACACAAGCTCAGGGAAGTGGAGTCCCATTCCGACCCACTGTCTGGCAAACAGGCAAAAAGATTTCTGCACTTATTACTTTGTCCTAAAGCATGCCCACATAACGCAGCACTATCCAAGTACTTGGGTGTGCTAATCTCTGGCCTGTCAAAGCAAATGCCTTCTCTCACCTATGCATAAGAAGCATCAAGCTCCCAATATTGGTCTTTTCTGCTAAAAAATTTTAAATAATAATAATACTTGTAATTTAAAAAAAAATAATCAAGGAGTATCAATACCCAGATCAGGCAGAAGTTGGAAATAAGTCTGGAGACTCTGCTCAACAGTAGAATTCATTCAGAAAAAAATTCCTCAAATATTTCAATTCAGAAGAATATTTCTTTGGGCCACAATCCAAAAATGTTGTTTTAAAGAGAGAAAAACTGAAACAACTGTAGGCTTTCATAGCACATCAGGGACAAAAATCTACACAAACACCGTTATGTCTCAATGTAACATCAGCTCTAACTTCATAATTAGAAAGCATCTTAGCTACCAGTTAACAGTTAGATAAACAAAGGGTACCACACCATTCACAACAAGTTCAAGGAGCTAATCCATCTAAAAATTAACTCTATGGAAGAAAAAAACCAACTGCATTAATGTTGAAGGGGTAGAATCATGCAGATCAGATTATGTTTCCATGGAAATAATGATTAACTGCTTTATGTCTTCCTCCCCGCCAGAAGTAACAGCCATACTAGCTAACTTGGGAGGAAAAAGGATGTGATCCAGATATAATCTGTAACAGCTATCTGTCAGATATACTGGTCATAGATTTATGTCAGAGCTGTCAAGGGATCTGGCGATGAACCCTTCAAAGCCAACGCTACCGTTCAATGAAAAACTTACTTCCCGCAACCTGTAGTGACTCCGGAGGAGCCTTGCTTCACAAGACCATTTAGTCCATGCTTGAGAAACTACGAATAATGTACCATGCACTGGCCTAATGCTCTCCCCCTGTAGTGTTTTAAAGATCTGCGGTTCACTGCTCAGCGTAGCAGGAGGTGATCCTCTCTGAAGAATACAGATTAGCTCCCTAATTAGGTACAGGTTTTACATTTGTTGGGTTTTTTTCAGCATGTGGAGAAAGCCTGATACCAAGGTGCACTGACAACCATCACTGCTCCTTGCATGTATAATTAAGTTCTTCCATCTATAGTTTTAACCTCACAACGAAAACCCTAGCAGAGACAAAAAGAGATGCTGTCACAAGCCTTTATAAATAAAAAATTGCAATCTTATTACACCTGATGGTTTAAAAGTCATCCCTAGCAAATACAGACAACCATGTATGAAGCTCTCTCTCAAACATAACCAAAAAATCCCAAAACCTCAAAAAAACACAAACAAAAAAAAATACCAGCAACCCTAACCCGCGGTTACAGCTCATGCATCCAAAGATGAGATTAAGGAAGGAACTTCAAGGACACAATTTGGATGTTTTTAACTAGAACAGTCTCAGAGAAATGATTAGAAAAAGAAACACTGACATTACTGCCAAAGTTCTTTGAGAAACAAATAATGACTTCTTGCAACAAATTTATTTTCAGTCCCAGAATTTTAGGACTCACAAAAAAAAAAAGTAGCGTTAAACTTGATACTGCCTGCAAACATAGTAGTAACTAGCTTCTGGGCTAGGAGCTATTGATATCAGCCAGGAAAAAGAAGTTGCATCCATAAAAATACACATACATGAGATCTACAGAACTACCTTCTGTCTTTTCAGATGCTTTCTGCCGTGAGGCTGTACTTAAGGTTTGATAAACTATGAGCAACTCTTAACAGTTTTAGTTGACATTTTCCATTTTAAGGTGTCCACCCACAGGCTCCACTTTTCTGGACAGAAAGTTAGTCCAAGTGGTTCTCCGGTTTGAAACCAAGTTTTGGGAAGCGACAGGAGACCCATACAGGGTACCCGCTATGACCAGCCTGTTGACTTCCCCTGCGTTCCTATGCCTCTGCCTCGCCAAATTTCAAAACAAGCTTCCATTTTTGTGTCACTCGTTACAAACACATGTAGCAGTAGACAAGTAGACAAGCTGATTAAATGGCTTCTGAGGTGTCTCATATACTTACAAGTAAAGTTGTTTCACTGTTTCACTCGGTCTCTTTTTTTTTTATTTTAACTAGAGAAGACTTTTTCAGCATCAGGGATGGGCTAAGCACTCTGACAGCTTTCCGCCTCTGCGGAAAGACTGTTCTTTTCTCCCCTGACCCACAGGTGGGAGCAAACTCCAAAAGCACAGTCAGCAAAAGAGACAAAAGATGACCTGAAAACAATATACTTTTTCTGGCAAGTTATGATTATCAAAATAGCAGTTAAAGTGCTGGTAACCTTTTCTGGAGCTATGGACAATTAAAAAAAAAAATCAGTTAATACTCAGAAAGCAAATAAGGCTCCCACACAGTGAAAAGTCCTAATACATATGCATATAATCCACCTGTCCGGCAAAAAGAGCAACAAAACAGTAGAAAAGGTCAGACTACTGCAAAACGATACTGTACCATTTGTGATGCCACCTGAAAAAAAAAAAAACCACACACACTCAGAAAGTGAAGTTACCCACTAACGTACAAACAGTTTGGGCATCTCCTCACGATACAGCATCACAGCCATTAAACAGAGACACTACTAAAGCACTGAGTAACAGTGAGAAGTTGCACACCCTTGTGCCTTTTTTTTTCTTTTAAACTAATTGCCACTGTGAACGTCAGGCCCAAAACAAAAAAAGGCTCCAAAGACTACCATTACATGCATCTGCACTTCTAATACACCGTCCCATGACTACTTGATAATATCCTATCAATTGGCCACCACGCATGTGTCTATCTTATCTGTCTCTACTGTAGAACACCAGGAATAACAAAAGCAAGAGAAGAACTCATTTGGAACTGAACCGCAGCAGGTCAATGCGTACCACTGCTTTGTCAAGAACTATAAAAATCCACAGGATTTTCCTGTGGATCTGCAGGAAGTCA
The DNA here is from genome assembly GCA_031468815.1 of Morus bassanus. NCBI lineage: Eukaryota > Metazoa > Chordata > Aves > Suliformes > Sulidae > Morus > Morus bassanus. The sequence continues at coordinate 1,273,760 of CM062586.1, forward strand.
ACTGCATGACAGCAGTTTTTACCCTATGTACAAGAAAAAGGGGTCAGCAGCTTCCCTGTCTTTATAATCCACCATGAAAATTAAACTAATTTGATTGCTAGTGATTGCTACTGAAATACACCTTTCTGAAGAGGAATGCCTCACTCACTCCCATTTACCAGTTTTTAAAAATGCATTATTCTGAAGTCACACAAGTTTAGCAAGCAACAGTGCAAACACCTTTGTCTTCACCTGAAGTTTCTGGCAGGCATTCGAGAACACCAGAGGTGTAAAGCAGGTAGTTTAATACACACCATACTTCAGCAGGCTTCAGACAGGCTCTGAAGAAAACTTGCAACATCATAAAGGAAAACCAAAAAACCTAGTTGAGCAAGATGCACGCGCTATTACTCTCTTCAGATACTGGTATTATTAACACAGCCTCTCTTGAAAGAAGAAACTATCGTACCACTAACACACCTACATGACACACACTGCTCCCCTCCAAAAACCCTCTTCCCTTTACGATCATTATGAAAAGACAACAGTTGCATTCTCTGACCTTCCCAGGCTACACAACGTTCACTCCATGCCAGCATTCGGGACAACAGCTTTAGAAGCAATTAGCCACAGTTACGTATTTGGTAACACACCACAGAAGGCAGCATTAGAGCAGAGTGAGCGGCAGCAGCTTCAGCTGGTACTAATTCCAGAACGCTGTTTGTCCGATTACCTTATCAGTTTCTTGTAAACAAAAAGGTGCCCATAATTACCCAGTTACCTGGTTTATGACTACCTTGCACCACGCTTTGAAATAATGGATGTCTGTATATAATTGTATAAAGGGGACCGTTTAGGAAATTTAGATATCCAACAGTCTGCTGTGGCTGAAGGAACAACAGATATTAAACAGCTCCTGCTATGTGCACATTATTTTCCAATCCTGGCAATTTCATTCTGATATGATAATCACTTCAATTTTTTGTCAGTTATTTCAAGTCTGCTTAGTAACCTACTAAAAGCTGTGACATGGTAAGAGAAGCTTAGTGCAACAATTTAAACAATTTCACTTCATGATGCTCCACCGTATCGACAACAAAGACTGCATGGCCTGACAGCATCTAGGACATTTTACCCTGCTATCAGCGTGACATAAGTTTGTTCAGAACCCAAGACAGTCTATGCCTTTGATGAACGCAGGACATGGGTTGCTTCCTACCTTTAAAAGTCCTGGAAAACACTGCATTTAATCTTTAGGTACCGAACTCCAACTTAAAAAGTACGTGGTTTCGTACCGTGGCATACAGGAACAAGCGACATCTCCGCTGAATATTTCTGCAATTCCGCTGGCAGAAAAGAGATTAAGCAAAGTAGTAAATGCTGCTAGTACACCAGATTCTTCTTCCTCCTCCAGGGTTTCCTGCTCAGGGTTATTTGCTCCTCCTGAGCCTTGCTATGCAAGACTCCAAAGCAAGGAGTGCTTCCAAAGCAAGTTTGGGCAGATCTAACATAGGCAGGGCAGGGCAAGGCAAAACTGAAATCACTCCGTCTTACTGAAAAATAATTCCTAAGCAAGCTTGATATCTTCCATGCTAATTCACCCCAGATGAAGTACCTCTTTCTTCATTAATATTTATAGGAATAACTAACAAGCCTTACTTCTTTATATAAGCTAACAGCCTATCTCTCAAAGTTGAGCTAAAAAAAAAAAAAAAACCAAAAAAACCATTTTTCAGTAGAATAGCTCACCATGACCTAGGAGTTATCTGCTGAACTCTCATGTTACAATACCTGCCGTCTCAAAATGTGTGTACAACATGCAAAATGCATTTCAGTTTGCTAGAGTTCAACTATCTAATCAATATTAATAAGAAACTCATATCTCAAGTTTGTTTCTGCCCAGTGGCTGCTCTGCAGCTAGCACTGAACATGCTGTCTATCCAGTAAGGTTTATGTGCAAGGAGCATCTCATTTCTCATGCTCCTTAACAGAACTTATCAGTAATGCATAGGATCAGCTGGCTACTAAATGATCTATTATGGTATCACTGTGTTGCATAAAATCAACAAAAGCATATAAGCATGCTAAAATTTACTCCGGTCGGTTGTGATGCCAGAAAGAGGAGTTCCCCTTACGTAAGGAGTCACACTAGTCAACTTTTAGTCAGAAGAAGTGCAGAACTCAAAGCCGCTCAAACTGACAAAAACTACCTGCTCCCAGCCCCTTCTCTCGAGACTAGCTCCCTCCCTCACCGGGAAACATCCCATCCGTGGTCCACCACGAAGGGTAACTGCTACTAAGGACAGGGTATATTCTTCAGGACCTGACAAATCTCACACCAAAACCCTCGTGTGGAGCATCCGAAATATTTTGGAACCCTTCATGGCAGCAGCATTTTAGAAGCCCGGTTCGTAAAACCGCCATCCCGCTGCTTTTCTAGAAGTGCGGTATTCCAGATTTCGGGTACTGTCCGTGCCATTTCCCCCTCCATCACCTTCAAACTGCAGCTTCTACTTGCGAGTCAACCGCATCGTTCACAAAAACGGCGTTCTACCTATCGCTAAGGGTAGTGTCGCATGCTCGGCTTGAGAGCTTAATCGTAATGGCTCTCTTCCTTCGGAGCACAGTATCATGACTTTGCAAGAAGAAAAGACAGATACTTGCTCGGCCAAGTTCTTCAGTGTTGAGGGTCTATTAGTAACAAAAACGGGAAGTTACGATACTCGTCAAGTTACGAGTTTTAAACCTGCATAACACGAAAGCCACAGAGGCGAGGCGGTAGGGACGCTCACGCCAAGCCGCCTCGGTGCCGCCTCGTTGCCCGCTGCCAGGGCGGCCGAGAGCGGAGAGGGGCCCCGGCCGCCAAGTCCTTCAGCTTCCCAAACACCCCCGCGAGCCTCGGGAACGACCGGTTCCCAGACACTGACACGGCAGGCAGGGCCGCCTGCGGCCGGAGGCGCCTCACGGAGGCCAAGAGGCGCAGGCGAACGCTCCGGGGAAACCTGCGGGCCGAGTCGGCTGCCGGGTCGCGGCCCTCCCCGCGCAGAGCCCGCGCCCCTGCCCCCCGCACGGGGCCCCGGGCAACCCGCCCTCCGCGGGCTCGGGGGTCCGCGGACACAGCCTACCTGCCCGCGGCCCGGTCCCCCGGAGCGCTGCCCCCGCCGCGCCTCCCGCCGGCCCCCTCGCTTCCCTGAGGAGCCAGAGGGTTCGGTCAGGCCCCGGCCCGGCCTCGCCTTCCTCCCCGCCGCCTCCTCCTCCTCCTCCTCCTCCCCGGCGCAGCGCGGGGGCGGGGCGGGGGACGGAGCCGAGCGGTAGCCGCGGAGGAGCGGGGGTACGAGCGCGTCCCGGCCCGGCCCGGCCCGCCGCCGCCCGGCTCCCGCTGCGGCCCGAGGCAGGCGCGGCGCGGCACTGCGCAGGCGCGGGCGGGAGCGGGCGCGCCGGCCGCGCTCCTGGGACGTGTAGTCCCGGGGCCGGGCCTGCGCCGAGGCCGCGCCGGGCGCGTCTCGTTCCCGAATACCGCCTTTCTTGGTTTAGCCCGTGCCCGCCCGCCCGGCTTTCACCCCATCTCTTTGCGGGGGAAGGGCAGCGGCGGCTCGGCTGCGAGGGGGGAGCGTGGAGGGAAGAGCGATCCATGTACGCGCTGCGTTTCGTCGCCAAGCGCTTTGCGGACGGGTGAGACCCCCCAAGCGCCGGCCGTTACGGCGGGTCGAAAAGCCGGGCGAAGGTTGTTAACAGGCGGCTACGCCAAGCGCGAGAGCACGGCTCCGTGTGGAGCAATCCCGCCTAGATAACAGCAATTGCTTCATCACAAGTAACTTCGACCTAAGGCATGATTAACGCAACACAGTCGCAGAAGGAATTTCACTTTGCCCCTCTTTTCGGGATTCTTGGACAGCCCTCGCTGACAGGTGGCAGGGCCCGGGAGAAGCACACAGCCGAATCCGAGAGGCTCAGACTGACGGAAGAAGGTGCTAAGGTCACAGCACGATTGATCTGCAGGACGGGGCTAGAGTCCAAAACCTCGGCTCCCAACACGTGTGACTGCTCCTCATTACACACTTAAGCCAAATATTACGCCCAGTAGAGCTACCAGGGAAAACTAAATAGTAGAACATAATTTATTACATGAATATTTGTCCCAACAGAGGATTTAAGAAGCCTGCTCTCCAAGGGGCAAAAAAAAAAAGACAGTTGTAAGTACCATTTGCAGCGTGGGGTGGTGCTGCACAGCTCCCTTGGAGAGGGGCGCCTAGTCACAGCCTACAACGTTAGCCATCGGCCGAGGCTCCGAACGTCACCCAGCACCGCAAACCCTCCAGGACGGGCGAGTTCCCAGGCACTCGGTGAAGGAGGGCAAGGTATCCAGACTTGATGGTGATTTCGGTGGGAAAGGGATGCTTCCTGGGTCACCACCGCTGCTTGCTTTTTAGGCCCAAGTTATCTGCAAAGCTCTTCCCAACGGGCAACTCAAAACAAAAGCCAAACATTTACACTTCATATCTCTTACTCTCCAAAATATCATCTATCTGCCTTTTTCTTAACTGACACAGTTACTGCCCTGAATTCTCTTCTCTGACAAAAGATAATGTCTTATGTAATTGAATTTTTAATATCCAAATAATGTTTTGGAAACAACTATGGCAAACTGAAATAGAACAAAAGAATGTTCATCAAGCCCACTCACACAACGCACCAGCAAACTGTTACGCCTGGTACCATACAGCCAGCTGTCATGCTGTATTCCCAACAGTAATGCAGAACACCGGCTGTATTTACCACAGCACTCCCCCTGGAGAACTGAGGAAAACGAGCCCAGGGCATAGAAGCATGAAACTGCCCCCCCTGCCTTGTCCGCACGAGGTTTCCTAAGAAGAAAATGCTTACATTGTTTACAGTTCTCAGGACACGTAGCTACAGTAGGAGATAATTCTCTTCCACGGACTAAGCTCAGTCATTTTCATCAGACACCTCAGGATTTTTAAAAGGAGAAAATCACATCAATGTGAGTGCAATGCAGATGTAATTAATTTAAAAAATGAGAACCACAAACAGATATGAAGGACATAAAATATACTTAAAACTAGAAAGAACAGTATCAAGATCAAAATGGCATTTCCAGATGTGTGCTGAGTAAAAACAAAGTTTTTTGACAATGTCTTACTCCATAATCGTAAGAAATCCCAGCAGCTAGGCCAGGCCCCGGCTGGCACAAGAGGTAACTTTTAAATAAAAGTCACTTATGCTCCCAGAATGCTGCCTGAAGACAGCAGTGTCTCTCTTGGTTTGCAACCACTTTTTTACACAACAATTACCTGAAATTATTTTTGTTAGATTTCAGACCAGGTATCATAGAATCATGGAATGTCCTGAGTTGGAAGGGCCCCACAAGGACCATCGAGTCCAACTCCTGGCCCTGCACAGGACAACTCCAAATTCACACCATGTGTCTGAGGGCCTTGTCCAAGTGCTTCTTGAATATCTTCGGGCTTGGCACCGTGACTGCCTCCCTGGGGAGCCTGTTCCAGTGCTCCACCACCCTCTGGGGGAAGAACCTTCTCCTAATACCCAACCTAACCCTCCCCTGGCACATCTTCCTGCCACTCCCTCAGGTCCTATGGTTGGTCACCAGAGAGAAGAGATCAGCACCTGCCCCTCCTCCTCCTCCCCTTGTGAGGAAGCTGCAGACCGCCATGAGGTCTGCCCTCAGCCTCCTCTTCTCCAGGCTGAACAAACCCAGTGACTTCTGCCGCTCCTCGTGCAGTTTCCCCTCTAAACCATTCACCGCCTTTGCGGCCTTCCTCTGGACACTCTCTAGTAGCTGATCCAAAGATGAACAAACAGCTTTTGGTTTCACATCACTCCTCAATTGCCCAAAACTTTCATTTTTAATTTGAGGTTCTGTAGTTGTAACTTTTGCTTTAAAATGCGATTTTAAATATGAGCAGGTAGATGACATAGGTACACACGATGCGCAGGCGCGTAAGCCAGCGGCTGGCAGAGATGCCGCAGGCCTGCTCCCTACGCAACACGGGCGATCGGGGTGGATCAACCCTCTTAAGGACTGTGCCTTCACCTTCCCGTGGAGTTTCCCACCCCAAGCAGCCGAGGGGCTGATGTAACACTGTGTAGCGAGTTACATCTGAGTGACCACATCGTGACTCAGTGTCACGACATCGCGGTTCAGAAGGAGGCCCTGGGTGGGGACCAAACCCCGAGGTGCCAGTGGAGACACCTGCATCCCCTCAGGGCTGGCCGCCCACGTTACCACCATGTCCCCAGGGCCTGGGCGGCTGCTCGGGGCCGGCGCCGACTGACGGGCCCTGCCCGCGGGCTCCGACGGCCCCGCCGGGCTGCCAAGGGCCGTGTCCGCCCCGCCAGGGCCCGGCCCGGGGCCGCCGCAGGGCCCCCGCCTCACCGCACCTCCCTCGGGGGTGCCGGGGGCGCTGCGGGGCCGGGGCGCCCCGCGGCGGGAGGGACGGCGGGGCGCCACGGCCGAACCTCCGCCACGGCGGGCCCCGGCCCGGCCGGGGTCGGTAACCATGGAAACTTCCAGAACGTCCCCCCGGCCCCTGCGCTGCCCTCGCCATGACGGCCGCCCCCAGCCAATGGGCTCGCTCCGCTTGGCTCACGCTTCTCTGTTGATAGGTTCGCGACGCCGGCGCGCTGAACCAATGGGGTGGTGGGAGCGGGGCGCGCCAGGCATGTCAGAGGGACCGCCTGATCCTCACCAATGGAGGAAGGCCAGCTTAGTAGCAGCTAACCAATGGAGGGGCTCCAGCGAGGGCTCCGCAGCCAATGGCGAGCCTCCACGAAGGAGTAACGGAAGGTATATAAGGGCGGGCGGCGCGGCCTGGGCGCTCAGCAGCAGTTTGGGGGTGCGGGGCCATCGTCTGCGGCGGCAACGGCGGCGGTAAGGGCCGGGCCGGGGCGGCGGTGAGGGACGCGGCACGGAGGGTGGGGGGTCCGGTGTGTGTGAGGGGCGGGCGGCGGTAGCGGCGGCCGCGCACGTGGCGCCTCCATTTTGTGACGGGCGGTTTCTCGGCAGGGCGGCGCGGGCGAGCGGTCTGTCGGCATGAGGCACCTCCTGTTGGCGCTGCTGCTGCTGCTGGGCGCCGCGCGGGCGGACGACGAGGAGAAGAAGGAGGACGTGGGCACGGTGGTGGGCATCGACCTCGGCACCACCTACTCCTGGTGCGTGGGGGGCGGCTGGGCCTGTGGGCCCCGGCCGGGGGGGGGGGGGGCGGCTGGGCCCCTGGGCTGGGGGGGGGGAGCGGTCTGTGGGGCCCCGGGAGCGGGGAGGGGGCGTGGAGAGGGAGCGGCGGAAGCGGGGGTGCGGGCCCCAGCGCCGCCTGACTGCTCCGCCACCCCGCAGCGTGGGCGTTTTCAAGAATGGCCGCGTGGAAATCATCGCCAACGACCAGGGTAACCGCATCACGCCGTCCTACGTGGCGTTCACGCCCGAGGGGGAGCGCTTGATCGGGGACGCTGCCAAGAACCAGCTTACGTCCAACCCCGAGAACACGGTGTTCGATGCCAAGCGGCTCATCGGCCGCACCTGGAACGACCCTTCCGTGCAGCAGGACATCAAGTACCTGCCCTTCAAGGTGGGCCTCGAGCGCGGAGGGGTGGGCGGCGGGAGAGGGCCTGCGTGTTGGCGCAGGGGAGTGGGCTGCAGGTGCTGCCTACCTTCCTCTTCTCTGGGAAAGGCGAGGCTGCTGCATCATGGCGCCCTTTTGAGCAACTCTGCAGAGGGTTAGGGTGCAGTGCTGTGGCTGTGGTGTATAGACAACAGTTCCATGTGCTAGCTAGCGTTCACATTGTGTCTGTTACAGAGGCTTTGCTTATGCTTAATCTTCAGAAAGAAAGAAGCCTAAGATAAATGCGAATAATTCTGTGAACTGTTGGAATGGGACAGTATATGTTGTTCTTTTTAGGTTGTTGAAAAGAAAGCCAAGCCCCATATTCAAGTGGATGTTGGAGGTGGACAGACAAAAACATTTGCTCCTGAAGAAATTTCTGCTATGGTCCTGACAAAGATGAAGGAAACTGCAGAGGCTTACTTGGGCAAGAAAGTAAGTTTATGAAGTGCTACTAGGGAGAACTTGGAGCAGCAGCTTTACAAAACTAAAGATGGGTGGGCTGAACGTGTGGGCTAGTCTTGCAATCCTAAACTGTGTGCAGTGCTGCTGGCCCCTCAGGCAGCCCAGTTGAATGGGCTCAGCTGATGGTGGGTTTTTACTTCTCTTTAAAGAACAATGGGGTATTTGTTATTAGCATTGCTATGGTTATTTATAAGCTGTGTGCTTTTTTCATTTCTATAACAAAATTGTATTTCCTATCCCTTATTCAGGTTACCCATGCTGTTGTTACTGTGCCAGCCTACTTCAATGATGCTCAGCGTCAGGCTACGAAAGATGCTGGAACAATTGCTGGGTTGAATGTGATGAGAATTATTAATGAGCCGTAAGTAGCCTAACCTTTCCTGCCTGCTGGGCAAGGGGGGGTGGGTGGTAGTCCCAGATTTCTGAACGGGCCGTTCCCTGTTACAGAACGGCTGCTGCCATTGCTTATGGATTGGACAAGAGAGAAGGTGAGAAGAACATCCTTGTGTTTGACTTGGGTGGTGGAACTTTTGATGTCTCCCTCCTCACAATTGACAATGGAGTCTTTGAAGTTGTGGCTACTAATGGTGACACGCACCTGGGTGGAGAAGACTTTGACCAACGTGTTATGGAACACTTCATCAAACTCTACAAGAAGAAAACTGGGAAAGATGTTAGGAAGGATAACAGAGCTGTGCAGAAGCTAAGACGGGAAGTGGAGAAAGCAAAGCGAGCCTTGTCATCTCAGCACCAGGCTAGAATTGAAATAGAATCCTTCTTTGAAGGAGAGGATTTCTCGGAGACACTTACTCGAGCCAAGTTTGAGGAGCTGAACATGGTAAGTTCAGAAAGGTAGAGTTACATTGCCTCGGCTCTAGATTGGAGACTTGTGGGTGAGCAGCGTGTCATGCTGTGGTACCACATTATGGGGTATAAATAACTCTGCTTGCACTAAAAAGCAGGCAGCTGCTATTGCCGGGGTAGCTGGGGCTGTGTGTGCGTTAATGACAGCTGAGGTCTCATCAAGGCTGGTCATAAGGCAGTTGATGTTCCTCTATAGAGGTTGTACCCTTTGTACCCTACGGCTGCGTAACTCGGAGGCTGGGCACGTGAGGGAATACGGTCTTAGAGTCCTGGGCTTTCTTGGTCTTTGTAGGACCTGTTCCGTTCCACTATGAAGCCTGTTCAGAAAGTTCTGGAAGATTCTGACCTGAAGAAGTCTGACATTGATGAGATTGTTCTTGTTGGTGGCTCTACTCGCATCCCCAAAATACAGCAACTAGTTAAAGAGTTTTTCAATGGGAAAGAGCCTTCTCGTGGCATTAATCCAGACGAGGCTGTAGCCTACGGTGCTGCTGTCCAGGCTGGCGTTCTCTCTGGGGACCAAGATACAGGTAATGACACCTTCACTGTCATTCCGAGAGCATTGACTCTCACTAGTGGGTATTAGTTATTGACAAATGTAGTAGCACTTCTTTTTCTAGTCCTTAAGAAGTCTTGTGTGTCTGAGACCTGAGGATCCTGTTGGCAGTGATGAGATGTGTTGTTTCTTTCAGGCTGAAGTCATGTCAGTCTTGCCCTTGATCTGTTACAGGTGACTTGGTCTTGCTCGATGTCTGTCCTCTGACACTTGGCATTGAGACCGTCGGAGGTGTAATGACTAAACTGATCCCAAGAAACACTGTTGTTCCCACAAAGAAGTCTCAGATCTTCTCCACGGCTTCTGACAATCAGCCAACTGTGACGATCAAGGTCTATGAAGGTAAGTGTCCCCTGTGGTGGTACATGTTGACAGCTGGAATTTGTCCATAGGTCTTTAATACTTGCTACTGCCTTACACAAAGGCTGAGGGGGTTTCTAGACAGTTACAGATCTCTCTGTATGGAGAAGGGCTTGGTAACAGTGCTAGCTTTCTGAAGCTGCTCAGGTTGGGCTTCTTGACCTGCATCAAAAGCTGTTACAGACTTTCTTTTTTCAAAATGTCTTTTCTCATGGTTCTCTTCTGAAATGCTCCTCAGTAAGAAGTGATACTGTAGGAGGTGTTTGGACAGATGTCAGGGTGAAGTGAAAACCTTACTTTTAAAGTCTGTAGCTCATGGTTTCATGAAGTACAAACCACAGCTAGGAAAGAAACCACTGTATGTAATTGTGTCTTGTAGGTGAGCGTCCCCTCACCAAGGATAATCACCTTCTGGGAACTTTTGATCTCACTGGAATCCCTCCCGCCCCTCGTGGTGTCCCCCAGATTGAAGTTACCTTTGAAATAGATGTGAACGGAATCCTCCGCGTCACAGCTGAAGACAAGGGCACTGGGAACAAAAACAAGATCACAATTACAAATGATCAGAATCGGCTGACGCCAGAAGAGATTGAGAGGATGGTTAATGATGCTGAGAAGTTTGCTGAGGAAGACAAGAAGCTTAAAGAACGCATTGATGCCCGGAATGAACTGGAAAGCTATGCCTATTCTCTGAAGAATCAGATTGGGGACAAGGAGAAGCTGGGTGGTAAGCTGTCATCTGAAGACAAAGAAACAATAGAGAAAGCGGTAGAGGAAAAGATTGAGTGGCTCGAAAGCCATCAGGATGCAGACATTGAAGACTTCAAAGCAAAAAAGAAGGAGCTGGAGGAAGTTGTTCAGCCGATCGTTAGCAAGCTCTATGGCAGTGCGGGCCCTCCCCCTAGTGAAGAGGAAGCAGCAGAGAAGGACGAGTTGTAGATACTGGCATCTCTGGATGGTGTGTGTGTATATATTGGACTCAGGAACACTTGTTTAAAATATTGAACTCTTAATTTGGAATGTAACTTTGAGTCTTCACTCGTGAGTGGAGCTGGAAACGCTAGCCCAACGTGGCTGTATGCTGCTTTTCGTTAGCAGTTGCTTGATGTCTGGGGAGGGAAGGGTAGCCGGGGGGGACTGTAAATGCGAAATGGGTTTAGAAGTACTGGCAGTGGAAGTGTACTATTTAACAACTCCGTCGTGTGGATTTGGTGTAGAACTTTTCTACCTGAAGTGACCACAATAAATTTGTTATTTACACTGGACTTTGTTCTAGTCTTGTTTCCCATTACCCAGTTGCAGCACCTAGTTCTAACCAGGCTCATGCCCAAGCGGTAGGATTCAGAGTGCCCTGCAGTGTGGCACCCCTCTGAGGTAAGCCTTCTGTGTGAAGGGAGCAGCCCTGCCCTCCAGAGCTGTATGCCTCCCCAGGCCTGGCTGCCCTGCGGCTTCTCCTGGGGAAGGGAGCCCTGAGGTTACTTCATGTGGGGAAGGCTGGAAAGGGAAAGACTGAGGGGCTTGAAAGCTGTAACAGTGCTGACACAGCAGGCTTTGCAGATTGTGAGTTCCTCTCGGCCTTGGCGCTGCTGCTCGGTGCCCGTGAGCCTTGCTGAGCACAGGGGAGGCCTGATAGAGGGTGACCACGCCTCTTCAGTGCTGACAGGCTGACCTACCCCTCAAGCAGTGGGGAAGGGTGGTGCAAACAGCTCCACAAGTTTGGCATCTCTTGCCCTCCATCATATGGGAGCTCCTGACAAGCACTACACCCTGCTGCTGAAGTGTGTAGAATGGTAGTGATGCTCACGGTGTAACAGATCCTCCCAAGGAAGGGGGTTAGTCCGCCTGAAATGCTGCTGAAGGGTGTGCGCTCTCCTTGCTGCTTGTGCAGCTTTGCTGGAGCCTGTGAGCTGCTTGCTGGAGCAGAGCTACGTGCCTGCATCAGTGATGATGCAAACTGCAACACAAAGCAGGTGAGGGAGAGCAGACTTGCTTAACTACAAATACAATTTCCTGCACTATTAAAACTTTTCAAGAGCTTTATTAGAGTCTCACATGAGACAACAGATCAGTTTTCTGGAGATTAAAAACTAGTCTACACCTCATAAATGTTCTGTAAAAAAAAAAAGCCTCATTGGAACTCAGTCTTTTTTTATTTAACCATGCCCCTTGTTCAATCTATGGGATTAGACAAGAAACAGAGCTGGGCACAGAAGGAGCTTTTGTGGTGCCTGCTCTAATACCTCCTTAGAACAACTTAGTACTTCCCATTTTCCCTGGTGTAGGGGAACATTTCTTTTTTTGTTTTCATTCACTTATTTTCAAAATAGTGAAAGCTAAAACTCCAGTTGTCCCCCCAAAGGCTGTTTCCAGGTAATGCTGTGGCTTTGCAGCTAGAAGTGTTTTTGTAGCCAACCGTGTGAGTGTCTCCTGGCAGAAAGCTGTCCAGAGACAGCCCAAACCACTGCAGGCTCTCACATTCCAGCAGCCTGTGGTCAAGTGTCAGGGCTGAAGCCGCTCTGCAGCACAGCCCACCCGGGGAACACTGTGCCTGCTGTCAGCAGGACAGCACACAGAGACAGCACCCGCACTGCAGCAGGGTGCCTTAGCACAGTGCCATCTGTTTGTTTGGGGGTAAGAATTTGTTTATTGGAAACAAGAACTAACTTAATTGGACAGCACTATAAAAACCGTGTCAAAGAGGCTGGTGCTGTGCAGGGCTGCAGCTCCGTTAGTCAATCAGGCTGACGAGGCAGTCCCTGTATATTTCCCCCTGCATGTCCATCCCACCAAATATCAACAGTAGATGCACAATGGTGTCTTCGGCAGCCCCCTCCTCCCCTTGGCTCTTCCAGAGGGGGCCAGCTTTGTCACCCCCTGACACGGTCGACTCCTTCCCAGCTTTGTCCTCCCCGGTGACAGCTCCGGACTCTCCGCTCCTGCCAGCCCGCCAGGGAATAACGCACATGGCGTGGTCCAGCCTCCCCGGGGGCAGGGGGGAATCAAACTGCAGGAGCGTCCACTGCTGCTTCTCTGCAGTGCAAAGATACACGTTCACATCTTCAAACGTAGCTTCACAGGCTTAAAAAGCATGCTGGCACAGTGACATCGTGAATTGGACTAGTTTTCAACACTATGGAGCATTTCAGCGTTTAGCCTTGTACCGGTGTAACTCCAGTGCAATGACAATGACTGCCAGGAGCTGCCCAGGGACTGAGGCGACAATGCATTTCCCAACAGATGGGCATTTACCGTGCACAGCTGACAGAAGTTTCCCTACCTGTGTGGTACTTGTATGCGGTGTCTAGTGTCCCGTCTGGACCTATTCCACCAAAAATGTACAAGTGGTCTTTAAACACAGCTGATGCGTGGGATGCCCGTCCTCCCGGGACATCGCCAGTGGCTGCTATCTTAACCCACCTCATGTCATCTGTTGGGAGGAAAAGAACATGTCTATGGTTATGCTTTATAAGAAACCCACAAGTTTCGTTGTTTTAAACAAATACGGTAATATTTTAAGCACTTAAGGACCGACCTTTTAGAAAAAAGGTTCCCCAAAATCAAAACACATCACACAGCAGCTATCGCTCTGCAGTACCTACATCCATACTTACTTATATCAATGCAGAACAGATCACTGTAAAAAATATCACCAGCTAAACCTCCGTGTATGAAGAGTTTGGTCCCGACTGCAACCACGACGTGTCCGTGCCGAGGAGAGGGGGGATCACCATGAGTGTCTGGCTGGGACCAGGTCAAGGTGGCTAAAAACAGGAGCACAGATGCATTAGGGAGAAGGCTCTGGAACCAGTGACCCCAGAGCCCTGCTGAGGCTTCCTGAGGAGGTGCCTCCAGCGGGGTCAGAGAAGAGTTAATGCCATATGATAAAGCACAGGCAAGCCCCCGACGGAGCTCTGTGTGCCATTTGGGTCACCCAGCAGCAGGACAGATTCATTCAAACTGGGAGTCAAACCCTTTCTGGGGCACGCAGGGCCGTAAGAATGAACGGGACAACACCAACAAGTACGTGAGCAGCACGGGACGATGCCACCACGGAAAGGAGTCAGCTAGTGGGCAAATGTGACAAACTGCTCCCATCTCCCACGGCATTCCTCATCCCAGAGCTTTACGCTGCCGTTTTGACCCAAATTCCCAGTGACTACATAAAGGTAAGTGCATTTCAACAGCAAGGAACACCCACCCATCCATTTAAACTCATAGCCAAAGCAGGGGCCCAACATTTCCACGTCTTTGAATCTGAAACACAGAGCTCCCATTCAACAGAGGACGGATTCCTTCACACCTCCAAGGTACCTGTGTCAAACACATGAAGCTGCTGGTCCGTAACGGGTTCTGCTCCTTTATCTCCCCCTCCAAACACATACAGACAGTCTCCTATGGCTGCCGAGGATGTGTGGAATGTCCTAGGCAGCGGCTGAACACCATGCACTTCAGGGGTCTCCCAGGTTCCTATTTCTAATGAAGGCGTTTAATTAACACAGTAATCAATATGGTAACAGAAAACATGCTCTGCTCCCCCTCCCCGGGATGGCCACAGTGACGGGGCCTGGCGGCGGCTTTGGGCTGTCCCGTCCCATGCGCCCACGTCCCCCCGCGGTCTCGGAGCCAGCCCTGGGCCCCACACCCGCTCCCCAGGGCACAGTGGGGTGAGCGCCGAGACTGAGCCCGCAGGAAGCCCCGAGTGACGGGGCCGCCCTCCGGGCAGCCTCCCGGGGCGGGCGGTCCGGGGCCCGGTGCGCAGGTCCTCGGGCACTCACCCGGGTCCAGCACCTGGACGCAGCTCCGGTTCCCCGCCGGGTGGGCGCCGCCGAACACCCAGAGGCGCCGGGGGGCGGCGGCGGGCAGGAAGGTGGCGTGTTCGTAGCGGGGCCGTAGCCCCCTCCAGCCGGCCGGGGCCCAGCGGTGCTCGCCTGCGGGCACAGGGAGCGCGGTCGGCGGCGGCCCGGCAGACCCCCGGTACCCCCCTCCCGGTAACCCCCCCAGTTCCCCCGCCCGGCCCGGCCCGGCCCTCACCCAGCTCCACGAAGTGGGCATCCGCGAAGGCGCCGGCGGGGTCGGCGCCGCCCAGGAGGAGGACGCGGCCGGTCCCGCTGCCCGGCAGGAAGAGGCAGCCATGGCCCACGCGCCCGCGGGGCCGGTCACCGCGCGGCGACAGCCGGTACCTGCGGGAAGCGGCGGGGGGGCGGGCTCAGCCATGGCGGGGCCGGGCAGGCCGGGGTCCCCCCCCCCGCCCCACTCACCACTTGCCCGGCCACGGGCGGCACCCCGGGCCCAGCAGCGGCAGCGCCGGCGGCCCCATGGCGGGGTGGGGCGGGGCACGGCTACCGGCGGCGGCACTGGGCGGAAGTGGCTACCGCCTTCCGGCCCGCGCCCGCCGGAAGTGCCCCCAGCTTCCGCTGGCGTCGGCGGCCCGCGCCGCTCCCCGGAAGTGCCGGGCTCCGCTTCCGGCCCCGAGCCGCTGTCCCAAGATGGCGCCGCTGGACCTGGACAAGTACGTGGAGATCGCGCGGCTCTGCAAGTACCTGCCCGAGAACGACCTCAAGGTGTGGCCGCGGCCCGCGGGGCGGGGCGGGGGGCCGGGGCGGGGGGACCGGGACCGGGGCCCGGGCCCGTGCCGGTGCCGACCCGCTTTTCCCCCGCAGCGCCTCTGCGACTACGTGTGCGACCTGCTGCTGGAGGAGTCCAACGTCCAGCCCGTCTCTACGCCCGTCACCGTCTGCGGAGACATCCACGGGCAGGTAACGGGCAGGCGGCTCCGCCGCCGGGCTGCACTGGACCGCTGACCCAGCCCCAACCCAGCCCTGCCTAATCCGGCCCAGCCCCAGCCCCAGCCCAGCCCAGCCCAGCCCGGCCCAGCCCAGCCGGTGCAGGCCCCGGGGCCGGTCCCCGCCGGCGGGCGCAGCCCTCAAGGCGTCGCTTTCTCTCTGCAGTTCTATGACCTGTGCGAGCTGTTCAGGACCGGTGGTCAGGTCCCCGACACCAACTACATCTTCATGGTATGTGCATGCTGGGCTCTCCCCTGTCTCTTGGCAGGTGTTTGAAAAAGGAGCTTAAAGTTTAAATCCTGACATGCTTAGTGAGTTTCAGACCTTGCCTGTGAGTGTCGCGTTTGCTTTTGCTGTTTGGTTACTGCGTATGGGTTTTATTTTGCTGAGTAAAGCGCGAGCTGCGTGGTGTGAGGGGACGCAGGAAGGGAGGAGCGCGATGTCTGTCAAGCGGAGCTGTGCCGGTGGGGCGGCAGTGTCCTGCCTTAGCAGGGGGCGTGCGGAGGGTCCGTCGGGTTGTGTGTCAGGGCAGCTCTGGACAAGTGCGGTGGTGTCAGGACGGCGTGCCAGCTCAAACTTGAAACTCCCGGTGGCCAGAGAACATGTTCTCATAGATCCAAGCAGGTCCTGGCTTCCCTTCGGCGTTAGTTTTCTTTATGTGCTGTGAGGAATTTAGAACGGATGTATCACTTTGCATTTTTACATTTGACTGTTTCTCCATTTACAAATATTTTTTTGACTTGCAGGGTGACTTTGTAGATAGAGGTTATTATAGCCTTGAGACTTTCACTTACCTTCTTGCATTAAAAGCTAAGTGGCCTGATCGTATCACACTGTTACGAGGCAATCATGAAAGCAGGCAGATAACACAGGTGTATGGATTTTATGGTAAGTCTTTATCCAAACGATTTCTGAATGGGGGCTAACGCATAATAAACAAGTACAGCATCTTTCCCTTGGGAAACCTGTTTTGAATGCAGCACTCCCTGGGGCTTTCCTGGGACTAGATGGGAAGTGGGCTCAGTAGAACTTGCATGTTATACTTTGTTAACGTGATTGTTGTGTTTGTGAAGTAGAACGTGGTTTAGTGCCGATCTTGCTGCTCTTTTCCACCAGCATCTGGGTTTTCTGTTTGGTTTTTGGTGCCACACTCAATTTTAGAGACCAAGAAAGAGCACATATTTGTACAGAACATGCTCTGGGGTCTGGTAGTGAAAGGTTCGACACGACATCATGATGTTACTATAACGCCCCTTAAGTTTCAGTATAACTAAAAATCAGTATCACGCACAGAGTTTGCTGTGGAAGCTATTTATTGTCAACAGTGAGCATCTGGGAAAATGCCACTGGCAAGAAGTAAGCAACAGAACAACTGTGTGAAAAACAGAGGGAATTAAATTGCTTGGAGACTTCTTTGTTGTTTTGTGATGCTTTGATAAAACCTGAGGAAATGCTGGAAAATGTCTTAACACTGGCCACAAAGAATAATGTCTGTAACATACTTTCTTTTGGATAATGTGTTAACAAGAGCGAGTACAAACGCTCACAGGTCGCTTAAGAAACGCCGGCCCCTCAGGTTTATTGCCACATTCCTGTAGCTTTGAACAGAGCCACTGTAACTCCCATTGCTGGTGAGAATATCTTCCACGAGCCCTGGTCGGTTCAGGCTTTCTGCCTCAATTCTCCTGGATAAAATTCGCTACTCTAAGCCCTGGGCTGGTCTAGTCTAGGGGCAGTTCCCAGCCGTAGGAAGCAGCGGAAGCATCGCCAGCCGCGTTGCAGCAGACCCTGTGCGCTCTGCACCGCCCGGCGTGTTGCTCAGTAAGCAAGGACCGAGAGGTTCCTCGGTCCCTTCTGCGGCTGGGCCTGGCCAGCGGGAGGGCCGAGTGCTTCCTGCTGATCCGTGCTCCTGATAGGGTTTTTATTATACGTCTGACTTTCGAGTTCTGCTCCGAGTGTTCGCCTCTGACCTTATTACCTGAATTCCTTCTGACCCATTAAGAAGAAAAAAATTCTCTGTTTAACAGATGAGTGCCAAACCAAATACGGAAATGCTAACGCTTGGAGATACTGTACCAAAGTCTTTGACATGCTCACAATAGCAGCTGTAAGTGTAAACACCACGTTACAAAAATACAAGTAGATTGTCTAAAACGTGACTGCTAGAGTTGGTGACCTGTAAGGGTCGCGCCAGTAGCGTTCTGGGCTGGATTAAAATACTGAGTATTTCGCACACGTGTCTTTTTTTTCCTGCAGTTAATAGATGAACAGATTCTCTGTGTGCACGGTGGCCTCTCTCCAGACATCAAGACACTTGATCAAATTCGAACCATTGAACGTAATCAAGAAATTCCTCACAAAGGCGCCTTCTGTGACCTTGTTTGGTCTGACCCAGAAGACGTCGATACGTGGGCGATCAGTCCGCGAGGAGCAGGCTGGCTCTTCGGAGCAAAGGTGACGAATGAGGTAATGACACTGTGGTATGGGACGTAAAGTAATTGCAAAGGTACGACATAAATTGGAGCGTTCAGCTACAAGTTTGATGTTTCCCCGAGTGACGAACAGATATGGGCGCTGGGACATGACGACCTTTCCGTGTGAGACCACTGTGAGTAAGTTGTGGTGGTGGAGGAGGCTCACTTGAGCCAGCTTGAAAAAATGAGCCATTTGAACTTCATAAATACAACTGCCAGATGTGATGATACTGATGTTGCTTTTAAAAAGTATAATGCAGTGAGGCTAACTAGCATCACTAGGGTTTGTGCAGAATACTTTTCTAAGGATTTGGGAGAAAAAAAAATACCATTTTTCTTAACTGTTCTTGAGTTAATTTTTGTTACTTTGGAAGGCAGCGCGCAGACGTCTTGGGTGGGGCCGACGCTTGCTGACCTTCCCTGGCTCCTGAGCTAGCCGCACTCCGAATGCCGTGCTCATGCCGCACACGTCGTCTCTGCGGCCTTGGGGCAGCAGGTGCAGGAAGGGCTGAGCCTTGCCAACGGCAGGGGCTCAGCCATCACCTCTGTTTCATGGGTGTTTGTCCCTGCCCAGGTCTCAAAACCCGAAGAGTTTTTTTAGCGCACTGGGTGAAAAAGCTTCTCTGTGACCCCTCCGTGGGGCCAGGGCTGCGGCTGGGTGGGGGCTGTCCTGCTGGCCGCAGCATGCAGCTGCTCAGAGAAAACTGACCTTCCTTTTCTTTCCTTCACAGTTTGTTCACATCAACAACTTAAAACTCATCTGCAGAGCGCACCAGCTAGTTCACGAAGGCTATAAATTCATGTTTGATGAGAAATTGGTAACGGTATGGTCTGCTCCGAATTACTGCTACCGCTGTGGAAATATTGCGTCAATCATGGTCTTTAAAGATGTAAATACGAGAGAACCAAAGTTATTCCGTGCAGTTCCAGATTCAGAACGTGTAATTCCTCCTAGAACAACCACGCCGTATTTCCTCTGAGACCTCTCCCCGCCTGCTGCCGCCCTCTCCCCCTGTACTGCCCCTTTACAATATACTTTTTATTGAGCACTTTGCTGCTGAAATGCTGCCTCTTGCCTTTTTTATTTTTAAATTATCTAAATTTATTGTGTATTATGGTGTCTGTAGCGAGTTTCTCCCCACCCCCAAGATTAATTTCAGGGTATTTGTAATTTGTCCTTGAAACTCATACTACTGCATGTCGTTCTTACGTAGTTCTGGGTTAAGACGAAACGTTTTCCTTTAACCACGGCGACGCCCGGGCAGCGGCTCCGTCCCGGTCTGTTCATTGCGCTTTGCGTTCGGTGAGGAATTTCAGCAGCAAAGTCCCCCCCGCCGCGCGCGGCGGCCGCCCCGGGCCGGGCCCGGCCGCGCTGGAACCGAGCCCTCCCCGTCGTAGCGTGTTTTAAGTGGATAAAAATAAAGTGGTCGAAGGGCCGCCCCGGCGGGTGCCGGTGTCCGGGGCTCCGGTCACAGCGGCTGCGTTTGTACGTTAAAAATCATCGTTCTGGTGTTTTTTCAGACGCCGTGTGTGTTTAATAAAGCCGTGCTCAGCTGAGCCCCGCCCAGAGGGGGAGCGGCGCGCGGGGCGGGGCGGCGGCGGTTCCGGTTCCGGCGGGGCGGGGCGGCGGTTCCGGTTCCGGTTCCGGTGGCGGGCGGGCGGCGGCATGGCGCGGAGCACCCTCTCCTCCCGCTTCCGCCGCCTCGACATCGACCAGTACGACGAGAACCGCTTCGTGGAGGAGCCCGAGGAGGCGGCGGCGGCCGAGCCCGACGCCGGCCCCGAGGTGGAGGCGCTGCTGAGGCAGTATCCTTTGGGGCCGGGGGCGGGCGGGACCGGGACCGGGACCGGGCCCCCCCCCCGCCGCCTCCCGCCTCGCCGGGCACGGCCCCGAGCGCGGCCTCCGCCGGACCCCGGCGGGGCTCTCCCGGGCGGGCGGGCGGGGCGGCGGGGGGGGGGGGGGGGGGCGTTCCGCGGAGCCCCCGAAGCCGCCGCGTTGCTAAAACCCCGCACGCCGTCGCCGTCGGCGGCACCGGGGCCGCTGCCGGAGCCGTTTGAGTCCTTGACCCCGCGCCGCAGAGGGGAGGCGCTGCGCGCCTTCCACGCCGCCCTGCGCAGCTCCCCGCTGGGCGCCCGCGGCGCGGCGGCCAAGGTGAGCGGGGCGGGGGGCTCGGCTCGGCCGGGCGGGGGGGCTTTGAAGCGACACAGGGACCCCCGGCGACCCGGCCGCCCCCCGGCGCCGGTGCCCAGCGCCTCGCCGTGTGTCCTGCGCGGGCCATCCGCTGATGTTCGCCCCTTTCCTTCTCCTCGCTCCTGAAACCTGACGTGAGAACGTTCTCGCCCGCTTGGTGACAGAAACAAGGCAGCCTTCGGCGCAGCCGCCGGTCCTCTCAGCGCACCGGGTCGAACACGAGCCTTGGGATCGTCGCCAGCTCGGCCGGTTCTCACGTTATCCTCCTTTCCTTGTCTTTGCAGGAGCAGGCTCAGGGAACCATGCTTAAAGTCCTCACCTCTTTTAAAAGCAGTGAAATAGAACAAGCAGTGAATTCTTTAGACAGAAATGGCGTTGACTTGTTAATGAAGTACATTTATAAAGGATTTGAAAAGCCAACAGAAAATAGCAGTGCAATATTACTTCAGTGGCATGAAAAGGTATGTGTTTGGTGCTCTTGGCTCAGCCGTGCTCTGCAGGGTCCTTGTTAGTGCCTTCGTCAGAGCTCCCGCAAGAGAAGCCGGTGACGGCAGGGGGCTCATCCCCAAGCAGCACAGTAACTGGCATTCCCTTTTATCTTTGGTCTTTTTGAGCTTGGGCTCGTTAAGCCTTTGCCGGTATGTCAAAGCTGACCCTCAGCCAGGGGGAGAGGTGAGACTTGTGGCAGGGCAGTGTCTACTGGAGGAAGCACTGCGCTGCCTTTGGTGCCTAACAACTGCAGTGGCGGCACCGAGGAGAAGGGGCTGGCGGTGGAGGTGTGGGTGGTTCAACGGTGTAGCTGGTGGCGTTCCTCTGGAGCCGAGTGTTCGGCCGAGGGGGGGCTCAGGCTGGCTCAGGTCTGGCCGTTTTCATCAGCTGAGCACTGCTAGCAGCGTACGTGTCACAGCTCAGCAACAGCATTTAGCAAAAGTGTTTGCTTTGCACAGGAGAGGCTTTTGAGATCTCCAGAAAGATTCCACTGGGATCCGGAGCGGTCCTCTCACGATTCTGTGAGGTGACTGTTGCGGAGGGTAGGACGCATTCATCAGCTGGCTGTTGAACGTTCCCTCGCCGCGACAGGATTAGGCTCGCGAAGCAGCTGCTCGGTGCCACTGCCCCAGGCAGGAATCCCAGGGAAATCTTCCCCAGCTGCAGGGGTTTTAGCCACAGCCGGGCTGTCAGTGCTCCTCCTAGGAAAAATGATCCCTAGGAATGCTGCCACTCCCTGCACCACCCTCGCTGTTGCAGCTTTCACAAAGTTGGGTGTTTTCCTCTGAGACATAAAGACAGAATCCGTGTAGAGTGACTCCAGCCATTAATAGCTGTCACTGGCTTTGCAGAACCCTGACGGGGAGGAGGACGGAGTTTCTCAGGACAGCAAAGAACATGCTTCTGCTTGATTTATTTATTTTTTTTTTTCCCTGTTGTTGTTTCCACTGGAGACTGTTTTCAGGTAACAGTGGGTGGGTGCTCCCGGTGTGCAATGTTACAAAACTCCACCCTAACTGGAAGGATGACAGTGTGCAGAGCGTGTAGGCACACGTAAAGCATCTCGTCCTCTTTGCTGTGAAAGGATCAAGGCAGGTCTGAAGCAGGCTGGGCAGGGTTTAAAACCTTGCTTGCGTGCTGCTTTTTAGCACTACCGGTAAGACGTGTGGCTTGCTCAGAGAGGAGTCAGCTGCTCAGTAGTAGTACCCGTCTGTCCGCTGGACGAGGCCCAGCTGTCATCCCCGTGTACGTCAGGTTTGGTAACTCGGGAGCGCTTACCCGAGTACAGCGCGTGCAGGTTCTGCTCCGAGCGGACACTTTGCAGTCATCTGTTTCCCAATGACAGCGAGGTGTCTCATCACTGTTCTCATTTCATACACTGCAACACCCACTGGGCTGTATCTGAACTATGTCTGCAAAGTAAACACGCCTCATTTCAAGTAGTCAGCTTTAATATTTATTTTCTCATAATCACATCCATCTTCTAGACTTTAGGAGGATATGTTATTTACACTGAGGGATGCAAATGAAACTGAAACGAGCCCTTCTTCCTTTCCCATTCAGGGATATGGGAGGTGAGATACCCTGCACCGTCAATGACATGTGACACGGGTATCCTCTAGATCCAAAAGATGGTTTGTTAGATTCTGGAGAATGTAATTTTCCCTTCAGATTTAGCGGTACATGGGTTACTAAATTACTGTATTTGCTTTTGTCTGCCCTTCAGTCCCTTGGCTCTTATGTCATGGAGTACATTTATAGAATATTACTATATATGTACTGCAATAATTAGAGCCAGAGATCACTCTCATCTGTATTTACAGAGGGGAAGTGAGGCACAAACTTCCCAAGATCAGAACAAGCAAGGATCTGAGCTCGCCCGTTAGCCTTTCACCTGCTGGCCTAAGTCAGTCGGAGAACGCACTGCAGAGGGGGGTCAGGGTGTGAATGTAGAACTTGCTGCCGCAGGAAGGTGAAGGCATCAGCAGGGCAGAAGGCACCTGCAGAGACACCAAGAGGTGGAACAACACGAGGACGGTATTTCCTGCTCTGGTGGGAGCAGCCAGCAGAGAGGCGCGCTGTGCTCTGGGGCTGCGTGAGCGCGCCGGCCCCTGCGAGCGCTTTGTGCCGGGCGACCCACCGCTGCCTGGCCTCGCGGCTCGGGGGCGATGCAGTTTCGTCACGGAAACCTGACGCTGTGTGATATGGTTTAGTACCTAAATTAACTGACTTAAAACATCTTTAATATCTGCATGTGCTAGAGAAAGCAAATAGATTTCCCCCAATTAACTGTTTTAAAGACTTGAGAGCAAAAAAGGGGTGGAATGAGGTGGAATAGCCCAAACTGCCTGTGTGTGAAAAGTTTTTGGAGAAGAGCCTTATGCTCTTCTGACATTGAACACGTAATTGTTCTTTTATGATGTGTTTTGCATGTGATGTGGTGACTCTTAACACCTCTCTCCTTTTTCCATCCCACAGGCGTTAGCAGTAGGTGGACTAGGTTCCATAGTAAGAGTTCTTACAGCAAGAAAGACTGTTTAAAAGACTTAACTTGAACCGAGACAACGCTCAGTTTTGGACTCAGAAGAAGGAATCAGCTGAAATGACACTGGTCCATCTTTACTAGAGATTGCAATCTACTGAAACACTACGGAAACCTCTTGGAATGCTTTCAACCTTGAAGGTGGGGGAAGAGTAAAGGCATTCCTGCATATTCCGACTATCAAATACAGGAGCCAAGACATTCTCCTGCTCCTTTTTTTAAAAGGCAGAGAGAAGGCACACTCCTGCCTCCTATTACTGTAAGTGAAGAGGTATTTTCAGATGCTGCTTTATCGAAGTGTGGTGATAAAAGATCCCGTGTGCACTGCTTATTTCAGAGGTAGCTGTGTCCTTGGCAGACGCAAGATCCTGACAGCTTAAGGGCAGGAGAAGCGTTCATTAGAAGGGCAGCTTTGTACGTACAGTCGAAGGACTAAATGGACTGGGGGGGTTGGTTTCATTGTAAAGTGCCTGCTGCATCAATAAAGTTTTTGGATCACATGAGTTAAGTAGTTTATTTTCCGCTAAATTGTAAGTCTGACACTCATTCAAAAGCAGGCCAGCAATATAGCAGTTCTAAGCTAAGCGTCCACCTTTGTCTGAATGTTCTTTACTCCAACTATTTACAGAATTTGTCCTCAAACCCAACTATGCTGGCTCTGGGAGTGAGATCATGCTCAGCTATACCAATCAAGGCTTCTAAGATGCAGTGAATATAATACATAATCATCCATGGTTTGATTTTTATATTATTGTCCATCCTGGAAAGTCAAGAAACTACTTCAGAACTTATGTATTAGTGTGTCCTCACCTTCTGAAGGACTTAGGTATAGCAAAGTGATCTGCTTCCTTTGAGTCAGTATGCACAGAAGTTTTATCCTTGATTTGGCCAGATGGACGGACACACCTACGCAAACCACCGCTGTCTCCACCGTCAGTTACAGCACCCTCGGCAAGAGCGTTGGGGTTGCACAGCATCCCTCGGGGGCTCGGCTGGCAGCGCGCGCCGTGAGCCTGGCAGGGTTATCTGCCAGGAAGGAGCCTTCCTTTTGGCACAAACGAGCGTACTCCAAGTGAAGCAGCTGCTCAGGGAGGCCCTGCTCCATTCAGACTTTGTTTTTATCAGCTGCTAAAAGTGCAGCAGCAGCTGTCCCTGGTGAGAGACAGCTTAGGAGGCAGAAGCACTCTGCCTGCCTCATTCCTGGCCTAGCTCCCTATGAGAAACTACGTGGCTGACACACCCATTCTTACCATGGGCAGAAGGTGGGTTTTGTTTCATGCTTTAAAATTCTCTCCGTTTTAAATAGCTATAGCATCCCAGTGGAGATAACCAGAACTATAAAGAGAAAGAAATCAAGATTAGGGTTTTGATCCAAAATGTATTGCACCACAAATTTTATAGTGTTTCATAGTATAATCCATATTTACAGCATAGAAGGAAAGAAATCCAATGGCCTTAGAAAGGATTATGTATACCACTGTCTTTATACAAGGGAAAGTGCATTAGCTTTTAAATATATGTATACACACCGTTCTTGCTCTGATATCTAAAGAAAATTCAACACTTAAGAACTAGTTCTTACAGTAAGTCAATCCTGTATGAGCTTTGGGATCTTAAATTGGAGTTGTGTCAGTGAATATATAATCCAAGATTTTATGTTGTCACTCTTTATTCTAGGCTGCCTGTACTGCCTTTCTTACTGTTCAGCAGTAACCTTTCAATCCAGGATCAACATAAACCGATTAGTCATTCAGCAGGCATCAGCGTGAGTAGAGGGAATCCTGTCCCCTGGTCTCGGGTCCCACAGAAACAGGCCAGGGCAAAGGGATATTCTACAGAAAAAGACCTTGGAGAATAAATTCTTCCCAGAACCAACAGGGTTATCCTACTCCTGCTTTGTGTCAGCAGAGGAACAATTGATATAAACCCACTTTTTGATTGTCTATTTTCGTATTAGAGCAGAGTTGTACTCTTCCCATAAACTTACTTCCCTGTGCTATCATTCAGTGCCAAGGATCAGGTTACTAAGACTGCATTTGGACAAACTTTAGTGTACTAAAAAAATCCTGATGGTTTTCTTACCTTTAAATAAATACAGCCTAGCTCTAAACTGAGGAGTGGCGCTTGTGCCAAGGTAATAGCTACTGCGAGTACCTGCGTCTGGGATATGGCCGATATACAGCTGGGGAGGCCAGCCAGGGTATAGATCTGCAGCACATGTACCGCTCTGATAACTGACCTCACGTGGAAGGATACTTTCATCTTTACCACAGCACGAGTGTGCGTGGAAGCAGGAGGCAGCTCACGTGCTGTAACATCCTACATCTCGACTGCCACCACCAGGGTCATTCAGACCCCTGTTAGCAAAGTTAAAAACATGAACAGTGACTGTATCTCCACTAGAGGACAGGTTGAATTTTCTTGAATATATTTAATAACAGTATTGTTAGTAACACAAACCTCATCGTAAAAGAACTGCCAGAATTGCAGCCTGCTCATCGAGTTCCATACGTTTGTAGTCTTTTGAAAATATGTCCCATTTTTTAGAAGCCAGACTTACTGATGCTTCCCATTTTCATCTAGATTTCGCACTGGTGTTAATAACTAAGGGCAAAATTGTGCTTCCACTCTGTGAGGCAAGTGCCACCTTGGTCACCTTTTCTTAAGGGGGAAGGAAAACAAGCTGCCGGAACCAAGATTTATTCATTAAGAGTTGAATTTTGCCCTCAAAACCAAAAAACTCATGAGCAGCATTTCTTTTACCATGTAGTTAGGACACAGTTAGCAGCCCACTACATGTTCATAACAGTTTTTAAGCATCAATATTTGAAGTACAGAAAACCACAACCAAAAAGGCGGATACTGGTTATGAAGATTTGTTGCTAGCAGACTTCGAAGAAAAAAAATAAAAATCAAAGTGTTTAGTATCAATATTTTTCATCCTCTGTCACTAAGGTGGTGGTTTTTTTTTTTTTGTTTTGTTTTGTTTTTGTTTTG
The DNA here is from genome assembly GCA_031468815.1 of Morus bassanus. Lineage (NCBI taxonomy): Eukaryota > Metazoa > Chordata > Aves > Suliformes > Sulidae > Morus > Morus bassanus. The sequence goes on from CM062586.1 coordinate 1,300,097, forward strand.
GTTTTTTAAATAAAAGGTCTTCTTATGTGCATTTTCAATACCTGGAATTCAGCTTTCAAAATTTAAAATGGTTTACTATCCCTTCTTCCCAATGTTAACAACCTATGGTACAGGCTAATAGATTAGTTGTAAAGGCGACTGAGTATTAGGTACTATAATTAAGACCATTTTAAATATTATTTTTCTTTAAGAAAAGTAAAATCAGACAACTCTAAAGTTGTGCTCTCAAATTAAATAATCATCATCAACATGCAGCCTTCAGGACTGCAGGCCAGGATATATGCACCTTAAATTACACAGTGATATGAAAAAATGCGAACTATTAGTTATGTCAGTATAACAAGGCAAGGCAGATTTCTTTTTTGGTTAAAGCTCCTGCTCCTGTTCTTTGAAAGGCATTTCAAACTGTCAGAAACTCAATACAATACTGCCAACACTTTTTTTAAATTGCTTGCTCTCCACAGCGAGACAAGGAAGCTTTGCTGTGCCTAGAGTTACCCAACTCTAGCCCTCCATAACAGCAGCTGGAATCACCGTCATAACAGATGCACGCGTTAGAAGCCTGAACTGCCAGCACCAGTATTAGTGAGGTCACCATTACCCTTTGGTGCCAAGAAAACAAGACCGATGAGCACAAGGAGCTGACTTCCATTAAGAGACCATCGAGGCAATGGTCCCAAATCCAACCCAGAGAGGTGTTTCAGTCTGTAGTGAAAATTTCTCCTTGCACAGTATTAGTTTTGTAAACAGTGTCAAAAGTTCTTGTACAAAATACTGCAATGACAGTGATTAAGGACACACCTGAATTAGTGTGTTCAGCGTTCTTTTCACAGAAAAAAGTGGCTAGATGCTGACTGCCCATTTTCAGGTTCCCTTAAGGCCACAGCGTCCTTGGGCTCGAGATAGACGGCCGGATACTGCCTTTAGGAGATGGCTTTGACCCAAACCATGACATCTAGGACAGGAAAGCACAATGCATGTTATGCTAGGTTCACACTTCTAAGAAGCTGAAGGTTTGAAAAAAAGAATATGGAACATAGGCATCTCCCCATCATTCGGTGGAAAGAACTATTTATAAAACAGAACGCTGCAGACTTCAGACTGAAGTGAAGATAGTTTCACACAATCAAATCTAGAAGAAACAGCATCCATTTTCCACAAGTGAAGATGACTGAAAATTACACTTACTGACTGAAGATTCCTTTAAAATAATTACAAATCTACAGTCATTTAAACACAGTACCTTTAGTTAATCTAGTATTAAACTGTTCTCTGAACAAGGTGGCAAATGTAGACTGAACATGTCCAGCTTATTGAGTGGGCAGAGATGGATGCAGGACATGGAAGGAACTGAGGCAGCACTCATTTATGAACGTTCACTAATAATCACAGAGCCAGGGACGTGCAGGAGATCTCATTTTATGCAATGGAAAGGAGAAACAGATCTAGGTGTCTAAGCCCAATGTCAAAATGATAAACCAAGAATTCAGCTTCCTGCTTTTAAACATTTGACTGTGGTCTAGCAAGGAGCTTCTAGCTTCCCTCCACGGGCTGAGTCTGCTGGGGAAAACTGTGCTGTTACTCCTCTGAAGCACTGGGAAGTTGCTGTTTCCCTCACTGAAATGGACAATTTCTGACATGTATGTATGTGATTAGCTAACATTTTAATAATAGATTACATTTATTATCGTAGCTAACATTTGGAAAAGATACTTTTCATCATCTCCCAGCATCTAAGAATTTTCATTCCATCTGCTGGGAGTCCTGTTAGAGACTATAAGTGGAACAGAACCCTTACCTTGTACTCCAAAGTTTCTTTAAGCATGTTTTCTTCCTCTTGTGAAAAATTCAGTAACACAGATACAGCTTTAATTAGATGGAATGCCTGAAAGAAACCACAGTATTTTGTTGCTTATGATGCTCTCGGGCTCTACAGTCTGGACTATGGTGCAGCACAGTTTTTCTGTAGGTTTGGTCACAGACTTCCTAGTGAAGAGCAGACCAGCAGCCTTCCGTTATCCCCAGTTCCCGGGGATATCAGGATGGCCTGCATCTTATTTCTTCTGTTTGTGTTTCCTGGGTTTCTGTTCTTTAACATTGGTTTGCATATTTTGGGGAAAGAAGACAAATGGGGAGCCCAGTCAGTTAGAATAGAGAAGAAGCTCGGCTCCTGTGGTGTCCCATTTTTTTTTAAGCTTTGAGAAGTTGATCAAACCAGCATGTAGGCAGGAAAGAATCAGGTTGGTTTAAATATACACTTAAGTGTATTAACTCTATAGTACTAATATTCTAAATGGGACATACTGTGCAGAGTTAGTGAGAGTGTCAAGCACTCAGGATACCATGGAGTCGCACAATTATTTCTTGATCTTTCCCACTGACTTGCAATTAAGCAAAAGTATATTGTTGGCATGACTCTTTCACCTTTAGCTTCTTTGACACCATGTGGAGAATGTGAAGGAGCTCCAAACACACAAGGAATTACCCCTTACAGATCAACAGCAAGTGGTTTATGTCTTTTTCTTGGGTTTTTTTGCTGTCTTTCTTAAATGTACAGCCACTCTAATTGCATACTCCATATGCTTTTTAGAGTAGTGCAGAGGGAATGTCTTGTAGCTTCAGATATTTAACTTCCAGACGTAACAACCTCTTAAAAATTCACATTTCCCTTTCATTTAGTTCATAATAATCTGTACTTCCAAACATATCACTGTTAGCTGTTTTGCTTCATTGTGCTCAGTCAGCCACTTTTTAAATGTAAAAGTATGGAACTGGCATAGAAGTGCCCTTAGCAGGTAAGAGGTGGCAGTTTCTAGACAAAGACAGACTCAGAAAGAGAAGGTAAGCGTACATCTTTACCTCAGATTCCCGGCAGGACATGAATTTTAGTACAACGTGTTTAAGGTATTCAAAGTTTATCTCCCTTGAGTCATTTAAATCAGAGTTGTTTGTGACAGTCACAGAAGCATTAGGCACTTCAGAATTTGCTTTTTCACGTACTTCAGGTACCTCACTGTCAGGCCTTATTTTCTAAAAAAAGAAAGAGAGAACTACATTGTAGACTCTGTCAGCTTGACACTGGGAGAGGATCTGGGTCCAAGATATCTAACACAGAGGGCTTGTATCCACAAGGTGCGTACAACCTGGGCATCAATAGGACAAGCTTCTCATCCTTCATGGGATCACAGTGGAAAAGCGTCTTCACCTCTCCCTAGACTCTAGGACAGAAGCTAGTTGCTGTTAGCATTACGTGTACATTACCCAAACCAGCATGGAACTGGCTCCATGGTAAAAACTATCACCTGGTAATTTTCTTTTATCACTAACCTACTCTGTGCCTTTCAAATGTGGGCTTTCTCCAAAACAATTTTCAAGCTCACAACAAAAATAACAACATCAGAATATTTTAAAACATCTGTTAATTTTTTTTTTTTTAAAATAGAAGAATTTTTTTCTTGGCAAGGAAAACTATTGTAAAAGGGATTAAAGGGGACCTTACCCTGTGGCAGGTATTGCTCCCATGGTAAAACTCAGCTGAAGGCAGCTAAGCAGCAATCAAACCTCAGTTGTCCACTCTACAGAAGTCCATTAAATGCCCAAGATTACCAAACACAGGTCTTCTGTAGCTAAAATTCTCTGCTGCAAGAGCTGAGTGCTGACTGCTACCTGTCACACCATCCATTCAATAAATGATCCAGAATAACGTACTTCCTTAATTTAAGGGTTCACCCGTCTCCCTGCCAACACAAGGAAACTGCAGACGTCCCTAGTAAAAAAATTATGCTCCAGCTAGCAGTTAAGCTTTTGGAATGAGTAGTGCAAGTAACTGTCGGTAAGTGCCAGCTGAAGAGACTGAAAAAACATAACCCTTACCAACTCCTTCTGGAGGGTTTTCTTGAGTTCTGCCATTCTTTGCTGTAGCTGCTTTATCATCTGTAAGCAGACCAAAGGATAGCATTAATACAGTATTCACTGTCAGGACACATTTTGACTCACAGATATCTGGGAAAACCCATGACAAACAAGTGTAATGAATGAAGCAACCATTAAACAACGTTGACAGCTCTGATGAAGCAACCTAAATGTCTGGCCTTTCTAGCTGCACACAGTAGCAGGCATGTGACAGGATACTTGGGCTCTCATGTGAAAGCACAGTGGAAGTGAACTGAATTCACACAAAAGGGCTCTGCAGGAAAGCTATAAACGGTATCATGTGGTGCATCTTCCCTCTAAAATAGGTAAGGATTCCTACCATTCTGGCTGCAGTTTTTATCCACTGTTGCTAGATCCTTGTACAATCCAGATGAGGAAAAAAATTTACTCACAGAATACTGGATTCAAATTGGACCTGCCATTTTGGTAAGCCAGTCCTTCTAAGGCTGCAGCACGGGCAGCACCAATTATTAGGCTTCCTAATTAAAAGAGGAAAGACTAACAGCTATTTCTGCTGTTTCAGTTCACCTTGTTTTTCTCAGCAATTTGCTGTTCCAGCTCTCTGTTATCCTTCTGAAGTTGAATGACGTCGGCAGCTGCTACCTCTCCATTCTGTTCCACCACACGGCTGGAATGTAAATGCTTGTTGTTCAAGGCTCTCGATGATTCCTCCAGTTCTGAAACCTATAAAAACGAGAAGACTGAATTGCAGAGATATCATGACATTTGCAGCCCATGAACACTCCACAGGGAGAAAGTCAGACTTTTTTTTGGTTGTTGTTTTTGGTTGGGGGTGGCAGTGGTTGCTTTTTTAAACCAGAAAGCAGTAGTGGCAATCTAGTTGGCTACATCTCTCACTGGCCTGCTTATTGCTTTTGGGTCTCTGTCTCACTGCTTTCATAACGGTTGTCTCAAGACATTTTATGAGTCAAATAAAATAAGGGGTTGTCTTTCATAAACCAGTCACAGATCTGACAGGAAACAGCTTTCTTTAGGAAGACAGGGAACAACAAATAATGGTGGTCTACACTGCTGGTGTTTCAGGTCATGAGCAAGTTGTCAGAGTGAACAGCTCCAAGCACGTATCACCAGGCATGACAGAACTGGGTTCTCTTGCACACCTGCTTATTTTCCTGAGAAGTCTGAACAGATCAGATTTGCAACTGCACTCACATTTTTCTCATGTTCTCTGGCCAACAGACACTCCTGTATCTGCAACTTCAGTTCATCAATTTCCTTTCTTGCCATTTCTTCTTTCTCCACTGCTCGGCTATTACTTGCTTCTATGTCAGATCGCAACTGATGCATTTGCAGCAAGACAGCTTCATGATCTGAGAAAGGAGAGACCTGCTTAGTATCAGTCTACTGAATTAAATGGGTGTTTAAGAGAAATAATTAGAAACTGAGTAAGTTACAGTGACAGTAAATCCTGACCTTTTTGCCTTGCTCTGTCATAAAGACAGAAAGACGACGGCATTTAAGCCACCCAAGCTCACATGCATTTTTTTGCACAGGAGCAGCCTAACTGTCTGAAAGTCAGAGTGATTTTAATACTTAAATATCAATTATAATTATCAATAATACCTGCTCTAAAAGACCCCCATCAAAAGCCTGTCTGACTTGTGCTGTGACTGCACAGGAACACTTGGGGCTGAGCTGCGAACACGAAGGGCTAGCTGGCACAGATGGCTACCGACACATGGCTAGCCAACGGAATGGTGCAACGAGAGGATACAGTTTTGTTCCCTTTCTAAATAATGGCAACATACAAAAGAAACACCGTGGGATCAGGAACTGAATGAAGATGACTGCACTTCATTTTTGAGTGTGACTGTGGAATATCAGTTTGCAGCTGCTCTTAAAGAATGTAAATAGTCTTTCAAGCAAGTGCAGTTTTTAAAGTGGTGCAATGAAGTCGCAGTTTTTGATCTGTACCATTCATTTCATGTTTTGTGCAGAACAATCATTTACTAGAAATACAGCAATATTTGTTATTTTATGCTGTATGAACATAAGACTGATAAAAAAGTGGGTTTGTTTTTAAGGACACAGTAGAGAGACTGTCCAATTGTTACTGAAGGATACAAGATTTTGAAAGTTCTAACAGATTAAATATGGAAGAGAAATCTAGAATTATTACCATCTATCAGGCAAGCCCAGAATTTGAGACTGTACTTAGATAAAGCTGTCTGGGATACAGCAGACTTGTTTGGTCTAACCTTGACTGAGTTGGTTTAGTTCTTCCTTCTGTTTTAGCAGCATATCACATTTTTCATCAATCAGCTGGTCTTTCTCCTTTACTGAGGAAGCCAGATGGGAAACCTTCAAAGCAGGCAAACAAACAAACAAAGTCATTAAAGATATAAAACCAGAAGAGGACATTGAAAGATTTCAACATACCTCAGAGATTCAGAATTTTTTTTTTTTGTGGGAAGGACTGGAAAATTCTTGTATCAGTGACAAAGGCAGTGGCTGGTATCTACAACTGGCAGGGGATGCCTGAGCCCTGTGCTAGGCAATACAACACCTTGAAAAAGTGGTTTGTGCAGCATTAGTGTTACAGATAATAAAATGTGGATGTCTGTGATCTATCCAGAGACTCACAGAAGGCATCACCTCTACAGTGCTGACCTCATTAAAAAGCACTGAAGTCAATGTGCTGTAAGAGCTAAAACACTCTTCGCTTCTGATAAAGCGTGCCGCGATGACAGGTTGCCTCATAACCAGCAGGTGGCAGCTGTGAAACAGCCGCTGAGCAAAACCAGAGATCACCTTATACCCCCCTTTTACATACAGCTGGACCGAGCAAGTACAGATCTACAGCAGTCCCAAAAGAATAAAGAAACCAAAAGATGGGACTAAATTCAGTCAAACTTGCTCAGCTGGCAGTTCCCAGCTTAAGCAAACACAAGCTCACATCATCCACCATGAGCATTTTTAATAAAAGAAGAGCAAAACAAGACCACCTAGAATTTACGTGTGGTTACTGGATACAATCTCCTGCGAGCGAGGAAATTTACAATTTTAGAACTGCTGTGCTTCAGAGGGACAAAGATGTGATATAACCACTGAAAGGAACAACAACAGAATGAATAGGTTTCTTTAAAACAAACTGCCTACTAGTCAATGGCTCAGGATGGCTGGCCCACTGGGACTATGCCTACCACTGTACAGACTTAAAGGGCTCTGAAATATCAGTCACCTTCACTCTGAGCAAATGTATTCACTTGCTACTGCCTGGTCTTCACCTCAGCTGTTCATAACTCAACTGCCACAACTTGCCATACCTCTTGAACCTACAAACTTAGAAATATCCTTAGCTTTGCAGTCAGCAGCATTTTACATTCTTCCACTGGAATAACTCACCTAAGTTGATTACATTCTTGTGCAGGCTTTTCCATAGACACCCTTAAGCTTCAAGTTTACTGAGGAAACCACTGCTGTCTTGCATGCTGAGGATATGATTCTGATTAATGTTCCTGACTATTATGATAATTAAGTCCAAATCTAGTCTGGTCTGAGCAAGGTGGGGAGCACACAAATATATTTTAAAGTGTCAGTATTAACCAACCTGCTGTTGTAATTCCTCTCTTTGTTTTCGTGTTTCTTCCAATGCTTTGGCAATTTCCACACTGACAGTCTCTCTGCTGCTCAATTCATTCTGCAAACCAGAGGTACTTCAGAGGTTACTCGAGGTAACTAAAGTCGCCATTCTCTCAACTTTAAACTCAAATCCATTAGCAGCTAGAATTTATGGGTGTTCTAACACACCATGATTTACACTTCCAAATGAGAATTACTGTTCTGTTTTACTGCACTGCTGCTATCTGCACACGTAAGAGCAACACAGAATTAATGTAAGAGGCCAAACATACCCAATGCTTAAAAGATCTTTTAGCTTAAAGCCTCTATTACAAAGTAGCTCCTTCAACTGATCTTTATTCTAATTGTGCATCCAAGAGTAGCTACAAAAAAAAAAACTTTCAACCATCTAAAGTTACAGTCAAAAGACTGAGTATAAGCTGTAAATACCTGACCAAGTTAAGTTTTTAACTTTGTTTTGAATGCTATAAATGGAATTTGATGTTGAACTATTCTGTCTTCATTACTGCTAACAGGATTTAAAAGCTCTTCATGCCTGACAATACGGGAATGTTTTATTTCTGCCTGATTTACGCAGACCCAAGCATTCTGTTTCAGAAAAGCAGCAGCCATTTGTAATGCTCCTCAAATGCATTCCTACTGAGTATCAAAAGGTGGCTTACAGCTGTAAGTGCACGCAACCTGAATGTAATGTGACTCCAAGTGCTGAGAATGTAATACACTTTGCCATTAACTGCTTCTCAAACTCGGCTCTGTATTTAACCAATGTCACTAACCAATTAAGCCCTTACCTTTAGCCTGTTCAATTCAGACTTTTGTTCTTTTAAAGAACTCTCATATTCTTCTCTGCTTCCATTAAGATTTTCATTTTCCTTTTCCAACTGGCTCTGTAAAATAAAGATTGCTTAAATACTAAGCACAACTATTCTAATGTGTTGTTTAAACAATTAAACACATCAAATGCTTTATTCATATTTAATTTCTCAAAGTATGAGACCTTCTATTATAATGCTAGGAGCACTGAGTAAGAACACTGAGACAACATGCAACGTCTACAAGCCGTGTTAAAATAATCTTGTGAAGACTCACATGGCCCACTGAACAGTTTCTGTACTTACAATCTTGTGCTGAGCAGCTGTTTTATCAAATTCCCAAGCTGTTTCAAGAGCAGCAATTTGAGACTCCAGCCCAGTAACTTTCTGATCGTACTGATGTTTCTCACTTAAAATCTGTTGCTGTAGTTTACTTCTTTCATCCCCTAGATCAGTTTGCTTAAGAGAAAGAACGCTACATTAATAAGATGGTATTTTGAAGCTCTGACAAGAATCAGACATCATTCCATGTGACACGTACTCAAAATGAAGCAATACTATTCCTTTGGCAGTAGTGTCACATACTCATATACACACACTAGTTTAAGAGACAAACAGAAAGAAAACACTTGAGTAACAAAACAAACACAGAGAAATGAGTCTTTCTGGGGATGCTGAAGGCTGATCTGCTACTGGTCAGTGAAACATCACGCAGCACACTCACCAGCTTCTGGATCTTCAGATCCTGCTGAGCAGCTGCTTCTTTGCTGTTTTTCAATGCTTCTGTTGTGATCTGTAGTTTTTGTTCCAGTTCTTTAGTCTAAAATATAACCATACATTAAATTCCTTATCCATTGGCATCTACATTACTAGAAAAAAAATGTACAGAATGTGGGATGACCCAGTAGGGAAAGGTAAACATTAAAACCACGAAACCACACAGTTCAGAGGGACTGCCTACTTGACACATGCTGCTTTTAAAAACTCTTCACCACACCACTACCACCCAGCAATGCTTGCACTTCAGCTATTTGTTTCTTTGGACAGAGAAGATATGCATGAAATCTCTAACTTCATAACCTCTAGGCCCTTCTCCACCACTGAAGGTGGGGAGATGACCACAGACATTGATCAATTAGACTTTCCTTTCAAAACTAAATATGATGCTGTAGTCTCACCTTTGGCTGAGAGAACAAGTGCAGTGAGGAGAGGAGGTATAGGGCATAAAGACGCTGGAAACAGTGGGAATTTGTAGGCGGGGGGGGGGTCGGGGAACCAACTTACCTGTGTTTCCAAACTGTTCACAGTCTCAGTGTGATGCGTTCTGTCTGTTAGTAGCTGCTGCCTGGTTTCATGCAGTTTCTGCTCAAGAGTAGCTTTCTGAAGATTACAATGAGATGAAGAACAGGAGGAAGGATAAACAAAGAGATAAGGGTTTTTTAATTAAGATTTTTCTTTTTCTTTCATTAATAAGGTCAAACTAAAGTGGAACAGTTATTTTGATTAGCAATACAGCTTTGCTCTTGGGAATTAGCAAGTTTGATGCTACTGCATAGGGCCTCCACAGATCATGTTGCCCTGGGGATGACATCATTAATTAAGAATGGGAATTTCACTGGTATCCTGTCATGATCCAGACGTAAACTCTAATCAGCAGCCAGGTCATAATTTTCTAACCCAGGCCAAGTTTAAGGGATTAAAAAAATTTTTTTGAAAGCTTAACTTCTCCTGCATTGCAGCAAATACACTGACAAAGAAGGTAAAACTTTTGCTAGTTATGGTATTTACTTTACAAAATGTTTTACTACCCCTACATGGATTTCCAACTGGCCAAGTTCTTTTATCATAGCAACATCGAGTTAATGTGTCTTGTAGGCAAGCCTGACCAAGGAAGAGCATACCTCCCCTCGTCTCCCCAGGACCCAGCCGGGGAAGCACTGCTCCAAGCTGATTCTGAACAGGAGCATCAGTGCTCGAGAAAGAGATTGAGAAGTAATGAGAGAAAGGGCATTGACCAAAGCGAAGTTCTTTGTTTGCAGCTATTTCTTAACACTTCTGAGGCTCAAGCTTTCAATATACAACATTCAACATATTTCATATATACAACATATACAGGTTTGTACGCCTACGTGCAAAAACAGTTCCCCTCCCTGTCCCAATGCTTTGCAAGTCATGACAATAGAAGATGAAGAACAAGGAAAAGCGTGCACTGTTCTCTGTAAGGATTAACCAATAAAACTCTCAAGTTGTGCTACCTCCTGGGGGCACGTTAAAAAGCTGCTCTTTTGCTTCTAAGCAGTTGGATGTATTGCCTGAACAGACAATGCAGAAAGACCAGTAAAGACATCTGTGCACTACCTACATAAACAGGCTCAGTATAGTCACCCACACAGCTCTGTCCACCATAGGCAGCGTGCCAATATACACTGAAGGGACAAATGTGGCTGTGTTACATCATCATCATATATTCTTACCATGTGTGATAAAGAATCTATGTCCTAAAAAAAATCTTACTAAGATTGCACTTTTAAGCAGTCTATAAATGTATCATTACCTCCTTGAGTAACTCCTGCACATGTTCATCCCCTGAAAGATTTCTTTCTAGCTTTTTTTCCAAGGAAGAGACTTTTTCCTGCAGCTGTTCAGTAAGTTTATTTCGCTCAGCAAATTCAAAAGTCATCTGTGAGAACAAGAAATCACAGATATCTTTTTTGTAGCAAAGCTTTCATCTAATCCATTGTGGTTTCACTTTTAAAAAGTGCCATTAGAAAGAGAAAAGTTCTATGTGAAAAGATAATATGATCCTAAAACACTTTCTAGACACCAAATTTCAAACTCAGTGCATTACCCAAGTGAACACCTTTACACCAGCCAACAGCAGATGCATCTGAAAACACTTAACCTTTTGCTTGTGTTGTTCATATTCCACCTTCAGAGATTCATGTTCCACCTGTAACATTTCCAGTCTCTTCTCATAACCAGAACCAGCAACTCGAGCCTAAAAATTTTGAGAAATTACTTGCTTTGAAATTTAGATTTCCAAAAACACACAACTGATATCTAATCTAACTTCTGCAGACAAGGAGCTCTTTGAATCATATCTCACTTAACCCAAACTTACATTTTGCAAGTCTACAGAAAGCTGCTGAATGACAGTTTGTAGCTCCTGTTCTCTTAACTTCAGAGCAGTGATCTTATTTTCTGCATTTGTCTCAGCTGTCATTAGTTCATCTCTTCACAGAAAGAGAATAAAAAAAAGTGACATACTGTTCCAGAAAAAATAATCTTTAGCAGATAATTCTGCTTCTTATGAAAATGGACTAGGCAACATCAACAAGATTTTCTTGTCCTAAAACCAGCCACTGCTTGATTACACATCTTCCCAAAAAAGTGACAGTTAAGCATTCAAACTATGAAAAAGAGAAATCATAACAAGCTTACGAAACCCTAAAGAAGTACTACTTTAATTGGCTTGAAAAGAAACACAAACTTGGCATTTACATCCACATCAGCATACCAGAAGCAATTATTCAGTCAGCTCACTACATATACAAACTCTTCCAAAAAGACAGAACTGGGCGTGAAGCAGAAGCGTAGGGGAAATGCGTACACTGCTCCTCATGAAACACCACATCCATACCTCTGTGCCTCAAGCTCCAAGAACTGCTGCTGCAACATTTGAAGATCTTTTCTTAGGCCTGATGATTCGTTGCTTGCATCCTGAAGCACCTCTTTAGTGTGGGCTAGTTCTTGAGTGCACGCCTCTAGTTCCTGCTCTGTTTTGCTCAGAGAGTCTTCCTTTTTCAAAAGCTGAATATTAGAACGTTATCTTTGAGAATACAGATGACCTGGTAATACTGATAAAGTCTTCTCATTTTAACTTGTCTTTTTATTAAGCTATGAACTGAATTAAATGAAATAATAAATAACTCCCAGAAAAGTCACTGTTGAAATAAACTATGTACTATTGTATGCATGTATCTACTGTTAGGATTTTGACACTGACCAAGACCGTATACAAGCCTTCAGGCTGAAAAATTTAATGCAGAGCTACCACTAACTCAGTATTCTAACGGAAATTTTAGGAAAGAAAAAAAAAAAGTTTAAAATAATCTTACCATGTGTTTAACTTTGGCGATTTCCTGTTGCTGAAAGCCCTCCAGTTCGTCGATTTCATCTCTTTTTTGAAAAAGGTTCAAACTCTGCTCCCTCATTTCTTGTAACTGTGTTTCAAGCATTTTTTTTTCCTGATAAACCAACAAAAACAAAAGGAATCCAAGAATATCTGTATGCTCATCATTTCAAGTTAATGGGAGTTTAGTTGAACTCTCTGGGAAAGGAATCTTGTCTTGCTCTGACGGTGCTACATGTAGAGCTAGAAGCTCTTCCACATTCACGCTGCAGTAGGCAATGTGGAGCAAATTACTGAACTTCAAAAATCTCAAAAAAAAATCCACATTCATTACAACGCAGCCAATGATCACCTAACTGAACTCTTAAAAATGGACAGCAAATAGTAGCATGTTTAATGTCTTCATAATCAGAGGTACTTTAAAATAGACTAAACTAAACAGCTAGAACAACTACAAGACTGAAATCCTGCATTTAAAAAATCCCTACCAAATAGTTTCATTTATTTTCTGAAACGGATGACCTACTGCAAGGCCTCAGACAAAGTCACTACCTCCTCCTGCATCCCAGCTGCCTCCTCTGTAATAAACAAAACCATTGTTCCACCTAACAGAAGTACATCTTTCTCATCGTAACCCATCATTCTTTACTTCCCCACTGAAAAATAATTCCAGAAATATCTCCTGAAGCATTGGGGCTGTAACGAAAGCAAATCTCTGGCCTCTCCCACTGAACAAAGATCAAATGATAAAAAGGGCTGTGGAGTTGAGCTGTAGGAAGTGTGCAGGCTGGTGTTTACAAATACACACACAGACACAGAAAAAAACCCCCAGAAACCCCAAAGGTTAATTACCTTTTCAACTTGACCCAGTTTTTCCATCCACTCCTGAAGAAGAAAGAAAGGGGGTGGGGAGGGAATCAAAATCAATTTGTAGGCTTTCAAGGACAGCAATTATGATTAAAAAAAGAAAAGAATTTATATTGTTAAGAGATACTAAGTTGTGGTAATGATTAAAAAAATAATCAGCAAAAGAAAAGTAACAGCTAGTGTTTTAATATGTAAAGGCTGAGGAATCATTTATGCTACCTGAATACATAAGCTTTACGCAAGTAAAATAAACGTGTCAACAGGTCTACTGCAATTGAATCTTACCAAGCACAAGTGCAAGCTTAACCTTAACCATTAGAAATTGTTGTGGGCTCTTTTTAAAAAGAGTAATAACAGTCAGCACAATGACATGTCCTACACCATTTCTGGCGTTTTAACTTAATACTCCCTTCTTTCCCCAACGTTGGCACGCTAAGCAAATACAATGCAGAACAACTATTTTAATTAATGGCAACACCTGCTTAAAATGTCAAGGTCATGCACTCAAATCTCCACAGACACTCAAAATTTGAGTTGCTCAAGCTCTGTTACCTGGTCCTTTTTTTCTAAGGCCAAAGCCATTCCTTCAGCCATCTTGGCTCGACTGGCCTGGTGAGCTTCATTCTGCTCCTGAAACTTCCTCATGGAGGCTATCAACAGAGAATCACCAGCTATATTAAAAACTCATCTTTTAAAATCGCTTCCCAACTTCCTATAAGTTATTTGTAACTTTAAAGAGCTGCTTCTGCAAGTAATTAGCCCCATGTCGACTCTAGCACTAACGCTGTGCCATTTATTACCTCACACTACTTGCACACTGGACAAATGCCAGAAATAACAGAAGATAGCAGCACTGTTCCCCACTGGATGATGAAAAAGCTATAGGCTTCAAAAAAGTCTCTCCTGCACATTAGCCCCAAATTTGGCGAAAGGAGTTTAACGACAACTTTGTTGAACAGCCAACACGCTACTGCTGCTTTTTGCACTGTAAATAAGGCAAGAACTTGCATTCTATTTCTTCGCAACCTAGATGTGCACAGTTCAAAAGCAAATGATTAAAACATCTGTACATTAAATGCATTTCCTTCCAACTGTAACAGTTTTCAACTTTAAAAAAAAAGGAAAGTACGTACAATCCTGATGCTTTTCTAATGCATTTTCAAGCTTCTCTTTTATCTTCTGCAAGTTTCGGATCTGATCAGCATAATCTTGTGTGAGGAGGGAGGAGCACAGACCGGGAAGGAACAGACATTGGGGTAGGAAATTAAAAAAAAAAAAAAAAAAAAAAGAAAAGACAAGACAGAAAAAAAAGAAAAAAGGATGAGTGGAAAATGACGATGATTTTCTCAACCAGAAAATCATTCCTGCCGAGGAAAACTTGTGTGACCATAACAATGAACACAAGCAAATAGTTCTGTACTGTCCCTAGGGTGAACGGTAGGTACAAACAGGAGGCCCTGTCCCAGGTGTGCCAGTTACACTAGGAAGAGCAGGACCAGACAACGAAGGACAATACCCACTTTTTACTTTGTTCAAGAACAGTGATTTATTTAACTCTGTTTAGGAAAGGTCTCCTCATTGGATGCGAGGATGGCGCAGTTCACAGTCACTTGCATCCTTGTCCCATGCTGCTTGTTGTTCAAGTCACAGAGTATTTCTGAGGCCGAGCTCTGACTGGTGCTCCCGCTCAGCTAATGAGCTCGCACTCTTACCACTACTGTGCCTACCGAGCAGAACTGACACGGAAGGCAGATTTAAAAAACAAAACAAAACGCACACACACCTTGGAGA
The DNA here is from genome assembly GCA_031468815.1 of Morus bassanus. NCBI lineage: Eukaryota > Metazoa > Chordata > Aves > Suliformes > Sulidae > Morus > Morus bassanus. The sequence goes on from CM062586.1 coordinate 1,315,235, forward strand.
AGTTTATGTACAATGGAAAGGAGGATTTACTTACTGATCAGACTGCTCACATGAGTCTCTCGATACTGAGAGCCTCCCTCTCTCGTACTAAGCCCCAGCCAGCACTTTTAAGTTTACCTTATGCAAACAGGTGAACGCTTTGCCCTTTCAAATTGCTGTGGGAAATCACCTTTGAATCCTACATTTTCTTGAACTGAACAGGAGCCTGATAAGCCTCCTGAATAAATTAAAATAATCCTGAGCTGGCTATAACCTCTTCTTATTTTCCTAGGCCTTCTATGAGCTTTGAGAAGCAGCAACATAACGCAGTTTAGCCTAGTCTCCGATCCACTCCATACAACATGGATGGAAAGCAGCATGAGAGCAGAGCCCTTACTACAGCTTTACAGAATGAGGCATTATCTTACAAAGAAAAAAAAGCCTCAAGACTGTTTTATGTTGAATCCTTTGTTTTTATTTCGTTTCAAAGTTCACTTCTTTAAGGATAGCATTGTGTTACTGTCAGTGTCAGGGAGCTTAGATCCCAAGACAAACAAACCATTACATACACAGAGTAAGTAAAATAAAAGTGGGGACAGACACTATTTGAGGCATGGGGACAGAAAGCTATCCCAACTGTTCAAAAGAATCACATAAACGTGTCGTGAAATCAGCAGAAAAGAGTCAGTCGTCTTTATAAAACATCAGTTATACTGGATGCTCCCTAGATGACAATCAACAGGGCTGTTACAAATCAATTTTCAAAAAAGCTGAAACCCATGTATTTTTAATAAATTAAAACACTCAAGTTCAAAGGAAAATATTTCCTAAAGTAATAGGGTTTTATATGTATCCAGACACATACCAGACAGCTTGACCTCCAGTTTTCTTATTTGTTCATTTCTTCTGAACAACTGGGATGAAAGGTCCTCTCTAGAGCTGCTTCCATCAGAAGCCTTGGTAGAAAAACAACACTCATGTAACTTACAAAATTTAGAAAAAGTGATCCTGCCATATGCAAACTCTATGACAATAAACACCATCCCACCTAGGAATAATGCTTCAGTTTTTCACATAAAGGGGAAAGTTGTACTAGCACAGCAGAATGTGTAAAAAATGCTGAAGAAGAAAAACAGTACGGGCTTAAATTGTCAGCTGTGCAATGCTGGCCTGTTCCATGAAATACAATGCTTTTAAAAGAAGGTATAGCTGAAAACTATTTGTTCAAACTGACCACTGAGGACACGGCCTAACAGAACGACTAAGGGGCTCTACATTAGAGATTTCCGGACGGGTCAAAGCCAAAGTCTTTTGGAAAACTAAGCAAGTAGAAAAGAAACAGTAACGTTCTTCACATGGGATAAGCTCTCTTAAGCACTAATGTAGTAGTCTTTCCGTGCAATGGTCTCCCCATGCAAAATGCACTACGTAACTGGCTTATGATTGTCTACGGCTTTTTTTGCTTCATAAAAATCAATATTAAGAGCAGTTAAATAAATGTTGCTGAAACAACTAATTCTTGGAGGTTTTCTGAAAACCACTCAAGACTTCAGCTACCGTCATTATCTGGTTTCTGTTCTCTAAACTCAAGAGACAGCAAATGACATTTCTATGTGAGAATTTGTTAAGTGCAAAAAAATTCCAGAAAAACACAAGACTAATATATTTCCATTGTAAAATGTATTTAACATTGGGAGTTCCACCTTCCTGCTTAACAGAACTGGAATTTCAGCTGAGCTTCAGAAAAAATGAATTAAAATTCAACCGGCTAAGTAACTTCTCCATTTGGCAGAGAGCAAACCAGAATCTTAAAGCGCTTTGCTGCAATACAGTGGTTACTGTTGGCTCCACCGGTGGTGCGACACTGTGTCTTAATCCGGGTTTTGAAAAATACGACAGCCATCAAGAGACAGAGGTACCAGAGGTTTTGTTTAACCCATACGCTCCTGGAATCATACAGCTGGCTTAAACAACGCTTTCATTATAAAGAGAGTTTAAACCAGACATTGGAGGAACTACGATAAGTTTTGAGTGCAGCAAAACTGAACACACGTTGCACAAACAATACGCTCGAGCAGGAAGAGCACCAGGAAGCCAAGAGGTGAACACAGGTCCACAGCAAGATCACCACTAACCAGTATCAAGCTTGCTTTCCTACTGCTTCAGTAATTAAATTTACAAATAGGTATCTTACACGTCACTAGAACTTCATTCAATATTTTACATCTGTTTAACAAGGTTCTGTACTGAGATAGCTTTGTAACTCCTGTTTACATTGGAATATAAGCCTCCTAGTAACTACTGTTGCTAACGTACAAATTTTTTTCTTCAGTATTTAAGTTTATTCAAGCTAATGATTCACTTATGCATTAAGACATACAAAGACACCACAATACGTATTCAACTCGTACACTAGACTTAAACCATTTGTCTGTAAAGCCGTAACAGAACCGCTGTAAGATAAGTCAAAGTTCCAAGCAAGGCGTAACTTACAAAGTCATCTCCGGAGTCTGCTCCCACGGATGTAATCGACTCCTTACTGACAGACCTGGGTATCCTGGCAGCTCCTCCTGGCCTGGGAGCAATAGCTGCCTCTTCCGCTATCTTCTTCTTCAATTTTGCAAACATTTTACTGCCCTATAGCACTGAAATAGCCAGGTACTTTGAAAAGCCACTACCTGCAATACGGTTAATATACTGACGCTCTGTTTAAAGCTTCCAGATGCCGACATTTAATTTTGTGCTGCATCCACTCAGTTTTATTGCATTTCTAGTTCCATTAAAGCCTCCGCAGACTAACAGTACCTGCAAATTAAAGAGATATGGTTTCCAGGCTAAAAATTTCTACCGGCATTAAACGTTTAAGATAACTGAATGCCTTTTAATATCACACCTGTTAGAACACGCCACGAAGAAAGTCACCCAGAGCAAAAGGGCCCCCAAACCCCATGAACCCAAGCCGTGACGGAGCTCGGCGGCACGGCTGGCCCCGCCAGGGCGGGCAGGGGCCGGCGGCCGTGCCGGGAGCGGTGGGCGGCCCGGCGGCTCGGCCCCCACCCCAAGGCGAGGGAAGCTCGGGGCCGGCCCGTTCCCGCCAGGCCGGTCCGCGGCGGCTCCTGCCCTGCTCCGAGGCAGCCGGGGCCCCGCCGCCGCCGCCGCCGCCGCTCACCCGCGGCCCCCAGCCCCGCCGCCCCCCGGTTCCGCGGCCCCCCGCCACCGCCCGCCCCCCCCCTCACCGCCCATGGCCAGGCCTCGCCGCCGGGACCCCGCCGCCGCCGCCGCTTCCCTCTGGCGACGCTGACCCGGAAGCGCGGCGCGGCGCGCGCCGGTGCGCAGGCGCGGTGGGGAGCCCGCCCGCCCCGCCGCGGGCGTTCCGCGCAGTTCAGCGCCGCGAAGGCCCGCGGAGGGCGCCGGCGGCGGCGGGGCGGGCGGCGGCCACGCGTGAGGGGAGGCGAGGGGAGCCGCGGGCCGGGCGCGGGGCGGCGGCGCGCAGAGACCTCCGAAGTCACCGGGAGGAGGCTCGAAGCGCGGCCGGGGCGGCAGCGCGCAGGCCTCGCGCCTCGGTGTTATTACCAGCACAAACCGAGGTGGAAGGGAAGGTGCTCGGATCTGAGGTGGAGGAGGAGCAGCTCTCCTTTTAATCTTGGCGTTCGCTTGCCCCCGAGATGCCCAGCGGCAATACAAACGCGCTTCTCCCACAGACACCACCACCAACGGCAGAGCAGTTTCTGGTATTACACCGCTTTGGCGATTTACAGATCCCTTGCCAAAAAAAAAAAAGTCTATTTGCTCAAAAAAAAGTTTATTTATATATCTCTATATACCTTAAGTAAAATATCTGTTTTTACCAAAATACGATATACAGGCACATGACTGTGAAATAACATTAAACCAACTCACTATAAAATTACTTTTGGTAATAAATAATCTGATTCTCAGAGAGGCAAAACGCTCTTTCACCTCCGCAGCCGGACTGTCTGAGGCAGAGTTCCTCTGCGTTGCCAGAACCCCCCTCCCTCTCCCACTGCGTTCCCCTTGTCCTTCGCACTGAGCCTTGGCCAAAGCAGAAGCAACCTGTGCTTTCTAGCCCACACAAGGCAGAATCCTGCTCCTAACAAGTCACGTAAAACTGAGAAGTGACAATAAACACGTGCCGAAAGAAATCCGCAAAGTCAGTGGGGAGATACTCACAACAGGCTTTTATTCTTGAAGGAACAGCTGCTGTTATTAGGTCTGGTGTGATGGGCACTGCTCAGGGGGCTCCTCTGGGCCAGCAAGCTGCATTGAAGTCTGCTCCCGACGCGAATGAAACAGGATCTTTAAGAGCAAAACATTTATGCGTGCATCTGGGCAGCTGGCAAATCAGTAAGTCAATAGGAATGCAGAGACACTCCATAATCCCCCAAAAGATCTGTCAAATTCAGAAATCTTGAACTAGATCTCTGTCCTGGCAGAGTAATAGTTTGGAGGAAAAAAAAAAAAACAAGTAGCTTACTTTCACTCCTAAACACAAAGCAGATACGTGTGTCTGATGTGTTCCTCCCCTGCTCTATTTGTAGACACTAGCTCTTCAAAGCACTTGCAATGCATTTGGTCACAGAAACAGTGCTGTTCTAAAAGTCTCTTACATTAAAAATGTAAGAGAGCCACCTCAGGAATGTATAACCTCTCTGCTCTGGAGATTTTTGCTGCTGTCCTCTGTGCCCATATCCCTCACGCAGAGGCTGACTGCAGCTAGTCTAATGTCACCAAGTTGCACAGAGCAGCTTTCAGCTCTCGCATATTGGATTTTTTCCCTTGTTTGTAAGATTACTCTTGCTGTTACTGCCTGCGGAGCTCCCTCAGCCCCAGGAGCAGCAGCAGCCACCACAGATCAGCTACCGGCACTAAGCAGCCACTTATTGTGGAACGCGCAGGACTAAACGAGGGCTCTGGCACTGCTATCATTGGTGACCTGTAGTCAGAACAGTTACTGAAGAATCTAACATAGATAAAGCTTTTACAAAAGAAGCCTCAAGACAAAAATTCCAAGCTTTTTAGCTTCCAGGAAAAAGCAGACTTGAAGCACAGCATGGAGTTACAGCACAAGGAAGGCAGCGGGGCAGGGGCAGTGCTTCACAACAGCATGCCAGGGATGAATCTTGGAGCGGCACTTTCATCCCATCCTTAGAGAAGAAACCTGACCAGAGCTACTGAGGTTGTAGCTTTTGAAGATGATTATTTGAAGCCTAATTTCCTGTCCCCCCCATCTATTTCCTATGAACCTTAAAAGACAACTCTGCACATCTCCCTGGGGAATAGTCTTGAGGGGTTTAGAAAGTCGTGACTTGACAGATATTATTTTGATGAACTAAAGCAAACAAACCATCCTGAAATTTCCCAAGAAAGCACTCCAGGGAGCAAGTCCAGTGTGCCCAGCTCACAGAAGCTGGTGCCCCATTTAGGTTGCACATGAAGCTAAATGACACATCATACCCTGGGAGTGATTAAAAACCAGAGCATTAAAGACTCGTAACCCTGTATTCCCCTCTCACTGTTATTTTGAGAAGTCAAAGGGGAAAAAACAAAAGGCAACAGCAGTAACTTTGGCTAGATGTTCTAAAGCCAGTTTGAAGAGGAGTACAAATAGAGGTGCCTACTGGGGGAGCAGGATTAATTTGAACGTGCCACATGCAGTAAGTAGGGAGCTAGGCAGAAGGAGTCCAGTAAGGACATACTCAGTCCAGGTCACATTCTCCTCTCCCCTGCAAATCACTATTGCCTGGTGGTGGCAAGTCTTCTCCGCTAACATAAGCAATAAAGATACCTGGAGAAGGGGACAGCAAGACAAGAGGGAAGGCATTAGCCCGAGAAGAAAAGGATTTGTTCTCTTCTCACTTAAAAAGGGTTCAGTCTTTGCTTTGCTTCCACAGTGAGGACTGCTAGATACATAAACCAAATTTTTCTTCAGTACATACAAGCATACATCAAGAAGGTACCTACAACCATAGCACACAGCACACAGTAGCACAAGTTTAGAATGACTTAGTAAGTTCAAACAAGACAAGCTTTTACTTGGAGGGGAAAATATCAATATTTTCATCTTGAATGGAGTTGTTTTGGGTGGGAAGGGAGGGGCTGATACTCATCCAATCTACAGCTAGGCAGAGAGAGGGTATCAGCCTTTCGCATACGAAGTACAGTTCTGTACTCCTACCAACACAACAGGAAAGAAATCTTTATCTTTGAATATCCCTACCAGCAGCATACCTTCTGAACCAAAGATCAGTAGGTAAGAAGAGAATGAGGGACCTCAAGAACGAATTTTTGACTTGGACAGTCATCACTGCTAAGTTCAACTTCTGAACTAATTTTCAAGGCCTTACAATCTCCTCCTACATTCTAGCTTCTTCAGGGTTCTTGTTTTGTTTATAAAAAAGTGCAATCTCCTCTGATTAGATCTACCTTGGTAGTAAGCAAACAGAACCTCTTCTTCGGGCTGAAAGTGGATTAGAAGCCTTTCAGATCACAAGCAAGGCCTCCTTGCTTCAGCCTAGCTAAAATGTAGACTGGGTCTGCCAAGGCTTTCCCAGTCAGTTAACAAGCAACGTCCCACAGAGGTTCACCAGCCCACACTAATGGAATCATCATCACTCCCGTGCTTTGAAATAGCACACTCTTTTCCAGATATACGGAACCAAAATGAGCATAGCTTCATCAAAGCAAAAGCTAAAGCAAAACAAAAGCATTCGGTTTGAAGGCAGTGAGCTGGGGAAAACTAAATTCCCCTTTCCCATGCAAGCTGAACACTGCTGGTGGAGGAACAGCAGGCAGAGTAACAGATAACCCGTCTCTCACTTCTTGCTGCTGCATTGAAGACTTTCAGTATCTTTAGCTTTTACATACAATCCCATGTTTCAATCACTGGGGACCTCCTACCAGAAGGAAAGGCAGATCATCAGCTTCACAGTTAAGAATACATGAATCTTATAACTCTCATACATACAGGAGTACACATTCCCCTGGCTAAGGCCTCCTGTACCTGACATCAGTTATGAATTACTTCAAGGTCCAAGTGCAAATCCCTGCAAACAGCGAATTACAATGGCAGAAAAACCATAACCTTTACTACAAGTACAAATGATCTGCAACACCTTGTGGAATGCACCAAAAATGGCGTATGTGTGTATATATAAATTTTGTATATAGACATTGTACTGTTTCATTATTTTTAATACATATACAAGTACCTATACATATATACATATTTACAATTTACACCAGCCAGTAGATGTATGAGTATTGTACATATACACACAAACGCCTAGAACACACATGCACACACACAAACACACATTCGTTAAAACAAACTCCACATCCCAGGTAGCAAAGTCCTGCCATAGTCCGAAGAAGAGCAGCACCAAGTGGTGGGGGGCTCAATATACCAGCTTCAGGACGACTTAGAACAAACACTAGCAGTCACAGAATTTTTTACACTTGGGAAATTAAAGAACAGATGGCAGAAGCTTCAGCCCAGCTACAAAGAACCTTCATGCTAACCTCCCAGGTACTCTCCAGCAATTCTTGCTGTTCCATACCGTGCTCTCCTCAGCTGAATGGGGTCCATCAGTGCTGATCTGCTGCCCTTCGCTATTCCGGCTGACTAGCTCATACCTTGTATGACGGCACTGCAAACAGGCCTACCATGTAGATAGTGTAGGACTAGGAAGTCACCAAGTTCTGCATTTTTTTCACCTAAAAATAGAGGCATTGCTGGGGTTCAACATAAAAGCACTGATCAGACTTGTCCTTTCAATACTTTTCTAGCAGCCCACAGAACAGTGAAAATGGACTTTTAAATTTAAAATATTTTCAGTTCCTTCTCTTTGCTCACACCTTCGCTGTCAGGAGTTGCAAGAGGTCCTCTAGCTCATCAAGGAAGGCAGTACAGTCCAAATGAGTCAGCAAGCACTTTGCCCCGGAGTCAGAACAGCCTTCTCCAGCAAGAACCTTTACAAAGGCCACTGTACTCCTTAAGGTACCCAGACTGACCATTATGGGCTGAAGGAGCATTATAGGCTGAGGGAGCCTGTAGTGCTGCCAAACATAATTACAGCCCCTCAGTTTTACTGGTTCAAAGATAGGACTGAGATGCAATGGTGGGTATGCAGAACATTAGCAGGGCTTTATGGCAGCACCCGCTTTGTTTAGCCTGCCAGAGGAGCACCAGCATCTCCCTTAGGGCACAGGGGTCCAGCAGAGGTGGGTCAGAAAAATGGGTGATAGGAAGGGCTCGTATTCAGCACTATATGGGACATTCTTTCAGCTCCTATCAGGGACTGGTAACACTGCAGGAGCCACGCATTCCGTCCACACACGGAAAGGAGGGATAACACCTGTTGGAAATGTAAGAATTTCTGTCTGGTACCTCCAGTTGAAGAATGCCCTCTCCTGCTGGAAAATTGTGGCAGCAATACACACGGCAAGATGACCCATATTACAGTGAGAGATGGAGGCTAGCTTTCTTAGTTTTGTAATTTGTTAATCTGCTAACCATCTACCCAATCAGGCAGAGTGCAAATTGTGTCCTTGGCCAGCAGTACAAAGTTTATATATAAAATTGCTGTGTCAAATTTGTAGGGAGCATTAAGTATCTTTACAACTTCACTTCAAACCCACTGCTCCAAATGCAACTTAATTCTCCACAGTTTTGTCTACTTACTTGCCTAAGACTGAAAAAATATATTTGTTATGAAGGACTCTGTTTTATTGCTATTGTTGGTCTGCACTGTGTGGTTCCATCTTTACCATTTCAAATCCAGACTCTTTGGGGATAAAATATTGTTTTTCTATTGATTTTTTTTCCAATTTCTTAAAATTGTATAAAAATAAAGGATTTCCACAAATGTGGGCTAAAGGTAACCAATAATACTTCTATGCTTAGGATCAGCTGTTGGAAATGTGGTTGATAGCCACAAGACCACAAATAAACCTCTAGCGATTCTTTAGTTTAACATTTAAAAGACATGAAAACTTCTGCTTATAAAATTGACCCCATACAGAATGGAACAGCTAAACTAACAGCTGTTTATTATTACTTTTTAAAATAATGGTCCTAAATTTAAAAATAAAATCAAGTACTTCCTTTTATGATTTTCACATTATAAAACTGCACCATTCAAAATCTGTGGCCAGGGAAACCCCTTTGCAGTAAGACAGTTTCTCTTAATAGTCATCGAGGGTGTTTTCCAGGAAAACATTCCTAACATCCAGTATGGAAGCCAGCTCCAAAATGTGCTTTTGGAGGTGAGGGTTCTCCACCGTTTCATCTCTCGGCAGCTGAGGATAAGATTCTGGATAATTTCGAGTCTCCTGCTAGATGACAGTGAAAACAAACAGAATCAGACATTCATTTATTTTTACATTCTCTGTGAAGAAGATTGCAAAAGGCTAATTTCATTTAAGAGGTATCCTAATCTGTTTAGCATGTTACAGAGAGAGAAAATATTCTAGCATTTTCAGTTTTCTCTTTCCATTGACTCAGAGATGGTCATAGTGGCCATGCAAATGCCCATTCATCGAAGATGGTTAATAATATTTTCACAGAAGCCTGGCCAAAAAAAAGAAAAAAACCACCCAAAAAAGACAAAAAGACTTCACATATACTTATCTACTAGGCTGGAGTTCATTTCTGGAAATTATAGACATGGAAGCATCTCCAGTGGGAGATTAATCTCATCCTAAAACGAGTATCTAAGACACTGGGGGCAAATCTATGTCCACTAATGGAAGACCTGCTTCTTTCCCCTGATATCAGAGAAGCCTAGGTAGCTAACTTAGGCTTGGAAAGCTACTAGATGTCTGCAGTTAGACAAGATGAATACTGTGCTTCGACTTCCATTTTTTTCTGTAATGTTTAAAATGGAGCAGGCAGTTTATATGCCAACACTCACACATATAAAATGGTGTAGATCCAGAAAGCAGACTTCACTGTTGGCACAGCTTTAACCAACAGGGATAGAAAATACCATCTTCCTGTTTAGTTTATTCATTTACACTTCAAAGACTTTTCAAAATCCATTCACGCTGGAATACATTCTAGCAATAACGTCCCACTCCTCCCCACTTCCTCTTACATTCTTGTTCTTGTATTTCTACACAACCTTTTTAGTTGTGTAGAAATAATAATCTTGAATTATTAAGAGGAATTTTTCTAGCCGACAAGGCTGTTCAGAGAGACATAAATGAATTAGAGTGTGTGTCTGCTACTTATGTAGAGGAATAAGGCTTCAGCAAGTCAAAGGCTTCACGCCTTTAGAGAGATAAAAAGGCACAGATTCAATACAAGCAGTAAGCATTAGCATGTGAGCATCAGTTATCTTTCTGAAGTCACAGTGATATGACTAGCCCTAAGACCCTTCCATCCTGAGGCAGTGCGGTTCTATATGCACTGGACTGTTGTTCTCACAAAGGGATAGACACCCTTGCATACCCGGAAAATTTTGTGCATCCTCATAGTAGCCGAACAGAAGATAAATCTTGTTAGAAGCAAGCGAAGAAATTCATCCCCAAAAAACTGAAGAAAGGACTGATCTGTAGAGAAGGCAAAGAAAACTCAGTTTAGAAAGGCTTAAAAAATACCCAAACACACAAACAAAAAAAACCAAAACACAAAAACAGAAAAAAAAAAAAAAAAAAGAAGAGACTTGAGGGAAACCACTACGAATTCTTGTGCATTCTCCTTATTCACTATTCTGTCTCTTGGAAAGGCTGAGCAAGAAAAAACAGCATCTGCTTAAGTAGCATGCTGAGGTTCAGTTGTGCATCTTCAGGCACGTACCTATGGATCGGGAGTGGGTCAGCAGCTGGGCAATATCTCGGTTGATTTTTCTAAGGTAATCTTGACACTTCTCCCACAGCCCTCTGCGCATGCTTGATAATCCAGAGACAAATAGGAATGCCATTAAAGGATTGTTCAGAAAGAGTGTGAAGAGGCTACCCCGCTGAGACTGATCTAAAAAAAAAAAAGAAAAATTCAATAGACAAAGAGATACATTCGGCACATGAAACAGAAAAGCTGTCCCTGCCACAGAATGAAGTCGCTCACCCACTAAATTCTGTAACAGAGGAACTACTCCTTTGTGTTAGCTATATCTTCTCTCCTCTTGTGGCAGATCTGTTCTCAAGATGATGCAATGACTAGCAATAAAGGCTTACTGGAGATGTGCATTAACACCAAGAGAAATGAGATTTTCTCATTAATTGTGGGAAACCTAAACCTTCATTTTGAGCACATAACTTGAACACAAAAGTCATAACTGAAACAACCGATGGAAGACAGTGATTATAAAGCCTAAAGAGAAGTATTAAGCGTGGACATTCTTATTCCATTCAAAAAACCAGGCAGTTGAACCCATACACCCCCCCGAAGTCTACAGAGTTGCCCTTTTGTTGGGCATCACAATATCCTAAAGCCAATTTATTGTTTGAACACTGAACTCTATGCAGTTCAACATGATATACAGAGGTCCAAGCTTCATCTCGGTGAACTGGGAAGTTAAAAAGAAAGACCATGCACATAAGATCATGTGCCCAAACAGTAAAGCCACTTCCTCATCAGCAAGGGTTACGGACTTGTTTTGGTGCATTTCCTCTCTTGGGCACGCAGCATGCACGCTATGCCATACTGAGACAGGGGCTCAGTTAGGTTCAGCTAAGAAGTCTCTGCACGGTGCTGTAGGGCACAGTGTAGCACCCCTCAGAACCACAGCAAGGCTTTCCCGACTGGTCCATGAACACAATATAAGCATCTAGTATTTTTATAAAGTTAGTTCTATTTTTCAGAGTTTCTGTTTAAACAGGATTCACTCTTACAGTACTTATTTTCTACTTAAGTTTCAGCTAAATAACAGGAATAGTTTCAAAACAAATGAGAAGTTTCCACTTCTTGCACATTCTCTCATAATACTTGCCTAACACCACTCTATGTGGCTTAAGCTAGATCTTTGTACTTGTCTTTGCGATAATAACCTTAACATGGCAAATTCCGATGAGAAAGTCTGGAATGATGTATATTTTATAGTGGTCACAAGGATGGAAGGATGTAACATTTCATTTCCTGTTCCTACTATAAGCACACCTTCTCAGGGCATACAAAGCCAACAGTTTTCCTTAACGTACACTCCAAAATCAGAACAAGATCTGAGAAGGTTTTGCTCTACAGTTGGCATTTAAAAGCTGATACCTTAACTGACTGCTCACTTTCTGGGACTAATAAAGCTACCCAAAGTGCTAATGATCATCATCATCACCATCACTGTCATCCCAGCACTAGGCTGGCAATTTTCTGAGTCTTTGTGTAGGAGAGACTTTGCCTCCTTGCACTTGTTGAAGCTATCTGTAGAAATATCATCATTGTTAGAATAAATTACTTGCTATAAACAGTAACTAGACTTTATCATACTGCTGCAGGGAACGTTAATCATAGTGATGAAAAGCTATCTTTTCCTGAAGAATCTAAGTTATATTTGTTTGGGACAGATATATGATGCGACTTGCAAATTGTTAGGAAACGCAATACTACACATACCTTGTAATGCTTTTGGATATGCTGTTGGAGAAAGCAAGCACACCAATGGTTGTCCAAATAAGTTTGTGAAATTCTGTAACAGATAAGAATTTTGAAGTATTGATGATCACTTTGCTTGCGTTTGAATATTCAGCAGATTAAGGGTACGAACAAAGACTATTAATGACAGAGAACACACTAATGCCCGTCACACAGTTCAGCATTGGCAGTAAGGCTGACACGTTGACTTACTCACAGATCACAGCACAGAAAGAATATAACCCATTACGTTTTAAAGGAATTATAATTCTCTCATTTCACTGCTACTATTAACAGACACTAATTTCATGGAAATATGGCTTTCAGTAGTAATAGATTACTTGAAAAAAATAATGTTCTGCAATAAAAATGAAAGCCATTTGCTTTCAGGTCAAAATAGATCTAGCATCTGTCCTCAATGCCAACTGAACTATACAGTCAAAGTAATTTCTCTCCCCTTTTCTTTCTAGCACAAGTAACTATTTCTGATGAAACAGAAGAGCACAGTGAAGAAAAGTTTTAAAATAAGTTTCCTTTAAAGCAAGTGTGTCATAACCATAACATCTGCTATACTGAACCCTCATTTTACAATACTCTTTTTATGCACCTTCCACCAGCAACTTAAATATTGCCTAAGTGTCCCGTTGCACAAGAATTTCTCCAGAAACCTCAAATGACACCTTTGTCCAGTTTCACCAACATTTACCTGGTAACAGTCCTACTGTGTATCTGCCTGGTAGGTATCCTGGTTGGTAACAGTTATCACCAAGAAAAAAAACTTCATTTACACAACCTCATTAGCTGTCATATGTCTCACCAAAACAGCTTTCTTAAAACTGAAGGCTTGCAAAGCCACAGAAAATGTAAATGATCATGTCTTATCCTATCAGAGCACACATTCCAACCATGCACCCAGAGTACGAGTGCAACACGCATTTCTGCAGGTTATATTCTTAAAATTGGCAGGTTACAAATGTAAGGTATACATCACCAGAAGTATTTGCTTGTGTAGAATCATCAAAAAGCTCGTTTTTTAATTCCTTCTGGCTTCTGCCTAATTCAAATGGAACCTTCCCTTCCAGGCAGTATATTTCAATTAAATTAGTTTCACTGAATTAATTTAATCTAAGTCTGCTGAATACTAAAGACAGTAATCTAGTCTAATCAAAATAAAACATTTCCCATAACTGACAGAGTGCTGACTAGTCCTAAAACCCCTTCTATTTCTTTAAGAGCCCAAGGGAGATTTATAATGCTAGATACTAAGGTTTGGTCTCTAATGAAGAAACAAAGACTATTACCATGAAGACAGTAACTGCAGGCCAACCCAGTGATTAGTAAAACTGTACTATAAAGAAACATTTAAAACTCCAGAAGGAGCCACCCCAGACATTGCCAGTTTGAGCTGAATACACACCAGTGGGTTACACGTTCAAGTAACATGAATGCTCTGTATTCAGGAGCAGATTCACACGTCGAATTCTATCTTGTATCACCCAGTTAGAGACCAAAGCAGAACTTCCATACACTCCGTCAGAAAAATGACAATGCAATTAAACACTGCCTACAACTATAAAGCAAAACCAAGGGTCACATAGATATCTCAGGAAAGGTATTACTTACTGACAGTATCTGAGATCATTTTGGACTCTGTCCCAGCAGAGGCTAAGTCAACATAGCTAGTAAGTCCTGCAAAGAGGAGAAACTACACGGTTTAACACTTTGGAAGGCAGCTGCTCATGCCAGTCGCTACATCTGAACTACAGATCCAGGAGGATAAGACTCTCAAGCCTCCAGGTACCTGCCTCAGCTCCTTCCAGACACAACTGCCTACAGCAGCCCAAGTGAACACGAGGATGCACTCACCACCACCACCACCTCCACTCCTGATTTCCACAGAAAAGCGCTGTGGGCGTACACACAACAAAGGAACAGGAGCATGTTACAGCCATGGCTTGGAGCAGAGGACCACAAGGTGCACCAGAAAAACCCTGCCCTACAGTCTGGATGTTGGTAGCAGCTCTGGGTAAGCAACGCTGTACCTTTCAGTGCATGGACAACTGTTGTACCTTTCAGTGCATGGACAACTCCAAAAAGGGTAAAACACATTTTTGTTCCAAAACTGACTCTGTTTTTTTACTTCAGTATTCAAGTTTTCCAACAGAAGTTTTGCTGCCTTTTAAAATGCGTCTCATATACACCTCTTTCAAAAAAAGAACTACTCATCATCATAAAAAGAAGTCACTTCACATGTAAGCTTTACTAAGCTGAGTACTTATATCACATCACCAGCAAAGGCCTTGTATTCTTACTGGCTGGAGTTTTTGGTTTGGTTTGGTTTTTCTAAAACTTTGCATTTGACCATAATCTTAGACAACCGCAGCTACAAGAAGATATTTATTTTAGAGTATTATTTCATCCATATATACAGTGGTAACCTTCAAGAACAGAGCCATCTATATTTAAATGGAAGCGTTAAAAAAAAATTCATGGCTTTAAGTAGATATGCTCGATTTGCAGTTATCTTCCACTTTTGGCTAAATATATAGGGGAGGAAGCTGTTCAAGTGCTGCTGATTTGACAAACTGGCAAGTCACTTCCTGGCAGGACTTACTTTCAATCATCACCATTTCAGCCCTCTAGAGAGAGGGAGAGGATGAGAATGCGTGCAGGAGAGCAGAAACGGCTTGTAGAAAAAGACGTGTGAGCAGCTCCTGTTACTGCCAGTATTGCTAGAAGTGACATTTAAATGTCAGGATAGCTACTGTCCTATCAGAAAAGGTCAGAGCAGCCATGCGGAAAGAAGTCAGTACACTGACTTCAACTTTGCACACAATTGCACAGAACCTTTGTTTGTGCCAGTGCTCGAGTCTACAAAGCACCTCATGACACACCCAGAGGATAGTCACAGGACTGCACTATCAGTATATGCTGGTGACAAGGAACCAAGCACATAAGCACACGCAGAATGACGACAGACAGGAATTTACAAGAGCTAGAAAATACTGAGCTTGAGAGCTCTGCCATCTACCTTCAGTTGAAAACAAAACGAAATGCCTAAACCCATCCCCACACATCTATCTGCCTAGGTTCAATGGCAATAGATTGCGAAGGTGAATGCTGAATATATTTTTTTAAATAGGGGTCCATGCTCTTTTTTGTTTCATTCTCTTTTTAGATTCTTTGCAATTGGGCCCACATGATTCTGATCTGGGTCAGAGCTCCTAGAAGCCACTTCCATAATCCTGTCCTGAAATACTTCCAAAACTCACATTTCTACACTCCTTACATACAGGCAGAGTTGGACTTCTCTCACACCAGCTGCTCTGTGTCAGGTATTTTACACTACCAATGGTCAGTTCGCTGCAGAACAAGGAAAAGAACCTAAATAGAAATTACAGTTTTTGCTTACTGTGTGCCCACAAAATCTAAAGAAAATTCAATTATCAAGTGTAAACATAATAAAAAAAGCAAATTCTACTGTAGACACTTCACAGTTATTCCCACAAGAGCTACAAATCTACATGTGGGAATCCATCACCTCAAAAAGATCCTTTGCTCTAAGCTGTCCACAAAACCCAGGTATGTCCAGAGCTGTATTTGAATTAAGGGTCACCAGGAATCCCTTACTCTTTCTTACAGAGCTGATTCACTTGACGTCTTTCAGCTATTCTACTAGAGGGGAAGGGGGTAAAAAAACCAAAACAAAACAAGAAAACAAACCCCAAACCCAAGCCACATATTTTACCCTGAAACAAAAATCAACCCACCCACCCCCCATTGTTATACTGGAATGAATGTCAGGAAAGAGCGGAGGAAAATAAATTGCTACCAAATCCTCATTTTCTCAGAAAGACAAATAAACCATTCTAATTGTATTTCCCTCTCTTTAAATGGGGAAGGGAATTTCATAAAAAGCAGATTTGCACTGAAATCTAGTGTGGTGAAGTTAAATGCAGTAGTATTTAAAAAGCCCTTTGAAATACATTACAATACAAAACCCAAAAACCCTATAGAGGGGACAGATCATTATTAAGATTGTCAGATAAAAGTTTCCTGGCTCAATACAGAACTATTTGAATCATACTGATCACTGATTTAGTACCTCTCATTGGCCAACAAATGCCTCTAAAACAAATAACACAGAGTGTGGATACTGAACAAGGAACAAGTTCATCTGGCCACTAGACGTCCCTATTCCTCCTCTGAAATGCAGCTATGAACGTTCACTTTTCTCACTGCAAATAATGGAGCTATAAAAAGGAAGATGTAAGGAAGTGGCACTTTCCCCGGATAGAGCACATTCTTAATATCCCATTCATGAATGAAATAAATGTTGTAATGTTATCCAGATGCAACTGGCAACTGAGATTGAAAATGCCTGCTTCTGTATTACCCGAATTGCAGGTTCCCAAAGGTGATTTGGCATGGAGTAATTCTATTGAAAGTCCATAGCCCCCTAGGAAGGAGGCTCATTGTCCGAGCATATACCGCTCTACAGTAACACTGGATGCTAATTTGAGTCTTGTTATTTCCTTGGTTCAGACACTTTTCAGACACAGACACCCCGTGTTTTATAAGATCAGGCTCAATGCTTTGACTCCTTTCTGTTGCTTAAAAGCAATTGAGTGTTGGATGACTGGAAAAAAAAAAGGCAGATTAGTTATCTCCCTCCCCCATGCACACACACCAAGATTTGTCTTTGGTATATAACAAAAATAAACCTCCCACCAGAGACCTTGGGAATCTTGAACCTTTTTTCCCTCCAGGAGGATTTATTACTTTCCAATGAGCGGCTGTTCATGTGCTTCTGCTTCTTGTTCCTATTCATAGGATCAGATCCTGACTAGCATGCACAACCTCAAAAGAAAAGAAAGACTGAATACAAACTGTTTAAAAAAATAGCCTGTTAAAAGTGTAAGCTAACTAGGGGTTGACACTGTATCCTACCATATGAGTAGCTGCCTTCAAGAGCCTTACCTTATAGGCGACACTGTTTGAGGAGTCCACAATGATAAACAGGGGCTTTCTTGTGAAGGGGTAGAGATCTCCAGGGTGAAGACTGAAAAGAGAAAGAGATGCTTCAGAGCGCTAGAACTGCTGCAAAGCTGTGACAGTGCACAAGTTTCTCAGACACACAGCTGCCCGTGTCCAGACAAAAATCAAGCACATTCCTCGTGCCCCAGTCCTCAGATTCATCCTCAGAGAATAACTGCAAAACTAAATTGGTGTTCTCTACAACATGGGCTATTGGACTTCTTATTAGTTCTTTCCCAACAAGAGATGTTTATCTGCTTGAAAAGTCATCCACCATTAACCTAAAGTTTTCCAGTAATGAAGAATTTATGTTAAGGCACCGTAATACTTTTGGAGTGTTTAAATCATCATTTAGAGTTGCATATTTGTTTCTAATTGTTCAAATTCAAGCCAATCTACATTACGATGTCCTGCGCTGAAGAGTTTGAATTCAAGAGGCTTTGATGCATTTTCTCTATTAAAGACAAATTCTTCTGAATTTGCAGTTGTCACACTCATGAAACTTACCAGTGCATCTCCTTGTAAGACTGGTTTCGCTTGTGGATAGCATCCCCATTTATAATGTCCCGGTTACTATTTGTTAGAACGCCACCAAAATCATATGGACCTACACATGGCAAAAAGAAAGCTAAAATTAGCAGAGGTAACTCACCTCTGTTACAGATTTAATAATTATATGAAAGGGAGGAAGCAACCACAAATCCCAGAAATCTAAGTGAATCTGAACTATTGTAGTTTTAAGGAGGGGATGGAGGAATGTGGAGGCTTTATTAACTACATATTCAATTTTATGCATTTTTAGTAGTTTCAGCATCTATCAAATAGAAGCAAGCAATGCAACTTCATAACTTCTAATTTATTTATTCACTATTTATCCACAAATATAATACAAGAGATCCAGATATTGGCTCTTGTTATACTACATAGCAAAAAGATTAGAACTCATTACACATTTCATCCAGGAAAATTAATACCTTTGTAAAATTACTGCAAGAGCTAGCATATTCTAGATTCAGATTTTGATCAAAAAATAAGGTTCAATCAATCAAAAACCCTGTAGCCTTTCAGAATAGATATAAAACTATGATCTGCAGTTATAATACTGCAAAGGGGAGGAGAGCTCAGAGAATGAATATGCTTTCAATACCCGTAGAAAGGACAAAACAATTTTAACCAGATTTCAAATCTGCAGCAAAGGTTTATTTTTTAAGATTTCAAACACAGAATTCACAGTTTTTAAATGCACACAGCCTGGTAGTGTGTTCCTAAGGTAAGCTAAAGGAATATTCTGCTAAGTTTGCACAACTGAGCTACCCACCTAACTGTCTGATGGAGAGCAAAGGTGAAAGTAATGGCCATAAAAAATATCAAATCTTACACAAAAAAAAAAGTGCTAGATATACCAAGAAATATTTCTGCCATTGATATGGGTATGAAATGTCACTAACATTAGAAAAATAAAGTATTAGGATTTCCTCATTCTGTTATACATTTGCAGAGTTGGTTGACTCATATTTGGCCACCAAATGCAACTGTTTCAGGTTTGGATACATAAGACACCTTTCCATTTTAAGGGAAGCTTTGGGAATACAAAATTAGGAACAGAACATACATTAATTTAGCACTGTTACAAATGTCTCATGTGAACTGTCAAACACAAATGGCTTACAGGCGATAAACAGTGCAACGTGCAGCTGCTCTCCCTTTTAATAAAGGTAGAACTTTTTGGTCTGTGCAGACAGCACTACCTTATTAAAAGAATGCAGTTGTAATGGGGTTCATTTAATGAAAACTGAAGTCTGACCATGCAGCTCTTCAGATGACAGAGCTTGGATGCCTCTACAGTAAGGAATTAAGCTGAAACAATACATGCAGTGAAGTGGACATAACACAGGCTTTAAAGACCACGGTTTAGTTAGAACCTATCACCAAGTTGCAGCAAAAAGTAAAATGTTAAAAGCATTTAAAAAAAAAATCACTGCCACAATCCAAAGCTGACAGGGATTTTTTTTTTCCTTTAACATTTTGAGAGCTCTGTAAATCATGCATTGGGATGGACAAGGCATGCATCTTATAAAGGAATGCAAGTCTCAAACAGATGAGGCATGTACAATATTTAGGATGTTAAAAACTTTTTCCTTTTTTTTTTCCCCCTTAAATTATATAAACAGATCTTTTGACTGTGTCTACTTCAGCCAAACAGTTTTCAGCTTTTAGATTGCAGCTGCATCCAAATATTCTGCTAGGTTGCAAAGAACAGGAGGATGAGGTGAGGGGAATTGTCAAAAATCATGAGAAGGGCTTGAATTGTCAGGTTAACAAGCGTGCAAATAGAACAGTCCCTGCAGACGCTTCAGCCCTTTTACCACCCATCTCCTGACCATATGTTCTCATCGCACCGGAGATTGGAAAGAATCACAAAGTGCCATTTAGCCATTTTATTAACTTTGTACTGATGCATCAATTGAGCCATGTGGTCTTCAAAATTGGTGAAGCTTTTAATACTTCAGATGCATCAAAACCAGGATATATCCTTTGAAAAGGTCTCAGGTTAGTGCACTCTACTTAAAACACAGGGAATTAACTATCATTTGTGGGAAAAAAAGGCTATCTTACTAAGTAGACGGGAGAATAAAATTGACTTGTCTTTTAAAAGGAGCTTTGTGACATCTTTCTTGGTCACTTGTCCTGGAACATACAGAGAATTCAAGCCCTGTTCATGACAGGGAGCATTCCTTTATTGTACCTTCACTATCCGAACGACCTGATGGAAACACGCCCGTGGCAGACAAGTATATCAGCAGTACACTGTTTGCAGGCAGCTCCTGAAATTCAAATAAAGAGGAGAGTGGCAAGGGAAGAAATGTGTAAGTTTATTTTAATATTCAATCATCACGTTGATAAAGCCATTGTCATTTACGATTGTGCTGCTCCTGCTTCTGGCTTCCCTTCACTCTGTTCTTTGTATGTGTATATACCCTTCCCCACCACAAAGACCCCTTCAAATAGTTGAGTACACAGGCAAAAGTGTAAACTGGTGATACGTTCATACTTTTTTCCACACAGACCTCTAGGCTGATATGTTCAAGCAGCACTAAAAAAGCATCTGCTTCCACACAGACTCTCTTACTATCTAGCCATATCTGAGGCTTTCCAAGACATGGAAACCAAAAGCTGCCAAGATCCATGCAGACCCTAACTCCCAAAAAATTGAGGATCCTAAAGGAAGTTCTTTGTTTCCAAATACCCCAGAGTCTGCAACATCTGCCTCTTCCCCCTGACCCTTCTCAGCTGGACAACAAGCACAACACATACAGGTTTCTGTACAGACCTGTAAAAGAAATCTATTTTCCACCTTTCTAATGGGCTGTCTGCAGGAGGAAACAGATGCTTTTAATTTCTGCAAAAGGCTGAGCATGCAGGCACCCAAAATTCCAAGTAGTAAAGATTCACTTCCTTCACCTCACCAGCTGTTTCTTTACAGCTGTTTCTTGAAACAAACTGAAATTTTTTTCTTCATAGGGTTCATATTCTGTTTTTACTACTAAATCTTAAGTTGCTGACTTGTACAGTCATAATTAAGCAGAGTGCACCAGCAACTTTATTAAACTAAAATATGCATGGCAACGGTATTAAAAAAAGTCTACAAATGTATAGATTACTTACATGGAAGAGAGTGATGGGTAACAAAGTAAGACAGGCAGATAAAAATATAGCATGTGCAGGAGATACAATTCAAATGGGATACAGAACTGGAGACCTACCAGGTACACAGTGCTTAAGAGCAACAGTTTCTTGACATCCCTGATTTTGCATTGCGTTTGGCACAACGTGAAGTAGAAGAATACACTTAAGATTCTTCTGTTCTCCAGATCTCTTATCTCAAGAAATATTTCCTATATAATATCTATATAGGAAATAGATCTATTTTATATAGGGAACACTTATTTTTATAAAGGTGTCTGTATATATAAATAAAGATGTCTGTATATAAGTGTGTACATACATATGCACAAACAAAATTACTGGATAAGATTAAATTATATGCAACTATTACATCACATTATTTAAAGCTTTCCTTAGTATTGCCATGCACCACTCGATACTGGACAGCTAGTATGAAGACCTCTTGCACAGGAGTTGTTCAAGCTTCACTTTGAAGGTGGCTGTATTTTAGCAATGATATAACAACTTCTGTACAACAGCAAGCTGGATTTCTGTCTTTAAATGAATTTTTTTCTTTCCCTTAAGAGCAGTCAACAGCCTTTACTATACAAATGACATGTATCTATAATATTTCCATCCTCTCTGAAGATCATATTGAACGTGTTAAGAAGACCAAAAAGGCTTCATTATCTTGAAGTATGAAAGATTATCTCAACCACATTTTATTCAGTGTCACATACCATTTTGGATAATTTTCTATTACAAATAAATTCACCAATTTCACAGACCTTAAATGATGCTGCTAAAAATGTATATAGCTGGCTAAAAGTTGGTTTATAAAGTAGATATTTATGGGGGTTTTCCCGCCTGGCTGGTTTCTCCGTTGACTCCTGTTAAAAAAAAGAACAAACAAAACACAACACAAAAAAACCCAACAACTGTACATTACCAAAGCAGTTTCATAACCCTCTAAACTTCTATTTATTAGAATGTTCATCTTCAACATACTTCCACACAAATGGTCTGCCCATGCTGCATTTCCTACTACACCGCAAAGCAAGATCCACAGTATTTGAACCAGAACTTTATATTATCCCTCACTTAAATTTGTTACCTAAACCTTTTT
The DNA here is from genome assembly GCA_031468815.1 of Morus bassanus. NCBI lineage: Eukaryota > Metazoa > Chordata > Aves > Suliformes > Sulidae > Morus > Morus bassanus. The sequence goes on from CM062586.1 coordinate 1,337,629, forward strand.
CACTCTCTAAAGCATCAACCAAGAAAAAATTCACTCCTCATCTCAATTAAATAAATTAAAATCTAGGTATTTCCTTTTGCCTCCAGATAAAATATTTTTTATGCTTTCTCTGAAGGGGATATTTAACTTTCAGATGACCTAGCAAGCTGATGAACTTATCTGGCTGCATGACTGCTAGAGTGAAAACAAAGGAAGGGGTGAGTGCATAGGACAAGGACAGGCATGAGTGCCCTTCAGAAGTACCTCAGCTAGACTGATGTAAACCATTTGTGAAATAATGCCCAAATATTCATTTCTGCTATTTTTTCACTATTGAAGGTTTGCTAAGGCGAAGAAAAAAAAAAGCAGGGGGAGAAGAGACATTACTTGGATGAAACTCCATGGGTTTGAGCTACTCTTCACTAACTTCTAGCATGAGTTACAGGAGCTTTACCAGCCTGCTCTGCACAGTGACAATACTGAAAGAGTACACCATTTAAAACGAAACAAACAAAACCCAGTTTAGATCTGTTGCCAGGTTTGTCACTGAAATGGAACTTACCTGCATTCCAGGTTTGTTCATTTGTGAAGCTAAATTCATTGGTTCCCTTTCAAGTGCTTGTAGCATTCGGAACATATCAATTGTTAATTCACTGAACTTGACCTGCAAAAGAGTCAAACAGTTTACTCTGCCAGATACAGATTAAACACTATTTCTTTGGTATTATCCAGGTAAGAGATTCAACTGCATACCAGACAGACCATTTTCTGTCTCAGGGATCTGTCAGTGTCATCTCTGAATCTCTAAAGACCTGTGAATGACTTTTAGAGGAGCTCACAGAGGACAAAGTCTATTATTACTGGTCTACCAGGCCAGTTCACTGTAATGTAGACCTCTACTTTACAAATTACAGACTTTTCTGGGGTGTTCACAAACTAAGTGCTGAAACCACTATGTACTATGAATTTAGACAACATCTGAAAAAGATATGCAAACTGTAGTTTAGGTACAACTCCCTTGCTTACCTGAAAAAAGAGCTCAGAGAGAAGTCATGAAGTCTGTAAAACTTCACTATCATCATCATAATCTAAAAAACAAGATCTTGAATGTCTTTTGAAAACCCCTTCCTGTTGCAACTGAAGTTGCAGATAGCTGGAGTATGTCATGTGAAAGCCTAAGTCAAGCTGCTTCTAGACATACCCCAGAGGCCTCTCATGCTTGAATGTTAAGAACAATCCAGTATATGAAAATGAATTGTATCTACTTAATTGACATGATGAATGTAAGCAATGAGAGGTCAGTACCACAGGTCTAATATCTAACATTTCATTTTTAGCTCTTATTTCTGAGAACCGTTTCTTCCTGATGCCACTACAAACATCACAATCAAAATATTTTAATGTTTGCCTCTATTGGAATCTCTGTTGTATGATCAGAAGGGGTGTCAAAGAGGGAAGGACTTTGCACTCCAAAGATACAAACCCAAGTCCCCGGAATTTCTTTTACCTGGTTGTTGCAGTTTCCAATAATCAGCGCGTCTGCAAGAGCAAGCTGTCCCACTATCATTCCCTGCTCTAGCAACGGAGCTCCTGTTTCAGAAAGCCTGTTAGAGGTGATTACAATGGTGTTGTCATCATTTAGAACCATGACAGGGTCTGCCTAAAAAAAGCAACCAGAATAAATCAGGAATTCAGGAAAACATACAGATTTGTAGTCAGAGAGAAGTCCAAAGGTTTTGTCACAGTAAACATTTCATAACTGAGGCAGATTTTTAAAATTAATTTGCCGTATATATATTTGTATATTTGTTTGCAGGCTGCAGAATAATGCCTCACCACCTGGAAAAGCAACAGCTCTTGGGGACTGCAAGCAAATACGTGGTACAAGTACGTGAAGGCACAGCAAATAGAAAAACATATTTCCTCAAATGACATGAACTCTGCTTCAGTTTTTATACCTGAGGACCAACTGTCATCAACCACCTTACAAATTCACACAGAATAAACTAAACATTCCTACAATACAGAAGAATCCTGCACTATTTTAGTTTGCCTTCCCTTTCCAGAAATAAATAGCAAAGGAGATGAGTGAATGATAATGCTGCCATCCACTCTGGCAGTACTTAAATAAATACTCGTACAAAAGGAGGAAAGTAGAAGAGTCTCATTTGACAGAATAAACAAATTTATTTTCCTTTTAACAAACTTCAGAAGTTGATCGCATTAGAACTATGCTAAGAGCCTAACAGTTAACTGCCATGTTTACACTGTATTTTTCCATTAATTCCATTAACTGCTTACACATTGCCAGTGTAATAGACCAGTACTTCAACAAAGTACACTTTGAAACCCAGTCAAAACATCAGCAAATTGGATTGGCTTCCACAACAACAGAATCAGAGTTGGCAATCTCTCCAAAATATTGACCATGATAACTGCTGTGCTTTCAATTCCACCATTTTCTGAACACCAAAAGCAAAAGCAAGTGTATCCCAGCTTCATGCTTCTGTCTTCAATGCATGACATGACCAGGTCTGAGTCTTCAGACACTCTAACGGCTGTCACTGTTATGCTACTGTGAACACATTTCAATGATTAAATAGGACAGGAATACTGTCCCTGCATGTGGCACACCTGCTTACCACAGAGAGGTGGTGATACAGGAACACTTCAGTGAACAAGTCAGAAAATTTCACTTTTAAACTGACAACTAAAAGGCCATGGTATTCTCACCTCAATAAATGCTGCCACCTCCTGAAGAACCAGGTTCCACTCCACCTGATCTTCAGTATTAAAACGATGAGTGTAGTCTTCAATTTCATCTGACAGCTCCTGATATAAAAAGTTCAAAGACAGACATAGTCACTTCTTAAACTGAGAGCTTAACAGGCAGTCAGTAACTTTACAATTTGCAGTTAGCTGTGCGGCCTTTAAGAATAATAATAAAAAAAAGATTACTTGAGAACATATGCAGCACACTTATGACTACCACACCAGCCAAAACGCGCTCTTTCAGGAGACAGAATGCCAATGTTACACTGAATTTTGGCAATGCAAAGTGTCTTTTAAGTAGGTCCAAATGCAAAGAATATCTGGAGTTAAGTATAACTATCCCACTCACGTACAGCTATGTCACTGGTTATTACCATAAGCTATGGATACCAAAGGTTCAAATTTCAGCTTACAAGTAACTTTAAATACATTGAGAAAGTGAATGGTATGGGGCTTTTTTAGCTGCTACTAAGCTAAGCTAGCAGTTCAAGTAAGCTTAGACACAAAGACAGTAATGCAACCTACACAAAACTGTCAATACCAGAAGCTGCTTGCAGCAAGGTTGTTAGAGGGGTTTGGGAAGCATATGCTGTCAGGAGAAGCATGCTGTTCGTTTGTTGTAGTTAAAGGGTACCTCCCTATCCAGGCTGCAGCTATTGGAATGTTTTTTACTTGGCGTTCAAACAATGCTATCAAATAATTTGAGCTTAAAGTGTCATTATTAAATGTCTGATTCACAGAAGATATTTACTACGTTGGATGTCAGATATACTAGAAAAGCAATGATCAACATTGGCCTCTACTCTATTTGTTGAACCTAAAGACTTGTGTTTATGGGCATTCAGTGTTTTACTCCCACAGCAGAGGCATATGGAGATCCAGCCTCTCCAGTTTCATGGTAATATCTACATCATTTGGCAAGGTTTAATTTTCATGGGACTCTGGAAGGTGCAAAATGTATACAGGATGTGTTCTAGACATGGGACAGAGCGATAGCAGTTTACAAGGGAAGAGAAATAAGCTCAACATCAAGCTAGGAGACACTGGCTTTCCAAGCAACAGTGTGTCATGAAGACTTGCTGGGGGAGATTCCACCAATGTCTTAAATCCACTACAAGAATGAAGATGTTATCTTCATTCTCAGAGTTATCAGATGATCCCCACACTTTCAGATGAATAACATGCATCTAACAGTTTATTCCCAACTAACTATATAGATTTGTAAAGTTTTTCTCTGTTCACATCACATCGTACTGAATCTTTGCATAGCTCTAGCCATGTTATTCCTTCATTCTGTGGCATCCAACAGCACAATCAATTAAATGAGGAAAAAAAATGAAAAGCTATGCTGCAGCAGCAGCTAACATCATAGATCTAATGAGTGACATTTCAACTGAAATAACCTATATTATGGATGCCTTAATTAGGAGAAAAGCACTGAATAACCAGCAACCTCCCACCCCTTAGCACCTTTATCCTCATTTTAACATACCTTTACAAGGTCCTTTACAACATCCATTTTGTTGAGCAAGAGACAAACCACTATAAACCTTGCATAGTAACGCAGCTTCTTAACCACTAATTCAGGCCTAAACACAACAACAAAAACACCACAGCCAAATTTGAGATTAAAATAGAACATAGGTAGGCAACAGGGGTATGGGAGAAGAGGAGGCTGAACAAGGCTGAGCAAGGCTGAACACTCTGCGGATTAAGAGTTCTAACTGAATTCATGTGGAGATCAATAGTTACCTGGCTGCTTAGCAGTTTATTTAAAACTGTGTACAGCGACATAAAATATACATCAAGAAAGCCACAGCCTCCCCCTTCCTCACAGTCTCCTTACATGAGAACAGGCATGGGAGTCAGATATAATAGCTGGCTCCTCAAACCTTTTGACCATTCGCGGGCAATATCTGACCCCACTGCATCACACAGTAGTCACAGCTGACTCAGAGTTCACCCACCCGGGACAACTTAGAGATGTGCAAGTCAGCATAGCCCATAATTACTCATCCATTTCTAAAATCTTCTGACAGCATCTAGAAACATGCATGGTCAATCCTACTTTCTCTGAAACACCTCAAGCACTCAGATGGAAATTGAGAGATTGTTAAGAGAGAAGATAATAGAATCAACAGATATCAGAACAGAGCAGGGAAACTTTCATCTTTTTATGGCACACAGGTGCATTTAGACATCAGCAAGACTAGAAATGTCCAGACATCCTTGAATGCTTGGCAGGAAACTCCCTAACTGGCCTTCTGCATTTATCTTGATGATGACTTCAGATCATTTCTTCTTTACTTTGATGAGAGAACCCAGGTTTACTGGCTAGAATATAAGATCAGGATCCAGAACTGAGCTCTCTACCTATTCTTATTTATGTCTTTGTTCTTGGCAGGCAGCACATTTTCTGCACTGCCACAACACAGCCTGCTTTGAGTGTACCCTTCTCAGTATAGCATCTTAAAAGGAAGACGTTATGCCTCCTGAAGTTCTTGGACCCTCTCCCAGTCAGTTACAGAGGGCTGTTGTACTGCAGCACTAACTGATGCTCCCCTGAAAAGCCTGATCAGAATCAAACAGGTTCCTCTCCTTCAGCCCAACTGACTTATCTTCCCACCACAGCATACTAGGTCCCAGAGCTGATACTGCTCAGGACTCAAAATGACAAAACTTTAGGGCTAATAGCTTTCTAGCCAGGACCAGATAATAGAATATTCCTCCAGTCATACAGCAGAGTTCTTATTTATACTGAGGTTTTTAATCATGGCAGGAGGATTAAAAGAAACTTCCTCCAACAACACTGATTTTATCCCAGTTATGCACCTACAGTTTATAGTTATTTGCCGCTTTCATACACCATTCTAGTCTTGAAAAAATGAGGGCATTCTTCTCAGACATACCTGTCTTCTTTGTTGACTTGGGAGTAGTATGACCTCTGCCTAATGGCTGAATAGAAGGAGAAAGCTTCATTGAGATAGCTGGTTTCTGAAGTGCGCAAGCTGCGGAGGAAGAACCAGATTAGCTCACTGCTTCAGATGGAAATCCATGCCAAACCCTCCCTGCCCCCTCAACCATCTTGTGCATCAATGGCAAAACTCCCTCCTCAGGTAACATCGTATGAAAGCCAGACTCCCATTCTTTGTGCCTGCTGGGAAGACAGATTTCAGAGCTTGGATTCCATTTCAGATAACAATCAAATCTGCCCATCTTGTGCCCATATGTACAGGTGACAGGTTAATTGGAAAGTTTAAAGGAACATTAAGCTCCCAAACTTGTTAATCACACTTTTGCACAAGAGTCGAATGCAGCACACATGGAAGACTTAGAGACACTTTTGAGGTAGGCGGTAAGTCCTTAGGCAGTATGGATGTGACCAGCAGTGTGGTATCAGGCTCACGGGTGCCTTTTTCTGCAGCACCTCCATGCAGTCCCAAGGGCCTTCTCATTCAGAAACAGGCATCATGACTCAACTGATACATTCATTTCTCCTGACTGAGTATCCAGATGTTTGGCACAGAGCTGCCACTAATACTGCATTCCCCTACCGAATCCTTTTCTGTGCTTACTTACTAATAATGGTAATAGAGCTGCCCAATCTTGGAAGCAATTTCCCCAATTTGCCACCGCTTCAACCCATACCGATTGTCCAATACTTGTCTATTTCGCAAGAGAGAAAAGAAAGATTAAAAGGCATTCCAGAATTTCTCAGAACATCACACCAGACAAGACAAAGAGCCATTGTAGGGCCAAATTCAGCTTTCATTACTGGTGTGGCATTCCCAGTAGCAGTCCCTCACAGAGCCAACAGCACCGCATTCACACACCAGAACAAGGACCATTTATTTATCTTGCTTAAACTTGCGAGAGCTAGACATAAGTATGTTGCACAAAATACACACAACAAAAGGTCACAACTTCCCAGAACACTCAGACTACGCAGCCAATGTAAGGTGTGAAAGATCAGAGCCCACGCTGCAGCAAGACGCTTCACACCATTCCAGATGGGTTCTGCATTGCAGAAGCCATCATCCCAGCTTCTCCTTGGTAATATATTAAAGCAACATGCATTCAAGCAGAGCAAAAGATTTTGTTGAAGAAGTCACACTGAAAACACTGCAACATTTTAATTCATTAGACTGTGAGCACTATAGGAAGTGACTATTCCCTCCCTTCATGCTTGAATAACACAGTGAAATCTCAATCTTAACTGGGGCCCCTAGGCATACCAGAGATGAAAGTTGCACTTAAATCCACAGAACACGACTGCCTACAACATTCCCTTACCGATGTTGCTGTTGAAACTTCCAGAGTTTGGTGTAAACATCAAATGTTCGCCCAAAATAGGATTGCCACTGCTTTTGCCCATACTGAGGTAAATCCCTGAAACAGACAAGTGACAAATGCAGAGTTAGGGAGTAGCTTCCAGTCAGCCCAGTGTGACAGCAGCATATTTGTGTCAATGTCAGCTTTGGTCAGAACTGACTTGAAATGCCTTATAATTCTCCCTGCACCCAGAACTAGAAGAACCATCATTCTTGTAGTCTGTCAAAACCTGTTGTTAACTGGAATCTGCAAGGAAATCCTGTTTAGCTTGTAGGAAGTACATTTATGAAGATCTGACCATAGTATCCCTAAAAACATGCCACAAGCCAGACAGCAGGTTCATTTAACGTATATACAAGAAAGAATGCATAGGCATATATATGAGAAAGAAGCATGTATTGGAAGGAAGAAGAAATTCTTCAGCGCTGTCTCCTAATTATTGCTTCCTACTTTCAGACTAATTCTCTAGTCACTTTTCAAATGCAAAAGGATTGAAGTTAACAGTGTTAATAAAGGTCCCATGCATTTTGCAAATCTTCCGAGTGATTGCCTACCTTTAATCACTGTTTGGGGAGACAGAGAGCCAATGTCTCAAACTGCCTCAGCTCTGCCGGTGCCATACAAAAAACGGACAACGCTATAGGGTCAAACTACTGCAGGTGTGCAGCTTAACCGTAACTTTTCCTACTAAGACAATAACTCATCCTTCAAATGCAAGAACTGGATTTCAATCACGTATTCTAAGAACAGCAGAATTATTCTAGTTATTCTAGTGTCTATTGCCAGACAATATCCACAATCTTTAATATCCTACCTGAGAGCACTTGTCCAGCTACAAGTCAGACTGACAAACAGTCCCCCTGCACAACAGACCCCTTACAAAAGGCTGACTCTCCCTCCCCAAAAGATTCAACAAGGTTGAGTCCTGTCCAACAGCTTACATCAGTTATACAGGTGGCCATTCACTTTTAAGTTAGTTATGAAACATATGGTATATTTACAGTGTATTTATATGGTATTTATTATGAACATATGACACCCCGTACACATGAGCTTGTTCTCTCCAGATGTGCCTGGGATTCTGGAATGGCCACTCCAACACGCAGAATAGCAGCAGATGGAAGCAGTGCTCTCCATGAGCGAGTTAACATGAGTCAAGTGATTGGATATGTGCATAAACATTGGTATTTATGGACAAATACAGTCTAAAGGGCAAAAAGGAATCCATGCTCTTTAACCCCTGTAAACATGCCTTTACCAAGGTTCTTCAATATTACCAGGTTCTTAACAGCATCCTAAGAACAAGCCTACAAATAATCACCCCAAATAGGAAATGACCATGTTCTTACATGCATTTTTCAACAGGTGATTGAAAACATCTTAATGTCTTGCTAAAAGAGAAGTCATTTTATGGTTATATGCACAGAAGGCTAAATTGGACTCTTAAAATATCATAGTAAAAAAAAACCCCACCCAAAAGCAAGCAGAATAGTCTAATGGAAATTAGTTCATTTTGACTGCTAATATTTCCTGCTACTCATTAAGGAAATAATCTTTTTTTAAATGGATGAGGCTGTTCACTGTGTTCCGGAAAGAGACCCTATAACATCATACATAAATCAGGTGTCCAAATGTCACCAGGTCAAGCAAGCATACGGATGCTCACAGCTAACATTCACTGAGTCAGGTTACATCATCACCACAACATTTGTCACCCTCTAACTCATAGTTAGTAGTATGTCAGAACCTGAGACCTTCTGGTTTTTTTCATATCAGTCTCCAGCGCAATAAGGTAAGTTAGTCAATCCATTTCAGTTCTGCTTTCGTACCTCCACTTGATTTCCATGCTGTGATATATTTCCCTCCACCTCCACCCCGTAACTACAATGTAGTCCTAAGAATTTTAGCTTTAAAGGTTGTGTGCTCAAACCTAACAGAAGGCCATCACCTGAGAATTACATGAATCTTGGAACAAATGCAACAGAGAAGACCAAAAACCCGCAGTCTGACCGAGCACACTGCCTACAAATCTATACCAAAACTGATTCAAAGGAGGTGTACAACTCTACGTGGAAGTGGAACAGCTTTTTCAAGACGGCATTATCTTTCATTTGATTCAAGAATGATTTCTTCAGGGAATGCTCTCTCAAATCACTGTGCTGGTTAATGCACCATCCAACACGTCAGTCTTCAGCAGACAGGCACAAGAAAAGCAGCATATTCCACTTCCAAGCCTGTGAGGTCAACACTGAGGGAAACATCACCTTTTGGAAACCATGCCACGTCCTCTGGAGGAGTAAGACAAGCAAAGCAGTACACTACGATTTCCAGAGCAGCGTACTGGCACATTCCTGCTAACTGTAATTGCTTTAACAGCACCCTAGGTAGAAAAGGAAATTAATACGCCTTTGCTCATCAGCCAACTGTACTTCCCACACAGCTTGAGGGGACCTAGCTTAGTTACTACATGTAAAATGAATCTGTTATCAGCTATGACTCTTACCAGCCTGGAAAACCATTCCAGTACTTGCTGCTGCTATTCTGTGAAGATGCCAAGGAATCTGGACAGGATTTTACAAGGGGGGGAAGAAAAAAAAAATCCCCTCAAACTTGCAACTGGCTGCTCAGCATCTTGGAACATACTTTAGTGTAGCAAGGGGTAAACAGGAGTATACACACATGCTTCAGGGCACCAACATCTTCATCCAAGTATAGCTTGATACAAACACATGCAAATTTAAAGCATTTACTGCAACAAATGATTCACCACTTACGTGCTGTAATAGATGTAAACTTTTTTGCTAAACAAAAAAAGTTAAGAAACTGTCCAAATATACGCCTAAGATATATTGCAGGCTTTGCTATAGCAAGAGGTAGTGTTAAATTTAATTAGCACATCACAAGTTTCAATGTTAAAAAAAATTAAAAGTGAATACAAAAAACACTAAAATTGATCATTTAAAAAAAAATAAAATCAAAGTTCCCTAGCACTAACTTAAAGAATGACTGAATTAGCGAGTTGACTCAAAAAGCCCTGCCAGTTAAATTGGGCTTTCTAGGCCAAGTTGCTTAGGACATGGAATCATAGAATGGTTTGGGTTGGAAGGGACCTTTAGGGGTCATCTAGTCCAACCCCCCTGCAGTGAGCTGGGACATCTTTAACTAGATCAGGTTGCTCAGAGCCCCGTCCGACCTGACCTTGAATGTTTCTAGGGATGGGGCCTCCATGACCTCTTGGGCAACCTGTGCCAGTGTTTCACCATCCTCATTGTAAAATTTTTTTTCCTTATATCCAGTCTAAATCTACCCTCCTTTAGTTTAAAACCATTACCCCTTGTCCTGTCACAACAGGCCTTGCTAAAAGGATTGTCCCCATCTTTCCTGTAGTCCCCCTTTAAGTACTGAAAGGCCGCAATAAGGTCTTCCCGCAGCTGTCTCTTCTCCAGGCCGAACAACCCCAACTCTCTCAGCCTGTCCTCGTAGGAGAGGTGCTCCAGCCCTCGGATCATTTTTGTGGCCTCCTCTGGACCTGCTCCAACAGTTCCACATCCTTCTTGTGTTGAGGGCTCCAGAGCTGGATGCAGTACCCCAGGTAGGGTCTCCCCAGAGTAGAGGGGCAGAATCACCTCCCTCGACCTGCTGGCCACACTGCTTTTGATGCAGTCCGGGATACGGTTGGCCTTCTGGGCTGCAAGTGCACATTGCTGGCTCATGTCCAGCTTTTCATCCACCAGTACCCCCAAGTCCTTCTCCGCAGGGCTGCTCTCAATCCCTTCATCCCCCAGCCTGTACTGATACCGGGATTTGCCCCGACCCAGGTGCAGGACCTTGCGCTCAGCCTTGTTGAACCTCATGAGGTTCTCACAGGCCCACCTCTCCAGCTTGTCCAGGTCTCTTTGGATGACATCCCGTCCTTTGGGCGTGTCAGCTGCTCCGCTGAGCTTGGTGTCATCTGCAAACTTGCTGAGGGTGCACTCGATCCCACTGTCTATGTCATTGATGAAGATATTAAACAGTACTGGTCGCAGTACGGACCCTTGAGGGACGCCACTCATCACCAGTCTCCATCTGGACATCAAGCTATTGACCACTACCCTCTGGACATTTGAGCAAAGGTCTAACATAAGGAAACAAGAAAACACACCCTTCTCTCAAACACCAAGAAGTAGGTACATGCACAAATTAAGAAATAAGCAGGTAACTATTTGCTGATCATGCTTATACATATATCCCTCATCAGTAATCTAATACGCTCTTTATACGTCCCCTGTCATCTTCCCTTGCACACCTCTGTCACTCCCTCGATTCTGTACCTTCTTCTGTATGAGCCTAAGCATTCTTATAAAGCCTAGTTCAACTCACTGCACATTAGTTCTGAATGTATGAAAATTAGTGGCATTTTAAAAAGCCTCTGCTAGCGCAGTGTACACGTGTTTGGCCGTGGCTGTCCACAGTCACTGCTGGGTGTCCACACACATATTTCTCAAGCAGCGTGCTTGCCTAATTGCAGCTGGCATAGCTGCACAATACCATGCGATTCCTCAGCTCCCCAGGGAACAGGAAAGATCTCCATGGAAACAGACAGTAGCACTTGTTCTTTTGATAGTATTCTGACATGGCTGTAATAAAACTTCATTTATGACAATACATTACCGTGGTTTCATCACAGATTTTTGCAGACAAGAACTGCCATTGCCATTTACTGTTTTGTGTTCTGAGCATCGTGTGGGTTGCTCCCATGTATCAAGAAATTTTGCTGTGAGAAAATGGATGCATAAGCAAAAGAGAATATTTAGTGTAGTTTTTTTTTAATCAGACCAGAAGATCTGCATTATTTGATGAGAAATAGCCCAAAAGAATACTAAAGACTCGGTTCTTTGCAGAGTGGATTATCAATACAGCTCCTCCCACTGAAGGAGACAGGGAATATATGATCCCTGACAGTTGATGGCTGGACTTGATGATCCTAGAGGTCTTTTCCAACCTTAATGATTCTATGATTCTATGATCCAGAAGCAATTACACACCCAACTTGAGAGCAAAAGACCTATGTTATAGTAAGATATTTTGCTACTTCCAGATCTACAGAAGGATACTAGAGCGATATGGAGAGAAAAAGGCAACAGCCTCATCTTCCTCCGGGGCGTGCCTGGCTGAGGATGCTGGGTACAGGACAGGCAGTGGTAGGGGTACTCACTCATGCTGTGACTGATCACAATCAGCTTTACAGGAGGGAGGAAGTGGCAGCAAGAAGCAATCCACATGCAGAGGATGGAAAGGAGATGCTTTGATTTAGGACAGTTCTATCTAGACAAGGAAGACAGTTACACATTTCATTACAATAGCCTCCAACAACAAGTGGAGACTGTTTCCAATTTCTTGGCTTTTAAAATATTCCAAACCGGACACGAAGACACAAACTCAGATGTTCAAAAAGGATGGGTTTCTCACAGTGGGCACAGAAGACTGGTTCCCTTGCCACACTAGGGTGGCTGGTGCATAAATTCCATAGACAGTCCAGAATTTTATCCAATTCTTGCTATATAGACCCAGCAAAGTCCAGCACTACTTAGGTACTCATAATTCATTTTCTGTCAGTAGTTCATTTCAGCCATGCTGTTGGCACAAGCCAGATAATACTGGCTCAAAACCAGTTAAAGGTGCTGAGGTTTGTTTGGCCAGCACCACATGGAAGTTGTCACACAGGGACAGCATGAAGATGTTGAGAAAGTCCTAGAGACTCAGCAGTACACTTCAAAATGGAAGGTTACAATAACTGTAAGTTTAATGTTCAGAGCTTTAAATACATTCACAGTTTTGACAGGTGATAAAAAAGACAATTTCCTTTTATGTTCATACGCTTGTAGTAATTACAGGCTCCTATTTCCAGAACCTAAGCAGCAGTGGGATAACGGCATTGTGGCGTAGCTTCCCTATCGCCTCTAATGACCCACAAAGACAGTAAGCACACCAGTAGCATGCACAGTAACTTGCCTCACTGATGCCATCGGTGTGAGAAGCCAGTCCCTTCCCAGTACCAGACAGGGTACAGCCTGCAGCATTACCTGAAGCTAACAGGGTCCTGTTGATTCCACATCAGCAGCAGCAGCGTGGAACAAAACTAAGAGGTTCAGCTTGCATCTTACTAGAAGTCTACAAAATAAATGGTTAAACACTATCACCTCTTTTCATGAAAGGACAGCAGTTTTGATTCTTGCAGCCTGCACAATGAGCAATAAGACCTTATAATCTGGGCAAGTATGATACATGTAGAAAGTCTCTTAAAGTTTCAAGCTTGTCTGTGATACTGAACATGTTTAAGCACTTTTTAACATTTAAAAAGAAAATAATAATTGCTGACAGTTCACCATGAAAAACTGCTTCCTAATGTGCTCCCTTTTTCCAGCCTTTTTCCAAGAAAAAGGCAAATGGGAGTGAGGAAAGGAAAGAAGAGAACAATTGGAACGTACTTCCTTAACACGGGTTTGTAACTTATAGCTCAGGGTGTTCAAAAAGGGGGTGCAGCCACTAGAAGGACAACCTCCCCTCTAAGTCACTCTAGCAGGCATGGCCACAAAAAGATGGTATCACTGGTAGTGTGAGCATGAAGTATACTTTGGAGCAGCAACCTTGGCAGATCATGATATGTTTTCCTCAAATGCTGTATTTGGCATCTGTATTGGGAAGAGAGGAAGGAAATGCTACTGAAACAAAGACGTGGCAGGCTGAGCCCTTGCATTTTTGGCAGTAGCAACAGCTAAGCAGCTGCCAACGCAGCTATAGGCTCAGTTCCCTGTAGCTGAAGTGCCCAGAGGAGGTTTGAGGAAGGAAATCATTGCTCTCCTCTCCCTCCCCCATCACTTCTTTTCCATGAAACATGGTAGGGACAAAAGAATGGCATAAAACACAGCAAAGGCCATCATCATCTTCAAAACAGAAGGCAGCAGGCAGGCATGCATCAAATGCATTTGTTATGCTAGAGCATACTGGACTGCAACTGTACTAAGAATTCAAATACTTGCCAAGTTACTTCCAGGTGAACTACCCAGAAGAGAACAAGCACTAACGGAGGAGATACCTGAAAATTATAATGCTGCTTTATCCAGTCATTATGCCCATAGGAATCACAGGCCTTATAGGTGAAATGGTGGTCAAGTTCAGTGCAAGAAGCAACTACATTAATTGCATCAAGTTACAGTAAGGACAGAGGCAGGTTTCCGTTCTGGTACATTCTTATTTTCACACAGCAGAACTGGCTGCTGAGGCCCATCTCTCTATTTTTATTGCCCAAATTCCATCCAAAGGTATTTTCTATTTCATCTAGCTGGAAAAGAAGGTTTCTTTTTGGCAAAGTACCATGGATACACATGGAAACTACATCTCTCATCTGGAAATCTGATAGAAGTACTAACTTCCTCCATGCCCAAAGGAAAAGACAGAATGGCTGTAGGTGCTCTGCCATTTCTGTGATCTGAACTTGAGCATCACGCATCCAGACAGGAACTGTATTAATTTGTACTCTTCAGTGACTCAGGCCAAAACTTCAAGCAAGCTGTATCAGAAAGCCAATGTAATGGCATATATGTCCTGGAAATCCTGGCCTCAGGACCTCAGTCCTTTTGCTTTAGACCCTGTTTCATGGGGTGCCAAATGCAATCACCAAGAACTCCTTGTCTCTACTGCCCATTTACCATTCAGATTTTGGAGCACAAACTGTTTGTTTTGGATTTGGTAATCAACTTCTAAAGCACATGAAAGGATTATCAATAGCGGGGGGGTGGGGGGAAGGAATTAAAAACATCTTTGCTAACCATCTGTGTTTGAATAACAGCAAGCTATATGGGCCCAAACATACAGTATTACTCAGAGACCAGTAAGACGCTGAACTGCCAACAAGATATGAGCTAAAAACCGTGTTGCTTAAGAGACTCTACAGCAAAGCTTAGAAATAAAACAGCTCTTGAATACATAATCTTTAACCTGGCGTATACTGACACACAGGATGCCTGTATCACTGTCCAAAGGTGAACTATTCTCCTTGAACTGCCCTTACTCTTATTCCCCTTCTTATTGGTGCTGACAAAACAGCTAGACTTTCTAGATGTTATTGCAGAGGCTTTGTAGATAAATGCAGATTTTACCTTTCTCCACAGTTCAGATTAAGCATTTGTTTCACCAGACACATACAGGCTATGGTTTGGATGTTTCTGTTTATCACTTCCTAAATTTCTTCTCAAAAAATATTCCCTCCCTGCCTTTCCACCCACCTAGGCCAAACCTTCTCATCCCCCCCTTTTATTTTTTGGTACAGAGACTGTGGGGTTTTGGATTTGCATGCTGTTATCTGTATACAGCCACACCTCGCCCTTAATTGTGTACTTCGTACGTAACATTTCAGTACAAATTCTATCAATTTCACGGAATTTCCAACTTCTAGTTTACTGTTAACTGACGTGACCGAGAAGTTCGGCTCGCTTTTCTCACAGTTCCTTCCCTACTGTCTCAGACGAAAAGCATGAACCTCTACTCCTACAGACGTTCTTACATGGTCCAAAACTACCCATACATAGGTGCACATTGTTCTCTTCTAAACAAACTTACTGGGTTTGAGTTCGAAACATTCATTGAGCATCACTCACACACTAAAGCGTATGTTCCAATACTTTTCTGAAGGAATACTGTCAAAAATGCACTAACCTTAAGCCATTGAATAGCTGTTTAGATTTATCCAGTAAGTAGCAAAAGTCTGTCACTGTTTTCCTCTCTGCTTGAGGGATATCATCTTCAGCTCCTCCTGATGACATGATTTCTTTTATGGCAAACTCAGTCCTATGAAGAAGAAAATAGCCATATTACTCAAAAATTGAGCTTTAGTATGAACTCATCAAGATTAGATGCATATACAGATCCATGGGGATGGTAACAAAGAGCATGCAACTCTCCCACAGGTTACTCTTCTCAAGGCTCATTAAAAATAACAGCTGAGAATCAAAGCATGGGACTAATTATTGCACAATGCACTAGTTAACAGCAAAATTAAAAATAAAAGTGGTACAAGAGTAATAAAATAAAATAACTCTGAGGACTGTATTCACAAACACAAAACTGCCAACAAAAGAACTGTAACACAAACAGTATTTGGATTTCACACTTGGACAAAGTAATCCTCTCTAAATTTGCCTTTCTGCAGAGGTGTTTATCCTGCAGCTGTATTTAGAGAGACTAGCCTCAGTTCTGTTTACATTTCATTTTCTTATGTAACTGCTGAAAACTGTAGCTCACTGGTTCCTATTGCTAAAACATAGCAATTTTAGAGAGAATGCGAAAAAATATCCTGCTTCCTCTCTACTTCCTCATGACTCTTTAATTCCATGGCTTGCACTGCCTACAATTATACCTGCAGATCTATTTTTACTATTCATATGAGCAAAATGTCATACTGTACAGTAATCACGTGAACAAAAACCAAAGATATAATGTATATAATCCTAGTATTGAGCAAGTAAGGGAATATGAAAGCCTATAAAGGCAGATTGGCTTTTAAAATCTTACTTGAAACATACATAGATATAAAATTATCTTTTTGATCATCCAAAGGTGAGCTACAGATTTCTCAGCAGCAGCAACAAAACATGCTCCTCTGAAAATGGCTGCCAGGTCTGTGGCACTTCTGTGCTCTCTGAGAATTTAAGTGCAAGATAAGCATACCTCTAACTGGGCAAATGCAGAGCTTTTACTTTCAGCAACTTCTCTACCGGTTCTGGTAAGCACTTTTGTTAAGCAACAAGTTTCCATTTGTGCAGAAGCTCTGTTTGGATGCTATTTGCATAAATAATTACCTACAGATCCCAATTCAGGAAATGGCAAAGCTAACTCCTTATGGTCACTGAAAAGCACCCAGAAGCATCTTTCATCGTCAGGAAAAATCTTCATAATAAGCACACACACTTCAGAAATACGTCCCTGAACAAATATTTCATGCCTATCAAACGCAGAAGAAATTGGCAGTTCCCCCCAGCTTTTGGGGATCAGTTAGTGAGCATATCCTGCCAACCAAGCAGTTTCATGACTTCCCAGTTTAGACAAGATGCAGCACACGTTCACTTGTCTTTTATACACCCAGCTGACAGTGCACTAGAGCACTAGCACAAGGACATGGGGTGCACTGCACAAACCGCTTGTTGAAGAGTTCCAGAAAAAGGTAGGAAGCATCTGCTTATTGTCAGGTAACTGCAATATGGGTGCCAGACAGTATAAGAGAGTTCAAAACACACCAATCAGACATCAAAAGCTGTTGGCATGAGCCTAGCAAGCAGGACATGAATATTGTGAAGCACCAGCCTGTGTTTGAAATCTCTAAACATTTACATTCACACACCATCAAACAAACAACACTGAGTACTTAAAGCACCAACATATGAAATCGAAGTGAACAGTGAGAGCTAAAGAAAGATGTCAGAAGCAGCCAGGAGGTGATTCAGGAATTTCAGGAAGAGGGACAATACCCCAGGTCCTGTGTGCTCCGCAGCAAAGGTGACCTAAATCCTGCAGCGAGGCCCTTGGATTCTGCAGCACTCCACTGTGGTAGACCAGGCACTCCAGAGCAGCTTCACATATATTTTCAAAAATTGAGGAACTTGCTTAAATTGCAAAGTATGTTTTATACAGTCTGTATATCATTCCTTTCATTTAATGGTAAAGCCAATTTCATTTTATGCTACCCTTAAGTTACACTATGCACCTACCCCAACCGCTGCTAACATTGGCCAACTGAACCCGTGTTAGCCCTGGCGCGGGCAAGTAATACCGACTACACTTCGCACGTTGAGGGAGCCTGCTAGACCCACTGTGCCGAGGGCCATTTATGCAATCAACAGAAGACATGCTAGAAAATTTACTGCCTGCTGATCTGAAAGGTGTCAGAAGGCAGAAAAAAATAACTGTTGCAGAGAAAGGAGAAAAAAACCTCTTTTAGGTTATAGACAATTAAGGTGTATTTTGGAAGCCTACTCTGAGCCCAGCCAGTTCCTAAATATTTAGCACAATACTAGTTTGTGAAAAGTTAGAAGAGGAGAAAAAAGAAAAAAAGGAAAGAAGGAAAAGAGGGAAAGAGAAAAAGAAGAAAGAAAAAGAAGAAAGAAAAAGAAGAAAGAAAAAGAAGAAAGAAAAAGAAGAAAGAAAAAGAAAAAGAAAAAGAAAAAGAAAAAGAAAAAGAAAAAGAAAAAGAAAAAGAAAAAGAAAAAGAAAAAGAAAAAGAAAAAGAAAAAGAAAAAGAAGAAAGAAAAAGAAAAAGAAAAAGAAAAAGAAAAAGAAGAAAGAAAAAGAAGAAAGAAAAAGAAAAAGAAAAAGAAAAAGAAAAAGAAAAAGAAAAAGAAAAAGAAAAAGAAAAAGAAAAAGAAAAAGAAAAAGAAAAAGAAAAAGAAAAAGAAAAAGAAAAAGAAAAAGAAAAAGAAAAAGAAGAAAGAAAAAGAAGAAAGAAAAAGAAGAAAGAAAAAGAAGAAAGAAAAAGAAGAAAGAAAAAGAAGAAAAAGGCAGATTACCAAACTGAAAACAAAACATTGGGGAATATTCTGTATGGTCAGCCTCCCGATATGGCTATTGGTATGACGTGGCCTTGGAGCTATTCCTGAAGCAGAGGGCAAAAGCACCTTTTCTGCTCATGGAAAGAAGCTGCTGAAAGCAGAGGGAACAACCTGCCTTTTTATCAGAGACTGCTGGTGGAGGCACCTAGGAAAGAAACCACATTCTGACATTCCACAGAGACCTGAAAAATTAGCATACGCTGGAGACACTCGACACTCAGTTTTGCCTTCATTCACAGGTTCAGAAATCAAAAAAATGTATGTTGCAATCAAGCCACACAGATGGTTTTAAGGCAACCAGTAGCCTCAGTTTAGGCTAAAATGTGGTATTATGTAGCCAGGGTGAGGAGTAAGAGGCAGAGACTTACATGCAGAAGCACACAAAAGGAGCACACTTAGTAGAATAATCAGGGTTTTACCTTTTGAAAGGGAGGAAATGGAATTAAGTCTCAGTCACTCAAACGTATCTCCAAAAAAGAATCCCTACTGGTAAATCAGACTGTTGCACATGGAAGATGTGAAACTACAGTACCTGAAAAATTACATCTTCACTCTACAACTGAGTAAGCCGAAATCTTAAAAACCACCTACACCAACACGCACGTATATATACCTCAAGACTTTAGCTTGTATTGCTGTAGAGATCAAAATATCAATAAATGCCTGATCAAGTTCCACTTTAAAGCGAAGCTGCCAAAAGCATAAAAAGCAGAGATCTAAAAAAAAATTAAAAAAAAAATTAAAACCCGGG
This sequence comes from Morus bassanus, assembly GCA_031468815.1. Taxonomy (NCBI): domain Eukaryota; kingdom Metazoa; phylum Chordata; class Aves; order Suliformes; family Sulidae; genus Morus; species Morus bassanus. The sequence continues at coordinate 1,357,045 of CM062586.1, forward strand.
AAGCACCAGAAACACAAGTATGAAAAGAACGGATGGGAGAACAAAAAATTAATTAGAATACAGAGATAGATGGTTAGCTCAGAGGGAAGACAACAAAACCCTGTGTCCTTTAAAATTAGAATCTTACAAAAAATTCAGGTTCATTTGCAAGAAGCAACTTTGGGTTTTATGTATAGAGGCCCCGCCTGCCAGACAATGTCTTACTACAACAATAAAAGACTTACGATACAACTGGATGTCACATGAACTTGGCAAAGACAATAAAAAATAGGTTGTGTTGAAAAATGTAATGGTTCCACTGCATATTATTACCCCTATATTTTATATTATTTAAGCCAATGATGACCATCACAAACGTGGGGTGCTGTCAGTGTTCCAGGGAAGGTTCTCATCCCAGCACAACCAGCAGCGGTTGGTGATGATGGTGAGAAACAGGACAAGCCAAAACGAAAACCTGCCAGTATCGGCATTTGACATTGTAAAGCACTACTACTGAACACGGCCAAAACTGTGGTTTAAAACAAGGATAGGTACTGACGTCATTAGGGTACTGCGGCTCAAACTGGGGTGTGGGGGGTGACCACGGAGGCCAGGTGGAAGAAGAGGGGAAATAATTTTGTTGCAAATGGCAAAATGTTTGCAGACCTTCTGCTAAAACTTCTAAGTTTGTTCATTATTTTAATTTCCATTAAAACCAAGACTCAGCAATAGAATGTTGCTGCAAAAAGACTGAAATACAGCTAACAGTAGTAAACTAAAAAAAACTCAGTACAATAGTTGCTGCCATGAAAACATCCCTACCATTCAGCATTCCAAACCTGCCTTCTACCTGGTTCTAATCTGGACTGCCATCTGTATTTCATATGATATAAAAGACAGACTTGCATGTTAGACCCAGAATAAAACACTCAATGCATACCTCCATCAGCATGCTTTGAATTACACCTTTAATGCTTATCCTAAAACAGGCTTTGAACAGAACTCTCTAGAAGAAACTGGAAAAACTCTGCCCTGTAGCATGGTCTCTAAAAATTAGATCTGCCAGCTTTTCAGACATGCTTAGCCTAACTTTGCTGTTTGCCAAACATTTTGATGGTACTCCTCTCGATCAACCTTGAGCACCTAAACAGTAAGACAGAAGCAAAAATTTATCTCATTTTATACTGAGGCCTTTAGGGGGAGGGAGGTGACCAGAAGACATTGCATCTAAGACATCAGAATGAATGGAGAAGACTCTGGGTGCTTATGAAAAGCTATTTCATTAGTATATGATAATTAAACACAGAAGCCTCAATGTGCCCTCTTTGTTTCTGGTTTATTATAAAATAAAACAGCTAAATCACAGTTAAAAGTAGAATGAAAAATGAGACCTTAGTTACCCACACAATTATGAAACTACCTCTGTTCTTAATGACCTGAAGATGCAAGCACAATTGCCTGTGGGAGAGAAGAGACACAACAGACCTAACACCTCTGGGATGACAGAATGAGTATGCTCCAAAAATCAACTTTGGTCAGCGACAATGGATGCGATCGTTTCACTCTCCTGCAGGACAATTAGAGGCATGTTCTGGCTCTGCCGCATGCTGCACTCAGAAAACAGGAGTACTTCTAAACTGTCCAGTGTATTTACACATGTACCTTGTACGGCGGAAAGTCCTATTGAAAATCCGTAAAGGTTACACTTTAAAAGCATGAGTCCTGCTCAGGAATGGACTGGTTTCTTACTCATTACATGTCAAAACTATCTTTTTGATGATCGTAAAATAACACCATACAGAAAATACATTATAAAAATATTCAGACTGAATCACTTCATGGGCAAACAGAGTCTTCCTTCTAGGAAAAGATAATCAGGAAAAGAAATAAGGGGTTCAACCAAGAAAGAAATAAAAGTGGTGAAGAATTAAGCACAGCAGTAAGAAGCATGACAATTTCCCTCTGAGAGGTATCTTTAGAAAAGCTGCCAGAAGGTAATTTTTCCACAGATCTCAAATTCAAAGAGGCATTTTGGTTACAGACATGAGACAGGCACTGCTGCAATTTAAACCCTGGTTTCACTCAGCCACAGCACATGCCTGAATATGAAGGAAAGATGGGAAGGGAAGATGGAAAGAAAAAGGACAACAGGAGCTGTTAAATGATAGGTGAAGCTGGCTTTTCCAGCTGACAGAGAAGAAAACAAACTTAGTTATCTCATGCACTGGTTTTGGCTTATCATGCTCCGGAGGGGGTGGTATTTGGTGCTGTACAAAGAAAGGACTACTATCCCGAGCAGGTCAGGAAAGGAGGTCTTCCCTGCACTAAAGGCTGTGTTGTAATGCAGCAGCATTACAGACAGGAGAAAGAATTATTATTAGAAACAGCAAGTGGGCACAGCAAAGGGAGGAATATAGCTACTGACATCGCCCTTTCCCCAGGGACTGCTGAGCTCCAAATGAAAAATATAAATAAAATGCAACCAGTAGTACATCCACAACGTGGACCTCTCCTTCTTTTTGATACTAGAAGTAACCCCACAGCTCTGTGCTCCTCTTCTGCAAACAGACAGTTCTCCCAGTTTTGACAGCCCAGCTATACCAGAAATGCCACCTACTTAATTTTTTGTTCTTGTGTTTGATGTCTTTTGCTTTCTTTCATGCAAAAGAAACCGTTGGGCTGTTTTGCATGACAATTTTTTTCTTTTTTCTCAAGTAGCACATCTTAAAAAAAAAAAAAAAAGATCTCCAGAGTCTGCAAAAGGAGACACAGGAATGTTAGTTTAAAAGACTGTTAAAATAAGTCTGAAAATGGTCACTTCCAGCATAACTTACTATTCTCTCAAAGATTTTGCCAACTCCTCAGGCCATACAAGGCAGAAAAATCATGCTAGCCAAGCATTGCACTTCACGTGCCAGGTTCTTTCCAACATATTCTCAGAACGCACAATTCCAGGTTTGCTTAGTACAATACACTAATAGATTTTACAAATTCATCCCGTTGCAGCACCCAGGGTAGAGGAGCATCCCAGAGGATGGCAAGACTATGCAAAGCAGATGGAGCTGAAAGGCAGCAGGAGAAGGGATATGGGAAACGGATGAAAGTTTCATGATGCTAGCCAGTATTTTTAAAGTTCTGTGTCACTTACATCACACACGATTCCACTTCCCTGTGGTTTGCCGTCTTTTGGCTAAGGTTTTCCAGGCTCAGCTGGAAGGGAAAAAGAGTGCTGAAGTCAACGCTATGCTCTCCCTACTGGCCCTATTCCGGGACTCAGGCCTGTAGAGCAAGGCACGCTTTGTGAACAGTGGAAGAGTACTCTGGTTCAAGGAAATCAAGCTGCAATGGAAGTCAAGCATAGATATGTTCAATGACTGTATCACATGCACATCTCCTTAGCCAGATTTATTACTTAGTCAGGATCACTATAACCTGCCGTTCAGCTCCCTGGTAGAAGAGGGCGATCATAACTTCACACCTGATGCTTACAAGCAAATAAAACCTCACTCCACAGAAAATTTAGGGATACTATAACCACATGGCACACTGTACAGACCAGAGTTAGTAGCATATAAACTCTGTTCAGTAAGGACAGGCAGAATCAAGGGCAGTTTCCTAGAGCTGCATAGCAGAGTTGGCTGGACACGGCACCTTGACCTCTCGACAGAGCATTTGTACAACCCTTCTGTCTTTTTTTAAGCCATCTCTTCTGCTTGGTTGTGGAGTCATGAGTGTCTCCTGCCTTCCAGTCAACCTGGACAGCCTCATCACATGAGTATTTAGAGGATATAAGCTGTGAGAACCTATTAGCAGTGCTTTATCTACTTCACCTAAATGGTTAATTGAAAGAACAACTCTCTTCTCACTAGAGCATCAGTAGAATTAAAGCTCTCATCCTGTACTACTAGAGGCAAACAAAATCTCATTTCAAAGACTTTGGTGGCACATTTGTTCTGTCTGGTATTTTACCAAGGAAATCGGAGTCCGTAGTACTGAACACAAGCAGTACAGATACAGATACTTCACATACATGATATACCACCTGTCTGTCTTACTTCAAAACTAGAAGAATTTAGTCTTGAATTTTTAGACATTTATACTTTAAACTATCACTTTCAGAAAAAAATCATATGATTTTGTAAGTATAAGCACGAGTGCATCTTTCAGAAGCAACTCTTCCAAAAATCAGAACGCACCACTCATCATGTCATTTAACAGGTGACTTCACGCACCACGGCATTCCAGCCTTCCAAGGGCAAAATTCAGACGTTAAACATTCACACTACGCACAGGAACAAATTTATTACAATGCAGAGAACTGATCAATGTAACCCAGTGAAGGTTCTTGGCTAAAATTAGAATGAGAATCTGTATTTTATTTCAGGTTCCAGCCATTTTGATTACTGAGCCTACAGCTCCATCCCTTAAATAATCTGTACACAATCGTCAGAACAGGACAGCAGATGCAAATCTAACAGGACAATCCAGGAAGGTTAATGTTGGGGATAGGGATAGCAGGGAGAGGAAGAGCATTCTTTTTTGGAAGAAATGCTCTTGTTTTTTTCACCCACCGACCTGAAGACAGCAAACTGCAAACCAAGCAGTGAACTAGGGTGGGTTGACTATACTGATTAACCTTTATCAGAACTTTCTGTGACAGATTAATACAGAACGGTAAACTGCCATATTGACCGTAAGTCCTAAACTCTTGCTGATCTGGAGTTCCATGGCTTGCATCAAATACAAGTGGCTTGGCGTTTACAGGTGAGGCTCTGATTAATATTAAAATTCTGGAGCTGGGCAGGAAGTATGTGCTTAGACAAGTGAACTAATGATGGGGGTGATGGCTGCATCCTGATTCACAGCTTCATGGATAGTTTTACCATTTTAATCAGGAAATCACAACACAGATATATAAACTCTGCTTTTCAAATGCTTCCCACTCCTTAGAGATGCAAATGGTAACCAAAAAGCAAAAACAAACACAATTTCTACGTCTATCTTGTTGATACAGGAATTTCCCCAACTAAGACATTATTAGAACTGCTCTCCACAGAAACCAATGATGGAAAACACGTTCTGATCTATCAGGATTTTAAAGGTCTCAAACCTTGAGGCAAAAAGACCAGCTCTCTTTTCACTTTTCATCTTGATACATCTCCCACAGCATCATTGGCAAAAGGGGACATGATATAAAGCAGATACCCAGTTGGTATCTATTTCTTATCCACAAATTAATGGCACAGGTAAAACTAAGCTCTTGATCATTCATACCCGAAGCCTTGTGCCATCATGTCTCAAATCTCTACCCAGAAACATCTGACCTTGCCTTAGTCAAGCAAGATGTCTACCTTTGCTCTCTACTTGCCTCTCCTTTTCTTCTACAGACTGGTATACTCACGTCTCGTGTTTTCTTTCAAAGCTATACTGCACGTTTTGGGAAAACCATCTCTGCGTTTCCATGTAATCTGCTCACAGTGGTAGTCCTGACAGAGCCTCAGACAACGCAAAATTAACTAGACCCAAATTCATTCCTCTCGCCAGAATACCTAATTCTCCATCGAGAGCCATTGTCCCAAAGTTCCTGAGACACCGCTCAGTTCTATTCACGAAACACTGACATAAATAAATAACCCCCCCATACGTATGGGCGTGCACACACTGAAAGCTTCACAGACTGCTGGAGTCAGTACTTCAGAGGGAACAGCAAGGAGCGGTTACATATTGGACCATTTCTTCATAAAACATATGAGGGGGAAGAAAAAGGATTTCTTTATTATTCCAAGGTTTTTAAGTAAAAGTTGGAACCACACACAGACATTTCTCATCCCCAGCCTCTGTTCACCTCAGGGCACGTCTGCACTGCAGTGGCTGCAGCTCTTCCCGACGTACCAAGCTCCTTTTACAGTTGCTCGCTTGGACGCTGCAGGAGGCATCTGCGAGCAGGCTGAGAGACCACTCCTGGCCTCCTGGCAGGGTTCATAGTCCAGGAGGACAGCAATACCCAGGTCTAGCTTAAAGAACAACTAGATTGTTTCTGTACCAGCTATGCTCACTGCTATATAAACACCACACAAAATACACAATGAAAAGGACCTGGGCAGAGCCCAGGCTTTGGAGACATTTTTTGTTTGAACGTGACAATAAAAAGCAACTTACAATATAACTTAAGAAAGAGAAGCACGGAGCTATTTTATTTAGCTGATAATGCTGGTCACATCACATTCTCTCTGCCTGGATATTTGCTTATTTCAAAAGGGCAGTAAGGAAAAATGCAGCATGAACTAGGAAGATGAAAAACCTATATTTTCTAAACAAATTCCAGCGTGGCTGACTGCAAATCACCTGCAAATGCACTTCCACTCCAATTGGGAATTCACCAAAAAAGTACTTTTCCTACTAAAATATAACAATTTTACAGCTAACTTGCAGGAGCAGTACTATCTCTAAAGATTAAGCAAGAGGGAAGACATTTAAAAAAAATAAAAACATACAAGACCAACTGAGTCTGTGACACTAGCCCACACATTTGTGCACGAACAGTCATCCTCTCTTTTACAGAGGGAAAAAGCCTGGTCCCACATCGACCTGTATGTGGCCCCTTGATCTTTCCCTCCATAATCTTCTTTTCCATCACCATAACCCCAGTTCTCCCACCCAGCAAAGGAACTGCTTCAGCCATCCCAGAGCCCTGCACATGCTGAGCAGCTGGCCAGATGCCTCCTACAAAACGTAACAACTCTCTTCTCTCTGTCCTTTCTTTCATAGATGAACTAAAAACGTCCCCCTCCTTCAGCTTCCTTCAAGTTTTGTGGACATTACTGGCTAGATAATCTTCAGGACCTTTCTCCCTACAGCAACACTGGTTACATTGGACGAGTGATTTAAAAGCTACTTGGAAAAGAAGAAAAAAGAGGAAGTCTGGGTGTGCCTTTGCATAAACTTTGTTTCCTAAAAAGGGGAAAGGAGAGGGAAGGGGATATATAAAAAAACAAGATAGAAGCACGCATGCACAATTCTCCAGATGCACGCTGCTAGAGCGACTGGAAGTGACAGACAGCAGGCACACAGAGTTATGCAAGAATTTTATCTTATTGCTGCAAACTGAAAGTTTAATACTTTCACATGAATGTGTAGTTCATTCCTCAGCATATCAGAAGACCAGAAGATCTGCAAACATTGTCTCATATTAAGACCCCAGAGTTAACGTGAGCTGCCACCTCTGCGTTACCTTTGACATCTCAGCAGGAACAGTCTCAAGACTTCCTGTAGGGAAACAGCCAATACCACAAATTTGACTCCATTCTGAATCAAGTGAGTTTGAATATCCGGCACATAGTGTCAGTCCTATTATTTTAGCTTCAAATCAGTGCTTAGTCTATAGAATCAGACTTTTTGTTTGGTTTACAAGTCTTTAAAAATCCTTTTATTGCTTAAAGCGCACCTGTCTGTATCCAGAACTGCATCTTTGACATCTTTTCCCCCAGAACAACGCAGAGCTGCTCATTAACATCGTACCATAGAAACAAGAGTGTTGTCCCTGACTGCCTTCCACATTGAGATCATCTAAGCCACACCTTACCAGCAGACTCTTCTAAATTCACTATGGGCGGGCTCGCTTTAAATACAAGAGACATGATATCACCATGGGATGCACGTGGCCTTTTACAATTACCTTCATAACACAAAACTTTTGCCTCTCTTCTTTATGTTTCTGCCACTGGCAATTTGTTCCACTTTTGTCCATTCTGTGCCCTCTGTGATCCCTCTTTCACTGCAGTTCACGACCTTTTGTGTATAGGATGAACAAAGGGCAAAGGCTAAAAATGTCATCACAGTTGGGCCTCTGCTTTTCTACTGACTTAACTAGTTTGCTACTAAAAATGAGCTCAAGCTCAAAGTCAGACTGAGGCAGAGTTTCTAGGTCATTGGAGTCCAAGAATCCTCAGAAGATGGTTCAGATGCAATGTGGAAGAGGATGCAAGTGTTTCCTTGCATCCAAAATCAAATCATGAATCTGTAGTGGTGCCTGCATACCACCTACATGGTACTTAGTAGTCATTTGCATTGTATGAAAGAGCAATAGAAAAAAGAACTTCAGGCTAGCCTACTCCTGGCAGGGGTGGGAGGGGAAGGAGGGCGATAGAAAAACACCATCAGCTGCAGCGGGCTGAGCTGTGCGCATTTACATTTTACAACCTAAACTATTTAGTGGTTTATTTACACGCAATGTTTTTGGAGCAGCTAAAATGCCAGTTGTGTTTTATCTTGATTTTGTGGCAATGCACGTAAGACACAAAATCATACGAAGAATCTGCACGAGACATGAACCTCATGCATCTGGAAAAGCACGTAAGCCACTGTGAGAAGGGAGAAAGATTTTGGAAGCACAGCCACAAGGGTTGAAATGCATTAGTTATGACAAGACACCAAATTACAACCCAGGGACTCGAAAGCAACGATCAAGTCACAATACAACAGTTTATGCTGCAGGGATCGCACATCCCTGCCTAACTCACATAGCCAAGTCAACCTACAGCAAGGCATACCGGAGCCTCAGGTCTCTCTGGGCTGCCCCTCCATGTTAGAGTGAGGAGGGAATTGCAGTCAGCTCCATTTTATGCACATTCGATGGCAAGACGCCAACACAACTGTTGACTGAGCCAAATCTGGGCCCCCTTGAACTAAGCCATCACCTAAAGCAGGGCGGAAAAGCACATGCCTCTTGCATCTAGAGCGGCCAAGTTCCTGAAAAGCATCCGAGTTACAAGATAGATTTTTTTTTTCTTTCCTTACTCAGAAAGCAACTGATGTTTTAACTCTTCGGTGTACACTCATTAAAAACTGAACGGTTGCTATACAATGCAGCTTGATGTTAATGTGACACAGAGAATTAGGAGACTCCTTTCCAGCAAGTCAAATTATTTACTAGATGGCCCAAACAGCAGTTCAGACCAGCCTCCGCTCTGGAGGGCAGTCATCACCACACTCTGCATCTTGTTAGCATTCTCAGTGAAGGTGTCAATGGCTGCTTTCCACCTGGTACCTTACTCTGACAAAAGAGAATGCAGTACAAGCTAGGGAAAGGTTTTTGATCAGTTCAGTTCGCTTCTTCCCTCCAAACCGGTGTTCAGCAGTAAGCTGCCAGCAAGCTCAGGAATTGCACGGAGAGTGTCATTACTCTGGGAATTCACCCTCCTGAGTAGGAACCACTCCTGGACTGTTCCTGTGCCACTCAGCAGAGAAATCCCTTTGCTGACTTCTGCTTTAATTATATTTAAAAAATTCAGCTTCTAGTCTGTGTTCCATTATAATAATAGCAATAACTAAAAATACTTCGAACGGTGAATCCTCTAAACCTACTGCTCCATCCAGGCTTTTTGGCATCGCACACTTCCTTTCTTGACTGACATCCTCAGGGAACCAGATTGATGGTTATTCTATTCTATTCCCACTGCACGGCTGTACTGCGCTCTCTCAGCACGTGTAAAGTGCTAGGTAATATTTGTGCTGGCAACTAACTTACATACTTTATAAAAACAGACCTCCATTTGACCCTCCATGCAGCTCCCACACACAACTTGGTGCACTCCTTTAAACTGCTTCCTTCTGCTGCAACACATACCCCATTCCATGCCTCTGTTTCCAGCCTGTTTAAAAACTACATATCCAGAACAGAGCTTACGTGCTTAAAGAGAGCAACTCGGCTACAAAAGCCAAGCCTGCAGAATGTCCTTACACAAGAATATAAAAGAAAATATAAAACTTGCATGTACAGGTCTTGGTTTTCCTTCTACAAATATTGCTCCAACTGAAGGTTTCTACGAAAAAAAACTATTAAAAGTTCTGTGAAAAAAGACATCAGCACACAGATTTCTGTGATACGACTCTGATAGCTGTATCATGCTTTGGGGGGTTGGTGAGGGGGTGTTGGGGTTTTTTATTTAAAATACAGTTAAACTTCAGCTATTTAGGCAGTAACATCAGCTCAGAATAGACTTTCACACCCGAACTCTTCCTTCCTTGTCCAAAGCACACCAGGCAGAATGAAAGACAAGCCCAAATAACGTGTCCAGATGACGAAATGAAGTCCCGTTATCCATTTATACCGTGGCAGTTTATCAACAAGTCCATTTAAAGCCAGCAGAGCTAAACCAGAATAAAAGCGATGCAAAAAGAGGCGAAATCTGACTGGCACACGCCAGGGCGAGCGCAGCTGCAGTGCGAGCGGAGGACTGTGCAGTCGCATCATGTGACGGGAGCGGCGCTGGCAGCAGAGGAGGGAGAGCTACAGCCCCCGTCCTCCCACCTTTGTAAAACCCTGCCTTCGGTGCAACATTACGGACAACATAATTTAATTTCAATGCAGAACTGACTCAGGTTATAAGCTTCTCAGCATTTCAAATTGTTATTCTCCATTTTTATTACCTCCCTCCACCAAATAACAGAGAAATGAATAACAATACAGGCAAGCTACATATTCCCCCCACTGCTAAGCACTTTGAGCATTTTATCACTTGTAGATCGTGTTTCTCAACTGAACATGGTGAACACAGAACACACTGCTGTTGTCGGTATCATTCTTGCATGCAGAGCTTAGCCCAACTAGTCACCTTTGTGATAAAATCTTCCAATGTTTGTAAGGGACTTGGACTGCCAATTGAATTTTGATGCTGTATTGTGCATGGATTTCAAGATAAGACAATGATCACAATCTCCTTTGCGGCACAGAAAAATATTTCTTCTCTCCCTATAGTTTCTATGAATGGATTTTCTATTTTCTGTAGCAAAGAACCTGGCTACCACATTAGTGTATGCAACCTGTATTATTTTGGCAGCCCAGAATGGTTGGAGAATTATGCTCTTTGCTTTTCATTAAGTGACTCATTGTTTCTTCCGTTTAACACAAATTGTGATCCAGTTTACGAAAAACATCTTAAAAGAGAATGACTTATCTGATTTGAAAACAAAGCATCTTTTTCTCTAAGAACATGACCTACAGTCAGGTGTCATGCTTCTTAATCACCCCCTTCAAAAGTCTGAGCAAGGGAAGTTACAACCGTTACGCAACAGGGTTCACGCAAGGCGAGAAGATACACCGGGCAGTAACCGCATCTGCAAACTTCCACAGCAAGATCCAGACCAGGGTGATCTTCTATCATTTCCGAAGGCTGCTACCAACACTGCAGTTCTGTTGCTTGCAGGAATGGTGGGAGAGTGCACGCATGCTGGGAGACTCACTTATACTAGCATTTTAGTCATCATACGGTCCAGCAGCGCTGCTTTGCATTAGCTTAGACAAGATGCTGAGAATTATGGATCGCATTTCGACAACACTGGCAAAAACTAGCTAATTTTATATAAAGGGATCCATTTTGCAGGTTGGAGGACTAGAATTGCTTAGCTGTGACATAGCTTAAACAAGCAAGCTTGGAGCCTGGAGTTATTAAATTACAGAAGTGCAACTCAGACTTTGACGAAAACAGGTCCTATTCTGTGGTGGGAGATTAGACCCAGACTCTGAAAACCTGCAGTCTTGATCCTGAATGTTTTATCTGGGGCAGCCTGTGGTTACTGACATTTTTATAGCCAGTCATGGGCAAGAAATATGGGGGGATGACACAACGTAACAATCATCCAGCTTCTATCCCCAAGGCCATTTCACATCGCCTATTGTCCAAAGCATTCCTCAGTGCAAAACAAGAATTTGGTGAAGAGGGAATTGCTGAGATAAGAGTTTAAAATCAGACCAAATCCACGACGATTCCATCTAACTTGCAATTTGGATATCCGGCACTGCACAGACAGCTCTTGTAAAATCCAGCGGTATTTCATCCAAAAGGATTCATCTGCTGATGCAGAAATGCAGCAACTACCTGTCAAAGGCATGCGAAACACCTACAGCCTCCCCAGCTGGGAGAGGCAGGGTGGCGAGAGGGAAGGTAACATAAAGAACGGAGAAGTTAATAAAGAGGGGACCGTTTTCGTAACGATCGCGGTTACGTTGTGAACCCAGGCCTAAGCAGAAAACGTGTCACATCGTGTTTCTCTTCCCCGTTAACGGCGAAGACGGCGGCGAGCGCGGCTCCGCGCACCCAGGCGCGGGGCCTGGGCAGCCGCCCCCGCCATCGCCGCCCCTCAGCCCGGGCACAGGGCACAGACCCCCGGCGGGGCTCCGGCTCGTTCCAGGAGCGCCTAACGGCGGCGCGGAGCCGGCCCCGCCGCCGGGAGGGGATGGGATGCTCCGCGCAGCCCCGGCCGCCCCCGCCCGCACCTGCCGGGCCGCCCGCTCCCGCCTTACCTGGGCCTCCGCTTGCGGCAGGGCTTCTCCGCCGGGCCTGGAGCTCTGCGGGGGCGAGACAGCGGTGAGGGGCGCGCCGCCGCCGCCGGGCCTGCCCCGAGGCGCCCGCAGCCGCCGCCGCCGCTCCCGCCCGCCCGCCCGCGCCGCCCCGCCCGCGCCCCGCGCCCGCCCGCGCCGCCGCCGCTCCGCCCCCCCGCACCTGGAGGCCGGGCCGGTGCGAAGCAGGCGCTGCCGGGCGGCTCCTCTCACCATCCGCGCCGCCTCCGCCAGCTCCCGGGCACAGCCGCCAGCGCCGCCGCGGCGGGGGCTCCGGGGGCGCCGAGCGCGGCTGCCGCCTCACGCTAGTCCGGGCCGGCCTCGCCCCGCCCCCGCCCGCTCCTATTGGGGGAGCGCCCGGGCTAACGGCGAGGCGGCCTTCTGATTGGCGGCAGGGGCCGTCAATCGGGATCCCCCCCCCCCGCCCTCCCGCGCGGGGCCGGTGAGGCACGGCGCGGCTGCCTGGATACGGCGGGAGGCGGCGCCACCGTGCGGGGAGGCCTGGCCCGGCCACCTCCCTCCCTCCCTCCGCCCGTCCGCCCGTCTGTCCGTCCATCCGTCTGTCCCGCCCGGCCACCTGCGCGCACGACCCTGCCCCTGCCCCTCTCCCGCCCCGCCCGCCGTCACGTCCCCACCGCTGCCGCGGTAAGAGTGCCGCACCTCAGCCAGCGCGAGAACACCGGCTCCGCTCTGACTGGGCTCCAGCGGCTGAGGGAGAGTCGGGGGCGGCGGCAGCAGCTCCGAGCCGCCGCAGCGGAGCGGCCTCGCTCCCGAGGGGCCGCAGCCCCGCTGCCCCGGGGCCGGCGGCGCTGCCCCGCCGCTCCTGTCAGCGCCCGCGGCCGGTACCACCGCGCTGCCCGCGGGGGGGGAGGGGGCGGGGGCGCAGCGCACGGGCTCCCCCCCCACCCAGCCGCGGATTGGTAGGCTCCGGCCGGCACCACCCCCTGTCCCCGCCCCGCGCCCGCCCTTTCCGCCCCGCGCCGCACCGGTGCCGCCATCATGGTGAGCGCTTCGCGGCCTCTCCCGGCGCAATCCGGCGGCATCCGGGCGCGCACCGCGCCGCCGGCCGCCCCGCCGCGCCCCCGAGCCCGCCGCGCTGCTGTCGCACACTGCTGGCCCGGCCCGGCCCGGCCCGGCCCGGCCGTCGCTGTGATGGGGGGGAGGGGGATGAGGGCGGGCGGCGGGAGGCCGCGGGGCGGCGGGCTGGGGAAGGCCGCTGCCGGCCGCGGGGCGCGGCGGGGGCCCGGGAGCGGGGCTGACGGCCTCTCCGCCGCCCGCAGGCCAAGATCAAGGCCCGAGACCTGCGGGGGAAGAAGAAGGAGGAGCTGCTGAAGCAGTTGGACGATCTGAAGGTGGAGCTGTCGCAGCTTCGCGTGGCCAAGGTGACCGGCGGTGCCGCCTCCAAGCTCTCCAAGATGTAAGTGGGGCCCGGCCCGGCGGCGGGGCCCGCGGTGTGGCGGCTCGGGGGTGCGGGGGGGCCGCGGACGGGCTCCGCCCGGGCCCAGGCAGGGGCTGTGGGAGCGGCGGTGCGCCGAGCTGGAGGGGTGCTTTCGCAGTCTGTGTGGGTGCCTCGTACTGTGAAACGAGGGGGAAAAACAGGGTATGGAAGAAGAACAAATAGTTGTGGGCTTGAAAATCGGTTTGTGTCTCTGTGCTCAGAGATGTTAAGCTGAGCTATGCCGGAAGTTGTTAGTATTTTGCCACAACGTGGTACCATATTGGCTGTAGCACGTACATGTTCTCTGCATACTGGGTTTTAAATCTATGGTAATTATCTTTCAGTATGTTCTGAGACATGCTTTTTTTTGCACGTGCAGACGTGTGGTGCGCAAATCCATTGCCAGAGTCCTAACTGTTATCAATCAGACCCAGAAGGAGAACTTGAGAAAGTTTTACAAGGTAAGTCCCAACATTTTGCATAGTGGTCTTCTTTTCTCTTACTGTTTTCAAATATGTAGTTTGTAGGAAGGAACTAATTCTGTAGATTGTTACTTAAAAGCTTAAAACTCAAGAAAGCAATACTTATTTATGTTCAGTTTTAAAGTTCTCTAGTCATGGTTCCTTTTTAAATGTTATTGCAAGACTACTCTGAATTCTCTAAACTCGGTGTGAAGCTGCTTTTGCCAGTCTTTTGGGCATTATCGCTTCTCTGGGGTGTAGTACGCTTTCTAGAAGATGGGTTTTCCAAAAATGCAGATACTCTCCTAAATTTTAATCATTTTGGAGGCGACCAAGGAGTTCTTTATCTCAGTAAAATGTTTCTATAATTTTTACAATATTACTTCTTGGGGCTTGAATTGTAGGGGTGGGGTGGGGGGGGAGAACTCTTCAAGAGGTGTTGGATAACCTGGACTTGTAAGATTAAGTGTTACTTAAACGTGAGTCAACGCTAGTACAACTGGTACAAAAGTTGGAATCGGCTCATGTTTACCAGTGGAGAGAAGTTCTCTTTAACTTTTAGACTGTAACGACAGTCCCAAGAAAAAGGAGAAGCATCGCTGCTGATGTTGTTCTTACAAGGAACTCTCTGAGCTCATGCACCTGACTGCTACCTTGCACTATCTCAAACTCAACTTGTTGTGTGTTTTTGCAAATAGGGCAAAAAGTATAAGCCTCTTGATCTGCGGCCGAAGAAGACTCGTGCCATGCGACGCAGGTTAAATAAACATGAAGAAAATCTGAAGACCAAAAAACAGCAGCGAAAAGAACGTTTGTACCCTGTCCGGAAGTATGCCATCAAGGCATAAACTGCAGTGTGCGAAAGTTCGTAATTATATCGGCCCAGTATGTCTCATTAAAGAGAATTTTTGTTTGGAAGCTGTCACTGGTGGTTTTTTTTAGTAGTGGTGGGATAAAAAAGTCATCAGCTTTATGAAGAGAAAATTGGAGGATTCACAGAAAATTTATTTGAACTTTTATCGCTAATGAAAATATTAACGTAACTTGCAGTTTAGGATTATTCTATTTGAAGAACAGGCAGATGAGTACAGGTCTGTGAAGCTGGTTCAACTTAACATGTAAAAAATATTTGAGACTCATTTAAAATGGAAACATTACACAGATGTTTATGGTGAGGTGGTACTCATCACTTCAGTAGCTTAAGAGTAAATGTTTAAAATTTATGTCTTGTGCCCGTGTTTAAGTGTTACGGAGATGAAATAAGTTGCTGAGGAGTTTTACTGGACTTCACTGAAACTGAAGAATTCCGTCAGCGCTTGTTTTGGATCTGTGCACAACTAGTTGTAGTGCCAAAGAATCCCCGTCCATGCCCGCTCGGGCGGATGCCGTGGGTAGCGGTTTGCCTGGCTGAGCTGCGTGGCCTGGCCAGCAGACCGCGTCAGGCAGGCGCCTCGCAGGCGGCTGCTCGCTGCGCTGCCTGCCGCTGCCCAGAGCTGCGGCCGGGGGTGGCCGGAGGACTGCCGCAGCCTCCTTCCCAGGGGACTTCTTCAGTGTCCGTCAGGGAGCTGGGTTCCGGCATCATCCTCCAGATTTGTTCCCACTTGCAGCTGATTTTATCTTGGCAAACAGCTCCTGGCAATAAGAGGGGGATCTCTGGGTGAAGGTGAAGACACCACCCAACGTCACCTATCAGCAGAAGTGCGTTTTGGGTGCAGGACGTTTGGTCTGTCAGTTCCCGGCTGCACGGGGGGCGGGTGGCAGGGCTGCAGGGGTGCTTGCAGGCAGTAACCCGCATGAACTGCAACATTGCCTGCTGCAAAGTCCGCAGGCTGGCGCTGCGCTTGCCCCGGGAGCTACGAGTGCGAAGAGGACGTGTTTTTAGTGGCACATGTGCGTTTCTTTTGGATGAGAATAGTCCGGCCAGGCTGGTGTTAGTGTACAGCATGACATGCTGCGGAGTGGGAAGAGAGGGAGCTCAGTTCCATTTAAGTGTTAGGAAAATGTAGGGGATATGATCGTTTCAGACCAAGTGGTGGTTTTGTGTGCTTGCGAATTCTGACTGAGGTCAAGTGAAATCGGGAAAACAGACTTGAGAAAAGCTGAACCAGAAGATGGTTACCTCTAAAGTTTCAAGGCACTCCTCGGTCTCACAGTTCCACGCTTTCACCTGCAAAGCACTGAACTGGTTAAATGGTTTTGACTTTCTGTCTCCCATGGAGTTCTTTGGAACTCGGAGATGGAGTTGCGATTCCGAAGGCCTTTTTTGGTTCTGATGTAAGGAAGAGTTACACAGCGTTGCTTGAGCGTTAGTGATGCAGCAGTCATGGTTTGTGTTAGTGTAGCTAATACAGCCTAACACGAAAAATTCTCTCCCCATTAGGGAGTCCTTAGATTGGATCCAGATTCTGTGTAGGAAAAAGATCTTAATTCTGCTCGCTGAACTTAGCATAAATCTGAAGGATTTTTAAGCCTCAAACAAGTTTTAACTAGAGAGAGGTCTAATTATATGTGGTAAAGTGAATTTCCCATATATCGAGCTATTGGGAGGGATAGCTTTACAATGATGCTAACACTGGCTGTGTGATGCTTTGTTAGGAGCTTAGTGTGGGCCTGAACACGATACATTTGGCAGCAAAGGAGATCCAGCCTGGCCCAGCTCTGGGCCCAGCTCTGCATGGGTCCAGGCTGCTGAAGCGTGCTGTAAGATGGAGCGTTGCATGTGCGAACCAGCTCCTTTGGCTCGGGTTCGTATTGCCACAAAGGCAGGCAGGGTTACAAACCGCTTTGCGTTACTGTTCCTGAATGTGGCTGGCAGCAGGCCGCTCCTGGAGAAGCACAGGGTTTTCACCCGGCACGCGTGGCCCTCCGGAAGGAGGAATGCATCACTACGAGGATCCCAGATCCATACACCCCTGTCCCAGGAGCCTGATGCCTGAAGGAGGTGAGGGAGAGGCTGGTCCCCTGTGCTGGGGAGCAGCTGGGCAGGCTGCTTCGGGCAGATCAAGCCCGGCTGCATTTGGGCTTCTCTGCTGGAGAGGTGTTGTGTATCCCTGTGCTCCTCCGGCAGCGCATCCGAGGGGAGCCTGATGGCTCTTGGCAGCATTCCTGAGGTGGAAAAGCAAACGCAGGTAATGTTGGCCTGATGGTCTTCCATAGTCTGCTCCTGGGTGGCATGAGCTGTGTGTTGGCTTGATGATGAAGACGGGAAGAAGGTGTATGCACTGCAGAGCCTCCGGTGACAACATCAGAGCACACTTCGGGTGAAATGGTCGTCACCTTCCACCCCCAGCTATGAGAGCAGTAGCACTGCCTAGAGAGGATCTTCCCTCTGTAAGATCCGACTGGTACAGATGACTGACATGCCATTTACTAGCCAGTAACAAGAGGGTGAAAAAAAGAAAAAAAACCTAATTACCAGGTACTGAACACGCAAGAAGTCGCAGGTTTGGAGAGCATCATTGTGCCTGGAGAAGACTCTCAACCTGTGCCCAGGCTGCAGAGACAAAAAGAATAGCAGCTTGAAGCTGATACCTCTGAACATCCTGAAGTCACAACCGGGGCAGGGTTTGCTGGTATTTGTGTGTCTGCAGTTCTACAAGGCACAGTTATGAAGATGGAGTAATTCAGGTTGGAAGGCTCCTCTGGAGGTCTCTAGTGCAGCTGCCTGCTCAGAGCAAGGCTACCTCAGAAGATAAATCAGTTTGTACAAGTATCTAATGGGGGTTTCAGTGACAATCTGCTGTATTTTCAAAGCTTTTCTGTGCATCCTTGTGAATGGAGAACAAAACAGAGGGTGCCCAGCTCGGTGCCACCTCAGCCTGTCCTGCAGCGTGGTGCGGTGCTGGGGCGCAGCGTTTGCTGCCAAGGGCACGCTTTGCTTCTTCCTCCTGCACAGAGGGTGGTTGTGCAAAGTGCGGAACTGCTCCCTCGGGAGAGGGGACTCTGGCGCAGCGCTCTGCTGTCGGGAGGGGGAGTAGGTGACCTGCCAGATGCTCGGCTGGGAAGCCGGGACTGCGCCCAGAAGCCATCCCCACGCTGAAGCGGGAGTCGATACCGGCAAACAGCGCAAGCTTTGGTTTGTGCACAGTCCACACCAGGTATTTAAGGAGGTAAATGGGTTTCTGGCACCACACTGAATCCTGGGGCTGAATTACTCCATCCACCCGTAACAGGGTGGCAAAACCAACCAGTCCAGCCCTTTCATCAGAATTACCCTGTGCTGTTACAGAAGACATCCCACGGACAAGCAGCCTTTTACATTATCAGGAACAACATACTGATTGTCTGAATGGATGCAGAGGTGAGGTGACGGGCTCTAGCACAAGCTCCCTCCAGGGTGCGGGTGGAAAAGGCACGTGTTACTGCTGTGGGAGCAAGGCGGATGCCTGTCCTGGCCCATGTCGCCAGCTCTGCAGGGTCTGTGCTGGTTCCCACTTTACCTGCCAGCCCGAGGACAGCCGTGTGGTCCCAGCTCCCCGGTAGAAGCTGCTGCTGCAAAATAGCCGGCTGCAAACTCTGTCTGCAAATGTATTGGCAGGGGGGAAGCAAAACAACTAAGAGCAGAAAACTAAGGCAAATGTGCTGGCCCACAGCCTGCGCCCATGCCAGTGCTGCCCTGGCTCAGTGGTGCCGGCTGTGCGGGGGGGGCACATGGAGGAGCGTCTGTGTCACCACGGGGCTGCCCTGGCCCAAGCGTGGCAGGGAGGGAGAACCCCCAGCAAGAGCAACCCCTCCCGGAGCACCCCAGAGCTGCGCTGCTCCGCTGGGACCAGGCAGCACTGCAGGCAGCATGGGCTCTGTCCCCTCCAGCATGGCACTGCCTGGGCGTGACGGGGGGTGCTTGGAGCCCCTCTCCTGCAGGACCCCACCGCTCTCCTGCGCTGACCTCGCGCAGCTGCCGACGCTGGCCCTGGGCTTAGCACCGGTGTTTGCAGAGTGTCAGGGCCTCCAAGGCTCAAACTGTTTATTTTTTCCTTGTAACTGAAGATGTCCCTCAGCATTAGAGCAGACTTCCCAGGGAAAGCTGTTCTTCAGCAAATAAATAATTTCCAGGGCGGGGATGAGGAAGGAGGAACAGCCGCCAGCTGACTGTGGGGCACGGCCCAGGGCTGATGCCACTGCGAAGGGAGCCCTGGCTGCGCGCCCTGGAAAGTGTTCAGCAGGACCAGATGTTTCTCTCCCCGACCCGCCGGCACAGCAGGCACTGGCCAAGTGCGGATGGTGTCTCTGGGAGCTGGCAGGACCCGCTCCTGGACCTGATTCTGCAGCTTGGGCAGGGGGCCTGGGAGAAGGGGGGAGCTGCAGCAAGGGGAGAGGCAGATGCGAGTCGTGCAAGGTCTGTGTGGCAAAGCCCAGACTTGGCCTCTCTTGGCTGGTGTTAGCTGTGATGGACACAAAACCCAGCTCTTCTAACGCTCCTGGCATTGCTCCTGTCGCCTCCCTCCTCTGGGATGGCTCCTTAGCAGCTCTCCTGAGTGCTAACACCGAGGGCTGACCCTGGTTTCTGCATGCAGTGGGGCGTGCAGGGAGCGTGGCATGTGGCAGGACATGCAAGGTGTTGCGCAGAGCAGGGAGCTTGGGAGCGACCACCCTGGACACGTCCAGGTGCCCTCAGCCGTGCCGCCCACTCCCCTCTGCATGCCAGGGCAGAGGCAGCCCAGCATGGCTGCGTGCAAGCAGCGTGTCTGGCGCATCTGGCTGACAACAAGCCCCGCGTTGTGAGCACCCAGCCCAGCGGGGAGATGCCGTGTCCCACTGGCCACAGGGGCGGCCCAGGTCTGCCCGGGGCAGCCACCCACTCCCTGCCCTGAATGCCCGTTTTGTTGGCTGGGCTGGGGGAGGACTTGTCCCCGCACTGCTCCAGTCCTGCTGCTCCCATGAATATGGGCAGTGTCTGGATGCAGGCGCTGCCCCGCGGGGCTCTGCTCCTGCCATCCTGGGGGCTCCCAGACAAAGGTGGCCCTTGGGCTCCCGGGAGATGGGGGCTGTTGCATGCCAGGGCTCCTGGCTCCCTGCCAGCCTGGCTGCGCATCCGCAGGGTGATGGAGAAAGCCCCTGCATAGGGTTGAGCAGAGCCCAGCCATGAGGGCGGCCCACGGGCAGCCCTCTCCTTCCCCCCCATGCTGTGCCGTGGGGCACTGCCAGGGAAGGGCTGTTTGCAGGGTGCACCCCACCACCCCGAGGGGCTGACGTGCCATGCTGTGCCAGGGGGGGCTGGGGTGGTTTGGAGGTGTCGGCAGCAAGCCTGGGAACAGATTCCTGTTTCCACTGGTGAGTGAGTCAGAGGCGGCACCGCCAAAGCTCACGGCTCCCCTCCCTTCCCTCCGGCTGCTGTCGCCTCCCGCCACCCAGCCCTTTCCCGCTGCCGCCCAAGGTCGGCAGCCTTGGCACCCATGGCCTCGCATCACCCTGCAGCCCCGCATTGCCCTGCAGCTCTCCAGAGACCAACCAGGGGCCCCGGCAGCACCAATGTTCTCCCACCAAACACATCCCAGCACAGGTGGCTGATGAGATGGGGACAGAGCACGAGGGCTGTGGCACGGGCACTGAGCCTCCTGCTCCCCAGGGTGGACCTGGGGACCTGCCGAAAGGCTGCTGGCATGGCTGGGCATGGTATCCCAGGCACAGGCCCCTGCTGAGCCCCTGGTCCCCGAGTCTGGCCATGCCTGGGCAGCTGTGCCAGGAGGGATCCAGGCGGAGCAGCAGCCGGGTCGCTCCCAGCCGTGCGAAGGCAGGACTGCTGGGTATGAGGCCATGCTCCCTGCCAGGCTGCGCTGCCTCCCCTGGCAATGACTCAGTTGCAGCCCCCGATGAATCTTTTGCTGGTCCTGGGGATGATCAGCTCTATTTTTGGTGCAGAGCAGGATGGTGCCCCGTATGGCCCGGAGAAGGGAGGCAGTGGGGGCAGGTGGGTGCTGCCTCTGCGCCCAGCGCCCTGCCCCTTCCAGCCTCCTCCTCTGCTGCAGCGGGTCCCTGCTGGGAGCCGCATGTCTGTGCTGGGAGCAGCGGGTCTGTGCCGGGCCGTGTCCCCTGCCCCAGCCCAAAGAAGTGGACATGGACGGATGCGGAGGCCTCCTGGTGGGTTCATGCCTCAGCTTCCCTGCTGCACCGTTTCTGGCAGCCCCTGGCAACCCCAGGGTGCTGGGAAGGTGCATGCAGAGCCGGCAGCGCCTGCTGCTCGCCCGACCAGCATTGTTTGTGTTGGTCAACACTCACATCCTGAGCCCCGCTGTGCTTCCAGCCACAGCTTCATCACGGTTACAAGAGAAACAGCTCCCCACTGCCAGCACAGCCCCAGCCAAGGGGAAGCACTTGAGCGGGTTTGATGCTGGGCACCTGCACACTTTCCAGGGGAGCCTCACCATCCGTGTCCTCCCGCGCTCCCTGCTGGCCCTGGGTGCAATGAGCTGGTGGGTCTCAGCGGGAGCATGCCCGTCCCAGTGAGGCGCTGCCCTGCAAGTCACAGCTCAGGGATGCAGAGGGCAGAGATGCCCTGGCACAGCATGTGGGCAGAGCAGTGCCAGCACCATCCTGCTGCACTGCCGCTGTGCCAGCAGCCAGGGCACGTCCTGGGGAGTGGGAGGGAGAGGCACAGTGGGAAATGCTTCCCCTTCCTGCACTGCTGCACTGCCAGGGCTGTGCCCAGGCCTGCCGGCAGCAGGGACCACGTGGAGGGAAGGGTCAGGGAAAGCAATAAAAATAGATCGCTGTGACACTCGGTGCTGCTGGCTCCGGCTTTGGTGCGTGTTTGCAATGTGGGCACAGCCCCAGGACTCGCTCCCACCTGCTGCCGGACACAGTCGCCTCATTCTCTGGGTCAGCGGCCCCCGGACAGAGATAAGAATAGAGGGGAGGGCCCAATTCCCCCATCGGATGTTCTGCACGCAGCCGGTCCTGGCCCTGCTGCCCCTGGGCAGGTGGCTCTCCGCTCTCTGTGGCCAGGGAAGGGCTGTGCGGCCATGGGCAAGTGACGGATGTCTCACGCCCTGGGGAGGGTGTGGGCACAGGGCCCTCCCGTGGGAGCAAACTGCAGCCAGGGGTGGTTCAGCTGCACCAACTGAGGCTCCCGGTACCCATGGCTGGGGGCAGCCAGCACCCAAGGTGGAACAAGGACTGAGGTTTTTGGTGCAAGGGGGGGTGATCCCCCTCAGTGGTGCCAACAGGCTGCAGCCAGGGACAGGCTCTGGCCGGGATGTCACCTGGAGCAGGACTGGTGCCGTGCTCTACCCGCTGTGCATCCTGCCTGCCCAAAGGCTGGCCGCCCCCCGGGGCTCCCCTGCGGCCCCGAGACGGCTCTGTGCTGTGCCGGCACCATGGCATGGTGCTGGCGGGGCCAGCTCAGCGGTGGGATGAGCGGGACAGCCAGCCTGGTCAGCGGGGCCAGGAATGGGGCAAAACCATGACAAACCAACCAACCCTGGCTGGTAACTGAGAAGGAAGCAGCTAGGGGGGAATTAGGGCTTCACTGCCCAGCAGTGAAGGGTCTGGCAGTGCCCACAGGAGGGTGTTTTTGGAGGGAGGGCTGTGGCGCCAGCAGCCGCCTGCCTGGACGGCCTCAGCCACCCTTCCCTGGGGGCTGCGTCGCTGTCACGGGGGCCTCAGGCACCGCAGCCCCTCAGCAGCCCTGCCTCAAGCTTCATTTGCTGCTTGCTGCTGAACTGAGAGATTTTAATCTTTTAATCACGTTATGAGCTGAGGTGATGCCGGCCACGCACAGGAGGAATGTCTGGAAGTCAGCAGCGCCCGGCGCAGCGGGAGCCCATCCTGCCCCCACCCGCGCGTCCCCGCTGTGTCCTGCTCAGGGACCCCATCCTCCCCAGCCTGCCTTGTCCTGCCTGGGACCGGGACTGGGACCAGGACCAGGAGCAGAACCTGGGACCGGAGACCAGAGACCAGGACCATGGCCAGGAGCAGGACCAGGACCAGCTAGGCGAAGGGCTGCTGGGGCTGGAGCTTCCTCACCACATGCACATCTAACACACGTCCCTGCAGGCAGCAGCAGAGGTGAGAGGGGTTTCCACATGTCCCGGAGCCACCAAGTCCAGCTGCCGGTGCAGCAGCACTGCCGTGCGATGGGCTGGTCCGGCTGCAGGCGGGGAGCGTCGGAGCATGCGCTCAGAGGCATTTCCATGGACCCAACCTGAGGTGTGATACCCTGACATATAACAGCAGAGAAAGGATCAGGGTGACTTTAGATTAAGAAAAAGGCGTGGAGCGGTGGGGGGTCCGGGAAGCCCCAAGGACCCAGCACAATAACCCCACCGGGAAACAAAAGCCCCTTTGTTTTTGTTCCCTGCTGCTGTTTTGTTGGTGGGGAGCTGGGGGCTGTTTTCACAGTGCCTGCACCCCAGCTTTTACAGTGCCAGAGCTTTTACAGCCTGTGATGCCGCTGCATGGCCCGGCGCTGCCAAGAAACCCTCCTGAGGCTGCAGACGACCGCTGGCTCACTGTCCTGCATTGCCCCGCATTGCCCCGCACCACTCTGCATCACCCTGTACCACCCCGCATCACTCCATGTTGCCCTGAATCGCCCTGTCACCCCCTCCCCAGCTGCCCCCAGGCTGCAGCAGGCCGGGGCTGCAGAGCCTGGCCAAGCCGATGCACGTGGCTGCAGGTTTTGGGGGCAAGGCCAGGCAGCCGTTGCGGGGAGAATGTATTTAATGAAATGTCTGTTATGTGAGCATAATTAAAGCTTCTCGTTATCATGGTGTTAGTGGCAGCGAGGAGCGTGCTCTCAGAGGGGTGCCTTTGCAGGAAGCCCCACAGCTGCAATTAGGCAACGTTGCCCTCCAGCCACGCGGGTTTAATTACTCCCTTCCCTGTGTTTTCTTCCCGAGGGGAGCAGAGGGGCGTCCCGCAGCCCAGCCCAGCGCAGCGAAGCAGCGCAGAGCCACGGCAGCCCCCACTGAAGAACAACAAAGCCCTGGAATTAGAGATGTGCTGGGAGTTTACTTTACCACAAAAAAATGTAAGAAATCCGTATTGTTTGGACAGGGATTTGCTGGGGATCGCTAGATAAAAGCCTGGCAGGGACCCAGCCTGGGGGGAAAAAGTCAGCCAGCCCCTTTCTCGTGGCGGGTCTTGTGGCCAAGCGAGGGGTGCACCACAGTGCCAGCGCAGGGGGTTCGGGGCCAAGGCAGGGGCAGGGACAGTCAGTGCCTTCGTGAGCCAGAGCAGGACCTGGGCCTGGGTGCAGCGTGGGGCCAGGAAGGGGATGCCAAGCTGCCCCGTGCCCGGCACTGGCTTCAGGTCTTTGCAGGAGGAAACATTTCAGCTGTGACGGCATCCTGGGACACCAGGCTCAGCTGCCCGGTGACGGCTCCGCAGCGTGAGGAGCCTGGCCACAGCCCGACGGGACACGCAGCCGGTGTGCAGGGCTCACTGGTGCTGGGGGGTGGCTGCCCTGGCACATACGGACAGCAGCGGGAAGGCGCTGGGCCACGGGGGCTGTTCTCACCCCTCGGGGCCTCCCAGCAGCTCCACGCTTGCCAAATTTTGCAGCAGAGTCAGGGCAGCTGCTCCTGCCATGCCCATGCTCAGCTGTTCTCCTCTCCCTTTCCCACTCTCCCTGGAAGCAGGGCTCAGCTCCTGGCTGCTGCTGCACAGGCTGCAGCTCAGACCTGGAAATGCCAAATCCCCTTTTTCCCCAGGAGCCAGCAAGATCTGTGCCCCCAGGTCTGTGCTCAGGATTCGCCTGCCTCTGTGCTGCCCAGCCTGGGGCCTGCGGGTGCAGCCGTGGCACCTCCGGGGGGTGCCGAGGGGACGTGGGGTGCCCCCTGCCAGGCTCGGTGTGGGGAGCGCTGCGAGGAGCCGCGCCAGCCAGATGTGCAATGAACAGCAGCTGTGTGTTCCGGCAACCCCTGGGCACACCTGGCCGCGGGACCCACCCTGCCCGCTCCTCCCTGCCTGGCTTCGGGAGAAACGACAGCACACGCAGCTCTGTTTAACATCTGTTATTTTTTTAATACTGTTCACGTCTAAAATGACCAAAACCAAGCCAAGTGCTCCCAGCCCCTCGCCCTGCCTTAGTGGGAGAGCAGGAGGGCCGCGGGCTCCCCAGTCGTGCCTGCCTCCTCCTTGCCTGGTGCTGGGTGCAGGCAGGTGTGCAGGCAGGGCACCCCAGCACTGCGGGCAGGCTGCTCTGCGCCCGCTGCTGGAGAGGGGACTCCACGCGGCTCCAGTGAATGCATTTAAATAATAAGCTAATGAGCGGCAAAAGCAAAGGCATCTTAATCACGTCTCCTAAAATAGCAATCGGCAGCTGCTCCTCCTGCCCCGGCAGCGAGGGGGCCCTGCCCGCCCCGCGGCGGCGAGGGGGCAGGCGAGGGCACAGCGCCCAGGCAGCCGGCACCAGGCTGTTAAGGCACTTGCACCACGGCAGCTGGCGGTTACGGTAAGCGTGCGGTCACACGGGGTCCAGTGGGGTGTGTGGGGAGCGGTGCTCAGGCTGGGTGCGGCGCGAGCGGGTGCTCAGTGCGGTGGCGCGGAGCGGGTGCCGCCATGTTGCCGGCAGCACAGACCCGGCTGCCTCCCGGTGCCAGGGGGACGCGGGGTTGGGCTCCTCTCCCACGTCCCTGGGAAGGCAACGCCGGCCAAGCTGCCGGCTGTGGGGCAGCCCCACAGCCCCAGAGGCCACGTTGTCGTGGGTGTTTCTGCTGGGGGGCTGCGCTTACCTGTACCCCCTGCCCCGCGATGCAGCAGGCATGGTGCGGGTGACTGGGGCGCGGCGGGTGGGGAGGACTGTTGGGTGGAAGCCGGGCTCTCGCTGCAGCCCTGGCCCAGATGGGTGCTGGGACCAGGCTGCGTCGGGGCACCCTGGCTGGGCACGGCGGAGGGTGGGCGCAGGGGTGCGGCTGGGACCCGGCCGGGTGCTCAGACCACGAAGCGGAGCCCGTACGTCATCTGATGGCCGTTATCCCAGGCGTAGAGCACCTTCTCCTTGGGGTTGTAGTCAACCTGCGTGGTGAAGGCGTACTGGTTGAGGAAGGGCAGCCGAAGCTCTGCCTCCGTGTCCGTGTGCGTGTCGAAGGCGTAGGAGATCTGCCCTTCCTTCTGGCTGTAGGTGTCCACAGCGTAGAGGATGCCGCAGATGATGAAGCAGTTCCCGTAGGCGTTGCGCTTTAGCCCCGTCTTCCAGGTGGTCTCCCTGCGCACCGAGAGGTCCCCGGGGTCGAGTCGGCTCAGGACGATCACCTCCTGCTGCGAGTAGTCGTAGTCCATGGAGGGGTAGATGACCCAGAGCCCGCTCTCATCCACGGCGAAGTCGATGTCCGAGTGGCCCCTCCACTTCCAGGGCGTCGTGTCCTCATACACCACGTCGTGGAGCAGCGCCCAGCCCGCCACGTACCGCTCCTTCAGGTCATACTTGATGATGTTCTTGGTGAAGGCGCGGTTGTAGTAAAAGGCCCCCCGGTACACCACGTGCCCGGTGCCGATCCAGTTGTAGGGCAGCTTGTAGAGGTTGCTCCAGCGGCCTGCAAGCAGGCGGGAGAGGCATTTGGAGCCCTTGCAGCACTGGGGTCCCATGCATGATGGCCCCAGCATGCCGGCAGCAGTAGGGGACTTGTGTCCCCCTCGCTGCCCCATGGGTGCTCCCCAGAGCAGGTCCCCATCAGCTGCCCACCACCCCAGCGCCTGGTGCAGCCGGCATTGCACGGTGCTGGGCATCCACCCAGGAGGAGCCAGGGGCCCTTGCGCCTGCTCAGCCGCCAGCCCTCACCCTGCTTGAAGTTGTCGAGGCTCCTGAACTCCACCAGGCTGTTGCCGTAGTAGTAGTTGGTGACGTAGATGCGGTCATCCTTGGCCGTAGGGTCCTTCATCCAGGCCCCCTCGTTGCGCCCGTAGCTGTGGTGCTCTGTGGGCAGCTCCACTGACTCAATGGTGCCTTCACACTCCACCTCCTTCACTGGGTACCGAAGAGGAGGAGGAGGAAGGCTTACCCCTGACCCAGGTAGCCTGCCCCCACTGGGTCTGGGAAGCCCTTCGCCGTGGCAGGGCTATTGCTGGCCCATCCTGGCCGTGGGTGCCGGGACCACCAGGGCAGGAGCCCACTCCCCCCGACCCTGCTCACCCACCTCTGTTAGGCGCTTCAGGGCCCCCAGTGCTGTCAGCTCCCTGCCCGAGGACGGTGGTGAGGGGGCTGCGGGCAGTGGTGCGGGGCGCCAGGGCGGTGCTGGGCGCAGCCATAGTGCTGGGCACAGTGGTCTCTGCCCGCATGATGGTTTGGGCCGGGGTCCCCTCGGCTGGGGGGGTTGGAGGGCCCCTCTCCTCCTGCCGCTCCAGCACAGCCACCCCCCTTGCAGGGTTCTCTGCAGAGGCACAAGCCAGGGAGTCGGTGCGTTGGTGGTGGCAGCCCCTGGCCCTCTGCCCCACTGAGCAGCACCATGGCAGGAGGGTGCCCCCAGCCCCCTACACCCCTGCCCCGTCCCGGAGACTCACCACGGCTGCCGGCTGGCCCCTCCGCCGGCCCTGCCTGCCCAGCCTTGTAGTAAGTGACGCCCCGGACCACGGTTTGCTGGTGCGCCAATGGTTTGGGCTTGGGCGTAGGCTGCGACCCTCCCCTGGCCTTCGCGTTATCCTTTTTGGGCTTCTCGGGCCTCAGCTGCTTCTCCTTGGGCGCTCGGGGGGCTCCCCTGTCCCCCAGCGCCTTGCGGGTGCTGGGGTACCGTCCCATCTCCTTCTCTCGGCCACCCGCCGTGTCCTGGGGGGCATAGCCTGGTCAGACCCCCATCCCTCCCACTGCCATTCTGGATAGCGAGCGCAGGCACCAGCCCTCGGCTGCCAGCGTGGTGCACCCCGATGCGCTCACAGGAGCTGCCAACACCCGCCGTAAACCCGGGGGAGCTCGGCTCTGCCCCGTGGCAGGAGAAGCCCAGCGGCACTGGCTGTGCCTGCAAGGGGTTGGGGCCCTGGGGGGTACCTGTGCCTTGCTCTCGGGGATGGCGGCAGCATCCTTCTGCAGCAGCTGGTAGCCCAGGTTGGAGATCTCCTTCTTGATGCTGATCATGATGTTGGAGTAGTTCTCGTAGCGTTTCATCTGGTTGGTGAGGTGCAGGACGCTCTCCTTCATGAAGTCATTCTCCCTGCTCAGGTTGGTCTTGATGGTCTGGAGGAGAGGAGAGGTGTGGAGCCCTGCTCGGGGAACCGACAGTATCCCCAGACAGTCCCAAGCAGCCAGACGGGGCACGCTGTGGGGACGGTGCCTGCCGGAGCTCACTCACCTCCTCCAGCGTGTTCATCTGGGCCACCACCTTGCTGATGTAGGAGTGCACCTTCATCAGGTCCATGCTGTAGAGCGTTCCCTCCAGCAGGTCCACCATGGACTGCAGCTGCAGAGGGAGAGCAGGGCTGGGGCATGGGGCAGGGCTGCGCAGCCGCTGTGGATGCCCCAACATGTCCCCGTCCCCGCTTACGGCCGGAGCGCAGGAACTGCACTGCTCCATTGCCCTATGGGCCTGCCGGGGCAGGGATGGGGAGCGTGGGCTCCTGCGCATGGGGAGGGGGTCTCTGGCCCCCAGCCCCCAGTTCTGCCATGCCTGCAGGTACCTTGAAGAGCTCGGGTGCCTGCTTCTTCAGCTTCTCCATCTTCCACTCGTTCTCACAGGGGTTGAGTGAGGAGGGGGGGGCAGTGCAGGAGCACTTGCAGTCAGCCCCCGAGCTCACCGTCTCCACCGTGTAGAAGTCCTCCACCCGCATGCTGCCATTCCTGACGCGGCTGCAGGCGTCCTTGCTGAGCGGCCGCAGGATGCACTTGCAGCGGCAGTCGGAGCCCTCCGAAGTCATCCGGACCTGGTCCGTCTCGCCCAGCGCCTGTGGGGACACGCAGCGGTGGGGCGGCTGGTGAGGCTGGTGTCCCCAGCCCCAGCAAGCCATCATGGCTGACTCCCTCTCTGCTGCAGGCCCAAAGGTCTCCCACCACCCTTGAGGCTCCCGGTTGTGCCCCAAAGAGCGTGGGGCATCGTCTGGCCCAGAGCACCCTGTCCCACTGCCCTGCACCTTGGTGACAAAACTCAGGCAGCCGCTCGCCCCCGTGGCCACCAGAGCGTTTCATGCCCCAGGTACTTTGGTCCCATTTCTGTAGCTGTTTCCGAGCCCCCAGCAAGACCCGAGTGAGCAGGGACGGTGGCGAGGAGACCCAGAAGCGCCTCTGTCCCCCGCGCCCACAGCCCCGAGCCCACACAGGGTCCGTTGTTCATGGTGACACACAGACACCAGGGGCGAGCTCAGCTCCTCCAGACTCCCGCAATGGCCCGAGGCACACACTCAAGGACTCCCTTGTTTCCACACATGGCCCTGACTCACGCTACAGAGCCCAGGGTGCTTTTCAGCTGGTTTCTGCAGATAAGGAACCGTTCACCCCCCTCCCCGTTGTGCTCGGGAACAAGGCTGCGGCTCAGCCTGCCCGGCGGGATGGGGAGCTGCATCCCTCTCACCCCCTGCCACCGGCTGTGCACCCGTGGGGGACATCTGGGCTGGCAGGGAGCATGGCCAGGCCATGCTGGGTGCCCCGTGTGTGGGGACGTGCCTGCTCCAAGCACCCGGGAGGGTGGGAGAAAGGGGAGAGGCAGCGCGGTGACCCCGGAGGGACAGGGCTCTGCCTGCAGGGACTCCGACTCTCCCTGGGAAACAGAATGGTGGCAGAGCTGGGAAAAGAGTTTAGCTCTGTCTCTCCCATCCTCCCCCGGAGCACAGCGCGGCGTGGGAAAGGGCAGAGGCCCAGAGGGCCGATGTCCTGCCTGCGGGCAGCACCCACGGCCGCGCAGGCGCCATCCTTCCCGCGCCCAACCGGGCTGATGCGCTGGTGGCACCGGGCAGCGGCTTTCCCTGGGCGCTGCCCACCCAGCAGGGACCCCCAGCTCCCCACAGCCGGGGCAGGGGCTTCCCTTCCTAAAGACGCAGCAAAACCTCCTGCATTTTGCATTTCAAAAAAGCCTCTCTCTTTCAAAGGGAAACGAAGGTCCTGCTGGCTGGGAGGAAAACACCAGGCGGCCGGAGGGTTGTAAATCCAACAGGATCTAATCAAGCTCTCCACGGGGAGCAGTGGGGCAGGGAGCAGGACCCCCTCCCCAAACACCACCTCTCCAGGCTCTCGCACCTCCCTGGGCCCCCTGACCTCTCCACGGCAATGCCAGCGCTTGTGCAAACAGGCAGGACGATTCACAGCCCGGCGGCGAGCTGCCGGCCCCATCCGCACACACCCGGGCAGCTCCCCAGCCCCCGAGCTGGACTGCTGTCCTCGCCAGGAGCTCTGTCCTTTCAGGTGCATGGCCCTACGTGACATCCTGGTGCGCACATACATCCCCGTGGGAGCCCTGCACGAGGTCCCGGTTTGCACACACATCCCTGTGGGAACCCTGCATGAAGTCCTGGCGTGCCCCATGGGAGCCCCACATGAGCACTTGGCTGGGGTCCCCCATTCCCACCACCACCCCGATCACCAACCACGGGTGCAGCAACCACTGCCGCAGCACAGCCCGACACCCGGGGACACGCTTCCATCCTGCCTGCTGTCAGCACCTTCTGCAGGGAAGGGCTGCAGCTGCCTATGCTGGAAGCTTGTTCCCGTGGGAGCAGACAGCCGTGGGCTGCGCGTTCCCTCCCACCGCCCTTGGCAGGGCTGCGGCGGGAGGCACGGCCGGCGCGGAGGCCTTGCGTGTCCCGCTGAGGTGGGGCGCGAGCGGGCTGGAGCCGTGCGCAGCAAATGCGCCCGGAGTAGCCCCACCAGCAGCTGTTTACACCGTGCAACGCACGGGGGGCCTGGCAAATGGAGCCTCCCCCAACAGCACGAAGGGGCAATCTCTTCCCCCAAGACCTCCCGGTTCAAGCCACTTCCCTCCTGCGTCCCAGCAAACGGCCCCCGGCCGGGGCAAGGCGCAGCCTTGCGGGCAGCCGGCCGGGCGGGCAGCCAGCAGCCCAGGGGCCCGGCAGCTGCTTTTGTCTTGTGGCCGCTCAGCAACAGAAAAATCCGCTCACCTCGGGTTGAGGTGCGAGCGGGTGCTGGGAGCCAGGGGGAGACCAGCTGCCCCTTCCCGGGCACTGCGCACGCCTCACTGCGCAACAGCCGGGGCAGCTGCCTGCCTTCACGCGGGGTAGTAACATTAAACCTCGTTCTGCCTTTTAAACGGCTTCCTTAAACAGGAACCGTATGTTCTATTTATACAGAAAAGGCTATAAACAAGGAAGTCTTAAAAAAAAAAGGCCCCCACGCGGTCCATTCTGCGAGGGTCACCCCACCTCGGTGCCTCGGCCAAAGGGTGATGCCTGCCCGGGTGTCCTCCGCCAGCCTGCACCCGGCTGTGCCCCGACCCTTCAGGGGACAGCCCGTGCCCCCTGGTGCACGTCGGACCTGCTCCCCGACGGCATGTGGGCGAGTCGGGACACGGGGGCACGAGGCAGCCCCGGCCAAAGGCTGTCATGCTGCACCAGCTGCTCGGCGACAAGATCGAACAGCTCCCCAAGAAACCTTTATGGGGGCTGCTGCAGCTCCACAGGGTCTCCAGGTGGTTCTTTCCCTGAATCCGCCCACTCACTGCAGACCCTGGCCCAGGGTGCAGGCAGGCAGCTGCTGGCCCTCCTCCGGAGCCGGGTCCCAGCTCCGTGGTGGGTCTGTGCACCCACAGCTGGCGTGGGAGAGCATCCCTGCACTTTGCTGAGGATTTCCTCACTCCCAACTCCAGTTTTACGAGCTGGGTAATTTTCCCAGTGCTGTCTAGTTTCCGGGACCTCTTGCAAGAGCATCCACATGAGCACAGAGTTTGTGCCATTATTTGGAGAGAGTGGGACCTTTGACAATGAACCTTGGCCAGCTTTTAAGCTGTCCTTTGATTGCTGCCAGAGGACTTGTCTCGGAGGAAAACACGCTGTGTTGATAAGCGCGCTGCCGTGCTGCGTGCCTCTCACACAGCTGCTGGAAGGCATGTCCCCGTCATGGGAGGGAAACCATGTCACCCTTCTCTTCCTCCTCCTCCCTGGCTTGGCACAATGCTTTGAACACGTTCTGCACCATGGGGAGCCAAGGCAGAGCAGGGCTGGCAGAGCTGGGCCGTGGCTGGTGGCGGCCAGGCCCCAGGCGCCAGCGCTGCTCGGGCGTCCCATCTCGGTCACGGGGACACGACCATGCGAAGCGCTTGTGTGGCACACGAGTGCCCACCGACAGGTCTCATCCAAATGGCGAGAACTGAAAAAACACCCTCAGGCACAGCAGGCAGCACCTGTGCGGAGGGAGGGATGGAGGAGGTGACAGCGCTGCGCAGTTCCACGGGCTGTGGATCCCAGCATCACCCCTGAAACCCTGCCGGGATCCCCAGTGCAGGGCTCCCCCGGACACCACTCCCAAGCCAACTGTTGCCAACAGCAGCCGCGTTTTCATCTTGTTCCACCAAATGACTCGGGAATCTTGGCTTTTTAACGCATTGGTGATCCTGGCATCAGCACCCTTCCTACCCGGGGGGCTGCCCCCACCACGTTCCCTCTGGGCCGGGTCCCGATGTCCAGGCTCTGGCCCAGCCCGGCTGCCGACACTGGCCCTGTGGGACAGCAGCCGCGGGGAGGGCTGGAACCGAGGGCTCCTGGATCCACGCGAGAGCCTGGCTCCCACGCGGGGCCGCGTCCCGCTCCCGCACCCGTCTCATCTCCTCGGGGAAAGTCTTGTCCGGGCTGTTCTTTCTGGCGCGGAGACGCTAATTGCAGAGCTCATCACCGCAGCGCTGGGGTTTGGGCACCTTCCAACCCACCAAGCACGCTGGCAGCCCAAAACGTTCCCTTCGCCGAAACCCCCGCGGCGAAGGGAGCACCAGCACCAAAACCGCACCGGCCTTTCCCTGGGAACATCCCACGCTCCGGACGCGGGGGGCGGCCCGGGCTCGGCGCAGGGGGGCTGCGCCGGTTCCCCCGGGGGGCCCGGGCAGGGGTGCCGGCCGAGGGGAGCTCGCCGGGGCATCGCTGCCCAAAGTCCGCTCCTGCGGGAAAACACCCTTTCCGCCCGTCGGAGCGGGGAGCCCCGGCCCAGGGACGCCGGTCCTCGGTCCCCGGCGCAGGTTGCGGTGCCGGTGCCAGCCCGGTGCCGGGGTGCTCGGGCCCCCCCGTCCGCTCCTCTGGCTGCCGGCCCCGCCCGTGTCGGTGCGACCGGAGGCGGTGGCGGAGGAGGGCACCGCCGGGCCGCGCCCCCGCCCGCTCCGCCTTGGGACCCCCTCCGGGCCGGGAGCCCGCCTGGGCACCGCAGCCGCCGCCGGGGCCTCCGGACCGGCACCGCCCGCCCCGACGGCGCCGGCCGCGCAGGGAGGGGAGGCTGCGCCCGCCCGCTCCGGGCACCCGCGGGGGCGCGGCGGGTGGGCGCACCCCCGGCCCCGATCCCGATCCCGGTCCCGGTCCCGGTCCCGGTCCCGGTCCGGCCGGTGCTTACCGTGGCGGCGCCGCGCGCGGCGACCAGCGCCGGGAGCAGCAGCGCCGGGAGCAGCAGCGCCCGCATGGCGAGAGCGGCGCCGAGCGCCCGCACCGAGCGCCCGCTCCGCCCGGCCCGGCCCGGCGGCGGGGAGGAGCCGCCCGCCCGCCTGCCCCGCCCCGCCCCGCCCCGCCCCGTCCCGGCGGCGGCACCGGCCCCGGGAGCGGCGCCGCGGCGGCGGGGGCGGCGCGGTCCCGCCCGGGCGGAGCTGTCCGGTGCCCGCCCCGGGGCCGTCCGGGCTTTCCCAGTACCGGGGCTGGCTGCTGGCCCGGACGGGGCTGCCCGGTAGCGCGGGCTGCCCCGGTGCCCCCTCCCCGGGGTGGCCGATCCCTTCCCTCCGTCGAGGCGGGTGCCCCGGGCGGGTCCGTCCGGTGTCCTTCCCCCCGCCTCCCCGAGCCCGCCCGGTGCCGCGAGCCGCGCTGCGGGCCCGGGCGGCGGGTGCCCTCTAGCGCCCGGCCGGTCCCGGTGCACCGGGCGAGGCAGGGGGCAGCCGGGCGCGGCCCCCACCGGGGCGCGGGGAGCGGGCGGGGTGGGCGTGGCCGCGGTGGGCGTGGCCGGGCGGGGTGGGCGTGGCGGCCCGGCGGGTACATCCGGGCGGCGCGGGCGGACTACCGTTCCCGTCGTGCCCCGCGGGAGGGCGGGGCGGCCCGGCCCGGCCCGGCCCGAGCGCGGCGCCCGCAGCGGCGGCTCTGGCTGTCAGCAGCGCCCGGAGCGGCCATGGGGCAGCGCGGCCGCCGGGGCCCCTGAGTCCCGCCGCGCCCCGGCCCGGCCCGGCGCGGCCCCGGCGCCGCCGCCATGGAGCTGGAGCCGCCCGCGGAGCTCCCGGAGCCCCGCGCCGCCGCCGCCAAGGGGCCGCCCCGCAACGGTGAGTGGAGCGCGGGTCCGGCCGGGCCGCGGGCGCCCCTCGGGGCGGCGGGGGGGGGGCGGGCGGTGCGGCGGGGCCCTGCCGGGCCGGTCAGGCGGCGGTGCCGGCGGTAACGGGGGCTCCGGCTGCCGCGCCTCGGCCGCCCCCCGCCGTACCCCCCCCCCCCTCCCGGGTGCGGCGGGGCCGGGGGGCTCCCGGCGGCGGCAACTTTCCGCGGTGGTGGGGGGACAACAAAGGGCCGCGCCGGCCCGCGCGCGCTGCCCGCCGCTCGGTGCGGCGGGACCTGCCCGGGGGGCGGCGGGGGGCTCTGCTGGGAGCGAGCTCCCGCCGGAACCGGCGCGTTCCCTGCGGATTTACCCCCCTTCCCCCCAACGCGTGTCGTTTGGGGTTTTTTTCCCCCCACCCAAACCCCCGGTCCCGCGGCTCGTGCAGCCGCCGGGAGCCCGGCGCGCTGCGGGACCCCCCGCCTCGGGCGCCGGTCCCGGCGGGAGGCGCAGCCTTGCTCGGGGCCGCGCCGGCGGGTCCGTCCGTGCCGCTGGCACCGGGGCGCTCTGCGGCGCGGGGGGCTGCTCCTCCTGCTCCTCCTGCTCCTGCTTGCGGCGTTTATAGGCACCATTTGGGACGCTTTTACACTTCCAGTATGCAGATACCGCATCTGCACTTGAATGTCCCTGCCAATTTTTATGGTTTACAATTGCATTTTACCATCTTGAGGTACTCTTTCCTACAAAGGATTTGCTCAGACAAAAGAGGCTTCTTATCAGGCGACACCGCTGGCATTCGAGAGGCACAAGCGCTACCAAAACATACGCGGGGCTGGCAATTACAGAAATGGGTATTTCTATGATTAGCCTGAAACGTAATTTTGAACTGTGTGTCCCTTCGCGAGGCTGCTAGAAACGCTTCGTTCCTCTCTTAATTAGAGGATACTTTTCACGCTTAATACTTTTTGAACTTTCTCATTTAATTTAGGAAACGTCTGTTCTTTTGGTGCAACAATATTAACGCTTCGTCTGCATCAGCTATTTTTTCCCACAGAGACGTGGCATTTTCATAGAATCACAGAATGGGCGAATCTCTTTTGATTCAGCAGATCAATTTTAAGAATTAGTTGTGTCTTGCGTAGCTGTTGCATCTGAAACACATTGTACCTGTGGCTGTGGTTTAGTCTTTTGAATGGGTGATGTAACAACTTTTTACTACTTTGCCTTAAAAAAGATGTGAAATACTGGCACAGTGTTGAGACATTGCTTGACCTTCAGTCTTTCTAAAGCCTACAGCAGCCGGGGGAGGAGCAGAAGAGATTGGCTTGTTACTTTGTTGGCTTATAAAATATCTGCAAATGGTAACGGAAAATGAAGAGTCTTTAACGTTTCCTGTTAAGGAAGATTCATGGCACTTTTGATACCTTGAAGTACAGCATCTTCACTCTTTATGGAAACAGTTAAAATTGTATGATATACTTACAGGTACACGGAAGACAGACAGATAAAAGTACGATTATATTCTTGGTGGCTATGTTAAAATCATTAATGAACTTAAGCTCTGCACGTGGCTTCTGTGTTAACCCCGAGTAAACTGTTGCAAGTTTATTGGCATCTTCCGTGAAAGAAGCCTCAGAATAACTTTGAAATGCAGTTACATGATTTCAGTTCAGCAGTTACGGTAAATTACAGCCTCATTATTTGAGGGGGCATTTAACATTCTTAGAATAAAAGATGACGGCTTTCCCTTACCAATTTGAGTACATCCCCTTCCATGTAAGGAACGTATTTTGTCATCGAGCAAATCAATAGCAGTGAGTAAAATGAGTTCTTTTTGAAAACAATTTCATTAGGGCATTCATTCTTCCTGTACTACTGGCAGTTATTTCTCAACAGGGTCCCATTTAAGACCAGTTTCCCTATAGTTTCAGTTGGCATCTTTTTCCTCAGTGAATGAAACATGGTGGCTTTTACAGTTTTAATTCTTTTACGCTTTAACAAAAATAGCCTTAAAGTAGGTTATCCAGAATTAAGGTAACTCTGGATGCTTTGTGCAGTGTGGTCTTGGAAAACAGATTTAAGTATCAGGAAACTACTTGAATTTTGTGTTCCCTTAAAATTATCTGAGTTTCAGATAGGTAGACTACTAATCTGGATGAACTTCTTACCAGAGAGAAGAGGGAAGTTGTGAGAGCACAGAGAATGTAAAGTTTTCAAAGAAAAATCCCATTGCTTGCATCCCTTCCCTTTTCCACAGCGCGCTCAAACTTTACTGGCACGCACTGACATTTTTAGTGGCTCTCTATGCTTGGTTGCTTTGCATCAGATGAGATAAGACTTTGCTTAACAAAGACTATTTCATTGATATAGTTAGGTCTTAGTTTACTTGCTATAAACATTTCTTTGAAGATTTAGGAAGAAAAACAAATTGAGTTGCCGACTGGCAATGCTGCTAAAGTCAAATGTCTCTGAATAAACAAGAAGCTACAGCATTATTTTGACTCAGTATTGGCTTGCTGAATGTGGATGGCTCTCGCTTTTGTAAATAATAATAGACAATAACAAATAATAGAATTCTGAGCTTGGGTCTGTGATGGGAAATGAGACTTGTAACTTAGGAAGGACTTAATTCCTTTGACTTGATTTGATGGTAAGATGGAAAAATACCTCTCGGTGTAAAGCTGGAATTTGGTATTGATGGCTTCTGTAGATCATTAATCAGGAAAATGGGTTTATGCATGCCTCTTTGTACTAAAAACAGGACTAGCAATGTATGTTCAGCAGATGCGGTATGTGATGTGACACTGCAGCAATGGGACTTTTTCCCTGCTTTGCTATAAAACAGTATAAAGATACCGTATTATAGAAAATGGGGGAACTTCTCCATCTGGGAGACTATTTCTTGACTGTTGGGAAGCAATAGTCATCTTTCTGTCCTGTCTCTGGCTAGCCATTTGTGATATCTTTTTTTTAGTGAGGGGGAACGTGCAAGTGGTTTAGTAAATTACTGTTCAACTCTTACAGGGCGGTAGCTTTGAACAAATGCATTTACACTAGCATTCTCTGAGAATGAGAGCACAGTTTATCCTGTTGATAAACTGCCTATTTAAATAAAGCCTTCAGCAGTGTAATCTGGTAATTCTAATTAAGTCATTTACATAAAGAATTGGCCCAGGGTTTCATCAGATGGTTGCTGGTGAGTTGAAATGCATTCTTTCCCTCCAGCTGTATTAAACTAGCCTTTTGATCCTGTCCTTTTTTAGCCTGTAAGCCAGAGTGGTTATCACTTTGCAGAGTTAATTGAGAAAGGGAAGTTGGGGGACAAGAGGGGACCCTTCGAGGTTTTGCTTTATTACAGTTCTAATTACCTAATTAGAAGACTTCCAGATTTTATGTTGATAAAAATGATTCTGTGCAGGTTTTGTTAGAAAGAGGAAATACACCACTGATAGGCTAGGTTCAGTGAAGTTCTTTATTGGTAAATGATTACCAATAACTTATC
This sequence comes from Morus bassanus, assembly GCA_031468815.1. Taxonomy (NCBI): domain Eukaryota; kingdom Metazoa; phylum Chordata; class Aves; order Suliformes; family Sulidae; genus Morus; species Morus bassanus. The sequence continues at coordinate 1,395,049 of CM062586.1, forward strand.
TTGAAAGCAGTATATGTTTGGAGTATCTTAATTCTACTCTAGCTCTTCGATAAGGAGGTTTCATTTACAAAGGGTGGACCCCGTGTCCTTCAGAGAGCATAAGTTGCATGTCTACCTCCCCTTGCCTAATCATCCCAGTTATAGGCTTGTACAGGTGGTGAAATTTAAACATAGAGAAATGTCTGGTCTGTGTGAAGGATTAATTTTTTTAAGCCTTCTTCCCATTTGTGTATGCATCAGGAAAAACCCTGATAAATTCACCAAGGCTGTAATGCCAGGCTGGCTACAAACTGCTGTGATGTCCTTGCCTGGAAATACCTCTCAGCTGAAATTTCATGGAAACCTCAAGTATTTTTCATGGAATTATAATTTGGAATTGTGAAGCCCTTGGGACTAAATCCCAAAATTCTCTTGTCGTATAAAACCACATCAGCTCTTCCAGCAGGAGGTACAAATTTCAGTGGTGACACATGTTTCTAAAGGTGTACGTTGTGCTCAGGTTAGCGTGGTAGATTCTCTGTACTGTTAACTAACCAGTTAATGGGTGTATTCTTTCTGAAACTGTAAATGAGCACAGTGCTTCTATAATGCTAGGGTTTATTCTACTTAGTTGATGCTGACTCTGGCACGACTGAGAAGCACAGGGTTTATCTGTGGGAGTTGTTCTGGAGCCCTCAGATCACGAAGCCAAGTGATTAAATGAGGGCTGTCATGGTTGTAGTAAAAGTTGAAAAGAACTTCTGGTCTCTGAAAGTTCTGCCAAACATCAACTTGTCCTCCAAAAATCTCTTCATCCAGTCTCACAGCTGTAACTTGACTTTTTATGTTGTTTGGCAATACTTACTAAGAATTATTCCCAAGTATATTGTTACTTTAGATGCCTGGGTATGCTTTTGCCAGGAGACTCTGTATCCTGTGCCTGTTCTAACAACAGCTGTAAAGAAATGCCCTTTCTGTGGATCACGAGCAGTGATTATTCTCACCTGCAAATGACTTCATGTAATATGGTGTTCTTGGTTACTAGGGCTTTGGATTAAGGTGGGTAACAGTCCAGCTGAGATCTTGGCTTTTTTTGCAGTAGAAAGTAAGCTCAGGGCTTGATTTAAGGTAGGCTTTTCCCAGAGTTAGATCAGGGTGTCAGTTCAGCGGGGGCTGGGGTCGCTTTGCTCAGCCTGTGTTGACTGATCGGTTTGGGTACTGAAAGGATTTGGTTTTGATCTTTGCATATGACTATACCTTATTTGTGGGAGTAGCCCAGATTTGTTGAGATAGTTTGTGCGTACTTACATACACCAAAGGTATTTTTTGGGGGTGGATTAATTCCAAACACAGACTTTAGCATCCAGCTTCTTCCAGGCAGGCTCTGTCAAGGTGGTGCTCTTTGGCAGGGGCTGGAAAGGGTGCTTTCTTCCTGACCGGTACAACTGAGCTGTGCTGTGCTGCTGCCGTTCTGTACCAGTTTGTCAGCACACTGACATATTTGCTTTAAGCACCTGTACAATGGTCATGAAGGCTTGAGTCTTCTCTATGCAGCAGCAAAGCTGGAACTGGCAGCAGGAAGAGCTTATCCTGGTGGTATTGTATGAACTAGCTGAAATTACAGCTGTTGTGGTAGAGCTCTGTGGTTTTGTGATCTTCTGCAGCTTGCAGTCTTGTGATGAAACGCTGATCTGGGTCACTTTTTTTGTGGTGTCAGATTAATCAACTTACTTGACCACCCATAAAAACTAACTGGTATTCTATTAATTACATCATCTGATTTTAAATGAAAAGTCTGTGCGAACTATAAGATGCTTGGAGGTGGGTTTGAGGATTCATAAAACTCTGACACCGATCCAATGTGCAAACTAGGAATTATAGTTTAGCCTCATCATTGCTGCTTCATTAGAAATTCTTAGTTGGTGCTTGCCAGCCAGAATGCTCTTCTGAGCTTTAACATTTGTTTTTTGTTGAAAGTGTGTGTGTGTGTCTAAAGACAGGGGAAACCCAAGCTCCCACCAGAATGGATCTGATGGGCCCGTTGCAGTGTTCTAGAAAATGGAAGAAAACCAAGGAAACATGCATTTGGTGCTGCTGTTGTGTAATAGCTTGCTACTACCAGTTAGCTGGAGCAAGCTGACAGTGTAGTTACCCAGTGCCTCCTGCTTTGCTTGCTGGCTTTATGAAGCTTTTCTTTGCCCCATTCTATTCTTGCTTACCTGATATGTACTGTATGGGTCTGTCACCTTAACACTTGAGCTGACCTTTAGTATTTCACTTTAATTCACGTAGCGCCTCTGCTCAGTGAACTGTCCCTATCACAGGATGATATCCATAAAAATGACACTTCCTAGTCTTGAAAAAAAATCCCCAGGCCCATTGGAGACGCGTGAAAAGGACACCCAGCGGGAAGAGAGGCCCATGTCTTGAAATATTCATCAATCATTTTCCTGGCACCAGGAAACCAATCAACTCTTCTAAGGGGTAGAGCGTAATCAATCACACAATGTGGGAAATAGGGATCGCTGGCCCTACCGAAAATGTTCCTTCATGTTGAAAGAGTAAGTGTTGTGTTTGTGCTTATTCACAAGTAGTAACTTACACCCTCAGTATAAAGGACTCTGTCTTTTGTAAAAGACAATCGGCAAAGAAAAGGGTTTAATGTTGTATAGGCAACCTAAGCTTGAACTAAAGATTTTGTTTCCAGTGATGCTGAGCTATGCTTTGCTTTGAGACTTTATCTTTCTGTAGGTGGTAGGTGAAGGTTTTTGTCTCCTGTTTTCAAACCTCTGTTCTGTAAGTGGCAAGCACAGCAGCATGGTATTTTTCTCTAGAGCATCAAAATTTTAAAAATTTTGCACTTTCTTCATGAAACAACTTAAGTTTGAAGTAGCTTGTATTTGCAAACTGATACTGGGGAAGAAATGCAGCTCTGGATGCTTGTCCTCTTTTTTTCTATCTTCACCTTATGTTAAAAAAGATAGATATAGGTTCCCCAATAAGTGAACAGTAGTTATCAACATCTGTAGGAAACCTTATTGTAGCAAGTGGATGGGGGTTATTTGAATTCTTATTTTCTAGTAAGATGCTATAAATTGGAACAAGAGTTGTTTATAACTTTGTTCTTTCTGTGGAGACCTCTGCAATAGCTGTTACATAAGAAATGCCGTAATACTTGTGGTAAAATAATTGGCAAGTAGACTGCTAGAATTCCTTTACCAGGAAAACATTTCTTGCATGCCTCATAGTAAATAAGAGGCATTGAGCTAATGGCCCTAATGAGCTCTGGCTTAGTGTTGCTCTGCTGATGCCTGATCTGAGCGTGGCTCCGGGAGCTGTGGGTAATCGCAGCGGCAGTGCTAACCCTGGGTCGGCGGCTGGCTGGCGGAGGTGTTTCTGGGTGCTGGTTCTGATGCTGCTCTCTGCTTTAATGTGTGTAGTCGGAGGGTTTGACACAGACTTGGCTGTGTGGTTTGAGTCCTGTGTCTGTTTTTCCTTTCTGTTTCAATAGCTACAGAAACTTGAAATAAATGTTATAACTTTACTCAGGAAAGTGCTAGACTTTTTATATCTGTCGGAGTAAAGTGCCAGTTTTTCCCCAGTGGTGGGAGGCCAAAAGCTTCTGTGGTCAGAGCCTTTTGTGTGTCCCCTCCATTGCAGGGCTTTGCCTCCGGCCGGGAGAGCCGGGCTGGCGGCTGCTGCTCCTCGGGGCATGGCCGAGGGTGGGCAAGGGGGGCAGAGGCTTCTCGGGGTCCCCAGTGCCTGGGGACAGCAGAGTGGGAGCCCCAGCCTGGCTTTAACCATGGGCAGCCTACCTCAACAGGCACTGCCCATGGGGCTGGGGGGAACGGCCAGCCTCCTCCGGGCTGTCCTCATGGAAAAGAGGAGTCAAGACTCTAGTGACTTGTGTCAAACATTAACTACATTTTCCTGGCATATAGCTGTCTTCTGAAAAATGCCGTAGGAATAAGTTACTGTCCCAGTGCATCCTACATCTGCCAAGAAAGAGCATTTCTAACCCTTAAAACTTGAGAAACGCTGCATCATAAATACTCCTGACTTCAAGTTTGTCAAATCCTGGTGTTTAATGTGCATCTTTGAATGACACACTGGGGTGGTTTTAGGCATAGCAAGTCCAAGTACATAACGATGTAGCTGGCAGGTGCCAGAGGTGAGCCAGTGAGCCCTGCTATGGTTGCCCTAAGTATTAAGAATGGTTTGTCCGCAATGCATGTGTGTAATGGTTAATAATGAAGATTGCCAGCTGCTCTTAAATGCTGAACAAAATCTCAAAATCCGGGTTAGTAATTAAAAGCTTTGAAATGACCTTGAATCTAAAGCTGTCTCGAAGTAAATTTATGACTTTTCTCTGTTGCAAAAGAGGTTAGGTACAACAGTGTGCTGTGCTGTTTGGTAAAATGTTCCATGGCAGCCTTGGATGAACGCTGAAGATCAGAAATGATCAGAACACAGTTGAGGCACAAAATGGCCATGTGGAACCGTTGCAAGTATATCTTTAAAAAAAACAAAAGTAAAAATGGGTTATATGTAGAAATAACCAGAGAATAAAACTGCATGCTCACACCTAACTGCTTGGAAATTTAGTTTTTTAATTTTAGATGCTTACTGTAATGGCTTACTCTACTTAATGAGAAATCCAGCTGGGTATTTAATACCTGTTTTTAAAAACAAACTCCTTTTTTTGTAGTCAGTGAAGATAGTTACTTGTCATTCTGCAAGTGTATGAATTTAAACAGCTTCAGCTCTACTGTCCAGAGAGTATCGTCACTGTGGGCTGTTGCTCTGAAAGGGTGCTATTCCAGCTCTCCAGCTATATTATGGAGTTGGTGGTATCTTTGAGGTTTTTTTAGTTCAGCACTAGTCTGGTCTAAAATGATGTTGAAACCTTGTTTCTTAGAGTCTTTTTGAGCTATTGCTTTTTGGGTAGAGCCTCGATTATTAGGGATTTTGAAACCTTCTTGTAAAAGTTGTCTTACTTGTCTGGAAGGAGGATAACACCTTGTAGCTCATAAAATGATCAGCTGGTAGAGGTAATCCATAATGTATGTATCTGTTTCTCCGGATTCTAGGAGGTTTGTATCCACTTCAGTATCAATAGCTTAAAAATGGAGGGTTTGCATGAACTAAGCTTAGTGAAATCTGGAGTGGAGCTGACTTGTGTGCTGGAAGCTCCTGCTGTAGGTCCAGGCTTGCCTTGGCCCTCTCCAGAGCAGCAGGGCAGTGCTAGAGCCACTCTCATCTTATTCAGTCCACTAAAGATCAGGTCACACTGGGATTATTTTTCTGTTCTTTGGTAGAGTAAGATGTTTTCAAGCTTGGACACGGTTTGTGGTTGGGGTGGGGGTGCAGTAGGCTCGTGCTCAAATGACAAGCCTTACCCCACGCTGCTGGCCAAGCAGAACATGGCCATCTGTGAAACGTGACAGTGATGAACAGCGGGGAGTGCCTAGGTGGGAGTGTTCTTATTCTGATTTTGAGTGATTAATTTCTAATTAACATACGAGGCGAGACCTTGAGAGTCCCTGGTTCGTAAGTATGAAGATGTCAAGTGTTGTTGAGACAGTTGCCAGAGAAATAATATCAGAACAAATGTGGGCTGTGGTGGATTTCTGCCGTGCGGAGCCTCGCAAAGGGAGCGCAGGAGCCGTCCGCCTCGCAGTGCAAGCTTGGCAAGCGCTGCAGGAGTGGACTGAGCGAGGGGAGGCTAAATCACTGCTGGAAGCTGGCAGAGCTGCTGGGTGCTTATCTGCCACTTTGTTTCATGGATTTTTTACTTTTTTAGTAATTCAGTGGAGATGCCTGAAATGAAACTATGCCGGTTGTCTGCAGCGACTTGCTCTGCTCCTTGCTTAAAGCTGAAAATACTGTTGAGAAACAAAGCATGACTGTATATTTTTGAGGGTGAATGTATAGTAGTTAATTGCAGTGCCTGTGTCTTTCCGTGCCTTGGCTGGCTGGTGTGAAGCCTCAAAGACTGACCCGTGGGTCATGTCCCGTTAATGCCATGGCCTCGCAGAGAGGGAGCAGTCCTACTGGTAGCACTGAGTGATGCCTTCCCGAGGACTGTTGGGCTGTATGGGTGCTGCGACATCCACCTGCAGAGCAACAGGAATACAAGCCCTTGATGGTTCTTATCGCAGGGATTAAAAATTAAGGTACAACTTTAAAAGCATGTTAATATTTGTGACTCTTAGCAGCTGAAGTGCACTCTCCCTGCACTGAGAAGCTTTGCAGATGAGCATGCTGCAGGTCAGGTAGCTGGAAGGCTCACGTGGATCCCCAGCAGATGCAATGAAGTACAGAATCTCTTCCTCACCCACACACAAGGCTAGCATCAGCCTGAATTGCCCCTCAAATGAAATGTTGCCTGACTTCTAATTTGATTTGCTGCCCATTGAAATCACTGGCTTTCTGTAGTGCTCGTTTTGTGCTTTAGCATGTCAAGGCTTTCAGGAGAGAGCACAGGCAGTAGCTCCTCGGCTTCAGTGATGATTTGTTTTTAAGTGGCTCACTGATGAAGTGTGTACACTCCAGCTTTGGGCCTGGCTGTGATCTCTTGCTGTGAGTACGTGCTCCTGCTTGCTGTTGGGTGGCTGCCCTGGGTGTGCTGGCCCAGCGGGGCTTTGGGTGTCGGGGTGGACCGGGGGGAGATGGCTGAGGAGCAGTGCAGGCTGTCCGGGAGGGATGGGCGAAGGCTGCACCCAGGGGATGGCAGCCTGCTCACGAGCAGGGTCTTACTTTCCTGAAGTGGATGGTGATCAAGTTGTATGCATGTACAGAAGGGGAGATACTGATACACTTTATATCTCTAGCTGTCAGGACATTAGGAGATGATTTACTGACGCGCTAATTCCTTTGGGCAGCATTTTTGCTGCTGCATAAAAAAACTCAACAGTAAATCCCAGCTACTGAATGTTTACCCTGGTTTTGAAAAAAAAGTATAAAATGCTGATCTTTAAACACCTTTGTTTGCTTACCTAGTAGATTACTCAGCTTCAAAAGGAAGAATGTAAATAGATTTCCCTTAGCAATGGATGTAAAAATTATTTTAGAATTATAAAACTTGTAATCATATCTTAAAACCTGAGATTAAAAAAAGCAAAATTTTACACTGCCTTTTCACAGAAACCAGCAAAACATGAAGTCCTGTATTTTTATGAAGTTAGATTAAACTAGAATTAAAACTTAAGATTGCTCCTCAGAGCAACAGTGTATACTAAACTCACTCAAAAATCATATTCCCATTGAGAAGAATGGGAGCTTACTTCAAAAATGCAGGTTTTTTTCCTCTGTCATTTCCTAGTACAAGTGGAGAAAAATATCCATAAATATCCAAATGTTAGGAATGATGCCTCTATCCTGAAGAATATTTTCTAGCTGTCAAACAGTTTCTGATGTGCTTTTTAAGATGCTTAGGTGTGTGTTACCACAATTAAAAGCTAATAAGAGACGTGGCGTCCTGCAAAATGAGATTATAGCAGTAGACAGAGGTGGCTGGAATGAGCCCCAAAGAAAGGGAAGTGTTTCTCGAATTGCAAGCAGCAGGAGCTAAGATGGTTTGCAAACATGGTAGACAGTAGGCAGAGAAGTAGGTGGGGAGAAAGAATCAAATTTCCCTTGATTCTTGCCTGTATGTAATCCCCATCCCTGGGAGGCCAAATGCTAAATGTAAGCTTTTCACTCCAACAAAACCCAAGATACTGGTATTGGTAGGGCTGAGAGGGAAGTACTCAGTGGGACTGGAAGGCTGTAGATCACAATTTCATGAGAGCAAGATGCTTGAATCCATAGTGGAAGGAAAGTGCTTCTAACAGGGCATAAAACTCTTATTCTGTAGCAGGCGTTCCAGTCATGGAAGCTGTGGCTGCTGTCTGGGTCCAGGTAACTGTGAAGTTGCTGTGTACCAGCTGTTTTTATGCATGTTCTCAGGAGGAATTTTAGGGCGTGTGCTGGCCTGACGGATGGGAGCTCAGATGAGCGGTGATGCACGGTGCTGTCCCCTCTCTGCTACAAAGCAGAGTGCCTGCTCGTGCTGCAGCATCGTCCCCAGCGTGGAACCGCCCGCCCCGGTCACTGAGCATCCCACAGGCATGGGAAACTCTGGGTTGATCCCTCTGCCTCTGAAGGACAGGGCACTTACCGCAGTCATCAGCATGAGCCACAAAACACTTTCAGGTGGCCTGCAGGAAATGAAGGCCTTGCAAAAATGAAAGAGCAACAACCACAGCTATACCCACAGTGACAAATTAAATGTTAAGCTCATTCATTGCACATCACCTGAGGACCAAATCAGTGAGAGCTACAGCTCTGGTGATTGATTTATACAGTACAGAATATATTGTACTTCTAATATGTCACTTCCATGTGCTGAACCGTAAGACTTGTAGGTTTAAATACAGAATGCCAACAATAGCTTTTATATGATAGTGAGCATATTTGCGGCAACCCAGCCATCTAATTTCATAATTGAGCTTTATAGGAATGTACTGTATCTAGGCAGTTGTAAAGCTTCTTCCCTCTAATACTGTTTTAATGTTGATCATACATTCAGAGGTTGATTTGGATGATTCAGTCTTTCTGTGTACGTGTGGTAACAATGAGGGAACTTGTTTCGATGTGTAGTGCTTACACCTATTTTTCACATTCTAGGATTCTGTCGAGATCCTCCCACAGAGCACGATTCATCCACTAGTAAGTACTAGTTAGTCTTCTCATCTCCAGGCTAGTGCAGTGAGCCAAGTCCTAGTAGGCATTGGCAGTGTGCAGCTGAAGTCCATTAGAGTTAGAAGCTGCAATATTATCTCCACTAATTAAAATTTGAAGATAAATGCTGTTAATTTAACCTTGAGGTTAGGGGAGGAAAAAAGCTATTTTCAGACTCATCACATGTTGGTGCTTTGACAGGATTCCAGTTTGTCAGTGGCATTTGTGCACTAGCTGCTGAATGAAAAGGGCATGTTATCTGCTTTGTGGTGAAAAGGTGCGTTTATAGTAGTGTTTCTAGCCTGATGCCTAGAACTACTTACCTCTGGGAACAATGGCTAATTTGCAACATGATTTCTGGCATGTTCTGTATGTCATAATGTGCTATTACTTATCAGTAGATGAGTATTAATCTGGGTTGATGTTAACTCTTAAAATCAGTGGCATTTCCACTCTTGTTATAATATCAGTGAATTCTATTTTTTAATGTAGGTAATTCTAGAGGACTCAATAGATGGGTGTTGCTATAGTAGTATGCCTTGTCTTGGCCATCACTTTACAAGTGATCAAAAAGTAAATAAAGAATTTCCACAGATTTACAGAACAATTATGCAGTTGATCTTTCAATATTGTAGTAGTCTGAGCTGCCTGGTAGGCAATATCCTATTCCACTAAAATGTACTCCAGGTATAGAAGATGCAAAATTTCATGTCTAGGGACAAAGATAGCATGTGCATGGAATGGGGCACTGCATGCTGAGAAGCATTGGCCGTAAAACAGGTAGAGGAATTAATGAGTAAGTGCCTGTTATTGCAATGCAGTAGCAAAAAGCACTAATGTGGTCCTTTGGAAATTGAAAGTAGGTCTCAAGTTTACTGCCTAATACTGACTGTGCTGCACTGGAATGCTGATACTGTAATGCTGCTTACAACCCTGATGCTGATATCTTAAAATATTGGGAATTGCCCAAAAAGATTGAGGCAGCCTGATAGTCTTGGCTTATTCAGCTTATCAAAAAGATTGAGAGTAATTACACTGAATTACTAAGAGGTTCCTAAAGAGAAGACCCAATATAAATATTCAGACTGCAATCTGAAGCTGTAAATTCAAATTAAGAATACAATTTCAACTGAATATAACCTTTACTATTGGTTATTACTTGATTTTGTAGGCTTGTTGTCCTCAAGTCAGGGTACAGTGGCTTTTAAAAACAGATGAGCCTTGTGAATAAGGGGAATACTGTATTCTGAAATCCTCATTTTTCTGTGATAATTGAATGTGAACATACACTGCTGTACCAATGATCTGCCTCAGTGCTTAAAAGCCTGGCTTCTTCAGGAACTGTTGAGTATTTTAGAACATGTAATTTTGATTCTGAATGAAATGCTTTGAAAGTGAAAGGAAATGTTGCCAAAAGATTGTAAAACATCTTGGTATTGATCTGTGGAGAAAGATTAGCATGAATCTCAATTTACAGGCAAAGAAACTAGATGTTTTAGTAAGACATCTTTTTAGGCTTTATTATTGTAGTTTCAGTCCCCTTTAAATGAATACCCAGTGCACCTCGTGGAGCTCTTTTGATGGCTTGCACTAAGTGACTGAATGTCACTTTTCATTTAGGGCATGCCTGGAGGCTTTCTTCATTGTAATTATTTTTCTAAAAAGCCTTGCTTCTTGATTATGTACGAAATTTTCCCTTTCTGTAGCCTAAAAGTCTAAAATAAGATGCAAAATTTATATGAGCCTCTAGAGGAATGAGTTGGCTGAGAGCAGCCCTAATGTACCTTGCTGTTACCAAGTGGTGGCTCTGAGAGCCCTTCCATCTGCACCACCCCATTTTGCAGAAGAGCCTGCTAAATTTCCCGGTGAAGCAGGAGTGGTCGGCTCTCAAGAGGGGGACTGCGCTCTGTTTCAGAAAACACAGGCGGCTTCTGGAAATCTAGCCCATAACGTTATGTGGTAAAGCTGATACCACAGCAACATGCATCTCCTTTCTACTTTGATTTTTGTGTCTCAGGAGGCATTTCAGGAATCCCGTGACTTTTGATGGCATCAATAAATCAGATACCATGCCTACAGAATTTTACTGGAATGTAAACAGGCATTCAAAATAACAATGTCTGTATAGTGTTTATTGAGGAATACAGTGCAGGTATAGCTCTTTAAGTATGTGGAACATTAAACTGCTGTGAATGTTTCCTTTCAGTTATGTTGGTAAGCAGGAGGTGTGATTGTTTTCCATGTTAATGAAAATTCAAAATTTATCATGAGGTGACCTTACTTCCCATTCCTCTTTCCAAACAGCATGTGTTTTTAGTGTTGAGGTGAGACAAGAAGCCCTACCCAATGTAGGGGAAAGGGGAGGAATGTCTCTGTATAGTAAAATTTAGCTGATAAGGGATAATGAATCACCTTTAGCTCAGCTCTCCTGAGTAGCAGCTGATCTGGGGAACCGCAGGCTGGCCAGCCTTGTCTCAGTCCCTGGGAAGAGCATGGAGCAAACCCTCCTGAAAGATATTTCCAAGTACTTGAAGGGAACAGGAAGGTAATCGGGAGCATTCAGCATGGATTTACGAAAGGGGAGATCATGCCTGACCAACCTCATTCCTTCTGCGATGAAATGACTGGATCCCTGAATGAGGAGTGAGCAATTTTGTCGTTAACCTTAACCAAGGCTTTTGATACAGTCTCCCATACTGTCCTTGTAGCCAAACTGCACTACAAGGAAACCGTGGGTGAAAAGCTAACTGTGCTATCTGATTCAAAGGGTAGCAGTCAAGAGTTCAAAGACTAACTGGTGGCCAGTTATTCAGTGGTGGTCCTTGGGAGTCAATATTGGGGCCATTTAGCAATTTCATCAACCATCTGGATGATGGGATGGAGTATGCTCATCAGACTTGCAGATGACACCAGATTGATACTTTGGAGGGCACAGCTGCTATTCAGAAGGTCCTCAGTAACCTGGAGGGAAAGGGCTGATTGAAACTTCAAAGTTAAACAGAGACAAATGTCAAGCCCTGCATCGAGAATGTAATAACCCCACGCAACAGTACAGGCTGGGGAGCAGCTCTGCAGAAAGAACCCGGGGTCCTGGTGAACCACATGAATGTGAGTCAGTAGGGTGTGCTTGCGGTGATGACGGCTCATTGCATGCTGGCTGGTGCATAGCCAGCAGCTAGAGGGGGGTGCTTATTCCCCTCTGGGACATGGCAGAGTCACATCTGGAATACTCTGTGCGGTTCTGGGCCTCCTGGCGGAAGAGAGGTTGAATTGAAGCAAGCCCAGTGGAGGGCTGCTGAGATGGTTGGGGGCTGGAAGGCGTGACAGATGTGGACAGGCTGAGGGGATTGCATTTGTTTAGCTTGAAGAGGAGGCTAAGTGGGGATTAACTGGCAGTCTTCCAGTTCTTTAAAAGGGCTATAGGAAAAAAATGGAGCCAGACTCTTCAAAGGTGTGTGGCAAAAGGCCAATGCAATGGTCATGAGTTGCAACAAAGGAAATTCCTACTGGATGTGTTGGGGAAGGGGATAAAAACTTAGTGGAAGAGATGCAGCACTGAAACAGGTGTCCAGAGAGGCCATGGAATCTCCATACTTGGAGACTTCAAAGCTTGAGTGAGCGACTGCTGATCAAGCTGATCCAACCGTGAAGCTAGGTCTGCTTCCAGTGCAAGGCTCAACTAGATGAGCTCCAGAGATGCTTTCCAACCTGAATTATTCAATGATGATAGCAGTATAATTCTACTGAAAGGTCATAAGGATGGTGTACCATCTCTAACCTGGAAGTTGTGATGCCTTAGTTTCAGCTTTGGGAGGGAGAAGTCTATAGTTGATGTTACACTATCTGTGTTTTCCAAGGTCAGAACTCCTGTTTTTAGCATGTGTATTTCAAAGTCTTTACTAAAATGTTATCCAACTTAGTGAGATTTTGCTATGCAAATGTCCTTCTGTTTGCAGCCCCGGAAGCACTGCTGTTTTTACCAAACAGATCCATGTGTGTGATTGATCTTCAGCAGGCTAGCAGCTGGTCAGAAGCAGTGGAAGATGATGCAACTCATTGAATCAGCATGTTCTGCTTATTCTGATCTTGGGTATCCCTGCGTTTGTTCAGGGTACCATGTTTTACCAGGTGTACTCTTCCTGTGTGTAAGATGACAGCCTTTGGGGAGGGGGTACCAAAACTCATGCAGCGATATCTTCAAAGTCCAATGCTATGTCACAGGTTCAGGCTAAGTTCATTTCTAGGAGTAGCCCATATACCCCTTCAATTAGCATAAACAGGGACAAGGGCAGTCAAAGGTCAAGAGAAGTTCAAAATAGCATAACCTCTTTTTGCTAGTGTTCCCAAATGTTCCTAATCCTGCAAAGTTCTCCAAGCTGTCCTTGCCATGGTGTTTACTATACAGTTGTAAAAGTCAAAGAACAAGGCCTGGCTTGATACAAGGGAAGTTAGAAATCTAGTGGTTGAGAATAGGTAGCATTGTTGCTTAAAACAGGAGAAATAATTGATTTATGTTATAGTGGCCAATTAGGCTGTAAAGTGAGAAACTCTTAAAGAAACCCTGTGGCTTCAAGGGAGCTTTTTGCTCTGATTTCTGCTCAGCAAATAGGGGTACCCCAATAAAGGTCATCAGTTCCATGAGCTAAATTATTAATTCCTTTCATGCCACTCAGGGCTTGTAAACAGTATATAATACAAGAAAACAATTGGCACTGTTCACTTACTGGGCAGAGGAGAGGTCAGAGGGTAAATAGTTGTATTGGCAGCAGCTGTTCTTCATAGCTGAGCAGACTTTTGTCCTTTTCATCTTTCAGAGCAAACCGGTTTCCAAAATCTTAGCTGGTTGTTAATCCATATCTCCTCTCTAAACTCCTCAAAACAATTCAGCTAAATGTGTTGCATATAATTAGGAAAATGAAAAGGGCTGGAGGGGAGGGTGAGGGGCATGGATAAGAGAACAAAACCAGCACTGCCATGTTTCATAAAGTTATTTGAATTTTTTTAATATTAATTTACACAGATGAGAGATTTTAAAATCCACTTACTCAAGGGAAGATAAGTAAGATAAGTACTTGCATTTTATATACTTTATTTAAAAAAATTGAAGCATGATTTTGAGACTAATAGGTTATGAGTACCCCTCTGCCAGGAGCACAAGAACAGAAATGTTGAGGTGTTCCTACTCTTCTGATATCGTAGGCTTGCCATGTTCCAGGTTCGCATGGTCTGTGGGCTCTTGGCCGGCTGCCGGGCACAGCATCGCTTGGTTTACAGCAGCACTTGACAGGACATTGAGGCAATTCTACTAACTTCAAACTTGAACAACCGGACAGCTGTGACTGCAGTGTTAGCCTTGGTGAACATATTAGAAATAGTAATTAATACATAATTTCGATTGTGAACTGAAATTATCCTTTCCAACTATAGCTAGGAAATATTGTTATGCTTCTATTTATAATCTTGAACACGGCATTATAGTGAACAATCTAAAATTACAGGACTTGAGAAATCCAGTGCAAATTTTTCTAAATGCCTACTGCTCAGAAATTTCTCTTCAGAAGGCACATGCACTATTTGGTTGCTTTTTTGAATGATACTTGATAAACTATTCCAGATGTTTGCAGGTGTAGCTTACTACCCTAAGTGACTGTTACTTACACAGTCACTTCTCAAGTGGTACAGACTGCTGCTGGCTGCTCGGAGCCTGCTCCTTGCCATCTGGCTGGCTTGTAGGGCAGCTGACCTCTTTTTGCCAGAGCAGCAGGTAACCTTTAAATGACCATCTGCTAATCTGTTACTTCAACCTTTCTGAAAGCCAAGTTGTGCTCGATACTGATATTTACAAGGGCTAAATCTTACACTCAGAAGAATAAAAGTAACTTTAATGCTGCACTTCCTTTTCAGGTTATTTTAGCTATATGTGAAAGCATATGTAGCTTTAAATAGGAGAAAATACAAAACTCTTTCCAGGTATTTTTAATTGCAATAGTGCATATGAAAACTCTTTTTTACTTATAAAAATGTATCTAGCGTATGACCTGCTAGGTCTTTCAAAGGGTTAGCAGTTCCCACATTAGGGAGATTAGTAATGAAGTAGAAAATAGGAAGATGCAAAATCAGTTTTTTCTGTGAGTAGATCGGAGACCTGAAAAAGGTCCTCCTGAGTGTGTCAGAAATGCTGCAGTACAGCATGTGGCATGCAGCTTTCTGAACATTGGTGCAAGAACTGCAAGGAAGAGCCAAGTGACATTCTAAATGTTCAGATGTTCTGGGCAGTGTGTGTCTTGATAATTGAATGGAGACTAGGCTAGGAATAACCCAGGGCACTTCTGAATAAAACTGTCATTGTGTTTGTCACTGATATTTAGCATGTTAAACTAAAACTGCCAGCTTTGCGTAGCAACACTGAGTAGGCTCTATGTAAAGCGCTTGCTAGGAGTGGCAGGAAAGCATGGCAGGAGGATTAAGTTAACATAAGCGTGGTGCTATGTCTGCTCTTCAGTCTGTAAAAATGGTCTGCTAAAGTGTGTACATTTGTTTGTGGTTTGCCTAATTAGAGCAGAACTTTGCACTTTCCAGTGTAAACAGTGGTCTTCAGGGAACTGCCTGCTGCCAAATAAATCGGAATTGTAAGAATGTGAAACAGAGGATTTGGACCAACGGCAAACCGTGGCTATGGGCTGCAGTTATGCTTTTGGGACTGTATTCTGTGGTTAGGAATGTAAACTTGTAGTATGCGTTTATTGGGTCTTAAAGCCAAATGAGAATTATATAATATATAATTATGTGGTATCTACTAGCATAAAAATGATGGTAGATGGAGACTGGTTTGTTTGACTTGGGCATTTGTGGTGATGTGCTAAGAGGAAATGTGGCTCTTGGAGAGAGATCAAGCCCCAAGGAATGTATCTTTGTTTTACCTAATCTTAGGTTAAAACTGACCCTGTTACTGGAAGATGGTTCCTTCCTGGTTTGGGTCCCGGAAAGGTGGACCCTTCCCAAAATGCAGAGGGCATCTGGCATTTGGTTCAGATCATGCTCTGACTTTGGGGTTTTTCATTGGCAAAACACAAGAAGGTAGTTCTGAATCTTCTTTCAGCAGTTAGAAAATACAGCTTTTGGAGTCCCTCATATTTAAAGACACTTGTTTCTGATACTGCTCCAGATCAAATGCCAGCATTTGGCATGCCTTAAGAAGAGAGATCTCCTTCCAGTCAGGAATCTTCTGAAGGTGCATTGGACACAGATGGGAGACCATCATGTCCTTTTATTCCACAGTAATGCTCTGCTTGCAGGTTGATACTGTATGCAGTTTAAAGCTGATATAATTCAGAATTTCTTCGGGCTGGAAATTGTTCTGAATTGATATTCTCAAACCATTGTGAGTTACAGATTACTGATATGACTGCTTGGAAAAGCAGGTCTGCAGATAACGTGTGAGAGAAATATTTTTGGGGAAGGACAATGTTAAAAGTTAATTGCTTCTCAAAGCCTCTTCCTCAGGTGATCAAAGATACACATATTCAATTTAAATGTAAATGAAAGTGTTCAAAATTAAAGACTTCTTGGTAACATGCACATCACAACTTTCTCATTTTCACTTTCCCATTAGCTACAGATGTGGAGCAGATGAGTTCCTCCTCTCCTGTCCTTCCTATGAACTCCATGGGCAGTAAGTACCCCTTTTCTTGCCACATGTGATGAGGTAGAATTTCTCATTCTGAAATAATCCAAAGATATGAATTCATACTTCATGGTAGATGCTTAAAGAAGTTTTAGAGCTAATGCTTACTCATGGGGGTGGGGATTCCCGTATCTAATATTGATCAGATCTTTCTCACAAAAGTAGCATAGATCAGGTCTGTACATCACTGTACACCAGCAGAATGCAGGTTGCATAAGATCTTTGCCACCAGAGATGTATCAGTGAAAACTGTAAAGTAGATGCCTGTATGTTAGTGATATAAACACATGAGGTGCTGGTAAATTATGTTGACATAAAAGTATCCTAAATGTTTCAGTATTTTCAGTATTGGAAATCTATAGCCTGGAATTTCTCATGAAACTGAAAGCAGTTGGTGAAATCCTCTTCAGTGTCACTAATTTTGGGCCTGTAACTTTCTGAGACTTTGAAAATGTGAGCTGCTGGACACCTAAAATAATACGAATTCAGAATTCTCTCTTCATACTCCATCTAGTGGTATTTGCTGTGTCTGAGGACCAAATGCCTTTTGTCGATTATAATCCACTAGATGGCAACGAGTCCTTGTCAGACTTGCAGAAGTTACAGCCATAAATTCAAACCAATTGTGCTCATAATAGCGGGATGAGCTTGGTGCAAATTTTTCATTTAAAGCCACTTTTCATGTCATTTTTGGAAACTCTCTGGATTTCTCAAATGTGGCAGACTTAACTGACAGCTTATTTTAAAAATAATGCTGAGATGTTCAGAACTGCCAAAAGCCTTCCAGAGTCAGGACACTGTCCTTTCCACATACATCATTGTGCGGATGGACTTGCGCTTACTTTTACTGGAGAACTCTGAAGCTTTGGAGAACTGTGGTTCCTCTACAATGGGAATATATGGTTCCTCTTTATAATGAGAACAGTTGTGTGGAATGAATGTGTAATAGGCTCAGAGCTGCAAATGTGTGTGGTTATTTGTGGGCTGATTAATAAAGCGCACTTTTGTAGGCACCTAGCTAGGTTTTCATGTAGTTGATCACTTTTATATGGAAACAGATAATTTCACATGCATATGTAGAATAACTTAAGTTGCCGCTTAGACACATGTATAGTTTATAAAGATATACTGGCTGATATTCTGTTGAACCCTTTGTAGCCTGGCATAGCTCAGATCTACTGCATTCAGGCCTCTCGCGCATTAAAAGGTACTAAAACCTAAATTTTCCACAGTATTCTCACATCATAATGTATTTGCCAAATACTAAAAGCAAGGCTGTCTAATACGAACTGAATGACCCTCTCTTTCCCTTAAATAATTGTATATTATTGCTAGTCTGAATTTGTGTAGCTACAGCTTTCATGTCTGTTATCTTTTGCTAAACTGAAAAATCCTTGTCAAGCTTCTGTTCCCTATGAAGATACTTATATAAACTTTTGATAAACTAAATAAACTGAGCTCCTTGAGTTCTTTTGATGTCTTCCTGTCTTTTGATCAACCCTTCGGTGCTGGTGGGCAGGTCGAGCTGCAGCAGCCGGGGCGTGGGCACGCTGGTGGGCTGCTGGGGTCCCACCAGCCGGACGAAGTGCCGGGCAGACAGCTGGGCAGCAATGTCCTTAAACTGCTGCAGCAAGTTTAGCTGTCGCTGGCCTGCCAGAGCCTCTGGGTCTTGATAGATGAGCCCTGGCAATTCGTGCTGGGGCAGTTCTCAGCCCTCTCCAGCCCCAGCTGTCCAACTTGTGTAGCAGTGGCAGCACTGAACGTGCTGGTGCTCGGCGTCATCCTGATGTGCTGGGTTTGGCTAACATCCGGGGCAGGCGGTTCTGTGGGGTGGTGATATCTGCTAGGGAGCAAACAGTTGGTGCCAGAAACATCTAAAACTTCCCAAGCATGGATTTTGAAAAATTATGAACGTGTCTGCTAACCTGTCTTCCCCTAATAAGTTTTTTCCCTTGCTGTCTCATTACCAAATGTGATTAAAGCAAAAAACTTGAGGATTTTCATGACAGAGTAGAAAACTGAATTCTTAGGCGTATTTGTGCATCCAGAGCATTTGAGACCTGGGGAGTGTCTGCTTAAGCCTTTTTGTCATGCATTAGCAAATGGAGGATGACCCCTTTACTGTAGTTTTTCCTGTTTGTCTGAAATGTCTTATTCAGAGTAATTGCAGTGAATTATTTTTACATTTCCTTGCAGTAAAGATGAACACCTCTGTCAGGACTTATGTATTTTCTTTTGTATTTTCATACAGGTGTATGTGGGGAAAACCAGTAGGCTGAAATGTCTGTTTAAAATAATACACAGGTGCTTTCCCTTATATCATGTAAGATGCCACTGGAAAAATCCAAATTGTGCACTCACTTTTGAATGAGTCTTCTGGACATGCTGACAAATTTGAAATTTCAAAGGCAAAATGTCAAACTGCATAAAAAAGAGTCATTTGTCTAGTTTTCATGATGCTTAAACAATTTGGCAGGGATGCCTTCAGGCTGTTCACTTTTATATTACTGTAGTAAATTCTCCATATCAAACTACCATGCTTACCAAGGGTTTTGGTGGAAATGCTCGCTATGGGTGACTGAACAGAGCCCTTCACTGTCAGACTGGGGCAGGGGAGACTTTTTTCTAAAGCCCAAGTTTTGCAAAGAGTTCAGTCTGTGTAGTTTGTAACTGTTGAACTCAGTGAAGCTGTTCCTGTATAAAATTGAGCAAGTTTAAGTATTTTAGCAGAACGAGTAAACGGAGATTTATTTTGAATATTCACCTAACTGGAGTTTAAAAGTCATTAGTAAGTTGTTCAGACTTGAACTGTACAGCAAGCTTAGGGAAGCAGTTAACGTGTGGTATCAGCATAGCATGTCTGAACAGGCGGCTTTAACGTAATCCCTTAAGCAACTGGAGGAGGAAACAAGGCATAAGAAAAGTGCTTGGACCCTTTATAGCGCAGTCAATTCACTGTGCAACCTCTGCTGAGCAAAACCAGCATCCGCTTTCCCTGTTCGGTCGTGCCCTGCCCTCCCTCGCTGAGCACGGCGTTTTGGAGAGCCGTGCGTGCACGGCAGGGGCCTCCTGCCTTCACTGCACGGTGGTCTGCAACGGCCGCATCACGCTGTCCTCGGACAGTGGCATACCTGTGCCCAGGAATGTGTCACGTAAATCACTTAAATATTTGGAGGACAGCTCCAGAGGTGGTTCTTTCCTGCCTCAAGGCAGTGTTGGTTACAGCCGTGTCTGATCCGCCTGGGACACCCGCGGAGCAGGAAGGGTCCCTGCCTGCCCAAGGCAGTCAGCTCCAGCACTGTCACTAGACTTTCTCCTGCACAAAGCTTTTCTGACCTCAGTCTTTCCTGCTGTAATTGAAGCTTACCCTGCCCACCACAGCAATGAAGAATGCTTTCTGCAGCATCATCTTAAATCATAGAAGATTTTCTGCTTTGCCCCCTCCCATTCCTATCCCTGTCTATCCGAAGCTGTGCAACTTCAGTCCTTCGTCATCTCTCACGGATCACTTCGGAGGACCCAGTGTTGTTCTGTAGCTTGTCTCATGCAGGAGGAAGTTTCTTTCCTATAGCCAGGTGAAGTTCATATGTAGATTTATGCTTTACTGATAGTGAAAGTAGAGATTTACCAGAGGACCATAAAGAGTAAGGGGCCACTTTTATTAAAATTGAGCTAGCTAATTAGCTGTTCTGTCTCCCTTATGTATGGGGATTTTTAGAGGGGTATTTCTTACGAGGGCTAAAAGCTTGATGGAACTCTTATTTAACCTGGATTAAGTAAGATCACCACAAGGTATCTAAATAACTTAAGGTGTCTAGGAAAAAAACTGAAATAGGTTTTAATCAATATTTAAAATAGTAGCAGCACGGTAGGGCTCAGTGCCTTCCAGTGTGCATAGCCGGTGGACACTAACAGCCTTCCCTGGACTTGACTCCACAGAGGAGCTTCCTGCTGCTTCTGAATAACTCCCCTGGGTCTGCTCTGCCCCCTAACTCATCTCTCACTGATGAAGCAGCTCTGACACCTGCCCAGAGCTCAGGGACATCCCAAGCCCTGAAGGAGAGGAGGGGAGTGGGGTGGGGCAGGGAAGGGTTTCCAGGGAGAAGGACCTGACAGCAGAGGAGGGACCAAGGACCACATCAGACTGCAGAGCCCAGCGTGGTGTAAAGCCCTTAAGAGTATCTGTGATGAGAACAAGGTGGCTTGGGAACAGCGGCTTTGGGAATCTGGGGTGAGAGGAACAGAAGAAAGAGGCTATTGTTTTCACCCACTGTCCTCTGAAATGCAACCCCTTCCCAGGCTGGGATGGTTCTTGTTCAGTAGTAATGGGAAGGCTTTGCTGTGTTATGGTGAGCGTGCTGTGAAGGATTGTAACGATGCTGTCCATGGAGGTGGCTCTGTTGCTATCGCTTACATGCTGTAAAACAAAGAATGAGCTTGGTGGGCAGCTGAAACACGAATGGTGAAATGTGGCTAGGGCTAGCACCTGATGCACATCTGTCAATACCAAAGTGCATTCTCTCTTTGCATTTCTTGTGGTATTTTTCTGATACACACGGGCCTGTCTTGGCTTCAATTTGAGGAAGAAGAGCTGCTGTAATAGTAGCTCACTGTCATCTTTCAGCTTCTAAAGGTGAAGGTTGAAAATACTGGGAT
This sequence comes from Morus bassanus, assembly GCA_031468815.1. Classification (NCBI taxonomy): domain Eukaryota; kingdom Metazoa; phylum Chordata; class Aves; order Suliformes; family Sulidae; genus Morus; species Morus bassanus. The sequence continues at coordinate 1,416,092 of CM062586.1, forward strand.
GGAGATCACCTGGCTGGAGGTGCTGGTAGAGTACAACCTCTGACAGGAGCTCGGTTTGTAGGCATGGAGAAACTGTTCCAGTGTGTTGCCTTTTGCAGATCCCTTTTGCTGTGTGGCTAGAGGCTGGTTTTCAGGGTTAGGGAGACGAAAGGTGTCAAAAAAGTTACTGAGAGCCAACACCATAGCTTTACAGCACAAATGAAGGTTTAACTTGAATTTTAGTTAGAACATTGATATAAATAAATCTCCTGGAAAACCTACCTAATGATCATTAAATCATTCCTCACTTGTAGTCTGCTAGCTGTCTTGTGTGCATTTGGGTCTTTTTTTGGAGAAGTTTTTTTTACATATGAAGTTATATGTAATGTTCAAATTTGTAGTTTATCAGTAACTTCAAATTTTTTTCACATAAAAGCCAATAATCTATTCATATTATTCTATTAATTTGCTTTGCATAAGTAAAATTGTCTTAACCCCCCCCACTTTATAGCAAAAAATATACCTAATACAAGGTACTATTTTAATGTGCTTTAGTAAGCCGTACAGCCTAGTAAAAAAATGCACCTGACAGCTGTTGATCAGGTTTCCATATTTAAAAAGAAAGCTTTTTGTGTTCTTTATGAAGTATTCAGCATGCAAGCACTTTCCCTTGAAGCTGATAAATGACAGGAAGGACTAACTCAGTCTATGCTAAGCGTGGATAGTGATTGTATTTTCCTGTATTTAGGGCATCCCCCTCAGCAGACAAATCAACTTTGTAGACTCGTGAGGGTCCAATGCACTGCACAAGTCTCTGAGGGGCAGGATCTTTCTTGCACTGCTGCAGAAACTCTTAGAATATGAAATTGAAGAGGAGTCTGTTCTCACAAAAGGTGCCTGCAATGCTTCATACAGTTAGTATGCCTCAAAAAAACCCCTGTGTCTGTGCCCTGTTATAATGTCTGCTTTTTCCTCAAGGAATGCTTATTTTATCAAGAACTTACTGCTCTGTGAGATGTTAATCTTCACAGTGGCTATCAGGTGGCAAAGAGCACCCATGCTCATGAAGAAGCTGGAGGACATGTCCTGAACCTCTTCGGTGAGATAATGGCAGAGCCATGGACCTGCCCTATGCAGTTATTGGTAGGCAAACTGGAATACAGTGCTGCTTCAGCAAAAATTGCAAGTCACTTTTCTTGCCGGAAGGACACCTCGAGCTGTGTGACTGTGCAGTCTCTTAGCTAGCTGGTCCGCAGTTTGCATTCATTGATCAGTGAGTTGATAGAAATGAAAACCCACCGACAGCAATGAATGTTGATTGCAGCCATTAGATGCTAAAGATGTGCAGCGCTGTTCCTTCGGACCGCTCCGCTGTTACTGGGTTTTCACATGGAACAGTCAGTATTGCAGTCGTCTTGACCTTGGGACGTACAACCATTCCAGGGCTTCTTAAAATCTTGGTGACTTCAGGAAAGTACACTTGCACAGGGAGAGTAGTAGAAAAACATTCTTCCATTTAGAAACTACATTAAAAATATGATGTAAATTGCCTTTTTTTTTGGTAAAGCCGATTTGTTTTGCTTGATTCTTGCTGTCAGGAGTATCTGTTTCATAGTTTATATGGTTCTTGACTCTGTGTACCCCAAGGGCTTGAAAATTGCACGTTCACTGAACCTTCCCTATTCTTGCACTTAAATTATTTTCCAAAAATTCTCAAGAAGCACATTGTCCTCTAACTCAGTGAGGGCTGGGCCTCATCCCAGAAGCATTCACAGTACACCAGTATGAGAAACATCCTGCTTTAAAAGCATTTATCACATCCTCACTGAGTCTACTTCTTGGCTATCAAAAGAACTTCTGCAGCGCCATCAAGTTTACTGAGGTTTCCACCGCTGTTGACAAGTGGTTTATTGCTTTGAGCAACCGTTTCAGATGACGTTCTGCATGGTTCAAGATTTTTAGACCTTCTTTATGGCAGGAAAGCCTGATGGGGTATGTAACTGTCAGCGGAACCACCTTCTACCAGCATGTGTTTTGACAAAGGCCTGTTTCGATATTTTAATTCCGCTGGGTCATGTGAGACAAACATACAAAGGTACAAAGTGTGCTTGAAGGGAACAGCCTTAACTTTCAAGAGCCTGTGTTCTTGGTCCTGAGACAGGTATCTATTTTGTTAAGTGCTGCCCATCTGTGACCGTATACTGAAGTAAAATTACACGTTACAAGATCTCTTCTTCTAGAGCAGCCCAAGGCAACATTCCCTGGCACGTGCTTTGAGTCTTTTCTTCTTTTATGGGTTCTGCAGTCCCTGTGGGGGAAAACCAACCGCCTGCACCCTTGTGAAGGCATGCGCTATTAAAGCTCACTGTGTGCAGTCCTACATCTCATGACCCAGACGGCACAGAAAGGGTACCATGTAGATAACTGCTGAGGTGCCTGTGCATTTGGCTTTCTGTTCCTTTGAAAGGAAGGCCATTTTCTTGCTTGCCTAGTTGTTAAGCGACAGTGTGAGTCGCAGGAGCAGCTGGACCTTGCTGGGAGGGATCCGGTCCTCGGCCAGCGTTCCCAGTGAGCAGCTGCTGAAATCGAGCGCAGGTTCTTGTGAGCAAATGAACTGACATTCCAAAGCTTTTTCCAGCAAAGCTCAAGTTGCCAGCCCAAATGGAAAGGAGGTTTCCCTCCTGATCTGGCCTGTATTCTGCTATTTTGAACATACACGGTGCTCAGATTTGTTTCCAAGTATACCATATGGTGTGGATACGTTACTGCTTTTGTGCTGCCCATACGAAACCTTCCATGACTCTCAGATACTTTGTTTTGCAGAAATTCTGCTCTAGTATAAAGTTTTAATTTTTTTTAGAGAGAAAACAAACATTTCTTATATACCAATTCATTTTTAGAGAAAGTAGAAGAACTGGAAAAACTCAAGTTCTGTAGCTCTTAATATAATCTGTAAATCATGACCCGTTAATGGCAACCATATGTGAAAAACTATGAAGGTTCAAGCTTTCCATTTAACAGAGGGTTTGTGATAAACCTCAAGGTACAGTCAACGGTCGATGGTTTTTTCTAGTTCTCAAACTCACCGACAGCGTTGAATGTTCACTGAAGCTATCCAAAGATGGCTGTATACATGCACTGTACATATTTTCCATGCATATGTTTTCCATAGACTAGCAGTGGAAACACTGCTGAGGACTGCACATTCTTTATTGTAAAGTCTTAAACTGCAAGTATTTTAATTACGAAATGGAACCATGAGGACTAATGAATTGCAGAAGTGTAACACTACAGTTATGGATGCAAAGTTGATAAAACAGCTTTGAATATATCTGAACTGCAGTTGTAAAAGTGCCTTTCCTCCTGTGGATACGCGTATTCTACATAGCTACGCTAAGTGTGTTAATAATGTTTCAGATTTCTTTATAAAGTTCACTTTAAAAAAAATACAAAAAGCAAGAGAACACTCGTAACTGTAAATCAATAAAAGTGAGAGTGGGGACAATCTATTTCTTACTGGAGTACATAATGTCTGTTCGTATTTCTACAGCTCCTATCCCCTCTCTTCATGACCGTGGGTTTTTAAAGGCTTTATCTGTGCCACTGCTTTAAGGCATGCAGGTTCCCAGCAGCTGCTTGGTTGAACTAAGGCAACCATTCAATGGCATCTTACTGGGCAGAGCTGCTGGAGAGTGGGATGGGGACTGGTCACGATGCTTCTTCAGTTGCCTGGTTCCAACTGGATTAACCTGACCCTAGAACGTTTTTCGTATTGGCTATAGCTGGGATCATGCTCCCAACCTGTTGCGCAGGCAGGGAGCACAAAATATGCTTCACTGAATAGTTTTTTCCCTCTGCTGCCTCTGCTCCCTCACTTGTCTGATACTCTGAGCTGCTGAGATATTGTGTCCCCACATGCTGCAAGAAACTTGCAGGTAAACCTTCCAGAGTTGTCTGTGGCAGCTGAAAGCATGAAAGGGCATCACTAAACCACCAGTGAGTTTGTACGCCATGGGCAAGCTGTTTCAGGGGCATTTAACGCTGGACTTCTGCTCAGAGTCAGATTCCTTCATTCCCTGTAGTGGAGATTGAGCAGCCTGGCATTCAGGGGTGTGGGAAATCCTGCCCAAAGTGAACCTCTGCATGAGAAGTCCTTCTGATACTCCGATCACTCTTAATGTGATCTAGAACATTACTGGAGCAGTTTAACTGCCAGTTTTAAGCTGAATATGTAATTGTCTGCCTAAGAATGTACTGGTTAGAATAAATGAATTGCAATCTCTTTCCCCCGAAAAGTGGAAAAAGGGATTTATTCTCTTTAAATCTCTATATTGCATCTGTCTAACTTTACTTTTTCCACCTGGCTTGCATGGTTTGAGAGAGAGGAATTATTTGCAGCTTCTTTGTTAAAAATGAAATCTGCTGCTATATCTGAAATAACTTCGCCGCGAGTGAAGTGGAGCCTACAGAGTTAGTGGGAATAATCTTACCACTTTAAAATTCTGGAGCCTTGCTTTTAATTCATACTATTTTCTCTCCTTGTAGGGACTGTTAAGTGTGTCTCTGAATATCCTGAGCTGACGAGCTGATACATGTAACTTAGCAATAAGTGTATTGTCTAATAAAGTACTTGAAACAACCTACTATATTGAGTAAGCTGTTTGAAGGATGAGCTTGCTCCCAGAACACAGTTTGTAGTCTGCACTTAAAGGACTGATTTTAATGGCATCACTAAACATTAACTGATAGTGAAAATCAAAAGAATTCTCTGAAAATTAGTCTCACCTTTTTCTTGCCGTCTTTTTTGGAGTAGGAGCTGGTGGAAAGAACAAAGAAAATTTGAATTAATAACAAGCAATGCTCAGCCTCGAGTGTTAAGCCTCATAAGTGTCCTAGTGTGAAGGGTGACTGACTGCATGTGGTAGGTATAACATAAATCAAGGAAATGAAGTTCAAGTCAAGCATGAAATTTTGGTTTTAACAAACCAAAACAGTGTGTTTATATTTAAACTACATTGTGAGAGAGGCTCTTTCCTCAGTTCACTCCTCCTTCCTCCTTTTGTACCTCTGCTGACCTTCAACTTGGTAACTTTCATCTTCTCATTTCACCATTTGAGAGCTTGAATTTCTTCTGAACGTTAAAAACAAACTACATGTTACTTCTATATCCTGGCTGCACACTTCTTCCCTCTTGCAAAGTTCAGAGCTCTCCATCAGCTAGATTTTTGGACAGATTCCGAGATGAGAAAATAATTCTCTAGAAACTGTAACTGGGCAAGGCTTGGGATAGACAAAGATGAAATCTTTACAACTGTTCTGTTGTTAGAAGTTTTACCTCCAGAACTGCGTACAAAATCCAGGTTCTCTTTTCACTCTCCAAGTCCTCTTTCTCTCTTGGAGGGTGTGTGGGTGTGTATGTATACATGCATACATACATGTGTCTATATCTATATAGTGTAAGGAAACTTAGAGAGGATGTCCCTGTTACAGCAAGAGCCATCTGAAAACTGTAGTAGTGAGTGCTACCAGCACGGAGGTTGGATTTCCCTTCCACATAGTCTTAGCACTTTCTCTTCTTATTGTTGCTCAAGTGATTGCCAGTATCTTATCACAAAACAGGTCATGTCATTTTTAATCTAATTTTTTCCCTGTTTTGTTTCCCTGTTGAAGTGTCTTTATGCCTAATGGAAGCCTTGACAGTGGGGAGCAAAGCACCCGCGACAGCTTTGAGCTGGGTAAGCAGAGGGCCTTTAGAAAAGCCTGTACTCAGTGACTGTTGCCTGAGCCTACTGTACAGGAACTTTTGTTCATTTTTTTGCATTAGCATGGCAGAACCGGTAAGATGCTGTTAAGGTTGTATTTTGTGGCCTGCTTAATTTGGCCTGACACACCCCAGAAGTTACTATCTGCACTGAATCTTCAACATACCTGCTTCCCAGACTTCTTTTGCTTAGGAAGGACCAAAACCAGCCCATAGTTGACAGTTGCCACCTCTATTGTTATTGCTTAATTATTATTTTCTGTCGTGGAAAAAGCATTAAGTGGACCCAACGCTCTCCCTAGATGCTAACGGCAGTCAGCCATGGGACACGGGTCTCTGAAAGCCCGACTTGTGTTAGGTCTGCACATGGAATGCCTTATGAAATGGAATCCCTGTGAGGTTCATCAGTGTAATGACATGAATCAGGGACATAGTAGATTGCTGAAGTAAAACTTTTCAATGAAAATATTGCGGATTCAGAGCACACGGGGCTTTCTTTCAACTTACAGTGGAGAGAATGGGTTTCTGTAGGAAGAAAATGGATTCCTCAAAATATGCACACAAACCCTGAAACAGAGAGGTTAACTTGTTAATTGTCTGAAGTATGGGGACAGGATTCAGTTAATTTTGTGGACGTTTCTGGTAGTCTGTGTACTTATGGTGCCCGAACAATTCTAACACCCCAATTCAATCATTCTATTAGTTCCTCACAATAAGGCTTTTATTTATAGCAGGGCAGGAATCCTAACAGCACCGCCCTGAAGTGTCACTAAATAAATTTAACATATGCATCTGGTAGTAAAACAGCTATGCTTTCCCCTCCACCTCCCGTGCTATAGCTGTGACTCTTACAAGGGAGGTGTGCAACCTCAGCGTATGGAAGTCAGGGCTGAGGTTGTGCTCGGCACACGACACAGCGTGCCTGCCTTGAAACATCCATGGAAATGCCATGTGCAAGCATGTTTACTCTGTCCTGTAACAAGCTTTAATTGTACTATAAAAATGTATTTTCTTTGTAATGTAAATGACATCGGCAGTGTAAGCATGCAGATACACCTTGACGAGACAACGGTGAGACAAGAGGATGTAACCACTGGCAGTATTTTTAGTTTTCGACGTTGTTTCACTGAAATTTGGGCGAGCGTTTAAGTAGTGATGCCATGGCCAAACACTTCAGATCAAGCAGTCTTCTACAATTAGCATTGGAGATTTTTTTTTTTTTTTTTTTTTCTGTCTTAAAAGCTCCTTGGACTACTGCTTGACAAGTCTTGGGACTATGTGAAATCAGGGGACAAAGTTACCAGTCTGTTCCATTTGCCCGTTTAGAACGTAGTGCTGTGATGGTGATCCCAGAGAACATAAATGCAGAGCTCTGCTGGGACCTGAGAGAAATGCAGTTAATACCAGTTTCCAGAGATTTATGGAGGACTTATCAAGTTATTTTGATCTCATTTTGAGTTGACAAGCTTGCTTGTGGATGCAGCATACCCTAGACTTTTGTAAGGTGTTTGACTTAATACTGTATGACAGCTTGAACTGGTATGATACAAATTTGCTGTGGCAAATGTTAGAAGGATTTAAAGAATTACAAACGGGTAGGTCTCAATGTAATTCTGAGTGGGAACTTGATCAAGTTGGTACAGTCTTAGAGTGACCATTTGCCATGTTCTAAATAAAGCACTGCTGTTGCTGGTACGGGAGAAACGTAGGATCAGATGTTAGCAAGTTTTGGGGTTTTTTTAGACAGAAAAGTGAACGATGGATTTTAAGACAAATCTGGATCTCTAGATAAATCAAGTGTAAATGAATGCTTCGGTATAGTCAAATGCAAAGTTACATGTTTGGGAACAAGGAATATAGACCATGTGTGAACATAAAGGACTCCACTGTACAAAGCGGTACTTGCTATGGAAGATAATTAAACACATGTGTGTGCACAATTTGACTTTTACTACTGTGCAAACAATGAAAGATTGAATAGGAATAGAGGCTGTTGCATCTGCGTTTAGTTCTCCTGTAACTGCTGAAACCAATTCTGGTGCAGGCTGCCCTAGAGAGATCGCTGAGCTGAACAGGCTTCTGAAAAGATGAGTGGAGAGCAATTAAATAATCAGAAGGACTGTTGCCAGTAAAATGAAGTTCTCTGCAGTAAACCAGTGAAGGTTAGGGAGTTTTGTCCTCTCTGTTAAAATCTTTACCTGCACAAATGAGCCACTTAGAGCAGCACTGCCTTGGGCTTAGTAATGGGTCTGGTTTTGCAGGGCGAAAGCAGCACACTGAAGTTGGGTGTTAGCAGGGAGAAATGGTTTGACTCGCTCTTCAGGAACTTGATGTGTGAACTTCTGTTTCAAGAGCATATGGAAGAGTGGAAAGCTTTTTTTTGAACTACAGGGAGGTGATTTTGCAACAAAACAAATTTCATATTATGTACTACTTGTTCTTGGAAAATACTGGACTAAGTCTCAACAAGTGATTTTAGCAGAAAAATAAAATTATTTGGTTTTGATTCTTTTTTCCAAACATGATATTTTAAAATAAGGCATTTATGAATGAGCTAGTCTGGATGTTCTTGCAATCTGACATCCCAGGTTGAGTAATCAGATGCTCTCTAATTTTTTAAGCGCTTTACTGAACTCCCTCCAAGGCACTGAAATAGTGAAATAGTTGTATTTTCTAAACAAAACTTGTTTTACCTTTCTAGAACAAACACACAAGCTCTCAGAAGGAAGCTCTGCTGAAGGAAGCATTTGTCAGATTTGCTTGTAGTGGGAAGGGCGGCTGGGGCTGGAAGACATTACCATGGTCAGAAGCTTCCTTGCTGACCTACTTACACAGGACTGATCGTACTGGATTAGACTCCAGCTCGCTCTCCTGTCTCCAAAGTTGTTTTTGTGTAAGGTGAAGGGATCAGACACACAAGACCTGCCTGCCTCTTCACCAGGTTTTCCAAAGGACCAAGTACAGTTTCACCTGGGCAAACTGGGGAGGAGACAAAGAGCTTCTCCAGGACCATAATAGCTTTCCAGCACCCCGAGGGTGGCGTAAGGGATGTTCTTCTGAGTAGACCCAGCAGAGATGGTTTTTGGAGCAAGCTGCATTTATGAGCTATTTGTACCTGCAGCGTACATGGAACAAAACTGACCTCAGCCCAGGATGTCTTAATAATACTGTATCTTCATCTCATTGCACGTAACTTCAGAAATTGTCTTTGTTGGAAAAAAAACCCTACCTTGACGTTTGGGACCGCTATTGAATTGTAGCTGCTGGCTACAATAAAGCAGTTCTGACTCTAAAATAAAATCAAAACAGTGGCTAATGGATGTTTAGAAAATGATACAAGGAGGAGAAACTTGCATATTTCCTACTAATCATCTCCTGTCTTCCAGACATTTTTTGACACACACACACACAGACTTCTGGAGACAGGCTTCTGTGCATAATCAGTAACCATGAATGCATTTTTCTTTTCATGAATTTGCTTAGCTTCCCTGTGAACTTTTATTCCCCATCTTTTAAGAAAACATTTGTTGCTATGACGATTACTGTCTGCATTAGATTCATTGTTTTTAATAGAGAGGAATCTCAGGTGTCCTCCTGATGAATTCCTGCAGTTGTACTATGCCCCGACACACCTAATGCTGGGTAAGCAGCTTCTGCAGATATAAATAACACTGTCCCTTTTGGTATATCAACAATGCTAATAATTCTTCTTCACTGAAGTACTGCAATGTTCTAGACCTAGGATGCTTTGTATTTATTATGGTGGTGAATTTAGGATAAGTACTTCAGAAGATACTCCTATGCCGACTGCTCTTCTCGGCTGGCAACTCTGTGTCTCTGTGAAGATTACAAAGATTTCCCCTTAGCTGTGAATTTAGGCATAGTTCCTGTGCCTTGGTTTTGGGAAGGAGAGAGATGATCCTAACTACAGATGATTCTGTTACTGAGATTGTTTTCTGCCTTCTAGCATTTTAGAAATTATTGGCACAGCCATTAGTATGACAGTCGTCTTTGCAAAAATTAATTCTTCTGTTGCAGAGAATTGCCTTTTTTGCTCCAAGATTGAAACTAGTTGGACTTGGCCAAGCTTTTTCAGGTTAGGGAGGGCAGAAAATGCCTTCTGCTCTCATACTAGTCTCAACAGTCAAACTGAGATTCCCTTGATATTGTTTCTGAAATGTATATTGTAGCTGGAGACGATAACGTTAAAAAGAATCCCGTTTTCTGGAATTAAGGTCTCCTTTGTTTTTGATGAGCCAGTGCATGCTGCAAAGCCTGTGTTGTGTGGGCTCATCCTGAATGTGAAGCCTGTCCTGGTATGTGTGTTTTACAAGGAATCATTTTAGTTTTTTAATTTGAGACACTGAAGAAATGCCCAGAACCTGCACGTGCAATTGACAAATGGGAAAAATACCTCGCAAAGTAATCAGGAGAGAAATTTGAGGTATTTGTTTTGTTTATATGGCTTGATCTTTAAAGGCTATACTAAAACACAATCCCTGCTACAGAAGGGAAGGTCCATTCCTGAGCAGGACATTTCACAGGTGGTTTCCTGTGACTCCAGACCCATGACACGACCCCCGCTTAACTGCTGCAGCGTGCCCGTGTTCATACTCTGATCATACTAACGATAGAAAAATATAGATTTTTTTTTTTCATATGCTAATTGGGACTTTTACATTTGACTCACTGTTTGGAATATTAGTGATTCTAGCTGGATAAAGCTTAGGTTATCTGTTTGGGAAGCAGTATGGATGGAGAGGGATCAAATGAAGGATATGCTTTTCATAATCATAATGTCTCCTCCTGATTCATTGACAACTGTCCCTTTGAAGATAATTAGTTTCTGTTTTTCAGCTTTATGATCCAACAGTTCTCATCTGATAGATTGCAAGATTTGGAGCTCTTCTCAAAAGAAACACCTCTAAAATCTCACTTTCTGGTTCAGTTTCAGCAGCACGGCACCTCCGGGTCCATTTTATGCTGCCATTTTGTAAGACTCTATTTCATGATACACTCAGTACAATAAAGGTTTTACTTCCAATAACTATAAATAACTGAAGCAAAGAAAATGACATTACAATGACATTGTCATGAGCAGGAAAAAGACAGGTGAAGATCCATCCTATCATCTTCCCCCTTGTCTTCGTCCCAGCCATTGTGAGATTTCTTCTCACTGGCCAATGTCTGGCTTTAGCTGGACACGCATTATTCTTTTAATGAGAAGCGTGTCGTCCTCGTGAGCTGAATGGGTGCTACACACAAAAAAAGCGCCCTGATCTCACTGAACTTTTGCAAGATGCTGGCTTCCCACTTTCTGGCTTTGGTTACTCCCGTTCCGTCACAGCAGGTACCGCGAGGCCCCAACGTACAGCGCTCCTGGCTGTCAGGGAAAAAACGTTATTACATCCTATGCACGGTCTAACCCGCACGATGGATGAATTTCCACTATGTTTCATTGCTGTTTGTTCGTGTTTTCACACCAAATTCATTTAGCCTTGTTTACAAATGATCTAAACTACAGCGTGCACGCACAGCGTTGACTTTAGAGAACTTCAGCCATATGTCTGTGATGCTTTTCTTTCCACTGCTTATGGCTGCTGCTCAGCCAGAAAGCAGCGGCATCTTTGTAGCTGTTCTTCAGGTGTTAAAATTTAAAATAGAAATATCTTCAAAGTATCTTGTAGAACAACTAAGTATGATTTTGGGGGGGGGAAGACGCTCTCTTTTATCTGGTTACCAGGCAAATATTCTGTTGGAAGAAAGACTTCCTCCCCCTCTCTTAAATATATAATTTCTTTGCTTTTGTGTGCAATTTAAATATTGGATGGATGTGGATATGACCCCCAGGTGAGCAGCACTCAGCCATTCTTTTCTGAATTGTACATTTAGTCTATTTAAATGCAGCCATCATGTGAAACAAGAAGGAGAAAATGTACTTAAGTTCATTTAGAAGAATGATCTTTGGATAACGTCACCCAAATATTGCTGGGTTTTTATCTTGCCTATAAAATAAATTGGTCCCAGTGTGCTGTGAGATGCACATAAAAGTTTGAATATTAAAGTAGTATAAAATTCAGATGACTTGGTAGAACTGGTTTTAGTATTTTGAAAAAATGGGAACAGGTTTACAAAGTGCAGTTTATGAGGGAGTAACGTACTGGAGAATCTGCGGACCTCAGTCTATTGGCACCTTTTGTTTTTTTGTGTGCCCTTTTCTACTGCTGTTTGATGGTATTACCTACCTTCTCTCCTGGGGTATGATGAGGGCACAACTGTTGTAGATGTGTTTTGTACCACAGCTCTCACAGCACGGTAAGCCACAGAGACTGATGATGATAATTCTAAAATTTGGTTGGTGTACTGTTCTTTGGATTGCAGATTCCGCAATCACTTTGTTATTTTTATAGTCTTCCTTTTACACTGGACTCACTGGTGTTTGGAAAATATTTTCTAACATTTTAAGATGCATCTTCTCCCCTTCCCTCTCCCAAATACTTACACCAACAAACGGGTGTGTTTGCACGATCTATATTTCAGTAATTGCTTTCTAACCGGAACAATTAAGAGTGGTGAGAGGAGAGGAAATGTGTCATAAAATGTTCCAAATGGAAATCTGCTTTTATGTGGTTTCAGAACGACAACCTAGAAAGTATAGGTGGATACACTGCAACAGTGTCAAAATTCAGATAGCAAAATCTTTATACTCAGTAAGAAAACACCGGGGGGCTTAGGAGGGAAGTCTGGTTCTGTTCTCAGGCTGAGCAATCCGAGCCAACTCTCCTTCGAGGGCACCACAAAGCTCGCACAAATGACAGAAATGAAATAGCCTCACTTTACTCAAATATTTCAGTATGTTCTTCATTTCCAAAGTAGACTGCAGAAATATTGCATCTGCCCACTGGTTACTGAAGGAAAAAAATGAATTAAATAGGGCAAACAAAGCTGAAGCTAAGCTATTATGTATTTCAGATTGCTTCGTATTTGGCATGTGGACCAAATGCTTTAGATTATAAGGCATAAGCCTTTCAGAACCCTAAGTTATTTTAAAATTAAATGGATGACAGGCACAGGTCTGCTGCATGGATTTGATTTTCTTTGTGTCTTAGCAGAAGTAGTAAGCAATATCTGTAAGTATCTAATAAAGCTATTTTCCGCTATTATAGAGAGGTTTACTATGAGAAACAGAACTGAGACAGTACCACATTTGCAATAAAACAAATTGAACAGATTCTCAGAAATCTAGGTCACAGTAACAGATGACCTATACATGGTCCTAGTTTTTGATGCAACTGTCTAATCTGCTCTGAGAGTACTAGCCAGACATCATTCCTAATTGACCTTGATATTCAGTGAACAGAAAGAAAGCTAAAGCCACATGATATTTAAATCTTTAGCAGAAAAAAAAGTATGGCAAACTTGAATGCATTCTGTTTTATAACTAGAATCTGTATCTGTCATGTGAACCTTGTCTGCAAATGTGTCGATCATCTTAAAAATCTGAATTTGAGACTCCGCCTAAAGAAATAAATCTGAATACAAATAGCCATTCGTAACATCCAGTACCAGAGGAGAGTTTTCATGTCCCTTGCATAACCATATTTTGTAACGCAGCTGCCCTGTCAGACTTCCCCAGACTTTCGCATGAAGGTATGATGTTCTCTGGCTAGGCGAGAGTTCTCCCATTCCCTTGGACTACTCAGTTCAGCTCGAAGCACAAGACCTAGTGGTACCCAGATTTAAGGCACTGTAATTATGTAAATGGGAACTGCTGACACTCCAGGGCACTGGCAGGCGTGCAGCTGTAAATGTAAGTGTAATATAGGGGACTGGAAATTACAGTATGTATGGTTAAACCTCTGTTTATAGACCAGACTGATCCTTTTTGTTCATGACATCAGACTTGGGATGTAGCGTTATTTACAGAAGGCGCTACGGACTTTCTACACGAGGAAAGACGGATGCGTACTTTTGTGCTAAAGTAAATGTACGGCCTGCCAGTACACCCAAAAGAAACTGAGTAGTAAAGCCTTGAATGCTCATATGACAAGACACTTCTCAAGGAAACTAGAAACTGATTTAGGTTACCAAATTAAGAATCTGTAAATGTACCACCTACAGTTTGCTGGACCTCACCACCTCTGTTTCAGTGTGCCTGTACTTGGCAAGAAGTGACTGCGTCACTTCGGAGGTCCATCACGCCTCGCGCTGGAGCTGCCATCGGAACACACAGACGGTGTCTGTTGTGCATTAAAAGCAGTTGAGTTGTGCTGCGGAGGAGCCCCGTGTAAGCTGATGCAGTGTCCCGTGGGGAGGCACGTTGGTGCACCGCGTGCTGCCCCGTGCCCGTCCGCTTCAGCACGCCTGCCCCGAGCGTTCTCCCGCTCTTCATCACATTTTGGCATCTCATCTCAGACAGTCTGGCCTCTCTGTGTCAAACACAGGTTAACCGCAGCTCTGAGTAATGCGGTGTTGCAAAACCAGATTGTGTACAATTGTAAGGCAGCTGAGATGGAAAGGGACCTGCTACTGAGCAGGCAGAATTCCTGTTCCCAACTTACACAGGCGTGTGAATGAATATTGCTGTATTTAGGTGGCACAATTAATTGTTAATGCAGAAGGGGTTTGGTATTGAGAGGCAGCACTTCAGTGCGCTCAAAATTTGCGGTTTTATGCAACGGTCATTCACGGTGATTGTGTTAATTTCTTTGCATTATGGTTCAGGGCAGCTGCTGATGGTTCACACTGTTTTCAGGCAGTACAGGGAAAGTAAGAATGACTGAAGTCTATTTAAAAAGGTGATGTCATCAGTCTGTATGTCAGTGTTGCTTCCTATGAAAAAAAAACCCCATGCTTTCATTTTATCTTTAACATAAAAATACCCAATTGCTATCTTTTGAGTTCTTAATGTTTGAAACTTCTGAGTGATATTAATCAATACTGTAGTTTTGAAAGGATTACAGCATCTGCTGGCTATTACCGAGATAAAATGAAATTCTTAGGATGCCACATTTTTTGTTAAATTGCCAAGTGTATTGCTACATTTCAGCATACCTGATGCATTTTTATTGGCAACTAACCCTGTAATGCAATACTAATATTAACCTATAGTCACATTATATACGCATTGGTCTTTTGCATCAGCTGCAACTTCCAAGTCTGTCAGTGGTTAACAGGTTTCTTCTTTTTTCTAAGTCTTTATAAACTTTCTGTTGGAATAGCCATAACTGGAGTTGTGAAAACTATTGAATTGTTATTTCTATGTGTGCAGTTAAAAAAAAAAAAAAAGGACCACACGAGAACAGCCATCAGCATCCTTCTCGTACGTGCACGATGGGATTATTCCCATGTCCAAGCTGAGTATGCAGATGTTTATGGGGGCGGGTTATGTCCAGACATTCCTTTTACGGTTATTTTGATTAGGCGGAAGCACTTTTTACCAACCTCTAATGGTCTGTTTTCCATTCAAAGTGATACGCTTAACAGGTTATTCAAACTCTAAGACCTAACTGCAAGGGCAGAATTTAACTTTCCAGCATAGGTTTTTTTTTTTTTAGACAGCACTTTCAAGGGATAGGTTTTAAAATAAGCCTCCAGATGAATACCAAGTATTAGCCGTCCTAGAGGTAACAGAAAAGGTTGCTGTATTTTAAGAATACCATGGTATTTGATCTAAAAGTGCTCTGTAGGTAGAGCCATCAATATCCTTAACCTTTATTAAAAACAAGCTGTAACCTTTTTGTTCAAAGGCTTATTTTAGGTAGGACCTTCTGGGTTTCTAAGTACCAGCAAGAAAAAAGAAAATCAAAATAGTTTGATTGTGATCTAGCCTGATTCTTATCACCTAAGTTTTACTGAGAAGTAATACACCCAAGCTATTGTACTACATCAGGAAGAGAATTCAAGGAAATTATATAATTATTCAGACAGACCTGACTCCTGTGAAAAGTATTTACATTCACATTTGTATTTCTAATGTTCTGAAATGGCAGCTGAAAATTATATGAGCTGGCCCCTCACATATACAAATGTTTCATTAATCTTACAAGCAGCACCTCAGAGAGGATTTCACTTTTTTCTAAAAACTGTGTTGTTTTAGTCACCCAGTCTTTTTCCCCCCATGTTGCTCAAAGGGGCAATGGAAGCAGGTCCATCGTCTGCCTTATGGCTGGTACAGAGCATCAGCATGACTCTACCTGGGTACCTCCCAGGTGCCTTGAAAGATGGACCTGTTTTCCTCACTTTAAAATTCTTCCCCTTTTTCTGAGGTCACAAGGATTGCGTTGATAAAATACGCTTAAGAGCAGCAAAACCAGCCCAGCCTTTGTTTCCCGTACTTTGATACTTTGTATCGCCGCAGTTCATAACAAACACACGCTTCACAACTGCAATACATCACAACTCTCAATTTCACTGTTTTTCCTGGGTGAAGAAGAGAGCCAAGTCATTCCTGCTGCACTTGTAGTGATACACAGAGACAGGTCTGGCTGCTCTCTAGTGCTGTACGCCTGTGCAAATTTTAAGTCTTGGTATCCAGTTGGACTGGGTATTTTATCTGGTGCTAAGTTGGTAAAGTAGGTGAGACTTATAGGAAAATATGGAAAATGAGGAGGAGCAGCCCAAACCTTCCTGCCATTCGGGTGAAGATTGAACCGACTTCCGCCCCTCCGCTGAGGCACCGTGCACAGTGAGGGGCAGGCTTTTCATCTAGTAAAACCCGCTGGTTGGTTTTCTAATCTTGATAATTTCTGCTCATTGGCTCCAATCAGCAGATTAAAGCCCAGTCTCCGAGGAGTTCTCATTTTTAACTCTGGACTGGGGGGAAAGTAGGGGAAATAGGAGGTACCAGACACCGAACGTTTTGTTTTTCTTATTTATTTTGGTATTTGCCAAGTTGACACAACTGAATAATGTCCTCCTACACAACTGATACAGGAGATGGAGGGAATGAATTTACTGACCCTTTTATGATGAAATTGGCTGTCCAGCCTCATCCCCTTACAGCCACCGTTAAAATGAAGTCCATTACAACACCACATCTCCTGCTAGACACCAGCTGCCTCAGTAACGAGTCTCTGCTTTTTACAAACACTTTGAGGTTTTCTGTCCTCAAAATTCTTTTAATCCGCCCCCCCCCCCCCCCCCCCCCCCGATTAAAATCTCCAGCCAGATCATGCTTCTGCCTTCCAGACACAGGGCAGCGACCACAGCTGAAAAGTAACCATATGGACTTCATGATTTTATGTACTGTGACAATAAAGCTTTTATGACATTCTAGGTGGTTAAAAATGGCAGTAAGGAGCTCTTAAACATGGCACAGTCATGTTGCTTTTCTGAACCGGCAGACCTGCCAACAGTGCATCAAAAGCTGTAATTTCCTGTGCACTGAAGCCCCCTATCTCTGCTGCCTCCAGCTTTGTGTCCCAGGGCTTGTGCCTGTGTGCTAACAAATCTCTATTGTCCAGCGGGGCGAATAGTGGCTGGGACGAAAGAATTGCTGTCTGGTTTCTATTCAAATCCAGGTAGTGAGATATATGAATGGAGTTTCTCGAACAGCCATGTGAATAACCTCTGCTCTGCGTGGAGGCTGCAAATGCTTAACTGGCTGGCGGGGCTGGACCCCGGCGCCTCGGCTGCGGAAAGCACCGGGGCTGGAAATACGCTTTTAATGCTCCTCGTGGCTTTTAATACTTATTAACTTTAAAAATATGCTATCTCGCATTCCTGGACAAAACGAGGAGGGTAAATCACCCCCTTCTCAACTTTCTAAACTTGTTGAGGAATTCTACTTGTAGTTTTAAAACACGAGTTGTTTTTACTAAGAAGCCGATAGGAAAAGTTTTATGGAAATTGTTATCCTAGAACACACCAGATTCCTAAGTCTACGCTGAGCGAGGCTTTTATTGTACACAGAATCCACCGCGTCACAGTTAATAACTGCGGATGGTTTGGGGAGCAAATACATTAAAATTGCTTTTAGGGTACGTTACGATAAGAAAAATGTCTGGTGCGATAGTTTGAGCAGGAATTGGAGGAATGCCGCAAATCGGGCTTCGTGCTACTTTTTTTTTTTTTTTTGATTACGGGTTTCGGTAATTAACGTGAGGTGAAATAAGGCTGATGTTCGGCTTCGCGGAGGCGAGACCTTACAAAGCTCTGCCCGCACGGCCGGAGAGCTGAACCCCGGCGGCTCAGCCTGCCCCGGCCCCCTCCCACCCCGCCCCAGGCCCACGACAACTGTCGCAGAGCAGTCGCCGGTCGCGATATGACCCGCAGGTGCCGCCGGGGGAGGGGGGAACCGGGGCGGCGGAGCCAGACAAAAGCGGGGCACCGGGCCGGGGGCACCCCCCTCCTCCCCCGGGGACCCCCCCCTCCCCCGGGGGACACCCCCCCTCCGCCCCCGCGGGGCTCGGCCGTGCCGGGCGCTGCCGCCGCCGGGCGGGGACGGCTCGTCTGGGGCTGCCCCCCCGCCTTTGTGTCCCCGTCTGGCTCAGTTCCTCCCCGCCAGCCCCCGGGCGACACGCGTGTCTGGTTACCGGCCCGGCCCGGGAGCAACTTCCAGCCCCGGGGGGGCGGGGGGGGGATCGCTCGAGTTTCTCCTTCTCCGGGGGACGGGGGGGAACCGCCGCCAACCGCACACACACGCACCGCCCCCCGCAGCCGCGGCGGCCGCTCCCGCCAGCTGCGTTACATTAGCAGATGTGCACGTATATAAATATATATTTAAAAAAAAAAAAAAAAAGGCGCTTGTGTTCGGAGAACAAAGGAACACGTGCAGAAATGAGACCGGGGAGAGAAAGAGAGAAAGAAAGAAAGAAAGAAAGAAAAATGCGCTGACAGCACGCGGGGAGGCAGGGCGGCCCCCGCCCCCCCGGCGGCGGCAGCCCCGACCGGCGGCTGATATGGCCATCGAGCCTTACCTGGCGGGGCGGCGCTCCCGGCGACGGCTCCGCGCTCGGGTCCCTCTTCCCAAAAAAAAAAAAAAAAACCAAAAAAACCCAAACAAACCAAAAAACCACAAAAAAAACCACCAACCCCCCCCCCCCCCCAAAAAAAAAAAACAAAAAACCCAAACCCCGGAAAGTTGCGGGCGGTGGGAGGCGGGACGGCCGGCCGCCGCCGCCCGAGGCCCGGCCCCGGCGCGGGAAGGCGGCGGGGCTGGCGGGGCCCCGCCGCTACCCCCGCCGGCCGCGCAGCCCGTCCGCCGCCCCCCGCCCCGCTATATAGGGCCCAGATGACGGGCAGGGGCGCAGCCGGTCATGTGCGCGCCGCGGCGGCGCCGATTCGCTCTCCCGGCGCGGGGTCGCCTCCTGATTGGGCCGCGCCCGCGCACCGGCGGGTCCGGCCGGCCCCCCCCCCCCCGCCCGCCGCCGCCGCCGCCGCCGGGGCGCAAGGCCGGGGCGCGGGGCCGCTTGTTTGGGTGGCGGCGGGGCCCGGCACCGCCCCCGCGCCGGCACCTGCCTCCTGCCGCCGGCGCCGCCCCGCTCCCGCCCGGCCCGCGGCAGCGAGTGCGGATTTACCTTCCGTCCCCGCCGCACAATGGGGACGAAAACACCGCGCACCGAGCCCCCCGCGCCGGCCCCGGGAAGCGCCGAGCTCCCCCCCCGCCCCCGCCGCCGTCGGGCCGCCGGCCCCTGCCCTTCCCGTTCGGGGGGCGCGACCCCGGCCAGCCGCGGCTCGGCCCGCAGGCACGGCGGGCGCCGCTCCCGCCAGCCTCCGCCGGCCCGGGGATTTAGTCCTGGCCTTTCTGGGCCACCGGGAAACGGGGTCACGGCGGCACGGCCGGCCGCGGCCTCTGTCCAGCACGCCGAGCCAGCCTTCGGCCGATTAACGCGAGTCGCCTTCGTGTTTGTGCTTAAAGGCATTAACGTGTCAGGGTGAGGTTCCAGCGCTCCTAAAATCCGCTGCAGTCGGCTGGAAAACCTCTCCGGGATTGTCTCCTCCAGAGCGGCTGGGCGACTCGCGCCCCGTTCCCCGGTAAAGCCGCCTCTGCACCATCCGTAGCATCAAGACAACCCTCCGTCGGCTCCGCAGGTGTCCCTGTTAGTGACAACGGTGCTGCCGGAGCGCGGCGAGAGCAGCTCTTGCCATTTTTGTTGCAGGGCAGAAAGAAAACCCCTTTAAGCGTGTTCTCGAATGAGACCGCTGGACGATGAATCAATTCCACTAACTTGCTAGTTTGGGCGGTTTTAGGCTAACAAAACTCAAAGCTGCTCCCGCGGACTTGTCGGTAACCCCTGCCTGTGCTGGGACATTCAAGCGAGACACTCTGATGTCTCTGGAATATGGAATTGCATAACGAGGATGCACTAACTTGGTTTTTCGTTAAGTGTTTTCAGTGGGAATGCACGACCGTGGGGCTGAGTGAGGATCAGTTAATGTACTTGCTCCATTTTCTCTTCTCATTCTTTTCCAGTCTTTTTAGTCTTCTTTCTCCGCTTGTTTTCAGTAGCTGACCCTTCTTTCTTCTCTGAGGACATTTTGCCATGGGGAGACCAAAGTATTGGACACCCTCCTTGGAGCGGAGGTCGGACTTGATGATTCCTGAGGTCCCTTCCAACCTGCTATCCTATAGGTGAAACATGCACCGTAGGAAAGGTTCTCTTTCTCTAACACTACGTGGCCATTCTCTCTCTCTGTTTTGCTGCTGTTAAAATGCTTTTAATAATGACTATGGTAACCCGCTGCTGATTCTGGATTCCTCAGCTTTGGTAGTTTGACAGTCCCAGCTCCCCGAGGCAGCGAGCACGCACTGGTGCAGCCGCAGGTGGCTGATTGAAAGGAAGGTGCTGCGGCCGTAACGCAGTTCATGCCCTTTTGTTGGTCTAGTAGAGCTGGGGTTTGCTGAGCACATTCGGACACATCGTGATGTTTGCATGGGGAGCCCCTCCTGGGACCCAGAGGAGTGGAGGGGTGGGTCAGAGGCCTCTTTTGGGCATTCTTGACATGGATTTCTATAGAATTCACCCTCAAGGGCTGGCTGAATTCATAAATGGAAAATGAAAATGAAATGCAAAAACAAAGGACAGTTACGTGGAACTCATCCAAAAGGAAGCAATTTGGAAAAAAAAAAAAAAGGCTAATATGCTGCTCTAATGGTGACCCAGGTCGTATCGGTGTCATGCAGCTGCTATTGATGTGGATGAAGAGGTTCCCACCTCCTTGTCATGAGTGTGAAGGAGATAGCTCATATCTGCTGTCTGTTCTGCCCCCAATAACCAGTCTAGTAACTCCTGCAGTTTCCAGAGAGCTTCCTTTCTGTCTCCTTTTTCAAAGATTATCTTTCACTTCTTGAGTCACTTGACGATTCTTCTGAAACGTAGTTGATGCTGTCGTTAAAATACGTGTTCCTGTGCATACTGGGGTATGAATGTGCTTCTGAGCGGTCGGTTATGGGTCGCACAGGCTGAAAAGCAGGCAATATCTTTGATCCTATTTATGCAAAATAAAAAATTAAACTGCAAGGGTGTCTTTGAGGGTGGTGTGGTCTTTACGAGCCATCTGAATGACTACCGAACTGTAGGAGCTTTTACGGACTCCTGTGCATGGCTTTGTAGACCTACTGTACTTCCCAGGCCCCATATGGTGCCCAAGTAATGAAATCTTTTAACGTAATATCCTTGTGCTTTCTGCTAATGCAGACTTGCTTTAAAAAAAACAAACAAGCAGGGAAAATTTTCTTGAAAAAACGTTTAGGTCTATAGCCTAGACTGGCTTCCAGCCGAGTGCTCTTGGTACGTGAGAATTAGCAGTTATTTACTGCTGTCTGCCTGATACAGGATTGTGATAATTTTAAAACTTCAGTAACTAAGGGTCAGAAGTCCTTTGGTAAACCAATTTTAAGATTTGCAGAAATAATATAAAAGCCCTCAAATATGAAATGTTAGGGATTAGAAAAAGGAAGAGTGTTTTGGCATAGTATATAAACATAACCATATCCCAGTCTCCAGATACCTCTTTCTGCCTCCCATGTCAGAGGTGATCTTCAAGTGGTTAAGTTGCTTGAATAGTTGGAGGCTCGTCCTGATTATATTGCTCTCATTCTCAAAACATGAGGTCCCGTTCAGTTGGATGTACATCGCGATTACCAAAGTAGAACCGTGTTTCACTAAATCTGTGGAAAACATCATTTCCCATTGGGAAATGAACTGTTGGAGCAGTCGTGGAGAACAAGTTCCCCAGGCAAGGGCACCGCAGCCGGGGATGTTCTGCCGTGGCTGTTCCTGCAAGCAGGAGCTGGGCCCTGCAGGACCCTGTCAGTTTTGACGGGGCTGGCAGGAGGAGGTGGGGGTTTGGCCCAGTTTTTGACCCTTAAGCCACTTTACAATTCTGTAATCAATTCTTGTGTTATATTTTGCTGCATAAAAATTACCCAAGCCAAAAGGAAAAAAACAACAAAGATCTGTTGAGGTGTCTAAAAGAAAGGCAATGCCGGTACCCCCTTGTGCTTCTCCCAATTATTCTTGAGTCTTTCTGGTGGTTCCCGTCCTGGAGAAAACTGTGACAAGGCAGGGGAAGGAGGAAGGAAGAATCTTCCAGTAAGTTTGCTCAGGTCCAATACGCTTGACCCAGACAGGCAAGCATCTGGGTCAGATGTGTCTCGTTGCTCTTGATACCTTAAAGCTCAGCAAGCTAAGAAGTGAGGGCTTAAATGATAGATGCTCGTCTTTTTCTTCCCCTGTATCATCTTCATTGTAGCTACAGAGCAGTGGTATACGTGAAGAGCGTTAACCTGAATGTAGGATTTGCGACTGTTTGGAGGACGCTGCTGTTTTGCAAACAGTCGCTTTCCTGGCTGCGCTTCTGATTACCGGTGGCTGCCCCGTCACCACAGCGGCGTCAGGAAAAGGGCAAGACTGGCTTGCTGCGGTCCTTATCCGCACGGATGCTAACTTTGCTAATGGGTGAAGTGTACGTGAGAAATGCGGCAGCGGGAATATTTAGAAACCAGAAAGTTGGCTCTTAGGAGAGATGCAGTTTGACAGCAGGGTGAAGAGAAAGCAAAGGGGCTTAACTGATAGAGACGCCTTCAGACAAATTCATGATGATATGGTGTTTTACTGTCCATTCGTTGACTGAGTGCAGTTTATTAAAATGTTATAGCAGCCTTCAGTATGAAGGCCAGCACTTCTTTTTACTCTAAAATAGTTCCTGCAGTTGAGGGCTGTGCTAAGCCTGAGTTACTGCTGCTCAGTATGGAGCGGAAGCGCCTCCCTTTTGGTAGCGTGGTACAAGTTCCTGGTCATTATTTTTCCTTGGCCCTCATTTCTGAAGAGTGTGAATTAAGTCGTGCAAAACCAAAAACCACTGCGACCGAGTGAGCAGATCCTGGCTCTGACAGAGGAGCCTGGAGTCCTGCACTGCACAGCTTGGCCCCTTCGCCGACCTGCTACGTGGCACTGCGCTGGTCAGACCTGCTGGGTTATCTCCTCGTCCCTCCCCATTGCTGTCCCTCTTCCTTTCCTTGGGTAATTGAAACGTGTCTATTGTTGAGTTCATTCAGGCAAGATTGTAAGACAAATTATTTCAGAAAATAGTTTGGAAAAAGTTAATTCGGGTCAAAGAGGGATTAAGTGAGGAAATTATTTCTACTTGTACATCCTTCTGCTAGAAGTAAGCAAGGAAAAGCTTGAAAATAAACCTTGCTGAGCCCATTTTTTGGAGCTATTCTGTATGCGTTCTGTCCTTTCAGTAGCTTTCATTACTTAAATCCATCTAACTCGATGAGGAAGGAAGGGGATTCAGTTTGAGAGCAAATTCAAAGTGAAAAGGTTTGGCCAGTGACATGATGAAAGGGCGAAGTGTAGGCAGAATGGGATTGAAACAAGTATTCTTGGTATTGAACACATGGTTCAGAGACCTCTACTTCAACACTCTTTACAGTCTTATTTAAAGCTACCTTTGTATCTCTTTTGCATGAAAAAGGAAGGAGAAAATTAATTTTAAAAAAAATCAACATGGTTCTGAGGGAGATAGAAATTGCTTGACAGAATTGATAGAAATTTGTGAAGACTTGACTACAAAACTTCAGGAGCAGCATCAAGGAAAGACCGTGCAGGAAGGATGCTTGAATTTGGAGTGGGTAGTCTGAAGGAATTGTCCCTGGTAGCCTTCTCTGCAGCTGGCCGCACCTCGGGCGCCGGGGCCGGAGCTGCCTGGTGGCAGCGGCTCGCTGCTGGCATCCGGATGCTGCGTGGGAAGAGGCTTGGCTGCGGCATTTCCCCCGGTTCATCATGCAGGGGGGAAGCAGTGACAAACAGCACTGGATTTCATTCTTGCTTTTCTGCGCATATAGTTTCCTCTCTGCTTTAAAACCTGTGTTAAAAAAGTAGCCTGTAAATGTGGAATTACATGGGCCTTCCAAAGTATTCCCATTTATTACCATTAAAATGTATTCTGTATACAAAACAGCGTAGTGCCATACACTATAGTATGGCACAGAGACAGTTATACTACGTGTTGTGCAAAGGCAGTTATCCTCCCAGCACTGAGAGTTAGGGTGTAGCTTGAATTCTCTCACTCGAGGAGTAAACAGGAGGGGAAAAATGAAGGCATAAGACCAAAACTAAGTAACAAGTCAGCGGAAGAGCCAGAATTGGGGTCTGCTAACTCTGTGCATGTATTTGTTTTTTAGGGTAGGCTGCCAGTATTAATAACAAAAGAATTGGCTCAGTTTCCACATTTCAGCTATGAAAAATGCATGTCTGTATTCTTGTAATCAGGGGAGCACTTGTACTCAAAGAGAGGCACGCTGCAGGTTAGCACTCTGACAGTGTCCCTGTGGCTGTCTTTTTCTCGGTGGCTGTCACCTTCTGTAGTCATCAAGTGGATAAAGAATTTTTGTCATGCTGCTTCGTGAATGAAGTCTGTGCTCTTAAAGAGCGTAAGAATTAGCTCTGAAGTATGCATTATCACAAAGCCGAGGATGATGTTGAAAATCATAAAAACTAAAATATACTTCCACTCCATTTTCCATTTTTCTTATCACGACTCTGAGGAGGTACAGAGTCTGGTTTTAGTTTGTCATGCCTTTTTTTTCCTGGCTGCTGCTAAAATCCTTGGGACTGTGGAGAGCTACCAGCCCTTCGCTTTTAGCATCATTCAAAAACCTTCCATTTAGAAACCATTCTGATATCTTGGTGGTTTTTTTCTTCTTCGTCTTTTTTTAACTACTAAGGAAATTTGCATGAAAATGGAATCATTGTTTCTGAAGAGTTCCATCTGCTCCTGCTGCTTATTCTGTAGCTGAAGTCATAATCCTCTGTTTGTGAAATTTCCCATTGAAGAGATTTTTGGCTTGTTATAGTTTCAGCACAAAATTTCAGAACAGAGGAAATATAGATGCTTCACCTAATAAAAAAAAAATAATAAAAAAAGTCTCGAGATGAGATCAGAACTACAAGTGCATCTGCAGTCCATACACTGTAATTCTGTAGGGACTGGGTGAATAGGAAGTAGGACAGTGAGATGTGCCCAGCTTGGGGTGAAAATGCATTTCCTCACAGAAATCACATCAGAGCTTTGGCTAGGTGATGAAGGAATAATTATTTTCTGGTTGGCTCAGTATATTAGTATTTCTTTTGGTCGAAGTCGAAGGGCAGGGTTGATTCGGGGTAATAGGGATGCTGAAACCAGCTAGAGAGAAATGAGCAAACTCCCTTTAAAAGAGCTTTAGCCAGAAGAGAAGAGCCAGGCTTCCTCCGAGCAGTTTGGAGGATCCATCAGCTGGATATTCATTCAGCCGCTCTCATAGTCCTGTATCCACTTCAGAGGAATGTTCTGCAAATGAGAATAGGATTTTTTTGTTGTTGTTTTTCCAATTCCTTCAGTTCCTGGGATTTATGCGTTTTACATACATTTATGTGTAATGCCATGCTTGTGTATGCCTGCATGTAAATGCCGAACACATTCTTCCAGTCAAAGCAGTAGGAAATGGAGAATCCTGTGGGCTGGGAGGTGACACTTGTCCTGCTAGGACCTCTGTCGCTATGCAGAAATACTGCAGGAAAGTGGGTCAGGGCGAGCAGTGCCGGGAGCAGCCGTGCGCCGCAAACCCACCGCCGAGGGCTGACAGCTCCCACCACGCCAGGAGGGCAGCGGATCACCGTGAGGACTGTGGATGGTGATAACGCGCGAGGCTGCGATGAGCCTTCGTTCCAAAGATATTCTGAGAGAATTAGTGACCTCATTTTGCATCCTCATTTACGGGATTGTTTTCTGCACCACGTGCGGTATTTGTGAACAACGTTGCATATGTATGAACTAGGCTGTGCTTTGAAGTAGGTACTACATAGTTCTGCTTAGGAAAAACAATTAATCTCAAACATTTGGCATTTTCTCTATTAATTAAATTGTGGCGTACACGTGTACCCCTGTGTGCGGTACCTGTGCTCGAGGACCGCCTTGTTAACCCCTCCCGACATTAGCAGTTTCCAGAACAGCCTTCCCACCTTCCTCACTGCAAACTGAATTCACACGCTGCTCCTGCTCATCCCCTGCACTCTTGGTTATCTCATTCCCCGTGTGATGGCTCTAACGGCACGTTCCTTTTCCCAGGCAATGCCACGTGTGCGCTGCTCTGAACCTCCAGCAGCGGGAGATGGGTTGGCAGGTCACATCCCACTGCACACCGTCCCCTGGCTGGACGCTCGCTGGGCTGCCTGTGCGGGTCCCTCGCTGCGTTGTCTGTTGGCTGCTGAACTCGCTACACTTTGTAAAATCTCTCCATATATTACCTCTTCATAGGAATTGGCTCCTGTAGGTTGTTGGTCCACAGCGCTGAAGCTCAAGCATAACCTTTAACAGTTTTTCAACTTTGTATACAAATCAGATGTATAATTTACCTCTTTAGGGACAAAGGATAGCCGATATCAACAAATCTGCATGCTTTGCATGCAGTCATGTTTTGTAAGCTCCACAGGAAATATACTTAGCTAAACAAAGTCGTAATTACGTGCAGCTTCCTACCTCTGTTTTCTTGCTGTTCTGTATCACGTTAGTGCTCAAGTACCTGTTATTTAGGAAAGCTCGCCATATATGCCTCATCCCAATCAGTCTCTTGCTCCCATGTTGCCAGCTTCTTTTTCTCCTCCATCTTCTCTCTGAAGGCCCCTTCAGAGCCTTTTAAAGAGATAATTTAAGTCTTCATGTCAGGTAAAGCCTGGCCACTGGTGCTGGGTGAGGGAGTGCTCAGCTGCTCCCTGGGTGGGTGACGTTCAGCCAGGAGAGGCTGGCATGCTCTGCCCAGGGCCATCTTGTCATCCACGGGGTCCCACTGAATCCACGGTTCTTACCATCTAACAACTCTGTGTGGTTATCTCTGTGGTGGTGCCTTCTGGAGGTTTGCGTGGAGCTGGGGAGAAGACACTGGAGAAGGCGTGCGCCCTCCCGGCTCAGCACAGCTCTCGCACTGATGGTTACAGACCCTGGCATCCCGCAAAATTAATTAGTTGGACACAGATTGCAACGGTAGATGTTGGCAGAGGAGAATGGACTCTATTCTGTGGATATCGAATGCTTTTAGAGGAGAAACTGGTACTGGGCTTCAAGCATAAGGAAATATGAGCAAATTTATATATAGGTACTGTTCTGAAAAATGTAAGAACTTCACTTATTCAAGGGGGAAAAAGCCTATGCAAGAATTTGTTATCAGTTTTGGTACCTTCATTTTTGAGGAAGGGGTCTCCTTCCCTTATGTGACAACCATAGGAGAACACAGGCATTTTTCAGATCTGTTCAGCTTGCTAACGTGTTGGTTTAGTTTTTCTTTGTTTTGTACTGCAGGTAAAGCTGTGAGCTCTGCTTGTTTCACAAGCGGTGCTGTGGCTTTTCTGCTTGTCCTCAAGAGCTGGATAGAAGACTGCCTATAAAACTGTGTTTGAGCTGCAGTAGCATGTAAACATCTCTCGAAACATGGGTGTTCGTGCTGTTGTTTGCATATAACTCCTTTGTTTTTTCTTTTTAAATTAATTTCATTTTTTATTTCTGTGTGCAAAAACCAGGCGACTCACATGTATGACCTAAGTACAAATTCTGCACAGCTACAGCTAAGTTATAAATGAGACTAGAAATTACATGTAGCTCTGTGATTTAATTTTCTCTGACATATTGAGTCTATGTTTTAGCCTACAGAACTCCACAGCTGTGCCCTAATTCTCTTTTCCTTGTGATCTCAACATCGCTGCCTTTTAAGGCATTGCTATTCTTGGATCTCAGCAGGACACCATGTTAGACTGTCACCCTGCACTCGCTATATTGCCATTGCATAAAGCAGCTTCTCCCTGGACTTCCAGATAATATGTGCAAGGAAAAGTTTGGAGCAATTTGGTGGGTGGATGAGACTAGATCAGAGTGCTTTATATGCTACACGATAGTATATATTACGGTGAGGGTGTAGGGATTCGTCTGTGATTGCTGTCTAAGGGCATGCGGAAAATGTTTATATTTTGTTACAAATAATAAGCAATAATGTAATCAGGTTTTGGCAAGACTTATATCCGGGATGACAATTCACACAGGAAAAGATGGATGTCTTTTTTGCTTTAAATAAGAGGGTCGCTGCCCTGTGGATATTTATATTCTGTTTTGTTAAGTGGCATTTGTATCTATAGAACTATATAAGCCTAACTCTTGATTTGACCAAATATTGACTGTGTTTTAATTCCGGTGCAGCCCTTATCTAACATCTTACATTTGCTCAATGTAGCGCAAGCATAGTTTGCTAAATTTGGGGTAGGAACTTGCTAGATGTGATTTAGCCTGTTCTAACACACGGTACGCCACCCTTGCTGTGCTCAGGTACCTGAATCTGAACATGTAGAGAGTATCTCTTGTGAGTAGCAAAGACTCTTTTCTGTAGTACGTGCGCTGCAAAGTCATCACAACACAGCACAAATAGCCCCGTCTTCTCTGCTGATAAGATGCCTGGTGGTAAGCGCTGGGAGTTTTTTATCATCTGCCTCATTTTCAAGATATATGATAAAAACACTAATGCAGATTTTTGGTTTTAACTTCCAAAAACCAAGTAGGCTTACTTTAAATAAGCAACATGAAAATATAATATGATTGGAATTTAAAAAAATTTAATGCTGAAATCCAGAAACTGTTGTTGGGGCAGATAATTTTAATTTCAAATCCGAATCTTACATGTTTCCTCTAAAATCGTCTCATATTTCTTCACCTCACGTTGGAGAGGATCCCTCCGGCTAAACCCGGGTGTGCTGCATTGTGGGAGTATTTATGGAAATCATCGGCAGCCAGCGAGGCCGGCTGGATTTCAGCTGGCGAAGCGGAAGGCAGCCATGGACGGGCAGTTTCGTCTGTCTGTCCTGCTGCAGCACACGCAGACACGCTGCCGCAGCTCAGCCTCGGGTGCACCCGCTCCTCAGCCCCCTGAGAGGAACGGGCAGAGTTTGTTTGTTTTAGGTGATCTGCCATTTTCACATTCCCAACACAGCAAAGCTAGTAAAACCAGGGTAGTAGCAGCGGGTTCCATGAAGTTTTAGTGTTTCCCGTGAGTTTGCAGTGCTAGCCGTAAAGAGGACAGTTGTTCCAACAGGGTGCAGCTCAGGACACGCTTAATGAGGGGAAACCAACGCCCCTAATTCAGGGGCCGTCGTCCCCGGGCAGTCACGGAGAAAGGTGGATTCCTTCAGTAGGTAATTTAGAGGCATCTGTTAAGAAGTAATCACTGTCCTAACTTGGGTATCCTCCCAGTATGACGTTGCTGCACAAGGAATTAAGGTCCCTGACTTCTGCCCGGCAGCTGCTTTTGAGCCGGCTGCTGGAAGCGATGCTGTTCTTTGCCGGCTGTACAGAGGAACTTGGAGCCTCTTCACTTGCAAGGCGTAAAAGTTGGAAATCTCTATGGTCTCAGTTCTGGGTCTGGTGGTCTGTTGCTTTTGGTCCCGTAGATACACGCTGTTTCAGTAATTAACTTAGGCATTAACCTGCTCCTGCTATTAAACGTCATGCAAGCTCAGTATTACTAAAAAGCCGTTCCATCAGCTGTGCTCCAAGACAGCATCATCTCAGACTCCTGCTTTTCCAGTTCAGGATGGCTTCCACATCACTTTGGGATCTGGTGGAAGAAAATGTAGGACTTTGAAAAGTTGGCTGAGCCTTTATGGGCCTTGTCCTGAATCCTACAGAACCTGATGGCAAATGCCGGTCTCGGGCTGGTTTCTTTCTATTTGAAATCAACGGCAAAGCAGCGACGGCTCCCTGTGAGCATCTCTACCTCTTTGAGGGCACTTCAGTTAGGATGGTTTCGTTTCTTACCTCTGGAATCTATGCCCCCAGCAATCTGTCAGTCTCCAGCAGGATCCAGGGGTGTATAAATTGGTACCTGGGTAGGCTTAAAATGCACTGAGCTCTCTTCTCAAGATAAACCTCTGCCTAGACTGTAAAAAATCAGCCAATTAACCGTGGATGCTCTAGACACAATTTGCTGGATAACTTCTATTTACAAATTGCAAGTATGTGAATTTGTTCAATTACATTTTATGCTACTTGTTGCCTTTAAGCAGTAGCCACCACCGCTTTCTTCTGTTGGTGCAGCTTCTACCCTGGCAGACCTGGTTGGCGCTTCCAGGCCGTAATACTGAATACTGTGGTGCAGTAGCGATGTTACCGCCATCTTCAGGAGTGAATCACAGACATATAAAAAACAAAATCAAAAAGTGAACGATAATGGAAGAATGCTGTCGGTAGTAGAACCTGTTGGGGAATTCAGGGCGCTGTGTCCGATGTCCAGTTAAAGAGGGCAAATTAAAAATATAAACCACTTTTACGCACCCTGAATTCACAAATGCCCCCAAAACATCTGTGGTTGTTTTGAGAAGAAACGTAAAGGCCAAGAAACCCTGCTCATGGTGACAAACTGCGTAAAGAGAAGCCATTTGGCTGGCTTTACTGCCAGCACTGTGTTTCAGAGGGGACTCGGGAGAGCGCTGGGGGTGGCCCGAAAGGATTTGGACATAGAGAATTATTTTATGTTTAAACACCTTTCTCGAAAATAAATGTAAATTTTACTTAAGGAGAAAAAAAAAAAGAAATTAAAAAGAGAAAAAAGGATTAATTTTGGTACTTGTAATTTGTTGTTTCCTCTGCATCTGCTCTGGCTGCTCTCTGAGACCAGGTTGGGGCTTGCAGGGAGCTGGCGCAGGCTGACCCAGCACAGCCCTGTTCATGTTTATGTTACCTTCTTTATGGAAACACCATGGGAACAGTACATTGATTTTGGATACGCTATTAATACAAATGTGAGTGAGGTCACGATAATTGGTAGTTACTATTGTTTGGGTCATTGGCATCCCAGGTCTGCTCTAACAGCTGTATTAAAAAAAGGTCAAGAAATAGATGTGAAAAAATGAGGAAGGAAGAAAATAATCACTTTACAAACCAAAAAATGATTCCAGCAAAAAGTGCATTTCTGAATCTTGCAGAAATAAAGCCTGGAGTACCTGGTCGGTGCCCAGCCTCTGCCCCGCCGTCACCGCGAGCACACAAAGGCAGAGCTGTTCAGTTCTGCCCATCTCCACTCTGTCCTGCCACTTCCATCGATGGTGACATTCAGCAGCACGTGAGGATTCAAGAGCTCTACAAAAAAGGGATGTTTTGAGCAGACCAGTAGCAGACTGGTCTGGTCCTGGATCCGTGGGTCCCTTCTATGCTTAGATGCCTTAATGAGACAGGCTTTTGCGGTCAGGGCTGCTGACAGGAAAGAAAAAGGGGAAAATAAAAAAGTGTGTAGGGAGGTATTGTGGGAAGAGCCTTCCACAGCATGCATGGGCTCTTCATGTCCTGAGGACAAAGTTGGAGGAATTCAAAGAGAGAAAACCTCTTGGCTGGCCATGACAAATCCTAGCATTGTTACATTACATTTAATGTATTTTAATTGACTCTGGTTTTGTCCCCCATCGGTTTTATAGTGCTGTCATCTGGAAGACAAAATATAGAGCTATGCTTTCCCAGCAGAGCTGTGCTTGGATCTGTACTGGTTGTATCTGGAAGACGAGACATTGTGTGAACTGGATAATTACCCTGTAAATGAACCAGAGCAAATGTAGGTTTGTGAAGTATCTTCCAATGTGAGTAAAATATTGACTAGCTACCAAGTAAGTTAGCATGAGGCTGGATCATGTGGAAAATAGCATGTGGAGATGTAGTTAGACTGTATCGTGAGACGTGGGATCACCTTGATATCCAAAAAATTAGTTCCACCCCGTGGAATAAGGTCTTGACTCTGAAGCAGATACTTGGCACAGAGCAGATCCTCTGCTGCTTCAGCCAGGGAAGTAGCTGGTAATTAGAGGCTCATCTTCTGTGAATCAGCCCCAAGAGAAAATGAGGGCACATTTTTTGAATGGTCTTGATGAAAACAGAGGGATATTGGGATTAGAGATCCTTGGTTTTTCTCTGGGTTTGGAGAAGAGTGTGATTTGTCATGGTTCCTTCTGAACTGCCATTGTTGGTGCGGCCTGCTCAGTCTCTTCCTGTCTGCTCAATTTGTTTGGTGGTTGTTGGGGTGGGGTGGTTTTTGTGCAAGATGACCACTTTTCCCGGTTTCTCCTGCTTTCCTCCCCATTTGTGAAATTAAGGGAAATTCCTTAGTACGCAGAAGACCCCCTTTATCTCTGAGCTCCCCAGTTACGTAGAACAGTTTTATGACTACAGGAATTTCATCCTGAAAATGTGTTGCAGTCCCGGGGACTCATGTTATGAACAGCCAGTTGTAGCTGTTACCAATATGTAGTAGCTTTCCTCCTCAGGTACATGCTCTTATTACCATAGATCTAAATATTTGATCTAAATATTTGATCTAAATGTGGTTGCCTGATACTCCAGTAGTATCATATAAGGCACATCACAATAGATACCAAGTTTAAAGATTGTTTTAAATGGCTTTAATACAGACAGAGGTCAGAAAAGGCAAGATAACAGCAAAAGAGGCTATGTCAAAAAGTAATTAGAGCAGGACAAATGGATTGTGCAGGCATGTCGAAGGCTGTTATTTCTGTAGGCAGTGAGTAGGAAAGGTGTTAATGTAATGTGACAGATCTGGAGCAAAAATGAGGGTGCAGGGAAAACAAACAGGAGCTGACCAATGGAATGGTTTAAATTATGAGGTTTGCTTTAACATAATTTGATTACACATGAAAGAAATGTTTAGTGTAGTTTCTTTGAAAATCTAATTGTCTTAAATACTGCGTGTTCGATTCAGTCTTTACACCCAAAGAAGTCGTCCCCACTCTGCGGCAGCCTCGCTATCTGTCAGTAATAAGCATATGAATAGTTTGCCCTGTGTAGCTTCACAAATGGAGAGGAGGATGGAAGATCTTTTTCCCTGGTGTTAGTCTCATAAAATTGGCTGTTATTTGCAGTCGCGTACATCTTAATTTGGGACCTCTGCTCTCTGGGGTGGGTGGTATTTGGGGCCTATGAGCTGCTGGTTTAGATTACGTGAAAATTGAGAATTTAATTTATCAGAAGGAAAGGACTAGGATCAGATTTAGCAGAAGACAGGGTGGTAACAGTTATTTTTTCAGGACCCAGCTCTTGCCCTATTCAAAAGTGAGAGCAATATTAGTCGAGGGGGGTAGCAATGCCGGAGTGCCCGGGATTTCCAGACTGCTCCAAAGGACCGGGCAGAATAAAAAGATTTGATTTCCCGAGCACTGTCCTCCTCTGTGGTGTCATGTTGAAATCACACTGCCTGCTGTGCACGGAAGGGTTCAACTTTGCAACCTGTGTAGTTTATGGGAAGATTTTCCTAACATCTGCAATAGCAGAAACTTAAAATGATGAAAGCGTCTTTCTTACGGAGCCACCAATGAAGCTTTGAGCTGGATGCTTAACACATTATGGCTAGACAATGAAAGGGGATTCAGAACCCCTGAAAAATCGTGCTCGTGGGTGGCTAGGCTTGGCATTGACCCCTCACCCTTGTGAAACAGTGCCAGGTATATCACTGTGCCACCTCTGCCGCGCTGGTTGTCTTTCCTTACTGCTCTGAGTCCCTCTAGAAAGGAAGGTGCATTTACACGAGTTTTTTTTGAGTATGGGAATTTTTCCTGCCCCGTTGTCCAGTGTCATCTCCTCTTTCCTCAATTGTCCTTGCATTTCTAATAAATATATTTTCCATGGATTTTAACATTTTGCAATTTCATGTAAACTTGACATCATCTCAAGAAGTAATTGTGGTTTGTAGATGGATAAGGTGAAATACGTTGAAGATGGTAAATCATTCAGTCTTCAAGCTGAGGAGATGTTGGCAGAGCTAAGAACAGAAGCTGGGAGTTCTGGTGCTGTTCTTTTTTTCAGTGGAAGATGCTGTTTTCTGAATGGGTGTATTCTTGGCCAGTTACCTGGGAACAAAAGGGAAGTCTGTGAGTGTCGTCAGGGTATACCAGACAGTTCCTCCATACTTTTATTCCCATTCTTGTAAATTCTGGAAGGACATTTCTGTTCAGATTTTCCTTTTCTTCTAAAATAAGAAAATAGCATTACAAACTTCCACAAGTTAAACGTAATATTCAAAGAAGATTGGCCAAAAAAAAAAAAAAAAAAGGACATTTTAAATAGCTACTCCTAATAACAGAAAAGCTAATTGCAGTAAAAATAAAACCAAAGGTCCAACCAGCCCACTAGTGGGACTCATTTGTCTCGATCATCTATGGAGCATTCAGGGAAGGTGAGGGTATTGCAGAGCCGTTGTTTGACGGCAGTGCAGGTGGCTGGGGGGCTCTCGCCTCCAAAGCTTAGACCAGAGCTAAGAGGTTTCTGCTTCTGAGGGCAGTAAAAGCTGATTTTAAAATCTTGGTTTATATCTATATAGTGCTCAGCTTTAAAGTGTGACGAAGATGGCACAGCACAGAGGATGCGTCTGCTGTGTCACTGTCTGTATTATGAAATTGGGTCTGCTGTGCTCCTTGGGGCAGCACGAACACGCCGGCGGGGCCGGTCTGTCTGTCGGATGCTGCCCTCTCCTGTCCAGCCATCAGCCTGGAAACCTGCGCCCTGCTCAGGCCATGGAGCTGGTGGAGTTAGCGGTAGGAACACTTGGCCCTTAAATGACGTGGCGTTGTAAAATAGCGCGTTGAAGGCTGGCAGTGAACGTGGAGCGGGTCGAGCATCTCTGCCCCGGTGCGTGGTGTGGGGTGTGCCCTCCGGGGTGCTGCCGAGGGGCGGGCGGCCTTGGCATCCCGTCTCACTTGAGTGCACAGTAACGCTTCAGCATAGTACATTTTTCAAACTCGCTGTAAATCCCACGGATTAGCCGCTGTCGACGTTTTCTCTCTTTCCATAGAATACATGCATTTATCTTTGCTTGGACGTGGCCCTGCTTACAAGTGATGCCCGTGCCTTCTGCTCAGCATTGCTTTCATGTCACACATGGCTTCCGACTCTCCTCTCTGCGCTGGTTCCTGCGCTGTGCCACCTCCCCGTCCCCTCCGCCAAGTCCCTCCGATGTGCAACAGGCACAGAGCAGCCAGTTCGTTCACAAACAGGATTTGTCCTGTCCTCCTAATGATCTAAACCAGCTAATTAGCAATTGCAGTCATAACAGTGTGTTCGATGCAGGTACAGAATCTGCAGCTTTAGTTCTGAGTTCTTCTCCTCTCTGTTTTGCTATCTGACCTGAAATTTGAGGAAATGTACTCTCACTGTTTTGTTGTTTTTTTCTGGGGATATCAGCAATTGTTGCTGCCTATTTGGAAATAATGCTCAGAACGATAATAATAACAACAGTTATAATAACAAACTGTTGGTCTGTTATTATTATTATTATTATTATTATTAATATTAAAAATACCAGCAACAGCAGCAGACAGTGTACTTGGTATGAGTGCAATTTATGTAAGTCAGGCCTAAAATAATCTTTTGGCTTTTCAGTTTGCCACTTAAATGCACAAAACTTTTCCTCCCTCTTCAAATCCAGGAGATACTCTCTGCTTTCTGACCTACATGCCTGTCCTCCGTTCCTACATCCCGCTAAACATTTGCATTTTCTGCCCAGGCACAGACCCATTTCAGGTTTGGCCGAAGAGATTTCTGCTCGTCTGTGCACGCGCTGGTGTTGATGGGGTGCACAAGCTCTGTAGGTGGGATATGCTGGGACGAAGCCCCACTGCTGCACCCAGTGTCGCCTCGGGGCATTCTGTCCCTGAATATTGGCCCCATGGGAGAAACAACTGACTGCAGAAGGACACGAGGAGGAGGGTGCGAGGGTCGGATCCAGCCCGGGGCTTGCTGTCGCCCTAGCCGCGCAGGCGCTGCGGCGAGCGGCAGGTGCTCGGGGCGCTGCGGGGCTGTTTCTGGTAACGGGGACCCAGCTCAAGGACCTCCCCTGGTTTTCCGGAATGATCTGACGCTGCGTGTCCCGATTCGGGTTACTGGGAGTTACAGGAGATGAGCTCCCAGAATGGGATGGAGTCATCCCGTAAGAAGGGAAGCGCTTTCTGCAAAGGGTTTAGAATGGAGCTCGATTGCCTGCTCATAGAAATGTAAAGCTTCTCCCTTTGCAATTCCCCTTTCTTGTACTTGCCCACTAAGGCAGTAAAACCATATACTTCTCATGCCTACAATCCC
The DNA here is from genome assembly GCA_031468815.1 of Morus bassanus. Classification (NCBI taxonomy): domain Eukaryota; kingdom Metazoa; phylum Chordata; class Aves; order Suliformes; family Sulidae; genus Morus; species Morus bassanus. The sequence continues at coordinate 1,452,423 of CM062586.1, forward strand.
ATTTGTTTTCCTTCTTCCTCTGAAGGTGACCTCTGTAAGGAGCCCTTAACCTCCCCCCTGCTTTTTCCTCTGTTATACAGAGCTGGTCTCCACTGTTTGTCACCCATCAAGCAAGATTCAATGAAACGCTTCTTGCAAGTCATTCAATAGACTGGGATGGCAAATTCAGTGGCCAAGCAGATAAAAATATAAATAACAGATAAAACTGGAAATTTGATAGAAGGATTCATTTTGCACAGCAACCTATCAAACTAGTAAGAAGGAGGAAAACGCTTAATTTCACGTACACCAAGTGAGTGCCTTCACCAGAATTATCAACACCATGTTGCTGGTGCGTTTAGCGCTAGGGAGCAAAGGAATTACCCACATCTGTTATTAAACTGCTGTCACAAGACTTCTCAGAAGTCAGGCAGATGTTTATTATAATTTCTTGCAGTTCCTTCCATAGCTTCTGTAAACAATTTTATTTTAGATTTTTTTATTGTCTCTGAAATATCCGTATACACAGAGTAAGGGGAATAGAGTTTTTGGGGAAAGTGTGTGCTGTGTTTACCCGGAACCAGTTCTCTCGCTGCAGTGGCTGAAAGTGGTAACGTCCACAGTACTGAGGCTGCCGAGATGCGTTAATCTGAGTTTAGAAAATGTATTCAGCTACATTTGCAAATCAGCTTGGTTCTTGCGCGAGGGCCCTGGGTGTCGTTCCCTGGCTGAGGCTTCTGCATGCATGGGGCTATTCCCACCCCTGCCGAACCACGCGGGCTCAGGAGCGTCTGTGCTGCAAAACGGAGATGCTGCCAGCGGCGTCGTTTGTTGGTAAAATGAAAACAAAGCCAGGACTCCGGTATTTCCTTATGCACTCCTTGTGGCTTGAAATCAAATCCACTTCACTATTTTAGTTTGGTCCGTGGCAAGCTCGGTTATGTGGAGGCAGCTCTTGGTTTAGTTGCCTTCAGCGTCGAGATGTGCTTGGTTTTGTCGTCCGCAGCCCGGACTTTGTTCGTGCCACAAAGGGGCCGATGTCTCAAACTGCGTGGACACAACAGAGCCCTGATTGTCATGAAAATGGGCAAAGCCGTGCTGGAGCCTGGAGAATTATGAAACGGTGGCTGTGGGTGGGAGGGCGAGAGCTCGAGGAAGGGCTGCCCCTGCCCTGGGGCCACACCGTTCTGCCCAGATTTGGGGTTTTCATGAAAGTTTTTAGGGATCGGCTGTGGCAAGTGACAGTGGCTGCAGACAGCGTCCTGGTAGACCGTCGCTGTTCTGCTCTGGCAGTGTCTGAACCGTTTCAGCGCTGCCTCATGACTCCAGTTAGGCTCTACATTTCTGAAAAAGTCACGTCTTTTGAGAATTCCTTCTCTCTGGAATCGCGGCCTCACGGTGCGCACCCAGGGAGCGCCCGGGGAGAGGAGCAGCGCCCAGCGGTGCCCGCTCTGCTCCTGCCTGCAGAGTCGCTTCCCGCAGGCAGCCCGGGCAAAAGCAAAGAGGGAAAATGTTCTTAAGAAAAAGCTCTCAAAGCAGTCCTGTGTTTGCACAGGATGCCTTTTAAAACGTTGCACAACTGTTATGCATATTTACCTTTTCTCCTGCCATATTTGTAACCTGTCATCTTCTCCACGCCGTCTGCTGGCTGGTTTGCCTGGTACCACAGTTCGCTGCGGGCAAATTGCAGCAAAACTCAGTGGTTTTAGTGCCCTCGCTTGCAGTCGGTAGCGGGATGAGCCAATGCTCAGCACACCCTGGAGATCTTCCCGTGTCCTCTTGCTTCCCATGCCCATCCCTTATGGCCATAATGTCAGGACAATAAATCTGTTGCAGGCAGCATTGTCACTTGTCCGGTTTTTGGCAATGGTTTTGGCTTTTACTGTTATGAACTGGTGTTATTCTAAAATTTTAGCTCCCAGTTACAATAGTGCCAGCTTTTTCTGTTTGGGCTGGGAATTGGCCGATTCAGGCTAACATACGAACCAGCCACTTTGTTTTTCCTTTTACCAGACTTGCTTTAAGGCTGTTTGGTTCAGACAACAGAATTAATCTTTCTTGTCTCTTTTCCTGCCCTCTACCCATTCCTAGTTTGGCCTCTCATTTTACAGAACAGTTCCAGATCTCTGCAATTATTTTCTGCCCTTAAGGGTTTATTATGGACAAACTGTGACATGTGTATTTAATGTAAGTGAGTTTGGAGTAATTTGGAAGATTTGGGTTGTTTGGCCAATTATCCTTTTCCCAGCCAGGTTTTGTCTATACCTGCAGTTGTTTCTTAATTTAGCAGGGTTTTTTTTTTGGTGTATCTTCGTTCTGAGTCCCAACAGCAGTTGTGTGAGCAACTTCATGTCAGCGTGTTATCCTGAGATTAAGTTGCTTTATTTCAGATCGCTGCGTCCACATCACACTGCGGTGTTACAAAATAAGCACTCTGCATTCTGGTCACACTTCTCTGAGGGGTGCCGGGAGCGAGCGGGGTGCTCGCATGGGATGAAGAATGCGGAGATTTGGGAGCCGGCACAATTGCAAACAGCTGTGTAAACAGCACAGCGAGGGGATGGCTTACCTTGGCCATGCGCTGCGAGGGCAGGGAACAGCTCCTCACACAGCCCTGCTTTGGTAACCTCCAAAGGAAAAAAAGAGAGGTCAATCCAAAGAGCATGTCAAGGACCGACACAGCAACTTTACAGATTTACAGCATAAGCAAACTGGAGACCTGGCCCAGTGCGGGACGGGTTTGCGACAGCTTGCTCCTGCATTATGCACCTGCTCCTGCAGAAATGCTGGGTTAAAACCAGGATTATGAATAGACAGAATGATAGAAGGGTTGGGGTTGGCGGGGACCTCTGAGGCCGTCTGGTCGGACCCCGCTGCCCAAGCGGGGTCAGCTGGAGCAGGGTGCCCAGACTGCCAGGAGGACGCTGCTGAGCTCTGCTCTTGCGTGCACATGGGGTTATTTGCATTGCTGGATGTCACCAGAAAGCAATAAAATTTCAGGCTTGGGATCAAGTGAAATATGACCTCTTCTGTTGCCTCTACGCCTTGTTTATTTTAAGTCAGCCATTTCTCAGAGCGTGGTTGAGCCCTGTGGTCCTCAGGATGAGGAACAGAAGCAGACTATGGCTTTTGAACGGAGTCAGCGTCAACATCTGGAGGACAGGTTGAATTGGGCATTGGCAGAAACATCTTTGGCCGTTCCCTTAAATGCCTTGGTGTGGGGAGCATTGGTTTGGCCTTGGTCAAACCCAGCTGGCAACTGGGACAGGTTATCGGGACTCCCACGTTTGCAGCACTAAGGACACATGAACTGTACAACATCCAACGCCAAGTTGGATCCAGGAGGAGGATGAAGGAGCGGGAGAGCTTCATGAAAACATTCACTGCTGCAGAGAAACATGTGGCTTATCTGACGGAGAGCTCACCGTTACAAGGGCTGCCACGGTGGTGCCTGTTTTGAGGCAGGCAGCTAAATCAGTTATGGATTTATTGTTATGAAAGTTTGCACTGCCACCAAGTTTAGAGGCAGAGAAGATCTGCCTCGAGGAGGATGAGCAGCATGGACTTTTTTCTTACATGAGAGAGAAATTGGGAAAAGATGAAACACCCAATGTATCAGGTAGTGTCTTTCATTATAGCGCAGGTTTTCTTGTTGGCGCTATGGCCAGTGTGATTTTAGCTCCATTCTAGCAATAGCGATGCTGAAACTAGTTCCATTAGGAAGGTGAATGCCAGCTCGCTGACAAGCCGGCGTAGATCATACTGTTAAGTTCTGATCATTTGACTGACCTTTGCACTTGTCCATCACCAGCTGTGTGTACGCCAGTCCTACCCCGTTCGTTGTCTCCCTGCACACACCGCTCTCCTTAGGCCACCGCTTGGTTCAGGCGGCCAGAACGGGGCTGCACAGCTCACTCATCCCGGTCAGCACCAACCAAACCACTCCTCCCGTGGGACGTGCTCTCACGGGGACTCGAAGAGCCCTTGTCCCTCCTGGTGGCACACCTACTTTTATTTCCTGATCTCTTGCTGTTTTTCAGGCAGTGGTTTGGTTTTTCCCCCACTCCATCCCAATTTTAACATGCTGCCGCGGCACTTCCAAAGCTGATTGCAGAACGTACATGCAGGCAGAAAGCAGAAACCCCGATTTCCCAGCGCGGCTCAGCAGGTGTATTTTTTTCTGGAGCCAGGTTTGTTTTCCATGGTAGTGTGGGTACTAACCTTCAAGTCACCTTTTGTGAGGCTGATGACAAAACCACAAACTGATGCGGGAAACACTTTTCTAAACCAAGCCTGTGCTAAGCAGCCTCAGAGGATAGAGGGTGGATCATGCAGCAGTTTCTTCAGCCTTCCTCCGGAGTGCTGGTGTTGGGCATGGCCAAGGGGGACGCTGGAACAGGTTGTGCTTCTGCTTGCCTGGCAACGACCGCGGTTCTCTAAACGAAGGCTACGAAACAGAGTGTGAGCTCGTGCCGTGTTGACTCTTCACCCTTTGGAAATCTCTGTATTATCACAGACAAAGCGCGTGTGTTCCTCTGGTGAGGAGCGCGGTGGAGCGAGCATCCAGCGGCCCGTCCCCGTAGGCTCGCTTGCGCAGACCCCCGCGCGGAGGGCTCTGGTCCCCTGCTCCCCGGCCACCGCCGCAGTAGCGCGCGAGTTCCCAGTCTGGCGGGAACCGGGCGTCCCGGTCCACGTCGCCGGCAGGCCGCGGCCGTCGGCCGTGCCGTGGGAGCGCTCAGCTGCGCGTGGGCACGGCGAGGCCCGTGGGCACGGCGAGGCCCGTGGGCACGCGCGCGTGGGGCGCAGGCACCCGCGCCTGGCGTGGGGTGCTGCCGGCCTCCGCTCAGCCGTGCAGCAGGACTCGGCCGTCCCGGGGACCGCGTTCCGGCGGCGGTGAGAGCGGAGGTTTTGGCCGGTTCGAGGGAATCATTTTCACGCCAGCAACTCCCGGTGTTCCCTGGCGTGCGCGTTGTAACGCCTCAGCGGACGGCCGGGGGGGGGGGCGGCGGCGGGAGCGCCGGGCGAAGTCGCTGCCGGGCCGGGGACCCCCGGGGACCCCCGGGGACCCCCCCCCACCCCCGCCGCCTCCCGGGGCGCGGCGCTCGGGGCCGGGGCGGCGGTGCGGGGCGGCCCCGCGGCCCGGCGGAGGCGGCGCTGACACCAGGGCTCGTTAGCATAGGGCCGGCCCGCGGGCGGCGGCGATGGCCCAGCCGGGCTGCCCGCCCGCCCGCGCCGCCGGCCCCGCTCCCCGCCGCGCCGCCGCCATGAGGCGGCCCTAGGAGCGCCGCGCCGGGCCGGGCCGGGCCGGGCCGCGCCGGGCCGGCGGGATGAAGCGGGACTCGACGTGCGGGGAAGGTGAGCGGGGCCGCGGGGCCTTTGTTCGGGCGGCGGCGCCGGGGACGCCGCCCCCGCGCCCCCCCGCAGCCGCCGGGCCGGGGCCGGGGCCGGGGCCGAGCCGGGGCCGAGCCGGGGCCGAGCCGGGGCCGGCCCGTCCCAGCGCCCGGGGGTTGCGGGACGGGGGCCGGGACCCGCGCACCGGGGCTGCGGGGCTGACACAGCCCTGGGCGCGCTGCTTCTTCTTCTTTCCTCTGGTTTTTTTTTTTTTCCTTCTCTTTTCAAGGCGGCCCCGAGCTGCGGTGTGCCGGCCCGGCACCGCAGCCTTCAGCTGCCAGCCGGCTTATGCAGTTTAAAAAAAAATATAATAGGGTATTAGTTTGTTTTGTGGCTTAATTTGTTTATATTTTAAACTTCCTAATCCCTTTGGCCATCTGGAAGAGCTTTTTTTAGTATTGTTAATTATTGATAGCATCGGGGTCATGTAGGCGCTTGATAACGCAGCCCCATCCCTCCTGGGACTAATACTAGTTCGCAGATATTTTGCAGCTCCCCCCCCCACCCCGTGATTGAAGACAGTGGCAAAGCTCCCCTTCGGAATAAGGGTGAAATGTTTAAGGAGAGCACGTTGCGTGTTTGGGTAACGCATGTTTTGAAAAGTCATTATTTTTAGTTGTGCCTAGGCCCTGCCTCCTCGTAGGCAGGGACTGCTGGGTTTTGTTGCGGTGGTTGTTTTAATCTTAGGTTTTCTTAATTCCGCATCGTTCTCAGTCGTTGCGCATCTAGACAGCTTAAGTAGGTCCAAGAGAATTGTTCTGAGGCAGGCAGGTCAGTTTTTAACCTTGCTGCTTTGCAATGTATCAATTTTAAAAAATAGAGTCTAAACCCGATTTTAATTCGGAGCGTATGGCCGCGCTGGAGCAAGGGCAGGGGGCCATGCAAAATGCTTTATTTTTCTTAAGTTGGGTTAGAGAAAGTTGATGACTTGGGAAAGCGCCGGTTTAAATGGGAGTCGATCTGCAAACGGCGTGACCGTGGGTCGCCGATGGAGACCCTCGTCCCTGCCGCAGCAGCTGCAAACCGCCGTTTCGGCGAACGGGGGCACATTTTGGTGCGGTGGGCTTTTGTTCCAAACTCTTTGTGCAACAACTGGCTTCAGCGAAGGATCAGGCCCTGTCGCCCGTCCTCCCCGTGCCGCACAATGGAGCGGGGCGACCATCTCGCAGCGTCCCTCGTCCCTTGGCCGGCTCCTGCCCGCGCGTCCCGCGGGACGTGGGTGCTCTGGGGCGCAGGGTTGGGTGCTGGGGTGAGGGGGAGAGGCAGGGCTGGGGGGAGAGGGGCTCCCAGCCTCTCCGGGAGAAGTTGCATTTCGCAGATGAGTTTTTGATATGCAAATGGTGATCGGGTCCCCACCGCGGAAGGGAAGGGTGATGGGTTTCATCAGCTGCACGCTCTTGATTTATACCTACGCGAAAAAGAGCAACCGATGATTTCTGGGTTTTTTTTATCAGGGTTTTCTTTGGACTGAACTGTTCTTTGGCAGAAACAAAATTAGTGTGGAATAAGACTGAGTTTTGGATTTAATTGCTGGAAAGGGAGAGCAAAGCTGAGATGCGCTGGCCATTTCTCTGTCGCAGCATTTCTCCTCTTTTCACACTCGGTCGGTGCTTTTTAAAATGCAGCCGCGCTCTCTGTGTCTCTGTAAGTAGAACATCTTTTTACAGTACAGAGAGTAAGGTTGCAGGCAGGCAGCCTCTTTCTTTCCTTTTTTTTTTTTTTTTTAAAGGACTTGAGGAGGCTTGTCCATTTAAATTAACCTCTATCCCAGCTGGGCACACAAATGTTTTTGTTTTAGTTCACAGAGGGTTAATTCTATTCAGGCTCTCACCACGGCCAGCCTGATCCAGGGCAGCACAATCTGCTCTTTGAGCCCGGCCTGGCTAGGCAGGACGCTGGTGCCTTTGCCTGCGTCCAGCATGGGGCTGGGACCCCCATCTGCGGGGTCGATGGGGGAGCGGGAGCGGGACGCCCCGGCCCATTGTGCGCCCGGCGATGGGCTCGGCCGCCGAGGTCGCTGCTGTCCCGGGGAGGGGCCACCGAACAGAAAATTTAATCCCTGTGTTCATCGATTATAAGTTAAAGAAAAGCCCCTGAAGCAAACGCGCCTGGTTTTGGGGGTGGGCTTGCTTGGACAATGCAGCCGCTCCGCAGTGAGGGGGTAATCACCCCGGTTCTCCATACTGAATTTAACAAGATGTTTTTCTTGAAACTAAAAATTGACTATGAAAAAAATCGTTAGGAAAGATATGGGGGAAAAAGAAACCTCTAAGACGTTTGTTTGTGTTTGAGGCATCATCAGAGGTGAGAGGCGAGCGAGATTTTGTTAGGATTTAAGTAACACATGTGTGAGATCTTCCCCCTCCCGCTCCCCTCCCCAAACAGCTGGTATTTAGCAGCGTGAGATTTAAACCCAGCCACAGGGTACTGCGGGGTGTGCGCGATAGGGTGAGTTAATCACAAAGCAAATAAATGATAACGCAGTTGAAAAGATGTTAAATACATTAATGAATTGCAGTGCTGAGTATCATCTGTAATCTTTTTTCAGCTGTAAAAGATGTTCTTAGCTGTAAATCACGTTCTGTTGTTTAAATGGGAAGTTTTGCAAACTGCAGCTTTCTGCGTCCTCCCTCTTGCTTTTCAGCAGGACCAAATCCCAGCGCCGTCTGCTCTGGGGGTTTTCGTGAGGGTTTGTGCCTTCACTTTTGGCCTCACTCTAGGAGGTGAAGTCTTTGTTTCTGCTTCGTTATAAAGCACCGACGTTACAAGGCACGCAAGCTGGCTGCATGGACGCTCGCTCTTATTTCCAAGGTAGATCTCTCGCAGGGAGCTGTAGGCGCTGTATGGTTTTAAACTGCATCTGCCGGGGTGGGTGCGATCCTTCTCGCAGCCATGGGGAACTGCCGAGGCGAAGCCGGCATCTGGTCCCCTCCAGGAATGCGGCCGTGCTGCCCGCCTGCTCTCGGAACACCGAAGGCGCTTCCCGATAGCCCGCTCAGGGCTGCTGCCCGCAGGAGCGATACAGGTGGGAGTAGTGATGGAGGCTGGCTGAAGGCTGGCCGTGTGTCCCCATACTTTATTTGCTCTGTATTTTATATGCTCATCCATGCGCTATAGTGTTTTCTGTACGTGTCTTTGCCGTGTGCTTCAGTAGGATTTGATGGTATTTCCTTTTGGAAATTCTTAGGAATTTTCTTTTAAAAATTATCAAGACTACTCATTTCGCTGAGGGGAAAAGCAAGTCTTTTAAAAAAATAAGTGCATCGCTTCTACTGTTTGCCTTATAAAACATAGACAAGTAGTGATTTCTTCTCTTTCTCACACCGTCTTCTGTGACTCTTGTGTAACATCCTAATATTCTTGGAGAATTTACATTGTATTAAAATGTAGTATGAAACCTACCATGACCTTTGAAAACAATACATCCTTTAATGTGGCTTCGGGGAGGGGTTAGCGAGGGAGTAGCCATAAAAATCTTCAGGGTTCAAGATGAGGTTGAGATTTTTGTGAGTGCTTTTGTCGTAGCAGCAACTGTTTGATTTAGTGGCCCCCGCTACAATGGGTTGTGAGAACAAAGCCAGAATATCCCATGTATGAGTTCGTTAAACGTAAGACCCATCAGGAAAATTGGGGAGGGGGGCTTCCTCAGCCCTCTCTCTCTGAAATAAAACATGCGCAAGGTATTTGAAAAAACTTACCAATTGCTTTGTTTCTTAACCTACGTTGTCATGTATGGGTTTTGAAACCGGAGGAATCAGTGAGAGGAGAGGTAGCAGAGCCAGGGAGGAAGGAGGGCTACTTGCTTTAAAATTATTATACTTATTATGTGTTTTGATATTGTAGTGAAATTTCAAGGCTAAGGGAGTTCAGAGCACCCCCAGCGCAAAACTGCTTTAAATTTGCCTGTGATTTACTATTTCTGTAAAGTTCGCTGCGATTCTGCCCCGGCTGTCCCACCGTTCGCCTACACAAGGCGCTTGCATTAAGTAGGGTGAAAAATAGCAAAGGTCAGGAGCCGGCAAACCCGTGGGCTGCAGGGGGAGCGTCTTGGGCCTGGTCACGGTTCCTACAGGGTTTTTTTAAACCTCTGAAACTCTGTGACTTTCTGTAGGTAATTATTTTTCACCTACCAGTGTTGTTTGAGTGGCAGTTTCCAGGGGGTACAGGCACCTCTCTTGACCGGGGAGGTCTGTGTCTTTGTTCGTGGTGTGCGCTGCTGTTCTATGGTGAATTTTAATCTGGAAACGCACCCAATTAACGGTTTCTGCAGGGAGGCATGTGCAGTTATTGTGGCAATGGGGCCATTCACACCACCTCGCTGTCACTAGCGGGGAGATGGGGATGGCGAGGGAAGGATTCTGGTTCCTCCTCGCTTTAATCATCCAGGCTTCCCATGTTTGCCAGGCGACGGCCCTATTCTTCCCACAACAAAAAAGCTGCGCCTGGAAATGAGCCCTCATTTACATCCTCGGCCATCAGCGTGCTCCGGTGCGGAGGGAGCCCCGTGATCCGCCACGGGACGCTGCGGGCTGGGGCGCCGTGATGCTGCAGCAATCCACAGCATCCTCGTCTGCCTTTTGCCCTGTGTGTAAGCTGGTAGTTTCGTGGCTCCCTAATTCCGCCCCAGCCTGCCCAGCCGTGGCACGGCGTGCCCGGCGGCGAGCGTGGCCGTTGCTGCTGACCCCGGGATCTCCCAGCGCCCACGATTTATGGCACTGCTGGTGGGAGCAGGGGGAGGGCCAGGAGTTAAGCTGAGGCTGAGCTAAGCCCTGCAGATAGAGGACTCTTCTGTCCTAGGCTAATCCCCCGGCCCCCTCCCAGCATTTATCAGATAGCTGAAGGTAGAGATTATGCAATTGGTGACTACAAAGTCATGTTTAGCTGCCTCCCTTCAGCGAGATGCTCTGATAGCCCCAGTCCTGATCTGTACCAGCATTCCTCTGCAGTCTTTATTTAAGCACATACCTGAGGTTGTCTGTCCTGTAAAACTGGGAATGTTTTAGTGTGGTGACGACACCATGAACATTTCTTTAGTTAAAGTTTGTGTTTCCTTCATTCATCCCTTTATTTCAAGGTTTTTTAACAATTGCAGTGAAATTTGCAGAAAAGTGCAAATTTGCATGCTGTGCATTAGCAAACCTTTTAACAATTAATACAGATTGGTTATGGTTTCTACTGGGCTTAAACTGGAGAAAGCTGCTTGTAAATAAGAGCAGCTGGTGTAGATTTTTACTTGGCTTGTGTAACTGAAAACTGCTTTCATTTCTGATCCTAATACATTTGGCTCATTTATTTCTATTGCATTTACACATTCTCCAGAAGCAAGAAGCTACACGCTGGTTTGTCAAGTTGCTTAGGCTTTAACGAGATTGGAGAGGACTTCACTGTGACTTCTACCTCCTGCCGCTCCAGAAATCCTGTAGATAAAAACACCTTTGTCTTGAAAACTCCCTGGTCAAACCTAAGTGAGGAAAACCAGGCTCGGTGTTGTCGGGCTGAAGTGAGTTTGAACTAGCTCATATTCAGAACCTGGTGCCATCCTAAGGTTGGGGTTTTTCAAGGTCTGTATCATTTCACCGAGTGATACAGAACGGGAACAACGGGGTGCGGGTAGCCCGCCAGGCACGATGCAGATTTGTGTAGCTGGGCGTCTGCCCGGCCTGAGCTTTCTCGGCAGCTCCCTGCGCGGGACGGTGGGCGCAGGCAGCTGCCGTGCCCCGCTCCGTCCCCTGCGTAAGGCAGCGCTTCAGCCCCTGCCCGCGCCCGGCGCTGTGCCCGGCCTCTTCCCCCCTTCCTGCTCTGGCTGTGCTCTCTTTTTTGGAGTAATCATGTCAGATGGTTTCTCTGTTTTGAATCTGTGCTCTTCTTTTCCTCCATCTTGCTCTTCAATGTTTCTTAATTCTTTCTGTCCCCTATACTGCCTCCTTGTTTTTCTGACCTGGTCTGCCTGTCTGCCTCCCTTCTCTTACTGCCCTCTCCCCACCTCCTGTTATTCATCTTCTCAACCACTTTCCTTTACCCATCGAGACCCGTCATCTCCAACACCATATGACCCTCTGCCACCCATGCTGGAGCATCGCTGTAATTCCCTCGTCACCTGGACAAGTCGCCATTGTGGCCGTCCGGGTGCTGCCTGGAAGGAGCCTTTGTCCCGGCTGAGGTGTAAGGGTGCCATGTGGGTCATTCTCCTCTGCTCCTGCCGCCTGGACCTACGTGAAGGAGCACTGGCCCTCGAGTGCCTTCGCTCCTCCGGTAAGGTCCAAAACACCGCATGGTCTGGGCTGTCCTGCCTCCACCTTCCCAAGGGACAACCCTGACTGCTTTGTGGTGTCTCCCCCAAGCACCGCCACATACTCCTGATTTCCCCATTAATTTGTTTGTAGCTATCGTATGAGCTCCTGCAGCAGAGGAGTTTCTCCTCCGTGTTTTGAGCAGTTGGGCCATAGAGGAATAACTTCCTACACAGCACAGCCTGCATCCGCAGGGCGGGTCCTGGAAAGCATATGCACGTCTTGGGTCTCCTAAGCAGCTTGCCTTTAACTAAATACGATAAATATATGTATCACACAAACTCCGGAGGGAAAGGACTGAGACACTGAAGTCAAACTGTGGGTGCCTGAGGCTCGCGTGGAAAACCACGTGCAGCATCCGTCCCCAGGGAGCTATAGAGAACCGTTGCCACCTCCCGGGTTCTGCTTTAGCTGTGGGTATTTCTGCCTGTTAGAGATTGCACGGTTGTGTGTTCAAGCCAAGAAATACCGGAAATAATCTGGTTTAACCAGCATCCTTCGGAAACGCGCGACTGAGTCAAAGACAGAAGTGTGGTTCCTCGAGTCGCGTTGCTCCAAACCAAAGCGACATCCTCTCTGTTCCTCGGTGCCTCTACCTTGCTCGGCCAGTGTGATCTAGTCATCTGGGTAATGATTATTTGACATTTGGCAAAGCAACCCCATGACGTATACTGCAGATTTGTGCATACCCCTGAAGGCACTTGCATAGCGCCCATCTTTGAAGTGCAGCTGTGTTTGTGACTATTGGTATATTAACGGGTTAAAACACTGAGGCGGGGGAAGGCAGATTGGCCTGGCATGCGAGGGGTTAAGCTGTTTGGCTGTGCTAAACATCTGCTACAAGAAAAGCTTCTGGTGCAACTTGCTGGCATTATTTTAAGTGTAGATGACGATGTGAAGCAAGGTTTAGGCCTCCCTATGCAGATGCAAGGTAATGAGGATCCATCTGGGTTAGCTGCCTCGGTCTCTTCAGCCATCATTTACTTTTTCCTTTCCATTTGACATCGCTGTCTACGGAAATCACTGCCCGCTCATAGGTTCTCGCTGAGCTGCGCGTCGCCCCTGCTCTGTCTCAGAGGCAATGTTGGAGTCTTATACTGAATTTAATGTGACAGCTCCTGTTGTTGGGAGTGCTGCAATTTGCATTTTTAGCCATGCGAAGGCCTTCCAAGGATTTGGAAAAGGAACAGTAAAATCACGTCATTGTGGCTTAGCCCTACCATCGTTTCTGTAATAATGAACAACGTAACTCACTTGAGTTCTGGGCAGTGACTGCTGTGAGGCTTTTGCTGGTGCTGCTGGAGCTGCAGGAGGAAGCGAGGAGGTGGCCGGATCCCTCTGCCTGCCCCCGGGAATACGCAAGGTGTGACAGTGTTTCGCATTCATTGGTGTCCACCCAGCACGATTTCTGTATTTGCACACCCTGGTCTGTGCAGTTGATGCAGGGCACTTCAGACCCTTTTCCCCGTCAGGGTTTCCGTTCCTCTCTGTTACCAACAGCACAAAGTTCGATGGAGGCTGCTGGGGAGAGCTGCGCTCTCAGCCCCGCTCCAAGGGTCCTGTCCCGGCGCTGGGAAAGTGAAAGATGGAGCCTCCCCTTGCAGCCATGCTGCTCTCCAGCACTGCGTGATGGATCCGCACGAGCCTGGCAGCCGGCTGCCTCTTTGTCGGACGACGTTAGAGAAACTCAAGGGTTTTCCTGCTGTGTGCCCACGGTGGGTTGCTGGCACCACTGGGCACCGAGAGGGGCATTCAGAGAAAAACCTGAAAATTGGGAATAAAATAAAGTTCTGGGGCAGCGCAACATGCTTGTGCCATGCTGATGAGAAAACATCATCCGTTTGTTTGCTCTCCCCTCTGTTCTTCGCTAAGGGAATATGTAAGGTGGTGCTGGGGAAGCTGCTTGGGGACTCGTTTGGCCCCCAGGTGATGGGTTTGACCTCCTGCCCAGGGAGGGAGGAGACCCTGTTTCACGGCAAAGGCAGGCACTGCAGCACTGTGGCCTCCTACCGCTGTAACGTGTGCTCTTCGTGATCTAAACGGCACTTCGTTTCCCAAACTGCTTTCATTTCTGATAAATTATGTGACTAAGGGCATTTCTGAGAGGTTGTTTTTTAAACAAACTTCAGGTTTACTTTACTTCATTCTTCTTGCCACTGTTGAGAATTTTGAGACTTAATGTCCTGTGAATATGTTGCATTGAAATGACTTTATTGGTGGTTGAGGAACTGGATTTGTGGCAGGCCTGTGAAGCTCCAGAGCTGGAGGCAAACCCCTCTGCACACCTTGCTGTGCTGACCGAGTAAGGGCAGTGAGGAGCCTGGCGCCGGCGGCACCTCTGGCCGGGCTGTGCCGCGCTGCCGAGATTGGCGTTTCTGGGTGAGCACCTGTGCCATGCTCTGCTTTGCAGACATCTGTCTGGGCAGGCCACGGGATGCTGAGACTTTCCCAGTGCCCTCGGGAGAGTTTCTGATTGCTCAGTGAAGCTGTTTTGTTGACCACAAAACCTTTCATCTTCTCTTCCAGATGAGCGGGTGGATCAGCGAACCTGCCTGATCTGCGGGGACAGAGCTACGGGGCTGCACTATGGGATCATCTCCTGCGAGGGCTGCAAGGGGTTCTTCAAAAGGAGCATCTGCAACAAGCGGGTTTACAGATGCAGTCGAGACAAGAACTGCGTCATGTCACGCAAACAGCGCAACAGATGCCAGTACTGCCGGCTGCTCAAATGCCTCCAGATGGGGATGAACCGAAAAGGTAAAGAACACTGGGCTTTTTACTGGTGGAAGTACAGTTTGGGGCCAGTGTTAGCAATGCGTGTTACCCTTCCTCAGCTGCCATTTTGTATATTGCAATTTTGCCTCTGAAATTCGTGATAAGAAAAAGTGAAAATTCAGCAAAATTAGGCATGAATTAAAAATTCTTCCTGAACTACTTCATTGCTGTATTGGAGGAAAAATCTGTATCAACTGAAAGTACGTATAAATATTTGGAGAACTGATCGCTGTGATCCCTTTTTTCAGGGAGAGTAACAGTTTGTTACTGTCCTTCCTGACAGATCTGTCCTTGCATTTACCCTGTGCAAAGTGGTTACTATTCCTGTGCTTCAATATACTAATGTGGCAAAAGTGAATGCATTTAAATAGGCTTTTAAAATCCCAAGAGATCTGAGTCAGACTTTGCCTGTTCGTTGTTGTGGGAGCTTAGACCTGCAGTTGCTGTCCAGTGATAAGGTGTGAGGGTCTTCACTTACCGCCCGTCTGTGGTTGATGACGAGCAGCTCCCGGCAGCGGCGTGTGGAGCTGGGGAATGCTGAAGGTGGTTTTGCTGGGTACGAGGTCACTGAGGAGACAAGTGAGATCTGGGTTAGGGACAGTCACCCCTTAGTCCCCACGTGTGCAGAGGTGATGAAATGCTACGGTTTCATCTTCAGGACAGAAAATCTTAAGTAGCTCAGAACTTAATAATAAAAAATAGACTGGGATTTATTTTGGTGTCCTGTCTCTACTCTTCACTCTAATCTTTTGATTTTCTAATCTCTGGAAATGTTGTTACCAATGTGCATAATGGTTAATAATTATTAATGGTTTAATGGCGACAGACAGAGGGGTCTGAGCGGAAGCGGGTGCTGCTGTAGCACAGGGGCTTCTCAGGCTCCCTCCTGGACGTGCAGGTGGGCTGGCAGGAGGGACCCCTTCATGGCTGCCAAACAGAAGTGCCATCTCATGTTTTTTAAATGTAGCTATTGATGCCTTTAGTGTCATTGTTCATATGAAAGCTGCCTGTCAAAAGCACTAAAACTTCCATAAATTTACCGCAAATCCACCAGGATCTTCCTTAGAAAATGTATCTCGGGGCTCAGATGGAAAGCTTATCTCCTGACTGCTTTGATTACAAATTATCTTTGGGCGTTTCATTTGATGGGGAAGGTAGTTCCTGGAGAGCTTTTAACTGAAGAGTGTAGTTCTGGGTGAGCAGAAGCGCTGGCTGGGTTCATTTATTTTGTCTGTAGTGTGAGCTGCTCAGTGCTTGTCATCGGGATTTTATAAATCAGGGTAAGTTATTTACATTTTCTAAGCTCTCTCCTCCGGCTCTGTGCGGTCGGCCGAGCCCCCCGGCACGGCAGCCAGCCCCTCGGAGGCCACCGACCCACTGCCCGCCCGGTGCCGGGCTGTCTGCCTGCTCCTGATGCCCTGTCTCTTGCCTGCCCGCCTCCTGCCTGCATGCTGCCTGCCCGCCTCCTGCCTGCAGCCTCCTGCCTGCAGCCTGCTGGTGGGCCCTGGCAGCGCTGGCCTTGCCGGTGCAGGCAGCACACGCTCCGGCGGGCACGGCTCACCCGCGGGGGCGGAGCGCCACCTGCCGACTCGCTGCCTGCTGCTGCTGCTGCCTGCTGCCTGCCTGCTCGCTGCTGCCTGCCTGCTCGCTGCCTGCTGCCTGCCTGCTCGCTGCTGCCTGCTCTTGCTGCCTGCCTGCTTGCTGCTGCTGCCTGCTCGCTGCTGCCTGCTGCTGCTGCTGCCTGCCCGCTGCCCACTGCTGCCTGCCCACTGCTGCCTGCCCGCTGCCTGCTTGCCGCCTGCCCGCTGCTGCCGGCTCGCTGCTGCCTGCCCACTGCCCGCCCTTCCGGTGGTTCTCTTGTTTTCGAGCTGCCTGCAGCGGGTCCAGCAGCGCTTTCAGCAGGGACTGGTGCAGGTGTCGGGGGTTTCAGCTACATGTAAACAGTTAAACCCCCAAAACACAAAATGCAGTTTGTGTGGAAGGAGGACAGGGTTCAGGAGGACCTTGCCCCTCACACATCATGCCCTAGGAGGTTCCTAGCATAAACCCTTCCATGGCTCTCTGTTACCCTCTCTTCTTTGAGAGGTACAGGCATGCCCACCTTACAAAACTGCTGCTTAAACAGGTGTGGGGCCCAGTTGTTACAGCTTTGTTCTTTTTCATTTGTTTGTCTTTTTTTCCCTGACAGGTGCTAGGTTAAGGAGCATTTTCTTCAGTATTTTCATGACATGGTGCCCAAATTATTGCATAATTGTGTTGCAGTTACTTCATGACTAGGTCTAAATATAGTTATTTTTTAATTCAGACAAGGCGTAGAGCTTAGCATTTGAAGGAGAATCTTTGAGGAGACTTTGACTGCTGTGCAGCCCTGTACCAAGACAGCTCTTCTGGAGAGTGTGCGAGTGTGAGAACCACCCAGGTCTCCTGAAGCCTTTTTTGATGGACTACCAGGAAAAACATTACTACATTATGTTGCAGACCTTGCTGGTTGCATAAGCTAGCCAAGACTTCCAAAAATCCCATTTAAGTGGGGCATCTTGAATGTACTGGGAGACAGTGAAGTTCAAAATCCAAGCTGTAAGCAACAGGGAATGGTGCTGATCCACAAAGTCTGAGCTTTGCAGCCAAACGTGTGTTTGTTTTTGCTGATACTCAAGTCCAGTATTGCAGCAGATACGAAGTACTGCCGAGCACCTCCCAGGTGTTGGGGTTTTCTTCCATGTAGGCTAGGAAGAGTTGTAAGAGTTCACAAGAATAAACAAAGTCAGTTTGCATCCTGTAATTCTTGCTGTCGGATGCTGTGCCTGCAGGGATGCTGTGTCTGCAGGGTCTGGCAAGGCAGTCTGGAGAGCATCAAACCACAGGCCAGCAGAGAACTGCTGGAGTGCTGGTACTGGTGTCAGGAGTAACGGGATTCATTTAACCTCTGGTTGTTGAAAAATATCCCCAGTCTTAAAGATAATATGCATGAACTTGCGTAATGCCTTGGGTAGAGCTCTGGTTTAAATGGCACCCACTGCTACAGGGACCTGCACACCCAAACTGCAAACTCCTCTTAGCACACGGGGGTTAAAGGTTTTACCAGGGGCATTTGAGTTCAGAGTGCGGGAGTTTCCAGTTTCTGCAGTGGCTGGCTATCTTTGCCAATTTGAAAGGCAGCTCATCAGACCAGTTCAGCAGGGAAGGCAGCTCTGCTGGAGCTGGAGGATAGAGCTACAGCCCTGCTTGCGGGCAAGGCAGAGGGCCATGGGAGAGTGAAGACCAGCCTGGTGAGGACCAGTGTCATCTCCATGGTTAAGAACTGTAAACCCTGCAGAGGTTTGCATCATCTGTAAGGTGACGTGGACATAGAAAAGGAAGATGTAAGCTAACATCTGCTACAGTTACACTTTGAATTCAAAAGACCAAGACAATTTATGTCCCTGGCTCTTAATGGAATTAGCCGAGAAACTTTCTGAATCACAATTAGCAATAAAATATCTCGGAAAGCTAGAGAAACTCCCCCCAAACTGAAGAACTGTTACTGTAGTTCCATTAAGTTAAAAAAAAACTAAAGAGAGTAACAGAGAGCTAACCGTGATGGCTTAGTTTTACATCAGCCACATTTTTTCTAATGACAAACCAATGGTTTTTTGAAAGAGCTTTCACAGAAAATAAACAGCCTTGTTTGTTAAAATGCGCTTGTTGTCTTGCTATAGCTTAAAAAATTTGTGTGATGTAAAAGATAACCATAATTGTTTTATGTCCTGTGTTTGTGGCTTCTCCAGTGTGCTTAAATGAACGCTGTCTGGCATTTCAGATAAAAATACTTGCTGTTCTATGGAGGTGATAGGGTTTGCATTAGAGGGATTAAAACTGTATTGCTGATCTCATAACGCGTCATCGTAAGGTGCCACAGGGACCACTGTGCTGCTGGTCGCGGGCTGGCGGAGCTGTAAATCATCAGGACAGTTTTGCGTAGTGATTTGCATTGCTTGACTAGGTGGTTATGATTCAGGAAAATGCCATTTACGTCCAAGTGCGTGCACAGCTCTGCCTAGCTACAATTGCCTTGGGTGAACCCGCGTGTGTAATCCCTGAATTACAAGTGCAGCACCGAGGCAGGCAGGGATGATTTGAGCTGAGGGTATCTAAAATCAAACAGCAGTGTGGCTTTTTGGGTGCAGAGATTTTTTCCTTAAATTTTGTGCCATTTTCTGCTTCGGGACGGCCTCCTGCAGCCCCGTGTGCCGAGCAGGGTGAGGCCGGCCGGCAGCAGCAAGGTCACCGTGCAGCTGGGGAGAGCCTCCTGCCAAGTCTGGCCAGGTCGTGGTGGGAAAGAGAATGGGACCTGATAAACAGGGGGGACCCGGCCCAGGAGAGGAGGCGCACGAGGAGCAGAGTTGGTGTTTGAATGCTGTCAGCTTCTGCAGAGCTGCTTTGCCAATAGAGAGAAAAGCAGGGGCAAGAGGAATGTAGAGAAGCAGCTTCAGGATAATCTCCTTAACTGGACTTCACTGAAGCTCCCTGGAAATTGTTTAAAGAGCCTTAAAAATGCAGCTGCTGTATTGAGAAACTAGGCTGCCCTTCCAAAATGAAACTGCGTAGCTCGGTCTAGTAACTTGAATTTTAGACAACAGCTTTGCTTGCAACCGGCTGGGTGAAACATCTCCCCTCCATTTTGCGTGGTAGCTGTAGGAGACCTGATGCTCTGAAGTGACGGCGGTGTTACGAGTTACCACTGAAGTGCTTTATCTCTGTGTTGTTGGCAGCACCGGTTGGTGTCTCTTCAGGTGGTTCACAGGGCTGTGGGCAGTGGAGTTAGACATGCCGGTGTTCACATTTCATTTTCTAGCAGTCGTGGGCATTTCTTGGGTTATTTCCAGGGGTGCAGTAGGGTTGCTTTCCATGTGCCGCTTCTCAAATTATTCTGGAATTGAATTGTGATAAAGGACTTGCTATTCTTTCATTACCTGTCATTCAAGGATCACATGAAGAAACTGAACTCCCTGAGTAATGCTTGTAGCCCCATTGATGTGTGTGTGCCCTTTGGGGTGAGGATCATGGTGTGTACTGCTCGAGGTCTCCAGTGCCCTGGAAAGCACTGGAGGTGTCTTTGTAAACTGCTTTGATGAGCAAAATGAATCTTTTAAGATACAAATATTTTTTTTCAAAATAGTAGCTAGATTCTTATGTATTTCTGGAATACCGAACAGTAGTGTTCCTCACCAAGGTTTGGTTGTTTTCTTTCAGCAATCAGAGAGGATGGCATGCCAGGAGGCCGAAACAAAAGCATCGGACCTGTCCAGGTGAGCATATCCGGCCCTTTCTCCATGGTTCCCTTCACATTTTGCTCTCTTGGTCTTGGCACACACCTCGTGGGTGGTGAGCTCGGACTGTGGCAGCAGCTTGGCGTGGGATGGGGCTGGGTTTGGCTGAGCCTTTCTCAGTGCTGCCCATTCCTCCTGCTGGCATAGCAGGGCTTTGACTCTCCACTAGTGTTAGAAATACCTGTCATGAACAGTAGATTTGTAAATAAAGCTCGGTGCTTGCTTGTCCCCGGAGGGGACATGGCGCAGTCCCAGGCTGCCTATGTGAATTCACGGGCAGTCTGTGGCCATCACGGCACTCTGTCCTTTGTGAGCCACACAAGGACGTCCGTCCCTCCGCAGCTCCCAGTAAATCTCACGGACTGCCTGCTGCAATTCCTTCAGTTGTTGCAAGCGGAGCACCCAGTAAATGTCTCACTGATTGATGGCACAGCTTGTCTGGAGACGTCTTGTAAAGCGCGAGGTAATTCAGCACAACAGCTTGTACTGCACGCGTGAGAAATGATGGTCATTTCCAGCTCGCTTCGAGAAAAGCAGTCTTTTAAAAGTTTACTATTTATTTTAATAAAACAGAAATAACACTGAAAGCATTTTCTATGACTCTCTGTGCCTATGAAGAGACTACTTGCCCCAGTCCAAAACCAAACCATGGGAAGCCAAGCACCCAGATGCCCTCACCTCAGTAAGGTCCTCCATAGTGAACTGAGAAAAAGGCAAGAATGAGAACGTGCAGCCATGCCCATGGTCAGCATCAGAGAGAGCCTGGTTCAAATAATAGCAAAAATCTCTGTAATGATAGAACATTTTCTGCTGTTTGCAAACATCATATTTGTAACAGCATCAGTTATTGATTCTTAAAGCCTGTGTGGGTCTATCAAGGAAGAACAAACATTTAATTTCTGGCCAGGTAACAATTTTTACCGCCTCTCTGGGCAATGTAGCTGTAGTAAAAAAGTAGCCTTTGCTAGCCAGAGTGGGCCCTTGCTCATCTTGAGAGTTGTGTGATCAGTCAACGTTGGACCATAGGTTATGCCATCAACTCCATTTCCTAGGGTGAGACTATCTAGCTATTGCACTCTTCAGATTCGGTACCTGGGTGAGCCTACCAAGTTTTTCTGACAATTCTGCAAGACTGGAATGAGCTGTCTAAGCAATGTTTGGCTCTTGAAAATTATGTTCAGAGTTCACTGCACTTTCTTGCAGCTTGTTAACTCGAGGTCTTTCTGTATTTTGTGCCAGCCTCACTAAGGGACATGCACAGAATTAAAAAAACAAAGCCCAGAAACTTTCATGTTCCTTTTTCCCCACTACTGATGCGACATTTCTCCAGGAGCATACCCAGCTCTTTCTTGAAATTTTATACTTCAGTGAACTGCATCTCCCTTATGAGGACAGGCTGCGAGACCTGGGTTTGTTCAGCCTGGAGGAGAGAAGGCTGAGGGGGGATCTTGTCAATGCTTATAAATACCTGAAGGGCGGGTGTCAAGAGGATGGGGCCGGACTCTTTTCAGCGGTGCCCAACGGCAGGCCAAGGGGCAACGGGCACAAGTTGGAACACGGGATGTTCCACCTGAACATGAGGAAAAACTTCTTCCCTGTGAGGGTGCCGGAGCAGTGGGACAGGCTGCCCAGAGAGGCTGTGGAGTCTCCTTCCCTGGAGCCATTCAAACCCCGCTGGGACGCGGTGCTGTGCCCCTGCCCTGGGTGTGCCCGCTCGAGCAGGGGGGTCGGACAGGGTGATCTCCAGAGGTCCCTTCCAACCCCCACCATTCTGGGGATTCTGGGATTCTGTGAACTCAATTTTTTTTTTTTTGGTCCATTTAGTCCATTTTAGCTTCATATATATACTTGTTTTAAGTATTAGATACTTGATTACTTCTTCAGGTGCCACCTGGTTCTTATCTGGGGAAAAACAGTGCACAATGATTCTCTGTAAACACTTTCCTGATTAACTTTATATATGTCACCTTGCCTCTCTCAATTCCTTTATCAAACCAGAGCCTATACCTCTGCCAAGTACTGAGTGATGTTCCCAATGAACTGGCCTCAATTACTCCCAGGTTTTTCACTGTGTGACAGCGGCTGATTTACGGCTCGTTGCTGTGTGTATTTGACATCATCTTTTCATGTATCCGTTCCTGTCTGCTGTGTTATCGTCACTTGAATTGTACTGCAGGCACTGGAGGTCACCACGATTAGCTGTAAATAGAATTTTTCATGTATGTTGTTAAACGTAAAGGAAAGATGTGATATCTGCAGGAATGGCGAAGCGTTTCTCCTGGTGCAGGGTGGTTTCAGCTCCGTTGGATGTGGCCGTATGGTCAAGGTGTTCATGTAGCGAGGCTCTGCCTTATTCCTCTTCTGAGCTGACGTAGCCATAACGGTTCTGTATTTGACAGATATCAGAGGAAGAGATTGAGAGAATTATGTCTGGGCAAGAATTTGAGGGAGAGGCCAACATGTCATGGAGCAACAACGGAGACAGTGACCATAGTTCCCCTGGAAATGGAGTTTCTGAGAGCAACCAGCCTTCACCTGTTTCTACTCCATCTTCAAGGTGGGAACGACCCCGGCAGAATTTCGTGTTACAGTACACTTGACCATCTTTCCCTAAGTGATACTTTGGGTCAATGTAGGAGAAATACACTGCGAGTGCATCTTTGTGCAAACTGAGCATACTGCAGATTCTTACAGCTCTAATTGCGTTTTGAGAAGGACAGCACTGCATTGAAAAGAATTGAACTGGGAGGTGAAACACTCATGAGCAAATGAAAAAGAAGGCAACATTGAGTTAAAATTATATTTAAAATAGATCTCTTAATTTGTGTTGGTAGTTTTTTCTGCAGATCGTGGGAACTTGATCACTTCTCACTGTTCATTCTGTATAAGCTGTTTTTTCTCCACTGTGCTCAGATTTTGAAAATAAATGACTCCATTTAGGTTACTAATTGATAGTGTTACATTAACATCAGTTACTGTTAGTGCAGCGTTTGCTTGTAAGCAGGGCAAGAATCTCAGACTTGCGTTCCATTTGCTTTCAGTTGCATCTTAAGCTAGGAGGTATTTGTGTTCACTGGCTGTGCAGAATCTTAATTTACAATCCTAAATTCTGGCCCTTTAAGGAAGCCAGAGTGGAAATGCTTCGTACAGTTGGGTTTCTGTTTTACCCTCTGAATGGCTGCTCAGCAGCAGTTCCCAGATCTCCATTAAATGGAACTAGTGCCGAGCCAGGCTCCACACGAGGCAAGTGTAAAGCGTCTGGTCTGCAGACTGAATTATTTCCAGTGTAGAGTTTAAATACAAAGGCATTTTCCATTCTGGTTTTTTCCTCCCTATTTTTATTAACATTTCTGATGGAGCTGGATGCAATGTTTTAATGAATCAGGTCAAATTTTTGGGGTATATTAAAAAGCTTTTCCTTTTCCAGTAGGTCCGTGGAGTTGAACGGATTCGCTGCACTCAGGGATCAGTATATCGGGACGCCGGTGTCCACGCACTATCAGTACCTCCCGCACCTTTTTAGCTATTCTGCTCACTCGGCTCTGATGCCCCCCCAAACACGCAGCCTGGACCCCCAGTCGCACAGTCTTATCAATCAGTTAGTGTCAGCAGAGGACCTGGAGCCGCTTGGCACACCGATGCTCATTGAGGATGGGTGAGTGTGCGCAGCGTGGTGCAAGAGGCTGCCCAGAGCCACGTGTTCCTGGCTGTCGTTTGGGTCCGGCTGTCCCTGCCTGCACACATGGCTGCAGCTAGTGTGGCAGAGGCTGTTGACAGCGAGGGGGGCGGCTGGTGCGTGCATTCACGGCCCGATTGGCACGGGGAGCGTGTCCCCTGGGAGAAGCTGCAGCTGTAGTGCAAGCAGCAAACCAGACCGTGTCCCATGGGTGGCCTGTGCCCTTGCCTGGGGCTGGAGCTGGCGTGCACAGACCTCGCGTGGGGTTTCAGGCTACATGGCCAGGCTGAGCCTGCGCAGGAGCGCGTACAATGGGTTTCAGCCCTGAGAATGCATTAACTGTACAAATTAAAAATAATAAATTAATTATTAAAAAATAATAAAATAAGCATGGTAGCTGGAAAGAACATGGGTGGAAAAAAGCTGGGTAGTCCGTCCGTTGGTGAGAGCTGCAGGGCTGCCTGTGAGGCTGAGCCGCCCCGTGGCTGGCAGGTTGGGTGCTGGCTGGGTGGGTGACCCCAGTGGTCACAGGGGGCTCCCCTCGCAGCCCCCGGCTTGGCAGGCTGGGTGCTGGCCATCACGGCTCCTGCTACCAGGTGACACCCTGGGCACTGGCATGTTGGGCACTTGAACGCGAATTCCTGTGGCATTTGCCTTGCTTTTCAAGCACCTTGTCAGATGATGTCATTCAGTGTTGTTAATTGTTTTTATGCCTTCATATTAACTGTGCCTGCAGGTACAAAGTGACTCAGGCAGAGCTGTTTGCGTTGTTGTGTCGTCTGGCGGATGAATTGCTTTTCAGGCAGATTGCTTGGATCAAGAAGCTGCCATTCTTCTGCGAACTCTCCATCAAGGACTATACCTGCCTGCTCAGCTCTACGTGGCAGGAGCTGATCCTGCTCTCCTCGCTGACTGTTTACAGCAAGCAGATCTTTGGTGACCTTGCGGATGTCACCTCCAAGTACTCTCCCTCTGATGATGAGCTGCACAGGTGAGACGTCAGGCTGAGCCCATGGGTAAGGGAGCAAGATCTAGGGACGGAGGACCCATGGGGAGGATGGCGGTTGGGCACCCTGTGAGCAACTAACCACCTCTCCTGGGACAGGTCACCTCACCTGCTGCTGTCTTCCTTTTCTATTTTTTAGGGAATGGTTGTTCCAGGCTTAGAAAGTACGCCATGGTTAGTCAGTGTTGAATCAAAAATTCCTTCTGCAGTGCATACTGCTGCATGGTGCTTTTTGAAGTTTGCATAGCAATGCTGTCATCCTCCAGCACAGCCCTACAAACCGCCTTTTTTATGGGGAGAGTAAAACATAGCAGCACTTTGTGTAACCCTGAGATACAGAATGGAAGGTCTTATTTAAAAACCCTTTGGGCCAGTGGAAAGGTTGTTCACGAAGCTGGTTGTCTGTATTATCAAAGCGTTCATTATTAATTGCTATTTCATTGTTTTGATTACATAAATTTAAAGATGTTGCAACTTCACTCTTGTTTTTTCCATAGTATGTGCTATCTGATGCTCTGAGGAACCTGCCTTTCATTTATCATTTTGGTCAGGGTGTTGTTTTTTGCTTTGGGTGTTTTGTTTTGTCGTCTTGGTGCCAGGCAGATCCTCCTTTTGGTAGCAGGCTCACAATCTCACAATATTATGGCTGAATAGGTAGAACTTACGGAAACTGCTGCCCACCCTCCCTTTTAATATCTCCCGGTTTGCGCTCTGGCCTTGCTAGGCTCGGCAATTTTGCAAGAGTCGCCAGGGGATCTAAGTGTCTGATGAGCAGAGATTTAAAATACTGCTGTGGTCCTCAGCCATCGCAGTATCTAACAGTTCTTTGAGGTTCCTTTGTGCGCCTTTTTTGACAACCGGAGGGGCTGCCTGCCTGACGACCACGGTGGAGGAATGGAGGGGCCGAGAGCTGGACCCAGGTGTCTCATTTCCTGGGGCAGGTTCCTCCGCGGCGCTGTTCGGCCTGGCCATTCATCGTGCATCTGGTGCTGCTCCTGCAAGGAACAGTAAGGGTCATAGAAAACCACAATAACACTTGTTCCTGCATTCAGCCGTCCTTTTGTTCCTGCTGTCCTGGTCAGAGCCTCAAAAGAGAAGTGTTCGTTTCATTTTGGGTTTGCGCTAAATACGAGCGAGAGGTAAGAAAACAAGACAAAGAAGGAATCCTTGCCCTTCAGAAACGGGCAGTTCAGAGCTGGTCGCCTCAAAAGTCCTTCAGAGAAGATCTGTGCACATGGATGAAAATAGGTGTTCTTGGCAGTGGAATGTTTCTGTAGTCTCTTCTTCTGATTTAGCTTTTCAGGTATCATTAATTGTCATTATTAAGATGGGAAAATGCACACCAAAAAAGCCATTTAGCATGAAGTGGCATAGATGAGGGTCTCAAACTGCATGGCTCCCTCCCAGTTGTCTTTCTGGTAGTTCAGCCATACCTTGACTCTGCAGGCGGCAGTGGAATAGTTCATGGGTATCAGTCTCCCTGTCCAATGCACTCGTGGAAAAGCTTTTCCCTTCAGATTTGCAAGGGGCTCTTACGGAGAGGTGTCCGACTTGCGGGTTTCCTCTAAGAGCCCGTTTCCTCTGGCGTTGATCAGACATGATTGCAAACCAAAGTTCATTAGATCTCACAGCCAGTTGAAGAAATTTCGCTGAGCTGAGATAGTCTGGCGCTCTGAGGTTAATTTCTGCTCTTATTTAGCAAAGTGAGGGGAGCAATGCTAATGCTTAGGTAGGTGACAAATGAAGGCATAGGATGAGCTACCCAGCCCCTGTGTGTTAATCACTTCTAACAACTGGCTAAGTGTTCTGTGTGCCTCGTAGATCAAATGTTTTCTTTTATTGTGCTGTTTTTCTGGAGATGAATATGAAATGAATAGATTCCTGACCTCCCCCAGCACTCCTGATAGCGCTTCCCTTTCCCCTCCTCCCCAGCTGATCCCGATAACTCCCAGCCAGAAACTTGCCTGGTGTAAACTGCGAGGAAAAGTGTGTGGAGGAGTCAGTCCTCGAGAAGAAATAGGGCTGTGAAAAACAGAACAGCTTTGTTTGAAAGGGGGAGGAAAGTATGCACAGAAAAGTAAGACGGTTCAACTGCAGGAATGAGAGAAGAGCTCTCCTGGATTTATGAAGTGATGAGTGGCTGCTAAAAATGTGCATGCTCTAAAAACAATTAAACCCAACAGACGACTGAGTGGTCTTTGTGCTCATTAACTTCTTGAGCTTTGCAATCTTGCACCTGCAAGATTTTTAACGTCAACTTGAGAGCAAGAAAACTTGTACAACTTTAGATTAGCTGACAAGGCTTTCATCACTTACAATATTACTTTCTTGAAGAAGTGACCTGGAGTTCAGATAGCTTGTTTTCACTTCTCTGGGGTCAAAATCCACCATGCATTTTACAAATAACTTTGAAGTAAACAAACACACATGCCAAAATAAGGTATTATTCAGTGAAAAAGGTTCTATTTTTGTTCTATTCAAAGATGGCTTTCTGGCTGTGCTCTTATTCTTTGTGCTGTACAATGCCAGAGCGCAGCTGAAGCTTCCCTAAACACTTCTGTCCTCCTTTTGAGCATTTTTGCAATATGTGGTTTCTTTGAAACCGGGGATATTGCTGTGAGATGCATTCTGGAGAGGCCATTCTGGTGGTTGGCACATGTGGGATGGTCCCGGAGCATGCCTGCAGGCTCCGGCAGGCTGCCCTCCGGCTCTGCTCCTGCTTGTTGCTTACACTGTGGCTTTTTCGTGGTGCACTTGCGGGGCATCGCTCCTGAAGAAGAAGCCCGGCACCCTCTTCTGCAGGAGGACCTTGTTCTGCACCCGCAACATCTCCATCAGGCAATTTCCCAGGAGATTTTGGGGAGATTTACATTCCCTGTGCACCAGCGTGCCCACTCCTGCCCGTCTGTGTCACTGTCTTCCCTTGGCAAGCATGAACGCTCAGGAGAAATGCGCAGCTTCTTTTCAGCGAACAGTACAAATTCGGAAGTGAGTGTGGGTGTACCTGGTGAGAAGCTCCGGGGCGGGTGTAGGTGGTGGATCCAGATTCCAGGGGAGGATCCCTGACGGTCCACACTAGCAGCGGTGCTTTTCTGGTTGGAATTTGATAGGCGTTTATTAAGTGCAATGAATCCTGCACATCCTATTTGAGGGGGAAAGTTTAGAAGGAAACGGCATGCATTCCTTAAACTGCATGATTCAACCTTAGGCCACAGCCTGCAGTTTCACTCCCTTTAACATTGGTTATTTGTGGTTTTATGCATATTTGTATTTGTGAGAAGGATCCCAGCCTTCCTGCAGTATGTCTCAGCCCAGAAGCTCTCAGCTGAGGAAAATTAACAAACCATAATGAACAAGCAATAAATACAGCTGTGTGAAAGCACAGGCTCTCTGTGAGTCACTCCTGGGAACTTCTGGGAGGTGAGCTTCCTCACCTGTCTGTCAGATAAATGAAGTGTGTGCCACTGTTGTACGTGGGTTGGTGTAATCCCTCAGTGTTTAAAACAAAGCTATTTCCAACGGCACTCTACAGATATGAGAAATTATAGGTACTTTTGCCCTTGGGAATGGACTTTGTTCTGGGAGTTTCTGTGCAGCAGGGTCTGGGGTCTGTGTTCCTGCAGTCCTGTGCCACCAGAGCAGCCCCGCTTGCGTGCTGCTTTGTTCAGCTGGTACGTTGAAATGTGCTGTGCAGAGCCAAAGCCTGGGATTTGCACTGATTCGACAGGCAATGGATAAAATTAATTTATCAGCTTTGTAGAATGGAGGGGTTTGTTTAAAAAAAACCAGCAACTTGGATGTCAGGTGGGGTGGGTTTGTTGCAGAGAGCCAACATTCCTCTGTAATGTGCCGTAAGGCAGCACCAATCCCAGATCTCTCAGGGTGGGGTGCAGGGTGCTGTGCCGCTCTTGGGGACACCTCCAGGCCCCCAAGGATGCGTCAGTGTTCCTGCTGGTGGCCAGTGCAGGATACGTTGAGCTGCTGCAAATGGTGGAAAGCACAAACTGAAGAAGGGTGTGAGGCAGCGAGGGGCGAGAACATGTGAAACACTCCTGGGGGTGGCTTGTCTTCTGAACGGGAGGAAGCACTCCAAGGATTGCTAGAGAGGTGCCTTTATCCTGCAAAAGTATCCATCAGGAGTAAGGTGCAGTGCAGTATAATGTGGCTGTGAGCTGCTTTCTGTCGTGGATAGATGCAGCGCAACACCAGGCAGACGGGGAATGCCTACCAACCCTTGCATCTTGGCCACGGGTGTTTTGCAGGATATTTTCATGTCCTACAAGACAAGTATCACTCCACATTTCTACGAAATCTTATCTCATTCCCCAAACTGCTTAGTTAAACCTCCTGTTGGCCCAGCGAAGTGCGAAGGCACAATCCCCATTGAAATGTGGGAAATACAAGTGTGGAGAGGCAAAGCAGTGTGCCTACAAGCATGCAACAAGTTTTTGCCTGTTCCTGGCCCCATCAAACCTTTTCCTCTGTCAGAGCAGGCTGGAGATGAAATGAATCACCAAGAGATGGTTTTTTGCTGAAATATCTGTAACAGTCAAGTTTGTAACTGAGTAATTTTCCTCCTTACTTATACTTTAATTTAATGGTGCCAGCAGACTTCAAGCAGTTTTGATGACAATTTTTTTTTTAATTCTCTTGCAAGATGTTAAAATCTCTGAAGTTATTTTAATAAGCTTCTTGCCTTTATTGTACGGACTGTGTCCTATATACATTGATGTGTGATCTCTACTTTCCAGATTCAGTGAAGAGGGGATGGAGGTCATGGAGCGGTTGATCTACCTCTTTCGCAAATTTAACCAGTTGAAGGTCAGCAACGAGGAGTACGCGTGTATGAAAGCCATTAACTTCCTAAATCAAGGTGAGTCGACGAAAAGAAGGTATCAGTCCCGCTGGAGAAATTCTCTGAAACAGTCTGAGCAGTCTTTGCTTCCCTGTTGAGAAATGGGAGGAAGGGGTCTGAGACCCACAAAGAAACTCAAGCTCTGAAACCTCTCTGTACGTGTTTGCCATCGTGCAGACCAAACACCATGCACAGTGGGATACCTTTAAAGGGTGAATTTGTAAAACCAATCCTCCCTTTTTTTAGAGCGTTTCTGACTCTAAAATATTTACCTTCAGGATATATACTTAGGTCACCTAGGTGGCTTCCTACTATTTAGATTCTATACCTAATACTAGCTCTTTAAAGTGAAAAGTAATCGTGGATGAAGTATTTATATGCAGGCAATAAATTCTGCCTGAGAAGGGACTGAATCCTCCAGGTGATGAACCAGCCCATTAAAGCTGGCAGTCCAGTCTGTTGCAAGACCCTAGACATTTCAAAATCCACGCAGAGTAATTCTTCAACATTTGAGATGATCCTGGTCATTTCCTAACAACTGTAGTGGGCTGAAGTAGTTTGGAATAGATTGGTTTTGTTCCTCAGTAGTGATTGTCCCTGTCTCCGCTCCTGAACGTTGTCTCAATCCACTGCTTGTGGATCCCCTTTCCCGGTCGTTTGTGGTGCTGCATCTGTGGGGCCTCGCGGGACATTTTTTCACGTTGTAAATGAAGACAACTGTTGAGAGGCAAATGCTTAATGGATGGTGTTCAGCTGTAATTTTGGAAATAAATGTCCCCAAAGTCTTTTGTACTGTGAAAGATAGTTGCAGTCTGTAAAAATGTGCTGCCGGCGCTCTCCTCCCCCACTCATTTCCAGCAGGAGATAGTGCTGACGCTTCAATCTGTGCCGGGCTGAGGTTCCGGTTTGCTTCCCTGGGCAGTTTCCTGACACTGGATAATGCACTTCTCGAGCTGTCTCCATTGTTTTCCAAAATGTATTTTCATTAACTTCCTGTCTTCTTTTATTTTTAGTTGAAGTTTGCAATTTTTTATGTGAAATACCTGAGAATTATTTTTAAAAGTCAGCTTTTGGGCGGTAGATAAATGCCTCTTCCGTCAGATGGTCTTACAATACCGAGCCTGCACTGAGGGTCTGCAGCTTCCTTGCTCCACCGCGCTGGATCCTTCCCAGGACCCCCAGCAGCGTGCCGATGCCGTTGATCACGCCGAGCGGTGGCAGTGGGACTTCCTGCCAGTTTGATAGCTTGGAAATGTCCATTTTTCCTTTGTGTACGTTGCCTGACATTGGCAAAGCTAAATTTAAAAATAAGAACTTGACAAGTTTATAAAGCTCATATGACATAATTCATAAGCAGATGGGGAGAAATATGATGATACCTTGAATTATAGAGTTGAGCGCTTTCCTCAGCCAAGATGATATAGCTAAAATCAACATGTTTCTGTCTGAGGAAGTATTACGCTGAATCCGCTGTGAGGACTAAACCTTGACATACAGCTGCTTTACACCAGGCAGGCGGGGATTTAAGGTTGCTGGAGCTGTTATCTCTGTTGAGCTCTGTAGATGAGCAGCTTAGGACATTAGCTGTTCTCATCCTGGTCTTCCATGGAAGGAAATCCTGTACCCAGACACGCGTGTAAAGACGCATCCGCGATGCAGGCACGCCAGGAGGGGAGACGGGAATTTTAATATTTGTCTAACGGGGCACTTGGAGCCAGTCCCTGAGCAGGGACCCAGCTTAGAGTTTTAGCAATCAGTCTGTCTTCCCTGAAGAAATGACAATAAGTGTGAGGCTGCTGCTCTTCTAAGATGTTTTCGTCATGTTTTCATTACTCTAATCATATTCGCTTTCAGACATCAGGGGTCTGACTAACGCATCCCAACTGGAGCAGCTGAATAAGCGGTATTGGTATGTTTGCCAGGACTTCACAGAGTACAAATACCCACACCAGCCAAACCGTTTTCCGGATTTAATGATGTGTTTGCCAGAGATACGATATATTGCAGGTATCTTTTTTAGCTCTTCTCCCACTGGGATCATGTGCAAGTTCTGAAATTTGCTTTTAAAAGAAAATTAATTTATAACAGCGAAATTCTTGTTGACTTTGGTGGAGGATATTTGTGTGGGACCTTTTTCTATTGAAGCTTCTCCCCCACCTTTAAGCTGATCCCCCATCACCGCTAGCTCACCCAGCCAGACTGGCTCTTTGCAAGCTGTCCCTGTGACGCTGGCGGATGCGGCGTTATGTCCCGCTCCCGAGTCCCCTCCTCCCAAGAAGACATGCCTTGCTCTGACCTGTCGCCCTTTAAGTACTTCGGTCAGGTTCTCGTTTTATTTTCTTCCTTTCAGTCCCATCTCAGAGGCGTTTTGTCTCAAAGGAGTGTAATCCTGGTTTGAGTAGTTATCTCGTAAGAAGTAGAGAGGTGTCTGAAATGCCACTTAATTAAGGAGCAGATGATAAGCAGAGCAGCAGGCAGATCTGCAGTGTAACCCCCAGGTTTCAGCTCGTCTGGACCTCTGAAATCCGCAGGTGAACTTCCAAATGCAGTTGTGTCACTAATTAGACCTACAAGGTCTGGTGTTACTAAAACATTGTTCCTGAATGTTATGGCAAAGGGAGATACTTGCCTCCCTGTGTCAAGGCTCTGTATGCTTCATCCTACTCCACTGTAACAAACTAGATAATAATCACAGAGTAGCTCTTGTAATTTACTCATTGAGATCAACAAGGGAGTTTGAGGAGAGACGGGATTTAGTCTTTCCCAGTTTCTATAAATACTACTCCATTGTGGAGAAATCATTTTGATCCGACTTTGCCCATTTATTTAGCTTTCAGTTCAGTAAATAATAAATCCTGTTGTGTCCAAATGAATATCAAATGTCTAATGTAGCAGTAGGATGATTAACTGTTTCTCTGAGAGGTTCAAGGTAAAACCATCTCCAGCATTGCTGGCTTAGGTGTCTCTGAAATCTGATTCAGAAGTGGCTGCTAATTCTGGTTTGTTTTTTTTTTTTTCTTACCAGGAAAAATGGTGAATGTCCCCCTGGAGCAGCTGCCTCTCCTTTTTAAGGCTGTTCTACATTCCTGCAAGACGAGCGTGAGCAAAGAGTAAGCCCAGCTCAGCCGGGCCAGTGCCTTACGCTGTGCCTCAGGCAGGGAGCTGGCTCACCTCGGGAGAGGGGCAAACGTGATCCAGGCAGGAGATGGGGCAGTGGGCGTCCCTGCCTTTGTAGCAAGAATCTTTTTTGTTTGTTTTTGTTTTTTTACTCTTTTTCCTATATATTTATTTCACGACAGAGTTGAATGTATGATCTTCAACACGATGCACATGGTTCTGTATGAATGCAGCAGATGCATTCTCCAGCGGTTTACAGAATGTGAAGATGTTTAATGTTACAGTGTTTGTTAGGGTTAGTTCTTTTGTATTTTGGGGGCTGGGGACCGAGATGACTAAGACTACCTCAAGGAGAAGATGCTGTTCGCGCACTGCTCTTTCCATGATTTGTATCCAAAAGTGTTTGTCATAGAGAGCAAACGGCCTCACCGCATCGACAGAGCTGTTAGTATTCCAAATGGACGATTTTGGAGAAGTGGGCGTTAGAGAAGTGCCAAGCTTTTTTTCTTTAAATATAGTAATAATTTAAAAAAAGGCAAGGAGTGGAGAAGAAGGAAGAGTCTGTCTAGCCAGTTGGTTTCTTTTCCCCTGGCAGTTTTCAGGTGCAGGTGGTAGCTCCTGCGGTTTCCTTGAGTCCTGCCCCAGCGGGATTGTAGCGCTCCCGAGCTGCGAGGGGCTCGCTGCTCCCGTCCCCTCCTGGGAGCGGCAAGAGTGGGCTCTGCCCCCAGCCCCAGCCTGACCAGCTGGCCTCTCGCTATTGCTGCACGCCTTTCCATTCGACTGAAATTGGGTTGCTGCAGTTTGTAGCAGGCTCCTGGCATTACACAACGGTACTCTTGTTGCTAGAGAACTGCAAGTAATTTCTCGCCACTTCCTTAACATCCATTTTAGGTTCACAAAAGCAGGAAAAACCTACTTAGAGAAGGGGCAGGATTGCCTCTGTTTCGCATATTCCTCCAAGGTGGTATCTGACTACCGAGGAGGCTTCTGCATTGCAGCAATCCCAGGCAGCCCATTTCTGGGAACAGTTAACGTACCCTGTGGTTAGATGTGACCTGTGTAATGGGGTAGGGGACTCCAGTGTCCTCTGGCATGGCTTTCTCTGCTGGACTCGGGGAATGCATGATCCATAGCCATATCCTGCCAGGACTGTTAGGCTGCTTGTGGAATCCCTTCTTACCAGGAAAAGTGGTATTAATGCAGTACTTGGTAAACTGTTCTGTCCTAGGTGCTGCAAGGCTTGGATTTTCCATCTCGCAACCTCCACACCACTCCACTGCATGGAGAACTGGTTTAATGACAATTGGTTGGCTGCCTAAGTATTTGCTAAGTGCTGGTGTTTATCTAAACTTGGGTATTCTCATAAGTAACCTCATGGTTTCCTGCTCGTGGTGGTGGTGGGGAGGTTGGGTGAGATGCTCTTGTTCTCATCCCCTTCATTAAGAATGAACGTTCGAAGACTCAATCACTCTCCTAGGCAGCCGTGTCGCCCTGGCTGGATTTCCTTCCTTGTGTCCCTAGGTATGAATCTGATGTTTATGTAGCAAGAGGGTTCATCAACAAATGTTTGAATACTGCTTTAAAAATATTTTGGGAAACAACTTCTGTTCCCTCAGGGTAGGAGGGACCAGTTGCTACCTTTTTGTCTTGTCCTGATGACAGCTGTGTGGCACAAAGTGAGTGCCGCTCAGAGGTACTGAAGCTGCTGTGAGATGAATGTGATGGTGAAAGGAGAAAAATCTCGTTCACCAAAGTCGTCTTTCCTTCCCCTTCACCCAGCGGGCACTCCCTCAGTTGCAGCCCAGAGACGCTGTGACCCGCCGGCTTGGCACACCTCTCGGTCAGTCAGCGGCGGTGCCGTGTCCTGGGTGCTGGCCGCTGCGGTCAGACCTCTCCTCAGAGACCCGCTGCTGGCTGACCGCGCACCCACGGCGGCATCGCCTGCTTTGCAGTCCTGCTTGGGCATCTGCCAGCTCCATGGTTGCCCTTTTCTAAAAGTCCACTAGCTGCTCATTTTTCATTATTTAAATAGGATGTTACGGGTAACAGCTGCTGGGCCCAGCAGCAGTTCAGTTTGATAGGGCTTCACAATCCAAAGGTGGTTCTGTAAATCTCATTTACTTTCTGACTGTAAAATGAGACAAGCGCGTATTTCTCAGGAAAGCCTTCTGCATACAGCCTATACCTCAAGTGTAAATGGGAAGATTTTAGTATATCTGTTTGTAAGTTAGAAAGTATTTCTCAGCTTTTAAGTTTAATTTCCAAATAGCTTGATATGATCTTTTTATTACGGGTTATCTTCTGGCCTGCTGTTTTATACACTCAAGGAATTGTTAAAATTGCATAGGAGTAATTTTATTCTTCAGTTACTGAATTATTATAATCTGTTGATGAATAAGAGTTTGTTTTAATTAGTGTACATAAAAGTGGTCATCTTATTGCCAAATACCCAACAAAAATAATCTATTAGGTATTCTGTGTTTATCCAAAACAGACTCCCAAGACTAATGCTGTACCAACAACAACAAAAAACCTAAATTCATTTATGATGATGAATGGACAAGAATTTTCTACTTTCTATTGTATAAAGCAAATGCTACAAAGGTTGATTGGCAGCAGCATCCATTAACAAATAACTCATTTGTTGTAGGGAGTAGAAAAGCCTTACTAAACTGACAAGTAAGGAAGACGCTAATGTACCGAACCAGAACCTAGCTCACTGGACAGTCATTCTTAATATCTTCTGCACCAAGTCCTCTAATGACTTGTATTTTTTAAACAGGGTAAAGTGAATGTGTTGCATTGCAAACTCAGGTATTATGAGAAGGTAGGAGTGTAGCTAGAGATGTAGAGACGTTAGGTCAGTTACTAGATGTATTTGTGAATTTGGTTTGAAGGACACCCTGGAAAGGTTGGAATTTTTGTTCCATTCTTCACGTAACATTCGGTTTACAGGGACTCATATTTTATTTGTGCTTAATGCTAGTAGGGGGAAGTTCATTATCTTTGGTATCTATCTGCTCTTGCTTATCTGACCTTCTGTCATAGAGAAATCAATCAACAATAATAGTCTTTGGTAGAATTTTCTGCCATGACAAGTCAATTTTTATCTCCTATTTGAAAGATAAATTGGCTGACTGACCCCCTCCTCTCCTTCATAGCATTTGTGCAGATGGAAAGCTGAAGAGTTACTTTTAATCCGAACAGAGATTTGGGACATAAATTTGAAGTGCTCAGGCTCACATATTCAGAGGGACTCTGCCGAGGTATCCTAGTTGCTGTTTTACAGCTTGAAGCTCGTCACCCAGTACAGAGACCTGAGCAGAAATTGCTGCTGCCTGCTGATGGGGCTGAGTCCCAGCTCGAGTGGCAAGACCCCAGGACCTGAACAAAAGCTTTTTGAAAGCAACTGGGTTTTCTTCCACTGCCTGCCTTTGGGTCAGGCTTCTGCCCCGTGAGCTGAGCCTTGACCCACTGTGCGTGTCAGTAGCAGGTCCTTGTCCTCGGCACACCTGGCCCCTCGAGAGGGCCAGGGGACGGAGGGACGACCAGGATGCTCAGAGATGCCAGGTACTGATCTAAACTGATGGGCCCTGGGCGTGGCAAAATTGATGCAGCAGGAGGTAACTCTCCAGCTGTTTTGCATACGCTTTAGCTACCTTCTAATTGTTAATAACGCCAGGGCGTTTGTCTTTCTCATCTCACGCCTGCCAGCCGGCAGTGCTGTGCAGAGGCACTGCTTGCCGTGGGTCATCGGGGTGCAGCTCTGGATTTTTCTGTAATTCTTCAATCCTGAGCTTTTGCCGTCTTCCGTCACGCAAAGACCAAAGGGGGAACACGGTGTTTTCAGAGTGATCAGTGCAAAGCGGTCGATCAGATTGCCAGCTGCAGGGCAACCTGCGCTGGCGAGCTGCTGCCCCAGTAACCCCCGTTTTTCTAGAGCTGTGGCTCTTGGAGCGAGCCTGGGAGAGCGAGCAGTGCCAGCAGAGCGAGCAGGGCTCCCAGGCGCTCTGGCGTTTCAGCAGGGCTTGCTGGGGAGGCCTGGGTGGCCGTGCCCCTGCCCCTCCGTTGCCCA
The DNA here is from genome assembly GCA_031468815.1 of Morus bassanus. NCBI lineage: Eukaryota > Metazoa > Chordata > Aves > Suliformes > Sulidae > Morus > Morus bassanus. The sequence goes on from CM062586.1 coordinate 1,488,896, forward strand.
TGCAAAGGCTTGAGCTCCCGTCGAGTGCCACTTGCTGCCCATCCCTCCCTCTGCCGCACACGGCAGGATCTGCCTGCCCTTTGCTCTCCGAGCTTCTGCATAGAACCGCAGCCCCCTTGGGTTAAGGATTTTAAGCCTTGTCCTTCAAACCAACCTTTTAAAAAAAAAAAAAACAAACTTGAATTTCTTTTATCTTTACTACATTTTTAAAAACAAACAAAAAAAAGATTCTCCTGTGAATGTGCTATTTACCGTTCATTCTTTCTTCTTTCTTGGTTTTGATTTGAAGCTCTGAAGCTTGGTGTCTGTGAAAATATTGTTATTTCTGTATTTCTCAGGATAATAAGCGGCAATCATCCCTGCCACATAAAGGGCAGGAGAAAGGGGGAAACTTGGGGAACTAGTTTAAGTATGAAGCTAATTTTTAAGTTGTAGATGATGTGTAAATCAAGGGTAATACATAGGATGTCAGTATCAAGCTGCGGTGTTTCTCTGGGTTCACGGTGTGTTGTTTGCAATACACAGAAGCTCAGGGATAAGTATTTAAAATGTGACCCAGAGAAACCCTAGTTTTGATGTTGCAACAGTTGCTTCTTTCATGACTTGTTCGGAGGACCCATTGAAAGCTGAATAAAGCCCCCATACGGAGATTTTGGGGGAAAAACTTCTGGTTTGGCTTGTGGGAAGTTTGCCTACGGAAGGCTTAGAGGCGGTCTAACGGGAAAAGCATCCCGAAGATGCACGTTGCCATTTGGGCTGTTGCAAGGTGGTGGCAAGGGGAGCTGCAGTTTGCTTTGCTCTCGCACAAGCTGGCGGTTGGGGGTCCGCTCTGCCCGGGGGGGCTTGCGGGGAGAGCGGTGCTGAGCCCGGGGTGGCGCGGGTGTCCGAGGGGCGTTGGGAGAGGCGGGAGGGTCTGGTCAGGGCTGCGGGGAGACCCACCAGCCCCAGAGCTGCCCTGCCTCCTCTCTGCCCCGTGGCACCCAGCCCTCCTCACGAGCACTGCTGGACAGGGAAACGGTGAAGTGTAAAATACCATCGTTTTTGGTAACTTCACGCTTTTGGTGAAGGCACATCAACTCCTAGGGCTGGGAGAAGTTTGTCTGTATTTCCACATTCAGAGTGGTTTGCAAATACCTTATCCTTCTGCCGTTGGTGTTAAATGTGTTTGAGTGCCCATGGAAAAGGGAAAAATGGGAATTTCTCAATGAGGCAGAGGGCCTGGCAGCCAGTCCCAGTGTTCTGTGTTCTGTTGCTTATGAATTGGAGCATTTTAATTTCCAGTCAGTACAACTTTCTCATCATGGGTTGGTAAGGTTGCAGATTCATTCAGACTGCTTGAGAAAGGTACTGACATGTAAACGTAGTTCAGTGACAGCTGCTGGGAGTGTCCAAAAGGCCCCGTCCAGCCCGATGCAGCTGCGGGCAGTGCCAGCAGTGAGCAAGAGTCAGCAACAGGTTGCAGGGCTGAAACCCACCTTCCCGGCAGTCTAACTGGCCAGAATCTGCAAATCTGAGTTTAAACCAGCTGTGCAAAAAGCTGGGGAGGCCAATGCAGGCAGTATCTTCCCCTTAGGAAAAAAAAAAATTAAAAAGAGCTCCTGTGCAGCTGACCTCTAACAAGTCTATGAAAGAAGCAGCATGATTCAGTGGAAGAAATGCCCCCAAGGGCAAAAAGAAACAGAAATTGAAACCAGATGACGATCAACTTTAACAAAGCCTTTTGTGATTCATTGTTTTCTTTCAATTTATAAAATGTCTTGTAATAGTTGATAACATTATTGACTCAATTTCCATAACAAAACTACCTCGTGTGACATCCTGTTTATCATCTCAAAGGGATTGTGTGAAAAACAAAATACTGCCAGTGTTGTTGCCAGTGAAGAACAGGGGGTGCGATGGCTGGAGTTTTGTTTCCCTTCCCATGGGTTGTGGCTTGGTTCCTATTACTGCCACAGCGTCTCAGCCTGGGGGGTGATGGTTTTGACTTCGCATCCCACCGGGCCCCCCAGCCCCCTGGGAAGGCGTTGGGCTGCACACGCCTTGCTCTCGCCCAGCACCGATGTGCCGTGGCGGTGCACCACTGCGGCCACTGCTGCACCGAGCCGCTGTTCACAGCATGGGCAGCGTCCTGCGGCTGCAGCCACGTGTCCCCTCACCGTGAGAGACAGAGGTCTGCGATCCACTGGGGAGGGCTGAGCTCCGGCATCCCTCCCGGTGGAGCGCAGCCCCTGCCTGCAGCCGTGGGGCAGGACGTGGCTCTTGCCCGTTTGGTTTTTGTTGGTGCTCATCAAGCCACAGGCCCAGTTCCAGCTCTGTCCCGGTGCAGATGCGATGCAGAGGCTGCGTTTGTAGCCCTCGTGCGTACGTCCTGGGTGGAAGCATGCTGGGCAGCTCAACGAGGGAGCGGGTCCAGTTTGCTGCCGTGTGCTTGTGTCAGCCCATCGCTGGTTTGTGGGACGTTTCCAAGATGGATTGGTCCCAGTCTTTGGGTCCTTCCATTGATGTTCCAGGTGATGGTTTCTCCCAGTAAAACACTTCATTTTTCCCACGATCCCTTGCGTAAATCAGGGAAGCAGGATGTTGCCTCGGCATGACACACGGTGAACGTTGGCACGCTCGCAGCTGGGGCTGGGGCAGGAGAGCATGTCCGGCCGCTGCCGCTCTCGCCCTGCAGCGCCCGAGGAGGAGTGGGCACCATGCTGCGCCTCTCGGGAGCTGCCTTTCCGTCACTACGCTACGACCAAATGAATGTTTCTGCCGGCACGTCTCAGGCGCGCCGTGACACAGCCGGCCCGCCTCGCGCGGCGGGACCAGCATGGGTCTGTGTCAGCCCGACCTGCCCCTGCTCCGCTGCTCTGCTCTGTGACTTGACTACCTGTGGAAATGTGACCAATAAGTGTTGAACGCATGTTTAGCAAGTGTTAGCTGTATGAACTAATAAATGTGAATTGTTCTGCACCGGTGGTGTCTGCTGTTCACTTGCACCTTCCCCGTTCAGCAGCAGCTCTCCCTCCGTCATCAGGGTGACGGAGCCCAGCGCTGGTCCGGGTGGCAGCCGCAGCGCTGCCCTGCCTGCCCCCGTCCTGCCATGGAGCAGCCGGGGCTGGAATCGTTTGTGGGTCTGGGGAAGGCCTTGGTGCCGTTGGTGTGGCTGGGGGCTCGGGCGGGTGCACGACTCCTGCACTGGGCAGCCGGCAGCGTGGACTGGCGGCGGCCTCTGCTAAGGGCAGGGTCGGCTGGGGGGTCTGCGCCGTGTCGGGGGACCTGAGCAGGAGCAATGCGAGAGTGAAGGTTTGCACAGTCTTCTGGATCCTGCCGTGCAACAGACGTGCAGTGGTCCCCTTCCCCTGCCCAGGCCAAGAGGGGAAGGCAGGAGGACAGGTTTTCTCCATTTGGTCATCGCACCGTTGCAGCCCGGGGTGCCTGCTGTGTTACATGTGGCACGGCCATGCCAACGCTGTCACCCGGGGGGTTCTTTGTCTGTGGGATGACCAGAACGTGCGGTGGTTTGGATGGACAGCCGTGGCCGTGGGTGCAGCAGGAGGAGGGTTTGCACCAGCAGCAGGAGACCCGTGCGGCAACAGCTGCTGCAGGTAGGAAGAATAATCCAAACAAGCAAGCGCACCAGAAATCCTCCAGCAGCGTGCTCTGGAGAGAAACTGCAGAAACCATTTAATGCTCTCTCATGTCACTGAGGTGGGTGCATGTTAAAAGACTAAGAAGCACTTTTGTATTTACATTTCCGCACCTATTAGAGAGCGCACGTTAAGGCCCACTCAGGGAGATGCTGCGCTGCCACAAAGGTGGCTCCAAGTGAGCAGCGACCCCTGCGCTCCACTGCTCCATCTCGTGGGGCTGACGGTGCTTTCTGCATTGCTAAACTCATAAAAATGGAAAGTCTTCCTTTCTAATGCTTAGGAGCTCTTGTGCTTAAAACCGTTTCAGGTTTTTTTTCCCCCCACTTATTTTAATAATGGGAGATTCTATGGCAAAGAAATAGCAGTTAAGTGTCTGCCTTCTGGCCCACAGGGTTGCAGCCCTCCCTGTATTTCTCCTGAGCTGAAGGATTTCGTCACCAACGGAGCTCCTGGGTTTGGACACGGAGCTGCTGGATTGTAATAAGCAGTTTTTGTGTGGGGCAGAGCCTGTCCCCAGCCCCAGGGCAGAGGGGTGTGGGCTGAGAAGCTGCTTTCCTTCATTGGCCAGTTTTGGGGTGTTTTCTTGCCATCACTTGCCCCTTCACTGTGACCCCGGCCACGGGGTAGCCGACCCACGGCTCTGCCGTCCCCTTCGGGAGACTGAGGAGCAGCGCTGCCGGGTCTCTGCCCTCAGCCCCTGTGGTGGGGCTGGTTCCTTAGGCAGGGCGGGTGGATAAAGAGCTCAGTCCTCTGGCCATGCTTATGGGAGAGGCTCGGTGGCTCTGGGTCCTGCATTGAGCAGAGGGGTCCCTGCGAGGGCAGGGCTGTCCTCCTGCAACAGGTTTTTGTGCTTAGGAAATTCCCCAGTATCTGTTCTCCAGAGACAAGCTTGTTCAGGCTCAGAAAGAAGCTTTGGTCTGGGGAGCAGGGGATGGTCAGAAGAGCTGTCTCAAAATTCAGGCCAAGCCAAGGACCTGGTGGAGCAGTGCTCTGCCCTGACCTGGGCCTGTGACAGTCATTTGCAGCCAGGCAAAGCGGTCTTTCCCCCAAGCATTGTGCTTGCAGTAATCCCTCAGCAGATGCAATAAACGTGTTGGACCATAAATCAGCACTGAGCACATTCAGCCTCACCTGACGTCTAGTCCTGAGCTTGCAGCAGGACAGCTCACTTTTGGGAAGGATGCTTCTTCCAGCCGTGCATCATGACCTTGCACTGTCCTGCAGTCCCTGCCTGTTCTCTTCATCGTGGAAGCAGGTGGTGAGCAGAGGGAGGAGAAGTTCAGGAGGGGGAACTGCTCCACCAGCCTGTCTCTAGGTGTTTCTGCAGAAAAGCTCCCTGCTGATGCTGCCCCCAGACCTGCTCCATTTCCCCCAGTGTCTGCAAGGACCTCATGACTGTGCTGCCTCTGCCCCTGCCAGGCTGCTCGCTGCAGGGTAGCCGTCTCCCCCCAGGGTCCCTGCTCCCCTCCACAGCACCGTGCCTACCCCCTCCCCACTCCTTCCAGAGGGTTTATCGCACCCTCGCTTCAATCCTGGCATAAGCCGCGCTGGCCTGCTCCTCTGCCGAGTGCTCTCACGTCTCCTGCTCTATCTATCGTGTTAATTTTTCTTATTTACCGTGGCTCTCCTGCTCCACAGTGCAGCTCAAGCGGCTTTGACACTGCTCCACCCTGGATTTATTCCCTGTAAGGGGGCCCTGAAGGTCAGCAGTGGCAGGGATCCCTGGGAGATGGCAGAGGATGCTTTGTGCACGTGGGGCGATGGGTTTGTCCTCACCTTCAAACCAAGCGAGAGGAGCTGCTGGAGCTGCGCCGGGGTGGCCTCTCCCTTCTTCCCGTGCTGGCCTAAAGGGCTGCCTGGAAAGCAAGGCTGGAGTGGGAAAAGTACCAGCACATTTTAATTTTCAGCTCAGCCTCTACTGACCACTGTATTTTGATTAGAGCTCTGCTTCCTTTTCATCTCGGTGCTCTGGCTGGTGACAACTGCCACAGCCTCGTGCACGCAGTGCAATAGTTTATCACCGAAGGCCAGCCGCTCTATGAATTCAGAGCCAGCGCTGAACAAATCACGCTGTCACTAACGTCAAACTTGTTAACCTGATCTTTGGTGGATCACTAGTGTCAACATTGCATGGGACATACATTATCAGGCCCAAGGACTTTGGGAGATGCGTTTGTCAGGCTGCTCTGTCACAGTCCCACTCTTGACCTTCGCAAAGTAACTTTCAAGGGTAAGCTGCTTTCCTCTTGCAAAGAGTTGCTGTTCCCAGGAGTGTCACCCCACGGCCACCGGCCAGGACAGGGCTGCGAGGTGAGTCTGGGTCACCATGCCTGTGGTGGTGGTGTCAGCCCAGCAATGGGTGAAGGATCTGCTGGGATGGTCCTCCAGGGCTGGGCACGGGCTGGGGAAGGATTTCCATTGATGCCCGTCACCAGCCACATCTCTTCCCTGAACTTCTCCCCATCTTGTCACCAATTGCTCTCATGTCTCTCCTCGTCTCTTGCCCAGTCTCTGTCCCTCTGGAGTTCAAACCTGGAAACCAGTCCATTGTGTGCAGTAGACTGGTGTGTCTCCTTTTACTGGACCATCACGAGTCTCACATCTCGGTTTGCCAAGTGCAGTGCAAGAATTGCTCTCAGTGTTTCTGATGGCGTTGATCACCGCTGCAGAGGTCAAAGGATGGGCCATCACGGCCGGGATGCTAACAGTGTGCTTGAGAGGTGTGTGCTCCCGGTAAGCTCCTGCCCAAGCTCCTGGGGGTGGTTGGGTTTCTTGGTACCTTTGCTCGGGCTGGTGACACCCCCTCCCTGCAGCCCCCTGCGAGATGGAGGGGAGGGGTGCCGTGGTGCTGCGGGGCGGCCTGGGCGCCCTGCACGGGGCTGCGCGGTGGCGGGGCCGGCGGGGTAGGACAGCGCCAGAGCAGACGCGGCTCGTGGCCGGGTGGACCCCGAGGTAGGCGCTGGATTTGAGCTCCACATCGCTGTCCCTGCGGGCCGACCCAGCTAATCAGCTGTGAAAGAGAGAGAGAAAGCTGGAGAGAAATCTTTCTCTCTGCTAACCTCATCACAATAAAGATTCCTGTAAAGAGCTTTTATCCTTGAAGAAAATGAGGCACATAAGAAGGAATAGTAAACAAAAGGCTGTCATTTTGACCCAGGAGTGCTTCATGTTGTTGGCAACTGCCAGGAGGAAACATAAAGAGAGGCTGCATCCAAGTCCCAATTATGCAGAACTATGTGACTGATATGTCAATGAGTCCCCCCGGGAGGAGACCACCAGCGCTTCCCAGCGCTGCCTGCACACCATCTGCACACGCCGCCGTGCGCTGGGCCCGCCCGCGCCCCTGAGCGAAGGCGTGCGTGGCATCGGAAGAATGCGGGGGACAAGGTAATGTCATCAGGAACGCTATCGCCAAAGTCCTCGCCGCGCGCGCATTATCGGCAACGGGCCCCGGAGTCAGGGACTGCGGGCAGCCGGCAGTGCAGGCAGCGAGATCTGGCAAACAGTAGTGCTGACCACACCTGCGGCAGGCACGCTCCGAGAACGTGGTGCAGGCAGGAGGGCTACCCCGCCGCCGATAAGCTGAGTGGATGGAGATAAAATTCGAGAAGGAGATATGCTCTGCTGAGCATCAAGGCTACGCACCAGCAAGGAGCCAAAGCACGGCTGTGGCCCACGGCGGGAGGTGCAGCTCCGCAGGGTCTGGCTGCACCGCAGCTGTGCCGGCCCCACAGCCTGGCTGGGAGGAGATGGGGCAGGGCAGTCACTGGACCAAAAGCCTGGGCTTTGGTGACGGACGTGCTGGTGCTTGGGCCCATGGGGAGCATGAAGAAGGGGCTGTGCCGGTCCCTTGGCCGTGACAATGCTGTGGCAGGGCAGTGACTCTGGGGCCCATTCCCAGCTCTGAATAGCAGCCATCCCTTCCCCAGCACATCCCGGGGGACCCATGCGGCTGGAAGCCCAGGGCCACCCCGTCCCTCCCTCCTGGGTGCTGTGGCCACTGAAATGTCACCCCTGTGACATCCTCCCTGTCCCTAGGGACCTCTGGGGCTGCGCACAGCCTTCAGCATGGGCTCTGTGTGCGCTGGCTGCTCCTGCCTGCGTGGGCACGCGCCGCCCAGGGTATCCAGGGTCCCCACGGGCACCGCTGGTCCCAAGTCCCAGCGCAAACACATGGGGAGGGGAAGGGAGCGGCAGGATGGGCAAGAGGTCGGTGCTGCCGCTGCAAAGGCCTCCGGTGTTGGTGCTGGTGCCCGGCTGGCCACCCATGCTGCAGAGGGGCCTGGGTGTCCCCGGTGCCGGGGCCCCACGCACCCGTCCTGCCAGGAGCTGGCTCTGCCCGGACCCTGTGCAGCCGCTCTGGAGCGTGCCTTCCCAAATCTGCCCTCCTGCCACCGCTGGCCAGGACCTGCCGGGCTGCACCGCGGCCCATGCACTGGCCCTGACCCGGGGCTGCACGCCCGCTGCAGAAGCTGGGCCACGGCCTTGGCAAGGGCCCGTGCAAAGGAAAGTGCCCAAGGCCAGCGGGGACATATTTACCCCTGAAAGCACCTTGCTGCAAAAATAGCAAGTGGCCGGTGTGAGGCTGGGGCTTTCCGGGGGAACAATGCCCGGCGGGAGGAAGCGGCCGCAGCCGCCCCGCAGCTCCGTCCCCGCCTCGCGCGGTGCTGAGCCGCAAGCTGCTGCGTGCCGGCCCAGCAGGGACCTTGAACCTGCCACAGATTTATTTTCTCGACATTGGCATCGCGTCGGAACATCTGGCATGCGGCTGATAATTGCTGGGGATTGGGGCGGAAGCCGCTCTGGGCCTGGAGCTTCTTCCAGAGCTCTGTTTTCATTAGTTTTTCTCCTCTCTTCAGCTGCAGAGCGAGGAAAAAACAAGCAGGGCTGCACAGCTTGCTGCTCCCACTCCTCTCCCCGTGGCCGCAGCAGCAGGGGGCTCCCTGCTCCCCCCGACTCGGCGTGAGTGCACCACGGGGCCCGTCACTGTCGTGCCATGCCAGGACTGCACCCTGGCCGATGCTGAGGAGGGATGAGCCCTTCCCTGACCCCTGAGCCCGGGACTGTGGGTCCTGCCGTGCTGCCCTGGGTGCCAGCACCAGCACAGGGGCTCAGGGCCATGGCAGCCAGCCCCTCCTCGAGGCTGTCGTCACTGCAAGACAAGGCAAAGAGCGGGGCCCTGTGCACAAACACACAGGGAGACGCCGAGGTGATGGATGGCTGGAGTGCGGGGCTGGCGGCGGGAGCAAGTTCCTGCTCCGGTGGGATGGGAGGCGTCGCTTGTGGCCTCTCGCCCCAGTGCCTGGCCTTGCTGCCCTCGTGTTTTCACAGGGCAATTGGAAATCCGAGCCCTGCAGCCAGCACGGTGCCTGTGGGTGAGGATCGTATCCAGCAACGGAGGGTGGGAGAACCCACACGGCAAACACACCTCCACTGCCAGGGGCTTGGTTGCCCCGCCACGTCCCCAGACCAGGGGGACCCACTTCCCTCCAGTGCCATTTCGGCACATGCGGAGCTGCTGGCCGTGGGCGCTGCGAGCTTGCAGGGACCCTGGGCACAGGGCTCCGTGCATGGAGAGCCCCCTCCCACCCTCCCCTGCGGAGGAGACCCCTCAGGGCCAGGGAGGCCCTGGCTGCAGGTCCTGGTGCTGGGTGGGTGCAGTGGGCTCGCACACCTCCCAGAGGCATCCTGCCCCGCGCCTACGGCCCCCTCCCTCCTGCCCCGGGCCGTAAATCAGCGTGGCCGTGGGTGCTGGCGAGCTCGCTGCCGCCCGCCGGTGCCCCCCGCCTCCCTGCGGGGTCTCTCTCCCCGGGCATGTTATCTGCTGTGGGGGTCCCACTTATCTCCGCTGTCACTTTCTAATGCTAGTTTATGGGCAGCGTTTTGTAGCTTAATTATGATGTTTTTCAGCGCGGTCACGTGGCCACAGAAGCCAATAAGGCACCGAAGTGGGTCCATCCCGGCTGAGCCTGGCCCCCGCGGGGAGGAGATTGGCCGGTGTCCTGCTTGGGGCGGCGTGTGCGCAGCCAGAGCCCCGACACCTTCCCGGAGATCGCAGGTCCCATAAATCCCCCATCCCGCTGCGGACGGGACAGTGGTGCCCAGCACCCCACGGAGGCTCCTCGGGCAGCAGATCCTGGCCAGCGGCACGAGTGAGGATCTCCTGCCGAGCCGGCCCCACACGCAGCGGGGCGCGCAGCCGCCTCGTGGTGAGTATGTGGCCATGGGGAGAACCGCGGTCTGCCCGTCCCACCCGTCTCCACCCGCTGCCGCCATTCCCCAGCACGGCAACGGCCGAGGCTGGAGCTGGGGACATGGCAGGGCTTGGCGAGGAAGCGGGAGCCGTGCGTGGGCCTCCACTTCCCGTCCTGTCCCCATCAGCGGGCACGGGGTTGGAGGCTCTGCTCACCACGGGCAGCAGAGCAAGGCCGCGCCGTAGACTTGGCTTGTCGGCCATGCTGCTGCCCAGAAATGACAGATCTGGCTGCCGAGGGGCTCTGGGAGCCCAACCAGTGGTGGCTGGGAATCCCCAGTCACCCCAGTGCTGCATCTTACCCATGGGAGCGCAGGCAGCCCCTGCACCCTGGAGCAGGCGTGGGAGGCAGCTGGGACCACTCGGCATCCAGGGCTGGCTGAGCCCGTGTTCCTTCCCCATCCCATGCTGGCACGCACCGCAGCCCTCGGCTCTGTGTTGCTTTTGTTCCTTGCGGCGTTTGCTCAGCTCTTCTCCCGACCCATGGCCCCTCCTGGGCTCCTCTTCCCGGATGGCAGGTCCCGCTCCGCAGCTGCCCGGCAGCTCCCCCAGGAGCTCACAGCAAGCGCGGGGGCCGTGGCCAAGGGGCTCTGCCGGCGGTGGGAGCGCTCCTTCCCGGCCAAACAGCGGCTGACCCACACCAGGGACTGCTCTGCTGCTATTCTTAGCCTGGGCTCAATTCCTTGTGGCTCTGGAGCGATGCTCCACAGAGCCCGTTTCCTGTTTGCTGCTTTCGCTGCCAGCAGGGCTTCCTACCTGCCTTACCCCTGGGCAGCGGCAGGCATGTGGGGTGAGCTGGGTGGGATGAGCTGTGTGCGATGAGCCGTGTGGGATCAGCTGTGCGGAATGAGGTGTGCAGGATGAGCCGTGAGGGATGAACTGTGTGGGATTAGCTGTGCGGGATGAGCTATGTGGGGCCAGCGGCCACGGCTCCCCTTCACAGGGCGCTGCCGGCAGCGCAGCCCCCAGCTCTGCAGGAGCTCCAGGTGCCCGCGGCCTCGGGGCCCCCCTACCACTGCCCTCCCTGCGGCTCCCGTGGGTATCAAACTGCCTCAAATGAGAGCTCCCTGCCTAGGAGCCGTGCAGGCAGCAGGCTCCTGCCCACGCTGGGACAGGCTGCACCTCTGCACCAGCCATGAAGGGTCTCCTGACCGAGCGGGTCGGCCCCGATGGGACTGGTTGAGCTGCAGTGCCCAGCTCAGAGCCAGAGCCTCGAGCTCCCCGTGTCCAAGTGCCTGGGCTGCGGCATGTGGCCAGCTGGCCTGGGAGTGTCCCGATGAGCAGGACGTGCCGGGAGCGTGGGTGCTCCTGTGCCGGTCTGCTGGTGTCATGGAACATTTCATTAAGAATCCCTGAATGTGAAGCAATGAATTAAATACTGGCGGTGAACGACCGCTGCCTGACAGGCACACCAGGATACTGTTGGCAGTGGCTGCTCCATGCGGGGTTGCTAGCACTAGGTCCCAACTGTCACCTCGTTAGTAGTGGTCCCAGAGGAGGTGTCAGGAGGTGCCACACACCCCGGTGCTCCTCACGCAGCTTTTCCCGGGCTCTGTGAGCAGCTTCCCACCGCCGGCTGGCTGGCAGGGCTGCCTGGTGCAGGGTAACAGGGCTGGATCTGGCACGGCCCGGGACTCCGGGGGCTCTGTGCTGAGTGGGGCCGGCTGCAGGGTGTTGCTTTTGCTCAGACACATTTAATTGTGCTCCAGGCCCTGGGACTCCTGGTTCCCATGCTGGTCCTGCTGCTTGCAGGCTGGATGCCTGGGGAGGTGGGGGGTCGTTGTTCCCCACAGACGGCCTGGGGCAGCCCCTCCAGCCCTGGGGGGAGCAGGGGGGGTCTTGAGCCCCTTCCTGCAGAGAGGTGCCCCGTGCCCGTCCTGCCCCAGGGTCCCCAGGGCCAGAGCCGTACGCTGCCGAGGCCTGGCCGAGTGGCTTCCCCCAGCCCAGGAGCAGCGGCCGCCCGCAGCGCTGCCCTCGGGGGCTGCTCCTGCCCCGACCCCCCCAGCCCCAGCTCCCCGTCTGCCCCCCGCGCTTGGCCCGGGGCTGCTGCCCGGAGCTGCCGGCCCGGGGTGCGGTGCCCGCTGCCCGCCGGGGCCTGCCGTGCTGGGGTCCGGCAGCGGGGCAGAGTGCGGCCCCCGGCCCCGTGGCCCCGTGTCCCCGGGGCTGGCAGGTCCCTCCGCCCCCAGCCCGTGTCCCCGGCGCCGTGAGCCGCCCGCTCTCCCCAGAGGAGGTTCCCCAGCCCCCGGGGGGCTGGCCGCTCGCCCGCACCAACATGGAGATGCTCTTCCAGGCGCTATAAAGGGCTCCGGCTCCGGCACCTGCCGCTCGGTCTCCGCCGCGCCGCGCTCCCGCTCCGCACCCAGCGCCGGGGCTGGGGGCCGCCGTCCCCGCTCCCCGCCCGCCCCGTCCCGCTCACCCGCCGGCTTGTCCCGCAGCAGGGCCGCTGGAGGGGATGGACTATTCCTATGATGAGGACCTGGACGAGCTCTGTCCGGTCTGCGGGGACAAGGTCTCCGGGTACCACTACGGGTTGCTCACCTGCGAGAGCTGCAAGGTAGGAGCCGGCCGGGGCGTGCGGCGCCGGGGAAACGGGGCCGGCGCTGTGCGGGGGCCGGGGCTGTGCGGGGGCCGGGGCTGTGCGGGGACCGGGGCTGTGCGGGGGCCGGGGCTGTGCGGGAGCTATAGCCGGGGCTGCGCGGGGAAGGGGCTGCGCGGGGGCCGGGGCTGCGCGGGAACCGGGGCTGCGCGGGGACCGCTGCACGGGGGAGAGGGGGCCGGGGCTGTGCGGGGAGCGGGGAGGGGGGTCTGCAGGGGCCGGGGCAGAGGGACCGGCCGCGGGCCGCTCCTCGCCCGTTTTCGTTCGCGACGGATTGGCGCTCGGCGGCGGGAGGGGAGAGCGGCCGCGACGGGAGCCCCGACCGCGGCGGGGGACGGCGGGAGCATCCGTCGGAAGCGGGACGCGGGGCCGGGGTGCCGGGGCCGGGATGCCGGGATGCCGGTGCCGGGATGTCGGGATGCCGGTGCCTGTGCCGGTGCCCGCCGCATCGCCGCCGCCCGCCGCCGCAGGGCTTCTTCAAGCGGACGGTGCAGAACAACAAGCACTACACCTGCACCGAGAGCCAGAACTGCAAGATCGACAAGACCCAGCGCAAGCGCTGCCCCTACTGCCGCTTCCAGAAGTGCCTCACCGTGGGGATGCGCCTGGAAGGTAGGGCCGGCTCCCCGCGGGCACCGCCGGGCTCCGCGGCCGCGGAGTGGGGCCGGGGGCTGCGCGGGGCTGCGCGGGGCTGCGCGGGGCCCCCGGGCGCGGTCGCGCTGTCCCCGGCTGCCGCCGCCCGCCCCCGCCGCGCCCCCGGGCCGGTAATTCCCGCGGCCGCTTCGATTCCGTTTTCCCCTCCCAAGTTAAACAAAAATTCGTTTTTTCGCGTCGCCTCCTGCTTTTCCTTTTTTTGTTTTTGTTTTGTTTTCCCGGGGGTTTTGGCTGCTGCGGCTTCAACTTTCCAGGATTTTCTTTGCTGGCGGAACGGTTGGGAAATAGCGTAGAAATTATTGTTTTCCTTAAGCACATAATTCCAGAAGCCGAGACTTAAGGAAAATGTTAAAAATGATGGGGCTTGCAATAAAACTGCTGCAGACCCACCACGAATTATATTTTTCCTGTTGGTGACATTTAGTAGAACAGATTTCTTGGCTGACTCTCGGGGAGTGCAATTACATCCCCTCTGGCCGCCGCCTCGCTCATGTCAGAGAAGTCGATCCCGATGGAGATATCCCCATGTCGTGCGTTGTGGTTTCTGCAACACTTAGCAGGGACCAACAAAATACATTTGGGGGGACAGATAGCTGGCAAGCGACTGTGAAGCAAAAGCAGATGCAGAAAGGAGCCCCCCCCGCCCAGGGTCAACCGCCCCCCCACCTCTTCCCCCCTGAAATCGTTTACATTTTGCAGGGATGAAAGTGGCCAGGTACGCCAGCGGGGCTGAGACCCCTCACCTGGCCAGGCTCGCTGCGCAGAGCTTCGCCGCCCGGGAGCTCAGGGCAGATTGCGGGTTAATCAGAAAGTACTGCGTGTACTCGCACAGCGGCCGCTCGCTTCCAGGAGCAGGGTGAGAGCCTGCGAGCGGAGGCGCAGCAGTAAGACACAACATTGAGCTGCAAAATCAGCCCCTGCAAACTCCCAGTGTGGGCCAGCTTCCAGCCCTATCTCCAAACAGATCCCAGTTTTGCTCTCCTCCCTGGACTGGAGTTACTGGTGCCCCAGATCAATCCATGCATGCTCTGGCAGTTTTGACGGGTGCTGCAGGGGAGTTTGGGCATGGGGCAGGGGCTGGGGGCTCCAGGGACAGGCAGGCAGGGGCAGCGCTTGGGGTGGCTGCGGGGGGGGACAGGCGTAGTCTCAGCTTGGCCGTTTTCAGCAGGTTTTGCTCGCTGTGGAGCTCATTTGGTCCCACAGCCCATGAGGGCAGCGGCCGGGATTTTTTGTTTATTTTCCTGCTGTTAGCTCCTTAGTGGAGTCCTGTAGCTGGGCAGCCGCGAGGGGAATCACCCAGCAGAGGGTGATATTCCCATGGGACTCTCTCTTTTGTGGTAAAAACCGGAGCCCACCTTTTCTCAGTTCATAGTATTTTTGAGGTGACATTTTGAAGGTGAGCCTCCAGTTCCACAGGACAAAAGCAAGCCTGAGGTGATTGATTTTGGGGACAGAGTGTTAACACAGGCCCCCCTCAAAGCTCCTGAAGGGATGCTGCAGCGGAGCCTGGCCGGGGAGAGCAGCACGGCCCTGGCTCAAGCCTGCCCGCACCACAGGGCACCCCCTGGCCACCCCCGTACCCCTGCCCGGGCAGGGAGAGGTGGGCGAGGGGAGGCAGAGCTCGGTGACAGCTCACACCAGCCGGGGCTCTGCATGGGGCCGAGGACAGGCGAGGCAGAGGGACCGGGAAGGGGAGCTGCAGGGTGCACTGGGTGCCTGTGCCGGCCGCCATGCCGGCTGGCGGCACCCTGGGTGCGTGGCTTGGGGGCTGCCTGCAGACCTTTTTTTTGGGGGGGTGCTGAGGGTACAGGCACTTCCTGGGTGGCTCTGTTTAGGGCCCCTTGCCCTGGAGATCAGGGTGCATCAGTTGCTTTCCGGCAGCCAGCTGGGATGCAGCAAATGGCAAGTTGTTCCCGATCCCAAGTGAGGCACAAACGGCAGGAAAAGTGGAGCAGGAGGGAATTAAAAGGCCTCTTCCTTTGTGTTCTTGCTGGGAGCGGGAAGGAGGTGTGCTAGTG
Source organism: Morus bassanus (assembly GCA_031468815.1). Classification (NCBI taxonomy): domain Eukaryota; kingdom Metazoa; phylum Chordata; class Aves; order Suliformes; family Sulidae; genus Morus; species Morus bassanus. The sequence continues at coordinate 1,504,055 of CM062586.1, forward strand.
GTCGCCTGCGGAGGATTTGTGAGACTGGGTGGTGAGCACCTCTTGCTGTATGGGGGGATGCAGGCAGCACCAGTGGGGTCCCTGCCTCTGCCCCTTGCCCAGGGTCACGGGGGTTTGCCTGGGATGCGACGCTGGGCCCAGCCTCAAGTGGTGGTGGAAACTCTTGGAAGTGGGTGGGATGTTTGGGCTTTCAGGGTGGACTGGCATCGCCAGGGTGTGCAGCTGGGGACACCAGACCTGCCAGTGCCAGTTCGGTCTTCGTGTGGGTGCCTGCTCGCAGGGGATCCTGGCAGGGATCCACACATGCTAACTGCGGCACTCTCCCTTGTACCCCTGGAGCTAGGAACTGCCCCGGGGCAGCTCTCTGTTGCCCAGAGGTGTGCAGGCAGGCTTTCGGGAGTGGGGACCACAGCACCACCACACACCCCCCGCCCCCGGCCTCAGAGGATGCCTCCGACCTCCCTGCTCCCAGCGAGATGCTGTTTTCATGAATAAAGAATGAAGGAGGAAGCGCGGGGCGGCTCCCCTGGGAGCACATTCCTGCTCGCCCTGGAAATGGTGCTGCTCCCGGCTGAGGCTCCCGCGTTTCCAGCCTGCCTGGGGAGAGTTTGGGAGGTGGCCTGGCTCTCCGGGGGTGGCTGGCTGTGCTTCCAGCAGCCAAAGGATAAGTAGGCGAAAGAGAGGCAGAGGTAACAGCTGAGACACAAAAGCAAGACCCGCCTGCTGTCAGTGGGGATGCAAACTAGCAGAGGGTTTTTTCCCTTTGATGCTAAGTCTGCGGGCTGTGCTCGCTGGCGCGCTCTCCTCCATCCCCCTGCACCGCCGTCCAGCTCCCAGCTTCCAGTGAGCTGAGGTTCTTCCAAGGGTGGGCCAGGGCAGCAGTCTCTGGGAACACAGTGGGGCGGTGCACAGGGACAAGCTTCTGCTGCAGAGAAGCACCTGCTCCCCCATGCACTGACACATTCTTGAGTTTCTTTTGGGGTTTGGAGGGAACATCTGCTTTGCTACAGCCAGGAGATTGTGATGGGGCCATCAGAGTGGCTCCACCAGTGGGATGCTCCAGCAGAGCCCCTTTGCCATAGCTGATACCCACAGGGATGGGCAGCCTCCTGCCCAAAAGCTGGCACAGGCCTCCCATGGGATGCAGTGGGTCTGGCTGGGGCTGCCAGCTGTGCTGCCCAAGAAAGGGGCAGAGATTTGCAGAAAAGAAGCATGTGCAGCCTGGATGCAGGTGAACCAGGGTCTGAGAGGGCTGTGGGGTCCCAGGCTCTGCAGAAACAAGGAAATCTCGGGGCTGGTCCATAGTCAGAAAATGTGTGTCGAGCCCCCTCATCTGCCCGGGCTTCATGGGCTGTCCCCCCAAGACGTGAGGGATACAAGCTGTTTTATCCCCCAGCCCATTTTATAGTTAAAGCCAAATGTCTCTTCCTTTCCTGCAATTCCCAGAGGCTCTGAGCTTGACACCAGCAAGGCAAGAGCCGCAGCCAGGCACCCGAACCTTCCATGCCACGTCCCTGATGTGCATGGCTGGGCTGGGAGCAGCACAGTCCTGCCAGCAGCTTTCTGGGAAGGTCTCCCCAGTGCCTCCCTGCCCCATTTGGCCACCAAATCCACCCCCATCATTTTTGCCATGCCGCGCAGAAGCGCTGGTCTCCCTCTGCATGGGTTCACTGCAACCTCTGCCCTCTGTCTGCCCCCAGCTGTGCGTGCCGACCGGATGCGCGGAGGGAGGAACAAGTTTGGACCCATGTACAAGCGGGACCGTGCCTTAAAGCAGCAGAAGAAAGCTCTGATCCGTGCCAATGGCTTCAAGCTGGAGACCGTGCCCCAGATCGTTTCCCCGGTGCAGAACGACTACAGCCTGTCCTCCACCATCCACAGCATCCACGCCATGTCCAAGACCTTGCCACCCAACCCTGCCACCCTGACGCCCATTGACTACGAGCGCAGCCCCTACGGGACACCGTCCCTGGGAATGACTGTGCCCAGCCATGCACCGCTTGCTGGCTACCACTACCCCTCCTTCCCCAACCGCACCATCAAGTCCGAATACCCGGACCACTACACAAACGCGCATGAGTCCATGCCCGCCTATGTGTACCCAGAGACCTACCCCAGCAGCTCCCCCCCCGACATCCCCGAGGTCATCCTGAAGCTGCTGCAGCTGGAGCCCGACGAGGCCCAGGTGAAGGCACGGATACTGGCCTGCTTGCAGCAAGAGCAAGGCAAAGGCCGGCACGAGAAGCTCAGCACCTTTGGCCTCATGTGCAAGATGGCTGACCAGACCCTCTTATCCATCGTGGAGTGGGCACGGAGCTGCATCTTCTTCAAGGAGCTGGAGGTAGGAGCCTGGGTGGTGGGGAGGGATGCTGCACTGGGCGGGCGGCGGGAGGCAGGTAGGACTGGGGCTGAAACGCTGTGAGGATGGAATACTGTAATGGGCAGGATTGAGGCTGAAATGCCATGACGATGGGGCAACACCCATGGGCACAAGCCCAGGGCTGCAAATGTGCTGGTCCATCCCGCTCCCGCTCCCGGCTCCCTGTGCGGTAGGGCTGGAGGCACCGGGGCCCGCGGCAACGCTGGAGCAATTCCCGCTGTCGCTGTGGGGCTAATGACTTCAGATTCATCACGGCGGGGGCAGGTGTGGAGGCAATCGCTGGCAGAGTGACTGCAGTGTCAAGCTCAAGATATAATTGAAAAATGTAACGTTGAGGAATTATAGTTGAGACAATTCTCTCCTCCGCCTTTAGGAGCAAAATCGATGCTGTCAGGTGGGTGCCTATTAGCACCAGACAGCCGGGGCAGGGCTGGCCAGGGCAAGGGACATCACCAAGCCTCCTCTGGAGCCACTTCTGCTGCTGGCAGCCTGCGAGCGTGCCCAGCTGGGGGACACGGTGCTGACTCCCATCCCGCTGGGCCATCCCATCTAGCAAATCCTCCCAAATACTTACTGGGGCCAAGGGGTGGATTAGCAGGGGTGGGACAGCCTCTGCCATCCTGCAAACCTTGCCAAGCTTTCGGACATTTTCTGTTCATGTCCTGGGCTGACCTAAGATCCCAAAGTGGTGCAAAAATGGGAGAGAAAATTTTGCAACGTGGCCAAAACCCAGAGAGCCACATCCCGGGGCAGCTGGGAGACCTGGGTACCTTCCTGTGCTCTAAGCATGAGGCTGTGCTAGCTGGCTCTGGCCAAAATCACCTTCCTCCCTCTGTGCCTTGGGGACTGTGCCCTGGGACAGGGCCAGGCTCTTCCCCGTGCCCACCCTGCAGGGTGCCATGGGGTGGAGTGTGGCAGAACCTCGCGGCTGAAAATAGCCCCCAGCTGCCAGAACAGTGTCAGGAAACGGCATTGTGGGGGTGAGCCAGGCTCGTTTCAATCATATCAGTGTCCAGCCTGGATTTTGGGAACAGGGTGGTTGTTGTTTTGCAGGAGATATTGTAAACAGTGTAAATTGAGCTCCCGGCTGCATTGCTGTGTAGCCTTGTAACTCCATTGTCAGCCTGATTGCACCAACAAAATAGGCTGTTTCCGTGTGAATCCATGTCAGCAGGCACTCCTCCTCCCGTGGGGCTCTGGGGGGGACGGCAGTGCCAGAGGCCTCACCTGGGCAGGGCCACTAGTGTCCTGCCAGGAGCGGGGCATGTCTCTCGCCGTGCCCAGGACACGGGACGTGGTTCCCCAGGGAAGGGAGCTCGACTGGGCATCCCTGTCTACCTCTGCCATTCCGGGGGCTTGTGCCTTTTGCTTTCATCGGCGTGGCGAGTGCGGGGCAGGTTTCCAGCATCTTGCAGGGCCGGGGACCGCAGGACGCCACGTCCCGCCCTGACTCCAGAGGGAGCGTGAGAAAGCATGGTTGTCGCTGGCCTTGGTTCCCTCTGAGCTCCCGTCACCGGGCTGTGGTGCCTGGGCTGTTCTGCGCGTGTCCCCTTTGAGGACGGTGCCGGGGCTGCCCGCCACCCACCCAGCACGGCGCATCCTCCCTTGTGCGGGGCAGCGGCTTTCCCTTGGGCATGGGGAGAGAAGCCGCTAGGAAGCATGAGTACGTCTGCAGCTCCTGAAACCCCATTCTTGCTCCTGCCAGCGCATAAAAGCAAACAGCTGCTGGGGTGGTAAATGAACTCCTGCTAGTGCAGAGTTTATGGCTTTACCCTAAAGCCCGCTAGCACAGAGTAAAATTGCGATTTCAGAGATGGATGGCCATCATGCAGGCAGTCCCTGCCGGGTGCTCAGGCCTCCTCGGAGCAGGGGATGCCAGCAGCCTCCTCCATCCCCTGGGAATGTCTGCGTGAAGGCCGTGGTCACCATCCCCGGCTGGGGAAGGGCCGTTGGCCGATGTTGGCACAGGGATCCAGGCTGGAAGGGCGTTGCGCTGGGACATCACTCCAGGGCATCACGCTGGGCTGATGCCACATGGGGAGGGGGTGCAAGCGGGTGAGGAGGGGGTGCGGGCAGATGCCCCCATGCATAGCGTCCCCTGCCTGAACACTCCCAGCACCCACGTGCTCCTGCTGCAGGGCTGTTTTGCAGACAGTTGGCTTCTCCCCTGGGCCTCGCAGGGAGCCTGGAGGGAGCAAACCCTCGGGGCACGGGGACCTGCTGGCTTACGCCTGCCCAGGATGAGCCTTTGCTCCCTGCCCAGGGAGAGTGGGAGCAGATTCCCCCTGGAGCTGGCAGGTCTTGTTCCCATTCCCATTCCCACACTAGCAGTCCAGTGAGGGGCAGCGGCAGACTGGGAGCTTTGCCGTCTCCTCCTGGCAGGGTGGCCAGGGTGGAGGCCGTCAGGGAGAGCCCCCCCCGGCTCCGCCGCTGCGCCCAGGGAAGGAGGGGGAAGATGGGCTAATGGCCTCTTGACATCGGCTCACATGCCACGTCCACCCGCAGGCGCGGGGCAGTCAGATTGAAAACAGATTTAACTTCCTAGATATATCGTTTCATTTAAGGGCCAGTAATTCTGTCAGTCTGCCACTGACAAACGAGGGTCCCCATGCCAATCCGCCGGGGAGACTGATGTCGCGGCGTTCATCTCGTGTCACCAGGCAGAGAATTACGGACTGCGCTGGCCTTCGGAGGCAAGACTAATAATGCCGCACGGCAGAGGGGGATTTGGGGGCCCGCTTGTTTATCGAGGGCCGGCCAGGCAGCCGTGGCGCGAGGCCGTGCGGGCGGAGGTGGAAGAGGTCAGCGCTGACGCCCATAAATACGAACTTTAACTGAGTCTAGATGAGATGTGTCAGGACTGAGGGAAGATTTGCAGCATCTCTTCAGGAAGAAAAATATAGGCTGGGGGTGAAATATATTTTGTTGGGTCGTGAGTCTCAGGCAACTTTGTCCTTTCAGATGTAATTTTTTTATATATATATGGAGAGAGACATACAGAGAAATGTGCATACACGCACACACTTGCCCACTCACATTGTGTCTGGTTTTAGTTTGGTTTATATATGCATATCTTGCACAGCCTGGTTTATATAGGTGTTACTGCCATATGTACATATAAATATCATGCACACAGGGGTGCAGTGACCTTTAGATTGGGATGAGCAGCCAGGAACGTTAAACAAATTGCCATGGTTTCAGCCCGAAGGCTGGGCTGGGCTGGGTGTGCGGCGGGTCCCTGCTGCCAGTTGAGGGGCACGGAGCGGCCGCGGGGAGGTGGGTTGATGCCGGTCCCCTCCTTGGCCTCTCCGCACCGTGGGGCTGTGGCAAACCACCGTCTCAGCCACGGGCAAGCACCAGTGGCGGGGGGGGATGCTGAGGGCAGCGCTGTTCCCACGGGCCGAGGGTTCCTGCAGGTTGCTGTGTCTGGCTGCTGGGCTGCTCTCCCTTGCTTCTCGTTAGAGATCTCAGAGCCACGACAAAGCCTGTTTGTAGTCAGTTGCTTCTCTGCCTTTAGCATGCATGGGTCATCTTGACCCCATCTCCTGGCCAACAGCCAGAATGTTTTTGGCAGATTTAAAATCTCCTTATGGTCGTGGATGCTGCAGCAATGTTTAGCATCCTATGCACTGGGGGAAATGTGACAGCTTTCCGTGCCTGCTGGCATCCCGGCTGGCACAGCCCTGCCCTCATTCCTGGGGCACACACGCAAAGCCACGATGCCCAAGCAGCCTTGCAGCCAGCTGCCTGCGAGCACCAGCAAAAAAGCAGTAGCCTGGGCCACAGCAGTGTGGTCTGCCAGCAGGGAAATGAGATTCTGGCCCTGCTGCACTGGTCTTGGTGGTTTTTTGCTTTAAGATGCCCATCGCAGTGGTATCTGGGCAGGGGGATGGGGACCTGCATTGACCATTAACACCTTAGACTTGTGTGGGGTTTCGATTGCGGGTGGCTGGCGGACGGTAATCCACTTTCGCACTTCTCGGTAGCCAAGGTGACGGGTCCTGCTCGCACCCAGTAATTGCCCAGGATGTGGCTCAGGGCACTGGTGTGTACTGTGCACCTGCATGGGAACTGCTGGGGCAAATCCAGCACCAGTGGTCCGGGACGTCAGGGGCATCCGAGCACTCCTTGTGCCCATGGCATGCTGAAGCTGGGTGGGGAGAGGCTGAGGATCGATGCCCTGGGACTTGCTTAGGGCTTCTGAGTAAAGCAGGGTTGCTGGTGGGTCACTGCTTCATAACGCTGCAGAGGTGTTCGAGGGCGGATGGTGGTACCCGAGGTGGGAGATGCCCTGCACCAGCCGTGCAGGGAGCAGCGAGCACAGCAGGGCTGCGCCACCCCCATGGGGGTTTGGCTCGGGGGTGCTGAGGCACTGGAGTGGCCTGGGCATATTTTGGGGAGCCCCAACACTCCCAGGGGCTTCCTCCACTCCTGCCTATGAACCCACAGGGAGGGTCACAGGAGGTTTAAGACTCTTATGTGGCACATCCGCATGTAGGTCCTGCAGCCCTGCAACCCTGCACCCAGGCAGCACCGTTCATGTCTCCACACACCCTGCCTCCCCTCTGGCCCTTGGTCTGAGCCCATTTGTCACAGGGAAATGGATTTTTTCTGTGGGTTGCAGTCCTCCAGCAGCAAGGCACTTTCGGCAGCTGGGTGGCACAGGAGTGCTCGTCCTGTGTGGGAAGTGTTTCGCTGCCACGTTTTGTGAATGGGTTAAAAGCTTGCTTTAAAAAAAAAAAAATCAGCTTGCATCAGGTCCTTGATAAAGCACTCCGTTGAAAAGCCTTGACATTAAAAGAGGAAGATCCTTTGCTTAACTTTTAAAGGCAAGAGTGTGTGCATGCCGCCTCACCGGGAGGATTGATTGACTCTGAGTGGCCGTCCATTAGTAGCCCTCCTCTCCAGCGAGACCAGGCTGGCGCTAGGCACAGGGGAGGTGATCTCCAGCCAGGAGCCCCCTTGCAGCAGAGCCGCACCACTGGAGCAGGACCATGCAGGGATGCCCACTGCTGCCCCAGCCCAGGGCATGGGGATGCCCAGCTTGGTGCTGGGGCGCAGGCAGGGCTGGGGTCCTTGGAGACATCCCTGAGCCCTGCCCAGCCCCCAAAGACCCCAGCCCACCCAGTCACATCCCCCCATGCCATGGCCACATGGCTCTAGCATGCAGCAATGCTCCCGGGAAAGGCCACAGCACACCAGAGCGTGCCGGCAGGGGAACAGCTGTACCACAGGCACACAGGGCAAAATGTGCCACTGATGGGAAGTGGGGAGGTGAACCTGCCTGTGGAGTCTGGGAGAAGCTGATTAGTCACTTTTAAGGGAAAAAAAGATTTCAAAATTGTTGAAAGACCTCCTTTTAGAAAAGCTGAATTTTTTAAACCATTTTCAGAGCAAAACCTTCAGTCTGTCCCTTCCGGAGCTCATCCTGCTCAGGAATGAGGCACAGGAAGGAGCTTCCAAAACAACGTCGCGGCTCAGCCAGAGCGGAGGAGCTCGGCACCGGCCGGGAGCATGCAGCTGAGCTGGCAGCGTGCTGCTGCGCTGGGAGCCCAGCTCCCTGCTAGGGCTGGCCACGGTCACAGCCAGCCACTCGCCTTGGGGCAGAGGTCAGGAGGTCATCGGGAATGCAGAAAATCTCCATTTTGTTTTGATGCAGAATGAGCTTTTCCCCAGTTCTTTGTTCAGCAGCTGAACAGAAACCTCACAGTCTGTACGGCTGGGCCACGGCTCCTCCACCGGCTGAGGCGATGTGGCGGCGAGCCCGGCCTTGGTAGCCCCACTGCACCTCGCTGCAGGCAGGTTTCACACATCGGGCAGGAGCGGGCGCCGCAGCCCCAGCTGCCATTGCTGCCTTCTGTGCCGCACCTCCCTCCCTGCGCTGCCGTGCGTCCGGGTCTGACTACCCGCCGCACTTGAGAAACAAATCCCGGCAGCTCGCAGGGAGTGCTGGGCTCTGAGACCATAAAGCTCTTTCTCATCTGACTTCTATTCCTCTTGCAATCTCCCAGTACTGGTTTATTGCAGCCTCTTCAGCAAAATGAGGGTATTATCCAGTCCTGTGATACTGCATCTGTCTTCCTTCTATTAAAGGCAGCGAGCACAATGGCACTGCAGAGCTCTTCTGCTGGCGCTGAATTTGCTCTGCCAGGAAGTATTAGGTAACCCCCAGCCCTTTCCCTACACCAGCATTGCAGGAGTGGGGGGCTCCGGGCAGGGCAGGGGTTCAGCTCTTTGCAGAAGGGAGTTGGGGTCCTGCAGAGAGCAGCAACAAGGGGACGAAGCCAGTGACCCATGGTGGTTTTCGGTGGAGTGGTGGGGAAGGCAGCTGAGCGGCATGCCTCCTGCCTGCTCCTTGGGCCAGGACAGCAGCACCCCCACATCCAGGCATGGGGGCCTGGCATGGCTCTTCATTTTGCCAAACGTAGCTGTTGGCTCCAGCAGCTCATCCTGCCCGTCGCTGGTGCTGCCTGCAGCCCACTGGCTCTCCCACAAGACCTTTGGAGATCTTTGCAGTTTGTGTCCTGGGATGAGCTTTTTACAAGGGGCATTTAAAGGCATTTCCTTGAAAGCAGAGCTGTGCCCGCTTATACCCGTGTCTGCACGTACACACCAGCACACGTGCAAACATTCTCATGATCACACATGTGTTGATGCGTGGGCAGGGGCCGACGCGGCAGCTGCAGGGCGCAGCGATGCCCCGTAGCCAGCAGCTCCCCCGCGGCCGTGCTGCGCTGTGGCAGCTCTGTGCCCCCCCCCCCCCCCCCCGAAACCTGCCGTCCCAGGCAGGGAGGCAAGGATGGGCACTGTCTTCTTTCATTTTAAAGTATCCAGAGGGGCTGCCTGGAGACACAGGGCCTTTGTGCAGCAGCCGCGCATTCCCTCCCACCCGGGTGCCAGGACATGGCCAGCAGTCATTTTGTTAAAGATTTGTGTGCAGTTTGGGGAGGTTGTGCCTGGTGGGGGAAAACCCATGCTGATAAGAGCCAGCAAGTGCCACTGAAACACACTGAGCTGCTTCAAAGCTGGCTTTGTACAGCCACCTGGCCCATCTCCTCTGCTCCAGCCCAGGGATCCCCTTGCAGCGGGTGCAGCTCCAGCTCTCCCTGCCCCCCCCGAGGGGACCCCGCTGCTGGGCTGACATCCCCTGGGACATCTGCTGGGCACAGGGTCGGTGCTGTGCAAGCGCAGTGCAAGGCGTGAGCAGGGCATGAGCCTGTAGGTGTAACCCAGCGGCAGGGCACTAGTGGTTGCAGTCCTTGCTATAGACACTAACCAGTGCTGCGGGCATCAGTCTTGCCTTCCTCTCCTCCTACCCACTGTGGAGGGAGGGCTGGAGGTGATGCATGGGATACCGGCAGTGGGGTGAAGTAGGGCACAATGACCAGCTCAGTTACATGCCAGCACGGGCAGACGTGGGAACCAGGAGCCAGACCAGGACTTTGCAATTAATGTTTCATTAATCAGATGCCGCATCTCCTTGCTTGGAGCTCGTTCATGGACAGGCTGCAATTTCCACGTATAAATGTGTGTTTGAGACTTTGGGAAATGCTCTGCAGGTGAGGAGGGTTTCAGAGTCTTAAAAAAAACAGGGCTTTTGCCAGGCTGCGAGGGTCAGGGACAAAGTCCTGGAGGACAAAGTCCATTCCCACCTGGAAGAGCTGGATTCCTGAGGAAGGCAAGTGATGCCCCTGCACTCCCTGTAGGCTGCTGTGATGGGCTGGCAAGGAAATGTGTGCACAAAGCAGACCTGGGGCCAGACAAGTCTGTGTAGATCAGGTCACCTGGAAGCCTTACGGAGAGGCAGAGGTTTGTCATGTCTCCAGTGCATCATGTTGATGCCATATGTGTACCAAGGGATTGCTCATCTTTGTGGCAGAAGGCCCCATCCAGCCCCATCCTCTCTCTCCTTCATGTAACGACACTGATGACTAGACTCACTGCTCTACTTCTGGGTGCTTGAGCAGAGAAAATAGGTTATTTTTTGACACTGATGCCAGTTTGGTAGAAAAAACCCCTTTCTGTTGTGCTCAGGGTGAGAAACAGATGGGTGTGGGTCCTGCCCAGGTCCGATGCTAATGCAGCAACGTGCTGTACCAGCTGGTGGTGTGAGTTTGAGCCGTCGCTGCCGCAGGGCTGGCGTGTGGAGCTGACCCTCACATGCAGAGCCGGGGGCCGGAGGAGTGACGCAGGACCAGGGCAGCCCGACCCCCTCCCGCCAGCCAGGAACCAGCCCGTGCGGACGCAGCCCGGGCTGCCCCCATGGCGTGGCCGGCCGTGTCCCGGCGCAATGGGTGTCAGTGGTGCTGCTCTGGCTGTGTTTCAGGTGGGCGACCAGATGAAGCTGCTGCAGAACTGCTGGAGCGAGCTGCTGGTGTTCGACCACGTCTACCGGCAGCTGCAGCATGGCAAGGAGCACAGCGTACTGCTCGTCACTGGCCAGGAGGTGAGCACCGGCCCACGGAGACCACAGCGGCCACTGCGGTTGGGGTGGTGGGGGCCAGGCGGTGGGGCTGGAGTGGGGTCACAGGCATGACTTTTGTCTTACTTCTGGCTGAGTGCAGCTGACCCAGTGCAGGGTGGATGGGTTGTTTTTGCTGTGCTATGGGACTGCTTGTGCAGAAGGTCCCGTCCTATTCCATCCCATCCTGTGCCATCCCATCCCGTCCCATCCCATCCTGTGCCATCCCATGCCATCCCATCCTGTGCCATCCCATCCCACCTTATCCCATCCTGTCCCATCCCATCCCATCCCATCCTGTGCCATCCCATACCATCTTATCCCATCCTGTCCTGACCCACCATCCAGCTCGTGCTTCTGAAGAAAAATGTTTCCCATGGAAAGATCAACAGCAACACCTGCACTTGCAGAGACAGGGTGTGAGAAGGGGCCCCTTCCCGGGGGCAGTGTTTGGAGACATGGGCACCTGCGATGCCAGGTCTCTGCAAAAGGCCCCTCTGTTTTAAGTGGTGCTGGATAAACAGGGTTCCCGTTTCACCCACCAGCCTTTGCTTTGACGCTCCTAATTCTTGGTCAGCAGAGTGGGCTGGTGCCCAGCTCCTGCCCTAGGGTCTCCTGCAGTGGGTGTGGTGGGGCTGGGGCTGCTGGGGCTGATGCCGTCTCCGTCCCCGCAGGTGGACATATCGACCGTCACAGCCCAGGCTGGCTCCATCCTGAACACGCTGGTGCTGCGGGCGCAGGAGCTTGTCCTGCACTTGCACTCACTCCAGGTGGACCGGCAGGAGTTCGTCTGCCTCAAGTTCCTCATCCTCTTCAGCCTTGGTGAGCACACTGCGGGGGGCACCAGGACGAGGGGCGGCTGCACTCAGGGGTCACGGCCGTGCTGCTGTGGGGTCTCAGGGCTGGGAGCACGGCTGGAGGGAGCACGCGCAGCCCAGGGTCCGGCCATACCAGCTGCTGCGCTCATGAGCGACGAAGGGGCTTTTAATGAGGAGCCAGGAGCGAGGGTTGGGACCTGCTCGCTCCCCCACCTTGCCAGGGAGTCTGAAATATCTCCCACTGTGGGGCCAGGCTCTGCCCCCGGCCGCGGGGGACGTTGCCAACCTGTTGGCCAAGTGGAGCTTATTTTGGTCACTTGCCCATCGCACCAGGCAGGGAAACAACCGGCTGATACAGCCACAGCAAAACAGGCGTGTTGACAGAGGCAGCGGCCGGGGACGGCCCTATCTCCCGGGATTTGCGTCAGAGAGCCCATGCGGCCGCGGCAGGGCAGAAGCTGTGTGCGGCTCCTGATTAGGCTCAGCCCCGGAGCCTGCGGTCGGGCAGAGGTGGCGGGTTCACACGGTCCTGCCTCACCTAGACAAAATACCCGGGAGCTGCAGGCGCTGCTGCCAGAGCCCACAACGTCCCTGGGGCTGTGCAGCAGCTCTGTCTACTCCCGTCCCGCTCCTGCTCTGCTCCTGCCCCGGTCCTCCCCTGCTCCCACCCTGGCCACACTGCCACCCCCGTGGGGAGCATCTCCCCATCCACCGTGACCAGCGATGCATCTCCTTTTGCTGGGAGCATCGCCCCGAGGCAGGGACACCCATCAGAGTCCCACTGGTGTGATCTCAGCCCTCGGCGGGGCAGCACAGCCACTGGCGGTGCTGAGTACCACAGGGACCCCAGGGCGCCTGGCCACCTTCATTACTAGTGCTGACACCTTCCCCTCTGCCCCGTCCCAATGGGAGATCTCACCTCTTGGCACGAGGACAGCCGCGGGGCCTGTGAGGGGCTCAGCTGGCTGCCGCACGACCAGCTCGCACCTCTGCTGCCGCAGCTGCTTCACTTCCCACACCTCCAGGGCTGCTGCTAATTGCATGCACCCGGACAGGGCAGGAACCGGCATTTCCCCAGGGAAACTTGTGCCTGGGTCCCTGCAGTGCCCAGGTGCTGGTGCTGAGCCAGGATGGTGAGCCCAGCTCAGGGCAGCCCCATCTCCAATTCCGTCCTCGTCCCCATTCCCATTCCGACCCATCTCTGACCCCTTTCCCACCCCTGTCCCAACACCTCGGTCTGCACTTGCACTTGTGCACCACGGGTCCCATCGGGGGGAGCTCATGCCAGCAGCTCTGTGCCCCATCGCCAAGTGCAGCATGCCATGAACTGCACTCTGCGCCGTATGGACACTGCTGTGTATTTTGGTACTTCGTTGCTTGACAGAGAGTTTGCATCACTGTATGTCACCATCACTGAGGAGCCAGCCTGCTCCAGGAGCAGCACCACCACTGGGTTAATGAGTTAAGTGGGAGCATCGACGAGCTGCAGGCAGTGGGAATCCACTCTCCCCACCCAAGGGGCTGGGGCCAGGGCCAGTACGGTCTGAAGGACCCACTGGTTTGACTCGGGTTTGCTGTGAATATGTCCCTGTTAGCAGGCAGGTCCGGCAGCCGCAGGCACCACGGGGGCCTGCGGCACCTCCTCCCGCAGCTTTCTTTTCCTCTAGAGCTATTTGGAAATCCATAGAAATTAGATACAATAATTTGCTGTTCAAACAGTGATAAGGTGTGGCACAAACAGTGTCCAGGCTGGGAAATAAAGGAGCAGCGGGGCTCGTGCCCCAAGCTGGGACCTTCCCCGGCCGCTGCCCATGGGCTCAGCACTGGGAGGGCCGGTCACCCCCCACTGCCCCGTGTCCCCCTGCCGCTCCCTGGCACGGCACAGCACAGCACAGCACGGCACAACGAGCAGGAGCAGCATCTTCCCAGAGCGCAGCCAGCACTGGTGGCCACGGCTGCCGTGCTGATTGTGGCTGCAGTTCCACTTCCCCGGAGCCGTGGCTTTCAGGGAGGGCATGGAATCAAATAGCTGTATTTTCCCATACATCATTTTGCCCCAAATCCAACTTTTTCTCTCCATATTGCAGAGCTCACTTGGAGTAATTTGCCCTTCGCAGGCTCAGCTGTAGAGGATGGGACTGTGTATTATGTGCAGGATGTAATTGCCTTTAACAAGAGAATTTCCACATTTACCACTCTGCCACAGCACAATCAAAGCCAAGCCCCGCTCACAAGAGCTGCCATTTGAGTTCTAAATAGATTTCTCTCCTGAGCAGGTAAAGAGATTTAATTAAAATTAGGGCTTCTCAAAATAGCAATATTTATGAGGACGGCACAGGTTAGCTTTGTTCTACAGAAGGGCTTAATAGAGCCTTAATGGATTGACCTATCATTCGATTTCATGACTTACATTCATGAAGCAGCTACTCTTGGGGAGGGGAGGAAGAGAGGCTTTTATAGCCCACATTCCCTTAAGCGTTTGCAATTTATCAGCAGCTTCTCCCAAACAAAAGGAGCTGTGAATAGGAAGAACACTTGAGGGCATAGAAATAATCCCAGGCATATCTGTATGTGTGATGGGAGGCTTTGTCACAGGACAGTCTTTGCAACTGCTGCAGTGTCTCTAAATGAAGTGAGTCAATGTTATTTGGACAACATTCTTTATTCCTTGCAGGAATGAAAAGATTATTCAAATATTCAATTAAACAGTGAATAGGGTCTTTCAGAGAACCAGGTGAGTTCATCGAGTAGAACTAGCTATTGTTGAGCCAACTGAGGGGATAGATTTGACATTTATCAATATAACTTCTTTTTTTTTAATGACATGCACAATAACCTTATGCAGATAAAGAGATTTCATAACAACAACCTGGGTAGAAGGGAGATGGCCACAATAGGAGCAAATGTGCTGCAGGAGCGAAAAGGGAAGGGTGATCTGATAAAGTGCATCTTGGCACAACCTGCAGCGATTTCTGCCTGCGCCGCGCAGCACCCAGCCCAGCTGCGCAGCCTGGCCACGGGCATGGCGGAGGCTGGGTCTCCCCAGGGGCCCCGCAGCCCCCGCGGCTGTGGCTCCGCACCCCAGGCTGTGCCTGAGCAGGGGCTGGGGGCTCCCAGCTTTGCTGGGCTGGAGCAGCACCGGGTGCCGTGGCCCCGTTGAGGGAGCCCTGTGGGGCCAGGTAGTGTCGGGGGGCCATGGACACCCCCACCCAGCAGTCAGGGTCCCGTCCACTCCCTCCTGCTCACCACCTCCACCATGCTTTGCCCTCCTGAAAGCAGGGACCCTTCTGGGTCAAAGCCATGTTTGATTCCCCTCTTTTTTAGGGTGAAAGCCAGAAGTAAACCCCAAACACCCAACCACTTTGGCCAGAAACTGTGCCTGGATTTTGCTGTTCCCGGCCTGCAGGCGGGATGTGTCCAGGCTGCCAACTCAGACCTGAATTTGGCTGTGTGTCAGCGGCTGCTGGACGTGGGCAGCAGAGCCGGCAGCGCCGTTACCCGAGCGCAGCACTGCTGGGCGCTTCCGTGCCGTACAGTAAATCTGTTAAATCCGCTTGCCCCAAATGGACTCGGTGCCAGGGTTTGCAGCAAGGTCTCCCATGGGCGGGCACCAAGATACCATCTCTGTGTGTAGCTGTAGCCGGCTGATGGGGCAGCACACAGCACCATTTCCCTAAAGCCACTGAAATCTGTGTGCGGGGCTGGTTCTACAGCTGTTGCACAGCCGGAAAACCAGTGCTTCATTCACAGGGCTGATGGCAACAGCTCCCTGTGTGTGGGTGCAGCTGGTAACAAGTTTCGCCTTTGCGGCTTTCTGGGTGGCGAGGGCAGCAGGGTGTGGGCCCTCTTGCTGCCGATGGGGGTTTGAGCATCCTTGGAGGGCAGACCCCAGCTCAGGCTGCCCCAAAAGCCTAGAGGAACCCTGAGCCACCAGCCTGGGCTGTCCCTGCAGTCACACTCCTGCCATGGCTGCAGGCGTAGGGCAGTTACAATCCAGTCGTCCCCAGGGACAACCTCTAACCTGGGGCTGTGCGTGCCCCAGCTCTGCAGTGTTGCCATCGGGGCTGTGATGGCCCCTGGGCTGCCAGACCCTGCCTGCACCTTGGTGGTGCTGCTGCCTGCTGCGCCGCTTCCCACCCTGCAGGCAGCAGAGCTGGCAGCAGGATTACGGGGGAGCTGCTGCAACCCTGGCGAGGTGCAGAGGATTAGGGTTTCCAGGCTGGTGAGCCCTGTTGCCACATTGGAAAGACGAGGTTTACTGGGGAATTAATTCAGCCGCTTCCTCGACCTTCAGGAATTAAAGGGGGCTGATGGCAACAGCTCCCTGTGTGTGGGTGCAGCTGGTAACAAGTTTCGGCTTTGTGGCTTTCTGGGTGGTGAGGGCAGGGGGGCATGGGCCCTCCTGCTGCCGACGGGGGTTTGGACATCCTTTTTCAGTGCTGTGCGAGACCCAGGAGTCAGGGCAGGGATGGAAAGCCCATGGCCAGGCAGGGACGGGCTGCGGGACCCTTCCTGTGCTGCGTTCTTCTGCACGAGGGGCATTGATGCAGGAGCACAGTTCCTCCTGGCGCAGCGTGGCACAGAGGGGGCAGACACATGGGTTGGCATTGTTTCACCATCTCGTCCACCCCTTGCAGACGTGAAGTACCTGGAGAACCACACGCTGGCTAAGGATGCTCAGGAGAAGGCCAACGCAGCGCTGCTGGAGTACACCGTCTGCCACTACCCCCACTCCACGGACAAGTTTCGCCAGCTGCTGCTGCGGCTGGCGGAGATCCGGGCGCTGAGCATGCAGGCGGAGGAGTACCTCTACCACAAGCACCTGAGCGGGGAGGTGCCCTGCAACAACCTCCTCATCGAGATGCTGCATGCCAAGCGGACTTGAGCGCAGCTGTGAGCACGGACCCGGTGGAGCCCCGGCACTGCCAGCGGCATGGCAGGGGCAGGACGTGCACCCGGGGCTGGCGGGCCAGCGCCGCCTCTCCACCTCACCTTTCTCAGTGACGCTATTTAACCTGTACTATTGGAAAAGTCCCAGATGGTTTATTTTAATACACAGTAAGGATGGTTGATGGCTGTGGGGCCATGGGCTCGGCTGCCGGACTGCCCCATTGGCAGCACTGCCCCCCGGCTCCTCTGCACACCCGGTGCTCGACCTGTCGCCTGCCCGACCTGGCTCTGCGGCACAAAGGAAGGGTGAAGCCTGTCCTGGCTTTTCTCCTATTTATGCTCCTCTCCTGCTGCCCCTACCAGCCGTTTCTCCAGCGCTGCCATCCCTCCCCCAACCCTGCCCCATGTCTCAGGGCCCCTCGTGCACAGGGCAGGGGAGAGGTGAGGTGAACCCCCTGGGCTGTGTTTCATGGTGGTTGGGGTGTCCCCAGGCACCAGCATGGAGGCAGAGGAGTGCTGCAGGAGCTAAGCAGAATGCTGGGGCTGGAGCTGGAGATGTTGGCCTCACACAGCCGTGCTGGGACCCCAAGGTGCACATGCTGGGGTGCCCCACTCCTGGCCCCCTGCAATGTTGTTGCCTGCAGTGTTGCCGCTGCCTGAGCTAAGCAAGGGCAAGCGGGGACAGGCAGTGCTGAGCCCTCAGCTGAGATTCATTTTCTCAGCGCTTGCTGGTGCTGGAGGCACCAGCCATGGCTTTGCAGCCCGTGGCAGCTGCAGTGCCCAGAGCCCATGGGTGTCTGCAGTCAGCACATCTCTAGGATGTCAAAGCTTTGCTGCAGAGGCTCTGAGAGACTTGGTACTGGGAGCAGGGGACTGTGCTCAGGGCTTTTTGGGCCCGTGGCCCTGCTGCTGTGCCCTCGCTGCCAGCACTACATCCCTGTGGCTGGAAAGCTTTGCAGAGCATAGTGCCCAGGGGGCATCAACACCGCAAACTGAGCTGGTTCCTAAAGCGTGAGGACAGGGTAGCCCCAGGACGGTGTCCCTGGGCAATGCAGGTCCTGCCTCGCTCCAGCCATCAGCGATGGCCAGTCAGTGCCTGGAGAACAGCCAAGGGGCAAGATGGAGCCAGGGATGGGCCCTGTCCCCTTTCTGCCTGCAGGTGATGCTGGCAGAGCAGCCAGGCAGGTGGGCGGTGCAAGGTCCAGCCCCTGCATCACAGGTGCCAGGGCAGGAGCAGGTCCAGGCTGCAAAGAGCCCAGAGCTGCTCCTGCACCAGCACGTGCCCAGGGGATCGACGGAGCTGGGGGGGGGGGGTTGCAGCCCCCTCCTGCATTTATGTGCCCAGGCACATAGGTAAGGAGAAATAAGAATTGTCTTGCGCTTCATGCCGGGCTGAGTTGAGCCCCCAGACGCCCTGTCGCGCTCCGCTGTGTCCCCAGGTGACATCAAGTGCTGTGCTGAAGCCACAAGCAAAGAGCTGTTGGTTCCTCTCCCATCACGGGACAGGGGCTCACAGACACAACTGAGCAGCACTGGGGGGGCTGCAGCCCCCCAAGCTGGGACATGCCGGACTCTCACTGTTGCTTTCTCTCAGTCTCAGCCATGCTCTCCTCTCCTCCCGCCCAGCTGCTACCACAGGGCAGCCCAGCACGGCCACCCCTCCAGAGCCGGGGCCCCCGGCTCCACTGGGGCTCCTCCAGTATGGCTGGGTACAGTCCAGTACCTGAACCAAACCTAGTTGAGGTTTGTGTTCCACGGCGGGCGTTTGCTCCTTGTTTGGAGGAGGCGGTCATCTGCTGCGGCTCTGCGCAGAGCCGGTGCCTTGAGGAGCTGCAGACGCTGCGCCCAGAGCCGCGCGGTTTATGGAAGCTTGTTAGATGCAGAAGAGCATGTTTGTCTCTGCTTTTCAACATGTTTGTGCATTTTCCTCCTGAAGTCTGTGGTTCGGTTTCACCTTCTTCTTTTTGTGAACTTAAAGAACTGGAGAAAATGGTTTGGGAGGTAAAAGATGGTTTATTTTCAGAAAATGAAAAGTGTCCTTAAGTGTCTCTCTCTCTCTCTCTTACATCCTTTTCTCCCTCTCATCCTCTCCTTCCCCACTCCCCACCCTTCCTTCCCAGGCAGGAGGTTACCAACTTCCTTGTCAGGAGCAAACCACTGTAATAAATTTTGCAGTTCATTTAAAAAGGCAGACTGTGTCTTTTTTGACTGTCTTTCTAACCCTCCTTGTTGGTGCCACCCCCTCCTCCTGGCTCCCCACAGGCAGGTGGGATGCCCTGCCTGGGGTCCCCGCAGAAGAACAGTGCTTGGTCCCGACAAGTCGCCGGTGCCCATGGGTGTCTCTCCTGTAGCGCCGGCTGCCTTCGGCAGGACCGGGACACTATGGCTGCGGGACGGGCGTTGCTGCTGTAGTGTGATTCAAGGCATTGGTGACTCAGGATCTGGTTCAAAGTGCTGCTGGGAATTGCCATAGCGACTCCGAGTGTGTTTTGCAAGTGAGCTCACGAATGACAACATTTATGGGCAATTAGCTCAGACTCGGGATTTTTCATGTAGCCCTTGGTGGTCACTGTGGCCAAGCATCCCCGGCATGCTGCACACTGCGGCAGGGAGCAAAAACACAGCAAAGCACAGAGCTCTGCAATAGCTTTGATGACCTGTCTGTAAGTATTTCAGTGCTGGGAAGTGCCTCATGCACTGGCTCTCCATGATCCCATCAGCTGGAGAGGCTGCTTGGCTGACTCTGCTAACCAGAGCGATGGTCTGCACTCGCATCTCACTCTTCTGACCAGCACAGGGCTGCTCCAGGGCTGCAGTTCCCAACAGCACTTAAAGCCATGCTGGCCAGCACACACTGTGCTGAGCCCAGGGAACGCAGCGCAACACGGGAGACAGCACACGGGAGAGTGCAGTGCCCTGCTCCCCTGCACCGTGGCCAAAGCGCCCTCCCCTGCGTTCAGCTGCGTAAAGCCACTGCACGCTGCCGCGCCTGAACACGAGCCCATTCCCATGGATACACTGCAACAAGGAGAGAAGGTTGCCTTTAAAATCAGCATTTACTGTCATCATAATCAGCAAAAACCCCAACACATTTTATGTGCTCTAAAGACTAGGGAGGTAACAGGAGAACAAGTCGGATGCAAAGAGCAGAGGGAGAGAAACCATAACCCCAGCTGGAGCGGGGCCATGCCAGCCGGGTGGGAGCCCCGGGAGGAGCAGGCAAAGGATTTTTGTCCTAAACAGCAGAAGATGCTACTGAAGTCAGCTGCTTTAGAAAAGACATGAAGCCAGCCGCTGTATTCCTTAGTGCATGTGCTTCCTACAGGTCCCGTCCCCAGCCCTGCCCTGGCAGAGCAGAGTGCTGGGCTGGCAGCAGGGCCGGGGAAGGCAGCCGTCCCCACCACCGGCACCGGAGCGCGCGTGCTCTACCTGGGCACGGCTGTCATGGGCAAAGCTGGGCTTTCTCCCATGCCACCTGCTCCAGGTCCCCCATGCTAAACAAGCTCTACTGGCAGCAACAACAAAGACACACAACCACATGCTGCCGGCGGTGCCGCGGGGTGGCTGGCGGCAGCACTGCACCAGGCCAGGCTTGGCTGCCCTGGCAGAGGCTACACGAGCCGTGGGGACCCCCAGGCCGGCACGCAGGCTGGGCAGGAGTCATGATGAGTACCTGCCTGTTGGTTGCTGCCCCTGGACAGGAGCAGGGCAGTCTGCAGCAGCAGCTGAAGCCCTGTGAGACCCCACGCTACCCCAGTCCTGCCTTCATTTTGTCTGCACATGCTGCTAGGAAGAAGCACGGGGCTCTGCCTGGGCTGGGACAGCCCTCCGCATGGAAGCCAGCTCCTCCGAACTGCCATCCTCCTGGCTGCTGGAAGAGCCTCGGCGTTGTGGACCCGTCACCCAGAAACTTCTCAGAAACCTAAAGCGAAAGAGAGATGGTCTCAGCTGCGGCAGCACAGAGGGGAGGGCAGGGGTCCGGAGGAGCGGGTGCACCGGTGGGGGTCCCACAGTGTGCTGGGAGAAAGCACAGCCCAAACCTGCCATAGGACGGAGCAATTCGGATGGATGACGGCCAGCCCTGCCTTTTGCTGGGGTGGCTCTGCCATCCCACAGCCCCCCCTGCCCCTTTAGGGGTCTCTGAAACATGGTCCTTATGGCAGGGAGCCAAAGCAGCCTCTGTGCATGGGGTTGGGGCTGTAAGGAGAAACCTCTTCTTCCCCCTGCTCAGTAATTAGCCCACCATGCACAGCACCAAGATCTGAGAGCGCTGAAGAATGAGGTTTAAATGGGATTTAATGAAAATACCAGTGCTACCGTGGCAGAGAGTACATGGGCTGCACCTCCTTCCATCAGGGCATAAGGTAACTCTGCCTGTCGGGAAGGACCATGGCATGGATGGCAGCGGTGATCCCACTGCAAGGCAGCCCAGCAGGGTCAGCATTGGGGTGGGGTCTGCATTTCCCTGAGTGCCCATGACACACAGGTGCTTTACTGGCTTTGAATCCCAAAGATTCATAATTTCCTTATTATTTTAAAACCAATCTTATTTAACACGATGTGGCGAGAGTTGTAGAATTACTCAATATTGATCACAGAAAGGCTGGGCCATGGAGACAAGATCCATGTTGCTATGTGTGGCTTAGCAACATATAAATGTATTCAAACAGAATAATGAAATTATCGTAGGGAAACAAAGCAGCCATCACTTGAAGAGATGGAGGATGTGGAGGCCTCTTGGAGCTCTTGTTTGCCAAGACAAGGAAGATGGTACTTATTGTTTGTGCAAATATGTGAACCCCCCCGGCCATCCCCTGCTTACATAAAGGGTGTAATGAATCCGGGCAGTGCGCTCGCTGCAACGCGCAGCTTTGTACAGCTGGGCTGGAGCTCATTACTGCGGAAACGTGCGGCCTCTCCGAGTGAATTGAGTCCTTGCGGGGGGAGCCCTAATATTGGGGGTGGGGAGGCGGGGAGGGATCCGCAGGGCAGAGTGCAGCCCGCACCTGCCTCCTGGCCACAGCCACGCTGCAAAACTCCTCATTTCTGTGGTTCTGAAACTGGCCTGGTATTTACCCACATCTTATCCACCCTCATCCTCACACGTGTTAATGCTCTGCTGGGAGCCCATCCCCACCTCCCCCCATGGACCCACTGGCTGCCTCTTCCACTTGGAGCCAGTGTGATGCCCACAGCTCTCACAGGAGCACAGATGAGGTGCTGGAGCAGAGAAGAGGTGGATTCCACCCCAGACCCAGCACAGCTTTCCTGGGAGATTGCGAGCAAGTCATTTAAGTCCTGAGTCTCCCACCAGTGCCGAGGGACCAGAGCTCCTCCTGCCCACCAGTTCTCCCAGCTGGACTGCAGGGCAGGCAGGCTCCTCCTGGGTCTCTGCATGACCTCCTGCAAGCCCCCATAATTTTCATTAGAGCTGGCTGGAAATTTTCAAATAAAGATACCTGGGGCAAAATAGATCTCTTTTCAATAAACTATTTTGGGAGAAAACAAATAGAAGAGGGGAAGCAGTGTATGTTGAAATGATTTGTCTCTCGTTCATCATCAAGCACGCAGTTTTATGGTTTGCTTCCCCTGGCGGCTGTTACCCCCAAGAGCTACACAGCATTTTGTTCTGTTGAAAAAGCTGTGAAGACGGGAGCCTGTGCAATGCTGAGCTGCCCTGGGGTCTTCCAGGCATTACTACAGCTGGGCATTACTGCCTTTTGTTTTTTTAATGGCTGGAAGCACTTGTCTTTGAGCCCAGTGCCTCAGAGCAGCGCAGCATAGCCGGCTGTGCCGCACACCAGCTTGCATGTACACAAGTGTACAGAGGAGTGCTCTTCTGGTTCAAGGAGATCTTCTCGTTCACCCCAGGCTGAAGGACTGCCCAACCAAGGGCTCGCTCGCCCCGGGGTGCGTGAGGACCCGCTCTCAGTGCTAGTGGAGAGGTGGCCGTGCACAGCGCTGCCCTGCACCCACCAGCTGCTTCCACGGCCGTTGTGCATCAGCCGGCGCACGAGGGGCAGGCAGGCACCGAGCCCAGCCTGGCATCCCCACCATCCTCTGGGCAGACCCAGGCTTTTAAAAATACGCTGAAGGCTTACCTGAGAAAACAAAACCAAACTAAACAACCCACCTCTTTGCACAGCTGGAGTTTAATTACACATGTGGCTAGATTAAAATATGCAGGACCAGGTGAGGGTTAGAGTGTGGGGGGGACAGAGCACAAATGCACATGCTGGGTGTAGGTCTTGCTGTCTCTGAGACCACACTCCTACGCCTGAAATGCCGCAGGACATTTACTCCTGGATGCCACTGTTTCTGCCTTGCTCATGTGTCCACTGTGGGAAGGAAAGCTGCAATGCTTCTGGGTAGCATCGTCTTGAAAATAGTCTAAGCATGCCCTGCTTAGACACTTAATGTGGAGCAAAATCAGAAACCTGCTAATGCACTGCCTCCTTTGACAAAAGAAAATGTAACAATGCAGAAAAAATAATCTCAGTCCATCCTCAGTGCTTCGTCACTGCACTGTCTGCTTCAGTGACCCCATCCAGAGACTGCACTGAGCGTGCTGGGAGTACTCAGCAGTGGTTGGTAACAAAAAATAAAGCTAAATATGCTACACCTGTACCCAGAGGAGCTGGTGACTTGCCTAAAGCCAGGCAGGGCAGTCAGGGTGGGAGCAGGGAGCTGTGGTTGGCCTCTCCCCAGCATTGCAGTTGAGCAGAGGTCTGGGGCTTAGGAGGGATTTCTGGTTTTAATTCTACCCACCTCCATGGTGACATTGGCCTTTTTACAACCTAAAACAGAAGCAGCTAAATGGCTGCTTTTAAGCTCATAAATCCAGCCCCATCTGAACACCTCACCTTCCCTGGCTGCCCTTCTTTGGGAGCAAGTCACTTCTAACACCCGCTGGCGCTTTCTGTAGCAGCTGCTGGTTTAAAATGCCCCATGGCAGCAAAGAGCTGCTGCCACCCCTGAAAGCAGCCCAGGTCTTGCCGAGCAGCAAGGTGTGCCAGTCTCTGCTGTGCCTCGAGGACCGGCTGTGTTGGGGTGAACAGGCAAAGCGCTCAGCATCAGGTACCTGCAGGTACCCACTGCCCCTCTGCTGCCTGCCAAGGCCTGCGAGCTGCAGCGTTGCTGTCATGGAGGGGCCCAGGGAGCTGGTGTGCAGCAAGCTGCAGAATACAGATGCAGCAAGAAAGGTGCAGAGACACAGGGAAGGACCAGGTGGGTGCTGCGAGATGAGCACCCTTGGCTGAGCCACCAGTGCTGCCAGGGAGAGGCAGCGCAGGCAGCACCGGCAGAGCTGCTGGGGCTTCACACCCCACCCCACCCCCCCATCCGCTCAGGGGGTCATGGATATCCCAACAGCCTGGCCAGGACTGCACCCATCAGGGCAGTTTGGAAATAAAATGCTTCCTGAAGCCTGACCAAAAATTACCTGCCCTCTGGGCAGCGCTCCACCATGCAACCACAGAAAACAGTATCAGCAGTAACAAAAATTAAAGATGATGTAGGCAAATGTTACCTGAGGATTTGAACGCTGTCAGCTCTACAGCCTGAAAGAGGGGAGAACATTTGTTAGCAGAAGGTACATGTCTGATTGCTTCGCTGCTGGCAACCCCCTGACACACTCCCGGGGCCAGGCAGGGCTCCCCCAGCACCACACTCTCCCTCCCACTGAGCCACCGCACAGGCTGGGAACTGGAGCCTTCGTCCCGGTCCCCGAGAGATGGGCACCTTGCAGAGTGCCCCTGGACGCAGCTGCACCTCTCCGCAGTGCCTGTGGGATGAGCTGCCGCCCTGCTCCGCTCGCCCTCTCTGGGGACCTCTCCAGCCCCGAGGTGACCCAGTGGGCTGGACACCGTGCTGGAGACCACAGGAAAATTCAGGAGAAGAGGAGAGAATTTTCTCCCCCGTGCTGTGGTGGAAAGAGCACGCACAAGCCTGCCCCCTGTGCTTAAGTGATGGTTAATGCTCTGTGAGGTGTGAAATTCCTGCTCCCAGCCCAACAGCAATAAATATCACCAAACAACATTTAAAAAAGCTGAAACACAAAGAACATCTCGTCTGTGTTTGTATCTTCACTCGCTCAGTGTTCTGTCATTTTAAGTGTTTTCAAACGTTTTTAAGTAGCATCTTCTCTTCATCCAAACTATTGTGCAGCTGCCAGTGACATTCTTAATTCACCGCTCCTCCAGCGAGTGCCATGACTCATTTAGCCAGGGAGCAGGAAAAACAGCACTGACTTATATAACTAACGAGCGCAGAAAGCAGCACCTACCCAGCGGAGGGTAGCAGCACCCAAGGCACAGCTGTGCTGACCACCTCTGCGGTGAAGATGGGGCTCGGACGGAAACTCCCCGCAGCCCTGGCCAGCTCGGCACCGTGCGGCTCACCGCGATGGAGCACCAAGAGCTGCACTGCCGCAGCACCCATCTGCACGGGCAGGGGGCTGTGCCCCTCTCCCCACGCAGGCACCGGCAGCAGTCTCACCTTTTGAAGGCTGCTGCATCCATGTTAGTTAGAAAGGAAAGAAGTACATTAAAAATGCAATGTTTAAGCAGCAAAGATACAGTGAAATCCTCGGTGACCCTCACACGGAGGAAAGCGCTTTCTGTCTTTGCCTGCGAGGAAATGCCACGGCCTTGGCATTTAGGAGATCTGCTGCCTTCTAATGCTCCCTGCCTTAGGAAACTCAGGCCTCTGGGCTAATCCCTTTGGCCCACGTCTCGTATGTGGTGCCAGGAGCTTAGCCCTGGTCCCAGTTTACACAGCCAGCACCTGGCTGGCTGAGAAAAGCATCACCTGTGAATGAGTCCCAGTCAGTGTTCAGCACAAGGGGAGGAATGGCATTAACCACAATATAAATCATGAGAGATGAAAATATAGATTTTATTGAGTGGCTTCAGAACGATATGCCAGCTACAGAAGTATTATCTATTGGATAAATAAGAGCTGTCTATGTGACACAGGTTTTCAAAGGATAAATATTAGAGAGGGAGAGAGATCCTTCAGTGAGAGACTCATGAAAGTAGCATTGGATTTTATTCTGAGGAAATTACAGCACTTGTATGTCAAGTGCACAAGGACTGATGATCATTTCAATAGTAGGAGATGGAAGTGGTATCAGAGTAGTCAAATTTAAATTGTTCCCTGCTTTAGGCCATACCTCACCGAGCTCTACGTCACACTCGTGCAGGTAGCACAACCCAGCCTGCCCTCCCTGGACGGATGCCGCTCGCCTACCGCAGGGACAGTGAGCTCCTGCTGCCTGTGTTCAATTTGCTGTCCCTGGGGGAAGTCTCCTGCCTTGAGCCGTACCAACCTCCGCTTGGTGCTTTACTGGCTCAAATTCACCGGCTGCTCCTGTTCATGTATGCCTCTGCTACAATCACCCTCCCGGCACGGCAGCAGGGCTGGTTCCCCATCAGCTCAGGGCTGAGCTCCTGCCTTGGAAATCGGCCGTTTTTGGGCCTCCTCCCCTCCTGCCCCCAGAACACGCGCTCTCCCCTGTAGTCCTCCGCTGCCTGCCCCTGTCCAGGCCAGCCCCAGCTCAGGCAATCGCCTCCTGAGCCAAGCCCTGCCGTCACAGCACGGCCAAGGCAGGTCACTGCCCAGGACCTCCTGCCTGCCTGCCCACCTTGCTCTCCATCTTATGCTCCTACAGAAGACGGCAAACACTCAGCTGCATCTGGCTTGACCACCAGGAGTGGCCACTATGGGCACGAAAGCATGCATCTCAAATGATTTAAATGACTTAAATCAATACGCTGCTAATAAAAAGTATGTATTTTAATAAACCAGAGTCTTCAGGATGTGTATCAAAACCTCCTTGGTTTTGACAGGCCGTGTGTCTGGACTGTTCCTCAGGAGGAGAGCATGGATGCTGTGCTAACATGCTGCCTGGTCCCTCACCAGCACTCAGCAACTTCTGTAACGCCCTGGGACAGAGGGGATCGGTGTTACCCGCAGTCTGCGCGTGGGGTGCATGAGTCAGGCAGCTTCCGGGACTTGCTCAACATAAAACACTGAATTTGTGCCAGAGCTGGTAACACTACCAGGAGTCCTGAGTCCCAGCCCCTCACTGGAACCATGAGACACCATTCCTGTGTAACTACTACGCTCTGTGTATGGGTGAAGGTGGAAGAATAACAGAAGACATTACATACCGGTCTCTCAGGTGACATAATTGATGAAATCCCCATGGGAATTTTGGCTCCAAAATTTCCTAGGGGGTGAAGCAGCACAATGAGTTTGCAGAATAGAGAGTAGAAATATTCATGTTTTACCAAGAACTCTGTGCTTTGTGTCCCCCAAGTATCTCCCACGGAAGGAAAGGGACCAAACAGGTTACCTGCATAACTGCACCCACAAACTGGTTGGAGCATGCAACACCTTTTTTTTCACAGAAGCTAAAAACCCTATTTCCTACTGCCACCTTTGCCTCCCCTTCTCCAGAAAATTAATTTTTAAGACACAAACATGGATTCTTGCCTCAAGAGAATGCAATGCTGCTTAACACAGTGATGAGACCCTCGAGCCCACGCCCAGCCAGCCTGCAGGCATGAACCCAATCCTTCTGAGATCCACATGCACATGGTCCCTTCCTTCCCTGGGAATCCTTCATCCTGTGCTGCATTTGCAGCACCAGACCCCAAGTGCTCACTTAGGCACAGTGTGCAAATGAGTTCAACGCAGTGCCAAGTGAATGTGCACTAAAATTCAAGCCTTGGGAATAACATTTTACCACGGTCTTGTCACACAGCCTGGGCCAAGAGCAACAACAACCCTCTTTACCTTTGCTGGTGATGTTCTTCACTGGAGGGTCTTTCTGCACAGGGCTCGACAAGGCACTCTCAGCTGCAGAAGGACTCCGTTTCCCCGTCTCCCAGGAGGCTGTGTTCCTTGGACTTGATAAGTAGTTGATGGGGTGCGAGCAGTTCTGCAATGACGGGGAAGAGATAGAGGACAGTGAAAACTGCAACATGTGTCTTTGCTGGAACTAGGTTCAACCTGAAAGATCGATTTCATCTGCACTGCGGCCCCTGGGACTTTGACTCCCATCCCACCCTGGTGCAGCAGGCTGCTGCCTAACCAGGGTAGATTATCTTTGGGTCTGTGTTGTCCAACAGGAAAGCACAGAAGGGAGACAGCCTCTGCAACTCTCCCTACATAGGAAATGTGGGGAGTAAAATAGGACTTCTTTCCAACATCATCTCCTCAAAGTAGTCCAAATGTACGCCTAGGGACCTCCTCTGGTGGGTGCATGACAAACGAAGCGGGCAGCAGGGCTTCCTTGCAACTTACTGTGAATGAGAGTGCTTTCTTCTTGTCCTTCATCCTCTGGATGGCATTCCTCACCTGGAGCAGAGCAAGGACATGAGAGAGAGCCACAGCAGCTCTAGCAGACCAAGAGATCCTCCAGCAAGTCATGGAGAAAAAGCAGTCACTGTCCCAGAAGCGCAGTCGGGGCGATGCTGCTTGTTGCACCTACTGCAACTCCAGCTACCCCCTTGACTGCTAATAAAGAGTTGCTGTGACAAGTGATTGAGCCCCAAACAGAGGCATCTCTTACCTCGCTGTTATAGATTGCATAGACCAGGAATATGTACAAGCCCTGAAAAGGAGAGAGCACAGGAAGGGTTAGAGATGTACAGCTGGTTTGTGCTACTTTGCATGGGAGGAAATGAGTTTGATGAGCACTAGAATGAGGGGGGAGCCAGGCTACAGGGAAGAGGCACGGATGGTGGGCACAGCACAGCCAGGGACAGCTGGGCTGGAAGGGCCTTCCTTAAAATGGCACTTGAGACCAGGCCCTTCACAGAGAGTCCAAAGGTCCCTGCCCCAGTCCCTCTTCCTTCTCCTCTCCCCCCATCTCATTTGGGGGGAGCAGGCATCTCTCACTGGGCACTCAGCTTCCTGAGCCCGAAACTCTCACATACTCCCATTCACTCGTGCATGCAAAATCCCCCACAAAACACCTCCTTCAGATCTCAGAAGCAGAAATCACCAGGAATTAATTGCTAGGGGAACTGAAACCTGTGAAGCAGACCTCCCCTCCCACCGAGCACCAACCCTGGGGGGGCTTTTGCCAGCCTCCGGCAGACCAAGTGCAGCACGACGCCAGGGATGGTTCCTCTGTCCCACGCGGTGACAGACCACAGCATTAACAGGACCCTCTGACCCAAATTCAGTGGAGCACAGACCCAGAGGCTTTGCAGCCCCAGTCTGGACAATCCTTCCTGCCAGCATGCTGGGGCTCCAGCAGCACAGTCTCGGCCGCCCTCTCCCTACTTGCCGAACCGTTGCACGCACACACCGAGGACCAGCGAGCAACGACGCGCTCTGCCACAACCAAACGCTCGGCGACAGCTATGTGCCTGGGGCCAGCGCGGGATGTGCTCAGGGAAAGTGTTCAGGGCAGGGCCCGAGTGAGCATTGCCTGGAGGCCACAGCCTGGGGCTAATTACAGCTCCAGACCAATGATTTTGGCCTTAAGGCAGCCCTATCTGGCCCACCAGATTTATGTTATATCTGCGGGGTGTTTGTTATCACAGCTAGATAAATCAGCTGCAGCAAGAAAAGTAATCCATCTTGTCTTCAATGAGCCTTGCTCTTCATCTGTGAGCTCTTGGCAGGCGTAATGGTAGCAGTACCCTGGCGCCGTGCCATGACCTGTCCTTCAGCCAGCAATGCTGGTCACTCCCCCAGACCAGATTTCTGGTCGGGCTGCCAAGGCAGGTCTTCCTTGAAATAATCATTCTGGATGAGCGCGGGGAGGGGGGGAGCAGCGAGGTCGGCTGGGAGGAGAGCAAGGAAGGAGAGGAGGCCCAGCTGCAGCGGCGGGCGGAAGCGGAGCCGCTGCTCTGGAGGCGCCCGCTCCTGCCTGCGCTCCTGCCTGCGCGTCATCTTCTCCCAGCAGGGCCCTCAATGCCCCGGCCCCTGCGGCGCCCACTCATGGTGGGGCAGGCGCTGGGTGGCCACAGGTGAGAGTGCGGCATGTGCCGGGACCCGCAGAGCGGGATGGATGCTCCTGCCTGGTGTCCGTCTGTCCTGCTGCGCTCCACACACCCCATCTGGGAGCAACACCATCTCCTGCTCCCCTCTCACCAGAGATGGGTGAGTGGCTCTAAGTCCCTGCCCTGAGCCAGCTTCAGAACCATCCTTCCAGCTCTACAAGTTCAAATGAAGCCAGCAGGTTTTACCTACGCTGTTTCTTAACAGCAGGCACCTCCGCCCAGCGTTCGGTGCTGGGCAGGGTGTTGGTGCTGCTACCTCAAAACCATGGGCTGGAGGGAAGGCTCTGCTGCCTGCTCGCCAACCTGCGGGGCAGCCACTGCAGCCACCTCCGGCGCAGTACCACTCCATGTTGCTTTTCAATCACTCGGTTAAATTCCTGTGCTGCCTGGCTGGAGAAGTTGTCATGTTTGGTGTCGACGCACAAAGTAACCTTGAAGACAGGCTTTGGTTTCCGCAGATAAACAGAAAGCAGTCAAACAAACAAACAACCACAGCAGCAAAACTTCCCTGCACAACACTAGCGCATGAAGAAGCATGCTGGCCTTAAAGAAAATTCCAAGACGATCCATAAGACAGTCAAAGGGGGCTGAAATGGGATGGTTTTATCCCTGCTTTCTCTCAACTCCACAGCTTCCCACCAGCATCACAATTTCTCTTCTGGGGTAATCTGCAAATTGACCTGAACTTGGTAATCAAGGGGCAGAAGGCAAACAAGCACAGCATATCCACAGGCAAACCCTCAGCTGTCTGTCCACACAACAGCCATGGCTCCTACTGAGCTTTAGGAGAAAGAAGGAAAACAAAAGCAGAAATAACTTAGAAAGCAAGGGAAGAAAACGGCAATCGAAGTTGATCAAGTTTGACCAGGATGGTCAAAGTGATGCAGCAAACACCTCAGCTCCTATCTCGCTCAAGGCAGATGTCATGGCTTGTGACAGAGAGTCTCAGGAGATGTATCATCCAGAGGACACATTTATTAATTTCAGGAAAAACCCCCAAATGCCCAGCATCCATATTACAACAGCCAGCATCCCACAGCCCCTCTGCTGCCATCAGTGGTGAATCAAAGGCTGAGTGAGCCCTGGGCACAGGCATTGGCAGGCCACTGAACCAGGGGCCTTGTCATGGGATTTCCCTTGCCAGTGCCGGCTTGCAGAGGGAAGAGCAGCCCTCAGTGCTACTAGAAAGCAGCTCTCCTGAAGGTTATCGAAGGCCGAGTTCCTCAGCAGGACCCCTCTGGTGTGATATACATGCTCATGTTTTTACAGCATGAACACTGAAGCAAGGCAGAGGAAGACTGCCAGGATGGTGCTGGGACACTGTGCTCTGATCTGCCTCTGCTGATGTTGATGGAGTTCACCCAAGCTGAGAAATGTTTTTTTTCTGTGAATAAAAAGATGCTGGTGCTGTTCTCAGCTCTGTTCCCCTCATCACAGCACTGAGCCTGGAGTTCTCTTCTGCTCAATAACTTAAGCATGGCATGAGGAGGCAAGGAGAACTGATGCTATATTTAATTACAGTTAGGACAGGCCTCCTGCCACCCTTCTGATATCCTTAATATCAGAGATGTGGAGAGGCGGTCCTTGTCTGGCCTTGGAACACCCCATCTGAGAGCCAACGGATGTGCGTGAGCAGCACCCGACCGCTGGACCAGCGCCAGCCAGAGGCAGAACATCCCTGGAGCAACCACCCATCTTGTGCACGTGGAGATAACGCCTGCATTTCACCCTTGGAGAGCTGGGCCAATGCTACACTGAAACCGGCCAAGTATGCCAGAGGGAAGCAATGCGAACTCTGCTGCTCCATATGTGAAAGCTACAGTGAAGGCCATTTTCTACTGCATCCAAATTAAAAAGGGAGATAGGTGGAGAACACTTTGGATCCCAATGGTTTGCTCTCTTGACTTGGATCTCCTGGAGCAGGATTTGTCCTCGAGCACTGGGCAAGGGACTCTAGGAAATAGATCTGAATATGCAGTGCAAAGGGACAGGACTGACAGTGTGGGTATGCCCAGTTGCTCTTTGTGCTGGCATAGTCTTGGCCTGAGGGGTTGCACTGAGTCCGTGCCTGTTCCCCCTGGCTGGCTCCCTGCCTGCAGAGAGCTCCGCCGTCTGTCTTGGGACCACTCTCCTGCACGTCAGGAGCAGTGGTGTTCAGTGCTTCTCTAGCTCCATCTACAGCTGCTTTCTCTGGAGGTTTGGAAAGCTTCTGCCAACGAGGGGGCTGATGCTTTGAATCGCAGGTGGCAAGCACATATTCAGGGACTTTTTGTCACCATGTGTCCCTGAGTTTCAGATATCCTGAAGTCCTGGGAACAGTCCTAGCTCAGTGCAGAACTGAGCGCTCCTGGCTGCTGTGACTAATACAATTTGGTTTGCTCTCTTAACCACATATAGGCTGGTTAAAGTTTTAAACTCTTTTGATGAAATCAGTAAACTTAGAAGCAAATATTAAGTATTGCTTTACATACCAGGGTTACTTTCTGCCCTATAGAGATCCCTATTAATACTAACATATTAACAACATGACTCTGAAGTATGGTAGTCACAGTCATGGCCCTGGAAGACACCAAGACAAGCAAATAGCCTTAAAAATGTAGCCAGATGATGCTATCTAAAGAGGAATGAAGAGGCTGAAGGAGATGACATGACTCACCCCAAGTCTTGCAAGTCAGAGCTAAAAACAGCACACAGACTTCCAGCCACCCCCTGTGAGGCTCTGATCACCAGCCCACATTGCAATCTGTTCTACCTTACACTCCTGCATCCCATCAGATTCCAGTACAGCTCTCACTGGGCACTGGAAGCATCCCTGGGGAGAAGCTGCATGGCTGCAGACAATACAGATTTTAGGCGTAAAGAGTTTTAATCCTTGATTCTTAATTCTTCTTCCCTCATCTCCCTGCAATAAATCTGACCTCCAGGCAAAGGGAAGGTGGTTCTGTCTGTGCAGTTCTTGGGCCACAGCCTCCAAATACATCTGAACATGAACCAGATGGAAAACACTCATCCTAGAACACACACCATCTAAGCAACAATCAAACACACTATGGCTGGACATGACCTTTGAGACCCGCTCCATGAACAGCCCTATTGTAACAGTGATGCTGGCACACATGGGCCATCCCTACCCTGTAGGAATGAGGCTCATTTCACTGATGCAAATAGCAGGTGGGATGTCTGCCCATTAAACTGGACAGTTACCATTTTAATTATCCATTAGATGACCAAATCAAAACTCTAATGAAGGTCCCTATAAGGATGTCGGTTTGTAAGTGTCACTTTGAAACCATGCTAATGTCAGAAAATCTAACATGAGAAACAAGATTTGAACTGGAAAGCTGTGGCACCAGTAGAACACTCTAGAGACTGGTGCTGGAGGGCCATTAGATGAATAAGGTCTCCAGAGTTGTATTTCATATCTTGGGAGCATGAACTTAGTTTCCTCAGCCAAAACAGCACAGCGGCTTGGGAAAGCTGGGCTGGGCTTCACAGCTGACAAATGTCCCCAACTATTAGGGCAGGTAGAGTACACTGAAGCACAAGAAACCACAGAAACCTGCTTGGCTGTGATGCGAGGATCCACCTGGTACAGGACTCACCTGGAGGGAGTTCAGCACAATGAAGACATAGGCCCAAATGATGCTGAGGTGGACAAGGACCCCACACACCCAGGTCAGCCCCAGCACGGGCAGCAGCACCAGGACGGGCTTGGCTGTGGCCCTGTCAGGAAGAAGGGCTCATTTCAAAGGGTGCATTTCAAAGCTGAAACACTGTGCACTGACACCCTGGCGGCACCCACCTCCCAGCCTCCAGCTCTCCACGGGGGTCCCTGTCGTGCTGCACGTCACTGAGCCCAGGGTGTCCTGGCAAAGCGCCCCAGCCTGCCAAACGTCCTTCCTGGCTCTGCAAACCCTGCCCAGGGTCTCGCCATGATCTGCCTGGGGCATCTGCACTAGGTTACAGAGCACTGAGTGGATCTGCCCTGAAAGAGCTCCATGGGTTTACGAGCACCCTGGCCTGTATCTTGCAGTTTAGAAGAAACTTTCCTTGCCTCCATGCTCGAGACAGCTCTCCTCCCCCAGCAAGTGCCTTTCAGATGATGTGTCCACCAAG
This sequence comes from Morus bassanus, assembly GCA_031468815.1. NCBI lineage: Eukaryota > Metazoa > Chordata > Aves > Suliformes > Sulidae > Morus > Morus bassanus. The sequence goes on from CM062586.1 coordinate 1,537,742, forward strand.
AGGCACCCAAGATGGTAGCTATGGAACAAATTCCTTTGCAAACAAAATTAGTTAAGAGGGGAAAACCCAAATATTTCACCTCCCAGCCCCCAGCGTGCCAGCTCTGCTATTTATTTATCACTGAAAGTGAGCAAGAATGGAGCTCTTTGACGTCATTAGCCATAAGAAAACAGCTATTTTCCCCCCAGTTGCTGCTACAAGGAGGGCTTCTGTATTTGTTTTATTAGCATATGGATGTCACCCTGCCCTCCAGCAATGCCCTATCTTTGTGCTTCTGTAAATTTGGGAAAATTTATTTATGATACAGGGGAACAATGCGTGTCTAGCAGGGGTATCCGGCGCCAGCTAACAACAATAAAGATTCACAGAGGATGATAAAGTAATGATTCAAGCAGCAGTTTTTTAGAGGTCTCTCTATATTGACTGATTACAGAAGTCCACACTGCCTCTTTCCCCATGTATGTAATCCCCACCAGCATTCACCAAACTCATCTAGAAAATGCTTTTTATAATGGCAAGTAGCCAAAACCCCTGCACTCTTTACAGCTGGCATCCTGCTGAGGGGCACACACAAGTGCTAAGGATGGGACAGGTGTGAGACAAATTCAGTTACGGCCCCTTCAAACTGCAATGTTCTGCGAAGTGGAGAGGAGCCACTACTGTGGCTCAGAGCTCTATAAAATTCCATGGAAACTGGGCACACAGTTGGGTCCCTGGGTTCCCCAAAACACCCCAAGCTGCTACCTCACTTCTCTATGGGGATGTTTTACAGGACGTCTGCATGCCTGCCAGCAAGCTGCTTAGCAGCACGGTGGGCTAATGATAGCAAAGGGGCAGACAGCTCAGCAGTGGGTTCGGCAGTGTCACTCCCTGGCTCCCACACACTAATGCCACTGCAGACGATGGAGACACCAGCCATTCCCAGACCCAAAGTACTGCTCCTGGCGATGCCAACGGGCCCAGGGTAGCTTTGATTTCAGCAGACACTGCCAAGGGTCTCCCGTCCCAAAGTGTTGAGATTTCAGAGTGCGAGTGCAGATGAAGTCCCGCACTGGGTTCCCCAGGCTGAAAGTGCTGGCTGGGCTTCTCAGTGGCATAGAGATTAGAGCAGACACACTACCTTTGGGTGATCCTTTCTGCCCTGACCCCCCCAACTGATGGTCTTTCACTTCGCCAAGGCAAAGACTCTCACCTTAACAGTAATTCCACCATTTCATAGCCAGAGCAGCCATGGCTGGCATAACCAGTCCCTTCCCTGCTCACCATATCTGTATTCCAATCTGGTTCTCCAGGCTGCTGTTGGGCGTCAGCATCTTTGATCTCCTGCGAGCACTGGACACAGTCACCATCACCACCCGGAACAGCACGAAGGTGTTTACCTGTCAGGGAAGAGCCACTGGACCCAGTAACCTCCCATAATCTCAGCTCCAGTGGAGTGAGTCTTTTCTGCTGGGAACTCAATAACTGTCAGAACTTTGGGAGAAATTTATCGCTCCTGAGAAAGCAGTGAATGAAATACTTCATAGAGCTGTCCACACAAGTATGAAATGTATAAAACTTATCCCAAAACTTCTCCTACAGAATGTCTTCCCTGTCAAGTGTCTACTCTGGATCCCTTAAACATTGCACCTTTTTCTGCTACTATGTTGTTGTATAATGTACTGATACTACTTCGAGGACATAGATGTTCCCATATTAAAATCAGACCTTTAGTTAAGGCAATGTCACAGGCAACCTACAAAGTTATCTACATTCCTAATTTAACAGCCAATACAAGAACTGGTCAGCAAAATTTTCCTGAAGCACTTTTTTCTATCAAAAAGCTGCTTTGGTTAAAGAGATTTATTTGTGTTGTGAAAGTATGTACAAAGCATAACAAAAATTCTCCTACAAAAGCAGCAGGCACTATGAGCCCTGCGAGCAAGCATCTTAGCTAGAGAAATGCTGACACCCCTGACTCTGCAATGCTTTCCTAAAACCAGACACAAAGGAATCACACCTTCCCGGCCGGTTTTGGCACTTACAGCCAGGATGAAGAGAACAGGTCCAACAAAGGCCCAGATGACGTTGGTCTGAACGTTCAGCCAGCAATGGTTGTCTGCCACATACTTGTTAAAGGAAGTTGCAAGGGTCACACCCACAATAACGACTGGAAGGCCTGCAGAAAAAAAGCACAAATTAAACCCCAGGAAAAGCAGAGATGACCCATTCAGGTCAGCTGTGCTCTAGACAATTGCTTCAAAACCCCCGTGACCAGACATGCTCCAGCGTGAGCCAGCTTAGCCTCTGAAACCCCATGAGTAACATCAATCTACTGCAGCTGAAATCCATCCTGGCTCTACAAGACCAGATTTATACGCTGTCAGCATCATTCTCCTAGGTATAAAGCATTCCAAGTCCTGAGTCCTGATCAAAGCAATTTACTCCTCAGATTGCTTTTTTAACAAAATGGACAATCAAAGACATAAAACAATCCAAAATATTTTAACCAGTTGCCCAGTGTCCAACTAGGTGTGTGATTTGCAAGGAGGACTGACCTAAAGAGGCTCCTTTTTGATATGAAACTCAGCGTATTCAAATGAATCCTATGTCCCTGAAGGGCTTACTCAGAATAAAGAGTGCTTAGTCAGGAACATATTTATATATTAATTACTATCAGACAGTAGTAATGCTCTCCAAGAACAAGAACTTACAATAAACTTCCTCCTCCGTTTTTTTGTATTGAGCTCTTGGATTTAGAAAAATAACAGAAATGCTTTTTAACTTACTAAGACTGACACTTTGACACATAAGGGTAAGAAAGCCTCTGCAGAGCAGTGACACCCGCCTTTCCTATTGAATCAAACCAAATATTCGGGAATCTCTCCTGTTGAAACTTTTGCTAGACAAAAAATTGACCCATTTTTTTTCTGAGCGCCCAACACAGAGGATTCTGTAGATACCCCAGCCTGTCACATAGTAGAACTTCATTCTCCTGTCTTCACTCATGTTGACTGCTACCACTTTGCTCCACAGGAGAAGCCCCTCTACCAGCATCCATGAAAAAGCTGCCATGAAGAAGAGGTGAAGGAAGGCAGTGACCATGAAACACACCACCTGGAGAGAAATAACATGCCATTTCAGGACGGAGTCCTCTGGGAGCTTCTGACTGTGTGTGGTCAGGAAGAAGAGAGCAACTTGCAAATTATGCTGCAGAATGTGCAGAAATGTATTTAAACATCCACAAGCACCAGTAAGAGTTCTTAAAGTTGCAACACATGAATAGTCCAACTGCTGCAGCTCACACTCATTTCATCTGTGTGTCCATCTCAAACCACAGAAGAGGGAACTAATAGCATCTTTTCCTGCAGCTCTTGCACTTTCCTTGCAGGTCTCTCATCTCAGAGCTGCTTGACCCAGCCCTGGGATGTGGAAGAGGACACAGAAAGAGACAGAACTGTATGTTGCTGTTTTATAACTACTTAAATTTCCTGAAGGATTTTTTGTCAGAAACAAACTGCCAAAAGAAAGAGGTGAATTCTCCCGACGGATTGCACAATGTATATATATGTATCTCCAAACACAGAGACACAACCCCTTCCTAGATGCAAGTTACAGGTAATTAATGAAACATTAATAAAAGGGATTACACTTCTGCTCTGTTTGTTCTGACAATAATGCCTGAGCAGGCCTGGTGCTGCTGGCCGAAACAGGGCACTTTCTAGTGAGCTTACCTGGTTGGTCTTGGCCAATTCACTGAACATGAGCAGAGCTTCTGCTGCAGCTAACGCAAAGATCAGGTTCTTGTGCACAGTTGTTCGCTCACTCTTGGGGACACTGAGGAAGGAGAGAGGAAACCCCCAGCTGCAGCCAAGTGAAAGGGTGCACGTGTTCTCACGAGTCCTTGCTGGGCTGTGCAGACCTGCCTGGGTGACCTACTACTAACTGCACAGATGACAGTCCAAAGAGGCAAGGGACTGCCCTGGTGTGCAAGCCTGGTGCTGGGGACACGCTTGGGTATGGCTGCTCAGATCTGCCTGTTCTTTGACTCCAAGGAACCAGCAGCGAGGAGGAGGTGGAGAGAGCAACTGCAGTGCTCACAAGGTGGATCTCTTGTGACACAGAAGGGTTTACAATTGAAGCACTAGTCTTTGCTCCATTTATTTTATAAAAATTGACTCTAGCAGAGCAGCTTTTATGGTAAACATTGTCATTGATAAATATCTTTCCATGGGCACTCAGGTGTGTGCACAGTGCATACAGACATCTCCACAGAAACAACCACACCGAAGCCCCTCCCTAGCCAACGACAACCGCTCTCCTCCCTCCCCTCTGCTACCGACCACCAGCGCAGCTCCCCAGCCTTGCCCCACATACCTGCATGACCCCACACTGACAAAGGATACCTTGTTTGTGTACTTGTTCTGAAGCAAAATAGCAAACAAAAAATACAGGGAAAGCTAGAAGTGTCTGGACTTTTCTTACCCAACTGCCAAGAATAAAATGAAGGTAACTATCAAGGCACAGAAGGAAATTCCACATCCAATAAAAGTCAAGGTCTGCAGTGTGAGCTCCTCCTTGGTGGTCCTCTGCTCCAACCATGAAACAACAGAAGACACAAAACCCCCACAAATTAACCACAGACTGCTCGCAGGTCTGGCACCCACCCCACAGACCAGCAGAAAAAGGCTCCTTGCTTACCTGCATCTCGTACACCTGCAGCAGCACAGCAAAATTCGTGGTGTGGTTGCAAAAACAGGCAGTGGAGTCTGGGAGAGATGTTACCACAGAGCAGCCAGCTGTGGACCACATCCCGCCAGCATCAGGGCTAACATGCAGCAAAAACCAGAGAACACACATGGGAATTACCATCCACTTGAACAAAAAGCCAAGGTGTTAAGGGAATTTCATTCTTCCAGAAGAAGCAGAGTTGAAATGAGGAAAAGGATATCAGAGACAGGTCTCCATATGGACTTGCCTTTGGCTCATCCTATGCCTCAGCAGATTTGCCTTATCCATCAGGCATGCACAAAAAAACAGGTCTAGTGTCAATTTGTGTATTAAAAAGCACAGTTCAGCCATCACTACTTTAAAGAGAACTCGGTAATTGCATGGCTCTGGGAAGAGCTCCTTTTACAGCACATTCACCGAGACCATCACTGGACCAGACATGTCTAATCCTCTGCATCAGCTTGACCTGCCATGTACCCGGTGCAGTTCCACCCAACTCTTAATTTTTGGGACAAGCCAGACTGTCTCCAGCCAGCTAGCTGCTCTCTGCTGCCCGGGCAGCCAGCAAAGCTCTGGATCTGAATTCCCTGTGCAGGGGCCAAGGCTGCACTGGGTCAGCTCTGTCCTCACTGGCAGTGCTGCCCCTCTGACCCTGCCCCAGTACCAAGGGAAGATCAGGGCAGCGTTAGTGGAACTGTTTGTGCAGCAACCATCTGCTTCCAAAAACACCCTCTTCCCACCTTCCCCAAACTGATCCACGCCTGTTAGAAAAAAGGGACCCTAAGGAGTTTTTTTGCACTTGAATGACTTAATTACCAATCCATAATATATCACAGTCTCAGTGCTCTCACTGCGGTGACATTCAGCAAAAAAACATCTCAGTGCCAAGCAGTATTTATGAGTCTGGGAGTCCTGCATGTCTGTTGGGCTATATATCTCGGACCAACCCTTCTTTGTTGCAGGCAACAATCATAATTAACTGGGACTTTCCATTTTAGTTGTATATGCCTCATTAAAGGTCACTTGCTTGTGAGTGACTTTTCCAAAGGAAATCTTCCCAGGAGAGCACTCTACTCCAGCACATAGAGGATGCCAGCATGCAAAGCAGGCAAAGAATTACAGATCCCTACTCTTACCATTACATTTATATTGTTATGTTTGGTTTTCCAGTGGAAATAAAAGCTCATAAATCTGGGGACACAAACTGAAACAAGGCACCTGAGGCTGAAGTTCCAGAAGGCACAGATGGGCCCCACCAGCTTATTGGGCAGATCCTGCAGGCAGAGAGGAGAAGGATTACACAGCCATGCACGTACTGTATACAGCCTGATGCAGTTCACTCACTAGGCTGCAACAAGGTCTGTCAGCACAGGACAAACACCTCCCCAGGGAAACAGGAATCAAGGGGAGAGACCTGGGCATGGGACACCCCTAAGTCCAAGAGCTCAGTGGGCCCTGAGCCAAGGCTGGGCACAGCCTGCCGGCTCAGGCTGCGGGATGCCGCTGGTGGGGGTACCTGGATACGGTGCTGCAGGCGGTAGCGCACAGACGTGCTAATCTCCTGGTAGTCGCTGAGCAGAGCAGATGAGATCACAGCAGTGCCCACCGTGGTGCTCACGTACCTGTCACGGAAAGCATGCCGCTCACAGACACAGGAACCACAAAGTGTGTTCAGAAAACAGGATCTCATGTTATACAAGAAAGCTGGAGAGGTCCAGAGCCACTTCTGGAGTGCTTCAGTGCCACCAGCAAAGGGCACAGGGCAGAAACCAACCCAGATTACCTGGCAAGCAGAAAACATCACCACTCCCCCCCGTAACTGCAGGAGGTGACCTTACAGATGAGCACTGGAGCATCCTAAGTGGTTGGCACCTGAGCAGCGCGATGGCCGAGCCAAAGGTCCAGTGAAGGAGCGGTGTGTGCGCTGGGATGTGCAGGCTGCCATCCCCACCTAGTGTTCAGAGAGCTCCTGGGAGAGCAGCAGGGCTCTGCATCCCGCCCTGCTCTGCGAGCCACCATCTGCAGGGGCACCCCAGCTCCAGCAGCTTCTGCCCTAACTGGTGGGGACCCTGCAGCAGTCCCCGCAGGCTCTGTCCCCAACCCACCCCAGCAGAACAGAAAACCTCGGGGGAACCAGAGGCACGCAGAAGAGACACCGTGGTGCATCACGGCACACAGGCAGCCCCACCACACACCTCAGGCCAAGGTGAGCCAAGGGCCTCTGCCTCCACAAAGCACTGCCTCAGGAGCCCCTTTCTCCACATGCATATTGGAGAAGGCAGGGACAAGGACAAATAGGATGGGATGGAGCAGGGTGGTCATGAACCCAAAATAGAGGCACTGAGAGATTCAACACAGACTTGGAAATGAATTCTCCTGTGGTGCTAATGCGGCAGTCCTGAGGTGCCGCGGGGAGGTTCTGTTTCACTCACTTCTGTCCTCCATCAGAGGCAGCTATGTCCTGGAAGACAGCACTGCTGCCAGTGCTGGACAGGCAGCGCTGCAGGGAGCCGTAGCCGAACCACATGTTTTTCACTACGACTCTGCGGAGACCTGGAGGGACAGAGCATTGTGGCATGGGTGCAAGCACACAGGGCAGCTCTGAGCAGCCCAAGCTTCAGCACTGCTGCCCTAATCTGGGGGTGTGATACTGGGGGTCCAGGGCACCCACAGCTCCAAACTGTGCCTGTAGAGAGGCTGTAGATAATCTCTCCCCCACGGCCCATCTCCCTTTCACCATGGGCATCTCTTCCCCACACTTCTCTAGACTGCATGTGTGCAGGGTAAAGAATTTGTGCCATTAAGGAACACGCTGCAGTAGTGCCAAGGGGAGACCCAGGGAAGCACAGGCATCATAACCTACCTTTGGCTTTCAGTCTTTGCATTTCTTCTGTGGGAACTTCAATGAGGTCATGCCTGCCTTTCTCAGGGCTCTGGACCAGGTATACCTCACTGCTCAGCTCCTGCCTGCTCAGCTCCAGCTTCCTGACCTCCATCCCTGTGGAGGGGTAGAATCAGGTACTGAACCAGGGTTCGACCTTCCTCCAGAGCTGCTGCTACAGCAAAGCACCACAAGGACATTATAACCCCAGCCAAGACCCACAGTGGCGGCAGACAAATCCCTTTCAGTGCAAACCATGTGCATCTGGTCTCAGTTTGTCCCCTGCGCCCAAAGGTTTCTTACAATCCTCAGTGTGAGAGGTGCCCCCACACTGTGACACTTCTGCATGGAGGAAATGGGGAGAAGGCTGTAGGGCTAGCAAGAGATGAGCCAGAGGAGGAGAGGTGCCAGGACTGGACCTGGACTGGGAACCACACAGGATGACTAAGCTGGGTCTGGGTGAGATGCCCTCCCTGAGCTCCACCAGTGGCACTCACCAACATTCCTGTGCTGTATTGTGATCTTTGTCCTCCCTGCGGTCAGCAGTGGGGCTAAGTGTGACACCATTCTGTTGCAGAGCTCAACAACAGCCATGGGCCCTCTGATAACCTGCAAACATGGAGAGGGCAATGGAAATCAGCACCTGCACTGCCAACTCACACTTCCCACAGCTCACAAGAGTTTTCTTAAATGCTTGGTCCTGGGCAGAAAAAGAAAAGTTGGGACTCAAGGCTTTTGCTTTGCTTTTTTTTTACTTCTTCACTAAAGGACGTTCCCGGTTCCTTCAGCAAGGGGACAAAACTGGTAATGAGGGTAACTTGTTGGTCTTTATAAAAAGCCATTAAACGAGCACGGAAATAAATAACTAAATAAGCTTCTGGAAAGAAAGTAAATTTTTAGACCTGACTCCTGATATTTGTAAAGCTATAGAAGAACCATCCTCTCTTCCTGGAAAAGGTTTTACCCAGAAAGAGACTCCACTGCTGGAAGGGTAGCAGCTGACTGACCCCACTACTCAAGGTCCCCCATGTGTTGCGCAGCACAGATGCCACCCCTGTAGTACACAAACTCAAACCCTTTTCCTTCAGCAGATCCATCTGCTGCACCAGCTACACTGGGCCAGAGCTGGTTTTAAGCCACTATCAAGAAGCTGTAAGTAACTGTGGCCACAGAGACCTAAGCAACTGTAAGCGATGAGGTAAACTCTGAACTATTCAGCATCCTTTCATCTCTGGAGGTCCCTGGCTTGGTTCCCGGAGCACTGGCCAGGCCAGACACTGTCACACATTTCCCAGAGACAGGTGGAGAGTGCAGACCATACAACAGACACAAAAGACCCACGTGAGAAGGGAAGAAGCTAATGGAGAAAATCCTAACGGGGGTGGGATGATGGAAATCCCTCACACAAAGCCGGACGGTGTTTTGAACAGCGTGGGGGCTGATGACGGATAGCTCCTTGGCAGCTCGCACACGGAAAATAGAACAAACTATAAAGTGAAGGGCATTGCCCTGCCAGAGGCAGCAGAATGTGGGAGCAAGGAATCTACAAAGCACCGAGAATCGGCAAACTGTGTGTAATCCTGTAAATCCAGGCTGACAAAGTGGAGAAGATTGCAGAGAGCTGAGACAACCACTGGAGGGGTTTACAAGGAAGGCACCACTTGACTGCACTTGTTTGCAGAAAAACTTGTTTGCTCCCCCAACATATGAGGCAACAGTAAGGCAGCTGCTCCTTAGCTGAGCTGGCAAAGAGCTCCATGCCCCTGCTTGCAGCATTTTCACAAGCTCCAGAATATGGCCAGAAAGGCTACATGTGACCATGCAAGGACAGGTCCTCAGCCTGTGGTCGTACAGCAGACCAAGGAGCTGCACACACAACAAGATGAACAGACGTGGCACACAGCGGCCAGACTGCTGGTGACACCATTACCTGGCTGACTGATGACCATGTTTCAATATTCTGCTCCTCCAAGATTAACTCAGTCACTTCCATGTAATACTGGCCCAACTGCTCCAACATCTTCAGCTCCTCTCCCTCCTGGACTTCCACATCAGAAACTCGCTTTAGTAACTGAAGCACCGCAAGGAGGTCAGACGACTCCAGCACAGGTGTCCCTCCTTCCCTCAGAACACTTGCCAAGACATCAAGAGCACCAAGAGCAACAGAGACGTTCATGTCTTGGACATCACTTGTGAAGATGTTCTCAGGAATCTGCCATGGAAAAGATGTTTTAGTTCAGTGCATAGCCCTGATTCTGCCTGATCATCAGCTATGCCTTCGCAATGCCCTGCATGCCCTCCCTGGTGTGAGAACACCTGCCTAGCCAACCAGGCATATCTTAAGGGAAGGAAATCTGCCTGGACATTTTGAACTCTCTTGTCCAGCCTCTCAACCTCAGTGAGACAAGTCAACCTGAAGCAACGCTTTGCTTCTTTGATCACAGCATGACTTACAGCTGTATTGGCCACACTCTGCGACAGCAGCTCAGAAAAGGCCACAGGCATAACTGCTGGCAAAGTGACCCCAAACACCAGTAGGTGCCAGCAAGTCCACCCCAACAGCTCCTGCCTGCTCCCAGTGTCAGCCGCCACTGCTGGCGCTGCAGGACTCACCACAGTCCTCTCTGCAAATGTGTTCACACGGCCGACAAGCGAGTGGCTGGATTCCAACTGAGCTTTTTTCAGTTGCTGGTATGCATCTGAGAATAAAACAGAAGCATAACCATTGCTGTGGTGTCTAGCAGCATGGTTAACACATGCCATGTTCAAAGCCTGGGGAATGGTCCTCAGATGGTGGGTAATTTTGTAGGACAGTCAGGACAAGGAGACTTCACAGCTGTATTTTATTTCTAGTACAAGATCCCATCTGGAGAGACAGTCTAACACTTCTTTTCCGCCTCCTCCCCATGTCCCCTGGCCAATGAGTCTGGAGAAGCCTGGATTGCATCCAGAAGCCATGTAACATGTACTGCTTAACTGGAGAATAGCAAAATAACCTGTCAGAGTGCATGCAACTGAAGCAAAGTCACAGCTACAGCAGGTTTTGCATGCGATCTCTTCAGAGCAGACATGAAGCCTCCCCATCACTGGCCATCATCCTAGCTGGGACCTCCAGGAGTGAATATTGTGGAAGTAGTGAATAAATAAATAACAGATGCTGTACCCTTTCTGTAGCCACAGATAAAAGGCAAAGACTGCAAACAAGATGTGTAACTGAATCCACCGCTGCCAACTTCAAAAACTCGGCATTCCTCAACAGGCCCTGTGGAAACACACACAAACAGAAGGCCCAGGTCCCCCAGAGACACGCCATCCCCAGCAGGTATCACGTTTCCTGCAAGCAGTCCACAAACCCTGTTGAAGACAAAAGCTGTGGACTGCTCCGTAAGCAGCCCCAGAGCCAGAGCAGGGCAGGGGCTGGGCTCGGAAGTTGCTCCTGACCTGCCTGGTAAATCCTCTCCAGAAGGAACTCGGAGGAGGAGGCAGTGCCAGGTCCTGAGTTTGTGATTTATCAGTAATGTCACGCCAGTCTGGCTGAGAGACTGAATCCCTCCTCCCAGGCGAGCATTGAAGCACCGGGTGTGCAAACCCCAGGAAACAGCATCACTGACAAGTAAGCCATTTCTCTCAGTAGAAGAGAAAGCCTGTAATTAGCCCAGGACATCTGAACAGCTGTCTTTGCTAGGGTCATTGCAGGGGTCTTCACTGACCAAGGGTTTAGTGATGACTGTGCCTTTAAGTATGATTCGTAAACTGCCCAGCCCAGCTCTGAATGTGCTTCTGCTTTCCTTCCCAAAGGGCATCATTCCACAAACCGCACCAAAGTCCCTCTCTAAGGATGGGACTGGCTTCTCAGAGTATCCCTGCATGCTGACCCCCCACTGCGGAAGGGAGCTGAAGCAGTGAGGGGAATGAGACTTACCTGGGCAAAGAAACTGTGCGGTCACTTCCTGAACGGTCCTTTCAACCTCCAGAGCGTTTGAGCTCCACCCAAATACAAGGTCTTGCTCTACCACCCAGCATGACCGAACTTTCTCTATCTGCTCCGCGCCGAGGACTTTCTGCCAGACGTGCAAGTCGGTGATGTTCCCACTGAAGGACTCTTTCGCCCTGAAGGTGCCCCCCAGGGAATCTTGATCCTGTCCGATTATGAAAGTCCCCTGGCCATAGATGGCCTGGGGGGCAGATGGCCCCACAGCACACAAACCGCTGGCAGATGCCCTCCTTTTACCATCGGCATAGATGGCCCAGGTCCCATTTTCCTGCTGCCAGGTCACGCAGAAGTGATGCCACTGTCCATCAGCACGGAACATGGGCAGGTATGGGGAATGGTGCCCATGGACTATGAGAGCAAATCGAACAAAGCCTTCCTCGTCGACAAAGCCACGGAGCTGGAACTCGTTAATAAAAGCCGGCACAGCATAGGAGAAGATGGTAGCAATCTCCTGGGTTCTCGTGTCCCACTGGAGGTGGGCACAGGCTGTGACAGCAGGCAGTGCTGGGAAGTCAGAGAGCACTTTCACATATTTTGTGTCTGTTTTGTCTCTGAACACCAGGACTGGTACAATGTGGTCCCCTAGAAGGAGAAATTCCAGCCAGCATAAAGGAAGAAGCATGGGCCAAAGCCTGCTCATCTTCTACTGGGATGAAACCATCATTTTCATTTGCTTCCTACTCAAGCTAAGAACTCATGGACCCTGCAGGCAAGGGCATCCTGTAAGCATGCAGCAAGGCTTCTGCTTCCCCCCGTGCCTGGAGGGGATCAGGAAGGCAGGCAAGCTGAGATTGCATCATTTCAGCAAGTGCAATTTCCAGAAATTTAGTTTTCTAGAAAATAGGATTGGAAACAATGAATATGGAAGGAACAGCTTGTTCCCAAGCATCCCATGCTATAGCAACCAAGAGCATAGTCAAATAAGACCTTCGAGGCATCTGCCATGTGGTGCCTTGCTGCTGGGGAATGCCCGTTCTCCTGGTCCTGCCTCTAACATCATTGCTCTGCAGGACCCACAGGTCACAAATGGCGAGGCTGAGCAAAGCCAGACCTGATTTACAGGGAGATGGTACAGGAGGACAGAGCAGAGGAGCCCCTTTGCTACTCCCTCCTTTTGCCATGCATTAGAAGATCTTGACAGTGACCAGCTGATGTGCTGGGATCACTGTTGTTCATGCTGCCAGTTCCAGCTTGTGCCTAGAGGTACTAGGTGCTACAACAGTGACAATAAAAAATGAGTGGCAACTTTTCCAGTCAGACTAATTTTTCAGAATGAAAAAGATCCAGCAGTGAACATGTCTCCACATAGTCCAAGCCCACTTATACTCACGTCTCCATTTTGGTTTGTGCAAGACACCATCCCTTTCATTTAGCCAGACAGAACCTCTGATGTGGTGGGACTGCAGCAGTTTGCTAAAGGAAGCTTGCTCACTCTCTTGGGGTTCAAAAAGCAACTGAGCAAATTGTTGTTCACAATATCTGTCTGCATGCCACCAGTCCAAAGCAGTGGCCACATATTCGTACATGTGTCTTGAGGTCTCAATCGTGACAGGAGCAAAACCTGGAGAAAGACACACACAGTGTGGAGAAACAGAAAGCTTCTCCAACCCACTTTTGTGCCACATACACTACAGGGTCTGTCTTTTGCAGCATCCCCAGGCATTTACATATACTGCCTGCTGCACCCCAGAGGAGCTGAAGGCAGAAGCTCATTTCCATATCCAGCCCTTGGGATGTTCAGTGGACACAGTGTGACAGAAAAGTCCAGACTATATTGGATGTAAAATGAGGGACATCTGTGAGTCTGCTCACAAAATGAATCGCTGGCCTAGGGCTGGAGTGGGGCACGCTTCTGTGGGACATGCAAAACCATGCCGAGCTCAGTCCAAAGAAAAAGCTCACTGTGGTACACCCAGGGGTTGCCCTCAGCGTAGCTTGTTCAAGGCAGTTGTGTACAAGCAAATTTTCTCATTTTATCCCCACTTTCCAGCTCCTACCAGCTTCTGCATTTGCTGATGCAATTTGCAAGCACAAAACAATCTGTTTGCAGTTACAGCAGCACAAAGATTAGCAGCTGAGCAGTACCTACCTGATTTTAGACAGTAATTTCATTGTTAGCCAAGCAAATACTTAGCTATGCAAATATAATTTCAGGCACAAAACAGGGTATCAGAAAAAGTTTCTTCTCCTTTGTTTCTGCCACTGGACACCTTTTTAAGTGTTGTTTCTCTGTGCTGAATATTGCTTGTAGAAACATACACAAGTGCTGATAAAAACACTAACCTTTAGAAGTCTGATTCTTGGCAAGGGCTGCAAAGGCAAAGAGACTCCTGGACAGACTACCGACCTGTTGGAGAGGGAGTTTTGTAACATCCCTATAAAGCGTTACATTATCTCAAATACTCAAATTATAGAAATTACTGTAAAACTCACCAGAAAGCTGAAGAACCAAGAATCAGGTCTCAAGTCTCTCCTAAACATGCTGACCAGCTGGAAAGCTTTCACCCTTTGCTAGAATAAACAAAATACTACTTGAGATGCATTGCATTCTGCAGAACGCTAGTTCTCAGTCAAGGCTGCTTTCCTCAGAAAGTCTTGAATCAAAAAAGAGAAAATTACTCTCTCTGAAATATCTGCCTTGGGTAGTATCCTATCAAAATAATTCTCAGTTCTTCTTAAAGAACTCAAGGTCTCAGTTTAACATTTGTTTCCAGGATACAAAATAATTAATCATAAAACATATACAGATGTGCAATATTAATAGACAGGCAAGTTAGCAGAGCCTCTTTATCTGCATTAACTAAATAAAAAAGCCATCATAAATTGCATTGTTGAACAGTGTCACATCACCAGCAGCTTTTCTCATTTTTTTTAAAGCCCGCAAGAATACAGCACCAGAACAGATCCTGCAGACCAGTAAATCCAGCCTCCATGAGCAGTGCCTGAACATGCAGCTCAGTACCACGGAGCTGTCCTGGAGAGCTGCCCAACCTCAGGACTCTGCCAGCGAGCCCCCACCTCACCACCTCTGCACCGGTGGAAGGAAAGCCTGAGTGCATGGCCGTATAAAATCTAGTAAAGTCGTAGATATGGGTATGTAAAGATACAAACATGGAAACTGGTGATGTGATCTCCAATGCAAACAAGTCCTAAAGCTGTCTCTCGGCACTGACACTGCCAGCCGTAAGTAATCTCTTTGCTCTCAATGGGACTCTCCCGTGTGCACAGTAAAAGCACACATTTAAGCACTTTGCTGCTAAGGGACTAAGGAGATCAGTTCTGAAGCCCACACTCTAAATACGTTCACAGTCAGTCTTCCAAAGTTCAGCGGGGACTTCATAAACACAGAACACAGCTCCAGTCCCTCCAGGGAGAAGTATGTTTGGCTCTGCGCTCATCTCATCGGCGAGCGATGGGAGCCACGGGCAGCTGCCCACAGAGCCTAGCGCTGCGCTGGCAGACAGGCACCCCAACCTCCCGCTCCTCCACTCTGCCTGCAGCCCCACGTCTTCGCTTCTCCATGGAGGCCCCTGAAGATGCTACCGCTGGAAATCTGGAACATGGTCGTGGCAGAAAAATAAGGCAGCGCGGGAGTTACTAGTGACCCAGCCGGCAGCAAGGATCTAATAACGTACCGGGGAGCCCGGGGGAAGGGGGCAGCTCCAGCACAGCCGCCGGCAGGACAAGCCCGAGAGCCGGAGCCGGCTGGGGGCAGAGCGCAGCTCGGGGTTGGCAGCGGTGACCCCGAGGGAGAGCGGGCTCCCGCGGCGGGTTCCCCGCGCCCCGCACCCCGCGCCCCGCACACCCCGTCCCGCACACCCCGTCCCGCACACCCCGCTCCGCACCCCGTGCCCCGCACACCCCGCCCCGCACACCCCGCTCCGCGCCCCGCACACCCCGCTCCGCACACCCCGCGCCCCGCACACCCCGTCCCGCACACCCCGCTCCGCATCCCGTGCCCCGCACACCCCGCTCCGCACACCCTGCCCCGCACACCCCGCCCCGCACCCCGCCCCGCACACCCCGCGCCGCACACCCCGCGCCCCGCACACCCCGCTCCGCATCCCGCGCTCCGCATCCCGCCCCGCACACCCCGCCCCGCACCCCGCCCCGCACACCCCGCTCCGCATCCCGCGCTCCGCACACCCCACCACGCACCGCACCCCGCCCGGCAGCACGCCCAGCCGCCGAGCCTTCTCCGTGCCGGGCACGTCGCCTCCCGCAGCCCCGCTCGGCCCCGCACGGCCCCGCAGCTCCCCCGCCCCGCCAGCGCCGGGGCCGGGGCGCACCGAGGCGCGGCACGGAGGGGCAGCGGGGCCGGGGCTGGACCGGGCTGGGCGGGCGGCGCCGGAACGGCGACACCGACTCCCCGGGGCGGTGCTGGGCGCGGGCACCCCCACCCGCACCCCCATCCGCACCCCCACCCGCACCCCCAGCCCGCACCCCCAGCCCGCACCCCAGGCCCGGGACGGCTCCTCCAGCGCACTCCGCTCCCGACGCCCTCGCTCCGGCTGACAGCAAAGCACTCACAAGGCTCCCCACTCCGCAACCTGTGCTGGCAGCGCGGGGGATCTTCTTCCCAGGCAATCACTTCTCCATGGAAGTCCCCCGATAAAGCTTCCCAGGAAATCTGGCACGTGGGCTTGGTGGAAAAATCGGGTGGTGGGGGAGTTACCAGGGATCCTCACAGTAGCAAGAGTCTAATATCTGCATGCTCAGGAGTGCAGGTGAAGAAGGTCAGCTCTAGAGGAGATGTCTAGGATGACAAACAAAAGACGCCGGCTGATACAATGAGCAGGGGCAGGGCTGAAAGGCAGAGTCAAACCGGCAGGAGCTCTGCAGGGCACCTCCAGCACGTCCCTCGTGATTTCTTCACCAAGTGGCTTCAGCGTTTTGGCATTTCCTCAAGCCCGGGCCCACGACAGCCTCTGGGAGGACGTGCATGAAGGCTGGAGGGCCCAGGCCACCTCCACGGGCCAGCAGCGCTCCCCGCCTCGCAGGACAGAGCTGCTCTTTCGGTTAGTGCCCACTCACTTTTGCTACAGCAACCGGCACACAGTTCCCACTCCTCCCCTCCAAGTGAATGCTTGAATCACACCATGGATTCACAGGCAACTGGCTTTTGTTCTTCAGGGTCTTCGTCCGGGAATGAAGGCAATTATCACATCCCAGCGCCTCTGCACCCTGCAATAAATCTCTCACAAAAGAATGGATCTTAGAGGCAGCTGCTCCAGGCTGCTTAGTCACTGTGCCAGTCGGGAAAGAGCCTGGCGCTCACGGACAGCGCAGCACAGAGCACCAAAGGCTTGTGAAGCTGCATGGCAGCACCTGGAGAGGGCTCTGCAACTCACTGCGGTTGGGCCAAAACTGGATCCTACTCCCTTGGTGATGGAGGGAGCAAAGGGTATGAGGCGGAGCCCAAGTTTACACCAAAGACCTTCAGAGGAAAAGTGCAAAGTGTTTTTCAAACTTATAGCTGGATTAGGTTTATAAGAGATAGAGTTTCCCAGTAGATAGTAAACTATTTTCTTTATGCCCATGTCTTAGACAGAATTAAACACCTTTTGCAACAGCACTAAATGCAGTTTTCTAGTAGCATTAGAAACAGAATGCAGCCCACAGCCTCCAGCATCACTCCTCTTTTCTATAGCCATAAAAATAAACCTGTGTACATGCAGAGAGGTGAAGAAAATTTTCCTGTGCTCATTGAATGCCACCTGAATTTCTAACCTCACCTACACAAGTTCTTTCGATTTAAATGTGAGCTAACTTCCATAATCACACACTGGACTTTCAAATAAGACTTGATGCTTTGGCTGGAATCACGGACAGCTCTAGAGACTCTGGCAAGAGCGCTTCACTGGCATTTCAAAGGAAAGGCGGCAGCCGGCAAGTGGAAGCTAATAATTGGCGCTTCATTGTCCTTTCACCTAAAATCACACTTAAAAGGCCCAAAAAAGTGCAGGCTCCTGGGCTGCTGAGCAAGTCCAGAAAGCGGGGTCCAGCGCCTGGGCTGCTGGATGCTTCCTTTGGACCTCTCAGCTCGCCGGAGGATTTCCTGCAGCCACATGCACACGTGGGCTCTGCCATCTGTTTGCTCCTTGCCACGGCAGCAGAGTTGTCGCCACCAATGCTGGTAATTCGTCACTGTATCGGCACTAATTCCCACAAAGCAAATACTCCAGCCAGTCAGCTGTTTCCTTAAAGCAACTGCAGTTCCTGAAGTCAGCCTCCATTCATACATCCCAAAATAAATTAGAAATAACAGAGTTGTTAGAGTTAAGAGATGTCCATCTAGTGCAAGAAGACCTTGGCAAGCAGACGTATGACCTTGGGATGGTTTGATGGTAAAATCCCAATGTACTTTTAATGCCTGTAAATCTCTCTAATAAGCAGCTGAGCAAAGGGCAAATTGTGTTGTGCAGTTTGGGTGATGCTGTCACTCTGGGTTAGCTTATTTTTAAATAGGGTGCAATTCTGTTTACATGCCGTCAATTTAAAAAATCAGCTCAGGTGCATTTTAAGAAGTGTTATCCTTACCAGTTAGTAAACCTGGATCTGCCACCCTCAAGGCACATCTTTCACACAACCCTTGGAAGAGCTTCCCAGCACATGGGCTAGCAACATGTTAATCTTTATAAATCAAATATTTGCCAAGTGGAGTAGAAAGCCATGTGTCTACTCAAGATGCACTGAAAAATGGAACAAAGCACTGTGTGTGTCAGAGATCACCAGGTCATGTTCCAAGCCTGTCCCTTGCAGAGTTATCCTTCAAAATAACATTTCCCTAGCCCAGCCGTAGATGTTATTCTACTCTAGCATTTGTTTTTTTCCACTTTTTACTGCACAAAGCTGACCCTCTCTCTGACCCAGCTCTTCCTCATGGATTTTAATGTCACCCAAACTTACTTTGAATTAGATTCAGTTCTGAGCTGAGACAGGGTTTGCCAAGTGTTGACTTAGGAGGCATTCACAGAAGAGATGCAGACTTACCTCCCTCCCCCCTAGTTCTGGGGCTGTGAAAGTATGTCCCACGCCTGCCATATCTCAATTATTTTACACTTTCACACATCTGAAAATTTCACAAGCCACTGTTCGGTGTTGATGCCTCACACCGATACCAGTGCTGCTTCTGCAGTTCAAAGCTTCCTTGGTACCCTTTTTTATCTGCATGTGGATGATTCTCTGCTTCTGCAAGGGATACTTCTGTCGTTGGGTTTGGAAGGAACAGAAAGCACAGAGTCTCCATCCTAATAAACCATTTTCAACTGTCCAACTACTTATTATTCAGAAAGAAGAGTGAAGCAGTTGCTGCTTCTCTCTTGGCTAATGCTGAGTGCCTGAAAAGGGGCAGCTGGGATGTTTGTGAGTGCACAGGTAAGAATTTGAGCCTTCTGCTGCCTCTAATTCAGGCGTTTCCTTGAGGAGCGCAGACAGAGGCCAGATATCTCTCACATGCAGAAGCTAAAACTCCAAGCTGCCTCTACGGGACAAAACCACTTCTGCTTTCAAGTTCCACTAACAAAGGCTTCCACCAGATGCCATCCATCCCAGCATAAGGGCATTGCAAACTGGCAGTTTGTTACTTCCACAAAAAAGTCTGTGGCAGACTGAAGGCTGAGAATGGACAGTCTACCACTGAAACAGGAACAGGACTAATGGATTTCTGAGTGTGTTCTCAGCCTGTATATTTAACACATCACTGGAACAGACACTTCTGTGCTAAAGCTCCCCTCCTTTTCCTTCCCACACCCCTGAGATTCTTGTGTGTAAAGAGAAACGGGAGCTTGCTGTCCCCTGAACTCCAGCTGGCTGAAAGGCTGCTGGCTTCTGCTCCTGCAGGACCTCCAGGTCAGCTCTCCCAAAAGAAGATTCATCAGTATTCAGGAAGCAATTAACACTGCACTGCAGTGATCCGGTCATGGCACAACTTCCCACACTTCCAGCTGACAAGGAGACCTCAGTCCAGGACATCCCATGTCTGTCATTCCACGCAAGCTGTTAACACATGTTATCACTCTCACATGGATCAAGCTATCAGAAGCAGCAGTGCCTGGAAAAATCTGGACAACTCTTCCACCTCCTCTGGACAAAGTCACAGCATCACCACCTAACATCCACGCACATATTACCCAGAAGACTAGTCTGTAGCTACACAGCAACCACTGGCTGGCCAAGCTAGCTAGCACCAGTCATCAAGTGCACAATTTACTCTTTGGACTTTGGATCGTGGATGCAATTTCACATTCACAGCTCTGCAGGAGAGTGACAGGAGGACATGTGTTCAAGCTAATTCTTCAGGTTTCCAAACAAGCGTACTTATTCTGTACACTAAAGGTCTACGCTGATTTGCTTTTATGACCAGACACCTGCATGTTTGGCAATCCCATTATTTTTCTAGTTCTCTCAATTTTCTCTCCCCCTCTCCTTTCAAGTCTGTCACATCAGGATTGGCCAAACTTCCTGATGCTACAGGCTTCACATCCAGAGTCTGGTACGTCAGGGATATGTCCCTCAGGAAGCTGAGAGGAGAGGGCACAAGTTCACAAGCAGAAAGAGCAATACCTCCCCAGGGGGACAGAGTGACCCAAGCATGTAAGTCTCAAGAGCCTCTCTGTGCCGGCTCACGTCCTCGTGCAGCAAAACACACAATTCACCCTGCTGTTCTCACCCCACCATGCCCCCGTTAGCAGCAATGTGGCTTGCCTTCAGCACACGAGTCACACCTCAACTGCTTGCAAATAGGAAGCTATGCAAGAGCTCTGCAGTGAATATCTGTGTTTCCTCTCCCTGTTTTGTGCGCTGCTGAAAGCACAGTTTGGATTCTATCACTGAAGACCCACAGCAGACATTACTTTGTGGCATATGACAATCAAAACTTATGTGCCTGGGGAGATGGAACTGATAGCAAGGAAAAGACTTTCCTAATTTACCTCTGTGGCTTTCCTGATGCTTGCATGTTGGAAGAACTCCTGCACCAGCAGAAAAAAAGTTTGAGACTTGCTGATCAATTTAGTTTATTCTAATAGTGCACTCTAAAACAGCTGAGGTGGTCAGCTGCTTCCCTTCCAGTTTCAATACTGGTCACAAGAAGCGGCTGAGACTACTTGTGTTGCTGCATTGCTTTCAGGGCCTTTGCAGGGTTAGTAATTTGGGAGACTTTTAAACATACAGAGTGCCAACTATGGAGTATTGCCCAGGGCTTAGAATTTGCATTAATTGGGTAAAAAATCTATTCCACAGATGTTGGTGCTTAGTCCTAGTCCTGGCTAAGCAATCCAGAACTCCCAGTGCAGCTTCAGCGCACAGAACCCCGCTTGGGATTAATTTCCTATGACACACTGCTGACCACTACAAGACATCTCAGCTGAGAAGAAAGTTTTTCCTCCACAACCCCAGGCTTATATTTCTAAGGCCAATGATCCTATTCCAGTGCTATTTTGCTTTCTAGACTTGTTTGTAGAGTTAGATTTAACCAGGGTTTTATTTTGTTGGTTTTGTTTCTTAAATGTCCCCAAGTCTCAGTGAGGTTTGTTTCAACAATCCCTTGTGGACATGCCAGCCTTAATCTAACTCTTCCAGGCCCTTCTTATTGTCTGGGATGAAAGCACAACACAGAGCCTCCCCAGCTAATTGCCAGCTTTACACTTCCCAATGACAGGTGTATTGTCTGGAGGAACAGACCCAATTGTGTCCCCGCGCAGTAGGGCATCAGCTGCTGATATTAGAGAGCCTTTCAGGGGAGCTTGGGCATGGCTGGTTATTTAGTGCCATCATTTATAACAAATCTGTGTAGCCTAGAAACTTTTAATAGAAAAAAATAGGACCTGCCTTTATTATTCATCTTGGGTTTGTTTTTTTTTCTCAAGCTACTAACTACACCTAAATCTCCCACCCTCCTACCACAAGACAGGGCATTTGGTTCTGATCCTCTTTGAAACGCTAAATCTCTCTGATATCCTTTTTCCATAGTTTTCTAATAAAGGGGTTTTGCTGGTTTAACCAGACACCCACTGTGGATCTACTTTACCCTGTAATCACAGCTAGCAAAAAGTTTGCAAACTGTTATTCCTGTGGGGTGCATTCTGAAGCAATGGGGCTCGTCGATATGCAGGGGCTCAGGTTCACAAACATCATGGAGAGATGGCTTATGTCCTCCGGACTTCCTGAGTAACAGCCCTGAGGCAGGGAGCTTGCTTTGGGGGACAGTAACTCTGCGCCTGCTTTATCAAGTAAAAAGAGGGGCTCTGGTGCTCAGATGAAGTGAGGAAAGGCAGCAGCAAGAGAGCTCCTGAGAGATGAGAGGAAAAAGTACAAGAACAATATTAGACCCAGATTGCATCTGTCTTTCCCATTTTTCACATTAAAGGGTAAAGCTTTCCATACGCGACTGTTGCACAACAGCAGAGCTCCAGCCAGTACTGCAGCACCATGCAACCAGAAACGCAGCAGACCATTAAGCAGATGGCCCAAGTTTTCGCTGTAGGAACCTGGCAATAGAGAAAGCATCTCTTTACGGGATTTAGTCATGTCAGTCACAAGACAGGAGGGAGGGTCTACAAACAACCGGCATAAGGAGTTCCACATCAGCTTACAGGAATACAGATGTTGAGAAAGAGGAAGCGTGTTGTGTCTAGCTGAGCCCTGGGTGCTTCCGCAGTTTCGGAGCAGTGTTTCGGTCAGACTAGCACAGGCATCTGCAACGAGGTTTCCCCTTATTTCTGCTCTCTCCCACACTGTGTAACATCCAATAACCGGTGCTGGGAGACCTGTGCCTACGTGCAGGTATCATGCCAAGGAGCATGAGCAGCCCTGAGGGACACAGAGGTCCCCTGGGGCCAAGGTGCCTCCTTGGAGACCCTCCCTGGGCTGGCCATGGAGTCACAGCACCTCCCTGCAGTATGTGCTCTTGCCCAGCAAAGCAGACCAACCCCCTCAAAAAGACTCTTTAAAATACCTTATGGCTATTTATACAAAGCAACAGTGAGCAGTAAGAAAAGTAATTATGGCTTTTATAGCTTAAAAAGGATGTGAGGCTTTGCTTCCACCAGGTACAGAGTGAAGCTTTTTCCCAGTGCCAGATAATTAATCCTGTGAGGCTGGAATGATCAGTTCAGCAGTTGATCAGCTGCTGTCAGTATCTGAGCTACTCCCACTTCTACCTCTAGGATGTTCAGTGGTTCCTTTTGTGATCCCAGGGAAGACAAAAGCATTTTGGGGCCCATGGAATGAAATACAGACTCAGCTCCAAAGCAGTATTATGGGTTTGTTATCACTTGTCCATTTGAATGAGACAATTGGACACTTCCCTACTCATCAGCTCTTCCCATCTTTGTCAGAATCATGACATTAAGCTAGATTCCTGTCACAGAGATACCAGTAATAAAGATTAAATGTGGATATTTAGGGCTATACATTACAGACCACAGAACTTTAAAATATGCTCAGGTGTTACAATAGAAGCTCCACATGTTGCTTTGAAGCTCACAGAAGAGAACCATCTCTTCTAACACTGCCTTGGCTTTCCCTGCCCAAGGAGGAACGAAGGAGTAGTACTTGGCAATGAAAGCACAAAAAGAACTGGGGATTCACAGGACATGTAATTGCTCCCTCAAGGACAAGTCAGTGCTCAGATTAGCCTGTCACACACTTGCGTCCTTCCGTTCCTTTTGGGTGCAATCCAGGTGATCATTTAGATTTTCTAGCCCAGTGTCAACTTTACTGTACTCACCTGCTTTCTGGAGGCAGAGAGGAAAGAATGCAGCAATCTAAGTACAGACCTACCCTTAGATTATGAAGGGACAATCTGCACATAAGGCATTCTCAAAGCTAGGAAGACCCCAGTCTAACAGCTTGTCCATTTCTAAGAGACTCCCTTCACTCTTCCCAGCTATCCCTGCTGTAGCTGAGCCCAACCGTAACAGGTGGAAAGCGCTGAACCCACTAGAGGACACCGATATCCTCAGACAGGAGCAAGCAGAACCAGGGAAGCTGCGGGCTGTGATCCACACACCCCTGCAAGAACAGCAAGCATCTGCAGCAGGTTGTTTCTCAAGAGCCAGGCATTGCTCCCTACTTCCCTGCGGTTTTCTTCATGCTGGATTGCAGTACCCCTGGCTGCTCAGCTCCTCATCACCCCAGTTTAAGATTGGGTCCTCACTGCTCAGTATTCCCACTGTATTTTTCTTCCCACCTCACTCACATTTAGTGGTATTCCTCGGTGCAAATGGGAGACACTTTTCCTGCAGTACGGCAGGTCACAGCTATGATATATATACAACCTCTACTTGCTGCTCCAAATGTGTCTGCAAATGTGAACCCTTACAGGTTACCAACACCTATTTTTGGAAGTTTAGCCTGTCTTAATAATGGCTGTACCTCTGCAGTCATGTTCAGCCAACTCAAATGCATATTCACAGTCCAGATGGAGACTCCTCACTTCACATCCCTTTTAATGACACGCAGCAGCATCTCAGAGAGCGGCACAGAGACATCTTCATACCTGAAACTCTCTTCCTCCTCTTCCAACTCATGTAGTTTTGCCAGTTTGTTCTGCCAGAACCTAAATAAAGCTGAAAACTTATTCCAACACTACTAACAGAAGGACTTTTGCAATTGTCAACAGAACACCAGAAATTCAGGCACTTCTCCTAAAGAGTATTGACAAGTGATAGACAGTAGCATAATGATTTGAGTATCATAATGCTAGAAAATAGTGTAAGATCAGCACTGGACTTTCTCAAGTTTCTAGCATCCTGTAGCATTTAGCTGAAAGCAAGCAAAGGGTTCCCCATGTACTTCATTTGTCCCCCTCCCTTGGAGGGAGACAGCCTATTTCTTACGTCTACACTTCTGCCAGCTCCTTTTCACCATTCAGAAAATGGTTCTTTCAGAAACTCTTGGGAACTTGCTTCACATTCCAGTGCATCACCCCTTGACTGTGACACTTGTCTGCTCCCAGCTTCAACCTCTTTCAGTTTTCAAAGTAATGAAGACACCCTCTTGGACTCAGGCCAACTCTCTATTTCCTGTAATGGGTTTAAATACCACAAATACATCTCCTGCTTTTGGAAGCTACAGTTGCACAACAAAGATGATCCCTGAGAGATCACCTTCTGTCCCCACCCGGACAATCACTTACTCAATTAGCTTTGTTTTAGCCACAGGTTGGTAAAGTTTTAGTCTATCTAGTTCCGATCTTGTCAGAATTGTATTTAAATTCTTCTGACAGATTCTTGGCCTGCAGTTTGTTAACAGATCGTTGTTGAGGCAAGATGTTTGAAATTAGAGTGGTTTTGAACAGGAGAGACACATGGTGCATTTATTCTCCAGTTCAGTGATTATCTCTCTGCCTGGCTCCACTCCTAACACAAGTTCACCTTGGGACATTACTGGAGTTGCTGGGTAGTTTGGAAACTAGTGAGTGTGTTTGTTGGAATATGCACAAGACACAACCATGACCAGGGTTCAGGCACAACCGCAATATGTGCTTTCAGCTTCTAGACAATTTGCATTGCCTCTGGCCAGCTCTATGAAAATCAGTCCCATGCAGGGTTGGATGGTGGAGGGCCCCAGTATATTCTCCCATGAGTTCTGCAGACAGACGTTGAGCATAAGGGCAGTCAGCATTCAGTTATCTGGACTTCATGCAGCAGAGATACAAGTGTGGCTACTCACAGCACAAGAAAGCATTTCCTAGGTTTCTCTAATTGAATGTCATTTCACATGCATGTGCCAGGGGTGATTTGCTTCCTTTCATTTTGAACAGTTGTAGGCACCAGTCCCATAGCCGCAAGCTACTGGGCACCACACTCCCACCAGCACTATACGGGGACCCTTGCTGACTTTTACCTAAGAGAGCTGCAGGCTTCACTGCCATACTACAGAGTGCTCAAGACTGTCTCAGTGTGTGCAGCTGTTGGGCTGACTGTAGCTATCGGGGTTGTCTGGCTGTCCTTTGAAAACCTTCAACAAACAGGTTCAGGTGCCAAGTTATTCCATCAGAGAGTGCTGGAACAATGGAAACCCTCTGCCCATCACTCTATCCCGTTACATAAAACCAATCCTGTCTCTACAGGATCAAAAGCCTCATCTGCTAAGACCTTACTTTTTGCAACTCCTTTATTCTAGAGAGCAAAAAATTGACGGATGATTTACACTTGTTACCCTGAAGAAACAGCATGTTTGTCTTTCATGCTGCAAGAGCAGATGCAAGCTTTGTAGAGTAAAACTGTACTGAAGATTTTGTTAAACATTCCAAGTTACCCAATGTCTCTTTAAATAAGGTCCAAGAATTTAAGATGTCATTTGGCACTCATGCACACAGAAAGCACTGAATACAAAACTGGGAAACCAGGAAGGGTATAAATGCAGACACTAAAATACCTGGGAGTTTATACATCATGTACGCACACATATTGTAAAGACACAGGCTTCAGCTTGAATGCCCACCTGTTGAGAAAAACATTAACATTCCTTGTAGGCCAAGTAAGTTTTTAAAAATGTGTCTGGAGTGCTATTTAACTTCCCTGTCAGATGTCTTGTAGGATGATAAACCTGGATTGCAGCTTTGTTAAGGCTAGAAACAGACTTCAGGACTGCTTTATAAAATAAAGAGAAAAGTTTGCATTCTTCAGCACAGTTCATCATACCAGGTGAAGGTAAGCCCTGAAAGTATGTAGCCCTAGATTTTCAGAGAGGATATTTCAGACAGTGCAAAGATGATCTTCCTCATGCTAAACAGAAACTGCTGAACAGACCATTTGCTGTCTGTCAGGAGACCATGCAGGCACTCCTTTATATATTGGCCCAGAACCTTAAAAATTCATTTCACTTCACACTCTTTTCCCCAGTGTGCTTTCTTTTAATACTTTTAGACTTACCAAGCTCTTCAGAACAGGACCATCACATTACATCTCTTCCAACCTAGTACAGTGGGTACCCAATGATAGTGGTTATGCGCACCCATACGCACCCATTACCCCACCATCTCTTCAGAGGAACACAGGGCAGTTGTCAGGGATAAGTGGTCCTGATAACAACTGCACCTGAGGACAATAAAAGGACTGTAGAACACATGAACAAGACATCTGTGTATACAGTGGAGGGCATCAACCCAGAATGAAAGTTTGCAATACAATGGGCATGAAAAGGCCCATGTAAGATGTTCAGAAAAGATCTTATTCCTAAGACCATCAGCTGTATCTGCATAAATGGGGCTGGAAATAGGATCCTATAAAGCTGAGGGGAAAACCAAGCATTTGTCTGAATCTCAGCCAGCCATTAACTGGCAATAGATGGAGCTAGTGGTGCACTAAGACAGCTTTGAACTGGGGAAGAGATGTACTTGCACATCTGCAAAAGAGCCAGTCGCGTACCTGGGAGGATAGGAAAAGACACTATATTACTAGAAGGTAAAACAATAATCGTAGGACATCTGCTTAGTTGTCAAGGACCAAGAGGGAAATAAAGCTGTTGTCCCCTCTAGCTAAAACCTGCTGTTTCTTTTTCCCCAGACTCCCAACCACCAACTGCTCTACAGTTTGTATGCCAATCCAATTTTGACGCCTGTAATTCACCCCAGAGACTGTTTATTTTAACTTTATCAAGTGAAGAGAAAAACAACTGTGTTAGAATAAAAAAAGAGCATCTGGCAGCAGGATATTCTTTCTCTCAGACAGCTTCCCAGCCTAACTGGCGTACAAGAAAATGGGATTTTAGTTACTCAAGGGTTGAAAGGGGGAGAAGAGAGCACAGAGCACAGGTTCTCTGTGTTCTTATCTTAAAGACGGTCTTTCATGGTCTGTTGGAACAAATGCTCTCAGTATATTGTGCTTCAGTGCAACTCAGGGCCTCATCTGGGCCCTACAGGACACAGCAGCAATAAATCCACACACAGGACATTCAGTCCAATGTAGCCTGTGCAAAAAAAGTAATCTCTCGAGCTCCACCAGCTTAGTAATGTATCCCGAGCAGCCCCCAGCCTGGTGGAACAAAGCAACACAGCTCTCTGATAGTTAACAGAAACCAAAGGGCACTTAAGAAAACAGACATGTCCTTTTTCCAGATTTCAAGTATCAGGCTTTCCCCCCTCTTCAGCGGCACAGCAACTTTGAGCAACATCAGCACATGTCACAGAGTTTACCATCTGCAAAGTGTCCTCAGTGAGAGCTTGTAAATCACAGGATTTCTCGTTTCCCTATCCCTAACAGAAACTGACTCTACCATATTTCATTGCAGGACTTCCCTATTCACCGGCAGCGGCTGCTGCCATGCTTGGCTCTGCAGCTCCTCCAGTCTGAACACTGCTGGTGTTTTTTTTGCTGCAAGACTGGCACAGTCAAGAAGGAGGTTGAGTTTTGGATTTCTTCCCCGTGGCTGTTTTTGTTCCCTCCCACTGGCAAGTATTTTTAAGCCTTGAAGGAAAAAGCAGGGATGGCACAATAGCTTTGCCTACCCACCCCATTTTGTGTTTGTATACTTTCATCCGAATAAGACAGTGATGGAGAACAGTCATTTTTAAATAATTAGGAGGGACACTGCAGACGTGTAGATTTGGTGTGGACACATGGGGCCCTTGTTTCCTTTTTAGGCCATCTGCTAATTGGGTACTGTTCAGAGGGAGTCTGCAAGATGTCTGACTCGCTTCTGATGCAAGAGCCATCGCTCCTCCTGGAACGAAATGCAGGCGTGCTCCTCTCAGCAACTCCACCTACTCTAATGATGTCGTGTTCCAAGCATTAACTACCTCAAGAAGGAAGACACTTTACTCAGTAAAATACTTGGAGGAAGTTTCCTTTAGGAAAGAAGCCAATGCACTACTTACGTTCTTGTGTTGTTCTTGGAGAGGGCCTCATGTAATTAACATGTAATATTTGGAACAAATAGTATTTTACTTTATTTTTTTTAATCAACAAGATTTTTAATTTCAGGCACTTACACATCTAGGAAGCAAATTAGATATGTGATAGACTTTGGAAAAATCTCACTACATGTCTGCATTGCTTTAAAATGCATCCTTTCTTGAGAAGTTGCCAGAAGTTCTTTTCTCTACAGAGATATTAGGCCATTCCTTTTAACAGGTCAGCAAGCTCAAGGAAAAGTTAAAACAGAGGTTGGATGAAGTTTACCCAGAAAATACTGAATTAATTTTACTGACCTCCTTGACATACAGCAAGGCTTCCCTAATTTGAAAAGGGGCATTTATCTTTTTTCTTTTGTCATATAAATGTTACATTAACAGCACAGCAGTTTTAGGTAGGTTTGCATTTTCTCATGCAATTATAGGGTCTTTGTAAGATCTAAACTTAAAAGTTTGGGATGTTTTTTCTCTTTTTGTCCTTCATCCATCCTTTCATTTTCTTTGAAAGTCTCAAAGCATTTTACAAAACCCATTAGACTAGTCCTGCAACCCAGTAAAAGCAGCATTACTGCCATTTTAAATATGGTAAAACAAAGGCAAAGGAAGGAATAACAAGACAGCCCCAGTTTACACACAAGAGCACAGTCAGAGCCTGGACAAGGATCTCATTCATTCCCGTCCTTCCCTGCTCCAACCAGTCCTGTCCCCAGGGACCACCGGCACCTTCTTGGGGAGCGATCCCTGAAGCTCGGATGAGCAGACGGAGGAAGGGGGTTAGGCAGCTCATTTAGTGGTACAGGATAGAGCAGCATCAACGGCTTCGTATAAATTACACGTAAATTGAGGTGTGTCTGTGCAGGCTTTGCCACCACTCGTTTCGGCCTGGAGTGGCACCAGCACTCGCAGCCCAGGGCTCAGCCACCGCCAGCCCCACACCAGAACGAACCCTTCCCTCCCGGTCCATCGGCCCCCAACGTTCCACGGCTCTGTGCTAACCGCTGTGTGTTGAACACCCAAGTGACGCCCACGCCCTGTGCATGGCGTTGGCCGCCCCATGCGTTTGGCAATCCCTCCTCCAGAGAAACCAGAGGATTTTGTTTAAAGTTGTCAATTACCAGAACACCAACAGGCCCCGGGCACAAAGGGCTGATGCAGACACAGAGCAGGGCAGAAACAACGCCAGGCAGCCCCCTCCCCGGGGATGTCTGAGCCCCCAGCCCCGGTCCCTCCCCAGCGCCCCCGAGGTGGTCAGCCGGCACAGTCCCTCCTGCAGGCAGGGCCCCGGCCATGCCCCCCCCGCCATGCCATGCCGTACTCCCCGGCCATGCCCCCTGGCTGTGCCATACCCCCCCAGCCATGTCCCCTGGCCGTGCCATGCCATGCCATGCCATGCCATGCTATGCCATGCCATGTCCCCCAGCCATGCCCCCCAGCCATGCCATGTCCCCCAGCCGTGCCATGTCCCCTGGCCGTGCCATGTCCCCTGGCCATGCCGTGCCATGCCATGCCATGCCCCCCCGCCGTGCCATGCCCCCCAGCCGTGCCATGCCCCCCCGCCGTGCCATGCCCCCCAGCCGTGCCATGTCCCCCGGCCGTGCCGTGCCGTGCCATGCCATGCCATGCCATGCCATGCCCCCCAGCCATGCTGTGCCCCCCCGGCCATGCCATGTCCCCCAGCCGTGCCATGTGCCCTGGCCGTGCCGTGCCGTGCCATGCCGTGCCGTGCCATGCCATGCCATGCCCCCCAGCCATGCCATGCCCCCTGGCCATGTTCCCCCGCCCGTGCCATGCCACGCCATGCCACCCCCCCCCCACCCCCGGCCCGCCGCCATTTCGCGGGCTGCGGGCGGGAGGCGGGCCCGGCCCAGGCTCCGCCCCGGAGCGCGCACCGGCAGCTGACCCGGAAGCACTCGGCAGGCGCCCCCCCCCCCCCCCCCCGCCCCGTCCCCGGCGGAGCGGTAAGATGGCGGCGGTCTCAGTGCTGCAGGCGCCGAGCGGCGGCTTCAGCTTCGACAACTGTTCCCGGTGAGGCGCGGGGCGGGCGCGGGGCTGGGCCCGGGCGGCAGCGGGACGCGGGGGCTGCGGCCGGGGGCGGCCCCCGCCCGGCCCTACCTCTCGCCCTGTGTTGCAGGAACTCGCTGCTGGAGGCCGAGCTCGGCCAGAAGGGACAGCGGCTGCCCGCCGCCCGCAAGACGGGCACCACCATCGCCGGCGTCGTCTTCAAGGTGAGGCGGGCGCCGGGCGTGTCCCTCCGGCGCTTGGCGGCGGGCGGGAGGCCGGGGCGGGCCGCTCGTCCGCGCCGAGCTGAGCTGGGCCGGGCCGGGCCGGGCCGGTGCTTGGCCGCCCCTCGCTCCTGGGCTGGGCCCGGGAAAGGCCGCGGGGCCCCGGGGCAGGGCCTCGTCGGGAAGCGGCGGGTGGCGGCGGCTCCGCGGTGCTGAGTCACGCTCGGCGCCCCCGGGGCGCTGCGGGGCCGGCTCCCTCCGGGGCTGCCCCGGGCCTTGCGGCCGGTGTCCCCGTCGGTGGTGGGAAGGTCCCCTTTGGAGACCGAGGCTTTGGGAATAACTCTCCCTTTCTGTAGGATGGCATAGTCCTCGGAGCAGATACGAGAGCAACTGAAGGAATGGTTGTTGCT
The DNA here is from genome assembly GCA_031468815.1 of Morus bassanus. Lineage (NCBI taxonomy): Eukaryota > Metazoa > Chordata > Aves > Suliformes > Sulidae > Morus > Morus bassanus. The sequence continues at coordinate 1,568,820 of CM062586.1, forward strand.
GACAAGAACTGTTCAAAAATACACTTTATTTCTCCTAACATCTAGTAAGTATTGGAATTGTTCATTGTGTAATGGTCTTGGTAATAGTATTGGGATTTTTAGCCATGTTCTCTGCTAACAGCAAGTATTAAGGTGTACTTTAAAATCATAATTTACTAGCAAGACTTGGGGATTTTTGGTGTTTCACGCTTAAACAGGCTATCTTGTTTGAAGTATTGACTGTACAAGAACTTAATTTCCTCCATTTTACAATGAGAAAATTTCTACTTGTGGGATAAAACATGGAGTTATTTGTTTCCCCTGTCCTCCCCACCTTTTCCTAACTTGCTCATAATATTTTTCAGTTGTTGTGGTGCCGGAACAGCTGCAGATACGGATATGACAACTCAGCTGATCTCTTCCAATCTGGAGCTCCATTCGCTATCTACTGGACGACTTCCAAGAGTTGTCACAGCTAATCGAATGCTAAAGCAAATGCTTTTCAGGTGACTGAATGGGTTTCTTGTTTATTAACAATGCTGTTAAAACCACCAGATAACATGTAAGCTCCTGTGAAAGAGCATCCTTCCTCAGCCTACGTAACCTTCATAACAAGACTTTTGGAAAGATTTAATAATTGCTCTTTGCTTCGTAGGCTTTTGAACTGAGACGGAAGGGAAATCAAGTCTTTGGTGTATTAGAGAATTGATGCTATAGTTGTACAGTGTTGCTAGTGTTTACACTGCAAAAACAGAAGGCCAATAGTTTAATAAACTGTTGATCACACCCATGAAAACTGATGTGTATCTTTGTGGCAAGATAGCTGGACCAGTAATGATCTTGTAATGTGCGAGCTTGTAAAATTGAGACTTTCGTGTGACTTGTAATAGAACGACTACCTCAAAATGTATTTTATTTTCAGAAGAATAAGGTATTTAACCGTTTGAAGCCCACAGCTGTTAATATTGAACTCTGCTGGTGATATAGTGAGATAGACAAGTAAAATGGTTGGAAGTTGTACTGCAGTTATCTTAAGACTTTATTTGATTGCTTGACTGATCACAGGCCACTAATGTATGGCTGTTGAACTTCCTAACTAGCAGCATGACATAGAACATGCCCTTAGACTGAGAGCATACTCTCCGAACTTTTCAGTATTCTAGTACTGTCTTTTGCAGAAGTAGAAAATGCTGTTGAAAGAGCAGGAAAGAACGAAACGTGTGTATTCAATTAAAGATATTGTTCAAGCTATTGGAAAGTTTCCAGAAAGGTGAAATAAAGCAATGAAAAGAAAATGCTTTGTGCAACCAAGTGACTTAGATAAATTACAATAATTCAGCTCAGTAGCCTAATGCTGTATTGGTGGGCAGTTTGCCTTTTTTAAGTGTGTCAGAAAACAATAAATTAAAAAATTAAAGCAGCCAAGAACATCTCATGGGGGAAATGAAGGAATATACTTTCTTTGAAGACTCTATTTAGAGACTTACTTGCAAATACAGAAATTTCATTTAAAGCTTGAAAACTAATCTGAATTCTCTCCCTGTTTGCACAAATGTATCATCCAGCCTGCTTTTGTTCTGCTTGACACTGAAATACACCATTTTTTAGTAAATTTCTTAAACTGTTGGTCACAGATAGTAAAAGTAGTCTTCTATTACAGAGATGTACCTGGTGTGATCATGCAAAAAGTCTCAAATGCATATGTTGTGTTAAAAAGAACCACAGCTTTATTGTGGACTTTTAGATTCACATATAAACATTGCTCCTAGGTATCAAGGCTACATTGGTGCTGCCCTGGTTTTAGGGGGAGTAGATGTCACGGGGCCTCACCTTTACAGCATATATCCCCACGGATCGACTGACAAACTGCCTTATGTTACCATGGGTGAGTGATACGCCCTCAGTATTGTAACACAATTGCCTGGTAAAAAGTGGGAATGTTTCAAATTATTATTTAAAATGATTTTACTTAAATTTTATTGTTTGCTGGGAGCTGTACAGACCTTATACTTCAAAGATAAAGTTGTACCCATGTTTGTAAGGCAGGTGCACTGTTCTGTTTTGTTTTTAACACGTGAAAAATGTGGGCTATTATACTACCTAATCTAAGTGGCCAAAAAACTGGTATTAGGAGAGTTGCTGCGTGTGTTCCCCAGCATACCTTAAAGCAAGAGAGTTGTGGGATTCCGAAAAACTTCCCATAAAAAAAAAATCCTTAGAAACTTGATATGCAGATAGTCCTAACTCATGGTTCATAGAAAGGTTTTTCTTGGGGAATTACGCTCTGCCTGAAGTTTTTTCTGTGGTTTCATTAGGAAAAACATGTGCTTTGCTTCTCCTTTGGGACTGTTGTATTTCTGCATTTCTTACTAAGTAGCAGCTGTATTTTGTCCAAGAAGATGCTTCATTGTAGTGAAGCAACGCCTGGTTTACTTGCTACGTATAATAATTGGTCTTAACTACTGTATGGAGCTTCTCAGTAAAGAAATTTTAATTCTCTCTGTTGTTGGGGTCAACTTGATGTTAGTAGCCCACCATCAGGTTAAGTGTTAGTACCCCAACTCTTCTGTCTAGGTAACATTTTATGTAATAACAATAATTTGAGCTATATGTATATGCAATTCTGTGTACATCTCATTCCGTTTCAAATTAGGGAGTGTGATAATACTGAAAGCTGGAACAACAGATTTTTGCATGCTTTTCTGGCATTTAGGTACTATCCTGTCAAGACCAGTTACAAAAACACTGTTTAGGATGTATTGTAAAATAGAATCCTGGTAAATATATTCTTACTTGCTGTTTTTTCATGTATAAACAAGAATATAGGATAACTTGGAAGTAAGTACTTTGTGATAGCAGAATTCAAATCATAGGCAGCTTTTCTGGAGCGCCTTGTCTTTCTCACTTAAAGCAGAAACATTGCTCCATTGCTTCCCAGTTCTACAGGTGAAGGTGAAGAATACCTGCAGGAGAGAATTAAACTTTTGAACAACTCGGTGCTGCTTTGCAGTAGCAATAATTTCAAGTTGTGAAGTGGCTCTTGAGCATATACCCATTTACCTGTGATCTTTCTTGCCCAATTAGAGGCTTCTTGCGAGTATATTCAGGAAGTGACTGTATTACAGAATACGAAATCTTCATTCATCTCTAATCTTGATTTGTGAATTTAACTTGTCATTCCTCCTATGTCTTCAAACTATTCTTTGTCCATGTCCTCCAGATAAAACTGTTTCTTTAGACATCTTGTTGTGTCCCTTAATTATTGAGGGAGCTTGGAGAGTCCCTGTGGTAAGAATCCTGAAGTAATAAGCTATAAGAAGCTTTGCGACTTGCAGGAGAGCCTTAGTGATCAGTCATCTGCTTATTTTTTTTTGAGAAGGGAAATAACACATACATTGTTGACGGGAAGGACACACACATCTCGAAATATTACAGAACTTGCCCAGCCTTTGGCAAAGGGGGTGTTTTCAATAGTAGTGTCAAGCTTGTTTGATTAGTTCTGAATTCTTTTGTGATTTTATAGGCAATAATCTGGGAGTAAAGGGTAAAAAACAGTAAGAGATGTCACTGAGACACTGGTGAGAGATTAAACTAGTCCCTTCTGAGCTAATAAAATTCTTGTGCCGTTTCATCTGTGGCTTTTAAGGTTAATGCCCTACTGAGAATATCATATCTAGAAAAAGTAAAATTCCAAACATAGCCAGGGTTGCAATTACCTTTGCTTTCTGATCACTCAAGAAGACACTATCATTTCAGGCTTGCGTTTCATTTTGAAGACTTAGATGACTTTCATTTAAAGCTTGGTTTCGGTAGAGGTATAGAAGTGTAATGTAGAGTCCAAATAAATATATCAGGAAAGAAAATTGATCTGAAAATGAAATGTGTCAGATCAGTAAATTGGATTCAGCCTATGTCTGATGCAGTTTTTCTGCCGACGCTGTGATGGGAATATATAACTTTAATTTTAGTTAATCTTTTTCTGTTCGTGGTTGGCATCTCTAGATAAAACACCTACTTACTATATTCTTGGAAATGTTAGAGGTTTTTCTTTTTTTTCTGGATCTTTGCACTACTGAAACAGTGCAGCTGTTAAACTGAATCATCTGGTTAATTGTGTAACAAGTACTGTGATTAACTTGCAGAATTTCTGCAGAGGTGGTATTGGACCAATAGATGGTGCCATTACCTTAGGAACTGGCAAATTACTTACTTGGCAAATAAAATCCATGTAACAGTCATGTGATGTCATTGTTTAGCCTTTGATATAAAAAAAGTAAATGTCTGATTCTTATAATTGCCTTATACCCAATATTGTAGTTAACTGTAAAACTATAACTCTATATTGATAGCTGCTAGTAGTTGATTGCCTGAATAAAGTCACACAGTTTCTGTTATGTACATGTTTACTTCCGTGCCTATGTTTTAAAACCTTTAAAATGCAGCATTTCTGAAAATCCTGGCCACTCCTCTATTCCCTTCTCAAAAATAACATAGTAGCAGAATAAGCTCAAACAAGTAGGAAGTAGAATATCAATGGATTAAGTTTATTGTAGCTTAAACTTTGATTTGCTGTCAGCTGTACCGGGTCTGCCTGGTCATTGCATGTTACTTTTGTCCATGCTGTCACACAAAGCCCTTCTCAGCATAAATGTCCTTTACCTTCCTACACCCGGTACACTGATGCTTTCTCCAGTGACTAGGATATATTTTAGTAAAAAGATTTGCTTATGCATATAAATGAAAGATAGAACTGAGACAGCAGAAAAGGTAGCAAAGGTCAAATTGGAAGATAGTAGTTGGAATTTTATTTTGATCTTAGACTAATCTATTATTCGTTATTTTTTTTCCCAAATGTTATAAGGGCAGTTTATTAAATCAGGGTAGGTAATCTTGGCTGGTTAATTTCTGAAAATCCAGTATTGAATAGGAAAGGTTGTTGAGGTGTTGGGGTTTTTTGTTTTATTTAGCTGGAGTATATTTGTGGTGGGACAGAGTGGTGTCCTCCCTTGCAAGGGAGATTTAAAAGCTACTCAGTGCTTACTCAGGAGTAAAAACATCATATTAAACTGTTTATGCTGACAAAGGACAAAATTGGATTTCAGCAAACGATGCAAGATTTGTCTGATTACTTGGCTTGCCTAGGAAAGCTTCTGGCCAAGACTTATAATGAAATGCATGCATAAAATTAAAGCACTTGAAGTCTGTAGTTCAGCTTTCGGAAACAGTAAGTATGTTCCAGTTGTCTCTAGTGGCTAAAGCTAGTCCCCTGGTACTAGTGTTGCTTCACATTCATAAATCAGCTCTTCACGCATTGGCAATGTCGTCCTGCAGAGCAAGCACTACCACTGCTGAGACTTAGCCCCTCAGCCAGGAACCAGGGTGAAAAATGATCCCAGTCGATGGGGCTGTGGACATCACCGAATTTTTACCTAGAATGAACAGCAAATTGAATAACAATGAGTGCGTGTGAATAAATGCCCTGTCAGGGAGCCCTGACACTGATGGATTAGGAAGTGCTAAATGTTACTCTCTCAAGGCTCTGTGCATCCTCCAGTGTGGCAGGCTGAGGTAGCAAACAGGTCCTTGGGTGATGAAAATGGACTGTGCTTAGCAATAAGAAGTTGTCTTCAGTGAGTGTTCTGCTAAAAAGATCCAGTTCATCTCTTTTAGAAAAGCTACTGCAGTTGCAAAACACAGTGGAAATTGTCAGCTGGATTTTTTGCTATGTATCAATAATTACCTTTCACTTTAAATCAATACTGAAATGGTACAACTCCTCAAGAAAAGACCAAATGGGATTTTTAAAGTGAGTTTATTACAGTTTAGTCCAGAAATTTTTTTAATAACTTGGTCATTTCATAGTTTTCACAACTGATGTTTCTTAAAGAAGAAAAAATAAAATCTCTTAGGGTCTCATAACTTCCTTGGTTCATGCTAATTATCAGACTGAAAAGCTTTTGCATCAGAGTACAGCTCTGCATCTCAGTTTCTTTAGTTCTTTATAGTTCGTTTAGCAATTGATATTTTCATGTATTTAGGTGCTAGATTAATACTTCCTGAATATTTTTTTCTACAGTGTAGCTTACTGAAAAGGTCTGCAAAATAAATTCTTTGGAACTGATATGGCATTTTTTTCTTGATGATTGTGTTTCCAGGGTGGTTGAAGTATAACCTTTCATAGCAGTTAGTAGTTTTTAAAACTCTATCTGAAAGGGTTTTTTCCTCCCCGAATGTTACATGTATTTGTATTATATGACTTTATCAATTATACTTTGTTTTAATTATCCTTATTGCTCATACACAGAATGGTTGTAAACTTCCAACACTAAAAAAAATTCCAGCAAAGAAAAGTTCCTATTTCTGCATTGGTTGTGTGTTGTCAAGATTTCAAACCAAAGTTATCTGAGATAAATATCTGGTTTGGTATTACTTTGCATCTGAGGTCAGTTAAAGACACTACTTAATGATGCATTATGTCGCAGCTTTCCTGAATGTTTTAATAGATTTGAGGTTGAACTGCTGCATCTTAGCGGTGTTGAATCCTAACTGGTAGCAACTTAAATCAGTTATTGTGTGTATGAGGTGGGAACATCTATCCCTAATTAATGGATGGTGTTTTGCAATGTTTGGATTTTATCTTTCTCCAGACGTTATGTTTGGGAATTGTTAAGCTTGTTTCTACATAAAGGCAAAGCATGCTTGTTAAAAATGAATTATTGGTGGGCACTGAATACATGGACAAGAGAACAGCTGTTTCCCCACATACAAACAAGTTCTCCATAGACCCTTAATATCTGAGTTTTCTGTGCTTTTATAGGTACTGCAATAAGAAAACCATACTTCCAGTGTGTACTTAAGTACACAGATTTTATTGCCAGCTCTCCTGTTACAATGCATAGCTTTCACAAGTCGGATGAACTACTTGGAACATTGTGGGGTTGTTTGGATCGCATGTGGAATTTGACAAGTAGAGGGAAGTTGGTGTAATTGGATAGTGAAGTTCGCAACTGTGCTCGTGAGCAACTGTCCACTGCTGGTTTTCTGTATTTCTGCACGGACGGCCAAGTAACGGCGGTTTTGGTCCACCAGCAGTGCCAACAGGGCGATGGAGGGGTTTTCTTAGTTAATGTGCTACAGGTGAATGTATGCACATTATTAGTATTTTTCAAAACAGTTTATATTGCTGTTGCCAAACAGCAGATGATTTGTTTTGATGCAGGAACTCAGAAATATACATCTACTTGTGTTTCTAGAAACACAGTGTTTACATCTGGTACTAGTAAGAGTAAAGAATTTTCATTGTGCTTTTTAAGATTACAGAAATCTGTTCTTTCAGAGAATGCTTAGCTGTGCTGTGAGACTTTTGCCGAGGCACTTTTTTAAAATGCAAGCTTATAAAACCTACGTTTAGGATTTATAAGCAGTAGAGGAAAAAAACCCTGAGTTGAGTAAGCTTTTCCAGCTTCACTTCCTGTTCTGTTAGAACCTCCTTGGGATTGTGTGTTTTAGATGTGAATGTCTACGTGTAGGTTTAAATAAATTAAGACTTTCAACGACTCTCTGAAAACTTACATTACAGGACTGTCTGCATTTATTTATAGTTGATATTAAATTTGGCATTTATTTGCATCTTGGTGATATAGCGAGATAAATAATTAAGAGTACAATTCTTTATGTATAAAGGATTTCATGTAATGTAATATAAGGTTCCTCCCTTCTTTCCCCCACCTTTTTCCTTTTTCTTTACAAGTCTACTGAGTTCTTGCCCATAGGTTCTTTTGGGAACTTCTTTTAAAAAGGAGCTGGAGGAATTAATCCAGTCTGAGCCATGTATGAGATTATTGCAATATTTGCGTGATTGATAATTGTTATTTCTCAGTAGAAGTTTTAAGAAGTCAAGACTACTTTTTCTTAGCTCAGTAGCTTTAATGTAGTAGTTTCCGTCAAGTATTACCCTTTATACTTTCATTCTTGCACATCTTTTAGTCTTTATTTTTTTTTTCAAAGAACCCTTATCCAAGGGTAAGTTTGTTTTCTAGTTTTGAGGCTTCCCATTCTGCTTATGGTAGGCCTCCTTTGAGTGTAGTAAGAATGTGATCTTCGTCTGAGACTGTATCTCAGCCTTGTTTTCCCCCTCGTTAGAAATGTTCCTATGTCATTCCACAGTAAGAATTATTTTATGGTTCAAGTCCTGTATTTGCTTTGGAACACACCTTATTTTGACCTTTTTTGAAGGATCAGTAAAATTCCTTTTGTTTGTGATTTGTTCTGTGATATCAGCTGTTTGTTATCAGCGGTTCACTTCTGCTATTAGTTGCTTAAAAAAAATCTTCTTTATTGCCAGTTTCAGCATTTAAAAAATGGAGTCATGTATTGCTCCAAGGTGTAAATGAATAGTCATTGCCTGTAATACAAGTACACACTTAGTGTGTCCTACTGCTTTTAGATGTGATGTATTTGGTACTGTAAAGGTAATGATCCTCAACCACAGCAATATTCTGTAACAGGAATATCTGTCATATTCATTGGGATTACCATGTTCATTGATTTGTGTCTGTAAATCTGCTGTTTCTACCCTTTAAATTTGATCTATAATTGGCCCTCCTTAAATGGTTCAGATAAGGTAGTCTGTATTTTCTCCACAGTGTCACTGTCAGCTTCTCCTTTTTCATTATACATTCAGCAGACTTGATAAAATCAGCAGGACACCTCATTTGAAACTGTTTAATCGCTGCCTTTTTCTTTCACTAAACCATTGAGGTGGTCAAGCGATATACACAAATCATTTTAAATAGAAAATATGGCTTTCTCTGTGACCCAGCTAAACAGATAGCAGTATGCAAAACAAGTTAAAAAGTAATAACTGCCAAAAAATCTTCTAATTGGAGTAAAAAATTGCAGGTAACTTTATTCACTCCCCAAAAGTAGCGCGCTCTGAAATATGGTTAGGGCCACAGATAGACACGATATCTTCCTGAAGACTCAACTCTTTCTGAACAAAGCAAGTTTGCAGTTTCAAATAGCATCATACTGCTTTTCCTATTAATTTACGGAAAGCACATTTATAACACCTGCCATTACAGTGCTTTGGGTAGAGGTGGCTTCTGTTCTGTTACTACACTTGCACTGCATCCTTTAAGAGAAGTAATGTTCAACTCATGTTTTCATATCTGTCATTTTGTCTATTCAGCAGTTATTGTTCAATGTAAAAATAATGGCACAAAGTAAATGCATAATAAACTGTTTTGAAGTAGGTATGGGAAATAACCTGGTGGCAGCAGCCAGCTACCCTATTTACTACCCATTGCTAGTTTACTCATCCCCATGTGTAAAGGTGACTGTGCCAGGGCAGCTCGTTAAAGCAATCTGTTAATTCTGAGTGTCTTAGTATTAAGTGACATGCCCTCTAACGTGGCCAGGCACATAAGTGGGACAGGAGACATGGAGGAGTAGGAATTACAAACTGTGGCATTCAGTTAACTCTCTTTTTCTAACCTCATTTTCATATCTTAGTGTTCAAAATAGTAAAAAGAAAAAGGCTGTCAGAATAGGGACCATGACAAGTCTGTGTATATGAGTTTTAAATTTAGGATTAAATTACGAGCTGGACTTAAAGAGGGTAGACACTTTAGGGTGTATAGTAAGCTAAGGTAGACCAGTCTGGTTTGTGCTGCTGGTATTTGTTATCTTGTTCTTCAAAAAAATAAATTCCATCTAAATGCACTGGCTAAATAAAATGTCCTAATGTTGTTACCATAGGTTCTGGATCATTAGCAGCTATGGCAGTATTTGAAGATAAATACAAACCCGACATGGAGGTAAGAAATTTTTTTTAAAGCTAAGAATTTTTTCTTTTAAAGCTCAGTGTTTCTTCCCTCAATAATTCTCATGATCTTAAGAATTTAAGAGGTTTGAAGCTTTAAAAAAGTTAAATCTGCTCTGGTTTCCCTGCACTTAAAATGTACTAATGTCAGCTTACTGCAAAGCTGTAAAAGTTGATGGGTAAAATAAATTTAGAGAAATATAGCTTCTTGCAAATTCATATATGGAAAAACTTGTGTGATTTGAATGTAGGTGAAAGCTTTAAAAATCAACAACTTTCTGATTATAGTTGACTTCAGGAATTGAACAGCCCTTGCATAGTCAATATTGCAGTTTTTCCCTCAGTAGTCAGTCTTTCTTTCTCTCTATCTTGACAAGAGAATGCATGATTGTGAAAGCAACAAAAAATGTTCAAGTAGTGTATGAAACCAATTAGATTTCCAGTTGAATGGGTATGTTCAGAACTAGTAACTGCACTTTTAATATCTGCTTAAAAGTTGATTATCAGAAGATTTATAAGGTTGTGAGTTTGTTTTGCTGGTGATCTTTATAAAAATAGAAAAATGTTTGTTCATTATAGAGAATCATTCAGGGGAGAGCTGAAAGCTGGAGTGTCATGATCAAGATCAGAATAAGTTATTTGGTTATTCTTTTATGAATGTATGCAGTACATTTTTTTGTATTAACTATAGTATTTCCTTAAACTTAGTTACACCATGTTCAGTGCCTGGTGAACTGAACAGTGAAAAATCTAGTTATCTGCAAAGAGACTATGGATGAAAATAAAACCAAAACAATTAAAGGGCTTTCTGTGACCATATTTTGTAAAATGCCTCAGTTGTGTCAAGCCCCCTTTTAAACCACGTTAATCTCTTCAGACTTTCTGTGAGTGCCCCTTCTCATTCCAATTGATTAATAATTTCACAGTAAAGAAAAACCTGAGAATTGAATCCCTTAAAAATGACTTGTTACAGTAACAGGTGCAATCATTTCAGCCTAAAAGGCAGATAGAACAAATCTTACAGCTATTTACTATCACTGAATAACACAGAAAAGGAAAAAGTTGATTTACTTCAGAAAAGTTCTTCAGATGTTCCTCATCTTTGTACTGCGACTGCTGTGGGTCATTTCCTCCCCTTCAAATGTTGGTGTGACTGCAGTATATTTCCAGGTGATGATCCCGTTAGTCCACTGAGTTCCTCTCTAAATTTTACATTTAATTGATTTTAAAGTGATGTGTCATACCCTGTTATGTTTCTTGAAGAAATGTGATCTCTAATACCAGTTGATTTAAAAAAAAACAACAAAAAAACCCCAACCAAACAAAAAAACCCCAACCCAAACCTTGTTTTGAGAAGTTTTCCAGTAGTTAAACTGCTTAAGAGTTAGTAATATGCAGTTTTTCCAGTTATTCCTGGAACTAGCTGCTTCTTCTGTCGGTATATATCAATAGTTGTAGGTGTGCGAAATCATGAAAATGCAGCAAGATCAGAATTCCTGTGTTCCTGCAATGTTTTGGACAATATCTGAGGACTTCTGCCCTCTAGTATATTTATAAATACTATCAGAAACATTGGAATATTTTTTAATAGGCACTCAAGTTTCTTCTGTAAGTAGCATAACACTAGATGGCTGATGGAAAGAACCACTAGATAGAGGTAGACTCTATTTTTTTCTCTCCCCTCATGCTGCTGTAAGAATGACAGTCTCTTTTTCCACCTTCTTGTGTGACTGTGCACTTGGCATGTGTGCTATTCATACCAAAAACATGGGATACAAATCCTTGGAATCGACAGCTACAGCATAATAGTCCGCTTTCAAAGATACAAATGTCAAAGAGTTGTGCTATGAAATGAAAAATTTCATCATATTCTCAGCTAGTTTTCAGGCTTGTATTTTAAGTCATTCTTTGCAAGAGCAACCAAAAAAGGTACCAAAAATTGGTAAATCTCCAACTTTTCCTATTTAGAAAGGTCACCCTAATTAAATTGTCTTCATACCCAACCATAAATGGCAGCAGACATGCACTGTTGTAATAAGCATGTAGAAATGCAGCCTACCAATTTCTTGAAATAGATATTTAGATCTCTGTGACTTGCGTGCACCTTAACCCTTCCTTTGTTTTTACTAGATATTCTGTTATCTAATAACAATTTAGTAATAGAAAGTTGCAGGTGATAAAGCTCAGCTGTACTCTTTGTATTCTGTTGTAGCTGCCAGCTTAAAATATTTACCTTTTAAGTTGGATGTGGTTTGGTGTTATTTTGTTACTTTACTGGGGAAAAAATACAAATTATATTTCTATTGAAATAAAAACAAACTAAATCTGAAGTACACTAGGTAGATTTTACATAAAATTTGCTATGAAATGACAATGATAAAATTCCTGGAGATTAATTCAATAAAATGGGTAGAGGATTAATATTTTTGTGTCAAGATCAATACTGCTTTCTTTTGCACCAATTGTCAGAATATCTTGCTAGGGCTACTGGAGGGTAGTGGTGTGCTTCAAGACTATCACATCACAGAAAAATGATTCAAAGGCAAACTGTCCTCCACCCTCTGGTATCGACTTGCAAATTAGCATCTGGAATGTAATTAAACAAGCTTAATGAAAGTAGCAGCTGAATACTACTGGAAAAGACAGTCAGCTTTTTTGCCTCTGATACATATTCTGTACTATTGAAGCTGATCACCAAACGCATCGTGTGAGCACAGTTAAAAAAAATTAGCATTTATTTGAAGAATAGGAACTGTTTTTCATTCTGTTATGCTTTTGGCATGCACTGGTGTCCCATGAGAGCCATGCCACAGCAGATAGTGCACAATATTTATAAATCCATGACAGGCAATAATAGCAACTTGAAAAATTCTTTTGCTAGAATTTCGAGTTGAGAGCTGCCAAAAGCTGAGAGGATCAAATCTGCAGTGGCAGCTGCTGTGCCCTACAGTTAGAATTGTAGACTTTGAAGATGCTCAACTTAAAAAAAAAAAAAAAAAAAAAAAAAAAAAAGACTGCAGGCTTAGCCAATTTTTGCAGGTTTCTAGAGCTCTGGCTCTCTGCCTTTTGAAGATGAGTTGTTGAAGCTTCTACCACTGCCTGAGGCATGCTAACACCAGCAGGATGTGTTTTTTTTTCCATAGACTTAGTGTGTCTTCAGATTTAAGTAGCACATGCTTTATCAATGCCAACTGTGATGGTCCTTTCCCTGGTTGCAATGCCGGGAGATGATCTTTACCCAACATCCTTCAGAGGAACTACTAAGATAGATGGTGACGTACACGAGTGCCACTTCTGCAGTCTGATTTATGGAGGCATGTTTCATTATGAAGCAAGTGCTGGCCTCTAGAGGAACCATTATAGATTGCTGAAGATGTGAACACTTTCAGCCCTGAAGGCCTGTAGATGCTTCAAAAATGTAATGCCAAGCACCTAACTACTGTGGAACAATATTAATCTGTCATGTGGGCAGCTATAGATCTACTTTAAAAAACATAAGTGGAAGAACAGCACATCTAATAGAGTGTTTTGAGCTTAGATCTTTCATTGCAGCCAATTTTTCTTTCAATAGGGTTTCAATAGAGTAGCCACATGATTTTTCAACCTTACAGTCAGATTTTGCAAATGGATTCATGCCTTCTGGTGTTAAACAACAGTAGAGAAATACTCTGAGTCAGTGGATATGGAAACCATCATGATCTGGGAAAAAAACGTCTACAGTATTAAATGCTGGAATTCTGGGTTTATCTATACTGTGGTTGTTGAATTCCTAGGGAGGATGGGGGCAGTATTATATATTTTATTCCCATTATTTGGCTTCTGTTGTTTGAAAAGTAGAAGCTTTTTGTCAGTAGAAGAATTACTTGATGTACAGTGTGGCCATGCTGTAGCCTTCTGACAAGAGCTTCATGTTTAAGCAAGGAAATGTGCTGCTTGTAACTTCGTTTCTCTTCTGTATTTCATCAAAACAGCCAGGTCTAATAAAAAGAGGATCTAAAAGGAAGAGAATCAGTAGAAGCCACAGAAAGAACTATTTCAGGGAAAGGGAAGTAAATCTTTGTGTGATGAGTTCAGGGGCATGGAATAGGTGGAAAAAAATGGAAGGAGGTAGTCTGGCAGATATTTAATAGCCATTTCTAAAATAGATCATCCCAAAAATGTGGGATTATATTTACAGTCACTTATTATACCACTTTTTTAGCATGGTGGGAAATCAAGTGGTACTGAATGAAAACAAAAAGACTCTGGAGAGGTAGGAACAGATTAAAAATAAGATGGGTGCTGTTCTGACTATATTCCACTTGGAGCATAGGCACTTACCCTCCTGCAGCAGCCATGCTGTCTGAAAAACTGCATCTGGCTTTCCTGCCAGAGATTTGTAGTCCTTCACCTGTTGGCCAGGTTTGCTTTTGTGACCATTCTGCAGTGATTACTTTTGCTAACTTGTTTGGTTTTGACAGACATGGGTTAGGGAGCAATCTTATGAGCAATTCTTATTTTATGGGTGGACTTGGGTAATCCTCTGTAAAAGGAGAGATGATGGGCAGACAGGAGGAGCTGGAGGTAGTAACCTTTTCCAGTTAATAGTTGCAGCTGTCAGAGTAGGTGTGTTCACAAAGCATGATAGGAAGGAAGAGGACTAGAAGCTGCAAAATGTGTGGACTCAGGCTCTTCTGGTCCACAGCTTTGTTTCTGGCTTTGCCACTGTTTTTTGATGTACTTCTGAGCAGCCCCATATCTCCAGAGTGAAGAAGCTGAGGCATAAAGAACGTTGTCCTCCGGATGCTCGATGTGTGCTGAAGGTCTTTGCTGTGTCGAAGTGGAAAGTAGTCTAAATTCAGCTTTCACTGGGTGCCTCTTATTTCAGTAAAAAATACATCAGGCGTAGTACAAAATATTACAAAAACATGCCAATTTATTCCATTTTTAAACAGCTGACATACAGATCATTCAAATGTTTCTGTGCTCGTATTTCCTACTGTCCCCTCAATATGATGGTGGTATTATTGTTTATTAACTACTGACAATAATACCGAGCTATTCTTGGAAACTGCCAAAACTCTCTAATCTTCAACAATAGTTGTCTCATCAGTCTTACTTAGCCTGCATCTGCGTGGTTCAAGGCTCAAGAGCAATGACAAGCTGCATATGAATTCTGTATTCATTAGTGATGGTGATCAAAATGCCTGTGTCCCCGCCATAGGGCTCAGGTGTGGAAGTCTGCAGGCTAATCCCACCAGCTGACATTCAGAGGTTTAATGACTCCATAGGAAGGTGACCACTTGCTGGGAGGTTTGTCGGCTGAACTCAGACAGCAGACAATAGAGATCAAGCCAGACTATCAGAGTTAAGCTGGAGAGCCTGCCTGAGATACTTGAACCCCTGTTGGTGTCAAACACAGAGATTAAGTAAATGTGTGTGTGTGAAATCTGATTCTGTGAACAAAAATAAGTACTTAGTATTTATGTGCTCTGTGTATCTGTTTATTTCATTACCCAGTGACAATAACTGAGACTGTTAGTGGCATATCTTCACTGCCTTTTCTGACGGAGCTCATGGCGATACAGATTTCATGTTTTCCTTACATACTTGTGTTATTGTCTCCTTCAGAGACTTGAATTTCCATGGGTAAATATTGGGTGTTAGTGCAGTCATCCGGAAAAATAAAGGCTTATCATGCTGTCTCTTATTTTTAGATTAGATTAAAATTATTCTGTAGTAACCTGGCTTCTGCTTGACACATTGGACAGTTAGTCCTGTTCTCATCATCTTTCACAGAATTGTGCCTTGGATTGATTTCCTTTGCAGAGCTAACATTAAAAAGGAAATATGAGGCTGATTTAAAATGTGCTGGCTAGATGTGCTCTGGAATGGCTAGGATTATTGATGGGGTGTTTTGAGGTGTGCTTTTTGAATATAGCAAGGCACAGTTTCTGTGCAGAAATCAGGTGGGAAACTGCCAACAGTATCAGTCTGAGTTACCAGTGATACCCAGTAGCACCTTCTTCTAGTTTTCTGTTTACAGACTGTATCAAGGGAAATAAATTTTACCTTAGTGTAAACTGGGCCTTGCTGCGTGACAAAGAGCAACAACTTCTTCACCTTTACGAAAGTAACGCTTAAACTTTGTATGTAATAATGTAGACAAGCTCATTGGAAGCAGGGCTTCATGTTAAGAGATCGTTTCACTGCACAGGGTAGATGTGGACAGGTAATTATTTTTGATGCACTTCTCGGGAGCGGATGTTCCAGTTTAAATTGTTTCAGTTTGTATACCTCCCATAACTGCAAAACACGGGCAGAGCGTACTGGAAAATACTTCGCATGGCTCGAAGCCCGAGGGCTACGGAGGCAGAGTGCGATTTCGGTCCAAGCAGGGAAGAGTGAAGGGGAGCGAGGCGGAGGGTGGGAGTCAGCTGGGGCTGGGAGGGGAGGCTTCCTCCCAGCCAGCAAGCTTTATGGAGCATTGTGGTATGTTGGGGAGGAAAAATTACCAGAGGGGCCAGGACTTCTTTTTCCAAATAAAATGTTGATCTTCATTCCCTGCCATCCTTTTTTCAGAGGTGAAGTCAGTCATATGAACAGAGATTTCCTTTATTTGAAGCCAGACATGTTATTGCTGGGTATTCATTTTTTGATATGTAGCAATAATATGTAGTAATTTTAATTGTCATTTTGGATGGTTTACATTTCTGGCTACTTCCTGGTGGCTAAGGTTCAGTAGGTTACTGTACGGTAATGCAGCTGTACAGAAAATTGAGGATATTGCACTGTCAGAGCAGAACTTGTAGCCTGGCAGAATTTACAGCTCTGTTACTGTTGAGCAAGCTCATTTTATTTTGAGAATCAGCTCCCTTAAAAAACCCCCATGAACTTCACCTAGAAATAAGTAGTGATGGATTAAATGAATTTTCATATTCATTCTTAGTTCAAAGTATGGAAATAGTATTAAAAGAAATCCCATAGTTGTGAGAGGAGCTTGTAATTCTGTACCATTGGAAATATGTATTGTACTAATCCTCATGTAAGGAATGACACGCAGGAACTACTGTTATTGAATAGTAGTTCCGAAGCATGTAAGTTTCTTGCCTTGGCAGGTAATTTGGCATAAATTGTTAATGTAAATCCAGGTTAGTGGGGAAGACATTATTTTACTAAAAAAGATAAACTGCTGATTAATTCAGTATAGAACTCAATTACAAATTGAAAGTGTCTCTGCGGGACGCCAGTACCCTAAAGACAGCAGATGTTGAATTGATACTCCAGCATATTTCACACTGGTATGAAATATTAACATGGTTTATTGTACTTGTGTGGGGTACGGTATCGGAAAGGGGGAGGTGGTGATGAGCCTGGGCTTGCAGGCATCTACCATCGGAACATGAAAAAACTGTAATCGCTGAGAATAATAATCAGGGCTAAGGTGCGTTTTATTTGAAAAGTTCTTAGTAGAAAGCAGTTAGAAAAATAAACATTTACTAACATACTATTCACAACAAAACTGACATCAAATGCAGCACGGAATTACCTGATCCGTGAACTATTCAGGAACAAATGTAGGTGCATTTGCGTAAAGACTCGAATTGCTGCGTTCCAAGACGACTGCTAGGTCAGTGCTGTGCTCTGATTTCTTTTTGCATAATTTCCTGCCCCTGCCATATTTGTGCTGAAGATTGCTACTTCCTCACAAAACTAATTTTTCTGTATTTTTGTATTACGTAGGCAGCACGTTAACACTGATGTGTTCATAATCCAGGAAGTTGGGGGTTTGTCTTCTAATGTACCGCTTTGGTGATGGTGGCACAGGCAGGCTCTGTAGACTTTGCATTTGAGAAGGTACCAAGGGATGAACAGACTAGGAGTACAGTGGCACAAGAAGATACAGGAACGTAAGCAACTGAAACTGCTCTGTGCTGCTTTTTCTTCTCCTTTCTTTTAAATAGAGGTCCAGCTTTGAAAGCTTCAGAGAAGTTAGGATTTAGACAAATGTATTTAAAGTTACCATTCCAAACAAAGGGCATGTTCCACAGCATTTGAACGGAATGTATTCTGGAGAGAAAATTCTAATCATATTTAACAGTCTTTGAGTCCTTGACACTGTTTGTTGTGCAAATATTGAGTCATTCACTTGCCTTCCGCAAGTGAATGAAAGTAATGTTTCAGAATTTGGAGCATTTCAGTTTCTTATTTAATAAGGCTGTGGAAACAGAACTGGAAAATAGCATGGTACGTGTTACCTTGATTTAAAATAACTCAGTTGTTTAACACTCAAAGTAATAGAGTTGTTAGTTTACTTCCCCCCTTCTCTTTTGCTTTAGAAACTACTAAATTTCTGTTTATCTTAGTCTTAAGTGTTCAGTAAAACTAAATAAACCTGTATATGATATTGGAAGGCATATTTTTCTTTAGATTTAAGCTTTTTCTTTGGAGCATACACAATTCCAAAATAGCACATGGTTGAAATTCAGCAGAATGGAGGCAATGCCATCTTTATACCAATTACAGGACATAGTTTTAGTCCTAGACGTCTTTAGGTATCTTTTCTGTCGTGTGCTGGGAATATTCTGACGATTTCTACCCATTCTTTATGCACAAACTGGTGGTTGTTCCCAGCACCCATCTTTGTGTTTTACTGCTCCGGTTCTCCCAGATGCTGCTAATCTTACCGATTCGGATTTTCATAACCCCTTTGCCTTTGGTGTGATCATTGCTTTAATTCTTTCTACTTGCAACTCCTGTCTGGTAAATGTTTCTTTGTGCTGTGGTCACTTGGCATGTCAGTTTAATCCTGTTTCCTGTGATTTGGAATCCTGATCCTACATATTCATCACATATATCTGTTTTAGTAGCCTGCTTTGCATTGCTCGGACTGTTACGTCTCAGCGTTCTGCTTCTAACTTTGGTGACTTTTTAGAGCACAAACAAAAGATGGTGGAGGAAGAAGGTTGGGGGAAGAGCTTGAAAGACTGGCTACTTTTAAATTTCATTCACCTGATCAAAGGTGAAAGAAAAGCAAAATATTTTGATTGTAGCATATGTCTATTTAAAGAAAAATTAAGGATTATGAAACAAGGTCTGCCATTCATCTGCTTATGAGGTACTACTTGAAATGCGTACTTTTTTTGGTGAAGACCTGTTAAACCTGAGTGCTTTAAATGACATGTGCCAGCCCCTTTCCAGCTTCAAAGGGTAGCCAAAACAAATTCATTCTCACTAATGGAGTCTTTCAACCTCCCCTTACAAGAAAAACACAAAGTACTTTGCTTCTCAGTTTTGTTACCTCTTTGGACTTAGCCAGCAGATTTGAGCATTGCTTCCAGTCAGGTATTGATCTCTACCACAACTTCTCCCAACAGGCAGACTTACACATCCTCTCACATGTTGTAGTCTGCTGATTACTCTTCCAAAGTCTAATTATGCTTCTGTAGGTGCTTATGTCCTTCAAGAGGTATCACTTTCCTAGCCCCAAATTCCCAACACTCCTTTATAGATTTATTTTTCTGATTACCATTGTCCTTCCTGAAGCTTCTGATTTTTTTCCCCCTCCCTTTCTCTTCCCATGCGAGTCTTGTGGATTCTCACTTTAAGTAGGATCTACTTTTTACATTGTATAACTTGAACAAATTTCATTCTATTGTAAAAGACAGTTGTGATAAATATTTGAAGTTTTTTATTTTTACAAAAATTGTTACACACTATGATATTAATCCTATACTAATATTAATTATATTAGTATATGAGTGAATATATTTCAAATTATTGATAAGACTTCTTATTGGAGAACTCCACTGCGTCTCGTATATCCGACAGGGTATCGGTGACCTGCAGAAGGTATTTCACTTCGGTAAGAATTAAAAAAAAAAAAAATCCTCTCTACAGTTTTTAAATCTGGAAAAGACATCTCCTGTGTAACTTCGCAAGCAAGATAAAAACTGTTGAGGAAATAATATTCACAAAGCCATTCCAGCTGCTCCCTTTACTGCTGGAGGCATAATGATAAACTTTGTTTAAAAGCTATTAGTAAAGGTAGTATTAATATGATGTAGAAATATCCCCATCTTCTGTAGGAAAGTCTTGTCTCTCTACTTCGGTAGCATTTGAAATCTGGAAATTGCTTAAGTGAGAAGAGAAACTTGATTCAAGTCATATACAAGAATAATGTGTAAAAGTTCCTTATTGGTGCTGTTTGGGACTTGCACCATAGCAGCTGTGGAGAGGTAATCTATCAGGTCTTGAGTGTCTACAAAATGCAACTCTCCAGATAACAGGTTTAAAGTAAAGATTTAATACAGTCTCTATCTACTATGATGTTGCAGTGACAGTTTAAAACTCATTCTCTAAATCTCAGCAGACTTTATAGCTAGCAGTGGGCCCATATAAAGCTTAATGGCATTACAACACATAAATCATCTTTTAAAGATGCTACCGGTAGCTCCAATATTAAATGCAGACAATTGTCTGTGTTATAAATAATTTATCAAACACCATTTCAGATTAGCCTTCCATGCTGAGTTATTTATTTTAGCCTTTACTGTACTATTCCTAAGACACATTTTGAAAGATCCATTACTGGTCACTTTAATGAACTTGGGGGTCTGTTTTCCCCCCCCTCAAGCACTGCAGTACATCTGTGGTGACCATTACACGGCTGATCTGGACCTCTTTGCGCCTTTTACAAGTGCTGCCCATTTGTCATGTAGTGGTAAATGGAGTTGCACATTGGAGTCCTGGGACACATTGTGTGATGTGGTGATGGAGACAAACAGATAGCTCTATAAAGTGCTGCTTGTCACAGCTGACTTGTATTACAGTACATCACTCTTGCTGTAATCTCATTTAAGAAGCAGTGTGGACCCGAGAGAATGATATTCCCAGTTAGCTTGGTCTTTGCAACCGTAAAGTAGGAAGTGCTCCTTTTATATACCCTGAACTTTTAGGGTTTTTTAAGATTAATTATTACAGTGACTCATTCATGCCCCTGTACTTAAGACTGTGTCAGCGCTTTTCATGATAACCCCCTATTTTCTGACTGTAAAAGAGTGGTCCTCGTGTGCAGGATCCCTACTAGCAAGAAATGTTGTGGGGCTTTTTTCCTTGTGGCTGTTCCGGTCCGCTTTCTAAATTATGAAGAGAGGAGCAATGGGAGTAAACAGCACTGAAACAGGGGTTTCTAAAATTAAAATTATTCCAGGTTCATGAGCTAGGCTGCACTGCATCAGGTGAAGGAGATGAGATTACATTTTAGACTTTCTCAGTGTAGTAGATGCCTTAGTGCAGTTACAGCTGAGCGCTACTGACTGTACTGCATGGTTGTAGAACTAGTTTGATAACAGTAGGTTGATAGAGTTCATGTTGAAAAGTAAAAAAAAAATTTAAATTAGTGAGATGACTCTGAGATTTACATTGTCTAAAAAAGATTAAATTACAATTAAAAGGGAGAGTGGAACAAAACCCACTGATCTGCTTTAGTTTTCCTAAGCTGCGGTACTTTTCTTATACTAACACTTGCATAATAGCTTAAAATTATTCTGGTTTTGCTGCCACTTAATTTTTAAAACATATCTACGCATACTCCTTCATTTTATTTTAGTATATTTACTTCCACTGTAGTGCTAAAATACTCTTAGCATGCAACAAATAGGTGAAATTAGTCTTCCATCAGTTGAACGAGGAAATACTTGCTTATCAGAGGGGTTTTATTTTTTACCAAAAACACTGAAGAAAGGTACAGGAGTTATTTTTACAGCATAGCCGGTTTGTTCTAGTAAGCTTGGTAGAAAGTGTGATTCAATTTTTTTTTTTAAAGAGTAATACTAATAGAACTGGGAGTAAAGTAAGAATTTATGCTATTTCTATATTTTACTGAAAAAAAAAAAAAATGCCCCCCTCCTGGTCAGTACCTTAATGAAGCTGTTGGAACAGGAATACTGTTATGAACAAGCTCTTTTCTAGAGGGCCATCGGAGAATGCAAAGTATGCACCGGGAGCAGACGCGATTGTAGCTGAGCTAATTTTGGGCTCCTCTTCAGTTGCACTTGTACACTGGGGCTTGTGCAGCTGCCGTCTGAATCGGAGACGTTCTAGGAGCGGGCCGTGGCTCTTCGCATCATTATTTTCACGTGGCAGGACACTGGCAGAGACACCAGGGCCCTTAAAATGAAGCGGATTTCAAACTGCATTTATTAAAATCAGCACTGAATATTTGCTCTTTTGTTCTTGATGTCTAGCGGCAGAAGATTATTCAATGGTGTGAAACATCAGCAAAGCAATGACGAGTGATCACGGTAACTTAGCATTCAGTTGTGGTCATGCTGGGGGAGCTGAGCAGCAGCTGCCATAAATGACTTGTGGATAAAAACAGAGTCCAAATGTCTGTGTTCAGAGATGAGTTTGTCTTATTCTCTCTCTACAAGAGCAGGCATGCTCAGTTTTCAGTTAAGTTCCTTATACACCTTTGAGAAGAAAATAAGGGGTCTGGTGCTCTGGTGCGTACCTAAGAGGCCACTGAAAAGATGAACGTGCGTGGGTGCGCGTATGTACGTGTATTCGTGTGTGTGTACGTGGACAGCCTGGCTTCCTTGCGTTCTGACACTTTGCCAGCTGACTGGAGCACTAGCACTTTGTACAGCTTCAGTGGAGCCGAGGGTGCAGGACATGTCCTTGCTGGTTTGTCTCTCAGTAAGCAACGCGGTGCCACGGGAAGAGCTGCAGGGCAGAGGACTGGACCCCCACGCTGAACTGTAGGGCTTTGTCAAGCGGTAGCGTGTCCCTTTGCGGAAGGACGGGCACGCCTAGGTACTGAGAACAGCTGCCTGTACCTGGTTTTTACAAGACTTAAACTAACACATCGCGGAAGTTCTTTTGCAACATTACTCCGTGCTCCCCATCTTCAGTTACAGGGCAAAACTAAGGGTTTACTGGCCCTGTCTGATTATTTATAGCAGCACTGGAGCTGAGCTGTGGGGTTTTTTTTCCAATAAGCTGCCTTTGAAATAAAAATGAGCCCTGCCTGGGATCTGTAGAGGGAGCCAGCGCAACTGTAATAACTTCCCCTTTTCTGGTAAAGGCTATCAGGCAGATCAGAACTTGTATTTCTTGAATTCATGAATTTTATTGGGGGGGTGAATTAAGATGATGACAGATCTGTTGTAATATTTTAATGGAGAGTTTGATGAATTTGAAATGTTTCCTTGTAAAAGACACTCATCTGAATGTTGTGTGTGCGCAACAGACGCTGCTGCACTCTGTTTAAGGCTATTTACTTCTAAATAGTGAAGGTCTCACAGTTAGGTGCAGCTGGCATATTGCAGCAGCTGCATGTTTGCCCTTTTAAAACAAAGCAGAGATACAAAACCTGTAAGAAAGCAAACATTAGAACTTTTGCAGGATTAGTGCATGGTTTCAGGCTCAATAAAAATGGTGAGATTTCCTGTTCTAGCTTTCTGTTCTAGCTTGGTTGCAAATATGATTCTCCTAGTTGTGCAAAGTAATTTAGAAATATGCACACTTTTGCAATATATATATAAATACAGTATGCATTAAGTCAACTACATTAAATGGTTTGCTTTAGTTACCTATGGAATTTCTGAAGTACACAGCAGGAAAGAAACTAGCAAATTTTCCATTTTTTGACTTAAATGGCAAGAACTTCACTACAAAGTGTAGTGTTTTGAGAGAGGGACCTAGTTTGACTAGTATTTTCAGCAGGTTTCTTTAAATTCTCTGCACATGTGTTCAGGACTGGAATTAAAATTATTACCTGGCTACCCTTGGGTACAGAGCTAGGGTGCTTTGTGACACAGGTACTATTAAGATGAGCCAAATAAATTTTGCAAAGTGAGTTATGTTACAAAATCAGAGAAATAAGTTTAGTACTAGAGAGAATGATTAAATAGTCCCTACCTAGGGAAGTCTTGTCACTAAACTAGTGCGAATCTTTAATTTGTATGCAGCTGTTACACAGAGGGCATGACAGGGAACTTGTACACCTGCACAACTGCCTGGAAGGTGACAATTGTAAGATTTATTTTATCCATTCGTTAAGACAGAAGTCTTACTTGTGCCTCTGCGGCTGTCTTTACTGAGTCTGATCCGTCCTGGGGGGTGGTAGATCATGACCAGGATAAAAGGTTGTCCCTGAAGACAGTCCCACTGTTCAGCAGACTGTTGCTAATGCTCTGCCGTACTTCGGTGATTAAAAAGGCGCTGGTATCTCATTTATTGTTCTGAGAGCTCACAGCTTCCACTGTCACACGGACAAACATTTCTGTGAAATGCCAAGGCCTGTGCAATGACAGCTTTTTTAACTTTTCCAGGAAGAGGAAGCCAAACAGCTTGTGAGAGATGCCATTGCAGCTGGCATATACAATGATCTGGGCTCCGGCAATAACATCGATATCTGTGTGATAAGCAAGAGCAAGTTGGATTTTCTCCGTCCATACGATGTGGCCAGCAGAAAGGGGGACAGGTTAGTATTCCTGAGGTTGTACATTATCCATGCTCTTCCCAGCAATTCCTGTTTTCTGTACTACTAAGTTTTGTCAGAGTAAGCTCTAGATCTGTATATTGAATTTCAACTAAACAAGACAACAAATCAGTGGCTGTACCTGCAGTTGAGTAGAGGCTGCTGGGGCATGTACAGACACGTGAAGGAAACACGTGAATTTCTTACCTGCCACCACTTTACCACGCCAAGAGGCTGCTCTTGAGTTTCAGGCACTTTGAGAAAATACTGAAGTTTCACATTTGTGACTGAGCAGACACTTGGGTTTCTTTTGCTCTCAGGTAGCAACACAGTCTTGTTCTGCTGTGGTCTTGCTGAAATCTGTGTGGTGTAAGACAGACGAGTGGCAGCGCTGTACCCTCTGCGTTCTGCCTGATCTTAGCGTGGGGATGTGACAGAGTCTGGCACGAGCCCCTCTGTACAAACTCAGGGCAGGGACACAACCAAAAACCAAGAGACAAACTCCACAACGCTGCCCTGTGACTACTGGGTTGCGTGTGATGCTATTTCTAGAGCCTCTTTCTAGCCAGTGGCTGGAAAGCAGGCCCTGTGCAAGCTTTTTAAGACAACAGAGACCTTGTTTTTGATCCCTACAGTCCCCTCAGAATTGTCCAGAAATACACTGTGATGTGTTGAAAGGACAGTGTCCAGTTAACAGCTAAATACAGCAGTCACAAGGTGGTTTTGGGTTTGTTTTTTGGGTTTGTTTGGGTTTTTTTTCCACTTGGGACTCTAGTCCCATTTCATGTATAAATAAACTAAAAAAAAAAAAAAAATACTGCTGGTAAGCATTCAGGCTTTCCTAATCAAACAGCCCTCTCTTAACCATTTCCACCATGTAGAAACTTGTGCTTTTATTTTCTAGCTCTCCCATTGGGCGAGTCACAGCAAAGAGATTTCTGTAGAGCCTCCCCCCAGTTTACAGTTCAGTGTCCACTTCCCCTGAAGCGCAGGGGAGGTCTGCACAGCCTGTGAAACTACTGTAAATCCTTCACGGAGGTGGGGTTAGTCCCTTGCTTGTTTCCTTAAGATAGTAATTGTGCATCTTTTAAATTTTGTGTCAAAACATTCAGCTCTGGCACTCTTTGGGAACAAGGGTACACTTAAGTACATATTGTGTGGTCTTGTAACACTGATCATGGTCAGGATACAGCAGTGATGAAATTCTAAAGTGAGCAAAATGTCATTTTAGAGGAGCTGGCAAATTTTACTTCCAACCACTCAGGAGTGCTCAGTGACCTGCGTTGCCTAATCACTGAGCTCACAGCCCCCAGGGCTGCTACGGCATTTCGCAATATGTACTTTTGTTACATGTAACAAGTTGCGCAACTTTTCAATCCACTGCCAAAATAGTAGGGTTTAAAGAAATTGCTTTTTCCCTTCTTTCTAAGGCAGACACCACGGCCAAAGCCTCAAAGAATGGCACTGCTCCTGTTAAAGGTCGTTTGGATTTGTTACCGTGCAGCTTCACGAGCCGGACACATCACCCTGAGCAGAGGTGTCCACGGGTGGTCTGCTAGGAGAGAGTTTTTACTGTACATTTTAAGTGAGATTTTGGATTCTACAGTGTAGATGGGTGAAAGGAGCGACAACTCCTTTAGTCAGATGCAGTTAAGATTTCAGAAGCATGGCTTGAGTACAGGCCATCTTTGTCGTAAATGTTAGCGAATTTTAGCACAGAAACCCAACACCAACACACTGGTAAAATTATTCTCTAGAGTTGCAAAGAAAAATAAATTGCTTGTTCTCCAAGTCCCACTTTGATAAAGTAGCCTTTCCAGTTACTTGGTAATAATCTTTTTTTTAAAAAAACTATGTGTTTCCTAAAAATGCTAGTTTATCTGAAACTTCATCAGTTACTGCAATCGGTTTAGATTTTGCAGGAAGCGCAGTTCCTTTACTTACTTTGGACTTTTATAGGAAACTTCTGGAGAAAGCTGATCAGTTCTAAAATTTTAAAATGAGAGTCTCCCTATGCAGTACTATCTTCCAGCTTAATTTTCACCTATTTCTTTGACAGGTATGGTAGATACAAGTGTGAAAAAGGAACTACTGCTGTTCTCACAGAAAACGTCGCACTCCTGGAAATTGAGGTGGTGGATGAAACTGTACAAACCATGGACACCTCCTGAGGCACCACGTGCGGCCCCTCTGTGGCACTGCAGAGCAGCGCGAGTCGTGTTTAGAAGCCTTCCAGTATCCAGGGAAAGATGTAGCTGGTACAGAATAAAGAGGGTTCTGACCATTCTCCTAATTAGTGTGTTTATGTAGTGCTGATTTCTTCTGCTGCTTTTCCACTCTTACACTGTTGAAAGGTGAGGCTCACGCAGAACAGAACTGCAGCATCTTACCTGCTCTTCTTAGTGTTGTGGGCTGGGAAAGTAAGTTGGACTTCACCCTAAGAGAGCTGTATTCTCATGGGAGAGCGAGCCAGGCTCCTGGAGAGGATACCGAGCGTCATACGGGGCAGGAGAACCACTCCGTACAACAGCTGTTCTGTTACTTCACTCTAGGAACAAAATAGCAAGGGTAAAACTATTCGGTGTAAGCCCAATTTGATGGGTTTTAATTTAATGTGTTCTTTTCTTGATGGATACATACCAGATCAAGAAAGGGTATGAAAATAGTGAGCACTGGAGGTTCTGGGCTCCTGACCTTGACCTACAGCAGACTGTGGCTTCTGACATTACTGCAGGGAAGTAATACTGTCCTCATGACACGTTAATATTTATTCTTCCCTGTTTTTTGTAGATAGAAACAGGATACAGAGTAGATCCAACCTCCCTGCTGGTACACGCATTTTCATTTCTAAATTACATGACCAAAACCAGCATAATTCAAAGTCCAATTGTCTTGTTACCCACCTGAATTTTGCTACAAGCTTCCACTGGGACCTTTTTTTTTGTCCTAAAAGCCTGAGCTTGTATTATTTGAGATAAACTGATTTCACACTGTTTAATACAGTTTCACATAATCCTTATTTAAAAAAAAAAAGAAAAAACCAAGGAAAGCTAGCTGAACATCCATCTGCAGCATTATTTTCTCATTTAGTCAAAAGGGAAGGTGTTACCATCTACAGTCAGCTTCAAAGGTTAATTGGTACCAGTCCCCGGTGTCAGCATCCTGCAACCACCATCCACAAAACCCAGCTTTAAATGTGCCGCAGTTTAGAGGTGAAGACGCTCATGCTTAGTTTTCCATCAGACCACTGACGCAGTTTAGGTACTCTGGTTGTCTGTTTTCTGACAGCTGTAAGGAACAGTCTCACACATACTTAGGCCTGGTTTCAGTGGTGTGGTGTTTTTTTTGTTTTGGGTTTTTTTTTTAACCTTCCTTAATAGTGGACTTTTTTTAAACAAAAGGTGTTTATTTTGTAAATAATTTTTTTATTTATCTAAAAATGCACAATTGCAAAAAATTACCTTTTGAAATACATTTACTTATAAGCACTAATAAATTTTATGTAGCAAGAAAGTGACCAGACTTCTCAAGATCCTCAAATTTAAGCTGAGCTTCCCTGGAAGCCAAAGATCCTTTTCTGTGCTACACCAAGAGAGGCGCAGCACAACCATCCCTCTGAATGTGTAGCTGCCACCATGGCTTAAAGGAAATCTGCAGTGTAAAAGTGACAGTCTTCAGGCTTAAGTCTAAGAATCACTAAAGAAGCTGGGTATAAATTAAAACACGTTCGCATGGGAACGTTGGAAGCAATTTGGTGCCTCCATCGCAGTCTCATGCTGATTTGAATTTCCCGAATCTCTCATGAGAGCAGCAGGCTCAACTTTCTGCTGAGAAGACTCAATAAAATGGCACCTCACATTAATGATACCAACATTATTCACAGCAATTAATAGCTTTTCTTTGCTACCCTATATAAATACTTCAGAATTTGATAGGAAGTAGTTGAAGATGGCACTGCAGTTTTCCTTTAAGTAGAGCAAATTAGGTTAAAAAAATTCCACTAAAAGCATATATATGTATGTAACCCTCTAGCCCTAGTCTTATTTCCAAAAAATTAAGGATTGTATGCTTTTCTTAAGAAAAAAACAAAACAAAAAAAAAAAAAAAAAAAAAAACCAAAACAAAAAACAAAACCCCAGGCACAGGCTGCATCTGAACTGTCACACACAAATCTACGTTTTGGCATCGGCCACCGTCGCACACGGAAGCAGCGCTGTAACAGGACAGGCTTACGGATCTCCCCCGCTGTAGTCCGCAAGAACGTTAAGTGCAGCCCTGTTCCTCTGAACAGGCAAATGAAATGGAAACACTTGAACGTGAATCCACGTTTGTTCCTAAAGCAGTGAATATTTTTCATCGACAGTAATGAAACAAATCATTGATTCAATGAATGAATTTAGTTGGTTGAAAATTTTCATGTAGTTAAAGAAGATGACTCCTTCAAATCAGGTTGAGATTTTATAAAAATTCACATTCTGTAAATTAGCTTTCACAGTTAAATAGACAGGGGCTGATCCTTATGTAGAATTAGATACACAAAGCATTTTACTTCTTTCTTTTTTAAAGATTTTCAAAGTGTTTAAAACACTGCTTTGCTTAAGTTTTACCTGTAGTACCTGAGGTACTACTGAATGGGTAAAAATACCTTTACCAAAATCTAGTTGGCTTAGATAAACACTGTTGGATTTTTTTTTTTTAACAAGAACCTGTAGTCTAAAAAGAATCATGCCAAACAGGAAAATAAGTTTAAAGAGAAATTATTTGCGGAAGCAATGCTTGTTTTTGGTTTGTTTGGCATGTTTTTCTTCTTTTTTCCCCAGGTACATGCTTAACTCGTCTCGTTGGCTGTAGCCAAGTTAACAGATAAATGCATCAGCAAAATACTCACTCTAAATTTTCAATTAAAAAAAAAAAAAAGAAAACTTGAAACAAATGTGTTTCCCACCCCCCCCAACCCTTCCCAGTTCCTAAGTCTGAAGAGGAGGGAATTAATAAAAACACATAAATGGCTGCTTTAAAATATACGAAGTAAAAACTGAATTTGCTATTAACCATTTGCAGAAGAGGCAAAGTAGCAGTTATACAAATTACACAAAATCTACTGTAATTCTTACATTAGTATAAAGTGATTTCACTGAAGGAATTATTTCAATATTTCACATTACAGTTAAGATAGAGGGGGTGTGCCAAATGCTCGGACACCCTCGTTAATATCGTCTATCCTAGATTACACACGACAGTTTTAAGAAGGGACCCTTAAATGATCTACGTCTGTAACATGTTATTGGCCTTAAAAAAAAAAAAATCACTTGCAATACCTCACAGAATCTTCACTTTAAAGCATGACCACCTTGTAAGAGTCCTTGTCAAATAACCTGCAGAAATAATGGAGCACCTTGCTACGAGTGCTCAACCCTCTCACTTGGGTGACTACGCACCAGTCGGTTTCATCTGAGAAAAAAAATTCAAGTAAGACTAAGCTGTGCTGGCTTCTTGAGAGTGTTTGCAGATGGTTCATGTGCTGGAGGTCCAAACATGCATTTGTTTTGCTATTTGGTGCACGTAACCAATGTCAGGTCTTTGATCTGGATCTGGGTATATGCACATGCTGACCAGCTCCCGCAGCTGAAAGACAGGAAGAGAGGCATGCAAATGTGAGTGAATCAGCTGTTTTCTTCCCGGAAGGGGCTGCGGGAATGTTTGTCTGACCGCTGGAGTGCAGGACCGGAGCTGGAACCTTTCTTATGCAGACGGTCCTGGGCAGACTGCGGGCACAGGCACATGTCTGTCCATCTGTCCCGCCCCATCCCCCGCCAGGAAGAACCTTTCCCACCAAACCTTCAGCACTGAAGATTTAAATCTTCCACACAACCGGTGGTTTTTACATCGTCATTTACAACACGCTGGTAGCTGACATATACCCCAGGGTTCCCTGCTCAGTGCTTTAGTGTGGCTCTGCAGGGAATGCAGCCACCACCGCTGATCTGCTACTCCTGACGCGGGGAGTTCCAAAGCTATTTTAAGAAAAAAAAAAAAACCAAACCCCAAAACCAAACCCCTTCTTTTCCTGGGGGATTTTTGATTCACTTCAGAGAACAGGAGCAGAGATGACCACTATTGCTGGGTGACCAGCGGCTCGCGGTCAATGGGAGTCCGAAGCACAAGACAGGGCGGCGGGTCGAGGAGCGGGGAAGGATCCCGGCACAGGGCTGGGGAAGCAGCGCTCGGCCGACAGAGGCACCAGTGGAAGGAGCTGGCAGGAGCAGGATGGGGATGAAGGAAGGAAAAGTGAGATCACTGCCAGAAATCCGGCTGAGCTGGCAGGCGGGGATGGACCTGCCAGTGAAAGTGGACTCTGAAGAAAGGGGGAAGTAGAGGAAAGGGTTTAAAATCATGTCCTGAACAGAGCTCTCCTGTACAACCACTGCACTTCCCTTCCCACACCGATCCCGGGTAACAAGCCAGTTCGAGGATTTTAATGCAAGAAGTCTGAACAGCACTTGTGTATCTTAAGATACTGGAGCACGGCTGTCAAACAGCAGTGTTTCCTAAAAACCTTTGTGAAGAAGAGAGACTGGTCATTGATTATGTTTAATAAATAAAATGCAGAAGGGCTGAAGTCTCCCCACCTCCCAACCCTCTTTATTGTGCACATGAAAGATTGTAGCTTTTAATTATACAGACACTGAAAGCTGCTCGTACCCCCGAGGCACCGGGAGAAACAGCCTTGAGCCTCTGATCTTCTCACATCCTCCCAGTAGCCACAGTGCCAATTATTTTAATGGTAATTAAAAGCATGACCATACAGCTATCAAGCACACTGCTTCAGCTGCATTACCGAACGTACCCAGTGAGGTTTTCAGCTCCGGATGGAGCAAGGCCCCGTGCTTCAAGTCGTCACCGGGCCTGATGCACGTTTCCGCGGGGACTCCTGCAGGGCGGCAGGCGACGAACGCGCAGGCGGGGGCACGGAGGCAGCACAAGCGGGAAGGGCACGGTGTAATGCAGGTACTGCTGACCACCCTGCCTGCCGTTTTGTGTGGACACACCGAGAGCAATCCAACCCCCAGCCAGGCTACCTCCGGAGCAGACCCAACGCCACTGCCTGGCCCCGGCCCATTCTCTCCTAACTGCTACAGTGACTTAATTCATCTGAGGGCAGGGGGTGCTGCCTTTCCAAGAGCTGAGGCCCCAAGATTTAACACATACCTCAGCCCTGATCAGACAGACCACCACCAAACGCCCACAAACAAATTAAAACGCTTCCAAAGCTCTGACCAGAGCCTGTGCTATCAGTACAGTTTGTCCAACCAGTAGCTATGCTCCCACGTAAATAAGCACTTGAGCACGGCCCGGGAAGTTTTGTCCTCTATCGACAACCAGGGCAGCACAGGCATTTCACCATCATTTACAAGGAACTGGCAGACCCAGCCTTGATAAGCACCACCAACCAGTATCTCCCAATTGCTAGCAAATTTGTTCCTGATACAGAAAACTAATCCTGGCTGGAGTCCCAGCTCCTCCTCCTGCTACAAGCAGCACGCCAGTCAATCACGGGAGGATTTGGACTGGTTAGGCACAAAAGGCTACAGAGAAGAGGAAGATCACTGAAAGGGAACGCCATTAAAGCAGACATTCTTCAATAAATGCCCTGCCTTGTTCATCTAAAACAACGCTGCAACTAAAATATTCATGTGATCAGCAGTCAGCCTGCGGCTGAAGCTTCGCTTCGAGACCGCATTACCGAGGTGAAGGAAAGACATGCCGATGGCTCCGGAGCACCACTGAGAACTTTGGTGGCGTGGCATGGCCTAGTCCTCACCCCTGCCCACAGGCGGGAGGAGGTGAAGGCCCTACTGCTTTCCCACATCACTCAAACCTGCGGCAGTGACAATATTAGAGTGGTTGTAAAGACTCTGCCCTTTCAATCTAAACCGGAGCCATTTGCTCTTGAAGGAAAACGCGTACGTCCAGACCGTGATAACCACCCACCCACCGGCTGCGGGAAGAACAGATTCTTTCTGGTGCAACTTGGTGCTGCAGGCAGCTGCCTCTACCTTTCCCAGCCTTTCAGAAGACACGAACCTGCCTGCATGGTTTATCTAGCTTGGCTGCTGGGAGACGCCAACACACCTTCCCCTTTGGCTATCCACTCCAAAAGCATCTGAAAATCCAATCTTTAAAAGTATGTACTAAACCAAATATTGTTCATGGTGGAGTCATGTTCTAATATTCACAAAATTGAAGCTCTTTATGGTGTCAGTCAGAAGCAGCAGCTAATGCAGCGAGATGAGCTACAGCCAAAGGCACAGCCCTCCTCAGACTTTGTCAAGCATTCTGTTAATAGTGTATGAATACCATCTGGAGTCTAGTTCTCTGGGACCTGGCGCCTTTGAGCTTTAAACCATCCTTCTCACCCTGGATTGTATCACCACACTACACACACTCTTTAGCACTGCCAGAGGGAAGCAAACAGACAGTAATTGTAAAGACAGGAAACACATCTGTCAGCTAACACTAATTCTTGCTGCCAGCAGGCATATCCTGAAATGCATGCTACAACAGCATGGCAAACGTGAACGCACAGAGCCAGGACTTGCTGCTACGGCAGCTTGGAGGGGAAGAAAAAAAATATTTTAAAAATCCACTTTTCCAGAACGGTACTCAAATAACCTTTTTGCAGGAGTTGCTTAGCAAGTAAAAAAACTAAGTAAAATGTAAAATGTGTGGTGCAGGGTCCCTCTCAGGGTGGAGACCAGACCATCTGCTGCCGGCCACGTACGGTATTTCCCCTGCATCCTGCCTCTTGCTCCTCAGAACTCCGAGGTAGAATAAAACAAAAGAAAACCCCCAAAGGATATGGTGAACATTTAAAATGACATTAGCCATTTCCTTTCAAATAGAAGGCAACTGTAACTGAACGAGGAGGTAAGGAAAAACAGCTGGTTTGTCTAGGTAAGAGAAAGGGAAAAAAAAATTTAAAAACCCGTCCCAAAAGGCCCCAAACAGAAACAACACGCGTGTTTGCAGATGAAGTGAAACACTGCCGAGCACGCATGCACAGTGACAATTTTTTAACATACTCCAGTTCAGCTACTGCTCTCCATCCCTCGCTTTCATACGCACAAAAACCAGACTTTAAGAGGGGCCTGTACAGCTGCTGCATAGATGCTTATTGCATTAAACTAAATAGCCTTCCTCCCCCTCTTTTTCTTAAAAAGAATCTTTCCCCCCTTGTTACACACTGAACACTTCATAAACAAATATATAAGTGCTGTTTTATGGTATGTTACTTCAAGGGAAAGGAAGTGAAGGAGAGGGCTTTCCCACAGTTCGTTGGGTTTTGCCAGCATCACAAACTTTCAGTTTCAAAATATTCCCCACACTAAGAAATCAGTTCTTCTCTTAGTTTAGGTTGCCAATACTCAGACACTACAACGATACTCTCCTTAGCCAGCCCTCCAGGTACCCAGGGCACTCTGGCCATCTCCTGTTCTGCCTTGGATGTGGGGGGGCTTCTCCTCCCGCGTTCCCTTTCCCCTGTGCAGGGAGGAACTTCACTGCACACACACACACCCCCCACATTCCCCTGCAAAAAAACTCCCAATTTACCTTTTCAGAATAATGTTCAGCTGGAAGAGGTGGGTAGTCACATTGCTCTATTTTTTGGCAAAGAGAAAACAGGTTCATTTTATCTCCATAGAAAGGACTCTGAAGAGCTGCCATCTGGAGAGAAAAAAAAAAGACAATATTTCAGAAACGCAAAGGATTTAACAGCCCTCAGTACTGCCAATTTACAAGAGCAACTTTTGTTGTTTGACAGTGAGCAAATGATGATGATGTTGTTTGAGACTGTCCACAGCCGAAGTCGCTCCGACATCGCGAGTTTTGCTGATGCCAGGCGCCTCCCAAGGCCCCGCCGTCCTCGCACGCAAGCGTGAGCGAGCGGAGTTGCAGCAGAGCGCGGAGCTCCTCCTGCCACGCAGCACCCGTCCCCGTTAGACGCACCAGCGCCAGTTGTGTCTGCCCAGCACAGCCGGGCCCCTGCTCCGGCACTGCCTTACGGTGCACCCCTGCGAGGCCAGGCGCCGGCCCCTGCCTCCCGCCGGAGCTCCCCGTGACCACGGCGCACGGCCGCCGGGCAGCACCCAGCCTGGAAGAGCCTCTGCGTTCTCCTGTCACTGTGATACCGTCTGCCCAACATGTTTCAGATGTGGGATGTTGGGTGTATACAGGCAATTCTACAGGTACGCAGAAAAATGTACTTCTTTTAAAAAAAAAAGCAAAACCAAAACACCAAACCAAGAAACAGGATACTTAGCCCATAGGGCAATCAGTTAGAAACCAGCTGGCTCAAAGATGACTTTGAAAACCTCTCAGAAACACAATCATCTCTTCAAAAAACAGAAGCTCTTCTGTCTTTGATAACGTGTCATGGTTTCAATCTCCCTCAGTTACAACCACATTTGGTTCATTTGATCTCTGCAACTGGTAGATTCTTAACAGACCACTACCATGAATAAATGGATTAGTTCTGGACATTCGGCTACCTAGAATATGAAGAATCTTACAAGCACGAGCAATGTACTTCAGCCTTTAAAAGAAAAGGCAAAAAGACCTCAAAACAAACATCCCCTCCTGCCAGCAATCTGCTATTTAGAAGAGAGTATCCCAGGCAGATTTGGGAACCAAACTACTGAAACTTTTCGTAATCAATCTGCTCTTTTTCCTCTTTCAATTCTGTTTTATGAATCCAGTTATTTGCATCTCCAAAAATATGACAGATGTCCGAGATAAAGAGGCTGTTCGCACAGCAAGGAGAGCACGACGGAAGGCTCTGGGTGGGGAAGAATTCCTTCCGGGGCATGTGCAGACTCCTTACAAAGATATGTTTATATTATACTTAAATCTCAGGAAGGAAACTGCATCTTTGTGTGTGGAAAACCATTTACACTGCAAGTTCTCAACCAGGAGGTCTAAACAAACACTGAACGATGAGCGTCAGAAAAATGGCCGTAGCAACACAGGCATTTTTGAACTTACAAAATGTGGCTCAAGTCGTGTCTATTAAGGGTACACGCGATGAGCTGAGCACCTTCCCTCTCGCCTTCCCACCCCAGGGCCCAAGCCCAGCAGACCCACCTGCGGCCGCTGGCCATGCCGGGCCCACCTGCTTACTAGTCCGGGGTGTTACTCAAGTGCTGCTCGTCACTCTTGCTGCCTGTCAGAGGCAGCCCCGCACAGCACAGCAATACCTCCTTCTAATGAAGCACCACTGGATAATTGTAGGTATTATCCACTCTGTTTAGATCTTTTTAAACCATTTTGCTACAAGCCGTATCAAATCGGCAAGCTTTTCATACTGAGGCCAGCTGAAGTTGATGCTTCTCACTACGGCTTTAATAGGGGGTTATTTGACGATTACTCGTCTTTTGCTCATTACCATGCGCTGTGAAAGCCATCTGAAGAACACTGCCTTGTTGCTGACACACACAGCAAGCTCCCAGCAGAATTAAAAAAAGTCAATACTAGATCCTCCACTCTATTATCCTGCAGTTAGGAATCAAGATTGATGGATTATTAGTGATTTGGTGACAGACAAGCAGTTTTGATTAGGGCAGGGTTTTGAAATGCTGCGTTTGGGCTGGATTTCCAGCAGTAGGACGTGGCCCAGCGCAGAGGCATCCCCGAGCCGCCCCCGCCAGGCACCAGGAGCAGGCTGCAGCCGGGAGCCTCCTACCGGAGCTTCATCACTGTTAACGCACGTCCAAGTATTAAGCAATGCAGGACACATCAAGATAAACTATCCTTGGTTTAAATCATAAACGTATCTTTTAAATAAAGTTATTATGTTTCTTCCTTGCTTATTCGCAAGACATACTGATTACTCCATGAAATTAGTGAAAACGCTTCTCGGCTGCAGGGGGTCACCTCGCACAAGACAGCCCTGCTGTAGTAAGAGACCCTCTGCAACGAGTTCTGAGCCATTACAAGAAGAAATAAGATATATTCTGGCCAAACCTCCAAGGTTATCTCCTTATGTACCACCAGACTAAAATTCCAGGCTTGTTCAGTTTTCTGTCTGTAATGCTCCATGCAACGTAGCTTGAGATATTTGCTGTGCTCGTGACATTTACTGTGCTTTGCTGCAGGCTGAGCGAGGAGAGGGCTTACGCCTTTAACAGCCGCACAACACAGCGGGTTGGGGAACTGGCACACTTGTACCTCTCTGGTTTCACCGCTATTATCAGTGGCAATGCTAAGCTATTCCTCATAACCCTACAGACCTGAGGTTGAAGAGCCGCCCAACAGGCTTGTGAACAGAGCCCCAACAGCCAGGCAAGAGCCCTGACAGCCTGGTGCTCATGGCCTTTTGGAAGTTTTTGAAGGCAAAAGGTGAAGCTGTATCACTGTTATATCAGTAATGGGCAAATCAGTGGGGAAAAAATTACAGACCCCAGTTATAGACTGTAATCTCCAATTAGAGATTGATAGCAAACTGCTCTCAATCAGTTAAAACAAAACTGGAGAGCCCGGTACGCAAGATTGTTCTAAGAAAAACACTAATGGGCGCAACAGGGAAGGCACAGAAGGCAATCAAGGGTTAAACAATGTCTCCGAAACTTCACTACAAACATCAATAATGCCAGTAAGGTTGAAAGGCGTTTTTCAATCCCCATTAACTTTTCTTTCCAAGTCTAGTTAAGCAGCCATGTGCAAAAGAGGAGGAACAAAAAGGAAACAGTGCAGAGTTTTGGGGTGGTAAATGCAGGGAACGAAAATGGAAAGAGATGGCACACACGTTCTGACTCAAACAGTCAGGTCTGCGGGGGTCGTGACCACAGGCGCTCCAAATATCTCACTAACAACAGTTTGTGATGCTACATCGGGGTTTGCTCCTGACATTTGGATTAGAGCAATTACAGCGGGACAGCTAGATCTCCATGTAAAATGACCACCACGCAGTATGACTGGTTAAAAAATACATAGAGAGAGAGAGAGAGGAATCACTGTTAGTGTTCAAATTGATCGTCTTGCCAGAACTGCTGAAGTCACTGCTTGTAGCTATATTCTGGGAATTTAACAACTTATTTTTATCCCCTCCAAGTTATCTTGCTGACAGATATCTACAGGAAGCGAGGGATGAAGACAGTTACTACTATATTGATAAGATTTAATAAAAATCACTGTACGATTATCAATGTCAAAGTTAAGTGCTGCTATGTGGCATCACATCCCAAACCCCTCAGTGTGCCCTAAGTGGATTCCAGTGGACGCACATGTATCCGAAGGCAATTTGTCCGTTAAATCTCTCTGCAGCTTATCTAAGCAATCTAACTGGAGAAATATCAGAAGTGACTCATAACCAAACAAACATCACTTCCTTACTTTCAAGCCAAATGGAAAACCATTCTTGTTACAAGAAATTAGTGAAGGTAAAATACAGCTCCTTCAAAGACATATGAATTGGATTTTTTCATTTTCCAAATTCTAAAAAGTTTAAAAAGCCAAGTAGCTGGTTATCTACAGAACACAGAATTGGTAACTGTCCAGTCCTCCTTGGAATTTGCAAGATATCACAGCTCCTGTTCACAAAGTTAAGGCTTACCTACGTAGGAAGTAAATTTAAAAATGCTTCACATGCCAAATCTTTCACATGTTACTACAGTACTGCTACTCCTACCAGAGAATTATGTTTAGTGAGCAATTAAGTCAGCTTCTTGAAATATAAGGAGTACCAAGACTACTGTGCCATAAGGGGACCATATTGCCTGCAACAAAAACATATCTTAGCACAACGCTAAATATTTCTCTCTGCATAAATCTGGAATCCCATCTCCAGCAGAGCTCAGCCTCAGAAATGACTCAGAGCAGCCTGACGGAGAAGCTGTACACTACAGCAGCAAACGGGTAGCAGTGTCCAACTTGGGCGACTTTGACTGTTATTGATAGACTTGGCAAGTCCAACACACCACAGCAGGGCCAAAGTCCTCAACTCAGCAAAGCCTTAACTGAGAATTCCTCTTTAGGCCCAATACCTGAAGTGTACCTGGAATCATTCGGCATAATGAATTACTGGGAGCTCAGGCTTCCTTCCCTCTCTTCCCACAGAAGAGTCTCCAAATTCCTTTTCAAACGCCACCAGCAGACATACAGCCATACTGCACCATTCCAGTTTTCAGTATCTCAGTAAAATCACTACGAACAAATCCATCCTTTATAAAAAATACCAGCTTTTCAATGGCACGTTGCTGCCGCTGCTGCTGTTTTGGGAATTATTAAAAGTCCCTTGACTTCCTTCACTACAGGCAATGAGAATTTGAGGACAGACAAAACACAACTCAATTTAAGCTCACAGTTTTCCAAACATTTTTGATTAAGTACTTAGCAGGGTGCCTTATGCCCTTTCTCGCCCTCCTATCCCATGGAATTTTAACAACAAATCAGTGATACAACCACACTGGGCTCCAATGTCTCCACCAAAGTGGATCTACCCTTCAGTAGATCTAGTGGCTCTGCTACTAGTAAGGCCAATGCTGGGACTTGACACTGCTCATGGTGACTTATGGGGCACTTATCCTAGACCCCCAGATAAAATCTTTCTCCTTAATTTAACTCTGTGCCACGCCAAATGTACAGTAGAGTCGGCAGTTGTGAGCGGACTGTCTGAAGAGCCTTTATGTCATGGTGGAAATACAGTCTTTGGATGGACACTGGTAGGAGGATAAAAAGAATGGATAGTTGTGGGGATTTTTACCCCCAAGAGCATTTTTTTGGATCACATTAAGGTCCATAACCGTATCTGGGCCAGCTGTGCTGCTGTCTTACATGTGAGAAGCAAAGCGCTGTTAGAGTCGAGCCCCCAAGACTGTTTAAGTCCCTCTAGCAGGATTTTATCCATTTATTTCACCGAGTTTCCAGCACCAATCTCTCTCTCTGAAGATGCACACTGCGTGGCACGTTCCCACTCCGCCAACAATAAATCAGCACCTATCGAATTGTATGACCCGGGGCTTGGTAGCACACCAATGGCAGTAGGTTACCTCACTGAACAAGCATTTAGTTGTATTAGATGAGTGTTCTTCCCCAAAATACATAAACAGTGACAAGTTATGGGAAGATTTACTTTCATATTGTCTTGTCCTAAAAGGTTTGTTTAATCAGCTGGCTGAAGTACATGCTTAACTACAGTAGTTTCACATCTGATGTGCTCACAAAATAAGTGACATTGCTCTTTATTCTCTAATTCCATGTGGTTATGAGAAGTTGTAGTGAGAAGCAAAATGTCATCAGTTCACATAGTTTATTATCCAGAGAGGATGTGAGCAATATTCTTATCACTAAATATCCCAGGGATTTTTAATTCTCTGGGTTGGGATAAAAGCTTTCCAAATGTTGCAATGCACTCTCACTTGAATTCAGAGATGCATACATTTAAAAAAAGATTAAGATTAGATTATAAAGGAGTACAAGATTGTTCAATACCCTTTGATCCCTCCTAAAAATGAAATGACAAAACTCAAAAAAGTACTGTTATAAAATCATAGCACTTATTTAAAAAATTACATAATAGCTTTTAAGAAAAAGTTGCACCCTAAGTGTGTAGTTCATACAAAGCGTGCCTGCTTTGTATCTGTGCATGTGGCTAGAAGGCAATGTACAATTAGAAAAAATTCCAGCTATAGTCCAATAAAGTTAGAGAAACTGATTTCACATTACATAAAAACTCTATTTTTCTTTATTGGAAACTCCCAAAAGTAAAATATTCCAATTGGTCAGAATTCAATTCAACAAACCAGAAGCCTACATTCAAATGAATTTGCTACTTTTGAAACAAATGCAGTATTCAAGAGAAACTATGAGTATGCTGCCCTAATCACAGCTCTGCTCACAGTAGGAAGAAAGAATGCAGTAAGCTGGCTTGTTTATGTCTGTATCCTCAACATCTACTGTGACCTACTAATTTAACTTTGTCTAAGTACTGTGCTGTATGGCACAATCCCTTTGTTGTTCATGCTCAAAAAGCACACAATGTGCACAAAAAGAGTTAACTTTTCATAAGGTTTCTCAACAATTAAGCTAAAGTAGGTCTGACCTAGACAATTCCTGTACTGCATTGTGTGGTTAAGACAAACCTGGGAAAAAAAAGTTAGAAGATACTTGCCTCGTACAATAAACAGCCCAAAGACCAGATATCAGATTTAAAGTTATAGCCGTTTTCATGTATTCTTTCTGGGGACATATAGTATGGAGTTCCCACTGTAAAAAAACAAACAAACAAGGAGTTATCGTCTTAAAAAGTGACTGTGCAACCTGTATTACACAGAAGTTTGTCTTCACTAAAGGATTAGGTTTAGCACAAAGAGCTAATTGGAAGAGACTGGCACAAAAATTTGTAAACAAATCACGGTTTCAAAGGCGCAGAACCAAATATATCATCACATATAGAGCGAGAGGACTGGTGAACATTACTGAAAATGTCTGTATTTTTGAAATTTGAGGACCCTTCCAGTCTTCCAAGTACCTTCAGAGCATCTCAGACGGACAGAGCAATCGTAAAGGATCATCCTCCTTTGGTTCACTCCACAGCACTGAAACTGCAAGTTAGATGTCACGAATGTACTCTGCTAAAACAAGAATCCCGTGACAGCTTATCAGTTGAACGTTCACCTGACACGCACTGCGCCAGCAGCATGACAGAGCGGCTCCAGATATGACGGGGTACCCTTTTTAAGAGTTCAGGAGACCACTTACTGCAGCAGAGAAACAGAAGTAACAAGCCCAGCACCAGACAGGTATTCAAAAACTTTCTGAAAGAACCAAGATAATCATTCTAAACTTTAAAATACTGCTCCAACTTGCAGCCACGTCAGAAGCTGCTGGATTTCTACGTACTTCCAGAAGTCTGTATTTTATCAAAAGAAATTTACTCCAGCATTTTGGACAGGAGTTACGGGAAATTATTAATAAATTCCTTACCTCAAAAAGGTTCTTTTTTAAATCCTAAATAAGTTTCAGTTGTGGTACTGAAAATACAAGACATCCTGGCAGCCTCAACTACATCAAATAATCCTCAGATACATCATTTATTAAAACATCCAAGGACTTTATATGCTCTCTTTTCTCCTGCTTCCCCTGCTTGCCCGTCCCCTGTCAAATTTTTTTTTTTTTTTTTTTGCTTTTGGCATTCCAGTGTATCATTCTCCTAATTAAAGATCTTTCCTCCCAAGATGGCAAATGTTTAATTTGCCTGTAACATTCAGTTTACAATTTCTCCATTTGAAATGCTGACTGCAGACAGCTGGAAGACTAATAAGCAGACGAAGGATGGTGTTAGAGGTGGAGGGGGAAGAACAGCCACCACCTTCCCCCAACATTCCTAAGGGGGGGTTTCCACACTGTAGGAAACAAACGCGTTCTGGGGCAGAAAGCAACAGCTTCCCGAAAAGCAAAAATCAGCCCCCACCGAGCACACAGATGACCCGGCACAAAGCTGCTGCCATCAGTGCGATACCTGAACAAAATCACATTGGGGTCCCTCTAGCTTAGACCACACCGTGCTAAGCATAGATGTGAGTCCAAATCTTGACTGCATTCCTCTGTCATCCAGAAAACCTAAACACAGGCCAGGATCCCTTTGATACAGGCACCGTACAAAGCCTGTCCTCACAGGTCAAAAAGATGTTCACAGCCCTGAAGAATTCACAACACGTATATAAACCAAGACACAGAGGAACAGTTAAGACAATACACGTTCTCAGTACATGAGCATCCAAGCAGAAGTTGGAAATCAGAGAAATACAAAAATCTTCTCTTCGGTTATTTAGCCAAAACAAAGAGCATTGATTTGAAATTAGTACTGTCAATGCCAGCATGCAATTATCCAATTTACTCCAAAGCATCCCCAACATCCCCCCTTATGTTTACTCATTACTGAAGGCTCTACCGTATCTGCATTCTGAAGCCCAAAATTTTCCGTAGGGTAAACTGGGATCATGTTGCACCAGGTACTCCACCTTCAATACTCAACTCCAGGGTGAAAACCAGGCAGCTTACCTCAAAACAAAAACCACCACACACCCCCAACCCAACACCCTTCAATCTTTATTCTGTATTTCTGTCATGCATTTATATGCCCAAACCTCCAGTCTACTGAACCTCAATAATTTTTACTCAGAGCTATTCAGAAACGAGCACATAATGTAAAATTAATCCTATGGCATCAGTGTGAAACATAAGATGTTACAGGAATACATATATAAAACTCTACTTCCCAAAACAGGCCAAGTGACCAAGAAAGCGGACCACTTCCCTGACTGGCTCATTTATTTGGTCTCCCAGAACTTTCTGTAATCAGCTGCCCTATATGATAAACTCAGCTTGCGCTTGCGGGTCATTCAAATAAGAAATTACTTCACTTTCAAGGTGAAAGGCACCCTAATGAGAAATTAGATTTTTGCAAATTCTATACAAACTACAACACAGGAAAAACAACACATGGAGATTATTATATCTCCATGCTCAGTAATATCATATCCAGCCTAGGAGCGTGCCAAACTGACGTTGTCCCAGACCTGGCTGGTTTTAATTGACAGTGAAAGGCCTCTACGTATGGATGAGGCCAGAGTTCTGTTAATAGTTAATAATTTTTAACAGACTGCACAGAGTAACTTCACAGAAGACCAAAAGCAGACGGGACTCATTCAAAGACTCCAACAAGGCCTTCCGTGGATCTCTCCCACGTGCATGCAAGATGCACACAATGGACAGCACAGCTCTCCAAGTAATTCCCACACATTTGCCAGATTTCTGTACAAGAACTGACTTGATTGGAATAGCACTGATTCATTTTCCTGCTTAAAAATATGCAGCTGCAGAAGAAACGGTGATTCATTATGGGAAGTTCTTAAAGGCCGTTTCAGAAGCCCCCACTGAGCACCAGTGTGTAAGACACTTCCCCACCTTCAACTTCTCAGAGCTGCTGCTTTACTCAAATCTGCCAGGAGAGTTAACAGAGCAGATGAAGCAGAAGACATGCTAGCCCTTCACCGACAGCAAGTACAGGAGCTGAGCACCGGCAGACAGCAGCACACAACTGGCAGGAGGGAACACAAAGATCATTCCCACTCTTGCTCCCTGAAGTCTCCGTGCTTCAGAGTGCTGGTGCCAGGGGCGGCCTCCAGCCGTAGCTGTTCTTGCGATCAGTTATTCTGGGTCACTGCGTGACAAGCTCCGAGCAAATAATAACGTGTGGGCTTTAAAGTTATGGCCTTGCCTTCCACGTTAGCAGGGGTCTGCTTGGTAGGCTAAAATTGTCGTTTCAGATAATGCCTTAAAACAACCTTCGATCAAAGCAGAATGACAGGGTTTATAACACGGATGAGTGCGTTATAGTCCGTATTTGATTTTCTGTGCATTAGTCTGTTTCATTATATTAATAGGTCTGTGGAGCAGTCCATGCCTGAGCTGATTTTATGAAGTCTACCTTGCACATTTACCTATCATTACTGTAGTGTTGTCAGCAAATGTACGAACAAGTAGGTCTCTGCGTTTCAAAACTGATGCATTAATTTTTAAATAACTGTCATGATAAAAGACTGACAGGCCCAATTCTCTTTATGGCCTGTTCAACGTTACGTGGGCATCTCCTGTAATGAGCATCTTCTAGAAAACTGCACAAGGCTTCCAGTGCAATCAGTCAGGGCTCACCATTGCATTACATTAGTCAATTTGACAAGAATAGTCTAATCAGAGACTATT
This sequence comes from Morus bassanus, assembly GCA_031468815.1. NCBI lineage: Eukaryota > Metazoa > Chordata > Aves > Suliformes > Sulidae > Morus > Morus bassanus. Next base: position 1,612,847 of record CM062586.1, read on the forward strand.
AATCAGAAACTTTCTTTGGTATTTGCCCTGCTGAAAATACAAAATATTGTTCAGATTTAATATTAATCACCAGCTGGCAGAGTAACGCCTTTAAAGTTATAAAGGTTACAAAATGGTAGAGAGGATTATGACTAAGTAAGCATCTTCCCATTCTATTCCTGAAAGTTTAAATGCTTCCCTTGAATATCAGCATACTTCAGCGATACCAGAACAACATTTCTTCCTACTCTCCCCAGCACTGTCTGTGTGCATAGCTACAACACCCACATGGATCAGAGCAGCTCTGGGGTATCTGCAACGCCCAAGTTAGGGAAACGCTAATTATTCCTATAAATCTAGAAATCAATTATAGATTAAGAGCAGAGTCTCGTTTCACCAGGAAAACACACAGGCAAAGGCAGCAAAGTTACGCCAGAAATAAAATTCCAATTCCTTTCCTCTGATATACAGTTTGAATTAAAAACCCTACCTGTGCAACTACAGCAACCAGTGTGCATAGGTACTCTGAGCTGAATTCCCACATCTGCCACAGCAACACCCTGGAAAAGAGCTACATTATTTCTGAACTCAGCAAGTCCTTCACTACACAGGGAAGATCATGCTCACTCATTTTAAAAACATTTTTCAGCTTAAATCAGAGGAGTTTTGTTGTTGTGAAAGTGACAGTGGCCAGGTTATTAGTACAGTCACTCACACGATCTTTATCTTCTATACAGAGCTTCTCCCTGTGCAAATACAGTTCAGCCAGGGATCAATGCTTCCTGTGAAATTCATCCTTAGCTGCACATAGGCAGAAACAAGAGAAAATCTGACTGATACTTGTAGGAGGCTCTATCAAGAGTCTCATTCACTGAATTAATGTACCACAGACGAGTCTCTTGCAGCAGCAGTCTCCTGCACCTTTAGGCATATTGTCATTAGACTGAAATCAGTGCAGAATATTTCCAAATATTTTAATAGACTCTGTATGTTAGGTTTTTTTAAAATGCTATAAAAATAAGCAGCTCTTGAAATTAATCAAACTCCGTCGCCATATTTGGCTGCAAAGTACAAGAAGAACAAGAGATAAGGAATGCTTTTATTGTTCCGCCTTCACCAGCACCTTCCAGCTAATCTTTAATACTGAGCTGAACAGTGTTTCTGAATCTATCACTTTTCTTTCTCACAGCAGGGAACAGAGTTCTGAATATGAAAGAACCTAACAAATTCTGACCTTTAGTGTATCTTTACAGAGTATTCCCAGTTTCAAACCAAGATATATCAGAGCTCAACACAGGCCTCAAAGGGGTAATACTGATTAAAGCATTCCTTCGTTCTAGAGATGTTCCACTCCTGTCAAAACAAAGTTTGCAATGTTTTGAAATACTTGTGATTTTTGAAACATGCTCATTGCAAATGAAAAAGGCAAAGAACTAAGCTCAAAAACCTGAGATGCCATCCATGAGTAACAAAACCAGACCCAGTTTTAAAATAATTATTTCCAAAACTATTAGCTTAGCTTTAACATGTAAGTCTCACTATTACAAGTTCCATGAACATACATACAGTTGAAAAAAAAATATTTTAGTATGTTTTAATAATATCTGGTGGTGCAAACACAGCAGGGAAGCAATTCTACTTGAAAATTAAAGTCCACAACTCTCACCTGTCTCATCTCTCCAGCCATGCTAGTAGGTTACCAAGAAAAATTTACAGCGTTATTTAAGAGGAGTCTAGTTCATAAGTATCTGTTTCTAAAACGGCTGCATTACTTGGGGTATATTTCCAACAGGGAGGCTGAGGTCTTTTCCCAGAAGTAGAATTTGGGAATTAGCTCACCTTTTGGGAATTAGCTAAAGTGAAACAGTGATCAAAGCGCCTCTAAACTATAATTTAAATTCCTTCAAATCTCAGTGTGAGGCACCCCCTCTAACTGTTTCAAGGGGGAAAGAAAAAAAATCTACTTATTCTTACAAAAGAGAATAAATATTTTCTGCATAATATTGCAGCTGTTTTTACAAGACCTGTTGCTCTACGCTATTTTTTTCTTATCAGTATTTAATTATGTACAGAATCCTACCCAAGTTCTCATAGCTTTTTGGTTTTACTTTGGTTTTTACGTGTAGGTAGTACAATATACCTGCAGTAATTCCGCAGCAATCTTTTGTTCCACAAATACTGTACTACAGGCACAGACCAAAAGGCCACAATTTCTCAAAATGCACAAAATATTGGCTGTTGAAATTTTAAGCAGATTTCTTGTGCCCATTTTTTCTTAACAAGTACTGCTTATTAGCCGTTTGAAGTACCGTGATTTTGTTTCAGATGGCACACTGGCTTGGCAAGCAAAAGAAAAAAAAAAGACAAATAGTCCATTTATAAACGAGCTCTCCTCATGACTGCAGTTACTCCCTGTTCGCTCTCATACCCAACAAGAAACCACACGGAACGTGTTACACTCCACGTACTCCAATTCATGGCTATTTGCATGTTCTAAACTGGGAAGCTTTGATTTACATGCATCCCCCAAAAGGAAAATCTGCTCCAAGTTTATTCTTGTCCAAGAATAAATAATAAATCATCTGCTCCAAAACAAGACTATTCTCTGTAAAATTGGTATTTTCTGGTTTTGTTTTGTTTTTTTTTTCTTTTCTCTTTTTTCTTCAAAATGTAAGGCTAATCAGAAGCTTTGGATAATGCCAAGTTTATTTGGCTAAAAATGGGCATTATACCAATCAGCAATAAAGTTATCCATTTTAATATCAGTGGAAATTCTCTATATTTATTACAGCTCCCAGTAAAACAAAGTCTACCAGCTTACTGTTAAGTTTTCCAAAGCCTATGCCGTTTTCCAAAGCCTATGCCGTTTTCAAATATGTTCTCCTATTTATAATTTTTGTCTTGTAACTAATTAGTGTTTTATAGCAAAGTTAATGACTTAAACTTTCCAACAAGCATATTAATTCCTCTGGATGCCCACCTCAGAGATCAACAAAATAAATAACGGACACAATCAAACATTAAAAATGGACAAAAAATACTCCTAGCCCTATTAAATACTGAATGAAAGAGATGACACCTGGAAGCACATCACACACCAGTACTATAAAATCAACCCAAACTGCATGGTGTCACACACCCAAATCCAGCATCCAGGTGTCATTTCATCATTACTGGGTGCAAAGCACTGAGTTAAGTATAGTCATTTTCCGTAGTGAAAGAGCCAAACAGCTTTCATATGGCTCCTCTGGGGAAAAAAAATAACCATACAAACAAAAGAAAGAAAGAAAAAAAAAAGTAAAAAAAGGAAGAAATAATTCCTCCTCGCTTTGTGCTGAATTGCCCCCCCATTCCCTCCTACGCCCACCAATAACATGGAGTTTCTGTGATACACGAGTCCATCTCCATTAAACTAAATCTGTGAGCTTCTGCTCCAGGGGAGCTTAAATTAGGGAAGGAAGGACAGTAAGCTACCATGTTGTAACAATAAGTAGTAAAATTCACCTTAGCTACACTCATTACCTTTAAAACGTGGGAGTTTTCTGGTAAAGCTTGTGCATGAAGAGCTCTCCCCTACAGAAAAGTATCTCCTGTCTTCTCTCACAAGTCATACAGGGAAAAGGGAAAGTGGCAGAAGAGGTGCCACCTGGTGAATTCACCCACACCCTCCAGCCTCCGGCTGGTTTCTGGTGTTTATCACCCATCCCATAATACTGCTGCCTTTCCCAGCACACTTTTGTTACTTAGTGAGACAGGAGGCGTCCACATTTCCCCTCTTCTTGTGGAGGTTTTCCAGGGGCCGGGGCTTTCCCTGCCTCACGGTCACCTGCTGCCCCGGCGATGCTCCCGACCGTCCGTGCCGCCGGCCAGGCATCCTGCTGTTGCGCCGAGCGAGGCGCTCGCCTGCATCTCGCGAGCTGTGTATGGGCAAATCTTTCATTTTTCTTTCATTACCCCGGCATGTACTGTCACTTAATTTTTATGTATGCAATCCTTCCTGACAAATATGATCTGCTGCCTGGTAATTCGTCTGACGTTCATTCTGTTCCTGGCTCTAATTACGGCTCCCATCCCTGACACGGCGGCAGCCACGCTGCCGCAGCCCGGTGGTACACCTGTCAGATGGGTTGTGGTACTGCCTAATGCCCTTTTATGCCAGTCTGATGCTAGCAAATACAAAGAAAGAAAAAATTAGATGAATGTATTTGCATAAGCCGCCCGTTCAATTCATGGGTCAGCAGCCAGAGAAATGATGGTTCAGGGCGGTTACCGGGGCAACGCGGCTACGGGAAGTGCCCGGCGTCGCAGCCGGGATCTGCGCGGGTGCCCCGCTCCGCTTTGCGGGGTGTTCACCACTCACGGCTACTTAAACAAATGTTTTAAACGAAAACCAAGACCAGTAGAATCCCTGCTCCTACAAAGCCTACATGTCTGGCAAATTAAAAAAGCTTCAAGTTTGCCTATATTTTGATTGTAAAAACGTTCTTTTCTCTTGGATACAAGAGCCAATGGAAATGGTGGTGTGTCCATCCCTCCCACAACACAACACAGGCTCCACAGCATCACTCGCTGCTACTCCTTTAGCCTTTTGCACCTCATTCACCTGTTTCCAGGATGCTGTTGACTTGCGGAAGGGCAAGGTTTGTACAGAAGAGGCTTAACTCTTCCTACACGAGCTTTCTAAATTAAGAGAGAGCAACCCTGGTAAAGGTCACAAGCTTGGCTTACATGTGCAGCCAGTTTTCAAGCCCCAATTTATTCCTATTATATTAATAAGTTCAGCAGTCAAACTAGATAAGATCATATAATTAGACACGATCATATTTTTGCCTGTTCAGATGATGTGACTGTAACTTTCTGTGAAGAGGATTTATTTTAATCTATTAAATATAGTGTGTATATAACCTAGGATAGCTTCTGATGCAAAGGGAAATCTCCAAATATTTTATGAAAGTAAACTGTAGAAATGTCTCATTTTTTTTGAAGCGCACACAAAATAAGGCACATATCTTCCTTTCTTGTGCACTGAGAAGCCCCAGTGTTATTGGCGAGTATTATCAATTAAGTTTGTACACAGATAAGAAACAATTGAGCAAGACTCACACTCAGCAGAGGAAATTGCACAAATAGTTCAACAAACACGTTCTGTGTTCCAAAATCAATTGTGAGAGCTACATGTGAAAGAGCTTACGTACTGCACTAAAAGCCAAAAGTTCCTTCAGTGCTGTAACACAGAAGTACCTTTGTGACACAAAAAATTGAGACTCATTAATAAAAAGGGAAAATCAGCCACCTCTCAAGAGGTTACAGACAATTATGAAATACTTCATACTGTAAGACTTAAAGAATGAATTCTGTATCGTTTTCTACAGCATTGTAATTAATGCTAAGGGCAAAAATGAGGGAGAGAGGAACCCAGATGCTCTAAACCAGTCAACTTAACTTCAGTTCCCAGAAAAATGCTGGAGGTGTAATCATGCTACTTGTAAAACACAGAAAAAAAAGAACAAGAAACGAATCATCATCGTTATGACTGGTCCACAAAACATCATGACAAATGATACAATTTTTTTCCATAAGATAAGAGGCTTCAGAGGGAGGGAAACAGAAGCAACAGATTTACTACAACTTTAACACTTTTATCAAAGGCTTATACATCTTTAAGCAAACTGTTAAATCTCTAGAAGGCTCCTTCAAGTAAAGTCCTGCAAGACAGCAGATAGCTCTAGTTCTGTTCAACACATGCATTAACACAGGGGACCGTGGCAACACTACTGCCTTTGTGGATAACAGGAAGCTGGGATGAGCCAAAGCACAACAGAGGACAGAACAACAATGCAGAGCGATCCCGAGTAGGAGAGTCTGGAAACGGGACACAATTCAAGAAGAATAAAAGCAAGGTACTACGCTTTGGCAAGAACAGTTAGCTGCACCAACAGAAGAGCAGGAGAACAACCTTGAGATACGTGGAAGACATTAAGAAAACGTGGATTTTCAAAGCCTAAACTGAGTTTCAAGTGAAGTCCCTTTTTGGAACAGATGAACCGTGAGGGCTTTGAACACTTCCCCACCTCAGACGACGGTCACAACCCCTGTTCAGGGTAGGACTGCTGGATCAGCATCTGCTAAACATGGTGGTGGTGTAACATCTAATTCCAGTAAGCGGAGTGCAGGCAAACATGCCATTCAGAGTGGAAAAGCTGCATTTGTTACATTTGCTATAAATCATACACTCACCAGGCCAGACCTTCCAGAAAAAAACATCAAGTGGAGTTTTAAAACAAAAAATACCTATGGATTTCATATGGCGAGTATTTAAAACACATATAATAGAAAACACAGTATGCATCCACCGAATCAAGCTTCTGTCATAGGAGGAGGGCAGACAGCACTTCTTTTGAACATCACAGCTGACAACTGTACGGGTACCATCTTACCTAAGGAATGTGCTGCAGTGGTTTTAGAACTGAAAAACCGGCCTAATCCGAGATCTCCCAGCTTCACCACCCCTGTGGCTGTTATAAACACGTTGGCTGGTTTTATGTCTGCAAGAAGAAAAAGGTAAAAGGTCAAAGCCACAAAAGGTTATTTGGTTCTAATACTGCAATAGAAACATAGCCTGGAGCGCGCTCTGTACAAAAGAGACTTGAGCAGAACTGTGTTTCTTTATAGCTTTGATAGACTGAATCTTCCAAGACTTCAAGCTCTGCACATACACAAAAATCAGAGTACACTTCCCAGCACACAGGAAATACCAATGAGGGAAAATGTAAGAAACAGCACAACAGAATAGAAGCAACCTCTTTAACTGATGGAAATCAAAGAAGTAAGTCTGCTTCTCTTTGGAAATTACTGGTTTCCACAGGAAACTGTACTGCCTACTATTGTCCCCTCACACCAAGGGCAAATTGTTGTCCCACCTATACATAAGTTCTGGGCTCTATACAGCCCAGTTTGCTCATGGAGTGTAAAAATTACTAGAACCCCGGTTTCCCAAGCAGTCATGTCAGGATTGAGTTAGTGAGGCTCTTTCCTCACGTTAAAGCAGACTACATGTGCAAGGCTCCAAATTTCAGCCACCATTTACAGACCTAATTCAGGTACAACTGATAAACTGCATCAGGGGATGTATGAAGGAGCAAAAATGATATTAAGTTGCTTAATAAAAAATAGTGAAGAATTCACTGCTTCAAAGGAGAGAGGAAATAAGCAGCAGAGATTGGTATTGGTGCCTTTTGGGATATTTGCATTTCCTGGGTTAAGTCCTTCACAAAGCATTTCATTTATGCTGAAAGAAGCAACATAAATTTTGGATAGAGTTCAAAGTTATGAAAAGTTCTAAGACAAGAGATTCAAAAATAATTAATGAAAATGGAGAACAGGTTATAAGAGTGTAGGACATATTTGTATTAATATTTCAGAAAAGCTCACAAGACAGAAAAACTCTTCTAAACTCTCTTAAGGTCACAGCTAATATAATGAAGACTATTTCTTAGAGTTCACCGTATCCAGTAGTCTCAGCATTTTACTTCTGACACTTTCCTAATGGCAAGTATGACACTTCTACTTAATATCAGTGTCTGGAATACAAAGCAGCTCATCTTCCTAATACCACACTCACTTCGGACTGAATCCTTTAACAATGAGGCAAAGAGACAGAAGGAGAAATCCATCTTGCAAGCTCCAGCCTCTCTAAACATGCATTGGCTGAACATCAGCATAATTGTTTCTGAATGTAGGCGCTTACTAATTGGAACATTATATTATTATTCAGTGAAAAGAGACTGAATTAATGTTACCTCTGTGCATCACCCTGCGGGAGTGCATGTGTTCAACTGCACTGCACAACTGCACAAAATATTTCCACACCGTCCTTTCTGGGATTAACCGTTTCTGCTTTTTAAAATACTGTGGAAGGAAGTAAATAAAAGATCAGTGAAAAAGCAACGTATTTGACTCGTTCCTGGACTCATGTCAGTCAGCGGCAGGTTGCTCACGTCTTCCAGATCTGCAGCAGCATGACTTTTCTTCTGATTAGCTTTTAACTCCTTCTCTCTGTATGTAAACTTCAATGCAGTTCACTAATTAACAACTATTATGAAAAATATGTTTAAATAGGTTTGACATTTTTGAATGGACACCAATTATAATTAGCATTAATCTCCGTAATTACCTTGCAAAACATATTTAATGCCTCAAAACAACAAATGTCTCAAATATTTTGCCTTAAGTAACAAAAGATCATTAAAAAAAATCTTTATTACATTCATTATTGTACAGTCTATTAACAATGAAGAAATCTGTTTCCCCTTTTTAAAAGATGGCCAGAACATCAATAAAATAGCCATGCTTCTTCTGTGATCAGGTAGAATAATATATTCTATTTCATGCATAACAGGAATACTAAATTAACTGAACTATCTATAGTGAGACAGAAGGACACTACTGATCGAGAGACACACAGATCTGTAATAAGACCGTTTGTGTGCATTTACGCAGTGCCAAGCAAAGCTGAGGCCGGATTCAATGGAACTCTGGGTGCTCACAGCTCTCAAAAAAAATAATCGTAAGCATAATGCACACAATACAAAGGAGTGCAGCATGGTGACTGTTCTCTGGAATACTGAAGTCTTCTTCCCAAGCAACTTATTACAGGAATAAATAACCAGCTGCACACTTCAGTGAAGGCTAAACATTATGTATCTTCAACTACGCTTTGTCCATTTCAGAAATGCACAACAGCCGTGCCCATCACACGCAAAGCGTGACCGCCTCCTCCAAGGCATCCCAAAATCGCACTACTTCAGATTATTGGTCCCTGACTTCTCATTCCTTCTTCCTGTGCTAGATACTGAGCCAGTTCTTCATCCAGAGCGTTAACAAAACCCACTTACAATACGCTTCCAGAGGTTTAAGATTTATCCTCATCCTTTGATATACAAGGTGTCGTTGGATAACGACTATCTCTGAAACGCCGTATGCCCTTCTAGCACACTGCAACTGCATTTCTTTTGCATTGCACCCTTGAGAATTTACATCAGCAGCATGCAGGAAAAAAGGAAGGGAATTGGTTGTTGCCCCTTTCTGCATCTTTTGCGTTTTCCTCTCAGTACAGACATCTGATGTCCGTTGTCACATTTTACATTTTATGTGAAATGCTGTTACTGGTTCGTGTTTGACTCGAGTAATGGCAAATTTTCTTTTGCAGATCAGCTGCGAAGGGGCACGACCGTGCAATTCCCCAGGCAGCAAATCTGACAGATTGCAACAGTTCCAAACCAAAACTTGATAGAGAGCACAGAGGAATTACAGAGGGTGAGAGATAAAGTGTTATATACACAATAACATTATTTAATTCTCATTAAAGTATTTAAGAGTAGATATGCAGGACCACAAGTGATAATTTTCTAAATGTCATGTCCAATAAGACTCGCCTGACATTTACAAGAAAGTCCCAACTCTCCAGTGGGTTATCCTGCAGCACTCTCTTACATCAGCTTTACAATACCTCATAAATAATGCAGGCACCAGGGGCGTGACAAAGACAGTCCCTGTTTTTATCACTCTCGCACCTTCAGAGTGTTGTTACTGCTGTTCCTACCACCTCGCTGAAACTGAAAATCCTCACATAAGCTTAAATTCCCCAGGGACAGGTGGGGCGCGGGGCTGACACAGAGGGGCAGCAGGCAAACTCCGCTTCTGCAGTTAAAGCTCATCCTGAGGACGAGACTTTGTTCTTGTTTAAGGGTTTTTTTTTTTTCTTTTATTAAAAATGTGGAATTCAAATATTTGCACCAATGGAAAAACCTCATATATGTGACCTTGGAAAAACCTAGTGCATCTTCTTCATGCCTGCGATAAACACATGGGAAAACAGACCAGACTGGGGAGTACTGGCAGAAAGAATGTAAGTTACAGTGCTGTTCAAGCTATCGACCTAAGAATCTACAAATTACGTTTTGGAAAATGTAACTCCTATTTATAATGGCATAAAAAGTAATTTTAAGAAAATTAAATAACCAACCCTGACAGACAAACGAACATATTTATCAGTAGGAAAAGCTTAAACTGAAAAAACCATAAATGACAAAGAAAAAGCAAATATTTTACACGATGATATCTAACAATTATGTAGGTAAAACTTTCCATAAGCTAAGATTTAAGAGTCAATCAAAACACTCGCACACCCTGGGATGATCACAGCCCTAGCTCCTGCTCTCACAATCCTCACTTTCTCCCCATCTTTAACCGCAACAACAAAAAGTCTGGAAGTTTCCCAGGATCTGCTGGGAAGAGGGCAAAACATAGAAGAAGCGACAAGAAAACAGTCAAAGATAAAAATACACAAGCTCTCCCCAGGCAGAAGGATAAGCTCTGCCTCCACAACCCTCAGCGAGCACAACCAAGACCCTGACACCGGGGCCGCGGGAGGCGGCCGCCTTCGGCGCGAGTCACCGCGCACTCGTGGCGGCACCAGCCCACGCGCGCAGCTTCGGTCACGGCCGGCGCGTCCCTCCGGTTCGGGGCAGAACCCACCATCGCTCCTGTTATGGAGCCGCTGCGGAATAAGGCTGTATCTGGAATTTTGGGGCTCTCCCCAGGACAGCTCTGCCAACCGCCTGTTCCCAGCTCGCTCGCCCAGGGGGACTCTCCTGTGAGATGGAGCAGATTTACATGGATACTGTAAATTTAGCCGCTGACTATGGACTAAATGGGTAACTTGTTTGACAGCCTTTGGCCTAGTGCCTCATAGCTCTGCTGGCAAAGAAAACAAATCTGTTAATAAGATATTTTAACTGTGACAACAAGGAGGAGGAGAACTTTGCAAACATTCATTTATGATAATTACAGAATAATGATGGCAAAAAACCCAGGTAAAACATGGAGAGAAGGTTGAGAGTGCTAACAAACATGATATAACACATCTGTTCTCACAAGGGATGTATGTCTAAAGATTAACACGTCAAAGAAAATATAAAAGCAGGTGGTAACAGCTTAACTAAAGCTGGTTTGCAGCAATACAAGTATTCCTAAGAGCAACATAAGAGAAGAACAAGTACTCAAAACATTTTCCCAAACCCAAATCCCCATTGCAAAGAAAGTCAATACACTTTCCTGAATGTCTTCAGAGTGGCAGACGGGCTATGTGAATAGTGAATCTAACAATAATTAAATGTCCCCATCAATCACATGGATAAATCAACCCTGCAAATAACACAGACGACCCACCAAATCATTCAGAGGCTTGCTCCCTTCTGAAGCAGTGACCAGAAGCAAGCGGCATAGCCGGGCGTATTTAAAATGTCGCCAGACACTTCGGTTTAGGCTCTGGAAGCACCACTCTGTGGGTGTCTAAAACCGGAAGAGGAGAAGAGAAGTGTCTCTAGCACAGACCTGCTTACCCCCACCGCCTCGTGACTCTGCCTAATCCTGAAAGTTTGCAGCACCTCTAGAACTGACACATCCTTACCTTAATCATCTGAGACAGATCACCAGCGTCGGCCAGTTCCAGGACAATGTTAAGTTCATTGTCTTCAATAAAAGAATCCAAATACTTAATTATATTGGGGTGGTTCAGTTGCTGCAGACAGAAGAGAACACAGGAAGAAAATTTTTAACGCTGTAGTAATGACATCTCCGAGATACAATACCTGTACTGTTCTTGTAATCATTGTGTAAAACAGTTCACAATAGGTGCAAATACAAACTGTGCTCTGGCATATTACAAACAAAAATCCTGTAAGAAATATCATTTATTGCAAGCACAGCATAATAAAATTGTCTTGAGTGAAGAGCAATACAGCCCAAAACAGGGTGAAACTGCTTTTAAATGTTTTGTGAGTTTACAACAGAAAAGGCTATGTCCTGAAAGAAACTTTGTTAAGCAATAACTGATTTCTCCCCCCCGTTAAATATAAACAACCCCCCCAAATGTTGATTACAGTACTCCCTGAGATCTCTTTGCCCCTTAGAATAAGAACAGAATTAAATTAAAACTTTGATGGAGGAAAATAATGCACAAGTTGCATATGTCAGTCTATTTTTCTGGTTATTTTTGCCTGCATCTTCACTAATTATTTTTTGTTTCAGTATAGCTGTTTCTTATATTCACAACTGGTATTTAAGTGTTTTTTCCCCTCCTACTCTTCTTAAAAATTTGCATCTTCTCAGATTGTTACTCTTTACTCACAGGACTAAATTAAGAAACAGGCTCAACAAATTAAAATTTCTATTTTAATATTTTATGTTTGAATTTCTTAAAGTGGAAAACTGCTTAGAAGATGATGTAGTATCTAGATCTCTCTATTCACCCTCTCTTGCTCATTTTGCGTTAGATTATCTTTCTCTTGTGCTCTTAGAAATGCAGTAAATTTAGAAACAACTAAAGTGAGCATTTCATCTACTAGACAGCTGTGACTCAACCTGTCTATTCCAGGGGTTACAAAAGCCAAAAGAAACAGTGTTATGTTCCATCATGCTAATCACTCCTCTCTGCATGCACATTAGGGGATAGATTCTCCTCTGCAATGCCTCGACACTAGCGCGCATTAGCCTTAATGGGATCCATGTGCAGGCATCAGGAGAAGAACATTCTCACAAAGGCAAGCCTTAAATAAATAAATAAATACATGCCACAGGCCACCATTTCTGTTCAAATTTCTTTTAAAACATCTGCTTTCAGGTACATCGATCAAAGATCAACTTCCAGCCCCAAGAGCACCAACATCACAAGCAGAATGGCCGCTGACACCTAATGCGCATCAGGGTGCCCTTCTCCCCCCGCACCCCCCCACGCGCTGTCCGTCACGCACACCCGATGCCTGGGTACCGCACACTGCTCTAGCAGATACAGTTAGGCCTACCCCAAGGCATTGGGAAGTCCAAGCAGTCAAATGAGCCTTTTTCTAAGCCTCGGCACCGCGTGCCAATAACACACAACATCGAACAATGACAATCGTAACAAGGAACGAAGACTGTGCACCTCTGGAGAGGTGTAACGAACCCCAACTTACTCAGACCCAAGCACTGCTTAACTGATATAAAGATTTTAAATGTATTTTTTGTGAGAGAGTGTGTACACACTTTTTCCTGATGGTTTGTATTGATTTGAAGAAACTCATTAGATCTAAAGAGGGATGTTTCTTCTATCACGATGAAGTTGTATAAAATTAAAAGCAAACAAGTGAAACGTCCATGCCACCATGCTAACTTCCATGACCACTCTTTTGATGAGGACTCCCATTTCAGAATGGGAGCTGAAGCTGAGCAGAGGGATGAGTGCTCTAGAGGGAGCCTTACTAGACTCTCTTCTCTGCTGGAAAGCACAGCAGACGGCCCATGACCCTGCGGCGGTGTGAATGCAGAGGTATACGTTCTTCCTACAATTTATTTCACTGACCTTTGAACTCTGTTTTCCCAGAACAGCCAGGTAGACCGCTCTGGATAAGCCAAACTTCCATTCCCCACTCTCCTTTTTGTCAATCTTATTTTAAATAAATATATCGACTCCGGGGTTATTTTTATAACTATCGTATTTGCCTGTGGCATGGAAAAGACTGTCTGAAATTTCTTTTGTCGGAAGGAGAGTATATTCATTCTCACAAATCCTTAAATGCACAAAAGGCTACAAACACTTTAGCTTGGGTTAATGACATTTCCTATTTCTTTAATGCATCCTGGAAGTCTGATGGCAGTTAATGCCTGATGTGTATGCACAGCAGCACTGTCAGCAAGAGGCATGCGTAAGGGTAAGCCACCCCTAAATGAGCGAGCGTGGGTGCTGGCAGCCCAAATGCTGATTACAGCCATATTATTGAGCTGCTTTACCTAAATCTTTTAGCCAGAATTACACTAGAAGTAATACACAATTTTGTCTGAGTTCTGCTAAATTTTGTATAGTCATAATTAATTTAGAAATCACAAAAAACTCCCTTTGTTTCCATGGTCACACAGAAGTCTTTGATGAAAAAAGACAAAGTATTATTTTGACAGGGGTGGACTACAGCAAGTCTGTGTACATCCTTCACAAATTCCTCAATGGTCTACATTAAAAATAAAAACAACAAAAAGAAAAGCTCTTAGAACAAGCTGTTTTAGTAATAGTCTAAATACTTCATACTAGACATCAGTTTAAAAGTAGTAAGAAAGTTTTAAAAATTTGAATATCCCACATTACACAGCCAGACACTAGACACAATTGCAAGGCAGACGTACTTCACATCAACAGTGATGAAAAAAAGTTCAATTGAGCAAGATATAAGCAGACCCTAAATACTGTGCTAAATTGGGTCCTTACACACTTTACACTTTCTAGACATAAGAACAATTACCTTAATTGATAATTTTAGGAAGTGAAAGGTATTTTACACTTTAATAATGACACTAAAGTGCTGGAATTAAAATTACTGAGAATAAGTCATTCATCTGTGAAAAACACAAAACTGTCCCACCTTCCTGAAGCTACACACCCTCTATTCTAAAGGAATCCAAAATGTGAAAAGCTCACAACAGAACAAGAAGCCCCACAAAATTTCATAAAAAGCCAGGCCAGAGATCATGTGTGCTCTGCAGCAAGAACTGAAGTCTCAGTTTTAAAATATTTCCTACTTCCAAGCAGGGACTATTCTGCCCCACGCTGCATGAAGGCTAACATCTACCGCCCAGCCCGGAGAAGGGACCTGCGTCCTACTCTGACCCAGAGGCTCTGAAGTTTTGAATTCGGACTTCTCATGACTGTCCCAGCACATCCAGATACAGAGCTGCCATTACTCCTATGAAGCTGTGAGAACAGGCAGCATGGGAGCGATCAATTAGCAAAAGATGAGTTGCAGATATACTGACTTGACAAGTTATTCGTCTTAGGGCACAGTGACATGCACTCCAGCTCCTGACACACCAACCCTCCCCTGCCTCCAGACAAACCTGGAGTAACTCTGCCTGGCTGCCCGCGGGGAACAGCCCATGCCTGCCGTAGGTTAGCAAACACGCTGACCAGAACAGCATGGTCAGCTCCAAAGTTGGCCATTTCAATTTTGATTATTTTTTACTTATTATCTGCTGATCATCTCAAACCGAGCTACAAGTATCTTGGATAAAATTCAATGGACTTTGTTGGCTCTGAATTGAAAACTAGTAGTCTTCTGATGGAAGTGAACTATAGGCAATATTAAGAAATATATCCCCTTTGCATCTGTAATACAATGCGATTCATCAAACTGACGGTGCTTCACAACTGTCCAAGCAGGAAGATTTGTTGACATTCAACAATAAATAATAATTAAACTCCCAGCACAGTAATGTTTTGCATAATAAACAGCATATTAGCATGTTTCTGTAGACTGTCAGCAACGACCCCTGCTCCTCCCTTCACCCCCAACTAAATGAATTTACTAGAATGTTACCTCATCTTCTATAAAATATTCTGCAAAATAATCCAATTTTATCGACCCTAATTAGCTCAAATGTATTGTATTCGCTTTCACAACTCGGCCACTCTGGTAACCCCGGTTTGATATCTGGCTTCTCGGTGTGCTTTACACAAAAAGAGAAGTTGCCTCTGGTCATCCCGCGGAGGTGGATGGCAGCTGACCTTCTAGAGTCTCCTCTCATCATGGGTATTTTATTTCCATTTTCCTTTGATTCTAATAACTTGCACATACTGCTCTGAATAAATCCTGTGCAAGTTTATGACATCTTCCGTAACCAGAGTTCAAGACAAAACCGCTTAGATTACCTAGAACCCAAAAATGTCACAAATTCTCTTTCTGAATCTTAACGTTGGCATTATTTTTCTCCATGCCCGTTAAGCAACTGGATCACGTTCACACAAACTGCTATCTTCATGTTTATCCTGTATGCCTTCACTACAGTCTAGCAGACTGAAGCTCTGTCTGCAACTGCATGAATATAGATCAACAATTTAAACAGAGATACCTAAAAGAATCACATTTACAAAATGAATTATTTAATTTAAAAATTAAATTTGACAAGGTAAACTAAAATTTTAGCATTCTACAATCTGTTGCATTTACTCAAAACAGATATTTAAAGCGCAATGCACATATATTTTCTGCCAACATTTTGAAATAAATTACTGAGATGGAAAAAAAAAACCCCACTAGTTGGTTTTATCACTTAAGAAATACTCTCTAGTTTCAGAGCCTTTATCTAAACTACCATTTTTTGTGTGATCAGTATACCCGTACATACATGACATGCACATGCAAAACTTTTCCCATTTAGCTAGTTCATTAATTAATTTTAAAGTGACAAAGAAATCAAAACACACGAAGGGCAGAATTTACATGTCCCTCTGAAAGAGGAGTACTGCTAAGTTTTTTTAATGACAGGAAGATTTTTTAATAGATTCCTTAGACTATGGGCAGAAAACTCAATGAAATTAAGCTTTAAGACAATACTCTCGCATCATGTAGGCATTCTAGCTTGCAAAAGAAAGCATGGTCTATTAAGATCACTGTGTGTGCTATATAAGGCTTATTTGCCTTAAAAGGTAAATGACTGTTGCCAACCTAAAACCAATTTTCCTCAAAACGGAAAAAGTAATTGTAAAAAATCTTACCTTCAAGAGGTCAATTTCTTTAATGCAATCTTGTCTAGCCTTGGCATCCATCATTTCAAAAATCTTCAAAAGACAAAAACATAGACCATGAAAATGAAACAACAACAACAAAAAGAACTTTATATTTTAACAAGAAATTGGTCTTTCCTCTCCCAATTTGAATATCCTCTACTGTAATGAGTATACACACAATCCCCAGATCAAAGAAAGAGCAATGCTTGCTTCATTGTAAAACCACTAAAGGGCTAGCGATAGGGTAAAATTAATTTTACAACCTGTGGGCAGTATTCTAAGCAGAACAGAACAAAAATATACCAGTTTGTGAATTTGCTGTTGTGATTTTCAAAACACAGATAGTTTAGTTACTGTTAATTTCACATGGTAAATAAAAGATAAAAAATTTACTTCTTTCTTTTAAACAGAGATATAGCTTCCACTGATTTCTCTGTAATAATTAACAATAATATTGAGCATTAATATTCATTCTGTAATAATCAGAGAGTAAGTCACTAGAAACAAGAGTTTAAAACATCTGTTGAAGGATTAAAGGCAAATTTCTTTAAACAAAACGCTGTTCTGAACACAATACTTTAAGCCAAGTTACAAGTCCATACTGCTTGCATTAAAGTTTTTCAGAAACTCTTCTAAAACTCCACCAGCAAGCACAGGCATTTTTCCCTTTCGTGCTCTTGTGTTCTCATGATTCACCTGTGTTGACATAGTCTCCCAGCTGTACGACTATGGCCATTAGGGCCTCATTCTTTCACACCCATTTAATAATAATTTAGTAAATCCCTTTTTATAAACTAAAAAGTGAAATTAAAAATAAACATGAAATTGCACTACTGCTACATAATTCTGATTTAGAAACATTATCCCTCATCATCTTGGAGTGGGTTTAGGACCACAAAGTGCAAAGAGACCGCTCAAAACGGAAATAGGGTCCCATATAGGATATACAGGCTATAGAGAGAAGACAGCCACAGAGGATACGACCGAGGGGCAGGCAGGAGGTGCAGCGGGGCACTTGGCCTCTTATATCCAGATGTAAACTGAGCACCGTGAAACTAACCTGCCTTAATATTTGTAAAACTGCTTTGAGACCTTCAGAAGCATTATTCTTATTCCTTATCTTGAAATAATAAAGGAAAACAAAAAACCCAAAAAACCCCAACCAAACCTCTAAAACCCAACTGAATAAATTAAGAAAGCAAAGTGTCGGGTTTTTTTAATGTAAAAATATCAAACCAGATCATACAGTGCTCTCAAACCTTAAACTCTCAGTTTATAAAGCATTTTGTTGCGTTATCACTGCTGAGAAAAGAATACTGAAAGAGGTATCTGACTCAAAGTAATCTGTGTAGACACTTAAAACATTTCCATTCTACTTGCTGAATAGCAAGACTTTGAACTTAAATGCTCACCTGAACTTTCTTTAATGCCACAGGTTTTCTGTCCAGAAGACAAGTTGCTTTGTAAACTTCGCTGAATTGTCCTCGTCCAATCTTTTTCTCTATCTGAAAATCTGCCAATGTGCAGCGATATGGGTACGATGTTAAATGTCTCTGTTCAGGTCAAAAAAATTAAATTAATGAACTAGAAAAAGTAAGGGAAAAACATGAACTTGCATTCCCCATCTGTCTTTATGACCGCAAACTAGCGGTTTCTATGACTAATCATATTCAGGAAGGTAAATTCCTCACAGTAAGGACTGCCCAGCAAGAAAAACAAAGAAATCTGGTGTTGATTTGGTGTACAATGGACGATGGAATGGACTGGCTTTCCTTTTCCCACCTTCTATTTTCTTTGTCCACTTCAGACAATACTGTACCAGAGCAGTCACAATATGAAAGCACAGCATACAGCCGCAAGCACGCACACACACACGTAACAGCAGACTCGCATAAAAATATTAACCAAACCAAAGCATAACTAGTAACAGCTACTGAAAATGTATGAAACAGTTAAGATTGCCAAATCCGCACACCCTCTTGCTCTCATTTCTGATGGTCAGGAATTTAATCTAGGCTGATCAGTCTATAGATAATTCTTGACCATAAACACATTAATTCCTAGTAAATGTATTAGTAACATAGGCTGAATCGAGTTAAATGACGTCTTGCCTTCCGTGTAAGTAACTAATTAGCCCCAAACTAGTGTCTCCCTAGTTACACACCCTCTCATCAACTGTGCCTGCTTGTGCCACTTGGGAGATGCGGATGCCTACCTCTGAGCAGTCTCAGGTAAATACCCAGCCAGGCAGGTAGACACGGCGCAACAAGGATTACATACTCCAGGGACTAGGAATTGCTCCCTAGAGCCATCTGGTCTCTTCTGTAATTAACATGACTGCTAACCAATATTTAAAAAAGAAATTATGAAAATTAAAGGTGCCATGCACGCCAAGTAGAATCTTTTTAAGCTTCAGTATCGTGAGCCATTTCAGAATTCCCGTACACAACAGAAGCTGGGAGGGAGGGCTTCCCAGGGCCACAGCCGTCGTTTAGAGCTGAATCTTTAGCAGACAAACCCAGCACAGAAGTGTTGGGGAAGAGCAGGCCAGGAGGGCTGGATGTTTTAAGGAGGTGACTATTGCTACCACTGGCATTTCCTAACACAGAGGGGTGAGGTGGGAAGTAACATTTAAAATGCAGGTAAAGCTCTCAGTCCAGCAACTTTTGCCAGCGCTACGTACAAGACATCATGAGAATCTCTTACAGGGTATATTTATTTTGACGAGTAAATAAGTTTGGACTTCTTTTCTTTGCAACAGAAACAAAAACGACTACTATTCAACAAGCAATAAAAAGTATCAATCAGACATTTGAAAAAGCTTCCAGATTTCAAGGTGTCTGTGCAACTCTGAACTACAATCGCAGTTATTTGGCGGAGGTTTTATAAACAAAGTTGTAAAATTTAATGTTTTTAAGAAAACTCACCAATCAAGTCCCCTAAATAGTAATTTCTGACCCACAAACTGCATCAATCAACCAAGACAAACTACTTTGCAAACTGTCACCTTTACAGCATCTTTATCACAACAAACGCAGGAGAAATCCCCACAAAAGCTACTCTACTGCAGGCGTACTCAAGGAAAAGGATTACATTTTATAAATGCTGATGATACAGAGATGCAGATATAAATCACAAACCAGACTGTGAAAAGACTATCAGATCTTTCTGCTGTCATCTTCCCCCTCATCTCTCCGGCAGCGGAAGGCTGTTTGCTGCTGGTGCTTGCCGTGCACTTCCCACCACTGCCCCGTGTCAGCCGTCGAGAACTTACTGAGGATAAAGCTCTGCAGTTATGAAAAGAGGCTGTTGCTAAACTGAAAAGCTTAGATGGTTATGAGCTCCAGAGAAGACAAAAATGCGATACCATAACATCCAGCCAATCCTTGCTAATTCAAGTAGGCACATAACTGGAAATTTAACTCCAGGCCATCATGATCATCAGCTTTCTCAGTTTAAGTTCCCTAAAAGAGCAATCCCACTCCTTTTCAGATGAAATGGCACTTCAAATAATTATTTTTGAAATGCCAAGGCCACAGGTAAGTTCTTCCATCTATCACCATGAGCATTTAAATATTCTCATAACTATGAGAAATGGCTTTCGTTTCTGTAGGCTAGAGACAACACAACAAAAATTTTACTTCATGAACAATAACCTACACAAGTAAGAAGGCCGCATTAGAATTTGCAGTTATTCCTGTAGGCGAGTCACACAGAAATAGGAAGCTAATTTAATCACGTATTTCCTTTACACAGTTCAGGGAGTGTTCTTCCCTTTTAAGATCACCCCAGCCTCCCCTACACTCTGAAAGAAGCCCCGTTACCCACCTTATTGCGCAGCCACCATCGGCTCCAATCAAAGCTTGCACTAGCAAGCAAAGGAAGGTTACTCTCAGTACTTGTGCTGTGCTTGAAGTTATACTGTGTTTACAAGCTATAACACAGCAAAATAAATATTCCAATGAAGATTCAGGATTCACTTCTGTAAGTTTCGCAGTGTATACGATACAATAAAATGGGAGTATTCCTTCACTGATGAGGAAGAAGGTAGCCTATGGGTCATCAGATGACTAGCAGAACGTTAAGATAACACTTCTTTATTATTTACATACTTCCCCCTTTAAGTTACTAAATTATCAACAAAGTAAGGTAACATGGTGTTGTGGTTTAGATGAAACCACACAAGCAAATATTCAAAGTAATCAGCCTCTGCAGCTTTCTCAGTTTAAATTGACTGCAATCTCTCTTTGCAGGGGTTTGATAAGCAGTAACACTCATCAGTACACACTACAGTAATACAGGAATCCTCATCTCATTCCACGGAGCGCTAACAAAACACTAGTTTACGTGCATTTTTTTGTGTGACAAAATCACCAGAAGAATGTCTGAACACGAGTATTTGTTCAACTTGACTGGTAACTAACCAGGAACATCTCCATTTCCTGACTTTTTTACATATGAGCTACTAAGCAAATTAATTGAGCTGTCCAGTCAAATCACTTCACCCAGCCAAAACAAAGGTGTCAGTATGTAAAAATCACAAAACATTTTTTCCTATTAAGAAACAGAAAGGAATCAAAGCATTTCCTTAACCCTGAACGTGTACCTCCTGAGCCACGCTCTTCTTGAGCGGTAAGAAAGTTTGAGCAAAAGCTTATCTAACTTCGGAGTTAACATTCACAGTAGAGGTAGCTGTTTTAACAAGATCTTATGAAGCAACTACCACAAAACTTTCTTTTTAAGGAAGAAATCCATGCTGCAGTCAAGGATGGTATCCATTTGCCCTTCATAAATCATTAAATTGTGTGTTTAAAACAAGAGTGTTTAAGTGTAAATTAATATTTTAAGCATGTGCCAAGAAATATCTAGCAACTTCTTAACTTGAAAATATAAATAAATGTTAGGCAAGTGACAGGGTGTATGTGTGTGTCCTAACCACTTTCACATGGTTAGCACATAAAGTCTGCTTGCCATGCTGGAGTTAATGCTGGGTGATGACTGGACACCTTAGCTGATATGTTCTGGCATCCTCCAGGACTACAGCTGCACATTTACATATGCAATGACCTAGATTTGCATTTGCTATCACAACCTATCAGACCTAATTAAAGTAATGGAGCTTTCATACAGGCTAGAAGATGTTTGATTACGGTATAAACAGAGAGCATGCTCAGGTTAGACCACACCATACCAGAAAGCTCCCCATTGATTCCAGCAGTTCCTTTTCCCATACGCCTGTTTAACTGTCTCATATGCTTTACTGTACTTAAAGGTAAACAGGTAACTCTTCTAAATACTGTTACAAGGACACACTTAGAATACCTAAGAAATATCTACCTCCTCAGAATATCATCCCTACAGTCTGGCCTTACATACATTTCATGACTTTTGACAAGGGGAACTCCATTTTTTTCTTTCCAAGTCCTTCCACATTTAACCACCACAATTTCTCATAAAGCTGTAAAAGAACCAATACCTATTCATTCAAATAAACCATGATCTTTATTTCTGCAAATCTCAGAGTTTTCATATATGAATATAAACTGTGTGTAAAATTAGATACCACCATCATCATCAAAACTGTTCATCAGAAACAGATTTTCTCATTTTCAGGACAGAATCAGGCTCAGTGAAGGGTTCAGGTCTGCACGAATACAGGAAAACCAAGCCACTGTCTCTGCAGAACAGGTTTCAAGGTCAACGATGGAGCTTACATAAATAAAAATCAGGGGAAAAAAAAAAAAAGGGAGGGAACACACACCACACACACACCCCCCAACCACCAGACCTCTAAAGACACTATGAAAATCAGGCTGTTCGCACACTTCTGTTCCCAGGGCAGCTGTAGGAAGGGGAGAGTCTGGGAAGAACTAGTTTTGAGACAAAGGCTGTTCTCTTTATCCACACAATGAAGTCTCATTCTTCTACTACTCCATTTAAAAAAAAAAAAAGCCAAAGATTAAAGTCAATTAATTCCTCATTCAAATAAAGAGGCTATTCATTTTTAAGAAGAAATGCAGAGATTATTCCAAGAACAAGCTATTCTGGACAACATCTCTGGCATACATGTTCTCTTTTAGACGTAATCACTGATGCGAGAGCAAACGTTCCAAAGCTGGCAAAAGTATGCAACGACAGCCCTTGTCGCAATACTTAACGGAGAAGTTTGCCAGAACTTTCAGCCTCAAATTTTGAGGTGTTATGAGACTTTCTGCAAACAAGAATTAGTAAAGTTTTATAATATAAAAAAAAAATTCCAAAGAAATAAAAACTTCGGCTATATTATCTTGTATGCACCTGAACAGATATGCTGCAAGGATAAGAACTTGAATAAAGATTAATAGGAGTCTCTGCACATCAGATTATAAAGCAACCTGGGCAAATACAGAGGACGACAGTATTGGAAAGGTTCCTTGCTACGTACTTGCTCCTGGTGATAGGATGTAGTTTCTACTGAGGCTTCCCCATTGCCAGGGATGGCTGTTATAGAGCCCCCAGAGGCGCCCGACCAGAGGTGACTCTCTGAGCATGTAGGAGTACAAACATGCCAAAATTTAAAACTGGAAATTTGATACAGTTTCCCTCAAATCCTTCATACATTGCTATAATCATGTGCAGGCAGGACAGCTAATAGCCTGGACAGAATTTTTTATATTTTTTAAATGAGTAGTTGTACAGCTCAGAATTTGTATTTTGGGATAAGGAAGAATAAGAAAAAACTCTTCTGTGGAAAAACTTTCAGTCTCCAGAACAATTAATGTCTGGCCAATAAATTTACCCCTTTGTAGTTATTTGAGAGCTGGGGAAAACATGAACAGTCCCGAGAAAACTGTCCAAGCAGCCTTTCCTGCAGCCTCTAACCCGACATTTCAGGCAAAGGAGAGTACTGAAAGACTGACGACAAAAATATCAGTAAAATACTAACATGCTGCAGATCAATGCCTGTATGACTCCTTCGCCCAGAGGCATGAAAAAAATAAGCCTGAATGAGCCAAAAAAAGGGGAACATTCTCTGCTAATTGCATGATATATAAACCCAGAGTACTAATGTTAATTAATAATAAAGTCAGTTGTTTTGCTGCTGTCTGATTGGCATGTGGAAAACAAGCACTAGTCATCATTCTGCACAAACAGCTACAAGGTCAGGAGACATTTGGATTATTTGTAATCAACCTAAATATTGTTAAAAATTGGTTAGCCAACAGTTAAAAGTCAGACACTACAATCTTTAGATGCCAATAAAAGCATCTTTCTTGCAGAGCCATGAAATGAAATATTCTTTAGAAGAGTAAAAACATACTCGCCCAATTAATTTTCTGAAATCTCATTAAAAAATTTAGCCCGACTAAGTCATACACTTCTGACCTGAATTTTAATTATCTTTAAGCTGGATGTAAGTTTTTTTCTGATATTTGCAACGCATCATTAATTTTAAAGCAATGGTTTCCTTGCTTCTAAAGTGCATACTTCATCTGAATGACATTTACCGTAAACTAATTTCACCTTTAAAAGACATCTGGGGTAGTAGATGGGGAAGCTTCAGCCCCTCCAGTTGAACACGTATACATTATAAGCAATGATTTACTATCAACATCAGTGTTTCAAACCTCTTTATGATGTCCCAAATTATACACCCATCTCCATTCAATAATGCCTACCTGAAGAGAATTTTGCATACTTTGAGGTTGAAATTCCAGTGTGAATTTATGAGACCACATTAGAACAGATTGATTAAAAAAAGAACTTCTAAGCTCACAAGAGCTGAAGAAACTTTTAAAATATGGATTATCCTTCAAACAGGTAGTCAAGTAATTACTGAAGAATACATCAGGTTTTTCAATTTGCAGCTTCAAAACCGGACTATACAGTCATCATAAAATATCCTTAACCTGACCTGTTACCTAGAATTTAAAGTTTGCTGAAGAACTTGGCTTAAATTTCAAAGTTTTAACATCCCTATCAGCAGATATTTGTACTAGCTTATGACAAGGCAAGAGAGAAATACCAGCTTGAAAATAGCAGACCAAGGTGATATTCCCAAAGAAATTAACATAGAAACAATCTAAGCATTTCAGAAAACAATAAATTGAAGAGTCTTTGCTGCTAGATGACCAGTTCAAATCTACCTTCAATTTGCAGACCAAAACGAAACTATTACGAACAGCTCTGCTGCTAAGCTGTGCGAGAATATAAAAGGGTTGTTTAAAAGTGAGTTATTACATTTATATAGTACAAACACTAAGTCAAAAATTATAGCTCCATATTTTTTATCACTGATTTACTCCTAAATAACTTCTTTGCTTACTGCTATAAACACCAAGTAATCTAGAGACTTCAATAATTGACGCTTTCATGCTGGAACATTACTAGAAAACAGTCTGTCTCTTGCTGACAAACTTCATCAGGGTAATGCTGGGAAGGTAAGGGAGCCAGCAGCTAAACTGTGATTTTATTGGGCCTTTTTTATATATATTAATATATTCACTTACTCTAATTAGAAAACTTCTAAATATGAAGCGTTACTCAAAAGTGTCATCTTATTACTAAACTACAGTAGTTAAAGACAAAAGGTCTGATACACTTACTCATAGGTCTGTACTAACTACTTATAAAACAGAAGTAACACCTCTGTCAGAATTAAAAAAACCATACCAACCTTTAGGAAGCAGCATAATTATAGGAGAAGTTTGTACTAGAGGAGCACACTGTTGCTCTGGTCTTTCAGGGGGTGACACAGTAGTTCTGAATGAAAGGGCTGGAAGGAAGAGAGGGCCATTCCGTACAGAAAGCCCTCCTCATCTGAGACTCTAAAAGCTCAAGTTCTGTTTTTTCTGCTTAAGCTTTATCCCTGCCATGCATGACATTTCTTGTAAGACAAGTTTGGTCAATTTTTCCTTTCCAAACCTCTCTCTCTTCCACAAGCTATTATATAGCATCTCTACATTACTTGTATCTTCAGAAGAAAGAAATGATGTAATTTTTGTTTCTTCCAGGTAATAGGTACCAGGAAATTGAGAGTGATATATAATTATGTTCCTGCAAAATGGAAAATCAGAAATGTGTCATAAGCAATCATATCATGCCATCAATGAAAGGTGGCCTGCCCTCTAAATAGCAGGTTAGTTTCAAACTGAGTTTGCTGAGGAGAGGCATTTTTTGTATTCTCTAGTAGACTGTATATTTTTGTTATTCGGCGCTCTCTTTTTAACAGCAAAAACAAAAGAAACTTTTTCTGCAATCCTAATTCCAAATTAGATCATTCTCAGAACAGTTAATATACTCAGAGACCTCCATTAACACAACTCTGCTATTAACAGAGTTGAGGGGAGCTTTCACTGAACAATGACCATACAGCAAAACAAGCCCACTCAGCATCAGCAAAACAGCAGAACATAGATTATTAGCTACTAATTACACTTAACTATGTCATTACAAATTCTACCATGTGCTCCAAGATGCCATGAATGTATCTGCTGCACAGGAACACTTCCTAATCTTGTTCATGAAATAATTACAGGGGCTCTATCCTGCCAAATGAGGCAGTAATTAACCTTAATTGCTCAAAATGCAACTGGCTAATTCTAGGAGATTAATCAAGGGGATTCAATTATTATTAAATGACTTAATATGACAAATTGCTACATTAGGAGAGGGGGGCTTTGCTCCATACAACATTACTTTCCCAGCGGTGCTGCATAAAATACATTCACCATTGTACTCTACGTGTAGGCAACTCAGGGCTTTTGCAAATCCTGTCCTGTGTCTGGATACAGCTTCCCTAACGACCACTTCTTGTTCAAGGGACCTTGATCACCACTGGACTGCACGCTTGGAATGACAGATTAACACCCCCAGCCCCCTCCCCAAGGTAACGTCACACCACAGTTGCAATAGTCATCTTTCTGACAGCTTTTCCACGCTGCTTCGGTTGCTCCTTAAAATACATAGAGGTAAAACTTAACTGCTCTGATAAACAGACAAACAGTCTAAAAAAGGCAAGCAGCCAGGATTCAAAAAATAGAAGTTTCATGATTACAGTGAAGGTATCGACATTACTTTGAATACAGGTCTAACACCCTAGTTTCAGCCCACTTCTGTGGAAAGGCAGGGAAGAGAGAGATGAGCTTCTATAGTGAAACTTGATAATAGTATAGACAAAATACATTAACAGGACAGATTCCAGAGACTCACAGGAAATTAAGTCAGAGAGCATACAGTTTCACGTAGGATGAACTTTTTCTTGTATTTGGTAATTAGCTCTTCAGCATTTGTTATATAAAAGCAGATAAAATACATTTATTCACTTACACAATCAGCTGCTTTTCTCTTCTCTTTGATTCCTTGAAGAAAAGGCCAGAGAAAGCCAACACAGTACAAATTTTCATAAGATGATTTAAAAACACTTGCTTTAAGCAAAATTCAATGTATTTCCTTTTTCTCTTCTTATCATCAAAAAATTAGATTCAGGAAACTCTGGCTGGCTGGCGGAATCACAAACTGAATATACCCTAGAACTGCTGTAACCGTGCTATAAACAAAAGGGGGGGGGGGGAGGCTAAATGCCAAGAAATCTGTAGACCTTTATAAAAGGAAGGGAAGAAAACAGAGAAGAAGAAAGACTGAAGAGATACATGCACTTACCTGAGGATCATGTTGATACTCCTGCCCTGGCAGCTTGCAAAGAGGGTTGTTCTGGTCCCCTAGATGATGTGGATGGTTATGCTGCCCTTCCATGGTATCATACCAAACTCTGCCTCACAGTTCTGCTGGAGTTAAAAGAAAGAGGGGAGAAAGAAATCTCATCACTGTCCATCCAGCGCTGAAAGCAAGAAACTCTTTAGAGGGGTGTGCCCACACGTGGTGGTACATCAAGACAGCAAGAACCAATTCCTCCCCTTTCTTCCCTCGGATTGACTCACGCATACAATTCTCAAAGAAGGAAAACCCGGATCCACCACCAGCCCCACAGGAGCTCAGCCCATCAGTGACAGAGCAGAAGGCACCCGCTGCCACCTGCAAGCTGAAAGGACACAGCGCCAGGCCAAAGCTACCCTAGCTCTCCCGAGATTACAAAACAAAAACACCAACATCAGAAATACTACTGGTATCATTCCACAATAAGCAAAATAGCAAAAAAGGGGTTTATTTGGTCAGTGGTATGTTATCTACAAGAGGCATTGCTTTTGTCAACTCTAACAACAGCTAGCATTACTTCCCCTAGAACTACCGACCCTAGATGATCCCCAAGGTATCAGACACTTAGCAGACAACTCAAGAAAGGTTAGCACATTTCCATTTGTAAAACAAAAATGACAAGAAGTCCCACCAGACAGTTGTAGCTTTCTTTGGCCAGGGACAGCCTAAAAGTGTAGCTTTACGCACACTCTCTCTTCTCCCCCCGCAAATTAAAAGTTTTCATGCAGATGGGTAAACCACAAGAAACTAGCTAGAAACCATAGTAGATTCAACAAGATCGAAGTATTCTTCTAGAAACAAACAAATAAACAAGAGAAAATTCCATGAATGATTTTGTTCCAGTTTTACCTGCAGCAATTGCTAAGCACAGCTGTCCAGCAGAATTTCCTACAAAAATTTCAGAAATTAAAAGGATGCAGTGAGGGAGAAGAGAATCTAACAAAAGCTATCAGATACAGAGCTTACTGTAAAGAGGCAAAAATAAATCCACCATCACTGTTTGCAATGATCCTTCATTTTCATTTTAAAAGCACCCTTCACCCCATAGAGACCCATTCAGTCTCCCCTCTCTTTTTTAAGTGCAAAGATCTCGTTTATGAAGTTCTGAGTCACAACACAAAACAAAATTTAACCTTCATTTATGCTGGTAGCACAGCTGGTGAAGAGCTATGAAATCTAGCACCTGGAATGTAAAACTTCTACGTATCACATCTTGGGTCTACCTTGAATCAAATTATTTCACAGTATGACAAGATTAGTTTTATTTTGAGCAGTATTATAAAACCAAGCAAAAGCTTGTGGGTAACAGGAAGGAAAGAGACACACAAGTACTTGGGTGAGCGGGCTCAAAAAAGAGGTTATAATCAACCATAACACAAACCGATTAGAAGGAATCGGAAGCGTGGTAGTCAACAGTTTTCATTTTTTAGAATTAAAAACAAAAAAAAAGAGGAAAAAAATTGAAAAGTGAAATTCCCACAATGGTTGAGTGAGGCAAGGGAACTTATTTCCCAAACTGGATGGTACCAGACTTGTTATTATTTAAATAGGATGCTGGACATTTGAAAATGCCACCCAAGTCCAACACAGAGCAGTATGGGTACGACTGCTTATCGTCGCTGTGCAGAAATACCGTGTTCCTCCTAGTGTGTGTGCACAACTGCACCGCCTCAGCCTCAGGACCAGCCACTCCTGCCCACGAACCCCAGCCGTGACTCCGAGACCACTCTATGGGGTTTCCACGCTTTCTGCCTCACAAGGTCCCTCCCTGCAGAGGGAAGGCTCCCGCAGATGCTGCGGTTTCCAGGCCAGCACAATGCCGTGATCTGTAACTTCACCTCCAAAAACTGTACCATAAAGTTGTAAAGAGCTGCCCATCAGGCAGCTCAGACACTCCTAGTGCTGGAGCAACAACATGATCCCAGATTAACTAATCCTCCCCTACCACAGAGCTGTGCATGGATTTCAGGAACACGGCAGTGAACAGTAACGGGGCAGCTACAGGCTTTTTGGCCAAAAGCCTGCCAGATGCATCTTCTGTTTGCAGAAGCACAAGAGACCAGACATATGCATATTTTCTAGCCCTTCTAGGAAACAAAAAACCATACTTGAACTACCAGTGTCACCATGTCTGAGCTGGACTCGGGGACAAATCCTGGTAATTTTATCAGCTACTCAGGGGAGACCCGGGGTGGATCACAGTGCTCCTTGCTCCATGCCAGTTCTGGGGTCAAGCTCTGGCCCCAAGAGCAGAGCCAGTCCTCAAAATACATTCACAGCATATACAGAACACGCACAATAAATACACTAAATGCCCTTTCCCCACAAAGGACTGTATGCAGTTTTTTGGGGCTTATTAAATAACATTATTCATAGCTAGTTATTCATTATCCACACACGCTGTGGGTAACGTGTCATTCAGACTCGCATTTTTGCTGTCCTTAGCAGCAACTAGAAGCGTAATGGTGACGAGGGAAGATTTAGTGGCCAACGCAAGCATTTTCAGAAACTTGTTTCAAGAGCTCTGGCAAGTATTCACTCAGTGAAAGAGCACAACCTGACTTCATTAGTGTATTAATAGTGCGTGCCTGGTACTTGGGCAATGACTAACTCTTAATTTAAAATACAAAGGTATTTTAAATATTTGGGGGAGTGGGGGAGAAAATATGATGCAGAAGAATTTCTGCAGCAAGTTGTGCTTGGTTCTTTTAACAGTTGCCAGTGAAACAAGCCTTTAGCTCTGGCAGATCTTTCCAGACACCAGCTACAGTAACACATGCACACACCGTTATCAGGGAGAAAACGGAGAAAAGGCTCTTGTTTCTTAAGCAAATGAACTTTCACTCTAACACACACTCACTAGAACAGAGTTGTGAGAGCTGAAGTACCTGCTGCATATAAACAGGCTAACGCGTGGACTGCTCTCAATAAAAACAGAAAGTTGGTACTATGAAACTCCAGTGGGAAAAGGATAATCACCATCAGTACAAAGAAGTCTGGTTTTAAGATTCCTTCCATATTGGGCATCTGTAGGTTTATTGCTAACCAGGTGAATACTTAAAAAATAAAAATACTTCTCTTAATATCAACATTAAACTGTCCTACGAAATTTCTACCTTACGTTACATTGCCAGAACAATCTTAATTATTTTATTATTCATGATTTGAAGAAAGGCCGTTTACTTGAAGGGAGAACTTAACACACATTCTTTCCCTAAGTCCACAAGCACAGAGAAAACACAGCTAGGGACTGCAGGCTGCTGACAGCCTCGCTTCTTGCCACTTATCTCCAAAGGAATTTAGAAATTTCACATTTACAGCCTCGAGATAAAAGGCATGTCCAGGCAGTGCCGTGTGAAATATCTGTGGTCTTACACTGATCAAACATCATATCTACTGCGTCCTGCCTTCAGAAAGGACTACAGCTCAAAAAGAGAAAAGGGAGTTATTTCTGAATACGAGAACCTGAGTCATCTGATCATACACAAATCTGGGACATTCCTAAGAGAACCGTAACTTCCCAGCTGCCACAAGGAACTCAAGGTACAATTACTTGCTGTGAGGGGTTAGACAATGAGAAGGCAATTAACAGCTCACAACAGCCTAGCTGCCAGGAGCCTGTACAGGAATGTATTAGGCAGAGTATTTGGGTTTGATCACTGTTTGTTTAAAGCACTACAGCTGGAAGCAAAGGAAGAAGTAAGAACAAAATATCAGCTTTGAAAAGAGATACGGCACAGCTCACATGACACCAGCTCCGAGCCCGCTGACACCTACGGGACAGCGTGTCCTGCTCCAAGCTGTCAGCTCGGCTATTCTTGGGCTGTGGGCAAGCACGTTGTAGGTAGACTGGAAGGGGGCTCCCCGGGAAGCAGCTTCACAGAGGGTCTTCAAATAGCAGCAAACAACACGAAGGCACTTTATTATGTCAAAGAAGTACACAAGTTGCACAGAATTGTAATTCCTCAAAAAACCACAGAATTTTGTAATTCTCTCTTTTAAAAAGTCTAACTACAGAACCTTTAAGAATTTTAAACATTAAAATGCTGAGCAAAGAACATGGCAGCGTCCAACATAACTGCTTAAAACCACTGACTTTCTCACCCCCATTCCAGATACCTGCACTCTCCTGAGGAAGCGACCATGTTTTGGGCTGTGTTTTACTAATCCTGAGGTTAGCTTGGACATCAGCTGCAACATGTTAGATAATAGGAGTTATTTTAGACTGCTGAAGAAAACCAGGAACACATAAGAAATGTTTAAATCTGTTTAGCCACCCCCTACTCCATCACTCCATTCAGGCTACACAATCTGTGCATTAAGTCATCTCATGGAATCCAACAGTTACCATGAAACCCTTCCTTGTAATTAACAGAAAGCATCTTAATGAGATGTAGCATATCAAAAGCTGGATCTTTATTCCTTTGAAAAGGAACGATCTTCTGAAAGTCACTGGAATGAGTTACAATCTCCCACCTCACTCAGGATATGCAGCTTAGGATAGAAGTACCTCATGCTAAGAGAAGCTGTTTCTACATACAGCATCATGTAAATGCTAGCCACACCGCAGTAAAAAGGCTGGACTACGTAACATTTCAGCTTAGTCAAAGCATGTAACGCCTCATTAACTGACGGTGATATTAACAGGCAAAGAATTTTTCTTTAATCATTTTTTTAAGTAGCAGTCTTAAATGCAACACTTAATTCACCAACATCTAGACCAGTGGTCACCATGCCTAAACCAAAGTTACATCTCCCCATCTAATTCAATCTTTGACCTGCATGAAAAGTGGGAGAAAAAAAATCTACTGTCCCGGTGTATTTTAGGATGTAACTCTACTAACAACTGGACCAAGACCAACAAATTTACTTTACATGTCACTTCTTAGCAGCAACAGTATCATGGATGCAATACAGCATCAAAGAAATCAAATGGGAAAAAGAAAAAGCTACTAAACACAAAACCAAGCAGTGACAATAAGGCTCCAGATTCGGTCTCATTTCCTTATTATCAAATGGGGGGATGGGAGGGGAGCAGTTGCAGACAAGTAATTGAAGACTTTTTTTAATCTGTTTAAACAGCCAAAGACAATAGTAGGAAATAAGAGGTCTTGGAATAAGCTCTCTTAACATTGGCACATTTTTACTTTACATTGTTCTCGCTCTACACTTTTACTTCTCAAGTGAGAGGCTTTTTTATTGCTGCTTCCAAATTTCCTACGAAGCTTTGCAGTGTCAAACATTTTCAGACTGGGTCTTGACCATGACGGTAAATTAAAACATTTTTAAGTTGCATGAAGCTCATATGTCTTTCCAGAAAGTGGATAAAAGATCAGGATGATCATCTGTGAAAGGCATTACAAGAACAACCTAACAGCTTTCTGGAATTACTACGAATACTCAAGTATCTCATACACAGAAGTCCCCAATAACACACATGCCTCAAAAATCCACACACACCAAAGGACTGTGGAGAGTTCATAAAATCTCTTGCAGCATTTTCCAGTTTTTGAAGAAAGATTTCCACCTTATTTTAATAAAAAATGAAGCATTTACCCTCTACCTCCAGAAAAGCAATCATCTGCTTTGGGAACTATACACTAAAAAGGAAAACAAACGATAGCAATTGGGTGCCAGTCCTGGAGAGAGGAATGGGTAAGCGGAGCAGATAACCATGTTTGTGCCTACTGGTAAATGAAGCACAGGGAGGAAGATTTCACCGAAAGTTGATGCAGCATTACTTCTAGGGTATTCCAGCCAAGTCACGTTAAGGATGTATCACAGTTGTTTTAGTATTTGGGGTAAATTTTAATCAGCTAAACAAATACCAAATTACTTGGCTTGGCTGCCAACCAATGTAACAACATTTACAACAGCAAAGGTGTCAGCAGTTCAGGTTACTTTCAAATACTAGCGTTTCTGATCATTCAACATTAGCAAAATCAATTACCTTGTATACGTGCCATCTCTGTTTTACAGTAACAGACACAGGCTTACTTCCCTCTGCACCAACCACAAAAGTACATTTATCATACCAAAATCAGAGGGAACTCTCATGAATACAGAATCCATGGATATTTCCAATTATTAAAATATCGGTACTTAGCTGCACAGTATAAATAAAGTGAGACATACGTTGTCTTGGGAAAGCTTTTAACTTTCTTATACAAGAAAGACATCATGACAGCGTACAGCCACACACAAAAAATGGCAGCTCCCACGTAACTGAATGGTGCAGGACTGTTTGCCTGTACCTTATCCACTGAGGGAAACAATTTCCAAAAACAATGGAAGGAAGTGAAAGATTTTCAATTAAATCAGAGGCCAACTTAAAATAGATAAATATTTGAGAAAATATAACTGAACTCAGCGTAGAGCTGCTTCACTTTTCCCAACAGATCTTAAGGTATAAGTTGAGAAATTTTGAAAATGATGCACTGAAAATACCCAAGGTACCAAACACTTCCATCTCTTTTTCTTCAGGTTCATATCTCAATAGTTTTGCAGGCAATTCAGTTACTCTCTAAGAATTCAGAGTAAATTTAACAACATAACGGGGAGTATGACCAAAGCCCACGTGGTATGAGCAGCTTATTCTCTCAAACTACAAGTTGATGTAGGTTTGTCTGTCACCATGTGCCCTCCACTCCAGAGGGGAATAATGCAAAAAGGAGAAACACAAAACTTACGTCCAACTATGCCAGAACACCTTAAAAAGAAGAGACTCCACCCACACAGTAACGTAAGTGACATCGTTGTCTTTAAGCATCCTGCCACTTACTGTCACCCTTCTGCAGTGCAGTTACTACTGCAGCAGTGCATACAGTGGCAGCATTCACAGGTAACCTGGAGCTTTTACAAAGCAAGGGAAAATAAAAACCTTCTCGTGCAGTCACCTCCCCTGCCCCGTCCCAAGCTGCAGCTCCTCTCTGGGTACCTACCTGTCCTTATGCCCCATCCGTCCCTCTGACACCTGAATCAGTAGAAAGCGGAACAAAACACAAAACCCCACTGAACCCTGTGGTACCTTGCAGGTACCTGACAGGTGGGATTCTCAGAGCAGAACAGCCATGGGCACTTGGTAGCAAAGGCCAAGATCATTAGTTATGAGACACTCATTAAGGAGCAGAACCTCATCAGCATCTTGGCGTTCAGTCTCGCACACCCTACTGCCCCGGGTGCAGCTCCTCTCTAAACTGGCCTGGTGAAACAGCTGTGACCTGTCTGATCGGGTATCACCATGTGTCTCCGGATGCCTCAAACCCAACTACAGGCCAAATTACTTGCTCCCAGATGTATAATCAACGTGACAGGACCACGCACCTCTAAAGTAGACAGCAAAGCAGCAGTATGAGCGCTCACTGTTACAACCGTTTTCTGTAGCAACACTCTTCACCTTCCTGCAAGATACACCAGCTGCTTCCACGCGCCCAGCGTCGAGCTCTGCTGCTGCCCACCGCTCTGGAGGAGCCAGCAAACCCAAGCGCTCCAGCCAGGGACACAGCAAGGGGTGGCACTGCACAGAGCAACTCTCACTGTAATACATACTGGAGACTTCACAGTGAACAGCTTTGTAAATGCAGAATGAGCCACAGCAATTCCAGCTTTCCCTAGTACTGCCACAGAAAGTATTCTGCAGAATAAACTACGAGGTTTTCTACTTTTGCACCACTTCCTACTGTAAGAGTGACATGACTCTGTCTCCAGGAGCCTCAGTGTTCCTGGCTGTGAAGTGGGTGCAGCTGTGCCCTTCCTGGAAACGCTACGGGGCTTTTTGTACCTCTCATCTGCTCCAGTGCCCTCAAATATCATGCGAGATACGTACGCGCTTTTCCACTCAGTTATTACAGCCCTCTCATATCCTCTTGCTACACGGCAACTTGGGAGGGGGAAGCAAGCGGCTCTGAGTACCTTGTGTAGAACAAAACAAAAAGGCAAGTCTTATATAGTTCCAGAAATGTGTCAGTTGTTTAAACACAGTCAAGTACATTACTTAAACTACTTCACAAATTTCCATCTTTTAACATACAGAAAAAATTGAGATTAACGGTGAATAAAATCCGCCAGTGCACATAAACCAGGCTCCTAGGCCAGCTGTCGATATCCGCAGCGGATGCGCTGCCGGTGGGAGCCCAGGCTCTCCCACCTCCCCCGAGCCCTCCGCATGCTGTTCCCTGCAGACTCCCCAAAGACCGGAGCAATGCAAACTATTTCACAAAATAAACACAACCACATCAGTAACACTTTCTTCCTCTCTGCTGCCCAATAATATTCTTCCTCTTGCTTGCTCATAAAATAAATCTGTCAGGATACTATACGAGATTACCTATATATTTAAGTTATGATCTTGGCTTATGTTTACATTATCGCTCTGGTTCAGGGTACATGCCGCAGGGAAGGCAGTCCAATCCTAGGAGAGTATTATTTTCGAGTGACTTTTATTGTCCATTATCTTACACCATTTCTGTCACAGCTATAATGTCTGGTAGGAATAGTTCACAACAGAAATATCTTTGTCGTTAGTATTCTCATTGCAATTTAGGCAGATCAACCTTTAAATCTCATCCATCATACTGAAGAGCTTTGGCAAAGCAAGCACAGTAATATATGCTTCCATGCAAAACCTAATTACAGGCTAGGTTAAAAAGCCTACCCCATTCCTTCTGCAGTGCAAGGTGACAGGAAATCCTGAGCATCCCTTGGTTTCTCACTCTCCCTTTTTGCTGGTGAAGTGCGTAACCCATTCATTACAGCAGACTGATTCTGTCTGGCACATGACAAACTTACTTGAACCTAACAATTAAACTTCTGACAGCGTTTCCAAAAGCAGAGAGTATTTACTGTAAATGCTTGACAATTTTTTCTTCTCTGCTCATCTCTCTCAACAGTCACCTTATGATGACTGGAAATTACCATAAGCAAATAGCAGTCTAACATCCAAAAAAACCCTCATGTTAGTGTGAAATACACACCTGCCAACGCTGAAAAAAATATGAATATGAATGTTAAAGGAGACAACATGAGGAATGCCACTGAAATGCATGAGACAGGAGGGAATGCTGCAAGAGCTGAGTTAAGTAATGCAATTCAGTGAAAAATAGTTCAGAAAGAGCTGCCTACACAACGGACAGCTGGCTGGAGCGCTGCGGTGGCAAGGCCGCCTACAAACACCAGCAGCCCCAAAGAGGAAGGGCTGTACAGTTTGTCTGACCAACAGCTCCAGATTGCAACACAGGAATTCAAGCAGGAGCAGGAACTGTTGAGTAGAGTGCAGATATCACCAGGAAATAATGCTAAGCCTAAAATTTTGAAACTAAGATGAAACTGTAGCTATAGATATACACACACAAGTGCAACACAGCATGAGCTACGTACACCTGCAAAGCCAGAGAAAGCATAAAATACATGGAAGCATGAAGAGAGTCTTAAAAACAATATATTAAGATTGCTCAGTTACACAACTTTGTTAGATTTAGTAATGCCATCCATGCCCAAAGTGCTAATATATTGTCTAATATAACTGTACTCAGCCTCATTGACATAAGCTCTAAAGACAAATGGAAACTGGCAGAAATCAACTTTCCCAGCCTTTAATACCACAGAAACTCTAAAGGGTATGCCCTGGATCTAGTACTAAAAGTAATAAAAGCATCAGTCACCAAACACAGTTAAAGACAATAGCTGTGTTAAAAGTAAAAATTTTCTTTATCAGTATTTTTAAGTACTAAGGACCCCAGCTGTGTTTTTTAACTCAACCTTTATTTGAATTTCATTTAACGGATATTTTTGAAAGCTTTCAGAAGCACATCCTCATCCAACCTTAAAATAACTCCTATTAATAGAATTTACAAATACTCAAACTATGGAATTGACCTCACAATAAGAAAATAAAAAAATATATTTATGTATCTATACATTCAAAATTTTACAAGTAGCTGCTGCCCAATCGAAATGCATAAGCCAAGTCACAGCCCTCAGTGAAGACTGTATCTGCAATTTATAAACCCCTAAAAAGGATGAGGATGTTTGTAATAAGTTGACCACTGAGCAGAAAAACAGCATTTTAGTCACACCGTCCAATTTACAAGCATTGGAATTACCCTGAAACAGGTACAGAGGGGTTTGTGTTAAGACTTTGTGCAGACCTTTTGTTAAGACTTTGTGCAAACTAGATTTTCTACAGCCAGTAACAGAGCGCTGGCTTCTCAAAGACCCAAAATCCACTGCCTAAGAATGTTTTACTAAAATGGCTGAAAAGCCCTAGAGCTTTTTCATACTATGTCAACAACTGATATTCATTAAACAAATGCTGTGACAGACACTGTAATTCACTGTTCCATACCTAGAAGCAAAATGACATTAAGTCAACTATTTAAAGCTGTTTGGAGCCGTCTCACTGTAGATGTCAATAAAACAAATGCTTCCTGCCAATAATTAAGTATCTGTGTCAAGCTTCCCACTCTCTTTCAAATCACTCTACATCCAGCTCAGGTCCATATTCCCTTTTTAAGCAAGCAAGATTACAATTTCAAATGCTCTGTGTTCCAGTTTGTGGAGAAATCGAGTAAAATGACTTCGAAATAGCAAGGTCTGACATAGTGTCCTCCCCTCCCTGACTCTATTACTATGCCTGAAGATGCTACTTGAGTTCATACAATACTTCTCTGATGGAACGTTTTGTACACCCATTACTTTCATTAGTTCTCACCACCAACCAGGAAGGTAGCTAGCTTAGTTCTAATTTTGGTTTAACAAGGTTTAAGTTGAGTTAAGGGTTGTGTTTTGGTTTGGTTTGGTTTGGGGTTGTTTTTTTTTCCCTGGGTTGTAGTATCAGCTCCCTCCCTAGAACTTGGTCCCAAATCAAAAGACATAACTGTTTGCAAAAGCCTTCTGAATACTCTTTAGATGCTGCGTAGCTCAATCCATCCACTACAAGGGATGGTTTCACACAGCTCCTATTAAACAGTCCTAGGGTCAGTGCCAACAACACTTGGGGATTTAGAGTTACGGCTAAGTAATCAATGTGATAAGGTAAATGTTCCTTTTCAGCAGCCTAACTGGACTATTCCTACCTCTTATTTCACTGTACAGAATTTCCTAGTGCAACATCACATGTAAATATTTATGTACTATGTATGTGTAAGATGTAGAAAAATACCAAACACATATTCATGTCTAGAACTGAGGACAGATAGCAGTCAGCGGCATTTAAAGTGACAGCAGTTCCTTCAAAGAGAGATAATACTGTAAACACAGTACAGCAACAGCAGGTTGCCTTTTTCCGCATAGTTTTCACTTATGTACGTTTCCGATAAAGTAAGAAGCCAACATACCTCAACTTATATTCTTCTAGTTGCAATTTTGAGCCTTCCAAAAGTATTCAACTACCAAAGGTTGTAAAAATGAGTAAACATCAGAGATAGACCTCTCAGGCCACTACTGGTGCTAATGAAACACATGTTAAAAATAAACACATACTAAACTACCTGGAATTTTACTGTATTGCCTACTAATCGTGCAACAACACGTTCACCTTTTAATTTATAATGCAATAAAGCTTTCAAGCCTGAAGCCAAATTATTTAAGAACATTTCTGTTATCCTTCTCAGAATTCATTCATTTCTGATGAAGGAAAGATTAAATATAGGCTAGAAATATATTCATAATGTATACGTTCACAGAAACTGCCAGACATCTTCACATCATTAAATCATAACTGAAATAAGTAACATCACATACAGCTATGAAACACACACTGTCTGTACCAGTAATGTCAACTTCATTATCACGCTGGCTGTACGGTCTCCCTTCCACATGAAGGGAACAATCAGCTATTTGCACGTAAGTAAGCAAACTTAACTGTACTACCAGCAAGCTGACAATCTACATGTGAAATACAAACAGTTTCCACTCTCGATCAACGTCTAAAGAGCCCTTGTAAAAAAGAAGAGCCAAAAATCAAGTAGTAGGGAAGACTGTTCCCAACCTATGGCAAAAACATCCAGTTTAAGCCAATCCCTGAAATAAGTTTCTATCACACACAACTAAGAATCCAAACTACTTCCACAGCTTGTTCCTGTCAAGACACCTTCAGCAACTAGCCATCTCAAACAAGAGCACAAGCAAACGGATCATCTTAAGCCAGTAAGACAAGAAACAGAAGTAGCATCCAAAGTACACGAAAAAAAAAAAAAATTTAAATAAGCTCTGCTGCTACAGCCCCCAAAATCCAAATGTGGGAACCGTTCAGCCTGGTCTGTTCTCAGAAACCTTAACAAACACATGATCTTAAATCCTAACAAAGTTTTCTATAAATACATATACACATATGTGATTAGAAACACCACCACTTAACACGGATAAAGACTGTTTAATTAGCACAGACTTCCAAGCACTTGACAAATATTAAGCAAACTTCACAAAGATGCTTCTGAAACAGTGCTGTAATTTCTCAAATGTTTAAGGAAAGCTTAGGCGGACCAAAGTAAAAGAGCAAGCCCATGTCAGATGGGCTCAAAATCCATGAAACCTGCTGTAACCACTCTGTTCCTGCAGTTTCTCTCTAGAGCCATTAATACGAGTCCTTAAAAGCCAACATATCTGTCTCAAATACAGGGAAAAGGAACGGAGGAAGAGATAGATATATATAGATATATGTTCACCCAACTTCAAAACATCAGAACAACAGCTTGAAGTATTTACACTTCTCATAATCAGAAGTAAGAGGAAATGATGCCGAGAATTATGCAGCCCAGCCAACCTAAAGATTCATACGATTCAAATCCAAAGGCAACTTCAAAGCCACCTCATAAAACCCTATGCAAAACTTCCAAGCAGCCAGATGCCAGCATTGCAGGAAGAGCTTTCACAGCATCTGGATCTTGCAAGTCACAGCCAAACGGAAGCAGAAACTCTTTCCTGGGTAAAAAGATTTAACATTTTTCTACTTACAAAAATAGCTACGTTAGAAATATGTTTGTATTTCTTCTGACTCAAAAGATGCTAAATAACACTGTATTAGCAATATTGCTATAAGGTGTCTTAGCTAGACTAGACAGTCAGCTTCCCTACACTTTCCTGAGTATCTGGAACTAATGGCACAGGTTTTCCAAAAATTAACGCAGCTCTTGAGTTCATATCCACACTCCTGTATCGCTGTACGTAACACATCGCCATCTCCCTTCCCACATGGGCACAGGTTTCCTTAAAGAACAAGACTCATTCACCGGTGCCTTGCAGATCAAGGCTACAGGGTAAAACACAAAAGATCTGTTCTTTATAAAGTCTGCATAGCTACTTTTATTACTTATCTTGATGACAGACAGGGTTAATGAAGTTCTTGCAGAGAACTCTCCCTTTCCTGGGCTAAATGCCCAAATTCTTTTAAGATTCACAAGACTTGTCTATTTAAATTGGGTCCAATTTTTTTTCCCCCTACAGAAAGGCCTGCACAGAATGTTCTGAAGAGAAACTGGGAATTAACCTTTCAAGAAAATTATAACTCAATGTACAAGCTCTGTGTAAGAGACAAATCACATTTCACACTATATTCTGCCCTCTATGTAACAATTTTCTATTATTCTAATAAGCTTCAGTGTTGAAGCATAAACTCGGTATCAGGTTATTAAAAACCATAAGCTTACTCACGCAAACAAATCTTCTATCCTGCCCACCCTGCATTTCCTTCCTAACCTCCCCTGACTGCCGAGACACCACATTGATCTCGGATTAATACTGTGCTGTTAAAACAGAAATTCACCTATTTGAGGGAGCCAGAAAAGTTACGCTTTAATTACCAAGACGGCAGCTCCACAGTTTCAGTTCCAGTTTCTTGTCTGAAAAATCTCTACGGTATACCACGACGCGCCTTTCAGACATTCCCAGCTCTACAGCGATATATTGATCAGAGACTGAGCAGTTTCTCACCGTACAGGTACAAGAAATCAGCAGAGTGGAGAAGACTTGCCCTGCCCTGGTCCTTCCTTCCCCAAAAAACTGAGGTGCATCTCACAGTTGTTTTGCAGACGCTACACAGTCCTTCAGATAATAGTAAAAAAAGCACTCGTGTCAGAGAGCATGAAACCGAAGAATTAACAGACGATTACAAGGGCCTTTATATTATGTTTCCAAAATGCAGCATCTGTTCTATCTACCACCAGGTACCTACCTATCAGCCACAGCCATGATGAGAAGTACTTAGGGTTAAAGCGCTAATGCAATTAAAAGAAAGAAACAAGAAAGTCCAGCTGAGGCACAGAATGCAATTTAGCTTTCAGCACTCCGTGAACTAAGTAAAATGTAATTTTCCAACCATCTCAAATTACCAGTTTTTAAGAGTAATTATGCAGAACACAGCTGAAAATATCTACCATGGACCAGTTCACCAGCATTCAGAGACAACTGTTTACCATCAGATATTTGCACAAAGGTTTGTTTCAGAAAAGAAACACAAATATTTACAGTATTTCAAAATAAGCTACAATATAGCTTAGTAATAGCAATGTAAATTACGTTGACACCTTATTAATACCTGTGAATAACACATTACTACTCATCAATAGAAATAATTTTTCAAGTCCAGCAAAATCCATGCGCAGCCATCCCCGACCAGCGAAGTAGCAAGCAACACGGCAAAGCAAGTGCAAAAGCAGAACACTAAAAACTAAAGAGCAGTGACAGCAAAGGATCAAACTGACCTAATGTAAAACAAACCAGCTTCAAGAGCTAGTAGAAAAATATAAATGAATAGTGATGCAGCAATTTATTTGGAAGTGGCATGAATTGCAGTATTTAGCGTCCAGACTTGACTGGAGTCAAAGATGGGGACAAAACGCGCCTGTCCTGACTCCATACTCTACCTTGCTCTAACCCCTAGACAGTGTAACAAAATAAACATGGATCACAGCAGTGATGTCAGCAGGATCCTGCAGGGATTTATAGATATCTGGAAAGCAAAAAGAGTGTGTGGGCAAGGTTTCTATAAAAACAACAAAGCCGTTTCGGTAGCACACATTCTTCTGAGTAGACAGAGTTCCCACTCTACAACCAAGAGCTGCATAACAACTTGTTTTAGAAGAGTAAATGTGTGGCAAAGGGGAACACACGGAAGAAAAATAAGATATTTAAACAAATAGAAAATATTTATTAACGAATTTGCAACATCTGCCAGTTGGTTGACAGACATGGACTATTTCAGATCAAACCAAGGCAAGAGAGAAGCAAATCCAAAGCCCCAGAAACGCAAACCTTCAGTGTAGGGAGGCAGAGGCAAGACAACACCACCCAGTTTTAGAGGTCAAACCTCACTTTTAGAACATGGCAGATGGCAAGGAGAGTTGCTTTGGCACAGCAGCTAGGGACCCCAGCTCCACTGCACGATGACTCACTCCCTGAAGAGTTTACAGTTTAAACCAAGCCAAAAGCCTACTAGTAAAATGATAGGTAGTCTATGGAAGAAAACAACTGCCACATGCTCTCAGCAAAATGCACAGCCACTTACTTGCAAGCATCAGTATTTCATCCCATGGTGACAGCATGAAGGAAAAACTATGGACAACAGCAACTGAGTCCGGAGGGGAATTAATGCCACATATTGGATGCATGAAGAAAAGCTACCCTGGTTGTTACTGCTGTCTGATGACATAGATATAAATTTAAATATGGTCCTGTATAACAAGTTAGAGACAGCCTCCAAAGGGAAACTATATTCCCCACATCATCTAGCTGCTTTTGTCAAACCCATTAGTGCCACCTATGTCACCAAAAAAATGAGCAAGCTGGCACTCAGCTGTCGCCAGTTTCAGACGAATAATAGGAAAGATAATACGTGACTTCAGCGAAGTCTGACAAGACTCATGATGAATGATTCGTTTCAAACTTTACTTCCTTTAGAGACCCATGCAAACAGGTTGTTTGAAAACATACACAACACTCATCTCCTGCCAACCCAGGCTTCACTTTCATTTAAGCTTTTCTAGCTGACCAACTTCTCACACACCAGCTGGAAGACAGACACTGCCAGCTTCTCCTGCCAGTCCCACGAAGTCTGAAATAAAGCTGACAAAAGGCAGGAGGGCACCTCAGAGACCCACACCATGGCTGCGCTGTGCAGGAGAGAAGACGCGAGCAGAAAGCTCCCACACACAGCTGCCTTCAGGAAAACGTAAAACCAAATACTCTAAAAGGTGTGCCTAGATGTGAATAAGGTGGCTAGGAGAGGATGGTCCAAGCAGTGCTGAAGTATTGTTTTTCATTGCCTTGTTATTGATGGAACGAACGATGCTGAGGCAGTAAACGTTAGACCTTCCTATTCTGAAAACAGTTATTGTTTCCTTCATCACTCCTTTGACATTTTCTAATCCATAAGTAAACAGAATATTGAGGGATTTTATGGAAAAAAACCAAACCAAACCAAAAAAAATGGGAACACCATAGCGTGATGTGCTTTCAAAACAACCAACTCCCCAAAAAAAACCCTGGCTGAATCTTTGAAAACAATACGCACTTCATTGAGAGCAACATTCTACAGTACGTTATACCAAAACTGCTACAAGGTCTGTCTGTCCATGAGAATGAATCACGGTTTACCTCTGGGAAGAAAGAAAAGTGCAACTAGAGCACGGGCTCCTTCGGGGACTTATTACGTCCTCAAAAAGCCATCATAGATGCCGAAACCTGCTTTGGCAGCAGAAGCTTCATCTTGAGAACATACAAGAGAAAAACCTAAGAGAAGGAGGATGATCTTTCTTCTCTTTGGTAGATTACACTTCAGCAGTCACAGGTAACAAAAGGAAGAGAGTTTGGCACTAGACTATTTAGCATCTTTGGCCCTATCTGCCTTAGGCTTTCCAGAAAATTTCCTACTGTTCTACTGTTTCCAAGAGCTAGTGGCTGCATGAGCAATAATGGATGTTCCCCACACCCACGGTGTCCAAGTCACCAGCAATTTTCTTGACTACACATACCTCTCTCCTACCCGACAGCTCCAAACTTACTCTCAACAGGTAGAATGCCACGGAAGGGGGGCATGCCCCTTTGCTACACAAGGATCACCACCATCAGGTCACACTGCTGTGGTAATGCTGACAGCAGCAACAGGAGCAAGGGGAAAGGCAATTTCAAGAAGAAAAACTCCGGTGCCAGGAGATGCCTTTATTCTCCTTCCCTAGGCCAACTGAAACCCCATAGAGTCGGAGAAGATTTTCACTTCAACATGGACAACCACGGTGAGAACATAAATCAAGTCAGCCATCCCTCCCTACTACAGAGCCAAACCCTCCCCTAGAGAGCTGTGTGCTCACAACACAGCAAAATGTTTGACTTGTAGTAATCAGTTTCATCAATAGACATTCAAAAATATTTAAACACTATTTGCAGCAATTTTGACTTAAGTAGCTGCAACTTGATTAACAGTCTTTTCAGAGAACT
The DNA here is from genome assembly GCA_031468815.1 of Morus bassanus. NCBI lineage: Eukaryota > Metazoa > Chordata > Aves > Suliformes > Sulidae > Morus > Morus bassanus. The sequence goes on from CM062586.1 coordinate 1,657,539, forward strand.
GCTGGACGTTTTCCGTCTCCCTGCATTAGTGATGAAACACAAAAGCTAACAGAAGTCATCATAGCCGCTTTAAAGTAAAAACCAGGGAGACTAAAAGAAATGCCAATAAATAAGTCACAGAGTAAGTTACTGCATACCTGAATATACACAGCACTAAGAGCAAACACAGGTAAAGAACCATGCCCAACGCTGTTTACCCTCGGATGGTAAAGTTCTTACAACTGACATAATGTTATAAATCGAGTAATTGACCCATGAGGAAGTACGGAGCTCAAGAGAGTTAAAAATTACCCTATAAATACCATAAAGATTAACAGATTTGTAGTACCCACCCAAGAAGCACTTACTCTAAGTAGAATGATTATGAAAACACAGCAAGAATATTTACTACATAGTACTGAGTTCAGTATATACAGACCGCCACAAAAGGCAGCACTGGTTCTTAATATAGTGACAGCTGAAAGTCACCACTTAGATTTCCCAGCTGATTAAAGGGTAGCATACAGACACACACACTTGGGAGACTTATTTGCTTCTTTGGAATACATTCATAGGTTTTTGAAAACCTTTTCAAGGTTGTTTGGGGTTTTTTTTGTTCCAGTTCAACATTTTTGAGACTTAGGTTTTGCACAACTCTGACAGAAGAGCAAATGAAACACTGACAGCACAAAAGAATGAAAGCAGAACTTCCATGAAAGAGGAGGGAATTTTTGTGTCCATGTTTGTTGATGTCGATTCTACCCTGAGCCCCTTACTCTTGGAGGAAAGGAACCTTAAAATATCTACAGCTTTTCTCCCCACTGTAATAACATATGTGTGCCCCAACAACCAGAACCCACCACAAACTCTTCAAAGACAGGCGTGACATTCAGAGTGTTCCTACGCAAGAAACAAAATGTTCCAACAAGGAGAAAACCCACTCCTTTTCAGGACAAGTGTCCACAAGGTTAAGAACAGGACAGAGACTTAAACTGAAATTCCTGAAAGGAATTGTATTTAATATACCATGAAGCTGCAATCCATCCTGTAGGTCAACATTCCCCAATTATCGCATCATCTGTAGTGATTTTGATCTCCAACTCCACAGTTTAAAAATCACTGGGTTAAAAAAAAAAAAAGTTACTCTCCCAAGTAAAAGAGGGCAGTTGGCTGTAAGGAAAGAAGAAAAACTGGAACTTCTATTATCCTGTACCACTTGAGCCAGGAGACAGCGGCTGCCTCAGAAGCGAGCACCATCAAACAGCGAGTATGGAGGAAACAGCTCAGGCTGTGCTACCTCCCAGCACACCGGCTCCGAGAGGGAGCAATCCCAACTATCCGGCACCCGTTTTTCCTGTCAGCATGGACTTCAAGCTCCACTTCATGCACGCCGTGAGTTTTCAACAGGCTGGTGGATATTTCCCGCCTCATAGCAAGTGGGCTTCTCAAAGACCAAACGACAAAAGTAACTGGAGAACAGTATCTGTCACTGAGCTCTGCAAAATGAAAGACTTGCAAATCCTCCCCAGGGTGTGGAGCAACACCTGCTCCATCAGCAGGCTGGGCCGGGCGCGGGGTCACAGCCCTTATCAGTTCGGTTTTTGACCCCTGAAATACTAGCACACTAGGTGAGGCAACTATGATTCACTTGGATATAGCGCATGGAGGAGCAGGATGGCAAGTGTCCCCCAAACGGACGGCATAACCAGTCCTGGGGAATCCTGCCCAGACCAAATACCGAAGGATGTTTTGGGCCCAAAAGGTGGGATGCTGCGTTGAAACGAGACACTGAGACCTCCTCAGGAAGGTCCCTCAGCTGTCTCCTGGCAATGCTGAAATGCATATCTGGGGACGCACCAGCCAGGCTGTTGACAGCCATTCATTTTGTAAATAGCTGTGGCAGCGCAAGACGTTATCATCCCCCTCCTCAAAGGGGAATCTCTGCCCTTTTCTCTAGCATTGCCACACTGGGGTTTATTACCCTTGGTTCCTCAGTCAGGTCGCTCTGTAAGAGGTTTAAGCTCACTGAACTAGCATTGCCTGAACCGTGCCAGGGAGCGCTCCCACACGTCACGCCGCCACCGGCAACCCAAGATCAGGAGCCCTCTCTCCCCACTAACCAGAAGACTTGTTTCTAAAAAAACAATCCATCCACTGAATTGAAACAAACGAACAAAACCCACCAACAACAAACCAGCATATTACACATCATATCGAGATAAATCAGTCCAGAGGTGCAGCCACATTTTAAAGACACGGTGAATTGAAACGTGCATGGACCACCACACCTGCCAGCTCCCCACAGAGAAATCAGAATAGCTTCAGAATGAGAACTGCTTGAAGTTACGACCAAAACCAGTCAATACTTTGAAAAAAACGACAAAATAAACTGCCTTCCTAAAAAGCAAATGCATTGATTTCTCAGGGTTGGTGCCCGAGGTCTGCCCAAAGGCAGGGGATGGCTTGGCACCTACTTTGATTCATCATTGGAAACACACACACAAAGGCTGGAGTCCAGAACTGGAGACTTAAGTTACACAAAGCAGATAAACACAAAAACTTTAAAAATTGCCTAGGGACTGTAATATACCTCTTAATAGTCGGGGGTGGGGGGAGAAGATAAAGATGGAGAGGAAACAACTCTAAGGGAAAAAGCTTTATGGCAGCAGCAGCAACTTTTTAATTTAAAAAGAACAATCTCACCATCTTCTGCATTTTGTGATCAAACATGTCGTAACTATTTTAATAAGTTCTACAATTGCCACGGTGCACTAGCTCATAGAACAATAAAACAGCATATCCAATTTACAATCTAAAACTAAATTCACGTAGTTCTGTGCACAAACTCCATTTCTGCCATCTTGAGACGTTAGCAGAAAACACTCTAACAAAAACTGCTACACCTTTCACACCTGCTCTTTTTCAGACTTCATTGCACTTGGACTGTATTAAAAATACGGATTTGCTATGTTTCCTTGACACTTTCTAATCTACCCGATTTCGCTGTGTAAAACACAGTACAAGAACAGGACAGACCACCTTACCTTACTGAAACACAGCAGACTCTAAAGAAGTAATTCATAAACTACCTGCAAGTCTTTTTTTTTTTTTTTTTTTTGAGATGTAATAAATAATGCATTCTGACTGCTAAACAAGCATTTGTGAGGTTTCAAGAATGCTTTGGAGTACAAAATTCCTGGAGTCTCATTCACTTACACCATTTGGTTTCAAATAGATGGAGTCTGCTGTCGGTTCACTTAAACGTGTAACAGGAAACTCAAATTTGACTAAAAGGTTGTATTGTATTACTACTGGTTTTATATGGAAACCTTTTGAGAAGTAAGAAGCTAAGGGGAAGTTTTTTTTCCTCTCCCATCTGCGACAGACAGCTGTTCGCTGCCTGGAATCTATGATAGCAGACACTTAAAGCAGCACCAAGCTGAAGTAAACACTTTAGGAATTTAATTTCTTTAATTGTACTGACACCGTAAAATTATTTGCAATTTATTGCATAGTGCCATGTGACAAGCCGTATCATACGACTAAACACTGGAAGCTAAATATACGGTTTTAATTGAATTAAAAAAAAAAAATCTTTTTTTCCAAAATATTTTAAAGTGTTAAAAAAACAATCCAACAGACTTCTCACACATGTACAGCAATGGCGCTTACAGCAAGTCCAGATGTTTAAATACTTAGCACAGGTTAGAACATGAAATAGTCTCGATCCAATCCAATATGCATATAAAAAAATAAGGCAAGATAGAAAGAGACCCATCTACCCATAAAAAGATTTGACAGCTTTACAGACTTCTGCATTCAAACCACTATTAAAAATAACTCCCTGTGGTTTTCTGTTTTTAAACAAAATTTAGCTTACAAGCTCTAGAACTGCCCACTCTGTCGCACGCTTACACGGAACCTCGGTTCTCCCTGTCCTACATTTCAGCCAACTAACGACAGCAGCTTCCATTCCGGCTTTAAAAAACAAACACGCACACCTCCACACACACCCCCCCAATCCTGTAAGAAATTTTTAAACAAGTATTTTATACAGCTTATTTTTCTATGTAATTTAGACACACTGCAGCAATTTCAACCTGCTGTAAAAAAACACTATGACTTGAAAGTCTGTTTTAAATCTAGATTTTGCATACAAATTTTTTGGCTTCTGTTTTTTTCTTCAGAAAGAAAAATATTATCTGGGCCAACAGTACCTCTCAGTTTGAGAACAGTCGTCTTCTATCTCCTAGATAGTCTTTTTTCCCCTCCTTTTAACTTTAGAGACACAGCTCTACAGTGAAGCATGGAATTCGGAAGTGGAAGAGACCTATTACATCACACCACATCCAGCGTGCTCTGCAGCCGACAGACTACCGTTCCCTTAAAAGCCCCAGGCCAGGAGGGTCCAGCCTGCCCTCCCCAGTGCCCATCCCAGTCCCTCGTGGCAGCAGTCCTTCGATCCCTCAGTGGGGCAGTTCCCCTCTGGAGAAAGGCAAGGACACGGCTAGGGAGAACACAAACTGCCCTTTCAGCAGCCACAAAAAGTGGTTCAACTCTCTTATTTAATCAAACTTCTTTTTTGTTTTTTCCCCTCCTCCTTTCTTGGTTCCTTGGTTTTACACCAACTCGCCCAGCTGAGCCAACTCACCAATATTCAGAATGCCAGCCCTGGCACAGGGGAACAGAGAACACAGGGGAAACCGCCCAGTTTGGTAGCACCAAGCTGTTTGATGTTAGCTCAGCCATCTAGGGACTCTGCGTGATGCTGAGACATACCAAATCTTCCTGATTCTGTTATCCTCAGCTTTCAGATAAGCCGTACTTATCTTCCAGGGCACTTAGAGATCTACCAATGAAAAAGTACGAGGAACTTGCTGAGTACTTGCATGTGCTTGCACTAAAAGTTTTACAAAGGGAAGGGTGAGTATAATAAACACAGCGTTAACAGGACTTAGTAACAGAAGAAACCATTTTTGAGGCCTCTGCCTTTAACAGGACAGTGTATTAATTCTGTCCATTTTAGACAACCTTTAACTTGCACAATTTTATCCTGGGAAAGGCCATTTTGTCCGGCCCACAGAGTGCAGCACAGACGCATGTGAGCTTCCTCCATGCCTGTCCTGTAACCAGTAGCAGAGCAGGTCACCGTTTTCTTGCCAAAAGCCACATTTTCAGGGTCCTCAGTGAACCATATTTCAACTGCATGAATACGTAGTGCTTGCTTTCAAAATCGCAAGAAAGTTTTTCTTGCGCCTTGCATTTATACTGGATACAAAGACCTAGATCACATAATTTCCTACAAACAACCCGGTCAAGCGCTGGGAGAGGTGTACGCTGAATTAGTCACCATCGTTCCCATAAAAGGTAAAACAGACTGGTTAAGTGAGCTTACAAGACAAACGCGGGAGTGTGTGTCACAGGTAGAATGGCTATTCATGACTTCCTTAATCGTAATTCTGTGCTCCAATCGTACAGAGCATCACGGCCACCGTCCACCTAGACAAGTGTCGAATTGTACTAATACCAAGGAAGGCGCAATTAAAAACACGTTCACTCAATGGTAAAGAGGAGCCCAACCTCTAAACTGATGTTCCATGTATTTATTTTTCCTCATTTGCTGGAGATCACCGTGAACAACCTCTTCTATAAACAAGACCATCTAAGAAAAGCAAATTCGAAGGACAAAAGCTAAAACACAAGTTAGGCTATTAAACTCCTTTTCTGTTAGGACTGTATCCCAATGAGGCTTTCGTTCAGGACAGAGCAAAAAATCAAGCCCCAGAGGTCACACTGATGCCCTCTTTCATCATTTCGTTTTTGAAATCTTCCTCTAGTACCTCCTCTGCTCTTCCAGCAACACACAGTCAGTTTTCTTGCTTTAGATTCAGAATGAACAGATTTGATTTCTACCACCTGCCCCACTTGCTGGCTGCTCCAGTTCACACGGTCTAGTCTGTACTGCCACGGTGTTTGTTGTGTATACATTTTTCATAGCCCTAAGGTTAAATACATCTGGCACCACATAAAGCAGGAAAAGGTGTTAAAGTACATCCAGTAATTCGTCTTCCGCACATCTAGGAAGCGTTCTCTGAAGGTGCGCAGGAGGTGGACTTGTTGGCAACTACAACCCATTTTACAGCTCAGAAAGGAGAGGTAGAGCAGGAGAAAAACCCCCACGGGTATTTCTGGCTCCTGTCCCCATACTAAAAAATATTCGTTTTACTCTGTGTAATCAATCATTACTAGATCATTCAGTACACAAAACAGTCTTTAAAGCCACTGAAAGAGGCCTTCAGACCAACAGGTAGGTCTGAATAAAGCCAAAAAGCATGTTGTAAGATAAATCCCAGAATCTCCTCCCATTTTCCCTAGTACAGCCTCGATTATCACAAGAAATGAGAAAAGCCAGCATAGGCTCAATATTTTCAATGTACATTTAAGTATTACATATTGACATAAAACTTTTTGGGTAGGATCACAGAAGGCAAGTACTACAAAAAAAATCTGTTTCCCAGTGTGGGCTTGGAGTCCAAATTATTCATCTTCACCTGGTTTTCTCCCAACAAAATGAATACTGAAGAATCTGAAAAGGTATATTAAAACTCGTATTCAAATTCTGTGTCCGTCCTCTCTCGCAAAACACGTATTCGTCAAAAAACAGAATTCCAGAGGAAGGAGGGAAAACAAAACAAGCAGACGTGTTTTACACTTCACAGGTGTTAAGAAACCAAAAGGTTGATTCTGTCCTGACAAGTTCCTTTTCGGTGACAGCAGTCACTCACATTCCGTCTAGAAATCTCACTTCCCACAGAAGATGCTCTTTTTCCACCATAACAAAAGTTCCTCTCAGCCCCCATTTCTTTTAGGTCTCTAAGGCACAGAGCCATAGGAAACAGGGGCAGCAACATTCTTATCTAAAGAAGTTCCTTTTTTTTTTTCTCCCCTCTGCCGTTGCTTAAAAGAATATGACTGGCACAAAGAACGTCGACAGGAAAAAAATAACAGTGGAAAGAGTTTGACTCAATGTCAAGAGACGTCTCAAAATGTAAAAACTGTAGAAATGCTGCAGAAGTTAAACGGTCGCTTACAATGATTCACAAAAAATGAACTTTTAAAGGAGACACAGCCATGACGGCAAGGCGGTCTTAATGTGTCAGGAACTTGCATCACTGGCCTTCTAATTGCTACAATATTTCCTATCAAACTACTTATACTGCAATAAAGCCATAGGCAATCACCACTGGCAGAAACAGTCCGTGTGTGCGAACAGACAGACAAACAGATGGAGCTCAGAAATCCACCATTATTCTGAACACGCATAAATCACACTTAGGAGGGAATAACACGTTGGGGGGGGTGGGGTGAAATGGTATTTCACAGTTCAGCTCTAACATGTGCTCTCTCAAAAGCAACGGGGTCACCCCAAAGCGCCGCTTTTATCTCGGAGTTCCTGTCCTCCGAGGTAGCGCAAGAGAGCGCGCCCCGGGAACAGGTACGCTGCTCGCCCAGGAGGGGACGGGGGGATCGCCCGGAGCTGCAGCCTCCTGGGGGGGCTCTCGGGGCAGCGCCCAGGGCCTCCCGGGCACCCCGGGCTTCCCCCCGCCGGCCGCGGAGCTCCCGCAGCCTCGCACGGAGGAGGCAGATCAGCGCAAAGCGCGTACCGGGCCCGCCGGTGGGGCAGCGGCGCTTGGCGGGGCGGGCGCGGGGCGCTCCTGCGGAACGGCTCCGCCGGGGCAGCGGGGCTTGGCGGCGCCGCTGCTTTTCACGTGAAAAACGCACAAAACAAGCAAACAAGAAAACCAAGCCAGAAAGCCAAAACCCTCCCAAAAAAAAAAAAAAAAAAAAAAAAACTAAACACCAAAAACCTCTGCAACGACACCAAACCCAGAAATATTCGCGTTTTCATACGAGTTTTAACTTCGCTGGAGCCTCCACGCTGCCAGACGCCGCCGCCCCGCGCGGTCTTGGTGACATTCCCGGCGCTCTCCCGCTCCCGCCCGGGCACGTGTCGGCCCCGCGGCCGGCGGCTCCCGCACCACGGAAGGCCACGAGGCGCCGCGGCCCGGACCCCGCGCCGGGACACCCGCCCGCCCTCCCGCCCCTCGGCGGCCCCGGCCCCGCAGCCCCCCCCCCCCCCCCCGCTCGCCCCGCGGCCGGCCGGGGCTGCCCGGGGCGGGAGGGGGGGGCGGAGGCGCGGCAGCACCGCCTGAGGGGCCGCGCGGCGCAGGGGCCCGCGGCGGGCACACCCCCGGTGCGGCGGGGCCCTGTCGTGCTCACCTGCGGCCGGCGAGGCGGCGGGGAAGCGCCGGTGCCCGGCGCGGGGGAGGCGGGCGGCGGCGGCGGCCCCCACAGCCCCTCAGGCCGGCGAGCGAGCGGCGCCGCGTCCCGCAGACAACTTCGCCGCGCGCCCGCGCGCGCGCGCCCGCCCGCCCGCGCACGCGCTGCCCGCCGCCGCCGCGCGGGAGCGCGCGCCCCGCCGGCTGCCACGCAGGCCGGGCGGGCCGGGAGCGCGCCGCGGGGCCGGGGCCGGGGCCGGGGCCGAGGCCGGGCCGCGCCGGGCCCTGCCCACCTGCCGTCCCGCCCGGCCGCGTACCTGGGCCGGGTCCCGCTCCCGGTCCCGCTCCTCGGGGCGGGGGCGCCTTTTCCACGTCCCGCGGTGCGTCAGCGCCGAAGCCCGGCGGCCCCCGGGGAGCCGAGCGCCAGCGAAGCCCTCCCACCGCCGCCGCGGCCTTTCCTCCCCCGGAAAACGACGGTTTCCCCGCGCCCCGGGTGTCGGAAGAAATGCCCGCGGCTCCCCCCGCCCTGAAAAACGACACGGCGCCTGCTTGCGGGGTTTCCCGTTTTTAGCTGCAGACGCGCGATCCCGGGATTAGCTCCTTCCGCCGCCGCTTGTGCAAGCCGCGGGGCGGCGGCGGCCGCAGCGGAGAGCGGCTGCACAACGGCGGGGCTGCCGCCGCTGCCTCTGCGCTTCTTCGTCCATCGGTGCTTTTGCAGAAGGGTGGTTTTGGGGACGCTCGGCCGGGTGCTCGGCTCCTGCACCCCCGGTGGGTCCGGCGCGTTTCACAGCCGTGGCCACACGCCCGAAGTGGGGCACGGAGGCGGTTTTGCAGGAATAGGGGTCTAAACGGGTCTAGCTCTAAAATAAATGTATCGTTTCAGGTGGAGAATCCGTAGTTCACAAACTGCTGTGTTTTGCAGATGAAGACGGATGTTAGTACTCTGTTTAAGTTGAATTCGAACTTGAAATTCAACAGGATTTTTTACAAGGGAACAAAAACCTGAAAGCGAACTTAACAATAAATAAAAACGAAACTAACGAGTCTCATCTAATTGTCTAAACGGGGCGAAAGGCGCAGGGTAGCAGCATATCTGGTGAGAAATGTGATCGCTCATATTTTGTCAACTCCTGTACTCCAAGGCCTAGCTCCATCAGAAGGTGTTTGCTGGTGTGACTGGGAAACTCCTAGTGTCATCATAGCAGAAAGTGTTAATGCTGGCATGACTTAGAGCAGTTCAGCAAAGGAAACACGCTATGCAAGCAAAAGTACCTTTTGCCAGTGTATCTTCATTTCTACTCAGCCCTTTGCCAGTTAAAAATAATCCAGTTGGTGGTTTTGGTTTTTTTTTTTTTAATCAATCCTCTAAGCAAGGCCAGCTGAGTTGCTGTAAGCAGTCAGTGGGGCGCTGATTACAGCTGCCACCTCGGCTGGGATGGGAAACGCGAGTACGAGGGAGGGGGGTTCAAGTCAGCCCCGTTCATTAATTAACACCGGGCACCCCAATGAGACCACGCACACACGGGGAGGCCCCTTCTTTGGGGCACGACTGACGGTTTCAGCCCGTTTGTCCTGTGCCTCGGCCTTTACGTGTTTCCGAATCCCTTCAGGTGTCCTGGTGCCGCGCGTGGCTGTCTAGAGAGGACAGTGACGCCCTGCCCAACGACAGCACCGAGGATTTGTTATTTCCATTCCCTGGGAGCAGCGGGGAAGGGCTGCATTCTGCGTTCTGTGCATTACAATCGCAAACATGCAACTTCTGGGGAAATGCTTGCAGCCCGTGCGGAGTGTAACGCTCGGCTGCTGTGTCTCCTCTCTCTCGACCGATTGCATCACCTACACCTACACCTACACCGGAGCTGCGGGGAACCTGCTATCGAAGACATTTTGGTTCAAATAAGTCACTTTTTCCAGCAGACTCCGCTCACGTAGTTTAAGCTCCAAAATAAGTCTCTATATTGCAGAACCTGAAAACTCATGGCAGGTCTTTGCTCAAATGGCGTTGTTTATCCATCAAAACTCTTACTTTTAGGCAAACATTCTTACTAAAGCAGTGCCACCTCTGGCATCCAGCGAGACAAGAAACTGCAGCAAATGTTTGCGAGATATTCAGGTGCTTTTGCAAGATTTGAACTGTTTCTTCTGGAAATGTCACTAGGTCTTGTTTTTGTTGTAAAGTTGTTTACACAAAGCTAATATAAATTCAGTGCATTCAGTTTGGGTGAATATAAACACGATCATTCCAGGGGCTCAAGTTTCTGATCCGGCTCACATTTAAGATACTGTAAAACCAGATTCTCTCTCCCTGAGCATTTCTGATAGCGTAAAGAGTTTTCTCTCAAGGGTACAGATGCCTGCACAGCTATGCAATGCTTCTCACTAGAGACAGAGCAATAGACACAACAGATGGAAACTTAGAGGCCACCTGGTTTTAAAGCAAATCATATCATCAATCTATCAGTACAAAATCTGAAACATGGGAAAGTGCTTAGAGAAACAAAATTAATTCAATTTTTTTCTCCAAACTCAATTTTCCCAAGGTCTGTTGATGTTCCATTTGCAAAAATGCATTTCTTTCTCTTAAAAATAAGAGTGACAGTGCATTGAGGTGTAAGAACTTAAGTGTTTTACATCAAAACAACGACAAAAAAAAAAAGATCTTTTGTTACGCTGCCATAAGTTACCGTCTTTCTATTCAGAAAAGCTGTTTTTAAAAATCTGCTACATTCTTGTGCACAGCTTCAAGATCCAGGTTTTTCATTGCTAAATTAGACAGACCAGACAGAATTACTTTAGATTATCAACAGCAATTCAGTTAGGAAAGAAAATTAAATTTCCTCAATTAAGTCCTGACAGAAATAGACTTTCTTTCATATTCTATCTTATGGTTCTGTGTGAAATTCTCTTTTAAACAGCCCCCAAAGTGAGAACTTTCAGAAGATGTTTACTTTACTTCTTCCTTGTTTGGATCCCTGTAAGAACAGCCACGAATTGATCCTGCAGCCTGGCTCGCCCTGGTGTGTTTAACACCAGGCACCGATCACATCCCCTGCACAGCGACACCTCCCTTTGAACAGGGCGGTCTGTGCCCAAGGACGGCTAGATTAGGCTTTATATCTCCAGGTCGAGCCTCCTGAAGCATAAGTGTATTTTGTACACACCCACCGAAATGAAGGTTGCACCATTCACAAATCTCAGCTAACCATTTTCATTTAAGCAATTTAATTATTTTATACAGTTCAAGGATGGGTTGATGTACATTTTAGTCTACAATATTTAAAATCCCACTCATACAACTGTTAAAAGGAACTCTGAGTAGCTAGTATAAGGCTGAAGATCCGCCTGTAAGGAATGGAGAACTGCATAAATAAAAGTATTTTAAATAACTGAATTTTTGACCTAAAATACGAGGAAGTAGTCTTTTATGCCTCTAAAGCTTTTATGGCTAATACTCACACAGTTGTAGAGTAACCACCACCTCCTCATTATTTACAGCCCAAGCGTTTCAGTACTGACCCATGGCGAGTGAGGCCGCTTTATTTTATTTGTTCAAACAGAACCAAGCACAGCAAGTAAGCACACGGTATCAGTGGAGGCTGAGAAAAGTAAACAGGAAAATTTCTACATTACTTGTGGGTATGAAGATTCCTGGTAACAAGTCTGTTTCAGGAAAACTAGAATGATGACCCAAATCTTTAAGGATTTTAAATCAACATACAGTCAATTTGATTGATTTACTTTGTGCCGAGTGTTAAATGCAACTGTCACTGTATCCTTCATCCTCACTCCATTATTGATAAAATCCTGGCCTTACTGACTTAATATATGCCTATTGACTTATTTGTTATTTTCCATTCTTAATAGCATACACTGAGGAGACTTCTGCTAGAAATTATTTTCCGGAAAAAAAAAAACAAAACACCAAAGCCGCCTTCCTCAAATGAAAATGACAGAGTTTAAAGAGATTCCATTTTCCAGCAGTAGCTAGAGAAGACAGGCTGTGAATTTCTCTTTCCACAGACATAGCTGCAGCATGTCTTCTCCACACACACACTACATGCAGGCTGGCTTTCATAGTGTGTCTGCAGCCTGCATGCTCAGTTCTCATATTTCTGTAAGGTTCGAGTCCCAGAGGAAGCATTAATGCTAAAGGAATGCATACCAGTGTGGAACTAGTCTAAAAGTCAGTACAAAATCTCTCCAACAGATTGCTCAGAGAAACACCTCTTTTTTACCATATTTAAGATCTGTAGATTGATCTCATGAGCATTTGTGCAGCAGTTTAGTCTCCAACTGATAAGAGTGCTGCAAAAAGAGAGACACAGAATCAAAGGAGATTAAAAAGCGCTGGTCTTCAGGAAGATAAGGCAACCTAGAGCCGCCACGTGACCCAGCAAACGCTCCAGCTCAGCCGCCTGCGGATCTCATCAGGGAACCAGATGTGACCAGTGGCAGAATATCCTTCGCAGCGTGAGATCTGGAGTATGTGATTGCCATCCAGGAAAGGGGAGATGGGAAAGTATGATGGAGAAAATGTCCTTTTTTTATAGAGTTTAATTGCTTAGAAGAAAGACACATTTTCTTTTAAAGAAGAAGGGATGCTAGAAAGCAGGCTCAGGAAGGTGTCTGGAGGAAGGAGCAGAAGGATTTTTCACATGGACAGAAAATTTAACATTGCTTCCTCTTTTCTGGCAATTGTGTATTTTAAGTGATTAAGTGGCAGTGGACAGTTCTCATTAATTTCTTTGGTCAGTCGCAAACAGGGTGGGGCAGTAGAGGAAAAATAGAAGAGGCCTGTTGTCCCCTACTAGCAGGGCAGGAAATTGTGAGTTTTCATTCATGAATTTGCTTATTCTCCCGTGAGGAGAGGACAGCCAGGGCGAGGTGTTGCACCCCAGCAGAGCCCCTCCGCACAGCTAAGGGGCAGAGGGAATGCCTCAGTGTCGGGCACAGAACACTCTCGTTGTTACATCCAGGCTGGCTGTAGGGCCGTCCCTGTCTGACTGTCGCGGTGGTACCGACGACCACCCCGAACTGCAAGGAGAGCTCATGCCTAGAGCTCCGTGTTGCCTAGCAGGGGCTGTGGGATGGCTCTTCCTGTTGCTTTTGTAGAAAGGCAAATGGAAGATGGAGTTGTTCAGGCACATAGGCTTGTGGTCACTGCTTATTTTGGGGAGGAAAGGAGGAGGAGGAGGTTTGCTGTACAGAGCTGGAGCTGGGGCACAGAGAAAGCTGTGTGTCCTGCACACACAGATTTCACTCACGTGCTCTTGAGAGAAGGAGTTGTGGATGCCTTGTCTCAGCCCCTAGCAAAGGATTTGGAGATGAAGCCTGAGCCCTTGAATTTGTATTCAAACAAAGAACAGAGAAGTAGTGCAGGGAGCAGAGTGCTGGGGTGAGGCCCCCAGCAGCCCGTGTTGCCAAGCAGATGGGCTGCCGTGTTCTCAATCAACTGCAGTTTTTAAGGTCATGCCTAGATAATGAGCATCACAGCACTCAAGCCTACAGATCATGAATATATGGATGAATATTGACTCATGCATTTTCCTTTCTGCAGCTCTGTTCATGTAACTTCCCCTCTGTTCCAAAGCCAGCACATCCTCCTCCCTTTTGCTGTCTCTGCAGACTCTGCACCACCCTCTGCCCACTCCCGACTCCCTGGCTTTTCCAGCACCTCAGCCCTTGACAGCATGTGCTCACTAGGATCTCCCTTGCAGCCAGCATCTCCCATGGTCCTCTTCTGGGAACTTTATTATATGGAGGGGGAAAGCAGATAGGACAAATAATGCCAAACAGTAAAAGGTTTCCTTGAGTTAGATTTCAAAGAGGAAGTCACACAAAAAGGTAATCCCCAGCTGCAGTGTCTGCTCCTTAGAAGTCCTTCATCACCACTAGAGAGTTGTAGCTACTGGTGAAATGCAGGTGTGGCTGCATTTGCCGATACAGCAGGACCTGAGCAACAGGCTGAACAACCAGCAGTCACGCTGCACTACGAGAAGCAGTCTGTGTGTCAGTGTAAGGGCAATGCAAGAGGGGTCAAAGGAGAAGCAAATAGCTAAACTTCACACCACCACACAGAGACCAGCTGGTTGCTGCTGCTGCCACCACCCCGAGAGACTCCAGCAGGGCAGAGAGAAGGAAGGACAGTGGTGGGAAAGAACCCAAAGAGGAGACCTGAACCGTGTCCATGGCTGCAGATTGTGGCTAGACCCAGAGCAGATCCATGTAGCAGGGCGAAGGAGCCCCACGGACATCTTGGTAGGGAAGTGTCTAGTGAGGAGTAACTCAGAGGGTCGGTAGGAGACCTTGTGGAATTGGAAAATTATCCAACCTCCTGTGATCAGAGGGTCACAAATCTGAAACAGGCTGTGTGGCACAGAGCACAGGGAGACGGAGGCATGGCACTTCAGTACTTTCTCTGGTGCATCCCATGGTGTGCTATCAGTTGCACCAGTTTTCTTCACTTAACTGTCTTGTTGGCAGAAGTGTCTGTACTAAGTCAGCAGGTATCTAAGGCTTGCTTTGAGAGGCAAGACTGACCACACCACACAGGGAGCAATAAAAATCAGAAGCAGCATTATTCTATTGCTGTTTGAGCTCTAAGCTGCATGCCACACTACCTGTGTTTCAGTTACACTGCCGTTTGTGTTGGAGTTCGAAGCACCTTAATTCAAACAAGTTGCCTCCCTCTTGCTTCTCTGGGTAGGGTTTGAATGTGGCTCACTGAGCTGGAGCCATGGAGCACCCTGACACACAGGCAGTGTGGATAACTGGAGAGCTTGGGCTCAGGTGTGAACCCAAACCATATATGTTAAGCTGATAGTAAAGATACACCATTCTAACTGCTTCATTATTGTGGTAGCAAAGGCACAAGCTTTACTCCTCTGCCTCCCCTGTTTTCTTGATGAACTGTCTTAAGTTGGTCCCTGTTTATGTAGTGTCTCTGGTTGTTGGCAATACCCAAATGCCTTCCCTTACTCAGCCATGCTGGAGTTCTCTTTTATTTTTGCAGAGACTTGCTTTCTTACAGTTCCATGAGTGAATTTCTTGAAAAGGAAGGAGGAAATGGAAGAGAGGGAAAGGGCAAGGGCAAGGGCAAGGGAAAACAAAAAGAAAAGAGAAAAGGAAAGAAAAGAAAAGGAAAGAAAAGAAAAGAAAAGAAAAGAAAAGAAAAGAAAAGAAAAGAAAAGAAAAGAAAAGAAAAGAAAAGAAAAGAAAAGAAAAGAAAAGAAAAGAAAAGAAAAGAAAAGAAAAGAAAAGAAAAGAAAAGAAAAGATGAAAAGAAAAAAGAAAAGAAAAAAGAAGGAAAAAGAAAAGGAGAAAAGAGAAAAGGGAGAAAAGGAAGAAAAGGAGAAAAGCAATTGAAGCCAGATTGAGCAGCTCTGGCTTTAACAGTCCTAGGCCCTTCCTCTATTTTCCCTGACATTCCTCCTCGTGACCCCTTCCAAGTGTTCTGGGTGAGTTTCACAGGAATGCACAGTTACGCTCAGTCTCCGTGAGCACGGCCTGTTATTCAAAAGGAGTTGGCAGAGCTTCCCAGCTTTCACAGCCAGATGTTACAAGTGTGACCCTGCCAGAAGCTGCATGCATGCACCTTCCCATTCTCAGCCCCCTTTCACAGGGGATAGTTTCTGAAGAATCTATTCTGGGCAATACTTCTGTGATTTATTCTTCACTTCTAAGATCTGTTTGTAGCACCAGTGCTATATAATTTCACAGCTAGAGAAAATGGGATAAATTTTGCCATAAACTTCAATGGAAGCATGACAGATTAGTAACATTGTAGGACTTCTGGGTCCTACTTATAAGTCAGGACCCAAACTGTGCTTGGTGGTGTGCAAAAGATACAGGACAAAAGAAGACTCCTGCCCAGAAAAAGCTTGCAGGTTAAGTTTTACGTTTCAGACTAACAATATGGATACACAGAGACAAAAGAATGCAGATGAAGAATGAGGCAGTATTGATCAGCATAACACGCAGGGATCATACCATATCAATATCTTTTTCTTCATTCTCCAAAAAGATGGATTCTTCCATCTTTTCTTCACCTCTTCCATATATTCCTCTAGCTTATTAACAGTTACGGTGATACATACACCAAGATGCGCAGCCGGGATCCAATTCTGTAGAAGTGCAGCAATATATCACTACACACTGAATGACAGCACTACAATTTTATGATTATAACTTCATGTGCCACGTGATGTACGCTTACAGGAGATCTAAACAGTCACGACTGGTCTTATCCCACCTCCTCCTTCTGCTGCTTTTCTTAGTTTTGAACTAACCTATAAATTCTGTGGGACAAAAACTCTGTCCTTCGTAGCAGCACATGGGATTCTTGGCCACTGTTACACTCTCTAAGAGCTACCGCGCTACAAACACTTAACATACGTCCCAGAACTAATGACTTGTCACTTCATTTAATTTATCAAGTTGTAAAATGGAGATTATACCTCACCTCAAAATGAGCAGAGGTGGAGGTGGAAATCATGAAGTTTAAATTTAATACCATTTTATGATCCCAGGAAACAAATGACAAATTTGACCTTTAAAATAATATTTTGAAAGGAAGTTAAAATAATTGCATAGCATAGTTCTTAATGTTAAAGTGCTTTCTGTCCCTCCAGTGAAAGGTGCTGCAGAAATGCAGAGCATTATGTTTATTTATTAATAATCCCGCAAAGAAATTTTCATGATTGCCACTGGGGACTGTCTGACAGGTGACACAGGCGACCTCCTGCCAGGAGTGACATCTCTCCCCTACAATTTACATTCTCTAAATGATTTGTGATCAAATTACTTACAGCACAGATTAGCTTCTCCCCCCGCTATTCACTCACACAGCACCATATTCAACTGTTTGTTCCATAGGGCCATAAAAATAATAATATGGAAAGTCAGTGCCTCTGCTTCCAGGGTATTCCAACATGGAAACAGCGCATTGGCCAGGAGATCGATTCCTGCACTCATTTTCTCAGACACTGGGATTTGCATCTGGGGGAGATGCAGGTCATTGGCTTGAAAAGAGCATTCTGAGTTCACGTTTTGATTGCACAACCAGATAAACAAATGAAGTGTGTCCCAATTAGAGGGAAGAAAACAATCAGCCTGTGGTTTGGTGGTACAGGAACTGAGAGGACTAAGGAACAAACAGATTTGGAACACTCAAAGGACAAATCCCAGACATTTATTGGATGTTAGGGAGACTGTAACCATCAGTGGCATGGAAATGGTTAAAAGAATATATTAAAGGTGCAAAGGGTCTCCCGACCTCTGCCACTGTCAGTTCTGTCAATGGGTCTACTGACGCCAGTGGAATAATTATGGCCTATATTTAGATTATGGATGCATCGGGCAGGGTGAAGGTTGAACATGGGGAACATGGTTGTTTGCAGTTCATTAGCGATAGGAGCAGCTTAGGGTGGGAGGAGGGCACTGAACTGGATTCATCCCACCTGGAGTGCTTGTGCTGAGCTGCATAATGTCAGGGAAAGAGATCTGATTATATGTGGAAACAAAAGCAATAAACAACTGCATTCAGACTGTCACACCCAGCGAGCCGAAGAAAGGAAGGAAGGAAAGAGAGGAGAAAGCAAGATCAGCCTCTGGCTCTCAGCCACACTGTTTCTGTACGAATGAATGCAACGGCCACTGAGAAACCGGCTGGGTGGAAGATGCAGAAGGGCCGATGAGAGCTCTGTGCATGTGATTTTTGGTGTGGTGTTTGCACGAGTGTGTGTAAGACAGAAGAATCATGCGGTGCTTAAAAAGTTGTCTCTAGCTGTACTCCATGCTCATGGTACAAACCTGCGTGTCTGGAGTGCTGGACAGCCGAGGGGAGGGCGCCTGTGTGCTGGGCAGCCCATGCAATGCTGAGGTGTGTCGTACTGTAAGCTGGACGTCTGGATGCACAGCAGTAAGATGTAGAAGGGCTGCATGAGTAGGAGCTAGAGTTCAGGCAAAAGGCATGACTAGTGAGCTCGAAAATGTGTACTGTGCAATGCCTGGACAGGAAGGCATTGAGGCTGTCACTAAGAAATAATATCGGGTGCCTGTTGTGCTAAGGCCTGTAGAAAAAAATCATTGACACAAGGTAAAGGATGCAGAAAATAAAGTGACAATGCAAAAAGCATGGCCATGGCTCATTGCAGTGTGATGGAGTCCTTCTCCACAGCCTCGATTTGAGCTTGTCAATGATTCAGCAAAGCTAGGGGAGCTAATATCACAAATATAGCTCAGGTAGAAGATTATGAATTTTCCTCTTGCTAACTACTGGACCTCAAAACCAGAAGGAAGCTGAGCCCCAAATGAATTACAGCCCAGAGCGCTCACTGGAGAGGCCACTGCTGCTTATTTAGGGAAGAGGAACCTGCAAGCTCTGTGTTCTGCATTTCCCCTGCTGTTCTTGCAGTTCTTTTTTGACTTAGAAAGCAATCCTTAAAACCTTGTGCTGAAACTTTCCCAAGTTTAAACTCACCCCTATCATTCCAGGCCATGGCATCAAGATCTGTTGTGAAAGGCAGGGGTTTTATTGTTCTAGTCCTTTATTCACATCACCATGTTGTTTTGTCAAGGTCCTAGGTCTTTCTAAAAGAGCCAGCAAACAAGCCCAAGGAATGCTGTGTTGCAAAGTAAAAAATTCCAGCTCAGATCTAAAGCACGTTCTCTTTAGAGGAAGAGAAGAGAGAAGGAATGAGATCTAAACTCTTTTGTGGCATGTAACACCACTGCAGATGACCATGCCAACACTGAAAGTCCTTGGGGGTGCTGCTACGCAGGTCTTCAGCTACTGATCTGTTGACACAGCTGTTAGTAAATAGCTAGTCAGGTAAAGAAGAGGTTGTAGAGAATGTAAAATGGAAACCAGATGCCACAGCATCACTTTATTTCTTCACTGCACACTAAAAATGACCAACAGTTTCCCATCATGCTGGCTGCACAGGGCCCCAGTCAAATGGCTGGCAAAGTTTCTTTACTCCAAGACATTGGGGGTAATGAATTCAGAAGTTTCTGAACAGCTGCTTTTCATGGATCATTTAGAATTTGTGATGCAAATATCAAAAATCTATTTTAAACGCCCTCAACTAATTGAGTAGAGTACAGTGAATACGAAAGAATAGATCGCTGACCTTGGTAAAAACAGCACCAAAACCTTAATCTGCCCAGAGAGACCAAGAAGGTAACTGAGGAGCAGAAGACTGCAGAAGCCTGCATACTCTCACTCGGGTTCCTAATTCTGCTTGCCAAGAGAAAAATACAAGACTTTCCTCTTGGGAATATGCAACAGCCCCTAACTCCCTTCCTTACAAACCACAGCAATGGAGAAAGAGGTGGGTGGGGACTGGAGTTCTACCAAATTGCCAGTGTCAAACTTGACAATGCAAGGCAGAATTTGACACTGGGGGAGAAGAGAGAATAGTTGAGGGTACCTTTTAGGAAAGGTGGGGAGATGTTTTTTAATAGCTTAGAAGGCACAAGATGAGAAGAAAGGCAGGGATGGGTGGGAGTGGAGCGGGTGGGAAGCAAGACTACTGGGACCACTGGGGTTGCAACTCTGACGCTTACTTGCAAGTGAGAGAGATGGAAGATGCAATACTGGGAAAATTGAAAACAATGGATAACTGTGGCTTTCCAGGCTGGCATGGCAGAGCTGTTCACCTTGGAAAAGCAAGCAGTTCATGTTGCCTGGCTGTATATTGTAAATCCCTAACATTTTTCCTTAGCTACGTGTATGCTCCAAAGGTATTAATTGTTAACCATCAGCTGCCTGGATGAGGGGCTGTTATTGCTGAGTAGGCTGGACAGATAAGACATTGCTTTCCCAAGGCTCCCTGTATGGAAAACAGCAGCAAGGTCCAGCAAGCGAGCAAGTCTCCCCAGTTGTAGTTTTCTAAAATTGGAACGTCACGTCCGCTGGGCTGCACATACCAGCTCTGGTCCCGTCAGCTGTTCCTCACTTTATCATCATGTTCCTTCGAGGGAGACCAGATAACTGCTCTCTTGTTGCTACAGGCACCACCACACCTTTCCCAGGTTGTGTTTGTGAGGAGCAGCAAAACAGAAACACTGGGAACAGTAGAGGCCGATCTATTATTTATACCCAGCCTCTCCCTTTGGGCCTGAACAAGCAAAAAGCTCTCTTTAAATGCTTATAGTTCTTGGTCAGATTCCAAGAGAGACAAAGGGATGTTGTAAAAAGAGTTTCACATGAGCTTGGTAAAACACTCTCCCAGGGAAGAGGCAGCAGGTTTCCTTTGTGTGGGAAGGCAGGAGGTAGACGATTTTGTTTAAATTTACATTCACAATGAAGGATTTTCCTATATGTCTTTCAATGGCACTCATTCAAATTTACATTTCTTTGAGCAGTTTTCTGCAGTTGCAGGGTTTTGGTGCCATTTCTAAAGCAACAGCCCTGTTTCATGCCCTCTTGAGTCTGTATCATTCAGGAAGTTGAAAGTGCTGACTCAGCTCTCCGGAGAGCCCATGAAGCAGCTCTGTCCTCACTGTTTGCAGTTCTCAGTTGTGAATAACCACAGAACAAAAATGGTTTGGTGCCCCTGGTTCAAATGCTGGGCAGATATGGAGCTTTCTTTCAAACAGGAAGGAAACAGGGAGGTACCACAGTGGTGCCATTGTCAGAAATGAGAGCAAAGACAACTGAAGCAACCAAGTATTGGGAAGAAAGCAGGGTCGCGGTCAGGTGTTGTGCTAGAGGCCGGGGAAAACACTTGAAATGTGCTTTTGCTCCACCACTTTCAGCCAAGTTTTAAATGCCCAGAAAGGATCTGGAAGGTTGCCAAGACAACAGCGTTTTGAAAACCGCAATGTTCAGGTTTGGGTGGGGACGAGGAACGTGTTGAAGTTATTCTGCAGTATCTGGAGTCAGAAGTCAGCAAGAGAGTACACGCGGTCGGTAATGCCCAGCAGGAACTGACACAGCCGTCACAAAATTCTATTATTCCTTTTACACAGCAGAAACCACATGTTTTTCATTAGGTCCAAATTGTAAAAGAAAATATATACATATTAAACAAAAATACCAGAGTTCTGTGAACGTGTGTTTGGCAGTTTGCATTCAGGTTACAAATACTCACGCTGTGTGTTTTAGAAAAAAGCTGTTTTACAGGATTGTGATCCGCAGTCAAATAATGCGAGACATGCCATATTCTCAGACATGATTTTAGCCCACACGTCCTCAGAAAGCAAATAAACAAAACCAAGTAAACTAAATCATCCTGCACTTCAACAGCTTGGTTGGTTTGGGTAGATTAGTGCCTTGGAACAAAGGGGTTTATGGATCAGAGACCTCTTCAGTTTTCTGAATGTTTTAAGCCTGGTTTCCTAAGGATGCAGGACTTCTGCATTCACACCATCCATCTGTCATTTCCCCCCACCTCCTCCACCCCCTGTCTTTTTAACTCGCTGGCCAATTTTAAATATTTTTATGTAATTTGGCAGGCAGCTGAAGGAGGCTCCAACACAGATTTGAGTTTGACAAAGTTTGTGAAAAATCAGTGGACTAGAAAGGGATGAAATGAGTGTCCTTGCTGAGGAAAGAAGCCCGACAGCTACCTCTGCCTGTCCTGCCGGCCAGCCGCACGCACAGCCAGGAAGGCACGGTCCCTTACCCCGTCCAGCCGGGGAACACGGGGGGCCTGTTGTGCCCCAGCGGGGGCTGTGTCACATGCACTCGTCAATGCACTTGTCACCGTAACTGCAGCTCACGCCACTGGGGTTTGGATGTAAAATTCTGCCGCTCCTTTCTACAAGCACGTTGTTCACTGGCATTGTGCACGGCCCTGGATTTCACTGTTGAGAAATCTGCGAGAACAAGCAGTAACTGTTCAGCGGCAATATAAGTTAAGGTAGTGTTTACGCCATAAAAGTATGCTGTGCTGGTGAAACATGTATAGAAGGAAGCAGTATCTGAGAAGGGATTGTTTTATGAGGGGCTGACTTTAAAATGACTCATTTAGCACAGAGCAGCAATTGTGACTTTATTAAAAATCACCATGTTCTGGAGTGAACTCCTTGGCTTGGCTACATGTCCTGCCAACTTCAACTTCATCAGAAAATAGGTCTTGCTGAATTCCCATGGAAAAGTTCTGGAGTGGGTCCCAGCTCCGTCTCCCTCCCCGGGGAAGCTGCTGGCACCCCATCTGCGGCTCATTTCCTGCGTGCGCAGCGGGGCCGGAGCCTGATCCCACTGTGGTGCAGATCACATCTTCTGCTGCTTTTGTAACAATTTCCTGTTGTTATTTTTGTTCCTCCACATTCATTAGGTGCATTTTGTGCAGTGCTTAGACACTGCATAGTGCTGGTATTAAATTAAGCAAAAATGCTCACTTGAGATAAAAATCAGACTTTTCACAAAAGATTTGCAAGCTGCAGCCCCTTACGAGCCTCTGCCAGCGGAGCAGGTACCAACAACTGCTGCACGCTCGGGGCTGGGGGGAGGATGTTTAGTAGAAAGAGCACATAACCAAGGAACAGCAAGTGTGGGAAAAACAGGACTTCTTGTATTTAAGTTTCCATAGCCTTTAAGAGGATCCAACAAATTCAGATATAAAACAGATTGCTTCATTTTAACTTTTAAGTGTATGGACTTTACATGGCCAATTTAAAACTCTGCATCAAACTGCTTTCTTCTCTCCCTTCCCCCGAAAATAGGTTTTGGGGATGGAAATACTGATCTAAACTAAATCCCAGGAGCCTGACAATCCTTGTGCAGAACTTCCCTGAGACCCTGGGATGTTGCCAGCTTTAAGCGATGGAAAGGAAGACTGCCAGGTCACAGGGCATGCCACAGATGGGATTTGACTTCTAAGCAGTCATTTAATTTAGGCCTGGAACAAGATTTATGGGAGTCTATCTGAAATCACAGAGAAAGAAAAAGATACAGGGCTGGGGGGGAAGAGGCAGGTAGATGTGAATTCAGATGAGACAAACTCCATCTGAAGGGTGTAGAAAATTCCTGTGAGGCTCCTAGTTTCCATCTCCATTTTATGGATGGGGAAACTAATGCTTCAAGTAAAAAAATCCATGCTAGCAGAGTGAATAATAGCAGAGGGAAAAATAAGGAATACAAGTCCCGCCATCCAGCTTTATGGTCTAACCCTCCTCCTTCTCCACACACTCCCTCTGCAGGGAGGATGGGGTGAAAAGGCAGAAATTTTGTGTTATTTTCAGCTTGTACCAAAGAAGGCGCATCCACAACTGGAGATTTAAAATTGGGTTGGGCTTGCGGACACACTAGGCAGGAGACGTCCGGCCAGCAGCCAGAGAAGCTCCCCTAGCACGATCCCTTCTTGCATGTGGTCCCAAGGCAAATGAGGCCTCAGCATAGCGAGAGGCACAGGTTTTTCAGTCACGTTCCTTGGAACAGTTTCACCAGCAACCTCTAAGGCATTTTTTGTTGCTCCTACTGTGCAGCACCTGGCCCAGAACCAAGCTGGTCCTCCTGAGCGCTTGTCATTTTCTCCCTTCCCTCTCCTCCCCTCTTAAACAAAAAAAAGGAGAAAAAAAAAGGAAAAAAAAAAGGAGAAAAAAAAGGAAAAAAAAAAGAAAACAAAACTGTTTCCCCACAGACTGCAGACATAAGTGAGATGCAGGTGCAGGCTGCACAAAGCTAATGAGTTCAAATCCCAGCTCCCCGCACACCCTCATACAAGGTGCCCAGCCCTTTGAAGAGCAAAAATGAAAAGAGAACAAGCACAAGTGCGTGCACCTGTAGGAGACGGTGGGCTGCTCCCTGCTCCGGCCAGTGGTGCAGGTGGATAGGACCCCGCTCCAGGATGCCACGCTCACTTCATAGTAATGCCTTTTCCTGAAGAGCTTAAAAGCACAACTTAAATATCAGCCTTTGTAGCACTGCAGTGAAGCTGCTCATTATTATCTTCATTTTATAAATGTAGAAACTGAGGTGCTGGCTAGAGCAGGGAACTCGTCTGTCCAGATCATGCAGTTTTTCAGGGCAAAGACACAGGGCGGCTGTGCCCACCCTATTGCGCCAGCCCCTAGCCCCTTCCCCATCAGCTGTGGTCCTTGAGGTTTCAAAGCTCAGCCAAGGAACTGAGTTCCCTCCTTCTGTTTGTGGCAGTGACTGGCCACCGTGGCAAATTTAACATAGAGGGAGGAAATGAAAACTGTTCCTTTCCATTTTGGAATAGCAGGAGCCAGATGAGACTCCAAATTAGGCCAGGTGTAGCAATGTGCCACCACCTGTGCTGTGTACAGCGCAGCTCACAGGTGCTTTCCAAACCAGGACCCACAGACCTCCCTGCAAGAGAGAAGCCCAAGTGAGGGCCAACTGTGGATAGAGACAGGGACCAACGCCTCCTCCTCCTCTATCTCGCTTCAAATCATTGTGAAGTCCTGTACCTCACCCTGTCCCACAGGGAAACCACCTAACAGCAGCTTTACTGAGTAGTCCTGGCAGTGATGTGTGTCTTAATCACTGCAAAGCTTTGAAAGTCAGTGGGAGGAGAAACATGTTCCTACAGCTTTAGCTGGTGCTTTCCAGAATAGTCTCTTGCTTTTCTGCTGGCAGCTTATGTTCCTGCTATTATTTCGCCTCTTTGCTACATATGGAGAGAAAGGGAAGCTACCTCCTTCCCCTGCCCTCAACAGGCCAAGCTGCTGCCAAGCCCTTGCCACAGAGCAAGCTCCCTCCAGGCCTGCAGCATTACACTGCTTGCACTGCCCTGCACATCACTGCACTAACCAGAAAAACAGGAGAAGCTTCAGCCCTGCCCTTGCAGAGACCCAGCTCCATGTCCGTGGCATTCAGTTGTCCTCCCTGCTCTCCCAAGGGTCTACCTTTCCTGCTGCCTCTGACCAGCATTGCCTCTGCTCCTCCAGGCAGTGCTGTGAGCGGTCAGCCCTTTCCTGCGCTGCGTTCCAGTCCTGGACCCCGTGGCAGATCCTGACTCCATGCCCCGTTTGACAAGCCTCATCTCACCCTCCTCCCCACTCTCCAGCCACCAGCCCTACGCAACTTGGCAAATTTTACTTAATCCTAGAACACCTCTCCTGTACCCCAGGCTGGTGGGCACACAGCCTTTCACCACCTGACATTCACAGTCATGTGCCTGCCCAGTCATGGGCAGTCCCGCAGAGCTGTGCGGTTGAGATGCTTCATATCCAGAGACTGTAAATGTGCAAGCCCCAGGAGCAAGGACGCAACACCCACACCCACATGCCAGTGCCTGGATTAAGACAGAAGCCATTAGATCCTGCAGTCAAGAGCGGACGGGCGCTGAGTTTCCCCAGAGCCCCGCACACGTGCCACAACAGGAAAAGAGCAGCCCCCAGCGCCCTTGCTCGCTCTGACGCACGGCTCTGGAGGGCCGTGTCAGCAAGCTTTGCTGTGCGGACCAAAGGCCAGTGGAAAGCCTCCCTGCCTGGCTGGAGGTCTGGGCTGCTCTGCAGTCAATCAGGATCACGCCTGGGTTTGCATGTCACTTGTGGCAGCTCCTGCCGGTGTGTGGAGCTCCAGCACACGGGGCAGGGCAGGGCACGGCTGTGCTGCCAGGCTGCTGGAGAAGCCCAGGGTGCCCAGGCTGATGGCAGCACTCAGCCTGGGCGTGCTGGGGAGACTCAGGCCCTCCTCCCCTCCCACAAATCCCTCTCCTGCCTCCTCCCATCCCGTATTAGCTGGTAGAGACTTTGCTTTCTCTGTGGTGGATTTTTACTTTTGCAAAGCCCTGGTTTATTTAAAGCATGTGGTCCCACAGCAGGATGCATGGAGGCAGTGGAGGAAAACGAGCTGGAACCAGGGAGTGGGCTGTGCTGTGCAGGTGACAGGCGAGGTGACAAGGAGGGGCCCCAAATCCTGTCTGGTTCCCCAGAAACTCAGCTCTTAACAGCCCTGGGGTTTGGGAGATCCAGTTATCTGCTGGACAGATTCCCCTTGGCTGGTCTACCCAGAGGGCAGGACCCTGCTCCTTGCTTCTTGCCGGGAGCAGCTGGAACTGGTGGAGGTTAACCCTTTCACCTGCATCACATTTAGTGTCACACTCTGCAGCTGCCTGGGCAGGTGGAGTCCCGCAGGCTGGGGCTCTCCATGTGGCTGGCAGGCTGGGGAAGCCCCTGCGGTGTGTCAGCCAAGCGGCGCTTCTCTGCAGCGTTCCTGCCTGAGCGGCTTTCCCCACCTTGGCTGCTTTGCCATTTACTCACCAGGAAATGTTTCAGCTTCACAGAGAGTTGCAAAGTACTTTCTGCCTCTGGTTATTAACCTGCACGCAGGGCTGCAAGGGGTGGCAGAAAATAGGACAGGAAGCCGGGGGTGTGCTTAGCCCCAGTTCAGGCGGTCCTATGCTCATCCAGCCACAGCGTCACAGCTGGTGACAAGGGACTAAATCCATTCTTGATGCAAACAAGTGTGACTCGCAGTCCAGCCCAAAAGTCAGCATAAAACCAGGCCTGAGCTGGACCCTGTGGGGTGGCAGTATGCAGAGCTCTGAGCTGAGACCAGCTGCCCGTTTCCTCAGGGAGCTGAGCCGGAGCTCTGGCCAATGTGCCTGATTTCCCTCTCATTTATTTTAGACTTTCAGCAAGACATTTCCACAGCTACTCCCGATTTACACCAGTGGGAATAAGCGATGGTCCAGGCCCCTCCTCCCAGAAGCCTGGCTGTGGTTCCTCAGATTTCTTCCTTGCAGAAAGAATTGAGAGTCCATTTTTTCCCTGTTAAATCATCTGATTTTTTTGGCTTCCCTTTCGATAGGAATTCTTTCTTTCTTTTGCATTCATTTTGCCCGGTTCCAGCACTGACCCATGTTTATGAAAGGGGCTTATGAGCTGTGATGTTAACTAGCCTCAGTTTGCTGATTCAGCAGCAGAATAAATAGGTAATTACACTCTGCCATATGTGTCTCTGATTCCAAATAGATGGTGTCCAAAAGGCGCTGTGCATTACCAGCGGATGACTGGAGTTGGGACTGTAAAAATGAGTAAATTGGTCCCCAAGGCCAGAAAAAGCTCTGTCAAATCCCACTGTTTATATCATACTGAGTGGCTGACTTGTGGTTATTTTGTAATTTAATACTGCTAAATGTCAACGGGAAATCCTTTCAACTACAGTTTGATACCTAGTGACAGAAAATCATTCAAGACTTAGACAAAGCAGCTAGCTCAGAGAGGTGCATTTTTTTTCTTTTAATCTTTGCATAAAGAGTGATTTTGCAGCAGCTGCCCTGCCCTGGCGGGGAGAGGGCAAACACACTGCTTGCATCTTCTTCCCCCAAAGACGCACCCTTCCTATGCCGTGCCCGAGGCAGTGTCTGTCAGGCGTTGGGCAGGGGTGCCTGTACCTCTCTTTCCTAGAGCAGGAGTCGCTGGGCTCGGCGTTCCCTGTGCCTCCCCAGTCAAGCCCAGCTGGGCAAGTTTTTTTACTCCTTGTCCTGCACAGCCCAGCGTGCAGGACAAGAGTTGAGACCAACTCTTTTGCCTGCATATTTGTTTATGAGAAAACAGAAAACCCTGAATGACCACATTCTCCAAATGCTTCCTGTAAACAAATCCAAACACTCATGCACACGCAAAGGCTGCTCAAGCTACACTGGGGAAGGAGCTGCAGAGAAGAGATTGCAAGTGACTTGCAATGTGTCTCTTTCAAATGATGAACTGCATCCTGTGCGCCATGTTAAATAAATATGTCTAAACTCACCCCAAAGCAGCCTACTGCACTGCATTCAAGGTGCTGTCCTTGCCCACCCGAAGAGCTCCTTGAAGGACTGCTGCTGGGGAGCCATCGAGACAGCAAACAGGAGTCATCTATTCTGGTGCTTCCAGCTGCTGGTCATCTCCTCAGGCAGGGACAGCCATCCCCTTTTCCCTGGGATCAGAGCATCGCAGTGGTGCATGTGGCAAGGAGGAAGAGACTCAGCTCAGAGCTGGCTGTGCATAGCCCAGGGAGACCTGCCATAAGCTCTGCGCTTTGGCAGGAACTTGTGCCCAGCGCTTGCCATGGGAGGGCACCAGCCTATGACACACACGGCGGGGGGGACACTGAGCACAGCCCAGCCCAGACATGCAAGCAGGGAAGAGTTTTTTCTTCTTTACGTGCAAACACAGAGCTCTACTTGGTACAGGTTCAGGCTATATTTCAACAGCTCTTTGTGCTGGGCAGCAGCAGCCACGTTTTACAGGGCTGCTGTCCAAGCAGGGTCTATCACACCTGATATTCTTTGCTCAGTCTGTCTCCATCAGATCTGTCATCTCTAGGGGCTGAACAGAATAATTAGAGGTCTGAGAGCTGGACAAAGCCTGTCTGGTGGATGGGGTAATTTACAAATGCTCAGACTGTCCACACTCAGAAGCCAAAGGGGAAGCTTAATTAGAGGCACAGGAGAAATTCATCTGGGAGGAAATTAGGGCAGAGAGAAGCCTCACCCCACCAGAGGCAGAAGGACACCCTCAGTGCAGGCTTCCCCTTCAGAGAATCCTCCTGCTGGCATGGGCCAGGGACCAGGGCTTTGCTTGGAAGCAGTGGGCAAGTGGCAGCCCTGTGCCTAAGAGCAAAAAAGGTATAGTCGTCGGCTCCTTGACTCTCTGCTCCCTCCTGCTTTGGGAAGCTCTGACAAGATGCACCGTGCTAGCTCAAGCACCTCTCCAGGGCTGTGTGGCCTGGCCTTATGTTGGCAATTGCCAGCTCAGGCTAATGGGGTCTGCGGGGAGGCTGTTTCACACTCAATTCTTCTGTTATACACTGTTAGCTGCAAAGTGGGGGGAGCTGCACAAGCTGCTCAGACAATATGTCTGCACAGATCCCACAGGATCCTGTCTACTGCTCTTCAGTGATCCCTTAGGATCCAGTCTGCTTCCTCAGGTTTAGGCCAGTGGCTTCTAGAAAACAATAACTGAACAGCTCAAACCTTTCTCTGCCAGGCTGGGGGAAGAGCAGAGTTGCACAGCAGGAGCTGCCTGGCTCCATGTAGCATCAGGGCAGCGGGCACCAGCATAAATTCAGACCAGGCTAGAGACTGTCACAGTACCAGGCATGTGAGCAGCTTGTGTCACAACTTCTGGGGCTGTGCCAATACTTACAAGAAAGTACTTCAAAGGTTATTTCCTTACAAACTGCCCAAAAATCTGGAAAAGCCCTGTGATTTAGGAGGCAATATTCTTCTCCCAGTGTCTCCTCTCCCAGTCTGGGAGATGGAGCTATTTTGTGGCTAAGGCAGCCAAAGGCTGGGGCACAGAGTCCCAGATCTGCTCCAGTGATTTGCTCTGGAGCTTTAAGCAAATCCTTTTTGGCCCAGCTTCTTGCAGGCACCTGACAGAGACAGGAGCCAGTGTCTAAATGCATTCCTTCTCTCAGAGTCTTACTTTCCCCATTTGTAAGATTCGTTAATACTTTCTCACCCCTTCCTGGGGTGGTGTTAGTCTTCATTTGTACATTTGAAGGATGCCGAGATCTGCAGATGAAAGAAATACAATAATGCAATTATACTGCGTGATTATCTGTTGGACTTGGAGACTCAGCCCTCACCCTGTATCCAGACTTGGCAGCTCCTGGCATCCCCAGAAACACCGGCTAAACAGCTGGAGCATTGAGGGGAAAGTCAGCAACATCCATACCATAGCTGGGGAGAGGTGAGCAGCTGCCCTCCTTGACAGCCCCAGTAAAACTGTAAATATTTCCGTTTCTACAGGACAGTCAAACGCTAATTCCTGCTACATGGGGCAAAGGCACCTGAATTCACTCTCTAACCTGCAGCACAGTTTGAGGAGAGGAAGATGCCTATCACACAGTAATCACTGTCACCCCTGGAGCCTCAGAGGAGTTCACCTCCCACCTGCAGCGTTCTGCCATGCTGTGGAGATGGGAAGTTTGTTTCCTTGTGGAGCCTACTCTGGCCTCTCAGTTCTTCTGATAAACAGCTCAAAGTAGGACTTAGAGTAATTCAAAGCCATTCTCCTACCCTCCCCAGCACGACACAGAGAAGGTTGAGGGTGAGTCCCCTGCTCTACCTGGTAGCCTGGATGCAGCCTAAGTGCTTTCTCGGATAATCCTTATTTTTTCATCACAACGAAGCTAGGTCCTGTGTGGGGCTCATTCCACCTATTGCTTTCTAAATTCAGAAAGAATTTCTGAATTCAATTCAACAACTGCAACCAGGAAGATAAATTCAACTCACTGGCACTCAGCTGAGCTAAAATAAGCCCTGTGCTAGCCCAGCATGCGGAAGATATAGTCATCTTTAATGATGATTTGGGGTCCTATAATGTCACTTTGGTGTGCTAAGTACTGCCTCTCACAAACACACCATTGAAACACATAGCTGTTTGCGGGGCTTTGGGCACCTTGGGGTCAGTCTGGGAATGACAGTTGTTCCCACTCACAGACTGACTCCCACTCAAAAAGCAGTAACTTCCCTGGCTCACAGACGTTTCCACGGCAAGCCAGGCGCTCAGGTTAGGACTGGCTCCAGCACAACCCGCCACTGGCTTCTGCTGCTGCTACCTGCAGCCAGAGAGGCACAGGAGAACCACGGGATGTCTCTAGCCACTAGGAATTACTATTCATGTGATCTTTCTTTCCCCATGGCCTCATTTGGCCCACAACCCAAATTCCACAGCACCCACACTGTGCTGCATCTTCACAGGTCTGAGGCTGCTGGGATGCGTGTTGCACGCACACAGCCTCCTGCGAGTGGAGATAAGGCTGGGGGAACTGAGATATGATATGTAGGGGGATTTCCCAGCTTGTAACAATATCTCACATTTCTACTTTTAAGATCAACATGGAGGGGAACGTCTAGTTTGCACAATAGTCCCTGTAAAGCAAGGCAGCCACTCCTGTACAGCAGAAACAGCTTCACTCTGATGCTCCCAAAGCCAAGTTAACTCCTGAACCGCATACCTCTAAAGCTCCCTGCAGCAAGATCCATCCCTTTGGGGTGCTGAGGGGACCCACGAGACAGGGGTGTGTGGCTCCCCTGTGTTCTGAGAAATAACAGCTGAAGACACCCAGTCCTAGGGGTTTGTTTGATGAGGTCTCTGGGCCGGCCATAGCTCCTGGAAGTGAGATCCATTTTTCCTTGCATCCCTGGGCCTTACACAGGACACTGCTGACTCATGCATTTGGGGAGCAAGTGCCATAAAGAGGATGCCTGGGCACATGTGGTGGCACTGAGTCCTTCATACTGAGCACGGCTAGAAAAGGGGACTCTCTCAGCCAGGTGCAGAAGAACAGCTTTGACAGAGTGTGACTGGCCAAGACAGTCATTTGAGGAAAACCGCCCTGGCTGGGGAGATAACGTGTCCTGGCTCCAGCCCAGCAGGGTGGCAGGGACAGGGAGAGATGAACTTCTCGGACCTGCAGGGATGAACAGGGTAACAGGGCTGCGTGTGCTGTTTGCCCTGGGTAAATCGTGTTTCTGGGGGAGCAGGGCTCGGTGAGGGGTTGTCAGACATGCGGCTGGGCTTTGGCAGGCTAGATCTGCCCTGTCACCCCAGCCTGAAGTGACACCTGCCAAGCCCTTCCACTCCGGCTGGGAGAGATTAAAGGATGGCGTAGCTGGCGGTTAAGGCTCAGTTCATTAGAAAGAGTCCTGTTAATTGGGTATTAACTGGCCTCTGCTGGGGATCGGAGACACATGGGCTGGGAATACAGGAGCTGCAGTGTGATGCTTGTCAGACATTTGAACTTTGGCAGGCTGGTGTAGCTGGCATGGGGAGGGCAGCCCAGCCCTCAGCTGGCATGTCAGGCCATGCCCCTTGGAGATTCACGGCTGCTATTGTCTTGGCCAGACTAATCCCTCTCACTGGGATGCTGGTCTGGTTTTTCCTCCCCATCCCAGATTGTGTATCACACCTCTTGGGCTTTGCTCAGTTTAAAAGTACATGTTTAGGGCTTAATCTGTGCTGCTCTAGGGCACAAAGACCAGGCTGGCCCTGAGATCACCTGACATTAAGTCCTGAAACAAAGCCCTTAGGGTAGAGTCCTCATACTCTGGCACTAAAGTCTCAATTCCTGTCGCCTGGAAACATAACAGGATTGTCTCCATTTAGTGGGATTATGTCTGAAAAGGCCTTTTGTTACTGCCACTCTCTGCTCCAGGATTGACAGCTGAATCAAGCCAGATGGGAGTCCCACGGTCAGAGCGAGGAAATGGTGGAGGGCTCCTGGCTCTGACATGGGTTGACCTTGGACAAGTCACTCTGTTGCCCTACACTTGGCCTCTCCTCCCTGGGGCAGAGGCAAGGAAGAGGCCTTCAGAGATCAAATGCCTTTTGCCCTAGACATGCCAGGAAGCTGTGTGCAGCTCGAGTAGGGGCAGGGGTTATTGTCACTTCTGTCCCTCTTTGACCTGAGAAGCAAGTCTCATGTATGTCAGAAAGAGCATCCTGCAGTGGGTGCTGTTGGGGGACAAGCGTGTGACTTTTGGCAATACGGCAGGTCATGTTCACAGGGGGCTAAGGAAACATGGAGAGCACAGAGATTAAACAGGAAACATGAGGCTTGCCATAAATCATTCCTGTCTCCCCTTTATGTCAAACCACAGCATTGTTCCCTTGCAATAGCACCCTGCGCTATAGGCCAGGCCTCCGCTTTCTTGGGGTTGGTGGCATGGAACTGCCCAGCCCAGAGCTCCCCCAGCTCTGATCTGAGCAGCAGCCCAGAGAGAATGCTACTGTAGGTGCCTTTCAACGCAGAGTTGCAACCAACCAGCTCCCCCTGACACTTGCAAAGCTGCAGTAATGACGGAAGCCTCTCTACCTTTAAGGCATGAGGTATGCTATACACAGCAAGAAGGTTTGCCTAATTAACTCTGATTGTATATGACATTGTCATGTTGATTTACTAAATATACGTGGGAAATCTCTTTATTTCACCAGCTGATTGGTGACATAATCTGGGTCTGTAAGGAGCAGCCTTGACACCAATTCCCTCTGGTTATGTTACCTGCCTTTTCCACCTGCAATCGCATCAATGAAGCCCACAAGGAACTTCAATAACTGATTTATTCATTTTGCTTCTGATTTATAGTAGAAAGGAAAGGATGTCAGGATACACTTGTCTAGAATGACAATCAAGCCCAGAACCCTTCCAAGCTCGTGCCTTCTCAAGAAGTAGAAGGCTTCACCTTAGCAGCATGTGCATCGTGCAGATCGCAATTACCAACCACTTTTGTGTTACTGTAGACTCACACCAGCTGGGAGAAAGTTTCCAGATAACACAAGCCTGGAAAAGTCAACTACCTTGCTCCCTTATCTGCTAAAGATATGGGCATGCCTGACTGACACATGACATTTTCAATCATGCTTCTCCTGTCTCCACTTGCCCCAGAATAATTACTCCATGTTTACCAGGCTGTGCTGAGGTCCTGCTTTTGTATTGCACCGTGGTGGAAAGGGCACCACAGACCACTGGGATCACTTGTATGAGCAGCAGGCACAGGATGAAGGCTCGAGTTGATCCAAATGAATGCACAACTGTCTGTGGATGAGTCCCAGTAAAACTGCAGTGTGGCTCAAGGAGCTTCCACGTTATTCAACCTTACTTACACTGAAGTACAGATTTTCAAATCTGCATTTGCTATCTAAAGAAAATGGACTCCAAGACAGCTCTGAAAATCTCATACTAAAACTTATCCCCTCTTGTGCGACATGGGAAACTTTCAAAAGTTTGTTTTGGCAGCAAACTGTTTTCAGTATCTAACCATGTGCCAGAAGGTCAAGGCTTTCCTCCGCAGATGGAGAGCAGAGGAATAATTACTGATCTCCTCTTTAGAGGCCACAATGAAATCTCTTTCCAAAAGAGAATACAGTCCTATGTGAATCATTGAAAAGCAGCTGTTGTTAGTTAGAGGTGCCTCCAGAGCACTGCTGCAGACTTCCACTTGCACAGGTTTGCAGTAACGGGGCTGGTCTGTGGCGTGTGCAGCTCCTGCAGAACCTGACATGCATTTTTCAGGGCCGAGAAAGACCAGGAGCCACATTCTCTGCTCTCAGCACAGAGGAGGAAGAGCATTGCTCTGCACCATTCATCCCGCCCCAGATCAGCACATCACCATCCCAGGCCACCACAATGGCATTTCCCATTGACCACAACTTGGTTTGACATTGTTTCCCAAACTTGGAGCTTTTTTTTAAGGCTCAGCCCATCACTGAAGCGGTTGTTCTCAGGGGCCGGCAGTGTAAGTGGCCTTACACTGGCAGAGGCACCCTGGGAGACTAAGAATGCCTCCTTCAGCAGTTCTCTGAGCTGCTCCAATTTCTGCCTGGAACAACTAAAGTTACAGACCAAAACCTCTTCCTCCTGCACACAGACTGTCCTCATCGATGCAGTACTCCTCATCGCAGTGAAACAAGAGCCTCATTTGGCAAAGCAATCAGGGGAGCCGGGTTAGCTACTCAAAGGGACGTGCAGATACGCTGTGTCAGGTGTGGAGCCTAGCTCAGCAACAGAGAAAGCAGGGGATGGGGGA
Source organism: Morus bassanus (assembly GCA_031468815.1). Taxonomy (NCBI): domain Eukaryota; kingdom Metazoa; phylum Chordata; class Aves; order Suliformes; family Sulidae; genus Morus; species Morus bassanus. Next base: position 1,692,238 of record CM062586.1, read on the forward strand.
ACATGGAACTCCATTGGATGAGAGCCTAGTTAAGATCTGTCTGTGTCAGCCCAAAGCTTAATCTGGATTGATGCAAACTGCAGAAAGTATCATTAGAGACTGTCTGGGGAAGTCACAGAGCTTCTCTGCTCCCTTCTTGTCTTCCCCAATAATAGAGATATTTCTGTTTACAAAGGCGGACTTGATACTCAGAATTTCCTCTGCAGATCTCTAGTATTTGCATGTGTCACCCTGTTTTCCCTGGCTCATTAATCACTCACTGTGCTTGTCAAATTGGAGCAGTGCCTGCTGTGCTCCCGCAACCTGCTATAGGGGCCCCAGGCTGAGTGTTTCTACTGCTACTGTATAGCTGCTTTATGGCACTTCAGAACACAGCCCCCCACGGCGTGCCCGGCGCGCGCTTGTGCGGCACAGCCTAAGAGCCCCCACATCAGCACGGGGGCGTTGCTCTGGCAGACCGCATGGCACACAGCTGGCTTGTTTGCTACAGAACAAAAAGCTTTCCTTAAATTCCAGATAAAACATCTTTCATCATCCCTGGGGTCAGCCTGGTGTCTCCCATACTCTGACACACATATTCATGCCTGGCCTTTACTGTGCCTCCAGCCCAGCACCCAGTGAGATGAGGTCCCTGTGCCTGGGGCAGGAGAGCCTCTGGCCAGGCCCTGCCCTACACAGTACACCATACAAGTGCTCTCCTGCTCTAGACCTCAAACCTCTCTCTCTTCCATTACATTCTCGCTCTTTGGTTCATTTTCTTCCCCTTCAGCAAACAAGAAGAAAAAGAGAAAAAAAAGGTCTGTACACAGCCTCATGTCCACTGGCTTTAAGGGCTGTTCAGCCCTTTAAGTTCAGGCCAGGGCTGAGATCTGCTTTCCAGGGGATTGCCTGTTTTGTCCCTGCGCATCTCACCCATAACGCGATGCTAGCTCGTTTCTTCTCTTCACCAGTAACAATGGCTTTGTACAGCACAGTCCCTGTCTTTGATATGAGATGAAAGCATATCTTGCCTAGCCACCCCAGGGAGTGGGAGAACTGTGGGGAGAGGAGAATACGTCAACAATATGTCAGGAGACCTCCTGAGCAAGGACCTGTTTACAGCAGAGACAGCCTGGACCAGTGAGACAGGTCCAGGTACAGTTTAAATAAGGTCACTTGGAGCCGGGATGTGGTTCAGGCCTGTCTCAAGCAGAGCTGGGTTTGTCTCTGCAGTGTGCAATGTCTCTGGCTGATTAGGAGCAAAGCCCATCTCCTCCTTCCTGCCTTCCCCGTCGGCTGGAGCACACGGCTTACAGCAACAGCTCCCTTTTTTTCTTCTCTCCCGTTTTTAATGACCAGTCTCTGTGATTGGCATGAGGAGCTGAGTCCTGGTAGGGCTGGAGAAATTCAATATTGCTAAGACCAGGACAGGAAACAGCAATGTGTTCCTGCAGTCACAACTTCACATTAAGTAATTTGTGTATTAAACTGAAGACTCACAATGAAATGCTGAAATTATCTTGGTCTATCCCAGCTTACAGGGCAAAATGAACTTAAAAGGTTCAGTTTGGTATTTCTAAGACACCTATCACCTTGCTGTCAAGCTTTGAAACACCTATTTAGGCATTTTTCAAAGCTGATGTGTTAGAGTGGGAGCAGGCCCAAGGGAGGCTCAGTCACAGAGCCTTGTGCAGAGCGGGGCATGTGCTGACAGCACTCCCCGGTGAGCCCCGGGGCCATGGGACAGTGGGATCCCTCGTCCAGCACTATTCTGCTATGCTCAGTGTTAACAATCTAAGCTGCAAGGAGTGCCATGTGGTCCCAGACAAGGAGTCTCTGCAAGGTCCCCATCCTATCTAGCAAGCCAGGGATAACCGGGGACAGATGTTTTCCTGAACACTGATGGGAAAAATCCCACAGGATCAAGGTAGTTCTTTCCATTTGAAGATTTTTAACAAAAATGTCCCTGAGCTTCCTGGTCTGCGGAGCCAGATGAGAGACTTCAGGAAAGTCAGGTCTCTCAGGAGATTACCAAGACTGCCTATTTTTAGTCAAGTCAGAGGGACCGCAGAGGTAGTGCCAGTCATGGCTGACTGACATCTGCATTAACCAGAAGGGCAGCTGGGCTCCAACAGAGGAGTGGAAAAAGTTAACTCTGCCTCATCTCCAATTGCAGAGACATGGAGCTGAGAGCTCCAGAAGCCAGGACAGACACATGGCTGCCTTTCTGCACATGCTATTTACTTTGCTCCGTGTCAAAGTATCAAAGACTGCAAACGCAGGATGAAACCTGGATGCTTGCTCTTCAGTACGTCTGTGTCCATGCAGGGCTGTGAGACCAGCTGAGGCTCCTGTTTTACCTCCCCGTTTCAACTTTTCACCAGTGAAAATCAGAGTTTGAAGGACAGTCTGAAATTGAAGCTTCATGTAGTTACTTTTGAAGTCTTGTTTGAATGTTAAAATGAAACCATGTAAACCTGTAGTTGAGTCCCATTCATAGCTATTAAATTTCCCAAAGGAGTTAATAACAAGTTATTGATTTGTATGCTCAGCAGTTGAGCAATGAAAAGGAAAAACCAAGACCACAGAGAGCTGGGCGGGTAATGCCAGAATCACACTTTGACACAAACAATCACTGGAAAATATTTCACTTAAGGCTTTCCATATGGCAAGTCAAAAGAGGGAATACAAAAATTTGTTGTCTTTAAATGTGAAGCTGAACTGCTCTGATCCTATGGATTGTTTCAGGTAGAATATATGCCATTTCCACAGTGCTGTGATAACTTCTTTCCTATTGTTCATGAGGAAATTGCAACAACAGCCTTGAAAACACATACTCATACATGTCTGTGAAAGTGAAGAGTAGGCCAGCTGAGCAACACTCCCCTCCTCACTAACTCACTTAACTATGTGCTTAAATATAAGCTACTGCTTAGTCACAAACCCACAGACACACACATTTCCGTTCATATTTCATTCATCCCAAACTAAGTATTTCTATTAAAAATCTCTACAAACGCAGAAAGGCAAGACATACCCCCAGTACTGAATGGCAATTAAGCAATTCACTTTCCTCTAAAAGTCGTCTACTGTAATCTTCATCAAGAAAATCATGCCAACCCAAAGCAAATTAATATAGATATGCCTGCTCAAAGTAAATACTTGTTAGAGCAATCTTGGGGAGGGTTTAATTCTCTTCTTCTCTTACTGTTTACAGAGTCACTGGCAAAGAAAGGACATGTTTCATTTTCTCCACTTCAGTGGGGTGATCTAATGGACTGGAGTGGACTCACTAAAGCTCTAGAGCATGGTATAAATGGGCAACAGCCATTAGACAATGCAGGAACAAGACAAATCAGCCCTTTTTAGCTTCAGGTCCTCTACATAGCCCATGGGATTGAGCTAATGCAAGAATTAGCCAAATAGAAACCCAAGCATTCGGTCCCTTAATGACAGGAGCTGCCTTCCCTCAGGGACAGAATGCTTCCCTGCCAGCAAGACAGAGGGACACTGGGAGGAGACATGGTGGCAGAGAGCCGCAGTTAGGGGGCCTTTGTGGTGAAGGTAGCAGGGGAAGGGGATTTTCCACATTGCATCTTATAGGGAAGGAGTTTGAGGAGCCTGTCATACTGCTTCCCTGGCCCAGGTGCTGGGAACGGACAGGGCTGCATTTTCAGCTGAGACTGTAGGTGTACAGGCTGCCTACCAGAGGACACCTGCATTGAGAGACGGCCCCCATAGCCCAGCCCCAGGTTGCTCTATGCTGTCCTCCGCAATGCATTCACCAGTTAGAGCAGCCCAAATTCCTTTTGACTCATCCCTGTGGGGCAGCTGTGTGCGTATTTGACTGACTTCTGGGAGCATTCCCTGGCATAAGTGATCAGGAAAAGAAATTTTCAAAGTCACCTGAGACAGCATCATTCACGAGCCTAACCTGTACTTCACCCACACAGGTACTTAGACCAGAACTGCTTACAGGCTCTTCCAGTCTAGGCACCAGAAACAAGTCTGTGTCTGATCTCACCGCTCACCCCAAAAGAGCAGAGCTGCTGTCTGGAATATCTGTGATCAATATATAGAATCAGAGAGTCTGAAATAGTTATTGTAGAACAGAAGTGAAAGTCGTGCTTTGACACACCACCTTGTTCCTGGAACAAGCACAGAAGCAAAATGAGCTGTAGAGATTAGTCACCAGTCTGACCTTGTGCTTTGGCCAGCATGGAGTCACAGGGCTGAAACAATGCTGTTTCCCATGAAAAGCAATTCAGAAGTTTAATGCACACCCCACTTCACAGCCCAATTTGGTGTCTCCTAATTGCACTCTATTTCTACTATTATTCAAATATTATGTCCCTTTGAAATCCTGTAAAGACACCTGTCCTGACTTGCCAGAGGGTTCAGTTCATGCTTTTGTTCCACATCTCTTTCTACAACCTTGCTTGATCTCTCTGCCCCTGCTGTGAAAATGGCCACACCGGCCCTGCTGCAATGTAAATGGAGTTGCTCCACTAAGTAAGTGAGAAAAAAAATTATCAGATGAAGACCCAAGGAGAAGGCAGGCCAGCACATCCAGCATTCCCAGGGTGTCTTGGAAGATGAGTACAAAGGCCTGCAATGCATTTGTTGCTATTGTACATATGTCTGTGCCTGTATGTGTGCTGACATTCAGGCAGGACAAGAGAGGTTTGCTCTTCCCACTGTTTGCTCCATTTTGGCTCAGCACCGTGAGTGGACTGAGACCGATCCATCCTGAATGCACGTCTCCTACCTTCCTCTCTGCAGACAGGTGTCCTGATGCAGCACTGTGAACAGCTTTATAAAGACAAGTGCACTTTAGAGTGTGACTGTCTGAAAGGCATTTACAGCTAATGTGGGAAGGCAGAGAGAGAATAGACATGCATTTTTCAAAAGCCAGTGTAAAAATGGTGTAGAATTAAGCTAGCAGAACAGAAATTACAGCTGGAGCCCATGATCCAGGCTGAATAACTGAACAGCTGGAGGCCTTGTCCTTGAGGTGCCAGGCAGTGTCTTGTTCTTCAGATAACTATTTACCACTAGCACATTTCCAGTTTCAAAACAACGGTCACCTCTCCTTACACCAAGGCTGATAAAATACAGAGTAGCCTCACAGGCAATTGGGAGGTATGGCAGCTCCTACCCACTGGGTATAATTTTTAACAGCTCCAGAATGAAGCACAGAAAATATCAGCCCTTTGTATGAAAGGGCTTTTGGAAAAGCCAAGCTGATTCCAATTTGCCGGAGGCATTAAGACAGCATATGTCACAGTGCCTGGGAACTGAGAGGCTAAGAGTTGGCTCCAATGTGCCGGATAATAGAGCCGCTACTACTAGTCCAGTGAGCTCCGGCTGCCACCCTGCTCCTGGTAGCTGTTTCCAGCATGCTGGCACTCGGTGCAGGCCACCTGCAAGCCAGATTTGGTCTGTCGGAGGAAACTGGGACCTATTTTAGTCACCCAGCTGCAGCTCAGCTCATTTGCAAGAGGCAGCCTGCCACATCAGAACTCCTTTAGGAAGCACCAGGAGGCAAACCAATCTGCTGCCTCTGAAAACAAGATGGGTAGGAGGGTGCGTCTCTGCCCCTGCTTAGATAGGGAGCAGAGGGGATTGCTGTGGGAGGCAGGAGAACGCAAGGGCTGTCTCCTCACCGAACATCCTCTGCTTTGCTTCAGGGAAGAGCTCCGACATCCCCAGGCTTAGACAAAACTCCAGGGCAACTGAAGTTAGTGCCAACATCTCCTGGAGACTGCTAGGGCCTGGCACACCAAACGTGGGTAGAGGCCTTGGAGGGCAGGGAGACCCCCCAGCAATTGCCTCTCCAACTCTGCTTTCCTCTGGCTGCCCCCCTTCACTGTGAGCAACCCCCACAGCTACTCTGGCCGGAGAGGATCTACTGTTGAAGAGGCCAGGCAGGTAATCTAGTCCCTTTGGGACCAGCCATGGACATATTTCACCTCATGGCATTGACAAGGGATGTCAGTGTCCTCAAGAGTCAGCGACCAGCTGAGCAAAGAGGGGAGAGGGTCAGGACTGGTCCCTGCAGACCCAGTGAAACAGGAGAGTAGAAGAGTTTGCCCTGGGTCTTAACCTTGGGGTCTGGTGTGTGGTGGAGCCGGATAACTGGGTTGCACCAGGTCTCTGTGCTTGCTGCTCCAGACAAGGCTGCAGAGCCCGTGGGGCAGTCCTCTGCCTCTTCTCACTGCCAGGAGGGACTGCCACCATGCTGTTCCCTGCCACGCTGTCAGCCTGGCCACGCAGCTCCCCTTGGAGAGTGCATCATCTGATCAGCTGCAGAGCAGTGCTGGATCTGGGTCTGCACCCGCTCCCCGCGGCAGCTTCCTCCTGAAGCAGAGCTAAGCGAGCACACAGCACACCAGAGAAGCTGCTAAGCTACGAGAGCAGTGTTGGAAGCCATGTCACAGCACTGGTAGGTGATATGTACCCAGGGAGCATGGGAAGAGCTAAGCCAGAGCAAAATAATGAAATATTGCCATCTCTTTCCAGGCCTGGCCTTTTATCAGATACAACTTCCTTCTCTTTAGTCATACGTTCCTGTTCTCCTGCCAGAATGCTAATCTCAGACCTAGCAGCAGAGATGACTGAAATGCCTGTGCTCACACATACCCCTGTATCCTCTCTCTTGCTCAAGCTGAAAGGTATCTGCTCAACTACCTGAGGAGAAACAGTGAAATTGCCCCTCCACAGTCAACTGTCAGCCTCCAGGAGAGTGGTGATGTTCATGGCTATTTATGTTTCAATAAAAAGCAGTGGAAATACAACCACAGAAAAGAACAAGAGACCCATGTCCTCTTGAGAGAAAAGTTGGTCACTCCCACATCTATTGGCCTGTTTTCTTACCAGAAACTAGCAGCCAGGTGGTATGGACAGGAATGAGTCAGACGCAGGACTGGTCATCAAGTGAGCAGGAAATGAGAAGTATTGTCTGTGCAAAATGTGCTTATCAGAGGGCTGGAATGAAAATGTTAATTTTCTTAGGGAATGTTTTTAGTGGAAATGTTTCAAAATTTTTTTAAGAAAAAGTCCTAATGTTACAAATTTTTCACTTTTATTTTTTCATTATAGAGAAAGGTTTTTAAACTGTGCAGAGGCTGTTACTTGTGGGATAAAATGTTCCTCTGACATTAGCCTGCAGTGAACATCCCAGGAACGCCAATTTACTGGTAGGAATGATCACAAACCAGCAAATCCCGAACCACCCTGAAAGAACATTCCATAAAGGGAATTATGGGCTCATAAACCAGCTTTTGCACCCAATGCCATGAGTTACACTTAACCAGTTTGGGAAGTGAAATGCTATCACGTGCAACACATGTCAAACCGGAGCAATGCAAACTTCAATTGTACATGCTGGCAGTTTCCTGTCACAAACAAACTGCAGACCAAGAACTGCTCATTACTACCTCAGTCATTTCAAAGCGTAAATGTAATTATCATGATCTGATCAGGGACAACATAGAACGAGGCATAATTTGCTGACAACAGTATTTGCAATAATTATTCTCCCAGATCTTGCCTTACAGGGTCATGGATATCTTGAAATGGGAAATGGGATGTTTAAATCATTTGTGTCCCTTTAATCATCTGCATCAGCTGGGGTGACTCAGGGCCTCCCGCCCACAGTCTGGTGGGTCCAGAGAGGACAGGCAGGGCTTGGGCGCTCCCCCACAGGGTCAAGCAGGCTACCTTAGTCCCCTTTCCTTCCAGGGACTGGGACTCTGCAAATCAGGAGGAAAAACCCTGCTTTCAGTTAATGGGAGGAGCTGTAAAGCCTTTACAGACATCAGTTCAAATAGCATTTATCAACACTGGAGTAGTTCAGCATGGAGATTGTAGCCCTAAACTGAAATGCCGTCAAACTAAGACCACAAGTTCTGGGTTTTACCACAGGGTGAGTATGGGGAAGTTTCAGCTGTACTGATGAATAAAGAAGACAGCTAGGTAAGATGGGTGTAAAATCAGTAACCAGACAGCGTGTCTCAAGCTGGCTTGCAGCCTAGCAGGATGGGGAGGAGTCAGGCAGAGCAGACAGGGCACTGGGAAGGTTTAGAGAAGCCAAGTCAGGCATTAACCTTGCCCTGCAAGGTGCCAGGAGAGCCAGAGGAGCTCAGCATCTAAAGCCTCACTAGTCCTTGGCCTTGCTGATACTACCCACAACAAACCAGTGACTGTCAGCAGGAATAGCTGGAGACTGTGCTGAAGACACCTCCACTCCCTCACAAAAATCAGGGATGTGTCCCACGTCCTCCCTGTGCTCTGTCTGACCACAAAGGGCTTCGTTTCAGCCACCCAACTTGCCTCAGGAGGGAAAGGATTACATGAGCAGGGGCATGCGTGTCTCCAGGTCTGCCCACGTGCTGCTTGTCCTCACGACATCCAGGCAGGTGGGTGGTACAGCGTGAGATGGGAATTGGCTGATGCTGCTGTAGCAGCCATATGCTGTAAAAATGAGCCTGAGAGAGTAATATTTCTTTCACGGGGAAAAAAAACCTGCTCACTTGAAAGGCAGCTGAAGCAGAGATTAAAAAGGGTGCCTGAAAGAGGTATATAGAGCTAGGATGCAAGCTGCATTGGGAGTTGCCATTTCCAGTGTTGAGCTCTGGCCCCTGGGCCGAGATCAGCTCACTTTGCTCCCTGGAATGAGGCCTGTCAAAACTCTCCTACCTTTGATCACCTTTTGCAGGAAAATGATGTACACATTAGATGCTCATTAACATTTATGTAAGTCATCTGCTGTAGTAGCAGCTTATCTTGTCTGCTATTTGCCTGTGGGAAAAAAGAAAACTCACAAAAGGTCTGCACAGAAAAGCCCCAGGACCACAGCACTGGGAAGATGTTGCTGAAAAGTCCATCTGATCCCTCAGCACCAGTCTTACTGCTTGCTCCCATAGTAATTCCCACAGAAGCAGAAGCAGCAAAGGGGGGGAGCTTCCCAGCTAAACTCTTACTGTTGCTACCCCAGGTTAAGTGGTTAACTGGACGCGCTCTGCTTTTAGAAAATGGTTCACTGAGCACAGCTGTCACCAAACAACAGCGTAGCAGAGACCAAACAAATGCATTCAGGGGAAATCAGATAACAGAGGTGGAAAGTGTCTTGTGATCCATTTAACTGTGCCTGCTCCCATGAGAACACCGCAGAGACTACTGGATTTGGTAAACCAGCATGACCGCGCACACACACACAGTGGCACACGCTCACACACGGCAACCCTTGGGCAGGGCAGGACAGAACGTGTGACCCTGCCAGCAGGCTGCTGGGACCAGCACGGACATCACTAACAGTCTCTGTGAGCAGGTCTGGAGGGAGGGATGGGCATTGCGCTCTGGCCGGGACTAATCTCAGTGAGCTTGTTGCTTCACAGAGCCTGTTCAGCAGATGAAATCTCATCAAAGCACTGTGTGGCATTTACACTGAGCCAGGTGAGTCTCGCAGGCTCTCCTGCTCACCTGGCTCAGACAGACTCAGACCACTCTCCCCACTGTTGGCTTAATAATTAAGAAGTTGTTCTTGCCAGGTTAAGGACACATCTTTCTTTACAGAGCAGCTGGCTCTGTTTACCCCTAATTGCACTCTAGGTAAGAGGTTAAGAGGAGAAAGGATCTTATTATCTGGGTAAGCTGAAAGAAAAATCCCCAACCAGGAGTGTCAGCGCAGCTGTTCCTGCTTCTCCAAGGGCAGGACTCTGCCTCTGGAACCTCCCCAGAGCCTCATCTCTACCCTGGAGAATTAATTATCTGCTCCTTGTGCCTGGGCAGAGAGTGGAGAGAGATGATTCCTTTGTGTTACGAGAGGAATTGTGAGACAGACGAATTAGGTCTCGCTCAGTGTTCAAAGTCAATTACAGCCCAGCCTGGAACCGCTCAGGTCTGCACAACGTGCCGTACCTGGTATATGGAGTCCTGCGTATGTCCATGCACACAGAGCTGTGTTGAAGCAAGGAAGGATTTCTCCTGCAAGGGCCTGAGACTACTCAGATAAATCCCATTGATCAGCTAAGGTCTACAGAATAAAACCCTCGTGACTATAGCCATGTTCTGCAGTCCAGGGGACCAGCAATGTTACTATGAATGCCTGAAGTGCCAGCTGCCGTGAGCCCTGCGATGAAGGTACTGGTTTTACAACACCCAGCAATGACAGACCCTGTAAAGCAGGTGGCAGTGGTTTAGCTCTCCAGAGCTCTGTCCTAACAAAAGGAGCAAAAAGGCTAGCATGCAATAAATGAACCCTGCAGCCCAGCAACTAGTACGAGGTGGAGCTGTGTGTGCACAGCACAGGGATTACATGAGGCAGCTGCCAGGGCACCCAACTGGGATTCCAGCAGGACGCAGTAAGTCAGAATTGAATGAAAGACGCACAGAGGACTTCATACAAACCATCAGGACAATTCACCCACCTGGCGGAAAGAGGTTTTAAGTACAGAGTATCAGAAAAAGCAGGTTCAAGAATGCTGAGTTTCTCCACTTGTATTTGATCTGAAATGGATGGCACAAGACACCCATCTCAATAGTAATTTCTATCAAAGGACTGTGGAGCACATTTGGGAGGGCATGTTGTCTGGGTTCATTTCCATGCAGATGTACTCGCCTTCCCCATGTAACTCAGAAAACATGCTTATCTTTTCCAGGTAGAGATGCTTCTTGACATAGCTAAGAGATGCTGGAATACACTCTCTGTGTGAAGCACAGTGAATTCACGGCAGGAATTGCTTTCCCATCTCCTGAGCACACCAGTCAGTTCTGAAGCAATTTCTCCTTCTCTGTTAACAATGTAAAGCTTTGGCAGATTACCCAACTTAAAAAGTAATTTAAACTGCACTTATAAAATATTTCATGAAACATTTCTAAAAACATTGCCACTTTCACTCCCCAGCCATGACAGTAGCAGTTGAAAGAAGGATAGTGCAGTGAAACCTCTCTCTTAAACTCAGATCTCTTGAAATTTCTGCTGCTTCAAGCTGCTATTTCTATTCTGTATTCACTTAAAAGGTGTGGAAAATAGGCATATTCAAGATCAGATTTTGTTGTTTTAAAACTCGTGGAAGTAAATACTTTGATCTAATCACATGTAAATTATGTGTCACTGTTAAAATATGGGACTGCATGTAAATCTCAGATACAAAAGAAGTCATCACCGTCTCCATGTAAAATGAAAAGAAATGTAGAATATTAAAATCAGGAGGTTCAACTTTATTAGCATAACAGCTTCAGTTTATATTCATGTGCACCAAAAATGCATTCACAGCAAAATAACTCAGAAAGAAGAAAAGCCCTGATTCAGCACAGTAATTTAACTCATATTTAGCTTTAAGCATGTGCTTAAGTCCAGCTGGGCTTAAGTCCAGATGAAGAAAACTCTGATAGTCAAGACAAAGCCAATAAAAGTTGAAGAAATGATTGCAGGCTGACCAAAAAATCCAGAATAGTTTTTATCTGAGTTCAGTCTTTGTTCAATTCAAGTGTGTTCTGTTGTTACAAATGTCTTTGTCCGGGCCTAAACCAAGTCCTCTGAGGCTAATAAATTCATAATAAATACTATCCTTGAAGGATGGAGGACAAAAGCTTCCAGATCATATCATTCTTCCATCGACAGCAAAAGAGATAGACGGAGCAGCTACAGGTAACACCAGCAGAAGCCAAGTGGAGCATACTCGTGTAGGCAGAGAGCTGAACAGGACACTGTTCTTCCTCCATTTTGTATGAAAAAATGTAAGAGGCCATGAGTTCCCACCTGTTCCCTTCTCCCTCCTGAGCTGGGCAGCAGTCCAGAGCTTCATGGTATCAGATTCCCTCCCCATCCTCCTAGCTGGGGGTACACTGTCATTGCTGGGAAATGTGGAGAAAGGTCTCCAGCTCTCCCATGCAAAGGAAGGCCTGGTGTCAGGGCTAGAGAAAGGACTTACACAAACTGCAGGTGGCAGAGAGCTGTTTTCCTCCCCTACAAGCTATGGAGAAAGCACTCACTTTGCAGGGCGTGATTTTCAGTGACAGACGCTGATGCAAAGGTGGTTGTGGCCACTGCGTGCAGAGATTCCCTGACCTGGCAGGCTGTTGCGACTCCCTCCGAGAATCGGCAGTGCCTTGTCAGACTGCTCCCAGATTTCCCAGCTCACTGATCAGTGACAGCGCTGTTACAGACCATCACGACAATGAAGCCATGGCTCAACTCTGTAAGGGGGCAGAACCGAGAGAGGGCTCCTCTCTCAGCCCATCCGTCAGCACTTGTCTGGGTGTCTGAGTCCGAGAACAGAGAAGGGTTTTGTGACTTGTCTTGGTGAAAGCATCACCCGTTAGCCACAACAAAGAATATAAAGCAGTATGGCCAGGCCTGGAGAAGACACGAGTATGTTAAAAGGATAGGATAAAAAAATAATAGGGAATGATTTTCAACCACTGTTAAGTGGATGAAACCCATGTTACCCTTCAAATAACAGCACCCGGCACCCAAACAGAAAAGAAAGGAGTCTCAGCTCACACACATGCAAGAGGCTAACAGATGCTAACTCATGCTAACAGACTCTCGGAGTCCCTTGGGAGGGTGTTCTGGGGCTGCTGGGCTGCAGTGGGCAATAATGGGAGAAGAGAGGGGAACTCCGCAGTACCACCACTCAGACTGACCCTCTGCTGATAATAAGCAGAACTGCTCGTTAAGACCATGAGCTTTTCAGGGCAACAGCAAATTCTTACCCAATATCTATATGACACCTAGAGAAGAAAAAGTACATTGTCAGTGAAACCAGAGATGTTAGCATAAAAATTACAATGAAAAAGAATTGTTCTCAAATTGAGGAAGAAACACACCTGAATAACCTGGACCATGGGCTGTGCCTTCTGTGAGTACAGGCATCGGCAGCAGGGAAAAACATTTTGTCATATTCCAAAAGGCTTGATGCCCTAAAAGCACTAGACCCCCCCAAAACTCTTTGGTGACGTGAATTCAACCATTTCCCGACAATCTTCTTCTTTTCCAGAGCAACAGCGAGACACCCTCTTTCAAGGCAACGCAAAGCGTCACTGGCCCCATGCACACAGGAGATCACTGCTTTCTCTCTCTGCACATTAGGTGACTTCACTCTGTTTGCTGTGAGCTTTTGCAAAAGGTTCCTTTCATCAGCTGCCTTTGAGGTTCTTTGAAAAATGGAAATAATTAGGCACGTGTATTTTCATTGGCACAGAGAGGCTGAAGCCTGATCTGAAAGACTTTGCCTTTGCAAGAAAATAATAGGTCCAATTAAATGTACTTTATTCTCTGAAGTTCAAACGCCATAGCTTTGGGGGCAAGAATTACGTGCAGAACACGGATATAGGTGTATATATAGGACTGGGGTTAAAGATAATATGCTTGGGTTTACAAAACAACAATGCTGATTAATAGAGAAGCAAAAGGTGAAAGTGTGACACTCCTGTCCAGCGGGACAACACAAAAGCCCTGTGTCCACTGGTGCTTAGTCCGCTGAGAACCAAGTGACTCCATTTGCATGTGTAATCATACACCAGGCTGCTAACATGATGGATGTAGCTGTGATAAAAACACACTGGCCCTGAAGGGAGCTGGATCAGACCCCTAATTATCACTCATGATTCCTTGCTCAGTTAATACTTGCAAGAAGTTTCTGAAGTTTCAAAGGAATATAAATCTTATCAAAGCATTTCTAATTGCACGTAAATGACAGGTACAGTGTCATTTAGCTTAGGCTGCAGGGAAGGGGCAGCAGAGTTCTCAGGAACCAGTGTAAAGGTCTAATACTGCATTCAAAACTCACAGAGAAATCAAACCCTCATATAAATGTTAACTGAAAGCAAAATTGCAGTTAAAACCAGAGAGGATGCTCTAAAAATAATTAAAATCATGTGAGACAAATCAACATGCTCCTCTGCTTATGGGTCTTGGCTCTCTGGGGGCTAACGCCTGTCTTTGCTGCCTGCAGTGGTTTTCTTTCTGTATGCTTGGACAAAAGACACTTTATTACAGTAATTTATCACCCCATAAAAGTGGCTTTCTTGTATTGCTGAATAATTTTGAAAGAAATATGTTTTAAAAATTAAAAATGCAGTCGGTGTATGCACACTCAGGTCTGCTGGGAGACATTTCTGCAACTACTGTAACTGCCTGGGTAGTTTTAATACCTCTACTTTCTATTATTTAAAGTATGATGATATTTTTTCCTTCTCTGAGCTTTGTCAGCTATAAATAAAAGATAAGGGTTGAATTGTACAGGGTATCTGTAAGCACTTCCATTATTGATACTTAATGTTACTTGGAGGGGGTGGTGAGACCATGGTGCTTCTCATTTGCACCTCAACCCTGAAGCCCAACTGAGAAAAGCGGAAGGTGCATGTTTGAGAGGTCATTTTATCTGTGCATGCTTCCATTTTTTGTCCTCCATGTGGCACCTTCCAGCATGCAAATGAGACCTATCCACAGATATTTAATGAAACATTAAACGAAGTTGCTTGGGGAATCTGTGAAAACTGTTTGATAGGACCCAGGATTAACAGGAAAGGCTTCCCAGGATAATCTCAGGACTCAGAAGATGCTCAGGCAAGGTCTAGAACTGCGTCCATGACCCCGAAATAACAGAAACTTGTTTTGCACATTTTATTCTCTGACACCTGGCGGGTCCTTTGTCTGCTGAACTGGGGCTGCTTTCTCCCCAGCTCTGGAACAAGAGGAGATCCTTTTCTTGGCACTCTTGCCATTTAAGGTGTTGCCCGTGTTTTTAGCACCACATCAGTCAGTGGTTCCTCAAAAGCAGTAAACAGCAGAACGACATAAGGAAAAAACATGCTAAGATGGGATTAGTAACAAATACACTCATCAGACTGGTCCAGAAGCAGAAGGGTTGTTTTACCTGGGATCAGTCTGAAGGAAAACGAACGTGTTAGTAAGGCTACTCTTAAAGCAGACCTGTAATTTGGTTTTACAGGTTCCAGCGTCCTTGTTCCTCACTCTGCTGTCTCCACCTGTTCCAGCTCAGCATCCTTAGGCATTGGACTGAAGGCAGGACATTTGCCCCAGGGTGAGTGTCCCTACAAATCTTTTATTTATAGCTGACTCATGTCCTTGTTCCTCAGCAAAGTGGCACCAAAGCAAACTTCTTGTGCATTTTTTTGTCTACTGGTGTAGCTAAATCAAGAAAATTTTTGCTGTTAAAAAAGACGGGCTCTTCAAGGGGACAAGGACTATCCACTCCATAGGAATCCTCATCCCCACAACCCCTTGGATTTGCAAAGCAGCAGGAGTTGGGCTTGGAACAAACACATGAAAGCAATCCTAAGGGATAAACTGGCATGAATCCAACCCTCTCTGTTATTTCTTCAATGCTTTTAAAGATCGTGTGGCAAGTTCCAGCCCATGCAGCCAGGTGAATGAGTGCAATGCCAAAGTTGGAGAATAACTGGGTAAGTGGAGTCACAGTCAGACTCAGCCGTCCATGTATCCACAGGCTCATATAGGGAAAGGAACCACTCAGAGCAACGCTTCACACACAGCAGCTGAAGCACTGCTCACAGAAGGGGCAGGGGGGCTGGGAGTTTTCATAAGGGCTATGACCACCTTTGGTTTTATTGGGGCCCAGTGAGATCACAGAGTAACCGGATTGCTAATCAGCACCAAGAACACACCAGCATTTGCCTGATGAATCAATAAGCACACTGAGCTGAGTTTCCCCTTCATATTCTCTGTTTTCCATATTGCCTCAGAACTGGTAATGACTGCATCAGATACCCTTTGCCAGCCGTGCACTAATTACAGATCTGCAACCAGTCCTGATGCTTCTTCAAACCACAAGATGATAAAATTAGATCATTACTCACATCACCCTCTTTGCAGACAATTATCAGAGGGATGCAACAGTATCTCCCCATTTCATTTTCTAAGAAATGACTTCAAGACCCAGAGAGTGAGATAGTGAGTCATGCTCAGAGGTTTCTTCACCAGCTTTTATTTAATCAGAGTTAACAATGAGAAAAGCTGCTCTCTGTGCACAGATACCTAAAAACCGAACACACATGGTAGCACTGCAAGAACAGCCACACAAACCTCGGGCTATGCGTAAATCCAAATCACTGGCCTACATTTTAAAACCAAAGGGGCTGCCAGGCAAATCATAGGCACCACTGAAAGCAGAAGGGTGGGAGCCTGCATCCAACCACGAGCATAAGGGAGAGTCCCTAAGTTATCTCACTGACAGATGGACTCCTTCTGTATCACACATCCTTGAACTGCCATTTCAGTCAGAAACATGCAGCGAGCAGTCACACAGACACTGGGCAGGGCGCTCAGAGGATTAGTGCTGTAGAAATGCCTAGACAGACACTCACTTGTTGAGCTAGCAAGTTTTGGTACAGGTACAGAGCTATACTGCATCAGACCAGAGGTTCATCTAGCCAGTATCGTGTCTCCATCAGTGGCCAAAGGCAGATGCCTAGGGCAGAGTTTAAAGTTAGGCCACTGTCTTTAGGGCTGACCCAGTTCAGCTGTTCATTTATGAAGTCATTTGGGGAAAGATGCACTGGGTTGAGCTGGACATTTCTCACCTAAGCATGGCAGCATTCGCAATTTCCTAAAGTGCTGCAAAACCCACAGTCCCACTGCTTACACTCCCCTCGTAGTCAGCTGTGTGAGTTCCTGCTAAGCACAGTTATCTTTCTGGGCATTCCCAGCCAGTCCTGCAGTATCACAGATACTTTGCAGACCTGCCCTGATTATGCTTCATGTCATGGTACCAGTTTTATGCAGCTTAAAAGGCATTAATAAATAATGAATTGACGTTGTTGGCCTGTTTATATATATATAAGCAGCATGTGTCCAAAATGGTTACCAGCACATCAGTGGAAGTTACCATAGATAATGATAAGCTACAATTAAAAGCAACCTATTGCTCTGCTGGACTGTGTAACAGTATGTAATAAAAGATTAATCACTTATTACAATAGCTACAAGTATTTCATTAACCTTTATGCATTATTTCTAATGGGGCTTGTCTACACTGCAGTCACTGCAGTGACTAAGTGGACTAAGTGACAGAAGTACTGGGCAGGATTTAAGCGGCCCCGCTCTGGCACTGCGTGCAGGGCAGCTGCTGTGACTAACAGTATTGTTAGTGCTTAGCCCCAAGTATTTACCCAGCTCTTTGGGCTGGGTTTCTGGCCCTTGCTGAGCTCTGCGCTGTTACAGCACTACAGTTAGCAGTACACAAAGAGGAGGTTTAAAGCTGAAGTCAGAGCTGCAGCTCCTGTGAGAACACATTCTGAGGTGACTCTTCACCATGGAGCCCTGCATGACACATCTCTGGCAGAGTCAGGCCACTCCCTGTGAAGTGCCGATTCCCAGTGCTGGCATCCCAAACTGAATCCCCCTGGCTGCCTTCCTGCATGCTGCAAAGACATTTTGCCTATGCATAGTGGCCATTCCCCATAATTCTCTAGTGACCAGCTGAACTCTTGCCACCTGGTTTCCTTCTCGTAACAGAAGTCAGACGGGTCTGTTTTCTGGAAAGGAACTCTCCAAAGAGCCCTGGATGTCTGTGCTCACCTTCATTTTCTGTAAGTGTCACCTGGGCTGGGAACACCCCCGTATTGTATTGTGCCATTTGCACCAAGGGAGCTCCTTCCATTTAGTGTGTTCATCTTCTGTTATCAGTTGGATCTGGATTTACACGGACATATGGAAACGCAGGCAAAGTCTTTCCTCTGAGCACATGCTATTAGCTCTGCTGATTACTCCCAGCAGTACTTACCACTGGATAAGAGAGGCTTTCAGAACTGAAGTACTTCAAGGACTGTGTTTCCTTCACAGAAGCTAGTCTGCTTCTTCAACACCCTGCTACTTGAAGGAGCTCTCTCTGCCCATGGCAGCCTATCACAAGCCTGCAGAAACTAAATCAACTCAAAAACGGTGTGCAACTGAAAAGTGGTTTTCAGGAATGCTTTTTAAGTGTGTAAAATAACTCCATGGCTTGTTGAAAGCCATCAAGAGGTATGCTTGAGGAATAGTGTTTGGAGACAGCGGAAAATAGCTCTTCATTCCAAAGGACGGCAAAGTGTCTTTAGTTCTCTCTTCCTCTCCTATGCAAATGTTATCCTTTAATGTGGCTGGTCCTAGAGTGATAAAGGACACACCTCCTCCATCGGATGAAAGTATGATCTCTTTTCTGTGTTCCTTATCACGAATTCTCTGTGCAGGAGAGAGTCTGAATTCTTCCTTAACTTCTCAGACTCTGCTGCATTTAAGTCCCAGCATTACATCCTATTTGGCTCTCCAGCCCTCCCAGCTCTCAGACAGAATCATCTGAGACATTGCCTAGGCTGCAACCCTCCTTTGTTCTCATATTAGTGGGACCTGTTCACATGTAAGGGACCTCCATTATGCTTGATCTGAAAGATATGTGACATGTGGAAACAACATACTTTGAAACATTCATGCAGCAGTTCCATAACCTCAGCCAGAGATCACAAGTTGTACATAGATAGATTCCCTAAATCACTACACTGAAACACACTGTTCTCCAGCAAAGCCACTTCTCCCGTGCCTAGATGCAGTTCCTGCCTGTTGATACCTTTTGCTTTTGAAGGTTGGAATTTGTCTGATATATCAAGGCTAGGAGAGGAAGAAGTATTTTGCTCACAAAGGTTTGAAATCCCTGTCAGTTTGCACCTATGACTTTCAAACCAAACAAAGCTCTTGTATTGCTAGGTGTCACAACAGCAATGTAAAGTGTTGCTTAAGTGTTGAGTATCATTCCTTCCCCAAAGCACCAAACAACCAGGTCTAAGCAGAGGGTTTGGGAACCTCTCAGTGAACTTGGGATAAGTTTTCATCTTGTAAACTAAGTTGATGAGTTTCTTTCTACACAAATCTACCCTGGCTGATATATAATTTATTAGGAACATGTGCACCTTGTTTCCACTGGGGTATGAGTGTACTGGAGCTTGTATGGCAGAGGAATCCTTCCCTGATCCTCTAGCACTAGGGGCATATTCAAAAGCACCAAGCACAGAAGCACGAAGTTTGAGAAGCAGCATGACTCACCACAAGAGATAAAATATCAGCCTCACAGGAATGGGTCCAGGAGCACAGGGACGGCTGTAACAGATGGGCCTCGGGGTCCTGCCTCCCACAATCGCCAGCAGCAGCTGTTAGAGAGAAAAGTGCAAAATGTGCTGCCCACAGTGCAAGTTTCTCTCTGAGCCCCTGCAGCAGGAGAGCAATTTGTTCTCTGAAGCAGCAAGGTTTCAATATCCAGTCCAGAATGATGTGGTGTTTATAAACTCATTATTACATGTGAGTAATGAGACAATCCAGAGAGAGATGCCCAATAACTTTTTTGCCCTGATAAGTTTTTGAGCCAGACAATAATTTTGCTGAATTCAAAGTATAATTTTATTAAAAAGACTCTCTTTTTTTGTTACTCTCAGGATTCCTGCTTTGCAGTACATGGTCTCCCTGCAAGCCTTGTCACAGTAGTGGAAATGGCCCTAGTGCTGAAATGGTGAAAGGTTAAGAAAGATGCAGCAGGTATCAATGATTCCTTGAAGATTTTCTTTGGCGTATGTCTCCTTTGGCTTTGAAAAAGGGATTATCTCCTGTGGACATTATACACAGGGTGTGGAGAACAAGGAAATTTATGAACTGTTTTCTGGAGAGCAAGCGCCTTTCAGTTATGGTATATAGAAACTTATGTCTTCTGTTCAATTTGACCAGAAAACAGAGTTTCACTAAACTGTCCTTGCATTTGCTCCATCCCACCTGCTGCTTTCAAATGCAGAAAGCATTCTTCTCCTTTTCAAAGATCCAAGGAAGACAAGTGTCAGAAGAGAGCATTCCTGCCCAGGGTTGGATCCAGAGCTCTGCACTTGACTCAGTTAATAATGGGTGTCCCTGAACTCACTGTTTACAGGGTGAATGAAATATTTTTCACCCTTTGTTTGCCTCTGTTCTTGGCACCTCTGCAAACTATGAAAAGCTGAAAAATCTGGAGCTTGCCAAGAACTGTTAATATGAAAACTTAATGTTTCCTCTCTGGTCTGGCAGTCACAGGTGTCAAACAATATCTCACATCTGATCTTGGGCAACACCTGAGCTTTTTCATACAAAATTGTGCAGAGCTGGGGCTCCACATACATGTTGTACAGGTCTCCTCTCTTCATGTGTAATGTCAGGAGCAGTCAGGCACTGCAGCACAGCTCAGTCTACTCTCTATTCCCTCTTCCAGAAGCACACATTTTAAAAAAACAAATCCTTGACTGTTTTCATCCTTCCAGCCCATTTTCCAACTCATTTCATACACTGAAGTAATCATGGTTATTTCAAATGTGTCTACAAGTATCTGAAATAGCTTTTGTGATTTCCTACTGCCAGAGCTGGCTTTGGAAGCAAGCAGGCAGGGAAACTGCCCAGGGCAGAAGGTCCTAGGTAGCTGAACCCCATTGTACATAAGTGTAAAGGAGGAGTCCATCCATTGGCCTCTGCTTGAGTCTCACAGCCATTCTGCGTGCTGCTTTCACTCCTATGTAGTTTGTCCTGTGCTGCAAAGTGGTCTCTCTTGACAATGCAATTTTCTTCCTAATATTAAATATTCTGGCTCTCTTCAGCCATGTCAAAGTAGAGTGTGGTTTCCCACAGAGCAGGACACAGTACTGTATAAATGTGTATGTTAAGCCAGATACCAGGTCCGGTTTTCAGAAGTGCTGAGCACTCACAGCTCCTGTTGCAGTCAGGAGATGCTTCATGTTCCCTGAAACAACAAGCCCTGCACGTACAGCTCCATTCCCCATTACTGAAGTCAAACCCACTGTATTCCCAAGTACTCCAGTACTCTCAGCTGATGAAATTAGCTGTATTCCATGGAAGTCAGCTGGACCACACAGACTTGCACTGGCACTCTGATCCCACCTTTGCCAAGGGTACTGTGGGGTTGTTTACATGGGTAGCCACTGTCTGGCCCATACTAGTGCTCCAAATATATAAAATACTGCATGCAAGTTGAGATGAGATTGCTCGAATGGGATAGGGATTATCAGGAAGCCAGGCTGGGCAAGCAATTGCGTGATGAGCACGCCTTGACCCAACCCCTGAAACACAGCACCAGCCACTTCACTTCATATTCCTGTTCAAACGCCCAAATGGTCCGTCAGTGGTAATGAGCAGAGTGGGGCTGGAACAGACCAGCCTTGACAGGCTGTAACAGGAGCTGTGGACCCAGCTGCATGTTCTGTAAAACTCTCCTTGACACCACCACAGTCTGCTCTTTTGGAGCCCTGGAATGGTTTCAGGATTTCTCAGACAGTATCATATCAAGTTACTGAAAGTAATTTCAAAGAGGTGTTTGCTTCCCTAAATTTTGTTTGAGTTAATAAAAAGTGACAGAGTTGGAGAGAAAGCAAAGCACATGTGTTCCTGGAAAGAAAAAAAGGCCAGTCAACAAAAATGTGACCAACTGGAGAACAGTGCAATCAGGATGGCTTTGAAACATCTGCAGCCAGAGAATGAGGGAAGGGCACGGGGAAAGAAGGAACGAGGAGGGGAGAAGACAGCTCTCTGCAAATCTCAGGTTATCCTCAATGTCCTCCACTCATTGCCTTCTCTTACAGATGCTTCTTTACATGCAATTGAGCAAAACACCCAGGTAAGGCCAGCACTGAACAGAGACCTGGTGCACTTCCAGCGATAGCTCTCTTTTCTTTATGAACAGATATGGTCTCCTGTCTAGGAAGAATTAGTCTCCAAGGCTGACATCTTTTAGTTAGTGGCAAGAGGAGAAGAGGACTATTTTATTTACTTGTAAGTGCCAGAGACCAGAAAACAATTTTTTGTTTCTTTCTCAGGTCAGGCATGTGTTTGTAGCTTAGAGCTAATTAAAATGCTAAATTACCTCCAGCAACTGCAGAGAAAAATCATAATTTAATTACTTGTGAAAGAAACTTTTAAGTTTTAGTTCGTTTTGTGATAAACAAATGAAACCACTAAGAGTTGATGCTTTGGTGGGTTTTCATAACAGGAAATGGTAATAACACATTTCTGTCTGTAGGAACTTCCTCTGGTTCCCCTCTTGGCACTAAGGGAACTTTAGGAAGCTGCCCGAAACAGGCATGAAACCTTTGCCATGGCAGGAAGCCAGTTCTGTTCACTTTCTGTCTCCCGCTAAAGTTAGTGGGAACCCCTGAAAGGCTGCCTGGCACTTGGCTGAAACAGGAAAGTAAAGCTCTGTGTCGTGCGGTTCTGCACTCGTAACTTAGACACACAAGGGAATTAAAAGAGGAAAAGTAATGCCCCAATTTCCTCTTTTAAGCTCTGTTTCACACAAGGCAATGCAGACAATCTTACTCCAGGACCAGAGTAAGACAGTCTGATCCTAGACCAAACCTGTCCACACATAACAACAGGTACTTTGCTCTGCATTCATGGGCAGCCTTCTTACAAACTAGCATTAAAAGGCAGACAATACCTGTGGAAAAAAATGAAAGCTAAACTCATTGGAAAATGTGACCTTTGGAAGCACACATAAGGTCACATTAAAGTGTCCAGATCCCAGCCTTGAACACCTCTGCCTGAAGTTCCAGCCACTCCTGTTACCATACTGACAATGGTCTGCAAACGTGGCTCAGCTGCAGGCATGGAGCAGGGTCTGCTGCATACTGTTTCCCCCTTCTTTTAAGAAGCCCATTGCTTACTGCTGCTGAAATGCTGTCTGCAAATCATTGTACTGCCTCTTATTATATAGAGCTTTATAATGCACTATAACTCCACTGTATCAGGTCAGAGCTGCTTAAGCACATGTAATGGGACCTACAGTGCAAAGAGTAGGCAAGGATTACACTCTAGATCCCATGTTCAGTGCACCTGGAGGGGCAGGATCTGAATGACCCAGTGCTGAGACTGTGCTACTCCAAGGGGCTTGCTGTGTGGCAGAGCAATAGGGAGGTCCCTGAACAGTCACTATGAGCAACTGAACTGTGAAGTATGTATCTCACTCAGACACACTGTTAAAATACATCTTTCTAATTTGGAAAAGCAGATTTTGCCATCCCCCCCACTCTTTCAGGCCCAGAAATGTTAACAAACGCTACAGTTCAGAGGTATGAACAAGGATGTCCTAATAATGTGTCTCTCTAGATTCTTGTCATGCTGCCCTGGTGATATTCAGCATGATAATGAAGGCAGCAGGGAAGGAAGAACAGAGAAAATAGCAAACAACCTGGGAATAATGTGGAGTTGCCATGAAGAGTCACAGATTCGCTTACTGGAATTTAGAGCAGTTTGATTTTTTTCTCTGAAGTCCTGCTTGTTGTAGCAGAAGCCAGTACATAGCACCAGAACCACGCAACAGGGCTCGACACTGCAGGGGCAGCTCAGGTACAGATGAAAAAGTTTGTCCTGGGCACTTTGTCAGCTCAAAGATGCTCTTCGCCTACAAGATCCAGATGGAATGAGAGGGTACAAATAGCCCCAACGCTGACATCACCTCACAGCCTCGAGACAGTCCTACTTAACTTGGGCTTATCTTAGCACTGAAAATGCAAGAATGACCTCTCCTTTCCTGGGCTGCCAGTCACAGAAGAGATCAAGGGTCAAGAGGGCAGAGCAAAAATATAGCTCCCTCCAGCTTGCTACAGGACCTCTGGAGGTTTTCACAGTTGGGACTGAAAGATGGGAAAGTGAGACGGGATGGAGCAAAAGATGATCTGCTCGTAGTGGAAAGTGCAGAGATAGAATAAAGGCCAGGAACGGCTCCATGCCTCCACTCTGGCCTTGCCCTTCGATCTCTCACACCTGCTGTCTGCACTCACTCATCACCCCGAGCATCCCTAGCAGAGTCCAGGCATGACCCCCTGAAAACCCAGTCCTATGCCCTCTCCTTTGCTCCTCAGCAAACATGCTGTGTGGATTTGTACTGAACAGTTCATAGCTGCTATAAAACACATGTGCATGTCATACAACAAGCTATGAAATGAGGCACATGGAAAAGGTATGTGGTGCCAAACCTGCAGCCAGAGGTGCTGGATCCCTAGACATCAGGTGCCCCAGGACAAAGTGGGAACTTCAGGAAAGAGCCTGGAGGAAAGACTTGAGAAAGAAAGACTGAGTGTTGGCTGTTTTGGAAGCGAGTAAAAGATAATTTGCCAGGACAATCATTAAGAGGGGGTGCAAGATTTAGGAGAACTGCTTGAGCTGTTCTTTCTTGTGTCCTGTCATAAAACAAAGTGATGGAATGGGTCAGAGTCTGGCACTGTGGTTTGCACCTGAGAACAGCTGAGGGATTGTTCTGATTAGATTCCTTTTACACCCAGACTGCAGGGTGTAACAGACAGAAGAGCAGACACTGCTGCTATTAAACCTACTGGGTTTAATACCATCTTCAACCTTAGGGTGCTGTGACAAGAACTGAAGTGGGACCAGCATGGTATTCAGACTTCTCTGTTCCTCCAAAACTTCAATGCACTGGAATGAAGTTAGCTTTTTGTTTTCTGCTGATTTGTCTGATGAACTTTAATGATATGCTCTTGGTCTCAGAATCAGGTCAAGGTGGTGAAAGTTCATTGTTTAACTGGGCCTCAGAGAAGTAAGGGCCCTTTCCTAGTTTCTGCAGAGCTCTGTAGATATAAATTTATTGATCTGTGCAATGATTTTTTTCATCTTGGCATTTGTTTTTTATCTTTCCTAATAGACACAACGTTTAATTCACTGTAACTAAAGATACTTGGATTTTAGTGAGTTTTCCATCAGTTCCCATAACTCATTTTGATGGAAACCCATTGGATTTTAATGGAAAACTATTAGGTGGACATATTGTGATCATTAATGAACTTGATGTGCAATTATACGGGGAACCACCTAAAGGTAATTAAAACCTATCAAGACCACTAGGGAATAAAGAGAAAGGAAGATAGTCTTGTTTAAGACAATTAGTGTAGACAATGATCTGAGAACAAAATAAATTATCCCTGATGACAAAAAGCTGTGTAGGTGGCTACCCCGGAAGATATAGGCCATGCAAACAAGGGTTTCTTTAGAAAATCAACAATTACGGTAGTCTGTTTTTTTTCTATTGCAAGTGGTGCTTTGACAGTGAAGTTCAGCCTTTTCCTTCCTATTGCCTAACTCTGACATTTTGCTAATCCTCTGGTTCTCTGGGTCTGGGGCAGAAGAGCACAAGATGTCCTTCTGACACCTCTGCACTTGTAGATCCAGGCAAACGGAAGCAAAGGAGTGTTAATCCCTGTTGTTTTGAAAGGATCTGCTGGATGACATTATGCCTGGATTGTGCATACACACAACTTTCACTGTGTGTTCAGGGGAGCTGGAGAGGTTGCAAGCGGCTAATGGAGTACAGAAATGGCAATACCCCAAAGGATGAATTCCAGGCGTGGCAGGGAGCAGAGCTGTGTTCCACCCTTATTCCAGGGACTCAAATGCAATGTAAATTTTCCTTGAGTCTGGTATTGTTCTGACTTATTGAAATGCTGCTTGGTGCCAGGGACTTATCCCCATAACCATGAAAGGCCAGCATCTCAAAGAGCAAGCAAGCTGGAGGCTTAGAAAGCACCCCCAAATCACTGATATATTCCTCAAAATCACAAGAAATCCTACTGCTTGCCAACCACTAGACAATTAAAGGGTCCCCCAGTCCATTGTCATTGATCTGCTCAGCATGCTTTTCGTGCAGAAAGCAAAGAACGTAACGTAATTAGTTGGTGGGTGATGTCCACCAAATGTCATTCCTGAACACATTTGCTTTAGTCCCTATTCACCAGCGTCAACAGCAAGGCTGCTTCCCCATCCACTGGCAAAGGCTTTCGCCAAGATTTTAGAATTCAACAATGAAACAGGCCTGCAACTAAAACATTTATCTGGCAGTTTTCCCTCTTTAAGTCAAAGTGTTATGTTGGCACACTGCGCTGTGGGTGGCGATTTGCCAGAGAAAAGCATGTGTTGGAAAACCTTGCTCAATATTATAGCAATCTCGTGCTCGTAAGCCTCGTACGACTCGAGGAGGAGACTGCCAGCAGAGCTCACAGCCGTCCTCCCCTCTTCCCAGGGCAGGCATGGAGCAAAGCTCAACAGTCGCCCAGAGCAATCAAAAAATGAGGTGTTGCTGGACACATCCTAGCATGTTACATGTTGGGCTGAGGAGGAATCGGAAAGGTGGGGGGGGTTGTACAGTGACTGCCATTGGCATATGTCAGCTGGTCAGCAGAAGGAAGCTTTGCGGAGGATAGCACAGAAAGACATTGTTTTATATTTCTGAAACATTTCCCTGCGGATCCTTAAGTTTCTTTGGGACCAGCCCAAATGCTGGACAGCTCTGGTGGGCTTTTTATATGGGGCAGATAATCCTCACTGAAGCAGAAAGGAAGACTACAGGGACTTGTCTGTAGTACAGAAAAACATACTGAGGAGGCAGCGGTAACTTAATATGCAAGAGAGACCTGGACTCAGAAGTCAGTTGCATCATTCATTTAGCAACACTCAAGCCACGGAGCAAGAGCTGGGCGCCAAGTGTGTGCAACTGGGCATTCTGCTCCTGCCAAGTTACATCTTAGGCGAGCCAAGGAATGAGCCAGGACAAAAACAAGAGGATGAAATGAAGTACTACAGAGCCAGACAAAATCAGAGGTCTCTTCCCCCTGTGTTCAGCTGACCAGGAGAACACAGACTGTGAACAGCTCTGACCACCCTGCTTTCCCTGTGCCCCGTGCTGATGTGGCAGAGGTGTAGTTGGTAGGGCAGAGCCTGTTGCCACAGCTGAGCTCAGCACCAGTGGAGCCGTTCCTCCAGCATACACAGCCAAGCACTTCAATTAAAATGTCCTTCTGACCATCAAGTTGAAGTTCAGCCTTTTGGGGCCCTTCTAAGCAGGAGGTCTCTGAGACAGGGAAGTCTGCTGCTGAAAGAAGGGCTCTAACTCAGCTGTAACTTCTGAGGCTGGTGCTGGGGGTCACTGGGTGACATAGGGGCCTCTGCTTTTTCAGACAGGATGGTCTGAGCAAGCCCTCTTGCTGTTAAGCTGGAGGTGTCTCCAGAAACTTTCCAGTCAGAGCACAGTCAGGACAGTGCAAATAAAGCATCTTCTGTTCTAAAACAGCTATTTAAAAGTTGTTGTCAGAAATGACAGATAAGTTAGACATCAAAAAAGCCATGATATAGGTTAGCATTCCTTCTGCTTTTTCACCATTATGAACACCCATAGCTGAAGGTCTTGTCCTTAGAAACATATCCTTATAACCTTATATCCTCTATAAGGTTCCTCTATCTATCCTCTATCCTCTTAACCTCTATATGCTTAGAACCATATGATAGAACCATATCAGATCCTTAGAAGACATATCCTTATCCCACTGTCCCATTTCACTTCCCTCCCGTTCCCTCCTCCATCCCCACAACAGCCTCCAGGACAAATGTTCACCAAGTGAGTGGCACAGTGGCTCTGTGAATCCCACCAGACTGGTAAACTGCACCTCCTCTATGTAAACCGATTTTTCTCCCTCAACTATGGTGAGGGACAAATAAGCTTTTACACATCGATCTATTTAATATAAAGTTCTGCAATACCTTCAGGGTCTGTTTGAGACCCTGGTTGTTGTTGTGCTGGGGAAAGAGTTATTGCTGTGATCACTAGGAGTTACAGCCCCGCTTGAAAAGCCCAGCTTCATCTTTTAATTCCTTGGTTTGGATTGTGATTTCTCATTACACTTTAAAAATTAAAGCAACATGCATTCATTCCTCTCCTATGTTCGTGCATCTGCAACACTAGAATTTGCTTTGAATCACCTGGATATAAAAGATACGGGACAGAGAAATGTTAATGGTTGTTGGTGCACTTTCACAACTAGAGATGCAGCATTACAAACCTTTTGCTAAGCCAAGCTCCTAATAGCAGTGTAGCTACAGGAAGTGAACAGTCCTACCTGCTACAGTTATCACAAAGTGTGGTTAGAGCAAAAGCAATTTCATTTCTATTTAATGAGGTTTCCAAGTAAAGACATTCTGGGTTTTCTAGGATCTTCATCTTGCTCTTTTTAAAAGTACCAGCAGGGCACACGTCACACAGGAAATAACACTGCTGGGCAGCTAACGATCCTGCAACAGCACAGTCTTGCTCTCCTGGGTTGCACAGAGCAAATACTGGAATCTAGCACACCTCAGTGGAAGTCAGTAGAAGAGCCCCCTTGTCAGGGCTCCCATGCTTGGTGCACTTACTGCTCCAGCTATCAGGCAGAGCATGAGCCTTTCAGACTGAGAGATACTGGAAGGCAACCACCCTGGAAGAAAGGGTCCGAAAATAAAACTGCCACCGCAGGTACTCAAAATTTCTATGTAACCAGAGGAACACCTGACTTCCTCTGAAAAAAAAAAAAAAAAAAACAAACCAAAAACCCACAAACCAGAAAAAAAAAAAATATGTGTAGAGCAAGAGGGGAAAAACATGTGTCTGTGATTAATACCTCAACCTTTTATTAATAAACCTTTATAATTCTATCTGCTCCACCTCACTGATGTCAGGAGCTGCTGCACTTTCATATGTCTCCCAATGAATACAGTTTGTTTTGAAAAAAAATAAAGTTAATACATTAATATTGTGCACGTGCCAGTAACACAAGCCATCCTTCAAAATGCTCCCCTCCTGACACAAGTGCATGCAATATACGTGCCTGAAAACCTCCTTAGGAATCCTAACCTGTTTCCTATTTACCCTCCATTTGAACTGAAGCAGGAGATGGCAAAAAAACCCTTGCCTTTTCTGCAGTTTGCTTGACTTCTCTCTCCATGGTGTGGCTGGCCTTGCCCCTGCTGCAGCTGAGCAGATTCTTTTGCTGCACATTCCAGTTGGGATTTTTGACCTTTGGAAGAAAATAGCAGTTCCACCAACAGCAGGTTCTCAGTTCACAAATACTTCTTCCATGGGGGACACCACTCCATTCTCTTTTCCTCTTTCCCCAAACCACCAGCAAAAGCTTCAATTACCTTTTCTTACCACCCCTGCAAGCCATTTAACCCTCTTCTTACCCCTAGGCAACCTCAGTAACTAATTTGCCATTGCTTTGTGCCTGTGGTCTCCTCAGATACTTGAAGCACCACAGATCAGAGGGGCAGACACACAGCAAAATTTGAGGTAGGAGGTGGGATCTGGAGTGGTTTTACCTTTCTGCTTTTGTTTCGTATGTCTCTCTTTAGCCCGGCTGCTACTGATGGACGCCATGAGAAGGACTTAAAAATGCCCACAGAAGTGAGTGGATAGCATGGGATCCGGAGTGTAATTTTGTGTTCATTGTTCCAATCTAACATATCTAAACATTAATATTGTCTGTGGATAGATTTATATGATATTTGGTCTTTGCATTCACTAAACTCAGTAGAACCATTTCAAACCTGTAACAGTCACTCTAGGCTGTCACAGACCCTTCCTGTACAGCGGGTATCAAACCCACTATTTCTGTATGTCTACAGTCACCTAAGCTAGTCCCACACTAAGCCCCTGCTTTCCCAAGACACACAACTTTCCTGCACCAATATAATATACGAATCGTACCTGTATATCACATTAGCACTGCGATAGCCTATTTTCATCCCGATCCTCACACTTACTTCTGGCTCTAAATTGTTCTTTATAAAGAGGTCTGCAGGGACCTTGTTATTTTTATTGCTGTAATAAGGCAGCTCTACAGGAGAGAAGGAAAGTGTTTAGAAAGATAGTAAAGGCCCTGAGGCTGTCTGAATGTCAGGGAAGGCCTGTTGAAGAGGCCAAGCAACTTGGGCTCTTGCCTTGGAAAGCACTAATCAGCTTGACTTGCAAAATGTGTACCAGGCAATAAAATATAAAGGGTGAAGCTGCCCAACTCAAGGATTAACCTGCACCAGGATCCCTGACCAAGAAAGTAGGTAGAGCAGAGATATAACACCTCCTTAGAGGGTGCTTTGGGGTGGTGCTCCTCCTTTTATCCTCAGGGAACAGGTACCTTCAGCAGCAATGATCTGAACCCTAGCAAAATGCTCAGCAAAAGCAAATTACCAGCAGCACATTTATGTATTTCAAGTAGTTCAAAGCACAGGCTCATCAGGCAGGCAACAGGTGATTACTGGCGTTACCCAAGTTGTGTGCTCTTTGGGCACGAATGCTCTGCAGTCCTGTTAGAGGGCATGTGGAGCCAACACTGCCAGCTGGCAGAGCTGGCTGGAGCATCTTCCCTTCCCTGTTCCAGAGGCCCTGCCCAGGGAAATTTTGGGGCATTCCTAAGAGTTTGTGCATCTGTCAGGATGATTCTCCTGCCACTTGTATGTGAAAGTTTCATCGTAGCTTTTCCCATGCAAATCCTATCAGAGTTTGAATAGAATGGAAGAGGTCTTCCGTCAAGCATGTACATAAATCCCTAGCTGAAGAGCATGTACAGCACAGCCTCAGACCATGCTGGCATGCTTGTTTGTAAGCGGAAGAGTTTGCTAGAAAGATTTTGAAAAGAACACACCACACAAGTCCTGCTCTGCATTTGCCACTTTGGGTGATATGCAATCTCTATCACCATTACCTGGAGGTTGAGGAGTTTGTTGTGGTAGATATGTTCCCAGGATGGGGATTGACTGCTAAATCTGCTGATGGCTGAGCAAACGACGACACTTCATCAGATTTGTCTCTCGAGACTCCAACAGAACAGGTTTTCAAAAAAGTTAGATAGATAGATAGATAGATAGATAGATAGATAGATAGATAGATAGATAGATAGATAGATAGATAAAGTGTCCTGGTGGACCTAGAGGAGATGAAGTAGCACATTGACATGTGAGAAGTGCCTGTCAGTAAAGAGAATCAGTGCACTGGCTGAAATAGCTATTGATCCCATTAGCGCTATTGTCTAATCTGGAAGCAAGTCCTCCAACACGCATGACAGAAGATCACAGCCTGGATTTCATTTCCAAATCATGCAGTAATAACACAGAGAGAGATAATGCTAAAGGTAGAGCAAGTGTAAGAGACTTCCAGGATTACAGCTGAAGCAAAAACAAACATTAAATAAATTGGGTGACAAGAGCTGTGCCCATCCTCGCTGCAGCCACTCTCACTGAGCAGAGATGCTCAGAAGGCTTTTGACCGAATGTCAAAAATCAGAAAATGCTGTTTCATCAGGAACAAAAGTGCTCCCTAGGAACATGGGCAGTTCAACAAAGCTTGAAATAGGAATATTTCTGAACAATTTGTTCCTACATTCTGAAGTCTGTATCCCTATATACTTTATTGTTATATATCATCTCTGACACTTTGAAATTATTGCACAGAAATATTTCAGTATTAGAGAAAGACAATGTTTTGATAATGCTATTTTGCAGGTTTTTTCCCAACTGAAGTATTTCAGATGTTTTGTCCAATGTAGCTTTTCAACATTTTTATTTTTATCACAATTTGGGACAAAAAAAGCCCCAAATTCTGAAATACCTCAATTTCTTGGGGGACCAATATTTTGTTTTCCAAAAAGCCTTATTGCTGAGAAACTAAAAAGTTAGTGTCTTGGGAAGTGATTCAGTGCTGCAGCAGCATCTCAGGCATGAGAGTACACTGTACTAATAGATGAGGCTGTTGTATGCTGCTAATATGGAAACTAGAGCTCCAGCAAACCGTTCCTCTCCCTGGTGAACAACTGAGCTCAGTAGCTCACAACTGTTTGCTTTATACGCTCCCTTGTTGTTGCCATGAGGCCAAGCACACATATTCAGTTCCCTCAGCATTCCTGCAAGACTTAATACTCATTCCAGGTTCCCTCTTGGCACAGAGAATTTGCTGTCTCGATCCAAAAGTGAAAGCAGCTTTTCTTGTCCCAATCCCATTGCTTTCAGTATAGTGGCAACTTGTTTTTCCGAGTGTGCTGGGATTGAAAGAAAGAGCTCTCCACTACATACCTGTGCAACCCACAAAGGCTTGGCCTGGAAGATTTGCAGCAAGAGCCATTCTGCTACCATTATCTCAGAGTTCCTTTTAAGATCTTACAAGGCAGTGATTGATCTGCCCATTGCAATGGGTTTGACTAACATTTCATTACCTATCCCCACTGAAAATGTTGTTTGATTTAGGTTCAAAGAGCTCGTTATGTAGGGCTTTTTTTTTTTTTCTCTCAGGAAAAAAAATGAAATGCAGAATAAGAAAGTATCAAATACTGAGCTAATTACAATTTGCCAAGGTTTGGTTGGTGTATAAGTGTGTCTGAGATTTTGCTCATTACCAGTTGTATAATATAATTTCTACTGCACAGTTAATTAGTACCCAAAAAATAACCTAAGGAATTTACACAAGCCTAGTTGGAGGACAAGAAATAAATCACTGAGGAATAGGTCTGGGGAAAATCCCCAGTGAGGGCATTTTCACTATTGAAGTAAAACACTCGGAGGTTTAACTTTCAAAACAGACATTTTGGGAAAAGCTCAGAAGCGTCTTGAGGACAGCCCCTGTGCCCCATTCAGACAGTTAAACTCCATCCCATTCCACAAGCTAAGTGCTTTTATCTAGTTGATGTCAGCAGATCTCCAAACAGGACCCAGCTCAGGCTTGGGAATCATGCTTTCCATTGACTTGGCAGAAGTACTGAAGTGACATTCAGCCTGTCTGGATTCGGCTGCCTTTCACCGCAGTACTTTGTTTCCAAGACTCCCCTTCTTTTGATGGTTCATTCCAAACACCGGAAGCTGACTTAGAGAAATATCAACTTAAGCACTAGCACAGATACCTCTTCCTTCCAGTATTCATCCCGAGACAGTGGAAAATGTCATCGATCCTTTGAAGTCAAGAGAGCTATGGTAGACCAGTTGACAGATCTGCTCCTTCACAGTCAACCACGCTCCCTTAGGTTATGTATAGCCACGTGAATTACCTTCCCAGCTGTGCATTGTGAGTGCAAAATAATCATCTTACTCCTAAAAGGTTTGATCTTGGCTAGCGTTGTTCACCACTGTGGGAATAGGACATATGGAAAAGATGCCACTTCAGTTTTGAGGCAGATGGGGTTTACTACATATGTGGGTTTGGTGGGTTTGGTTTGTTCTCCCAGTCAGCTGAGCTATTCTGAACATTGCACTGAATCTGAAAGGAACAGCTCTCTGTATATTTCTTCTTAAGCAGTTCATTCATTCCTACTTTCTGCCCTTTTCCATTCAGATGCTTTTGCCCTTTGAAACATGCCTAGTTGTTCTACCCCCAACCAAAAGAGAAAATAAAATTTACGATTTACATAAGCATACTCTCTATGAGGCTCTTCCAGCAGCTCGGCAAGAAATAAAGCTTACTGGGATGTATTAAAACCAACGACCATCCCAGACTGTTTAAAAAGTTAGATACCAGTAACCAAATACGTTGCCATAAAATGTATTGTTCTATCTGGGTCTGTGTTTGCCATCATATCAAAGCCTAGAAGTGGTCTCCAATTTGCCTGTATTGGAATTCTTCATTACTCACCACTTCTCCCAAGTCTGATGTGATCTGCAAACTAGGAAATCTTGCTTTCTATGTCCTCAGCCAAGTCTTTCATACACTGTAACTATCAGAAAGACCAGGATCCGCCAGTGCAGTCTCCTACAGCACATGCTCCTTTATTAACTTGTCTTTCATCTTGAAAGGCTTCTATTTATGCCTGCTTTCCCCACTCTGCTCCCGTCCTCTGGCCAATTTTCAATCAGTGAGCCAATTCTTCCCCTTTCCAACTCCCCACCTTTAGACATTAACCTCCAACGTGGGACCCTGTCAAACACTGTCTGAAGATCCAAGCCTCTCCTGACTGCTGCTTAGCCTCTTGTCTATGCCGACAGGAGTGTATGTTCTAAAAAAAGAAATTTCCAAAAGTTAGCGAGGCAGAAAAGGTCCTTTCCGGAAACCACACTGGCTATCTTTGGTCAAGCTGTGCGTTTCTCAACAGGCCACCTTTCATCTATTAAAACATTTTCTAAGACTTGTCTTCACCTGAAGGGAAACGAACTTCCCTGCAAGACCCTGGTGTACATCTGGGTCGTTCCTTAAATAATGGTGGGAGGCTGTCCGCCTTCCACCTTTGAGGAATCTCCTGCAAAACACTTCAGCTCTGTGAAGTGCCTGTGAAAACCTTTCCAATTTAGACCCACAGTTCCTTTAACCTCTTTAATAAGAGAGCCATAGAGTAGGGGGTTTGGTACCAACCATCCACTTCACACCCTCCAGCTCCCTGAAAGCTTCATTTTCTGTGCTCTCTTTTCCTTTGAGGAATAAAGTCTGGTTTCCACCTTTCTACTTACAACTTTGGTCCAGGCGGCTCCTCTCTGACTCAGGTGTATTCTCTCTGCCAGTAGCCAAGCCTGATATTTCTACTTGCCTCTTCTCTACTCCACAACCAATAGATTAAAACAAAATTAGCTTCCATCTTTGCAGCCAGCCCTTTTCTTCCTGCTGACATGCAGACTCTGCCCGCTTGTTCTCACCCTGCTCAGCTCCAATGCCAAAATGTCCCCAATTACCAAAGAATCCCATATATCCTGCTCTGTGTGTGATCACTCCTACACCATTATCTTGCCGCTCAATTCATAGCTTCTGCCTAGAAGCAGCAGTAAACCTGTCTCAATGTGCCACTTTACATCCATATTGAGTCTCCTTGGTCTCCAGAGGAGCGTGTCGGCTCACTGTCACCTTTCTGCTATGCCATTTATAGAGATATGTGTGTGCACAAGCAGCTTCCTTCCTTGCAAGCCAGATGAGGAGATGAATATCCTATGTTGCTTACATAGCCACATAAACAGGTATTTTCCCAGGCCACTGTGTTGTTTTGCGTGATTAGAAAGAGCTGACTTAAACACATTCAAATGGTTGCATGGGCTAGTTACAGTACATTGTGTGGAGTGGTTGTAATTTTTATCCTCTGTATATTCACATTGCCCTAGACAAAGGTGCTGTGTCTGTAAAATGGAAAGGAGCAAGATCAAAAACTTATTTTGGGCAGAAGAAGTTCTAGGTTTCGAGTCATTGTTGGGGCTTAGTGGGGAGAGATAAAAAGATCAGCCCTAAATAACTTATGTGTCCAGTGCAAAGACTGAATTCCTCACAGGCTGCCCAGTTCAGCCAAAATGTACCAATGTAGGGAGAAGTAAAAATTATTCTGCTCTATCTGCCTTACTTCAATGGTCTTCACACTAGGTAAGGCAAGCCAACTTTTCACTTCAGCTTGAGCTGTTTCATTGTCCCCGTTTTAGGTCATCCAAGGCAGTGACAGTTCCTCACCAGAAACCCTTCCAATCTCCTGGATAAATAGTGGTAAAACAGCAATTCTTCTGGCAGCTGGTGGAGCAGAGGACTGAGAACCAAGCAGATAGCTGTTCATGGCATTGTCCCAGGCAGACATACCAGCTCACAAAGCCCTACACTGCAGGCTACTGTGGGCAGCAGCTATGTCAGAGGAAGCAGCTGCTCCTCTGGGTTTTCCTGAATTCCTCCAAGGACAAGGGCTCCCCAGCCCCAGCTGCACCCACCTGGCCAGGCATGGCCTAGGGGAAGGTTTGTTCTGTATGGGAAGAAAGTAGGTCAGACCTCTCACAGGTGCTTGCTTGGCTGCCCCTTATGGCCTTGCCAAGACCTTAACACATTAGTTCAGCAAAAGTGGCAGGAAAGGCTGGAAAGGCAGACTGGCACTGTCCGGCACTGCCTGGCACTGCACTGGCAGCCAGTGGTGCAGCCAGGGACAGGACAACGCATCTCATCTCATCCAGCGCTCTGTCTGCAAGGACATCTGCCACGTCCAGCTCGAAGCCCTTCCTGCAGCAAACTCTCCTTGTCCTCTGGCTACGCTTTCCTCCTCTTCCACCCCAAAGATAGCCAAGGTCACATTTGCTGAGTTACAGGCTCCAAAGAAGATTTGTTTGTTTCAGACAAGCCAGGGGGAGCAGGCAAGAGAGTCAGTCAGTGTTATCACAACTAATGCAGCTCATTAGAATTGTTTTAAACTCTGAAAGCAAATGAATATCTAATGAGATTTCCCCCCAGGTGTAATTAGCAATAAGCTTTACATTGCTCTAAAAATACCCTCTAATTTTTTGAAAAACTAAATGCAGATAACTGGAAGCTCTAGTTACACTTAATGAACTGAACAAAGCACATTGAAAACTAAGAATATTTTAATTGTGTTTATTTAGCCTTCAGCAAAGGATCCAAGCATTTTCATAATCATCAAATTAATTCCAAAATGCTTCTTTGTAAGCTGTCCAGCTAGCAATGTCGATGTTGATCATATACAGTGGACTATTTCCTGACAGTCAATTTACTAAACAATGCATTATTCAAGAAACTGAAGCCATCTCTTCACCAAGCTTTCCCTCCCCTTTCTTCCTCCTGTGGGCTGCCTAGTGTATAAAAAGAGTTTATCAACTCAAGAAGAAACACTGCAGTTCTGGTTAGTGAAAACAATTATGATTAGATATCTCCTTTCTTCATATTTGCCCCAAAAAGAACGGTGAAGAAAATACTCATTTTCTTCAAAATTCTCAAGAATTACTAAAAGCAGGTATTGCCTTTCACATTCACTTCAAATCGACTGGTAAGTTGACTTCGTATCACTGAGTAACCCAAATGATCGATTTATTTTGGCAACTATCAGCCAGAGCTGTCTAAAACTCTGACCTTTGAAAGAAAAGAAGCTACAGTTTGATACGTGTATCATCTTTCCCTGGAAGTGTTTAGGACTCAATCCTGGTTTTGATTAAATCAGCAAAATATCAGCAAGGTACAGTGTCATGGTTTCTCTGCTTCTGGTGATCGCTGCCAGGCTTTTGAGATGTAGAGTGAGGTGGTCTGTACTGTGAGTGCCACTTTCAATCGGATACCTCAAACCTGCCTTTGTCTGTGGCTGATGCTAACACCTAACATAAAGAAACGAGTCCATGGGGCAGCACAGAGCAACAGGGCCCAGTCCTGCAGCCTCTCCCACACACTGCTCCAAGGGAACACCTCAGCGTGGCATCCATGGAGGGATGCACGTCCTGTGGATGATAGGAGCTGCACAGCTTCCTGCTTTATCTTCATCAGCTGGGAAGGGCGGTTTAGGAGTACCACATGCCAGTTAACAATCCAAAATCAAGCTATTAATCATTTTGTTATATGGACAGATCCTCACCTCCCGGCCAGGCAGGGGTCCCTTCCTGGGCCTGCTCGCACCTGTATGTCATTAGGCCACTGCAAGTCACAAAAGCAAGTGCAGAGGAAGAGCAGGGGCTCCTGCGTCCCTTCTTGAACATTTGTACTGCTGTGAGATTTTTTGAATTCAATACTGGTCACTGGAAGGAGGAGCAAGCAAAGTAATACAAACAGAGCTTGAGTCAAAGAAACAAATTCATAGAAGAGGAGCTGTGATGAGACCTTCCCTGTGAATTGTCAGTATCATTCCACTAGAAAATTCAAAATCCCACCAATAACTCAGTCCCCTAGACTCCCCTACACTTCCATCACAGATAACAGGACTGCCACTTCTTCACAGGCAGCGTGTTCACAGCTTCATCCACTTCTTCTTGAATAAGCATGAAAGAGCAGGATGCAAAAAGGGAGCATGGCAACTCTCCCTTATGCATCTGCTAATTGTGCTCCACGAGTAGCCCCTGGAGCCCAGGCTTGGGCCAGAGTGCAGCCTTGCTGCATTGCTTCACACAGTCCAGGTAGTCAGATCCCATTGATGTCCTTTGTGTCTCCATGCCTAGCTTGCCAGCTTCCTCTGAAGCATCGCAAAGGAGAGTTAATTAATTCTGATCATTCCTAATAGTCTTCTAGGTCACAAATTGGTGATTCAGCTTCATTAATTTGATTTCTAACATTTCATCCTTTGCACTCTCTGCCCGATTAGCTTCTTGAAATTTAGTTTCAGTAAACGGGATGAGCAAGGCAGAAACTTCCAAAGAGATTTTCCTCATTGGCATTTGGAGGACAAGCCACAGAGCAAAACTCCTGGACTTGTGGCCAGGGTGCGGTCACAATTTTGCAAACTTCTTGATGACAGGGGTAGTGTGGCCAGGCTACAGTCTGAGTCACTTTGCAAAGCAAGCGTCGATTCTCCTTTCACTCCGACAGGCCTAAATCAAGAAAAGCACCAGTTCAAATTGCACTAGAGTAAGACTAGCACAGGAGGAAAATCAGACCATAGAATATCTGAAAAGAACAAAGACATTTTTGTGATAGTAATTTTAAATAAAAGCTGACATTGTAGGCGTATGTAAGCAGAGATTATATATACTGAAAAGTTCTCTATTCTTTCAGGCATCATCTATACACGCAATGTCGGGAAACAAAGCAAATCATGTCAGCCGCACTCTAGGGGAGTAAGAATACTGTGAGTCACCAAATGATGTTTTGTCTTACGTCACTTTTAGACAGGTCATTGCTATAAGACCCCCTAAAAAGTGAATACTGCAGGTGGAGGAAGTGAATACATTATTCTATATTTGGGATCTGGGTGGGGCTTAAAAACCAAAAGACATTTTTCGAAGTGACCCAAAGATCATTATGGCTGATTTCTGGTTTTCAGATGAGAAGACTGTAACATGACATGGTCATATTTGTCTCTCTGTGATAAGAGTCTTTATTGTATTCCACCGTACAGCATACTTTTTCCAATGGGAGACCAAACCT
The DNA here is from genome assembly GCA_031468815.1 of Morus bassanus. Lineage (NCBI taxonomy): Eukaryota > Metazoa > Chordata > Aves > Suliformes > Sulidae > Morus > Morus bassanus. The sequence goes on from CM062586.1 coordinate 1,730,856, forward strand.
ACTTCTTCCTTGGTAGGACCTCGTCCTTCTTCCCAGTGAATAAAAGCTTCAGTATACCTACACATGCCTGCAAAATAATGCTGTACTCACAAAATCATTATTTCAGGTGGGGAGGGAAGAGGGCAGGAATATTATCCATCATATTCAAGAAGCAGCATGTAATTCTGTGACGCTGAAAGTCTCACAAGAAGGTCAGAGGAAAACTAGAAAATGTTCTGTGGTCCCTCGTGGTCCAGGCAGAAAATTGTACCTTTTGTCTCCATATGGATTACTTAGGAACATCTTCTGCTGCTGAAATAACCCCAAAGTTCATTGTGAACCTCAGCCCAAGCCATGGCTTTTCAGCCAGGTTTGAATCAGAGAGGTGCGTGTGGTTTTGCCACAAAACCACAAGGCAATACAAGTTTGGGGATATTCTATCAAACCTAAGCCAAAGTTTATCACAGCAGAGAAACGTGAAAGCAGGCTGGTCCCACCTGGCTTGTGGGTTTCACTGCAAACACATCACAGAACTCGAGCTGCAAAAGGAAACAGATTTCTGAGGCCAAAGGAAATCTTAGGGTGAAAATATTTTCTAGGAAATTAGTTGAAACATGCAGATGTACACCCAGAGCGGCGCAACCTGAGAGAGAAAACAAACCCACAGCTGTGCCTGAAAATAAACCTGCCCTGTCGGCAGCACAGCTTTTCACATCACAGGAGCCAATGAAAAAGTGCTCAAGTGTTCTCACTGCTCAGACATGTGCAACCTGGACCCTTCGCTGGGCTTATTGTTCCCTTGCAAAAGGCCCATTTATAGCAAGCCCAGCAAGCCTGAGAGGGGAAGGAGGACAATGGCAATCTCTCTCATTCAGCAGCAGAGGCCTAGGAAATATTTGCTACTCCAGGAGAGCAGCAGAGGCGCCTTTTCAAAGCTCTCTTTGCTGGGAGCTGAGTGACAGCTGAATCACAGTGCTGCTTTCCAAGAGCCAGACCTCAGTAGCACTGCCAAGAGTGGCCTGTTGTATTCAGAGCCCCGACACAGCTGCAGTTACTGGGAGGTCCTGCCATTGTCCTCCCCCAGCAGAAAGATGCTTCTGTCCCCTCTTTATAGACCTCCATCGCTGCCCAGTACAGGCAGGCTGAATGAAAATGTCAGCAGCAAGCATCGAGCAGATGTGAAGGGACCATGCTCTCTGACCTGGATTCACCCATCACGTGGGCTAACACTGCTAGATTGAGAATAGCTTTATAAGACAACTTCAGGGGGATGGGATGCTGCCATTTGAAACAGTGTGAATGTGGGGCACAGATCTGACTAACTCAGGAATGGTGCTTCAAGGGAGGCAGAGAGAAATTCTTCCAGGGAGACATCCAGGAAGAGATCAGCACTGTAAGAGTTTAGCAGGATTTGTGCAGTCCGAGTATACTGAAAACTCCCACCATCTAATCTCACTCTTAATTTCTGCATAGTGCACATTGGTCACAATTAATACCCCACTTTTGAACGGTGGCCGTAGGCTTCAAGCCCAAACATTTGTAGAAGTAAAGCCAATAAAAAGCAAAGTTTTAGAAAGCATTAATAATATAATGTCTCCAGGAAGTAAAGAAATGAGTCTGTGGTATCATTCTGTCTGCAGAATAGTAAAATGAAATTTATTCAAAACAAAAAAAAGTGAAAATAACTAGTGTAGTTTCACAGTCCAAAGTAAATAAGATGCAGAAAAAACAGAACTGAGTAAACCAAGAGAAAAATGTCATACATGTTCAAAACAAATTTTAAGCAAATTTTGTCCCCATTATGTTTGTGACACTTCTGCAGAGTGCTAGAACTGCAATTCATTAGCCCAGTGCTCACGTCGAGATCTTAAATATTCATCCAAAGTGCATCCAACTGTCTGATTATACAAAGATTCAGAACCTGCCCTGTCTCCGTGCACGCACTGCCCCACCAGCAAGCGCACACTGCCACGTGACTTACGTGACTACCCACGGCTGCAGCTAGCATATGGGCACAGATTTTCAGCATCTGAAGAAAGGACCAAACAACACGATTGATAGTTGGGCAAGAAAAGAAAAGGAAGGGGAAAAGACTTGGGAGGTCTGTCAACAGGGCAAGCAGTGTGGTCCAGGGGGGATTTTACTTCATTTGGGAAACAACGGGACACTTACGGAAGGGACTGTGCTCCTGGGGATAGTACAGGAGAGCAGCTGCTTTACACTGTCAGCCAGATCAGAGACAATTCTGCATCCAAGGGCTGGATGTGAGCCAGGTGTACTAAATGACTACAGAGATACCTAAGACACAGGGATGGTAATCTCTCACCAGGTTTGAAATGCAGATGAGGGTCTGCAGAAAGGGCAGCAACACAAATATCTTGGAGCTGAGAAAAGCCGACTTTGAAGGGAAACGAGACAAAGCTGAAGGAAATTGGCTGGGATTCAGTAAAGCCTGAGAAATGCACAATGGAAAGGGTTTAATGCAGTCAGAAAGTAATTAGAATAATTCTACTTTACAGCATTTTTTGCATCATCAGAATTTTTTTCGTGTTCTCTCTCAATCAGTGGCAGAAGCCAAAATTTCACAAGGAAAAAGTCCTGAAAGAAACCTCATGTGCCAGAGTACTAAAGACACAGGATCCGCAGGATCCACACTTCCTCTCAGCCAAGAAAGAAGCGCTAGAGTAAGGCAAAGCAGGCACAGCGGTGTGAGAGCAGGTGTTGGCGGGACTGCAGGAAAGCTTTGTGGCGGTTTGTACCTGCCACTTCGAGTGCTGTCAGGTGTGCAGGCAGGAGAAATAGCCGCTCCATTCAAAGAACTCCCGGGTAGAAGGTCAGTGCTGTGAGTGACAGAATAAAACTAGAGGGACGGAGCAACTTCTTACCCACACTTCAAACCAAGCAAAGTGCCAGTACAGACAGCACAATGGGGCCATTGAAACCAGAGGGTGATAATGGGAGAGGAGGCGGCACCATACAGCTTAAAACCAAAGCAGATTCTTCCCAGAACTCACTCCCAGAGGCATTACAAACTGAAGAGAAAAACAAGAGGGTAAAAATAGATTCAACCCTCATCCACAGTAATTGCACAACAGAGATAATACGGATCTCAGAGGTGGAGATCATAAAGCGGCAGGGTTTTAAAAGTTAAAACTGTGAGCACCAAGAATTAAAGTAGAAGTTGATGAATCTGGAAACTGCAACCTAAAATGCTGCTTCAGCTCTGGGCTGGCTGGGACCTTTCTCTGAGTCCAAGAAAGGGTCCTCCAAAGGATTCCTGCCGCCTTGACAAACAGGACCCCTTGCTAGGAAAGTGGGGTGCATGCAGCTTATACAGCCACTAAACCCCAAGGAGAGGCAAAAACATTCTGCTCCTGACCCTGGCTGTAAACAGAGCAGATATGAAGCCTCCACCTCCATCTTCTCACCCTCTGTGTAGTTATCCTGATGAACTACAGTGCTTTCCAGCCCAGCAGGATTTTTCCATCTCTCAGTTCTAGGGGGAGCTTATACTGAACAAATTACTTGCACTCTAACTTTAAAAGCTTGCTCTTCCCATGTATCTGTCTTTGTTCTGATTTCATCTGCCTCAGAAGGCAAGATAATTTTGTCTAACACAGAGTAATTAAAATGAGAGACCTGAGTCTTAAACTACTAACATTAAAATTTCTTCCAAGTTACTGACTCCTAAATAGGTTAGACACCTTGAGAAGGAGGCTTGAAAAATGAGCACGAGCAGCCCACAGGGTTCAGCGTGTGCACGTGTAGGCACACGGAGGGGATGCAGAGTGATTAGCACTGTTCCACAGATGCGGAGTGTCCATCTATCTCCAACCCCAGGGACAAGTGCCACAGCCAGTGCAGTTCCTGGTCATGTTCTCTCCTCCAACCTTCCCACCAAAAAATTGCCCATGTCTTCAGCTTCCCAGTGGAGGACAGATCAATGCCACAGAGCCTGAGCAAGTGCTAAGTGTAGCTCGTTTTATCTGTGCATGTAAGCAGGCTTGGAACAGGGGTAATCCCAGTGTGCATTGCCAATTTCATGTGCTAAAAAATAATGACTCATTCTTCCTTCCCAAACCGATCATGTGATAAAGAGGAGAGACATACTTTGGTTTCTCTTTCTTTGCTTTCTGGTTTCTGATCCATTAGGCTGCATTCATTTCATATTTCCAAAATTTCTCGCATAACCACAAAGATTAGAAATATCTTTTCTAATGTGAGAGCTCAAATTGCACAAAAATCCATTTCTTTCAGCATCTGGAAGAAAAAATCCCACCAAATACTGCAGGACTTAGTCACACTACCAACAGGACACCAGTGAGCCCTCTTCCAGCAATCACAGCCTGATTTGAGCGCCTTGTTCCCAAGAACAGTTCTGGCTCAGGAATAATTAGGCAAAGTCAGAGGGCAAGCCTTCCTCCTGCTCTCACTGCTGCCTCTTCCCAAAACCCTGAAGAACAGAAGCATATCTTTTCAAGACTGACAGTTCTCTCACACCTATAAGAAAATATTTCAAATATTACATGCAATTGTACCAACTGCTGATGCCTTCTATACCAAACAGTCCTTGGTTCGTGACCATACCACACTTCAGGAACCGCTTAGAAAACTTCTTTCCAACATCATTCTTCCTCTTGCCAGGGGAAAAAAAAAGTTAACTTTCCCTCCTAACAGAAGTATTAACTATTCTTTTCACGTAACGAAGCCAAGTAAAAGAAACGTAACAACCACTAATGTGACAAGTATAGGTCTAGGAAACTATGCTAGCCATTGCTGGAGGTGATCACCAGAGTCGGGGTAATTAAAGAGAATCTCAAATCCCCCTGCATTTACAGCAGGAGCACAGGCCTTCTGCTAAGGAATGGAGCATTGGGTCTCTCTCAATGTCACACTACATTTACACATACCTCAGAGTAGAGGCATATGTCATTTTTCTCTGATTAACACATTTCTAATGGGATCCAGACAAGTCTGATGGGGAGACAGGGTTTGGAGGGAAATGAGGTGGTTTTGATTCAAACCCTGGTTTCCATCAAAACACTGTGGTCTGCTTAGAATGTCTGCGGACATCATTTTACAACACACACTCACACACACAGAAAAATCCCTGGGGGTTTTAAACCCTGATTTGCAGCAGGACCCAAACTAGAAACTTGTGTAAGCAGACTGCCAGGGACGAGTAGGCACCTCTGCAATGAGAACTTTAGTGGCTGGACAAGACAGGACAGAGGGGTGCCACTGGAATGGGGTGCAGATTCCACCAACTTTCACAGTTGTAGCTTTCAGGGGGCTTTGTCCTTCCTGTCCTGGGAGGTTGCACACAGCAAAAATGGCCAAGCCACTTCCTGAGTCACCCATTACTACTGCCTGCATGAACTAAATGTGTCTTGGAAGCCTCCCACCTCAGTGCTTACCGCAGTCAGCCATCAGCCCTGCCTTGCTGCCATCTGATGGGCTCCCAGCACTAGGTGGTCTGGCTGTAGGCACAAACACAACCATAAAGACAGTAAAATGTGTGCACAGACACATGGGTTTTTTCATGTCCACCAGATTATAACTAAAAATATTTCAACAGCTGTTTCTTTTTGCTGCAGGGGAAGGCAGGGAAAGGGAAGCACATGGCCCATGTTATTATCTCAAGGATACTTGCCTTAATGTTGTTACTAAAAGGAACAGACATTAACTATATAGTCAAAAATCTATGTCCTGCTGTGGACTGAAGACTGGCAAGTTCCCCCTCCCACCTGCGAGTAATTCTCAAGCAGCCATCTCATGATAGAGGCTTCCAGGGCACCTGAACAGTCATTCTGCTGTCCAATGTAATGGGTAAATTAGTATTTCACTGCAGGTTCTTTTCTCATCCTCCGAAGCACAAATGTTACTGAAAAGACACAACCAGGAGGGAAGGTCCAGAGTCTTAGACTGGGCCTGGATGACCCCCTGCCTCCACCTCCGAGAAGATGCTGAGATGAAGTGCCCCCTCACATAGCACTTACTGCACCACACCGCGTAGGCTCCTGGCAAGAGCAGGCACTGACAGCTCTGTGCCCAGAGGTGCCCTTTGGGCCTCTGTACTCACTTCACAAAACCCATGCTGCCTCAGATCAGACGATGGGTATTGGTTCTTTCAGGAGATTTTGCAAGTGCTTTAAGACTAGCCTCCCAAAAGCAAACCCTCAGCCTTGCTGCTTGCTTTAGGCTCCACTGCAGCTACCCTGGAGGAAATGTTTCCTTCATGCCGATTCCTGGTGTGATGCCTGATATGGCAAGGCAGCATCCCCTGTATTTTAACTGTCTAGTAAATATTTCAAATGCTTCTGGCTCACAGTTCAAGCATTAGAAACAGCCTTGTCCCAGGATAACAAGCTACCCCTGCCTATAAAGAGCAATGGTTTATGCCTTTCTATCTGAGCACATGAGAGAACAGTAGCAGAGTGTCACCATTCTTAGCTAATTTGGCACTTCAAGCAAGAACGGGGCTTTTATCTCTTCCTTTTCATTATAACATGGTGAGACAAACATTAGATATCAATAAGTAACTAAGCTGGCTACAGAGGACAAACAAATAATTGCAGACAGTTGCTTGGTAAGTGATAAGCCTTTTTGGGCTCGATCACCACCTGTAGGTAAGCTTTGATTCATACATGAGATCACGGAAGAGAAAGTCAGGCACAAAGCAGACATGCACGAGTGAGTAGCACCTAATTTCTTCTGGTACCTGGGACAGCAAACACAAGCAAGTGCAACTCCTGTAAAACCCTGGCGGGGAAAGAGGCAGAGGAGATTACTCCAATCCTTTACTTTTTTCTACCCAAATTAATATCTATTCTTTGCACATGTGCTCCTCCCTATTCCCACCCAAGTATACACACTACACTGTGAGATGATATCTCCAGTCCAATGGCTGCTTCAAATAAAGAATCTCATGTTACCTCCCCCTTAAGAAAGGACTAGAGATAGGGTCTTTCTCACTTGACTGTACACACAGCACACATCAAAGCACCAGCCTGAGAAGCATTTCCTGGGGGCAGGAAACTTAAGCAGTGGCAGCAACACAACAGCTTTACTCTCATTCACAAAGCCAGGTCAAAACAGAGAAAAATAACCTGAACCATAACCTGCTGAATATGTACAAGTGGAGAATTTGGTTCAGCCCCAGGGAAGTGCAGCCAGGCTGAGATGCTGCTTAGGCCAGGAAGAAAACCTCAGTGCTTCAGCCCTTGCCCAGCAGGACTGTGTATGGAGCTGGTTCCTATTTCTAGAGGGCTGAACCTGACACAAATGCTTCCAAACTCCAGACTTCAGCCTGGGACCCCTTTGACCTGACAGCATGCTTTACCTTTAAGCAAAGCTTGAATGTCAGATGGCTGCTAAGTCGAAGGACAGCAGAGCTGTGAGCTGCACCCAGCGCAGCAGAAGATGAAGTCAGAGAGGAGTCTGTCGGCTTTTACTGCCAGTGTCTCCTGTCCAGCATGAGCAACAGGAAACCCTAAAACACAGCCAGTTTTAACACGGGGCTTATTCGGACTTTATTAACAAACATAATAGCCACTAGATGGCAAACTCACAGCCAAAACTGAATACTGACCATAAGAGACTCCTCAAATGCTGTAAAATCAAGGGTGCAAAAAGCCAACGGGAGGGGGGGTCGGGAGGGGGACGACACACACCAAACATGGCTAGTTCCTTCACCAGGTTCAGGTTCTTTGTTCATTTCTGTCCCAACACTATACTGTACAAAGATGAGCCATAAACAGTGTGCTGTCAACTGCGTAAACCACCTCCTAGTATTAATGTGCAGTTCCAAACATCCCAGGCACAGTTATGGCAGAAGGGACAAAACAAAATTCCAACATATCCACTAAAAAACATATTGCTTAAGCCAGAAAAAAACTGCAGCCTGCAAATAACATGGCTAAAGGAGCCCAGATTGCAGATTATGTATTATTCATTGCTATCATCATTGTAAGCCTCCAGCCAATCTAGCTTTTTCAGTGGGGGCTGCAGCAAAGGTGGGGCCACTATGTAAATCACAAATATCTTGCAAATGACTCTTACATATTAGCTGCATGTCTATGAAAAGAAATGAATTGCATGGTAGCCAAAGCTCTACACAAGCAATCATCTTTGTCTTGCAAAGTGACCATTTGTATTTTATGTCAGTCTGTTATTATCCCAAATCAGTTCTTGAGCAAAGATCAAAGCTAGTCTGGGTAAAGCAGTCCTCACTCATTACACGCTGGTAATTTTTCTAAGTAGAAGTCCTTTCCAGGAGCTGGAGTCACAGCAATGGGCACTGTTATGTGCATGAGTTTTGAAAAAAAGCTGGGTCACACTGAGCCAAAATTTCAGCAAAGATGCTGAGGGCAGCTGCCTGCCTCCACATCCAGAGAGACTGGGTGTTCAAAATTGCTATGCATCTGTAAAAATACAAAGGCAGCAATGTGATGGTAATTTTACAGAAAGCTCTGAACTTATCATTTAGCTACAAGGGGAAACATCCCTTACTTCAAGAATAATAGGAAATAGATACATTTTTATTTAGTGTCCAAAGGTACAAATTGCCAATGATTTTACCAAGCTACTGTACAGGGCAAGAAAAACTTGCAGGCAGTTAACTTCCCTTGTATGACTATAACAAAGAGTTATCAATACAATTTTCATTTTTACACCAGTTTCAGAAGTTCATTTTCCCCAATAGCAGGGTTGTTTGCTGCACTCAAAGTAGCAGCAGTGCTACGTACCCAGACTCAAATACTCCTTTCGTCCACAATTACTTTAAGAATGTCAGGAAAGAATAAACTCACAATCCTGCAAGCATTACTGAAAATATTTGCCTCACCTGATGATACTATTTCATCCCCCTCAGCAAATTCAGCCTAAATATTTATAGTGGATCCTACTGATCCCTGTCTGTATATGTGCAGAGCCATCCAACTGAAGAACTCATTTCCCAGATTACACTTTCATACAACTTATCAATAAATTTTGCACCATCGGTTCTGAATTACGGTAACTCCATTAGATCTGTGGATCACCAATGTCAGGGTGTATCTGGCTCATGAAACTCACAATAACCTTGCAACTGTGAACTTCAGCTCCAGAAAAAGGTATTTTCATTGACCCATTTTCCAAGAATCCAAACTGAGGTACTCTGAGGTCCATTCATATGGCTCATCCATATATACCCTCTCTGCTCTGCCTTTTTCAATTCCAGGGATTTATACAAGCTGGATAAATTTCCCCTGAAAGGGTACTGTGCAACCTTAAGCAACAACACATTGCTCCCCTTTGCTATTCTGGTTCTGCTGTTTCCCTGCTTTCGCACCCACTCCTTTCAATTGTTGACACATCTCATAAGCATGTCCGTTATGACCAACATATTTGATCAGTATGTTTCAAACCTGAGCACTGCACTCGCCCGTTTAATGAGCAATATTTTAGACATTTTCCAAACTTCCTGTCACCAGCATTAGCTAACACACGAGCGATCCAGACAGACTCTTTTGTTCTGAGCAGCTGTGCTGTAAAACAGGCTGAGTATCTTTGCGGCCACAAACTGCTCTCCAAGGTCTCCCCATCCCCAGTCTGCCATATGTTGCCCCTATAGTTTGTACAAACTCTTTCATTTCCTCTCTATCCTGTTGCATTTCATCAGGTTAAACTAAAAGCACACACCAGCATCCGAAAGCCTGGCTGTTTGTAGTGTTCTGTGTGCTCTGCTCTGTTTTGCAGAGGGCACACAGCCTTTCGGTGAAGTTCCTTACATGGTCTGCCACTGAGCTCTCTGATTTTTAGGTTTTTCAGCCTTGCAGCTCTTCTACTTTCAAGGAACACTTTTGTGAGCATTGGAGCCCGCTCCATCGGAGCACTGTGAGCACTAGAGGTGTCACATTCAAAGCAGTCCATAGCAAAGACAGTGCTAAGTGGTCATGCTGAAGTGGGGCTATCTCAGGTCAAAATTGAGAGGTCAAAGAGATTTAGATAAGGAAAACCAGCAAAGAATTTTGAAACCATCCACTGAGGTTGGAGAGAGACAGGGCCACTCGTTGCCCAAAGCACTGGGAACAAGGCTTAGCTCACTGTTATTCTGCTGACCTACTGCACAGCCTGGAGTTCATAATGACTTCCCATCTACTGCTGCTCCCCCTCCATCCCACTATGGATTGTTCCCAATACTGGGGACAATTAATCAAATGAACATTGGTGCCACTAAAGATAAAAAGCAAATACAAGATGAAGGGTTGATCAAAATGAAATGCTGGTTAAAATAAAACCCTTTGATCCCTGGTTGGGACTCCAAGTTTCAAGAATCCACAGCCCAGTTTAAAACCCCAACATGACGAACAGCCAAAACTGGCACTGGATATGGCTCCACAGTGAATTCGGTGAACGAGACCTCTTCCACATTCCCATGTGGGGGCTATGTGACAGAGGCATTCATCACAGACAGGCCCGTGATTTGTGCTCCTGCCAGGGATGGAGCCATTAAATGGCTTCCCTCTGTACCCAACAACTATCGCCTCTGCCTCTCTGTCTAGTACCGGCAAGGCTGCGTTCCCTCTGCAGCGCTGTCCCTCCGCTCCAGCAGCCTGCTACACAAAGTGTGAGGCAACAAGACCAGTTACAGATGTGCATAGAAAACAGTGTCCTGGTTTGGAGTGGAAATGTACTTCAGATGATCCCAGCAACAGTAAAGGAGCTATCTCACATCACATACCAGGCTGACAAAGAAACACAGAATATCTAGCTCATCCATAATGTGGCAGTTTAACCCCAGCCGGCAGCTCAGCCCCACACAGCCGCTCGCTCACTCCCACTGGCAGGATGGGGAGGAAGAGAATCAGAAGTGTAAAAGTGAGAAAACTCGTGGGTGGAGATAAAGACAGTTTCACAGGTAAAGCAAAAGCCGCACACCCGAGCAAAGCAAAGCAAGGAATTCCTTCACCCCTTCCCACGGGCAGGCAGGTGCTCAGCCATCTCCAGGGAAGCAGGGCTCCATCATGCGTAACGGTGACTTGGGAAGACAAACGCCATCACTCCCAACGTCCCCCCTTCCTCCTCCTTCCCCAGCTCTATGTGCTGAGCATGAGGCCACATGGTGTGGGACATCCCTGGGGTCAGTTGGGGGCACTGTCCCGGCCGTGTCCCCTCCCAATCGCTTGTGCACCCCCAGCCTACTCATTAGCAGGCCAGTGTGAGAAGCTGAGAAGTCCTTGACTGCTTAACAACAACTAAAACATCAGTATATTATCAACTTTATTCTCATCCTAAATCCAAAACATAGCACTATACCAGCTACTAGAAGGAAAATTAACTCTATCCCAGCCAAAACCAAGACACATAACTACTGAGATAAAGGCTTGTGTCAACAGCAGATTTTCAAGAAGAGCAGAGAGAACACTAGCTAGGAAGCAGCCACTTGGAAAGGCAGAGGCTGTGCTGTACAGAGACATTGTGCTTCAGAAGGGGCGAGTTTGTGTCCTCCATGCTTTTCTGGAGGAGCCTGTGGGGCCTTGCTAACATGACAAGTAGCGATGATGAGAGTGAAGAAACATTCACAATCTCCTGAGCTCCAAATACCAAGAGAAGCCTCTTCAGTTCTTCTCAGTTTCAACTTCGGAGGCCAACGAGACATGAATATGTGTCAAACTTAGTGTCAGAAGGATGCTAATGTGTATATATAACCCAGTCTGACAGGCAGCCCCATTATCTGCAGATTTTCTCAACTCTGAACAGGCTCTTGCCATCCAGAAACCCTGCACCAACAATCACTGCAGTAAGCTCACTGCAGAGGTGCAGTGCATTTGATCGGCAGCACTGCACTTTCTGCACCTGCACTGTGCAGCACATGCACGTATATTTGCATCTGGATGGGTCCGTATGAGAGCCATACCCCTGGCCACGACCCAGCTGGCTGCACTCTGCACTAACTGGAATTTAGGAAACACCGTCCCTGCTCCAGGACACACTGCAACAACTGAGGTCAGCGGAGCTCAGTCGAAATGCCACTTCTCCTGTGATCACAGGGACTCACACCCCCTCCCACTGGGGGACAGCACATTTTCCATTTCTCTGAACAATCTTACTAAGCTGCAAGCATCAGCAGCACTAAATTCTGCTCTCTTTTGGGAAGGAGCCAAGGCTGCAAATGTAAAGCACAGGATGTGATTTCCTGCCCCTCCTGGAAAAGGAAGCTACAGTCCAAAAGGTAGAGAAAGAACTATTAATCCTAGAACAACCATTTTAATGTTGATGATCACATGATGCAGCTGCAGAAATACCACTGCAATTCAAACAGAACTTGTAATGTGCTAAACATGCAGGACTCATGATACAGAAAAGGAGATACCAGATCCGGGTGCTAAGAAGAGGAATTACTGTTCACAGGCCCCTGAGGAAAGATGCCTCTAGGACCATTGCTCTTCTGACAGAACTCTTTAATCAAGAAAGTACTAGAAAACCATAAAAAACTAATGGCAGATTCTCTACAGAATCTCCTACAGTTCTACTTTATACTGTATATATGAGCCGATTAGCAGCAAGGTGCTGGGCTTCTTGGGAAAGGAACAGCTTATGGAGTGAAAACTAATGTACAACCCCAGTGGGTTTACTTTTGCACAGGCTTTAAAAAGAGATGGAGAAATAAGCAGTGCTATTGAGTTAGTGCAGAGATGGGCTGTACAATTCCAGTAGCTATTGCCTGCTTAAGCACAATGAAATAGGATGAATAGAAGCCCTGATGTGGCTGACTCACCCTCATTACCCAACAACCTAAAATGGGGGGGGGGGGGGGGGGCATCTTCTGAGGAGATCAGAAAACATATTTTTAGATGTCTTAAGGTGTTAGTCTATGGATTACGCAGCCCAAGCCGCAAGTTTCCGTTATTTTCAATGGATTGCATCTGTATGATTTTAAGAACTCTCCCGTGTGCAGAGCTCAACAACTACTTTTGTTTTCAGAGGGTCTGCAACCATTTGTGAAAGACTGACAGACATGCACACGCAGACACACACACCGTGCCATCATGGGGACTTGCCTTCTGTTCTTTCTCACTACAGTTTTCCTCAGCCTAAAATAAAAGCATGTTATGCTGTGCCCTTTGTGCAAGAAAACATAACACAAGAGTGTTTATTTGCCTATGAACACTATAATCTTCATAGATCAATATTAAAACCCTTCACACTTATTTTCACTGCCTAGTTCAATTGAACTTAGAAATTCCAGTGTATCTTGAGAGAGTGCTGAACAGCTGCAGACTAGCCAAGGGATCACATTCCCACAGATGGTATTAGAGTCCAAACCCTTCATGTTTGACTGTGGGATATGTACAGGTCAAATGAGAAGTTCCACTGTCTGGGAACAAAGTTTCACAATCCTTGCAGACAGTGTTATTTCTTTTTACAGTTCTTTGATTTAACATCGTTCACTTGGAAACTGCTATTTTACAGGGTTTTTTTCTGTAGAGGTAATTCAAGGCCAATTAGCTTTCACCGGAGGCCATCTTCTATGTAAATTCTGGTATATCCAAACTTTGTAGCTTCTCCACTAACTGATTAAACATAAGGTTTGAAGTTGTGTTTTCAGCACTAATCTGACAGGTGTCCAGAGGAAGGCATTAGGCTACACAGTGGTCAAAAGAGGGGATTAGGAGCTGGGACCCTTAAACTCCAGATCTGCTCAGTATTGTTAATTATGCTTTGCCAAATTTCCTACCCTCATTTACAATCTGTCAGAGACATGCAGTGAATTTACTGGATGGGGAAGGAGAAGGATGTACATGATTCTTTGGCTCTGCCAAGCATTATCTGCTATGGCCTGTGCTCAACATCATGCAGCAAAGGTAAGACTGTCAGCCCTGCCACCATCACCCGCTGCAGCTGGCTCCAGCTCACAGCTCAGTGCTGGTGTGAGTGGCCAGTCCAAGAACGGCCAGTAACGACAGAGTTCACTCGTGAAAATGCAAATAGATGATGATGAACACAGCAACTTGCTCTTGCTTGTGATTAGTAGCACCAGAAAGAATGCTATTAAGGCTAAAAAGACCAAAAAGCGTAAGACCGCAGCATCTGTCTGACCAGAACCTGCTTCCATGAACGTACTGCTATGCTCAGTAATGATCCAGAATTTCAGAGTTTCGGAATATGCATTTCGGAGGCAGACACATTCCAAATGCTGCAGTCAGAAGAAGGACAAAACTTAGAAAAAGCAGATCTTTTCGTGATGGCTATTTCAGAAAGCAGGTGAACAAGAGGACCCCAAGTACCCGGACTTTGGACAGTACAGGCACAATTGTATGTTCAGAAGCAGTAGCAGCTTGTTCCCAAGCTCTGCCTGAAGAGATGAGCTCTGGAGTCATCTTTCATTATTTTTAACCAAAGCTCAAGAGCTGCTTGGCAGACACAAGCCCTGGATTGCTAGGCAAGCACAAGGTTTTATTGTCTCTGTATGACTGAGGGGCTAGCCTGACTCTCACAGGATCTTTGTTTCCTGCCCTCATGTATTCAGCAAACACTGTAAAGGGCACAATGGTCAATGTGGCAGCCTATTTGCACCAGCCAGGACAATAGGCAATTATGCTTTGGAGACAAAATGATTGTATGCATGTATATATGAGAGGAAGAGAGGAAGAGAGAAACAAGGCAGAGAAGAACTGTCAGGAGCACCAGGCAATTTCTCAAATGCCCTGCCTTTCTCAGACAGAGCAGGGGCCACCCCCCTCCTCAAACTGCCCAAAGCAGTCGTGGCCTCCAACAAAGTGTCACCTTCAAAACTGAAGGAAAGAGGTAAGCAGAGCTGCAGAACAAGATCTGCTGCTGATTGAGTTCTACAGCCTTCCTCAACACCTGCAATCTACCCATCTTATGTTGGCCTGTCCTGGACACCTTCAGTCCAGAGCTCACCTGAGTGGGTTCCCACTCAGGGCTGCCCCCAGGATGCAGAAAGACAAGAATTATCTAATTACATCTGGAGAGATTATATCTGCACTGCAGAAGGGGCAATCTCAAAGCTTTCCAGTGGTATTTACAGTGTCTTTCTTCATGTGAGCTACCAGAATTAATCACCAGTGTATGAATTTGGCTTCCCATCCCTTTCCCCAGCTGACAGGAATTGAAGGCACCAACTGCCATCACCACGAGAAATAAGTGATTCCTTCACTAGCATGGCAGACATATGCCAGCTAGGAAGAGAAGATCTGATCATCAGACTTGCTTGTTTTGGCTTTTCAATGCACAAAAGGCTGTTTTTCTCAGAATTAGGGTGACTGCGACAATCTGTTTTTAGACAGAGTTAGAACCACAAGATAAAAGAGGCAGAAATCTTCTCATCTGCATATTTATCATCAAAATGCAGCAACTGCATAATTTAAGCTTAGTGTTAAAAATATTGTATGTATATTTTAAGGTTTTCCTACTCAGGTGAAAAGGAGACATGCTTTCACTAAGGAGGTTAATTATTTCCTAATGGTGTGAAAACAACAGAAAAAAAGAGGAATCAAAAGGAATTTTCTTACCCTTCCCCCTACCCTGAGGCACAGCAAAGAGACATCTCTGTCCACATCCTTCACAGACACATAAAGTAAAATGACTCAAAACAATAGAGCGGAGGCACGTGCTGGTGACTGCGGTCCCACTGAACCCCACGAGGGTCTGGACCCTTGCACAAAAGTGCAAGTTATAGGAGATTCGTAGGGAGAGCAGGAGCATCCTCTCAGCTCATTAAACTGTTCACCTGAGAAGGAAAGCACTCCCATGTGCAGGGAATGAGCACAGGCACTAACTGCCTGGTGGGCTCTGCCAGAGGAGGCAAGGTTCTGCAATACCACAGCTGATGGTGCCACCCAGCTGGGTGAGCACTGCACCCAGCCTTCTCCAGCGTCGAGATGCCAGCGGCTGCCTCTGCAGTCCTGAGCAGAGCACAGCTGGGCTCGGGCTGCCCCATGTCACCATTCCCACCCCACCACACTCACCCTCAGGGAGAGGAGAGAGGTGCTCTTCACTAGGCCAAACTCTGTAGGGAAGAATGAACTGAACACAGGCTGCCTCTGTGGTACTCAATCGCAACTGAGCTCTGAGAGTGGTGCTGTGGATGTTTCCTCATTGTTCCTCCCTATCTCTTCTATACATACGGAGCCTTTATACTCTGCAGAGCTGAAGTGACTAGCTAGCTGTACATGAAATCCAACTTCTTAGCAAGCAGACTTGTTCACCCAGAAGTGTCCTGGTTTATTGTTGTCTTTCCCACTGCCTGCTTCCTTAATAGAGACAGTTTTTATGTGACCTCTGCTGCTGTCCATGCAGACATGTGATCTTCCAGACAGCACCTTGCTTTCATGCTAGGAAGCATCCTTTCCTCTCCAGCACTGCCCAGGAACCTTGCAGCATGATTAGTCACTGCTCACAAATGTCTCTGCAAGCTTGGCACGCCCCACAAGGGCTGCAGAGCAGGCTGGCCGGCTAGCCATGGCCAGCTGGTGCTCCCCCAGCTGACACAGCTTTCCCATGCTCTCTGCTGGCTGCCTTTGCATCCTCACACGGGCACATGATCCACTCTGCTTTGACAGCCCCATCCCTCAGATTCTAGTCCCTATAACTACCTGATATGCACATGTGCTTCTTTTTAAAGAGCCAAGTTAGAAGGGCAATGCATGACAATACACCACAATCTGAAGACAGCCAATCAAACCAATAAATCCCCACTCGCTCCCCAACAGCTGTAGCCCAATTAAACTCAACAGTTCACAGGTGGTCATGTAATGACTTTAACACAAAAAAGCACCGCTCCCTTTAGGGGCCTTTAAAAAAATTTAGAGCTCTTTAAATTTTATATACCAACAACATCAAACCAAAGTAGGAAATAATAAAGAAGGAAGGGAGATAGAGCAAAGAAAATACACACAGTGTCAGCATCAGCAACAGCCTAATTAAACAATAGCCAACAGGAAAATGTACATTCTGCTCACCCAGCCACGGCCCTTCTTGATTTCTATGTGCTGGATGCAAAAGCAGTTTTCTGTACAGCCTTTTCAGCGTCGTTGCACCAGCCACTCTTTCATTCATGAAGTCCCTCTGCCTCCTCAGAACAAAGCTGTGAATGAACTCACGCTAGCAAAGCAAAGGCCTGCATCTATCATTTCTCTCCAACTCTTTGACTCCCTCCCTGCCACGAGGTCGAGACTGGGCTGGTCTCCATGGCGTGCTGGGGAGGCAGAGCTGTACACCTCTGGAAGTGACTAATGACCCCACTATTTTCTGTGGCCTTGCAGCACATGTTAGTTGATCCAGGGAGCCCTGGTGAACACCCCGGCTGTTCAGGTTGTTTGCACCATCTGTTTGCTATGTGCTAGCAGCAGGCTCTTGCTAGGTGCCTCCTCATTCTTGGGTTTTGTTACACCTTACTAGCAGTTCTGGCCACAACATCATTATTTTCTTTTGTAGTTTTCCCATGGATTGCAGGTGTTCCCTCTCCTTCCATCTCACCTTCATTCCCCTCATTCCCACAGACCTGCATACAGGAGCCCCTAGCAATGTCAGGATCACAGCTAGGAGCTGCCACGTCTACTCATTGTGGCAGGCATGAGGAGACAGGAAACATGGTTCTCATAAGCCTAGAGAAGGAAGCATCAGGCTGGAGAAGAACGGATACTTTTGCGACCCTACAGGGCCCTGAAGAGGCAAAGAATTTGCAATACCTCAACCTTGGGGAAACTTGGTCCAAGGCTTATTTGTTATTGTCCTTGGTTTGACTGTGTTTGTAGCTCCTGACTCTTCCATGGTGAGATACTGAGGCCAAAGTGGGTTCATTCTTACAAAGAAACGTAAAGTGTTCTTATAAAGAAACATTTTTGTCCAAAAGATTTTTTAAGAGGGGCAGTGAAAAGATGCTGCACTGTTGTTAAGGCAGAAGGTTCTGGGAGGGGAAATCAGCTTCTCTCCATCTTACTGAAAAACAAGAGCCTAAGAAACTGAAATATTTTGAGGCTTCAAAAATCAAGTTACAATGCCAAAACAGCACAAAAGAAGGCTTTTCCAGAGTCCCTAAAAAGGGAAAAAAACATCTTGCAGGGCCTGTGAAGCCAGCAATTTGCACAGGAGCAAACTGGGCAGCCCTGGATCCTGAAGTCCATTTTTACATTAGCAGTAAAAGCACAGCACAGACAGTAGCAGTAAAATCCCCGGCCCCGGTCTGCCTTTCCCAGAATACGAAATCTTAAATTGCTTTCTAGAAGCAAAAAGATGCAGGGTTCCAGACTTCATCCATCTTCCGTCCTCACAGCTTAGAGGGATTGCAAAATGTTATCTCCCTACAAAAGGCAGATTTATGGAGCAGTATGGAAGTCTTCGCAGCTACATATCTTATTCATGCACCTACAGCACCTAGCACACTGGGTCCCAATCTGGGAGATTCCTTTAGGAATTACAGTAATATAAATAGTAAATAAATATGAATAATTATCTGAGGATGATAACCAGTGGTTTAGATATGAAAAGGCCCCAGGATGCAAGTGCTAATCTCCTGAGATACTCAACCATCCTTTCAAGATGTGTGAAGACATATAAGTAGGCTAATTACAAAGGAAAATTGTATATAAATCTCATCTAAATTCAGAAGTGATGCAAAAACAAATTGAGAAGATACCCAGGAAAAGTTCAATAATGTTTCTGGGAAAGGTTAATTTTTAGAGATTTTTTTAAGATGACCCAGAAGATCCTTAAATACAAAAATAGTTAAACCTTAAATAGCAACTGTAAGAGTGACACCAGAAAGGCACTCTAAAATGAATAGAACTATTGAACTGTGGAAGCATCATGGCAAAACCCAACAATTTCATTTTCTTAGTTTCGTTGCAATTTATAATTCACACAAGTAGCTTAAACACGTCGATTTGAGATCAAAACAGAACTGCAGGTTACATAGCATCTGTTCTATAGGAGGGTGCTGTGTGCACTGAGATAATTTTAGATGAATGTGTTATAAACAAGATCTGTGGAACATTGCAGAGTAGCAAGTTTCGAGAGAGAAAACCATACAGTTTAAATGCATAAATTGTTTAGAATTTTTAGCATGTCATTGTAAAGCGATCAACCAAGTAATCTGTTTTCCCGAGTAGGACAGCTCACACAGATGAAACATTAGCTTCCTCTGTATTTAATGTAAGACTCATTCAACATTCAGAGGAACATCTTACTCTGTGCAAACTTGGTGATCATAAAGCCACAGCTTTTAGCCACTGCTTTTGCTCTTTTCCAACACCTCCCTAAGCTGCTGCAGCAGTATCAGGCCTGCATGCGCAATGTATTCTGGCTGGAAAAGGTCCACTGTGACCAGACTAGACTTCTCCTGTGACATACTGGTCAGTGAAGACCTACACTTTGATATTGTTATTTTGGGATATGGTCACTTTTGCTGTGAATTTCTGAGGTTATAGCATGTAGAGAAATAAACACATTTTTATTCCTTCTTGGGGAGGATAGTTTTGGAGATACCCAGGAACCAAGCTACATCACTGAGATGCCTTTCCAGATTCATTTATCCACACATTCTGAGGACATCAGGTCGCCTGTTCTGCCTACAGCAAGGCAAACACTTATGGGTACCGTACTGTCTCCTGAACTCACAGGACTGGTTTCTAACAGGTCTTCCTATTCCAGTCCTAGACTGAACATTCCTCCAGTACTCCAGTGCTGGGTCATCCCTCAGCACACCTTATCAATCCCACAAGTCCTAGATAAACTCAGATGAGAATTACAAATTTAAATCTAGAAATGTAAATTAGATAAACACTGTATATTTCTTTATAGTTCTTTTTTTCTGCTATGTGAAAAAGAACAGGTGTGTGTAACACAAATTTCTGACATATTATGCATCAATTTACGGATACAAACGTATTCTGCATTTCAACTCCTCCTTCAGTCAAACCTAAACCCAAGCTCATGATAATGTAGTAGTTCAGGTCAGAAAACAGTATTTCGTCTGTGAATGCAAATGAAAACACATGAAAATGTTTATCCTTCTAGAAAAAAAATCTGAGATTTAAAAATAGTGTGATACAACCTACAAAATATAAGACAAAAATCAGTTCGGTTGTGTGATAATCCTATTCAGGCTGCAGTGGAACATTTCCCTGAAATGTTTCCTCCTCTGCTAGGTTATTTATGGTTTGCTTTCTAGCCTGACTGCAGCAACTGACACCCTGCAAAGAATCAGAATAAGAAGGGAAAGCAGCTAGCACCAGCTCCCTCTGAGATACTCTAACCTTCTGGCTCCAAAGCAGATGCATCTCTTATGAAGCCGTCACCACAACTCCCTGCAGGAGCAATGCACTGTAGTAGTGCTCGTGACCACCTCCAGTCACACTGTATTGCTGAACACAGAGCACCCAGGTACTCAAACTGCGGGGAGGAGCTTGCAGGGCAGACTAGTTCAACTCAGCATCAACATTTAGGTGATCGGCTCTGGAGATCTACTGAGGTCTACAGCACTGTACGAGTTCTCACCTGAGTGAAACCTATGCTGAACTGTAACATTTTCCATCATCTAGAGCAAGGGCTAAGTATAACCTGCTGCCCTAGTAACAGCCCGCTCCCACTAAAGCACAGTAGCACAGTAGCTGCCAAGCCCTTCTTTCCTCTACATCAGCTTTTCCTGCCATCCCTGAGCCTGCTGACCTGATGTGAGACACAACCGTATCAGGCACGCTCTATTCAGTGAATGAAGCTGGCTCTGTTTGCTGCTACGAAGATCAGCAAGAGATTGCAGCAGCTCTGTTCTGCCCTATGGAGTGGAGACAAATGGGTCTGACTGTCTCTGTAGCATGGTCGCCCTCTCGTTGTGACCTCTGAAAATTCTCTGCTGCAACTACACGAGAGCAGAGTGCAAGGGAGCATCAAAAGCCAGCTCCAAACCAGCACAAATGTGCAAGCAGACTACCAGAACTGGTTGCCCATGAGGACAAGGCTCTGGGTACAGGGTAGAGCAAGGCAGTGATGTCTCTTGGCTAGACAGACTCTCCACTCTCCCTGCTCATGTGTTTGCAGCTACCCACTGGCTCAGAAACCAGGCTGTGGTGAGGGTAAGGTGCCCATCTGCTGTTTGCACCGGTTGCTCACAGGCATGTTGTGACCTCCTCCCACCCTTCTCCAGACACCAGCCGCTTCCACACATTCATCTTCTTGCATATTGAGCCAATGCGCCGTCACTCACAAAGTTTATATTTAAATAAGCCCTTCTGTTGAACTCAAATTAAATATAGCTCGGTTGAATCTGATACCATGAGAGAACCAAGGCTGGAGGCGAGAGAGAGAACGAGGAGGAGATCACAACTGAACAAATACATTTAAAGCTGTGAAGTTGACACCAGGCTGCACATCTGACTCTAGTACACACTGGGTTTGTTTCTTTTCAGCTCAGCTATAGTATTAGTTGCAGTGAGGTCATCCTCTCATGTCCTTCTGCTTTATGTCTCTTACTAGACAGGCACACACAAATCTTCAAATTTTACAGACAGAATGAAAATTCAGACAAACATTTGTCTCCCTGACCTGTCAGCACTTAGAGCAGCGCCTGACTGACAGAGGCACGAGAGGGGAAGTCAGAACCTCTGGAAAGGCAGGTATCTTAGGACTAATTTTGGAGTCTACTGACAACAATAACAATCAGCTCAGCTAATGTCACAGTGCAACAACAAAGCCTGTGGCAGCTCATGCTGCAATTCAGGCCAAGGACTCATCCTAGGCTCTCTCCTGATGTGGTTTGCCGTGCCAGTCATTTTTCAAGAAGTGCTTAAAATCTGATTGGGGAGAGTGGCCTGGGTGGCTGGATCTGAGAAAGGACCAGAGCTGAATGTCTGCATATTAGCAAAGATGTAATTAAGGAGCCCACACGTAAAAAAACAGACCAGAAAGTGTGATCATTGTAGTAAGGGAGGAAAGTTGTACCACTGTGGTAAGAGAGTTCACAAGAAGTAATATAATAAAGTTAAAAACCAGATCTTCAGGCCTGTGGGACTCAGGTGTTCAAATCCACTGAGCTGTGTGCTTAGTACCCTAAAACTTTTCATTAGGCTTCAGGACGAACAGCTCCTAGCAGCAGAACAGATTTCATCCAGGTCAGCCACGAAAAGCCTCATCAGACATCCCATGATAACCTTGACTGAACCATCCACATACATTTAAGAAACCAGTCCCATTAGTTGCATTGTGAGGAACCAAGCCAAGTTGTTCCTATTTCTGTCCTGGTATCCTAAAAGCTAGTCCAGATCTACTTTGCTCTGGCTGGCTGACTTCCCATATGGCTACTTGTAATCTTTGACAGCTATGAAATCCACTCTGTTTAGTTACAAACTGGGCCAGGGCAAGGAGAAGCAAAGGAAGAGAGGGAAAAGCACGCTGAGCAAACTTATTGGGCTTGCAAGAGTTAAAGATGCTATGTGTCCCAGTGCCTATAGACTGTCTCTAGTACCCATAAAACAGTGTGCGTTGAAACATATGGTAGGCAAGCCCTGCTTTGTCCTGCTGCAATCTCTTCAATTATTTTTTCTGTTGTGTATTTTACAAAGGATAAATCAGGGAACATTTCAAGAAATGTTTTCTCATTCTAAAACTTATCAAAATATTGCTGACAATGATCCATGGCTGGGAATGTCATTCCTGAATAAACATGATGTCATTCTCATTCCATTCATACTTCTCCTGGACAGCTGCTGTCAGTCTCAGTGAAGAAAAATGCCACCTCACCGGTGACAGCTGCCACTTGAGGTACTTTGTATATCAGCCTCCATAGGAAAAAAAAAAAGAGCCAGTCATGCAGATGCTATTTAAAGTATGTTGCATCTTGATGAGAAATGCAAAAGTTAATATGGGGCAGGTTGCTCTGTGTCAAAAGTCTGGACAACGAAGAATAAGGAACTTTTCTGGTCTCACCTTCCTAAGAAGCAAGGCTCAGACAGGGTCCTCACTCCCCCACTGTATTTGCTTTAAAAACAAAAGAAGTGCTAGCTAAGATGTGCTTTGGTTGCTTTACTTTTCCTTATTTTACTCTAGACCTGGAAAGTCTTCTGGAGCTTACAACTTACAGGGGGACAAAGAAGTGCACGAGCAGATCCAGTACGGATGCTCACTGTGACTTTATACCTTCTGTGTCCCAGAAAATACCCTAAAGGTGACACTTCCAGTCTGGTGTCATCTGCAAACTTGCTGAAAGTGCACCCTGATAAGAACTTGTAACTTGGCAAAGCAGGTAACTGTCAAGGACCAGACCTGGCCCTCCGCACCCAGCCACGTTTAGAGGAGACTGTTCATGTCAAGGGCTTCAGTCAGATTCCAAAGGGAGAGCACCAGCGCGACAGTGAAGCTGCAGTCCGGTCTACAAAGGACAGGCACATGCAATACTTTGCAACCACACTTAGAAGGCTCCAGGAGAGTTCAGAAGGACACAGGTAAATGACATATCAGACCAGAAGAAAGAATATTTTGACTTCCGATGACAGTTTTTATTAAGTTCCTAGGCCACAAAGAAACTCAAAACGTAATCCTTTAGTTTCCTCCACCACCAGTAGGGAGGAAAATGAAGACTTTAAATACCATAAATCCCTGCTATTCGTTGATGGAAATTGTTTTGAGGCAGCTCTAATTGCAACCCTTGCACTGACTTATTTTGCCTCATTCTGTGAACACATTACGTGCACTTCTGATCCACGGGCAGAATCCTGCCCAGGAATATAAATTTGCCTCTTTTAATATAAATCATATCATGACAAAACTAATGAAACAATCAACAGCTAGGTCCCCCTGTTTTGGAGCCTCACATATTAACCACAACGGAAATGCAGATATTTCCCAGTCATATGTCAAAAGAAATTCATCTCAGCCCTTATGTGACTGCTTCCCCCACTGAGAATTCTGCAGATGCTTCCAGTGAGACCTTTCCCATTGCAGTCATTTTTTGTATCAGGGTGTCCCAGACCGATCCCCATTGCAGTAGATGCTGTAGAAAACCCACAGCTGAAAAGTGGTCTGTGTCCCAAAGAACATGCAAAGTATCCTCATCTCCACCCCCTCGTTCAAGGAAAGAGAAAGCACACCTCGTGGAAGAGAATTGTCTACAATTTCTGATAGCATGTGGACCCAACTCTTCAATTTTATTTAGAAAGTATGTAGTATTTTCCAGCTCAGATAGGAGGTGATAAGAAGGCAAATAGCAAGCACTGTCACTGGGAACACAGTTGGGCAACTTCCAATTTACCTGCCGTGCAAGGGTAGTACAACATGCAGATTTATAAAAAATCATTGCTTTTTTCCAGTACCACAATTACATTTGCAGTTTGTTGGCACCCAGATCTCCTGCAATTGCTCTAGGAATTGTTCTGGGCTGGTGTAGCTCTCCAGTTGCTTTCCAAGCATGGAGACAGACAATCCTTGCCCCAAAGAACAGCCCAGACTAAATCTGTTTTCTGTTCCTTCTGGCCTCCAACTTGCACTGCTGCTTCAGTGTCAAAGGGGCAGATGTATAATCTGGGAAGCTTTCCAGATGCATCTCAAGCAAAGCAAAGCATTTTGAATCATCAGTACTAAGCAAGATCTTTCAATCTGTCACAGTACCACTGGCAGCACTCAATATGTACTCACAGTACACCTAGGATGGCAAGCACCTCATGGAGGGGACACTAGTATTCACCAGAGCCAGATTCTCAAAGAACCAACAAATAAGTTACCTTCCCTTGCATGCTGTGGTGTTTCATTTTGCAGACTGCGCCCCAGCAGCACTGCTCTGACCCCAGTAGAACTGCAACAAGCCCATGCTAGCCATGAGCTCCTTTGTAGCCATAGATGTTGCATTAATAGGTTTCTTGCTAGTACTGGGCCATCACTTTAACTTTTATTACTTCTCCTGTCCTATAAATACGTTCAGGTGCTCTTCCAAGGAGTCTGTGCAGATTGCCAAACAGAGGAGAAGAATCACAATGACATGGCCTCTGGCTCTCCCCTGAAACAGCAGCTTTTCTGTCATCCCCTGGAAGTGCTCCAGTTTCTTTACAGCTCTAGAAATGCGGCTCAAGCAAGGCTGCCAACACGTTTCTCCATGTCAGGCATTACTCTGATTCTGGACCCTGCAAGAAGCCTGTCAGCTATCATTCTGCCAGGAATACCCCAGCCATGGCTCCTCTGCTTTCAAATTCAGTCCATGTTGGGTTGAGTAAGAGGCACTGTCAGGTACCTGGAAAAACAACAGCAGCTCTTGCTTTATTTTGCATGCCCAGTATTGAAATCCTTTGTCACTAACTCAAGGGGGCAGTGGATAAAAACTAAGTGAAATATAATGATGCAATTCACATAAGTGCGCAAAGAGAGCATCTCTGCGCCTAACCTCATGCTTGCCAATGTTCTGGTGCAGATTTGCAGATTTGTTGTGTCAAAACGTCAGAAAATAAGTGGATATCCAGCATGCTGGAGTCCCCTGATCAAAATTATGTTTACCAAGTCTTCTTGCAGACTGTCCAGTTCTCCTGATTTCAAGGGAGTGGCAAGTCACCAGTTCTTTCTTTAACCTGCTCTCCTCTGACACCTAAGCACCCCCTGACCCACCGCTGGGACTGCCCTCCAGGCGTGTCCCGTACCAGCTTGCTCCAGCATTTGAAAGAGAGAAGAAAAACCTCCATGCAGATTTTTTATGTATGTTGTCTTTGCCTGGCCATTTTGACACAGCGGTCCTCTGCTTCTTCAGCATTTCTACCTGCTAGGCTGTGTGTGCAGCCTTATTCCCTTCTCAGGCTTCCATTGTGGCCTGCACGGCAGGTAAGCACCCACACATTTCGGGAAGCTGAAACACCAGGCACCCTCCAGCACTGTTGGCCCCTGTGAGGCAGGAGGAGAGTAAGGCAGCTCCAGCATCTCAAGAAAGAAAGCCAAAGCACAGAGCAGTCACCTATGCTAATTTCTACTGCACTCTTTTTACAAGATTTTCACAAAACATTGTTTTAAGTCAGCACTAACAGAAGTAAAGCCGAACACTGCTCCACCATGACAGCCCTCCCCTGCCTCACAGCCATGCTCCCCGCTGCTTTTGTCTCACTGGCAGCCACAGACCTCCACGGTGCTCGGATGTGACACACGCCAAAGCCCCAACCTCACTTTTTGTGAAGGACCGTGCCCCTTCCAACCCATTTTTTCCATCTCCCCACTGAGAGCCCCCAGTGGCACCCAGGCCTCCATGGCCTCAGCCTGCTCCGTGCAGGGACACAGCCCTCAGCCTGGCCACCCGCTGACGCAGGCAGCACACGTCGTTTATAACAGAGGGGATACGACAGAGGAAAGCAGGACCACGCTTAGCGTAGTGCATGGCATCATTCAACTGCTGGGATCCTGCTGCAAACACCTCCTGAGGGGGAGAACCAGTGGCTCCATGTGCTCCCAGCCCCAAACACCCCGGACCTCCAGGCTGCCCCCTCTCCAGCCTTACCTGGCGCCGTCTCCTTGGGGATATTTCCTCACATGGCGCCACAGGAGACCGCCTGCTCTGCAGAGTCCTCCGTCGGCACCATCTGCCCTCCCCTTCGCAGAGGATGGGCATTCATGTCAGGGGACACGGGCAGCCAAGGGCCGGTTCCTCAGAGAGGTTCCCGCCATCCCCGGCAGTGGGTCTCCGGCTGGGCGAGGGGTCACTGTGCTCAAGCGAATTCTGGGATTTCCTCCACTTTTGAGGATAAGACACTCCCTTCACAGAGGCCATCGTCTCACTGAAAGCGCCTTGCACCTGAGGAGTGCCACGGCTTCCTCCCGGCAGCCACTGAGGTAACAAAACACCGCAGTTCTGTGAAACGTTGTTTCTCAGAATTAGGCCACCTCAAAAAAACCCAGCATTTGCCTCAAAAATGGTTCCTACAGACACCTGCCTGCTTCAGTGCGCTGCGGCCAGGTCTGTGGTGGGAGGGTGGCTGCCGACCGAGGCTGCCGCTTCTCAGAGCAGGAACCTGCCCGCGCAGCTCCGGAACCTTCCAGCGCCTTCCCTCAGGGAGCGGCGGCCGCGGCCATGGAGGAGCCCCTGCCCTCACGGGGCCTGGGGGGGATCTCTCGAGAAGGGGGCATCGCCAGTCACGGAGCACGGCCGACCGCTTGTCATGGAGCGTGAACGCTTGCAGGGATGCTGAGGGAGGCAGAGGAGGGGACGGGAGCTCCCGCCAAAGCTGAGCAAACGTTAGCACAGTGCTGTGTGGCAGCACGAACCTCCCCGGGGGACGCCCAGAACGGCCATCCCAGCACACCGGCACTAAGTCCCAAGGAAGGGACAGGGTTTCCTCCATCAATCAAGACACAGACTTCTGTATTTATTATCTCAATAAAGAAAAGCTCTAGAAATTATTTAATTAGAGAGTTGCAGTTCCCTCCAATGCAGACCCTGGTCCTTTGTGAGCACAAAACTAAGCCCGAGCATTCCCACTGCTAATTATGAATAAGTTGAGGAGCTCTTTGATATTACTACTGTGGTTCATGCTGTTGCCACATAGTGCAGGTAACACCCACATAAAACCACCGGTGTGTCGGCTGCAGCCTCTCCCCTCCCTTGTTTTGTTCATTTACGTTGTTTGCAAGCTTTAGCAGCAGTCTGTGTATCTCTGGAACTAAAGTTCTAACCTCTTTCTCCAGGAACTTCTCAAAATTGCACCATGCGAACCTAACCATGTAATGGTGACAGGGAAATTTCAAAGGGGTTTTTTTGTGTAAAAGATTCCTGAATTTTTCTGCTAAGCAAGTGAGTCCACAGGTGGAAATACAGAGCATGCAAATATGTGTAAAGCCAGGTTGCAGCACGTATTCCCTCTTCCACCAAGGTTCGTCAGAGGCTGTCACAGCTCCTGGCTGTTTCAGCGCAGAGTTGAGTTTTGTGAGTAGATACATGGTGATGTATGCCCACAAGGAAAGTGGCTGCAAAGCTCAGAAACACAGATTTTACTTCCAGAGACTGCCTCTGCTCAAGGGCTTGCTGAGTCACGCACCAAGTGCTGAAATATATGGTCACCTGCTAGCTCAGCTATTGCAAAAATGGTGGGAAAGCGATAGCAGTTCTCACTCTAAAGCTTCCTCTCACCGCTCAGTGCCAGGTGACCCAGCATCATTTGCTAATGCCAAGTCCATATGGGATGTTGAGTTAGGACACAGTGTCAGTGGCCTGAGCTGGCAGCACAGCTTTCTGCTGGAGGTGCAGCTCAGTACACTGTTAGTATCACACAAAAAAAAAAGAAGAATTCTGGACTTTAGTTGGACTAAATGTTGCAAACACATGATAACCTCCAACTTCTCCGCAGACCGCATGGAACAGCACGCAATAAAACAAAGCGTGTCACAAGCCTGAAAACCTGGAGCTGTTTTCTCATGTACCATCAAACTCCAGAACTCTCTCTTTGCAAACAGGCTACTTGCCAGTTCATTACAGTAAGAGATCTCCTCGCACCATTTGGTCAGGTTAAGCATGGGTACCAGCGCGTGCATTCGGCATTGATTCTCCCCCAAAATCCCCCATGAGAACACTAAGAGCAGCTGTAAGATACTCCCTCAAGTCTGCTCCAGAGAGGTGATACTGTCGATCTGTCCAGCGCAATAGATTGACACTGGACTTGGCCTTCCAAGCTCAGCTAATCAAGGCCTGCTGCCAAGAGACCCTAATATGCACATCTCACTGGAGCATTAATAGGAAGCAGAGAGCATTATCTGTGCAAGGGAATGACTGCTTCAAACAAGGACAAAATCAGAAAGCAGAAAATTAGAGCTTCAACCATAAAGTTCAAAGAACATGGGGGAAAAGCATGAAAAATAATTTTGACACTTTGAAGTAGAACTCAATTGCTCCATTAAACTGTATTTTTAATAAAAAAATAACAATAACAGCATTCCAAATATCTATTTTATAAGCTTTACTAATGTATATTTTTTTAATACATGTCAGAAATTCTTACTTCAGGCAAATGCAATATTTATAGAAAGCAAGAGACTTCAAAACAGCTCCAGAGACTTTAAGCTCTCGATTTATTCACAGATTTAGAATAACTCAGGAATACAAAATGACAAAATGTACATTTTTTATATTGTTTACTAATGTATTGTCTCTTGTCCCTGATCCGTCATTTTCCTGACTGGAGGAAACACATTCAGCTTCTTCACTCCCTTTAATGCTACACACTTCTGGAGGGAAATATTCCCATTTGGTGAAAATCTATCACAATTCTGTCTTGCGGAATATCACTCCCAGAGAATTATGTGAAGATCATTAATAAATATATTTTTGCAATGACAGTCATTTCTTCTTTGGTCATGATTTGTATCTATTACTTGCCTCAGCCTCTCCAGTTCCCAGAGAAACTGTTGGTGAGAGTGAAGAAGAGAAGAAGCAGTGCAGCTTCAGATCAACATCAGAATGGAGGTTTGCCGGTGGCTATAAAGGCTAATGAGATGTTGGAAGTATAGTTAACCCCTAGTTAGACATGTCACTGGGTGTGGAAAGATGCCCCACCATCTATGAAAGACCACCTGCACGATGTCTTGGCTGTGTTCAGAAGCGGGGAGCGGGCTTTCTGGAGGATGGCTCCGCGAGCCAGGAGGGCCATGTCTCTCCTCCCAGCGCAGGGAGGCCCCGCTGTGTGGCCTTGTGTGGGTCACAGGACCACGCTGCACCTGAGGCTCATCCTCAGGGGAAGAAAGGGTCCTTCCTCTGCCAGGGCCTGCTCACAGCCCCTGGGCCCACGCCAGTCAGATCTTCTCGTAAGAAGTGCCATAAATAGCCAGCAAACTGAGAATGGGTAAGAAGATAGGAAAGCAGTCAAAATATTCTTTCTGTTAGCACTGTAAATCTTTAGTTTTCGAAAAAAAGTGATTCTAGACCCACAAAAGCATATTGTTTAAAAAAATACCAAATATTGGCTCCTTTTCTATATTACGTCTGTGTGACATTCTTCATTCTGGAGGTATCTCTCAAGTTGCAGAATTTCTGCTGTTTCTTTCTGCCTCTTCAATCAGCAGGTGAGCAGGTGAGTGTGCTTCACTTTTGCTGGCAGTGTTGTACCTAGGCAGTTTCACTTTCCTTTCTCACGTGTTTTTTCATTATATTACAGTGCACCTATATTTTTACAGCCATACCTAAACACTGCTATAACTGAACACTGAGAAATTTTGGAGCAGCCAGTCTATTAACACCCCATCTATGGCACAGGCGCAACATCGCTCCCAAAAGGACGAAGGTGAAACAGTCAAAAGCGTAAGAGAACAAGAAAGCCTTGCAGCGTGAGCTGGTCTGCTGTCCTGGGCTCAGGTGGAACAAAGTTGTGATACTCAGTTGCAAATATCTCAGTGCAACAGTGAAATTTCCAAACCAATACCATGTTTTGCTAAGAAACCATAAATACTTTTGTACTTGCTTCTCCTTTTTATTTCAGCACCACGTAAGCTTTAGAGAAAAAATTGTCTGATGTTCCTCTGAAAAGTAATCTAGCCTCAGATTTTGGGGTGTAAATTTATTCCACATACTTCATTATGTGCCTAGCAGAGGACACAGGGAAGCAAAGGAATTTGTGACCCACATACACAAATAACTCTATGTGCAGCATGATACAGATCTGGGCAGACACAGGGTTATTTTTCTTTTCCAAGAAAATCCTGGATCAGAATTAGTCAAAAAAAACATGTTACCCTGGCAAAAGATAAGTCCAGAGCTCTCCCAAGTGTACTGCTGATGAATCAACAGCTAGAGCACTCAGCCAGCTCAGTGTTGTGCTAGATATACAGCAATAAATGATGTACTTGTGTTACACAAATTGCAGCAGCAAAGATATGCCATGAAATGCGTAACTGTTGAAAGATGATTAGCAAACCAGTTCACTGTACTACTACAGAGTGTTTCTTATCTCATTAGACTTTTCCTGATGTTTCCAACTTCTACCAAAGTCCCGCTCAACCAAAAGGTTTCAGTACCCGGTGAAAGACCACAAACATTGCCTACTCAGTTTCCTGAGAGAGAAGAAACAAATTTAAGGTTATGAGCTTCCAGTTGGACCCACATGGTCTCTGCAAAGGCACACTGTCTGCCCAAGATCTGTCCAAGAGCTACAGACCTCAGCTGTAGGATGTCGAACTACAGGTTTAATCGGGGCTACATTTCTTGTAGAAGCAGCCTGCACCCAGACAAGCTTGCCGATGGCTAGCAATGTTCAGAATAACAATTGTAATATTTTCGCAAGAATAATTTTGCAGACCACAGCAAAATAACATTGCTAGGCTCAGCCTTAATTCACAGGGGTGTCCAAAGGTAAGATGACAATTTGCCCTTTCTTCTTCCAAGCCAGCAGCTGCACTGGTCACAAGCTGTAAGTGAACTGTGTTCTGCAGCTGCATGTTCTCTCTAAAAAGTTGGTGAACTTACCATAGGCACGGTGCTACCTAGGCACTTCTTCAAACCATCTCTGAGAGTTTTTTACTGTTATTTTAAATAGGCGCTTTTAAAACTGATGCATTTGCAGCCATTTCAATCACTAGCATCCAAAAGTGTAACTCAAGGCACTAAACATCAATGATGTAAATGTGTGAATAAGTGTTGGCATCTTTTTTTTTTCCTGGTATCTCAAGTTCAAACTACAATTCCTCGCATAGTATCTTCAGTCTAGCAGCTGGGCTTTAAGAAAAAACAGTAATTGTCCAAAAGCATGCGACAAAATCATGCAAGTTGGTAAAAGCAGAGCCGGAGGGGTGGAAGAAACTGGTGAGTCAGCTCATCACAGAAACATATTTAGAGCTTAACTGGCTGTAAAACTCAACAGGGGCTATGCGTTCTGGGATACTGGGCCAAAATATGCCCAAGAGCCTCCAGCTCCTTATGACAGAAGTAGCTCTATCATACAAACAAACACTTTTCTGAGCAAAGGATTTTAGTTGAGAGAGCAAACAGGTCTTTGTGAGCCTTTCACCACAAATGGCTTTGTGCTGCCAAAATCTGGATCCTTCAGAGGTGATTTTCCTCCCTGCTGTTTCCCATTCCATAGAGAACTTGGGAGCAGTTCCAAAACACCGTGCACTTGGGGAACAGGGGATTGCATTGCTCACCCACCAAGTGGCCACGTACTTGCACTCATGACCAGTCCAGCCCTGTACCCCTGTACCTCCTGTGCCCTCTGCACGTGCACCAGTCATTCCTCCAAAGAGAAAACATAGTATTAATGGCCAGTTTTCCGCCTCCCACGCAGACTCTAGCAGGTACCCAGTCGTACCAGACCCATGCAGCAGACCCCATGGCAGGTGTCATGCTTGAGAGAAACATCATCAGCGGGACCTGAAAGAGGCACTCTCCTGTGAGTCAGTCGCTGCAGACATTGGTCCCCCCATACCCTCCTCTGTCTGCCTCAGCTCCTGGCTATTTTCTTTTCTGAGCATAAAAAAATATCTTACGGAATGAAAATAAATCAGTGAAACTTCTAGGATGTAAAGCAAGGGTGCAATCCAGAATGAAACGGCATCACGGGGCAAGCCCAGCCCAGAAGTTCTGCCGACATACAGGAACACGCAGAGCTGCCACAGAAGGGCAAACGTGGCCGGTCTTGGGAGACACGGCTGCAGCTGCAGGCGAGGCCTGGCCAGGCTCCGCGGCTGACAGGACTGATCAGCATGCACAAACTGGGCTTAACAGTGGGTTTTACAAATGATTTTTACCAGCTGAAGTGATTCTGCAGCTGCCTTTGGAGGCTGCCATTAATACTTAATTTTGGACCATTTGGTTGGTGCTGACAGAAATTCCTCCAAACAGCTCACCGAATGAAAGCCTTCCCTGGCTACCTTTAAAAGGGCAGCTCATTAACTAAGGAGTTTAATTGTTATTTTTGATGTTCTGGGTGTTTCCGTGAGACTCTGGCACAAAGCTGTGGAGATATTTTAATATAAACTTTGACAAAGTCACTGGAGCTAAATAATTAAGCTTTTGCAGGGTGCTAACACTGGAAGCTCTGAAGTGCTAAAACAGGGCATTTTAGTGTCTTGCACATCTCAGGTTTTGTACAGCATGGACTGCCATGGCTGGTGTTATTTCTTTGAAGGCCAATTTCATTGCTAGCTCCTGGTACCCCCTTTGACCAGAGTTATTTTATTTTATTTGTTTCAATATACACAAAACCCCTGTTTTCCACAAAACCAAAGAACAAAGCCTTGCTGACACCGAAAATGCCCCATGTCACCCTGCTAACAACCATTATGCAATTATCTGCAGAGAAATGATGATAACTCTGCTTCAAAGGCATGGGAGAAATGGTTTTGAATTAGGTCCATAGAACAAATTCTTTGGTTTGATGACTCCAAAGAACTCATTCAACCTGGCTATAACAGGTAGAAGTACCACACTGACCCTCATGGGCCCCACTTCAAGCCCATGGTGAGTTCCTAAGCCATCAGTGTCCAGTTTGGGATATTTTCTTACATGTAAATAAGGAAATAAATGCTATTAAGAATTTTGGTTAAAATGCACAAAAAAAAAAAAATGGGCATTTGTCTGTATGGAAACCATCTCTGGTCATAAGGTCCACGGCAGAATTACAGCTGCCCTGGGTATCTAGAAAAGTGGATACCAGTGACACGGTGCCCAGCTGCTGCCTCTGTAAAACAGCAACTGGTGCCACTCCAGCAGACCCTGCAGAATCACAAAGAGCAACTTTCCAAAGCATTTGAGCTGATGCTTTTCGCTGGCTCTGAACTCATTCAGCTCTTGTGCAAGGACAGGATGGCAGAGCGGGTTTCGGATCCCGGGGAAACCTGTACAAAATCCCACCAGTTCCCATCCCCTCTGCAACCTGGCCTGGCTGCAGGTTGCTGCTGAGGCCTGCACCTTGAAATACTACCGGGCCCTGGATTAAGTCAGTCCTTTCTGTATCCGTTACTGACATTTCCATGTTCATAGCTCCTGCAGGAGCTGCCATCAGGGCCTAGTGTAGCAACTGGATCAAGGACATGAGGGAAGGCTGCTCATGCTTTGGACGTGCTGGATGAGCAGGACCCACAAGCTCTCGTGCCAAGGGAGCTCCTTCCCTCTCTGATACTTTGTCTTAGCAGGACCTCACATTTTCGCATCTTGCTCCAGTGCTCATTCACAAGGCTGACATGTATGGCTGTACCCTGTGCGGCCCCTGCTAATTCATGACAACACTAGTGACTGACAAGAGTTGGCACCTTCCCCATCAGCACACACTGTGGGCCAGCATGAGCAGCAAATCTACAGTCAAGGAATCGCTTAAAGTAAACACTGGAGTGAGTGCTTGTGGCTATATCTTGCAAGCACTGTTCAAAAGACTTGGCTCCTGGGGTTGGAATATATTGTCTCCAGTGTGAGCCCTGCTGAAGTTAATATTAATGCTACAAATAATAATGCTACAGCTAACCCAGCCAGCTGCTGCACAAACCAAAGAGGAGAATTTATAGCAGAAAAGTCCCTGCAGCCTATTAGTTCTCTGCAAGACAGCAGTCTTGTCCTTCCAGATGTGCACTCTGGCATTCAGCTCCAGAGCATCTGAGCACTGTAGAGATGGCAAGCTCTACACATGCCAAACACATGTCAGAAACATTTCTGAGGAGTGTCTGCTCTTCCTACCCATCCCACACTGTCCCGTGCTGTTCCTGACACAACCGCAAACAGCAGTGTCACACACCAGGGTTCTCGCTGTCAGGAATGACATTTTGAAGCCACACTCCCAATGCTCAGTCCCAGCTCTGCCCCTGAGCCCTCGCACAAGCACGGGCTGATGATTAAGGCTGTGCTGAGACTAAGCAGGGGGTGCTGGCCGCAGAGTGCTCCACCTCCTGTCATCCCGGCAGGGACACGGTGGAGGAGGACCCAGCACCCCCCTGCACTACCTTCCCTGGATTCCTCACCGCAAGCGAGGGCTAGAGCATGCCGCTGGGCTCTGGGGTTTTTGTGGAGACATGGACCTGGGTACAGGCCCAAACTGGGAGCCTGCTTTGCTCGGTCGGGCTTATGGATTCTCTCGCCTCCCTGGTTCATAGGTACGTATCAGCCTACGCATATGCCACTAACTGTAGGTGGTTTTCTATCTGTCATACACAGGACTAGCAGGACAGATACCAGAGCCTTTATACAAGTTAATAAGTTTCAATAAAGAAAATGTTGCTTAGTTGAAGGGTACAACCATAAAAATGAAACCTTTTTCACTGTATATTTAACAAGAAGTTACAGCTTTGGTGGATGCTACATTTAATTCTCATCCACACAGAAGTAATGGGCTTGCCAAAGCTGCACATTTTCATGTCTCGAACAGGAGTATGTTTTGGAAGGAAAAAAGGCCATCGAGAGAGCGGTGATTGCTGCGTCCAGCCTAGAGGTGCATGCTGCCTGCCCTCTGTGGTAACTGGAACAAATAAGCTCCTTCGGGGAATTGGAGAGCTGAAATATTAGCAACCACTGGCACTGTCATGGACACATGTCACAACCCAAAATGAAGCCATATCCTGATAGAGAGGTTTGTGAGCTTTTATTTTGGGGTGAATTGTATTTCCATGAAAGAGAGACAGTAAGACTAATGATGCAGACAGAGAAATTAGCCAGAATGTGAGAGAAGCATAGTGAGTAATGCACTGTAAGTACTAGTGGGGAAAAAAGGTTGACCAAGAAGTGATTTTTTTTTTTACATATGTGTGTGTACAGATAATATAGAATTAGACCTCTTGGTGTGTTATATATTAGTCTCTCTGGTGTCACTGTCTGCCCTAACAGACCACTCTTCCTCTCTTTCCACAGAAAGTTTTAAGTGACATCTACATAGGCAGAGAACAAATTTTGTTCTACCAAGTTCTGGCACATTAAACCTGACAAATATACAAGAGATGCAAGAGTAGCTAATGCTGTGTGCTCATTGCCTTTGTGATACATTGCTACGAAGGAGAGTGTAGAGGGGGCCAGTCCAGAGCAAAACTATTGTTTGCAATTGCCTTTTCCTTTTGACATTTTCATTGTATGTTCTTTTAGGATTGTAAATCTCCTGCGATGTCTTTACAACACAGCTGCGAAGAGGCAATATCTAAAAGGCTGAGGAAGAAAATGTCCTGCCACCTGGGAGCAGCACTCTTTATCTCCCCAGCAACATTCAGGTGTCTTGGGCCGGTCTAGCTCTCTTCTTCCACTGTGATATTTTTCAGTCAATGTATGCCTGATTCGTTTTTTGTTCTTTCCTGAATTGCAGGTAGCTTTGAAAAAACACGCATGAACCAGCCCTGCCAGGTGAAAAATAAAGGCTCCTGATTGCTATCATTATTATTGTACCACTAGACATTTTATTAACACTAAAGTGTGACATTTCCCTCCAAAGAAAGGCCTTCTTCTGCCCTTCTGCTTGGCTACTTTATTGAATCCAAACTCCGTTTCCGAGGATCTTCACCTGTTTAAACGTGGCTGTGTTTCTAAAAGCAATTTAACCTTTCATCTTTTATGGATGGATTCTTTTTTAACAAAAATCCTATAGGGCCATTTTTCTCCTCATCTCCTTGTGATCTCAGTGATATTACGTGATGTAGCTTTTGAAGAAGAAATGCCGAAACAGCAGCTTCACCACCTGCAGCTAATGCAGCAGGAAGATGGAAAAGGCAACCTGGAAAAATCCCTTTTCAACATTTCTCTCACAAGCTCCTGGTAAGAATCCCCCAAACTGACAATGTCTCTTGCATAGAAATGAAGGGAAAGTGCTCAGGAAGGGGAGAATGGCCTGGAGATTTTGCCAATGTAAAACCCACCGGCTTGTTTTCCAGCCTCGCCTCCTCTCATCGCATCGATGACTCAAGCGCCACCCAGCTTGACTTATTTATTTTTGGCAATGGCTGTGTGTTGTCCAAGGTAACATGGTCTCCTGGGATGAAGAAAGTCATTCTGAACATAACCAGTGCCCGGAAGGTGCAGTGTTTAGAGACAGAACTGTTTTCAAGGCATTGTTGGATGACTTTACTGCTTACTTACTGCATGGCTCACATGGGACTCTTGGTTCAATAAAAACCAGACAAACTACAGACAGTAGTACGTATTTTCCACTACTAAATCCTCTAATCCTAGTTCAGTCCAGAGTACTCAGAGAAATTCAGCCTCTCTCCATGCCAATACATGTTTCTCCTTCTCCCTCCTCAGCCCTGGCATCTCTCTGGGGAAGGCAGATCTGTCCTTGCAGCAAGCCCAACGCTCCCCAAGCCCATGCACGCCACTCCGGGCAGGGATTTACCACCAGAGACCGCGAAACCGCAGGGCTGCACCGGCACCAGCTGCAGCAGGTCCCTTTCTTCTCCTCCTGTCTGCCCCAGCAACGAGGCCGAGTGATGGCTGGAGCCCAGAGGGTCTTTGGAAAGACCTACTGCAAATGCAGAGCCCTCCACAGAGCCGTGTGCTGCAGCTCTGCCAGCTGCCTCTGCTGCCCAGGTGGGATTACCCAGTACTGCCAGCCGCGGGGGAGCACAGAGAGCCTGGGGGCTCTGGGAAACGCATGGTTCCTCCAGCCAGGGCCAGGCACCCTCTCTCCTTACAGCCACATTCGGTTCCTTCCCGAGTCCCTGGCCAGGGAGACCGGCGCAGCAGCTGGCTGCCTTACCAACGTGGGGAGCGACCAGGCATCCACAACGGACCCCTGATGAGGACCCTACCCTCTGCTGACCCTACGTTTGCATAGTGTTAGTCCTATGTTTCCTCACCTAATGGCTCTTGTAGGCGGCACCACTTTCCCAACTCAGCTCAACGCACCAGGTCCCCCAGGAGGCCTGAGTGCGGGAACAAGAGACTGAATGGGCTGAGCAACATAAACAGCTACTGCCGCAGCCATAACAAGGTCCTCCAGCGCCTGCAGACTTAGGCCACAGCCTCACAAATGGCAGCCGGGGTGAGGAGGACAGCGGAGATCTCTGTGAGCAAGACCTACCGTGGAAAAAAAGCCCCATACCCTGGTTCTCCTGAGTTGCTGAGAAGTTTTTAGGAGGTTTTCAGGGAATTTTGAACCAGTGACAAGTACAGAACTTGGATCTTTTCTTTATAAGGTCTCTGGATCTCTATTTTGAGGATTGTCTGACGACTATGGATGGGGATTGTTGAGTGCTGCAAATGGAAGTTTCCTCCTCGGCGTAGGCAGCTGTCCCTGAGCAGGAGCAGTGCTCACTGACCCTGAATACAAGTTATTTTGGAGATATCCTGCTCCTTTCCCTCTCCCCTTCCCTGTCCCTCTGCATATCAGGCGTCAGTTTTTAGTTTTGGGGCTTTTGCTTCAGTAAAGCTTCTCCCAGTCACACCTGCAAACACCTTCTCGCTATGGAAGATGCTACTGCGCATTTCACCCATGAATGAAAGACAGTGAAGTCTCACAGATGTGCCATCTCTAAGCTGTAGTTAAAATCTACATTTATCTGTAATTTACTTTACAAAACACATTAATAAAAATAATTAAAGCCACATAGCCAGAGCATCCACCAGCCAAAGAGACATCATTAACATTCCCTGCACCTGAATAACAAGCAAGGAAAAACAACACGGGGATTTAGAGTTCAACTTGCAAAAGATAACACCATGCATTAGAAGCGAATGAGCCTCCCAATGGGAGCAGCACTAGAGAATGGAAAGAAAATAAAGTAGGGCAGTGTGCCAAATTCAGGAGGTTTAAAAAAAAAAAGCAGCACAGCCATCACAAAAGAATCCCCATTTCAGCCCAGCATGGGAGGAAGTATGAACTGAAACCCAACGAAGATTTCCATGTTACTGTCTTAATTTGTAAAGGCTTTGAAAAATAACACAATGCTGAGCTGGTCTTTCTTTTTTGGGAAGAGGGGAGAGGGTCAAAGGGAACTGTATTGGTTATCAAATAATGACAGAAAAAGCTATTCTCTCTGGCTCTCCTAAACTCCCAAGTGACTTGAAGGGACACAAAACACATCCAAAGAAACCCTTGCACAGGAAGGCAAAGCAAAGCCTGCACCTTTCTCCAGCATGCTGCTCTCGTGTAGCTGTTCCCTGCCTCCTTGCTGTGCACTGACACACAGCAGCTGTCCCCCAGAGAGACGGGAACCGCACCTTGAAATGGAGACTGATGCTGTTCCTCGCACAGGAAGGCAAGCTTTGGTGACTATAATCGCACAGGAAGGCAAGCTTTGGTGACTATAAAGCATATGGCAATAATGGCAGGATCAAATCTTGTGCATTCAGTGACAGTTCTGGACACACACCACCATGAAGCGCTCATACCTTATAATTACTGGTCCGAGCTGGAGGGAGTTTATGCTAATAACACCCACAGGTACTGGACACAGAGCCTTTTTGTCCATATTGTTGGGGGTTGTCACATTCATACCTAACTTTTCCTTTGCCTCCTGTTTTCAAACCTGTTCAGGATTTTTGCCTTTTCCCATTCTTATTCTGACAATTTTAATTGTATAAACCCAGCTTTTCACCTTTTGTTGCTCAATGGATATAGGAGAAGGTGAAATGCAGGTAGA
This sequence comes from Morus bassanus, assembly GCA_031468815.1. Classification (NCBI taxonomy): domain Eukaryota; kingdom Metazoa; phylum Chordata; class Aves; order Suliformes; family Sulidae; genus Morus; species Morus bassanus. Next base: position 1,770,321 of record CM062586.1, read on the forward strand.
GCACCACAAAAGCAAAAGGCAGGTGAGCTCTGAATGAAAAGGGATCTAGGAAAGGGACAAAGAGGAGCATAGAAATGGAGGGTTGATCTCTGTTGTACTCACAGCATGCAGTAAGCCAAGCAACAGCTACTGTACCTTAACTAGGCAACCGGTAGAAAATCAAACCTTGCCTGTGATCAGTAGGATAACGGTGAGAGTTTGATTAGCCTTGGAAAAATTACAATAAGGAGAGAACTTTTTCTCTCCATGGGCTGGGTGATTTTCCTGTGAAAGTTTTTACAAGAATGAGGCTGCATATAATGCGTCTTGTTAACCCAAATTACATGCACTCGAATTCCCTCTCTTTCCCCAAAGAAATCAGAGAAGAAATCAGGCGTGAAATGGCAAGTGGGTGGGGCTGAGCAGAGCAAGCACTACACTTGTAATTAAATGAGACTCACTGAGCCCCCGCTTCTCAGAGCCTTTCAGTTTTTCTGCTGGGCTCTGCTCACTACCCAGAAACATGGGGATATACTACTTGTGTACAGATTGTACGCGCTCTGCGCGAGAGAAAGCATGCTGCAGGAAAGGGGGTGCCTCTTGCCTTTCTCTAGGTCAGGAAATCCTCACAGCTAAACTTCACGCTGCAGCCCCAGAGCAAAACTCTGCTAGAAGTGCGTGTTCTACTAATTTGTCAAGTCCACTTTTTAATATCTCAAACAGAAGGGTGTCTGTCCTATTCACTAGAGACAGCTGGGCAGTGCGGTGCATTGCAATTTAATTTTTCTAACCGTGTTCATAGTTTCTGCTACCAGATAATGTCACCAATTTCTTCACCAGGCGCGCTGGGAGCCCCTTCTGTCCTGCCCTCTCTGAGCATGAGCCCCCACTCGGTTGTGCTGCTCTGTTTGCCCTGTGTGAAATTCCCTGAGCTGGTCACGGTTGGTGGGACAGCACATGTGACACCGCTTTACAGCATGTCCTGTTTGCTAACTACGTTTCATTGATAAGGGGGCTTGAGAGTCTTTTGAGCCTTCATGTGGCTTAATATTTGCGGTGAGTTTGCAGTCTGCTCCTATAAAGTTTTGCAGGAGACCTTGCAAGCTATGGCAGAGCACACAGAGGTGTTACTGAGGCCTTTGCTGTGTGTTGGTGTGACACCAGAGCCGGGCAGAGTGCCTCCCAGAAGCCTCTCTATTGCCTTGACACATTCAGAACTTCTCTTCATGTTTTCTCTTTCTCACAGCCTTGTGCAATAAGGCTGCAAAAGCAACTGTGATTTGGAGAGAGGCAAGTCTTTGCCCAGCTGTTTATAGAGAAATAGAGGTGTTTTCAACACCAGGAGGTTCCCTGCAAAGCAGAGAGGGGCTTGTGCACTGTTCTTTAGTCCTGGATGAAGGGGCGACGACCCTTTCCTAAATCTTTCTGCTCTGAAACAATTCCTCCTCTGCAGAGTGCGTCTGCTGCGTGGGCCATTCTTCCCAGACTAACTGCCAGCCCCAGAAGCCCCGGCCCGGCTGGGTTCATGGCCTCCCAGCGGGAGGAGCAAGGGCTCGCAGAGCCATCCCCAGGAGCCCAGCCTGGGCACTGCTGGAGCTCCCGGCTCCAGGGCTGGGGTGAAGAAGAGCCAGACCGGCCTCATGTCCTGGGAGCAGAGTGCCAAGGCACGGGCTCTCCTCTAAAGAGCAGCGGGCAGCTTCTTTGCTAACGGTCTATGTTTCAGAAGTTATATTTCTGGGAGGTGCTAATTTCTCCTGGTTTGTAATGAGGGGCAAAACCTGTGGGTGCAATAGTACAGAGGAGGGGCAGCCGGTACCTGGAGAAATCTGAGACTCAGCCCTACTCAAAACACCTTTGGGGTCAAGGGATGGAGATACGAGGCTGTGCCAGCGATGCCATGCTGCTCCCGTGCCCACAGGCTCTTTGGGGATTGTGCACTGAGCACTGGAGTGCTCAGGAGGAACTTGTGTGAGTCTGTTGTTGGCTCTTGTTTTGCAGCTGAAGATACGCCATGCCGACCCAGCCCAGTCCCCAGGCCAAGCCCAGAGAAGGCACCCATTTGGCACTGCTCTTGTCTGAAATGCCTGATTTGATGCCATTTATTGTATCTTGAACAGGAATCTTGTGCACATGGGAGCTGTAATTCCTAATCCCTGGCATAAAATCCGTAAGAATGGAGTCCCTGTTTCTGAGAGAGCACAGAAAACGGTGTATCAGGTTGCTACTATTATTAACAACAGTAATAGAAGTACTAATAATGTAAATACTAATAATTTGTATGGTAGCAGTGCCAAGAGTCCCTGTCTCACGGTGCGGTCCCATTGTGCCAGGTGCCAAAGCACATAAAACACCCAGAAGACTTCACAATCCAAAGAAACTCAACAAAGTGTAGGTGAAAGGAGTACTTCAGACTCGCTTTTACAGCTGAAGACTGAGCTGCTAGTGGAATTTAATGGCAAGATGAATGTTCGGTTATGAAAAAACATGTTGTGACTCTTCCCCTAACTTCTGCTTTGCAATGCGTTTCCCTCTGTAGATGTCAAGACCTGCCACTGCTGCCAGGCTTGCACTGCTCCAGCTCTCTGGCCCTGGTTGTCCTTGAAGCCCACTGTCTCCTCCTCAGGTTGTGTCTCTGTTTCTTTTCTGCTGCTGGTGTGTTGGCGCCCTGCCTGCTGGGGCTCCTTGCTTCTCAGGCCTCCCCTTAGTTTCTGGCTTTGTTTTTGTCAGTGAAGCATACGGTACGGTGCCAGTGGTCCTGGTGATGCAAGGGAAGGCTGCAATTGCAATAATAAGCGGAGTAAGAAAGCCCTAGGGGGAGCAACCTGGGACAATATGCTCATGGTGCTGCCTTCCTCCGGGGAGCAGAGACAAGGAAAAGAAACAAAGGAAACTAAGTGAGGAGAGGCAAGCAGGTGGCACTGGGGAGGCGGCAGGTGGAAGCAAGACAGCAGCGTACAAAAGATGAAAAGAGGAACGTAAGGAGAATATGAAGCTGAAAAAGATGCTCGATGTGGGACAAGGGAATGCCGAAGAAGGAGCCACATTTTAGGCCTTTGCAACAATAGCTTGTGAGGAGGTCTGCTTAAGAGCAGATCAGCTCTCCTCCTTGACTGACAGCTGCTAAATGTGTCAGTAGCTCAAAAGGAGATGTTTTCAGTGCATGCACCTCAGGCTGCCTCTGCTTATCTGCTGCCTCAGGTCAGGTATCTTTTATACACTATAAAATAGCAGCCTCTTCAACAGCTCCTGAGAATCTCCCCTCCTCTGCAGTCATCAAAATGCACTCCTCATTCACAGTCTCCTTCTGACACTGGGAATATCTCAGCCCTTAGCAACAGGTGATGACAGGGCATGACATGTTATATCAGTGTTTCAGCCTCCAGAAGGTTAAGATTAGATTTCTCACACTTTTGCATTAATGTCCTGTGAGATGCACAGGGCTCAGCTTGCAAGCAAAGTTTCGTGTTTGCTACACATAGACATACAGCTGAGCTCTGCAAAAACACAACTAATATATTGGTAATCCTTTTATCATTTTTTTTCTAATTCAGAAAACCTTTACTTGGGGCCAGCTTAATGTAATGCTTTGACAATCCAGATGACACGTCAGGAACACATAAAATTAAACTCATTTTTCATTAGTGCTGCCTCAAAAACAGCAGAGATGGCCTTGTGGAAAACAGAGGCCAAGCCGCAATTTTTTTAACAGATATTGTGTGCAACTGAGTTTATTACAGGCTGGAATCTGGGGCTGACGGTTCTGTCTGGTTTAGTTTGGTGAGGAAACTATCGAGGCTTTTTGGATATGCCTGCACTGCGCAGGGCGGGATGACGTGGGGGTTACCCAGCCGGCTCCACCTGCCTCTGCACAGCGCCGAGCCCTGCCTGCTGCTCCCGCAGTGGGCTGTGGGCTGCTAGGGCAGCAATCACCTGGTAATGCACTTTGGCTACTCAACAAAGCTGATCAGGGAGTCACCTAATAAAAACCCTGGAATTATGTGTTGGAGACCAGTGCCTCTAGTCTTGATCTGTGTCCAAAATCAGTGAGGAGAATAAAGCAGAGGGGCTCTGATGTTATTTAGGTATTTACTTCTTGTTCTTACTATATCCAAATGTTCTCGGAAACTGTTACGAAATCTGAGAATCGGCTTGCTTCCAGGTACTGTGCTTCTGTGGAAAGGAGGGCTGTTATCCCAAAACTGGAGCTCTGGGGAAGGCTATGCTTCAGTAGGGGGAGAATCTGGAGATTCAGTGTTAATCCAAAGAAATTGCTGCAGCTGGGCCACATTAGTCCATTTTTGCAAATTAATAGAAATGTAGGGACGGACAGGTTTGGCACGGGGGACCCAGATGGGGCAGTTTTGTCTGTGTCCAACCAAGGGAGCTCTCCCAGAGATGTGACAGCCACATACACACACGCAGCATTCCCGAGCATCATGGATCACGTACTACATAACTGCAAGTCTTTCAGCCTCCCTAATGAATCCTGTTAACTGGATCATTAACAATGATCAGCTATGCAAACGGCAAAAGAGGTAACCAGTTATTAACATTGGACTCCTTTATTGTTTCTAAAAATACGCCTGTGCAGCTAGGTGTTTTCTTGTTCTCTATGCACACATTAAAGAGAAACTGCAGAGCAATAAACGTTCGTATTTAAAAACACCCAACTTAAGAAGGGCACATTCACTATAACTTCCCTCTTTATGGAGGAATAACAAAGGATCCCTAAGCTTCTATGGTTCTACAGAGACTATAAAACGATTGTGAGTTTAACTGAATCTTTCCTGGATTTGAAGGTATAAGATTAGTGTATATCAAGGGAACATGCTTTGTTAATACTTAAGGTTCAGTCCAGCTGCCTTTTTCCTGCATTTTATGGCATCTGGTTTTGTCACTTCCAACAGTTAGGTAACGCACCAAGATAAGAAACATAGCCAAAATTAAACTCTGTAAAATAAGAGACTGGGCTTACAGTTTCCTGTCAGAGGCTTTGTAGGACTGGAATCGCGGGCAGCCAGAAACGTGCGGCAGTAGTGCAGTAAGTGACATCTTTCCTTGTTAATTATTCATACATAACAACAGATCTACTGCTAAGTAAATACATTTAATGAAGAGAGCCAGCTTACAGTAGCAAAGAGCAGTTTTGGGTCCAAAGGCAGCATGTGTAATAGGCTGGGTTTGTCTCCTTCAAATTTCTGACAGAAAGCTTGGAAGTGTGAAAGAAAACGCTAAGGCCTCCGACATACTCTTGCCATTTTTTACCTTCTATTAACAACAAGGGCTGGGATGCTGAGCAGTTGGTAAGTATTGAATGTTTAAGTATTGTTACACACACTATAGATTGCTTTCTCCCTGACCTGTGCAGCATGAATCTGAAATCGTTCCTCAAACCAAAGCCATACCGGTGACCGGGGATGGCGTCACCTCTAACATGGTAACTTCTCCTTACCCTGGCAATCCTGCGCTCCTGACCTTTGGGCCAGGTGCTGTTCCCAAACACTCTTACAGTGATTTTTATACAGAAATGTATCTTTACCCTATTTCAGTTGTAAAGCTCCTAGGACTCTTAACTATCCCTCAGGGAAGGAGAAAGAATAGACTTCTCATGCTCTCAGCCTTACCTGTTTTGACTGTGTTTAGTTTTCCACGTCCCTGCTTCACAGGCCCGTGCTTTCTCACCTGCAGTTACCAAATAACATGATCTAGTGTCTCCTTCCTGGAAAAGGAAGATTTCCTTCAGTACCATCCAGTATAAATTCCTCTGAGTTTGCTGCACGTGGTGGATTTGTGCATTCTCACATATTTTGCAAATCCCTAAATGGACATGCAACAGTTTCTGGTTTCCGTTTTCCAAAATAACGTAAATCAGGGTCTCCTGCCTTCAGCACAGCTTGGTCAAGCAGCAATTAGGACTCAGGAGGTGAGACTAGAGGGACACACACATGGTCACGTTCATCTGCTGCAGTTTCGTTTTCTCATGGTTTCCCATGTGATATATAATGACTTCCACTTTGCAATTACACACATTTTACTCTAGTTTGGCACTGTTCACTCAAGAACTTCAAAGCACTTTCTCAAAATAAAGTTAGGTAACCCCTGGACAGCCTCCCTGTGCCAGCTGCAGAGTGAACTAGTGTCCGTCGTGGAAACAGGAGGCAGGAGTCCTGCCTTGGTCCCTGCTCCAACCAGTAGACAGGAAAAGAAAAAGCAGAAATATCTGGAGTCCTGCTAGAAACACATTCTTTCTTTTAACACCTGGCATCATCTCCAATGTAATTGTGGAATTAAAATGGATTATGTTTTTATGCAAATCTTGTAAAATGTAAAAGCAGCCTAGCTTTCGGTCTTTTCTAAGCAAGCTGATAATGACGGTATTTGCATGTAAGTGGCAGCAACAGACCATACACTGCAAACTCAGTTCCCCAGGAACTGGAGCTGTTTTGTGGGGAGGAACTAGTTCTACAAATAGCTGCCAGTGCCTTTTCCGAGACTCCTCTTTTGTGCTGGAAGAGCCAGAAGGGACTCTGGAGAATCCCGTCAGTGCCAGTGGGTGTTGGTGTGCACAGCTATCACCTCTGGGACAAAACAGAAAGACAGAAAAAGAGAGTATGAACACAAAACATGACTAGCTACTGCCTGCACTTGGGGAGCCAAAGAGTAAAGAATCACAGAAAAGTGCATTGTATAGCTTTTATATTAATCTAAAATGGATTCCTGAATTCTGTAGGCACAATAGGAGTAGAACTGGAAAAGACATAAAGATAAATGAAGGCCACAAATGGCCTTCATTAGATTAAAAAAGGCTTTCAGAGTGTGTGTGGTTAGGCTTATTTCTGTAACACAAGTGACACTGGCTGCAGTGTAACTTCTGCTGTGATTTAGTATGTTGGGTGAAGTGTTAGGAGTGCCAATTGTATACGTACAAATGCCAAGTGTATATGAAATGGAGGAGGTCTGGGTCTGTATTAATTAGGGTTGACTGAAAAAGCTGGTAGGAACATCCATAATTGATTTCTTTAAGCATAATGTCAGCTCCAAAAGGCATCAGTATCTGGCCAGGGCAGCAGCCCATTCCAAGAATTCTTTTACGAACCCTGCCCAGATGAAAGTGAGCACTGCAGACAGCGCTGGAGGGGAAGAGCCTCCTTTCAAAGAGCAGTGCAAGCTCATGGGTATGAAACATCTTATCTCGCAAGTCCATGGGTAGCTCACGCTTGTCTGCTGGCTTCTCCAGAAACGGTCAGATCATACAGTAACAAAAACGGATATAAAAGCTTTTGAGCTACTTCTAAGGGATCTGTGCATGTGAACTAATAAAGACAAAACAGTCTGCAACTCCAGCAGAAAATGTTCAGGGGATCTACAGTCTGAAACAGCTGAAACTGCCTGTCTAGAACAATCACAAAAACAATGATAAATAAAGTGTTCTTCTGCCTCAAAAAGTTTCATGCAACCATTAACAAATTCTCAGAACCTCCGGGTGCAAGAGATGAGATGTCTTTGGGGACTTAATACGGGCAATGCCATCTGTTTACCCTCTTATCTGTCTGTGGGTGACGGACCTCACCTTTCAGAAACTGTTCTTCCCTACATTCACAGAATCCTTGCCCAGACTAGCTTGGCATCAGCTTCTTGCTCAGTCACAGCCTGCAAAGCCGTATTACAGAGTATCTCTTTTGTTAGTCTTCATTTCCAGAAGAAGGACAGCAAAAAATGAGTGATCAAACATGTGGAAATGATGTGAGGAGGCAAATGAAATAGTTGGTGGAAAAGCAATTTCTGTAGGCTGGAGGCTGTAATCAGAAAAAAACAGTTGGAACCTGTCCATGCTGATCTCACATCTGCACTTCCCATGTGCCAGGGTTAAGCAGATGGACCGCATTGCCGTATGTGATGTTAGTTAGGCAAAAACCTGGTTTGAACAATATTTTGAAGGTGTGACATGCTACGGTGGAGCTACCAGAGCTGTTGGGTAGCTCCAGAGGCACAATGACTGCCTGGGCCAGAGGCGTTCGGCCAAACAGGGTATACCACAGCTGCCAGATTTATCTTGTAAATTCACCAAAAGCAGAGCTGATAAGGACATAAATATGCCCCTTGGACCCATTTCTTCCTTTAGTCATTAAGGAGAGCCAGTAAGATCTGTCAGATCTATACATGGAGAGCCACTGGGAGAATTTGGTTTTTTAGCTCTGTGTAGGGAAGAAATTGTCTCTAGCTGTCTAGTAAAGGTTTCAGCCAACACAAATAATACATGGATTAGAGCTCCTTAGCATTGTTACTCTTTATTGGATCAATATGCTCATGGAAATTCAAACCCCTTTTGCAGGAACACTTTAAATTACCAAAGCATGAGTATCTTCTCACTGTTTTTGAATAGTAATCAAGGAACATTAAATTACTCAGTAATTACTGTGCAGTGGATGCATAATGGCCTGGGTAGTTCTGTGTCATTGCAAGAAAAATGTATGGCTATTTCTGTGTTTGCAGTGCTGCAAATTCATTGTGAGTTCCTAGCACTAATTACCCAGTAATCTGTGTGCACCTGGGAAAAGTCATTGCTGATATTTATCCATTAAACCAGGTCACCATAGGATTGCATAACACTTTCCAAATATTTGTGTCCCTGTTGTTTTAGCCGTTACTTTTTTTTTTTCCCCATAGGTACTGGGCTAAACTATGCAGTGGCTAGAATAGGTTTCTCTCTTTAATGAAAAGCTTAATTATTTCTTTTTGCAAAAATTTAACTTTAGGTTAAGTGCTGTGTTGTGGTTTACCCCCAGCCAGCAGCTCAGCCCCACACAGCCGCTCGCTCACTCCCCCCGGTGGGATGGGGGAAAGAACTGGAAGGGTAAAAGTGAGAAAACTCCTGGGTTGAGATAAAGACAGTTTCACAGGGAAAGCAAAAGCCGCACACCCGAGCAAAGCAAAGCAAGGAATTCCTTCACCCCTTCCCACGGGCAGGCAGGTGCTCAGCCATCTCCAGGGAAGCAGGGCTCCATCACGCGTAACGGTGACTTGGGAAGACAAACGCCATCACTCCCGACGTCCCCCCTTCCTCCTCCTTCCCCAGCTCTATGTGCTGAGCGTGAGGCCACATGGTGTGGGACATCCCTGGGGTCAGTTGGGGTCACTGTCCCGGCCGTGTCCCCTCCCAGCCCCTTGTGCCCCCCCAGCCCCTCGCTGCTGGGGTGGGGTGAGGGGCAGAAAAGGCCTTGGCTCTGTGCAAGCCCTGCTCAGCAGGAACGAAAACATCCCGGGGTTATCAACGCTGTTTCCAGCACAAATCCAAACCACAGCCCCAAACTGGCTACTGCGGAGAAAATTAACTCTGTCCCAGCCCAAACCAGCACATGCTTGATTTTACAATCTAACAAATTGATATAATGCCATGTAAACAAGCTGTGTAAATATATATGCAGAGTCATGCCTTTTACAGGGAATTTTTTTTAACAAAAGAAGAACTTCCACAGAAGTGGTATTCTCAGGAAATAATTATAATTTGCACAGTGTTATGCATTAGCATGCTACATGATATTGCTAGGTCTGAATTTACTGTCAGCAGGTTGCATATTTTAAGTACTGTGCTTTGCTCAAAACAAAAACCCCAAAATATTTACTGACCTTTGTTGCTACAAAAATCCAGTTGTTAGGCCAGAAAGAACTGCTGACATCATATTAATCTGATCAGAAATCCATTAAATGCTGAGTATATCTTTCTATCTAGTCCATAAAAAGAAAAAATTGTCAAATAGATAAATGCCATTCATGGCCCTGATCCAGAACAACTCTATTTTTACCAGGCTGAATGGTGAGAAGAAACACATGTTTAATTAGTATAAAAGGTTAGGAGGGAGAGCACAATTGTAGCAGAAATGGTAGTAATATAAATTTCTGTTTGTTAGGCCTGTCAGTATTTGCTGCTTCAGTGGAAAAAATTTTGAGGCTGGGTTCTCTCTCCCTCAACATGGAACACTTGCATGTTGGAAGTCATTCACTGGGCTTGTCTGCTCACTGCCCCGTGTGGCCAGAGTCGATTCCCGCGACAAAACCTGGACACAACTCTGTGACAGTGCAAGTCTTGACTGCACGTCACTCCACGTGAAGAGTGAAAGCTCCCTATAAAACTGTCAAAAGTGCAACTAAATCCAGCTGAAGATTTAGGCTTTTCTGTAACTGCCATTTCACATCTGATGCTTTTTGAACTACAGATAGTAACGTATGATGACTGATGCAACTCAATACTTACTCCCGTTCACAGCACAAAACCAAAGCTAGCTTCAGTAAAAGAACCTAAAAATGACTCTGTAACACCGCCAATGCCAAACGACTGACTTTGTGCATAGCTTACGAAATAAGAAATGTTGGCAAAATGGGATATGGATATTGATTACAATTCTAAATTATTACAACTCATCGCAATTACACATTATTAGTTTCTCTGCCGTTCCCCAGAAGGTCAGCTTGCCTACTGAACATTTTCAGGAAAGTTTACCACATCAAGCACATGGAGACTGTGAATATGCCTTCCTAGCAGCAGAACGAGGGGATAAAAGCTTCATTAGCAGCGTATTTACCTGCAAAAGGCATCACTTTGCTATTTGGTGCAGCCATCTTTCCCACATTGACTTTTCAGACAAATTACTGGTAACTCACCTAATGTTATGACAGAGTCAAACTTGATTCTTCACTTTCCACATCATATTAAGCATCCCAGCTAAAGTCTGCAATGAATTAAAGACCGTCTCTCCACTTACGGAAGTGAAAACATGAGTGCTTAGAGTCCAGCTGCTTTGCTGCTTGTCTTCATAACCAGGGCAGCTTCTTGTGTGTCAAAAATATGCCCCCTTTATTCCCCTTTAAAGTGATTTGTCAGTCCTAAGATACCCTTAAAACACATTTTTATTCACTGTAGATCAAGAAGCTAATATTTATTCCTTTGCTTCTCTTCAATTAGAATGAGAACAGACCACGATCCATATAGCCCCTGCTGCCTGCACAGGTAGTGGTATATTGTACCAGAGGTTCTGACCAGCCTTAAATGCAATGTATGGGACAGCATGAACGATCTTTGTGCTTGCTATACTTAATTTTTTAAGCAAAGATACTGCAGACTCAGACAAAATTATTTGAAGTATGGAATTAAGCAGAGTTCTAATCAACTCACTCACAGTACAAGACAAAAAGGAATTGAAAGTCTGGGAAGGGAGGTGCAATATTATGACCTTGGAAAGCAGAAATGCAGATAACTGGCAACTGCATAATTGTATGCACCAAAACGTGGATGCCCAAGCATTTCACACCCATCCAAACCCTGGCTGCTAAAGTGAATTGGATGTGTTACACATGTATTTCACCTGCAGCCTTTTCAAATGCGGGTCAAAGTGATCTCAGAAATGCGTAGGCCATTCATTTTACAGATCATTATTTTAGCTACAGATAAATTAATTGCTACCAGGAATGGTTTAAATCCTCCTTTTTCAGAAGGGATAAATTCCTGCAGAGGTAGGAAAAAACTCCATTGAAGCATTCAGCTGGTTGGAGGACTCACAGTGTAGAAGCTGTGAACAGTCAAACCATGTAAGGTAAATGAGAAGTGTTTGCCAGTGTCCGTATGAAGAATGCAGAGAAGGAGGAGGGTATAAATTGTGTGACAGGAAGGTGATCTACCCTGCACTAAACTGAGCCCATCACCAGCAGTTCATGATGTGTCCTGGAGAAGAACCAGGGTTAAAAAGACGGAAAGAAAAGGGAAAAAAAGTCCTTCTTAAAATGTGTAGGCTTATCTCTTCACACTATATTTGATGTTATGAGCCCTTCTAATGGAAACATATCAAATTTCATTTTAAAAAACAGTGACAGAGTTATGTAATTAGTCCTGGCTTTCTGAAGTAAAAAAAAAAAAAAAAAAAGAAAGAAAAAATGGTAATTCACCTACTTTCAATTAAAACCTCTCCGTTCAAGCAGTATTAAGTCACTGTGAAGACCATAAGCATGGATGTCTTTGCTATCATCATGCCTAACTATGAAGCCTGATTCTTGTTCTGATTTGGGTTTTTTTTCTGCTTTAGATGAAGATGATTATTATGGGTGCCTAAGCTTTAGTCTTTACCTTCCAACAGACAAAAAATAATGAACAGTTATAGGAAACTACTCTAAATATGGGTTTTTTTAACAGCTAGGAAGAAAAGATAGTTTGGAAACCAAAATATCCTGGAGGCACTTTCTCCATCCATAGTATATTTGATAAATTGACTTTTGCTACCAGGGCAGGCATTCAGCTTCTTCATTAGTATAATGATCCTTAGTCTTCTGTTCCCAAACTTAGATAATTTGAATCAAAAATAAGTTTTATGAAATGTAGCTATTAATAGTGTCAATAAATTTTAAGTTGTGATTACATATCGCAGTAATGCTATCCCTCTCTACTGTAGATCAAAATATATTTATTCAGCATTCTTAAGATCAAATATCCTTTCTCTTTGCTTGACAAGAACAATCCACCGTGCTGTCGAGTACCAAGGTGACTTGAGAGTTTTTCTAGTATGTAATCCCCTTTTATATTCTGTATTATGTATGAACTCAAAGACAAAATATCTGCATTATCTTAAATAAACTAGGTAAAATGTATTTCAAAAAGTTTCTTGAGTCAAAAAGTAGCAAATCATTGTATGTATTTTCCATATTTGTATAGGTTTCATTATATTCTCATTCTAAGTTACTCTTAAGTCTCTTTCATATTTAAAAAAGGAACTACACACCTATCATGCAAAATGTAAAGAAGTATGTTCAACTAGTTCAAATTAGATATACAGTAAAAATACACTTCCAAAGAAATATCATTTCCATTTTTGTTCATGTTTTTAACAGAATTTCAGACTAATACATCAAATGTGGAACTGTACAAGTATGTGAAGAAACATTAGGATTGCAGTAGTAAAAAAATGTACAGCATTCAAAACCAACAAGCTCTAAACAACCAAACAATACCACAGGATTGAAACAATCATGGGGACAACATAGGTCATTGGAGCCAGTGAGTGAATCCTAATGCACCTACATAAAGACCCTACATAGAATATTGTCTCTTATTTATATGCAAAATCCCTGATTTGATTAAACCAGACAATTTCTCTAATTGTCCTTTATAGGTTTTAGATAAGATTAACATGAGAGTATTCCCCTTCATAAATGTCAGTTATTTGAAAAGGCAATATTGAGAAATGATTTGAAAGGTATTTCCATCCATGTGGATTCAGGTAGTCAAAATCTTGTGATCACAACTAATAGCACTGCAATTTTAAAGAACCGTTTGGATTGTTACCGCTACATTTGCCGTAACACTTAAGAATTCCGGATTCAGTTTTTTAGAACTGTTTACAGGTTAATACACAGGGTTTTTAATTACGGGCTGTATCCATTTAAGAGTGGACCAACATTGCCTTTTAAATTAAGAAAAGATCCAGCTAAGCATGTCAAAAAAAATAAAATCTCCAAGGTAATTGACAATGAACAAAACATTACATACAGCAGAATCTCTGTGTCTGAATATCTTTGAAAGGCAGATATGTACTCTTTTACAGTCCACTAACCAGCGCAATTTCCTTATTAGACATCTGTATTATGAGGAAAAATATCTTGGACAAACCTGTAACAGTTATTAATTCAACCCAAATTATCTTTTTAAACATTTCATCATTTTGCATAAACTTAATGAACTGTGCTAGCCTATTGGTTTTAGTGACCAGAGCGTAATCCCTTTCAGAGATCTCAGCTAGTTATAAGTTTTTTAGGACTATCTTCTTTTCAGACAACTCACCTGTGGGGTTTTTTAAGCTGCACTGTAAAAAAAGGTTAATAAATGACCTAATTATGTCAGCATTTCTATCCCACAGTCCTCATGCTCTGAGATCTCTCACTGATCTCGATAGGAATTTGGCTTGCACAATAATGGCAAATTTTCAGCTGAGAAAGGTGAATAAATGTAGCACTTTAAAACTAAAACATTGTTACCAAAGAGTCTGGCCTACTAAATCATCTTCAATGCACTGAAAAGGGCAAAGAACACGGATCTTGGCACCTATCTTGCTGTTTATTTGGAATAATCTTTTAGCAATTTTGATCCAATGGGAATGATGGATTAGTTTTAGAGAGCTAGCCACATACAACCTAACATGTGACTGAAATAAACTGAGTATAACAGGTTTGAAAAGGAACAACCATATGCATCTTATGTACCACTCAAAATCTATAAAACTACTGGGCAAACAGCATAGTGTATACTCGTTCTTATACATATTTAAACTTTGCTGAGGTATTTCTTTAATTACAGAAAAGCATCTTTAAAAACAATAGGAAAAAAACTCAAAATATGAGTTATATTCTGCACAGATTTGGGGGGAGAAGGAAAGAAATTGTATCGAAAGGTCTGTAATCATTAAAGGAATAACCACTTTTATTAGTATCCCTATTACATTCTTCCTTGGCTTTTTATTCCTTGAAAGCATTACAAAAAATGTGAGGCTGTGACTTCATGAAACATAATTTTGCCTTGACTTTGCCCACCAGTGTTGTAAAATAACCTGAAATACTTCTGTCTTTTTCCTAGGGAAAATATTACCCAGTGCTCACCTCTATAATGGACTAGCTGTGGCCACACAGCTGTCGGATACCCGCTTGCCTCCTCCATGAAATGGGACAAGCCGCCTCTTGCACAAAAGCAAGATTGTTTTCGTAAATGCTAGCTGAAGTCAGGTTTCTTTCATGCAGCAAAATTATGTATAGTTTGTCTGTTTGAATTTTAACATTATCGGATATTTCTACCTGCAACTAACAGTTATTTATTTCTCTATAATGAGGATGCCTAGACTGTTGTACAAGCTGGATTTCTCACCCATACATACTTCAGGAACAGGAGGAATGTATACATCATATTTAGAGTTTCTCCTAGGCAGATACTGTGTTTTAAGTGCAGTTTTCTAATCCTTTTAAATACAATCAGCCTATCTTGGTTGTGACACTAATGTTAAATGTAACTGCAGCCATTACCAAGTAGTTTCCATAAGTGGTTTTATTACTGGTTAGATTTACAAATTCTGGTATTCGAACAGACTTCGACCTTAAAATTCTAAAACAACAAAGCAACCAATGAAAGGCTTAGGACTACTCAAAGTAACAAACTCTTAACATTTTTGCCCTGGTCATAAATATACAGAGAGAAAAAGAGAAAAGTGGACATGGAATCCAAACAATGTAGATAAAACAGTATATAAGGCACATGGCAGTCTTTGAAAATACAGAAGCTTTAGCCAACTTAAATTAATTGCTGTTTCCCTTGCTCAGTCCACAAAACTGTACAGTTACACAAATGTTGTGTTGCAATAGATCTTCCAAGTTATTCTTCAGTCCATACTCCGTAATACCAGAACACTACGTTTCCTTCTGTTTTTTAGGAGAGATCCTAATTGTGGTTAGTCAGTTGCTCAAAGCCTCTATTAAAATACACTTGGAATTTCAACTAAGAATAATTTCTTTTTTAAAGAAATTATTAAGAAAGAGTCATCAGAAAAGATTTGTAAGAGTTGTCTGTGAAGGACTTCGAGATTCATGAACCTCAAGACTTCCGGGCACTGACGTCAAGACAGATGTCACAGTAGGCATAGTAGGATTAGTCAAGTCCGTTAAAGTAGTGGGAGTGCTGGATGGACTCATGGAGGCATTGGATATTTCTGAGGCAGGACCTGATGGGGTCCCTGCTTGGAGTGTTGAGTCTGAAGTCTTATCCACCCCCGTGTTTTCTTGACGTAAGAGGTTCCGTCTGAATTTGGCTCGAGCATTTTGAAACCAAACCTGAAATAGTTTAATATAACAGGGTAGCATTTAAAGAGGTACAGTGTTTAAAAAAGCAAAAGCATACTCACAAATTCACCAACACTTGAATTGTGGAAGATGTTTTTACTGGTAACATGTTAGAAAAGTAGCCCCAGTCATGAAAAGTGTCCTCTGCACATCTGTAAAGCATTCCTCTTTCCCTCTCCTGCAATCCTGTATGAACAGTCTGCCTGGGACGGGAGTGGACGAAGGATGGAGGAGGGGAGTCTTTCTGTGCAGGCTATGTATAAAGATGCTTAGAAATTTGGCAGCCCGCATGAATCCTCGATTCCCCTCAATCCCAGAAGAATTTGTCTGGATGAGGCAGACATCAAGAATCTGACGAATATAAAATAATGAGTTTCGGCACCCTCATATCTCAAGTCTATCCCCCATCATAAGCAGCAAGTGACACAGACCACAGCATCCTGCCTTTCTGTGGGCCCTGAGACCTCTCCCAGGAACTTCCCCCTGTCTCAGTGTCAGCAGTGCTCTTGCTTTTCTAAAAGGACTGTCCCTCTTTCTTACTCTTCTTTCTCAAATGCTGCAGCTCCCTTCGCCTATGCCAGTCTCCTTTTTCAAATATTTCCAGTACTGTAATGATGTCAGGAAAAGAGGCTTGAGTGGTATTAAAGACTCACATTGCATTAAAAACTGTCATTCAGTAGAAATTAAATCCACATACAGAAATTTTTCCAAGGTTGCTACTTCTTGCATTTTTTGGTTATTATCTACGAGTGAAGGACGAAAGCTATGACTTCATCTTTCTCAGTTAAATTTCAGTGTTTAGGTCCAAGTTAATAATGCTCTCCACTGTCTGCAGGATTTGTTTAAAGATAAAATATTTTTCTGACCTATTTGAAAATAGTTAAAAAACCCTGTGTTTGTGAAACCGACGTACAGTATATTACTTCGACTGAATTTGAAAATGTCATTAAATACCCTGTGTTCAACCTGATGTATGTTGATACCAGGTGATCTTACTGCCACAAACTAGCTGAAATTTCACTGTGTTTATTTATCAGGAGGCCTTCTGTCATTGTTACATTCTTTATGATGGACTCAACCCTGATCCTGCTGTCGTCATGTTGACCTGCTATAAGGAATAGGATGGAGCCTTTCCATTCCAGATGCAATGAGCCTCGTCATCTCTGTATCTGTCCAAGAAAGGAACCAAGCGAGTAAAAGGACCTGCACAGCCATAGAGTATCTCTATCAGATTTCTCCTCTGTGGCCTGTACAGGGAAACTGAGTGCGTGGCGCTCGCAAGGCCACACCAACCTGTACAGAATTTCTGACCTCTACCTCTGAAACAGCATGGTCTCCGCCATAGGATCCACGTTAAGCCAGACCGCTAACAGAGGAGCAATTTGTAAGTACGAGCAGTCCTGTGAGGTGTTCTCTCTGCACTCTCAGCTTGCCCACCGCAGTTAGAACTGATGAACATGTCTCAGCTGTTTTTCCTCTGACTGTTTTTCTTCTCATCTATGGATGGTCCAGACCCAAATTCCCCCTACCGAGCACTCTTACTTTTTCTCTGGAAAGCTTTCTCCCCCAACCAAGGGTCTTTAAGGTGCGTACCCTCTCTCTTGCACTCACTCCCAGGAATGTGACGAGGAAATAATCCTCAGGCACAAATTCAGTGGCCATAGGAGCTGCATTCATGGTCCATGCATAAATCACATCCCTACAGGTCCTTGTTTCTGAAAGCTTAGTATTTTAAAACAGTTGATGTTGGCATTTCCTTTGTTAAAACATTTAGTTTGAAGGCCGTATATCAGTTTCATATAGGACAAGAAAACAAAAATCTCCTAAACTAGCACTGGCAAAAATATACTCATGATTTTATTGTCCATTATAGTGGTAAACCTGTTAAAGGACAGCAATGCGGTCAAAACCAGGCAAAATACAATGTGATATTTTTGCCTGACACGTTCACAACCAGTGTCCTCTCATATGACTGTTCATTCAGAGCCACGCAAGAAGGAAGGCGTGGAAGTGTGTGCGCGTGGTTCTGAGCAAGGCAAGGAGCCTCGTGTGCAGGGGACGCAAATCAGTTTGTTCTGGTCATTCAAGCCACAACGTCTCAAGCGCCAACTAGTTAGGAATGGCAAAAAACAGCAATTTGAACATTTATGGGATTTTTTCTACCTTTCTGTAAGAGATAATTTATATTTGTCCTACAAAGTAATTTAGTTTCCATTTTTTTAATATACCTTCTAGCAATGGTAAAAAGGATAATACACACGAAGGTGAAATGGAAGTTTAGAGACTGTTGATATGTATGTGTACCATGGTTATGTAATAATTAAAACAAAACCACTAGTCCAGTTGCATATACACATATTTGTGCATAATTTCACACCTATGTTTGTTAAAAATATACATATTTATATATGCAGTAACCCCGAATATGAGTAACGTTTCCATGCCTATTCACAAAACAATTTTCTTGCTTAAAGTATGTAAAACTGTAGAACACACCATAACTATTTTGTTCATTTACGTTGTTCCTAAAAGTTCAACTGCTCCTTAACCTTAGTAGGGTGAGAGACTCTACCGTATTGTTTCTATTTGTGATTTGAAACCTGTAGTATGTAAAGAGCGAGCAAGATTATTAGTGCTTATGTGTTCCCCTTTATCTGCCATTAAATATGAAAACCTGTGCTCAGACGCCCTTACCGATGACCATTAATGCTGCTTTCAGGAGCCACACATATAAGATGGTTCGTTCTCTCTTTAAATAGTGGTAATTTGTGATAGACATAGAAAATATTTCACAACCTTGTCAGTATTATTCAAAACTAGAGATAGTATGACTACTTTCACTTTCTTCCTCACTGAGATATTGTCAGGGTTAGTCAGCTAATGGTTATAAAGCTCCTTAAAACTGTCCAATAATAAGTATGCATGTTATTACTGAAAAGGCATCTAGATATTTGTTAACTGAAATTCTGAAAATACCTTGTCTCATGATAGAAAGGGATAACATAAAATAGTTATGACAATAGTGATATTCTGGTATGCACTTAAGATATGACAGTATTCAGCAAAGACTTCATGTTGAAGAGCAGTGAAATAATTATTGTTTTCTGAGTTGTAGGAATGTAGGCCTGCTTCTCTACCGCCCCGTGTTGTTACTTATAGCTGTGCAAAGTAGCGTGTAAGAGCTGGCAAGTCAGGGCTGCCCAAGCATAATGGCAGTAGCGCTGTATGCTCACGTTGGCAATTCAGGCCCTGCACCTGTAACGGTACTACAGTAAAGTAAAGAAATAATAACCCAAACATACATAACTGAAAGAATTGTTCCAGAAGGACTTATCTCACATCAATTACACAATTAGGAATCTGGTCTTCAGTACTGAGGAATAAACAAAATCGTTGGGAAGTATTTAGTGGTTTTCTGTCCTACGGTATCATTATAAGGCTGAGCTATTTCAAATCAAAGGGGAAAACAGGGACCAAAACTCCCACTGGAAAATAAAAGCAGCTGCGAGACCCACCATTGACGCTACTGCATTCTAGTTAGCGGGGCTGGGTGCCTGTAGCTGGACAATCAAGGCAGAATAATATTTACTGTGGTTAAAATATTATACTATCTCTTCAGTGATCTGTACAGCTAACTTTTTGTCTCCGTCACATAAAATAGGAATAAAATAACATCTCCATATGATTGGGAAGTACTGAAAATAAATACACCAAGTATTGTAAAGGATTCAGATACTGCAGTGAATGAGATCATCTAATCACCTTAGATAACTTTTTTTTTCTTTTTTTAACACCTCCATTGTTGCAACTGTTACATATGAGTTGTATGAATAGCTTGTGCTAGAAACAAACTTTTAAACGCGGTTTTGCTCATTCACACAGCTAGCTACCTGGGGACATTTGCGTTTACTGACTTTTACTAACTAGTAAGTGGAGAAACAAAAATAGAAAGGATGTTGCACCACAAAGCAAACTACGTTCACTCATTGCACATACATTCTGATTACTCCGTTGTAATTACTAAATAAGCAGTTAAAGGGGAACTATGGGGTATTTTATGAATGGAGGCTCAGTAAAGAGTCTGCAGTAAGCTGTCCTAAAGCAAATCTCCACCGAAAGGTAGCGCAGGGTACCCACGCATGACTGTGAAAATTTTCATGCTTGTTGACTGCTGGAAACTGAATTAGCAAAGTCCAAATGCATTCAGTAATCTTTGTAGGGTTTTCATAGCAACTTTACTGGGGAGTGATTCAAGAAAGAATAAGCAGTGTACAAGACACCCACTGAAAATAATGCTTTATGTTCCTAAACTGCTTTTGCCATGGATAATCATATTCCAGACTCCTGGGGAGAGAAGAGGTGCATACCTATAGCTAGCAAACCATATCTTCTTAGGGCTATCTACTCTTACCTTCCCTTTTTAAACTCACAAAAAGAAAGACCAATTCCCAAAAGAGGAATATTTACGCCAGTTAGTTAGCTCAGAATTAGCCGGTCACTTTAATTATGAATGATAGCTTACAGTAATGGACTTGTGCTCCCCAGCTGCAGTACAAGAAGCATATGAATTAAATTGCAAATATAAAGCTAAACTGGAATGAAAATAAATAAAAATAGGGGATAAAAATATGAACAGGTTTACTGTGATTCTAATGTGGCTACTCATGGAAAACAGTTTGCATTACAAAGCCACAAAGACAGAAGTCATGTCTTCCAAATCCGATATCACAGTTCATTAAGAATACGGCCATATTCTTCGCTCATCCACAAACAAAGCACCCTAGTTACATGTTATGTGGGACTGTCTATATAGTAAGGGCACTACAGCTGTTTCCTAAATCACTAGGAACTCTACTACGTGTGTTCAGGAAGTACACTTGTTTCAGAACAAGAGAATCTGTTTCTCCTGATCTGCTGCCTTGTATTTTTCATTAAAATATATTCTGTTGATGATATACAAAGAGCCACAATCCTTCATCAACTGAACTGAGATCTGAACATACAGAAAATACAACAGCTTACAAACACGCCTCATAACAACATAGGGAATGCGGAAGATTTCTTACTACTGACGAGTGTGCATGCATGTCTGGGAGTCCGTGCGCTTTCGGTATGTAAGACAGACTAATACTAATGATGCTTGTTTAGATCAATAGTGTCAGTGAATTACTTCGTGTTCAATAAATGACACAGATGGAATGCCAACCTTTCTGGCTCAAAAGAATTAACAAGTTACTATCTCAGTAACCAACACCATGAAGAGTTTTCCCCAGCAAAGAGCAACCCTGAAACTCATGTAGGTGAACTTCAGTGTTTGAAAAATTGCCTCCCACAGGTTAGAGATAAACCAATTGGGCACAAAGCTTCTAAAATCCAAAAAACAAGTTTGTTTTTTCATGGCCCAAATTAATTTTCAAACAAAAAGTTCAAAAGAGCATGGAGTAGAGAGTGCTCGTAACAGACAGGAAAACTCAAGTGATACTAGACAAAGTATCACTCCAAGTCATTTTCTTGAAGTGCCTCCAACAGCATCATCCTCTGGGTGCAATCCTCACCACCAACTGTTACCTTACGCCACTCTTCAGCTAAAGGAACCCAGACATAAAGGAGTATTTAACTGTTCAAGTAAAATAATTTAAACACCAACTACCAAAATGATGAAAAAAATTTAGTGGAATGGTAAGGGACCGCTGCAAAAAAGAGGAACCACTAAGCACCTTAAAACTGCAAGATACAGTATGTTTAAGATGGAAACAGGAGCAATGAAGAAACTGAAAAAGGGAGTGAGGTGCAGTGGAGACAGAGTCAAATTCTGGAGACAGGGAAATACATTCTGAAAAGGAAGGAAGAAACAGAGACAATAACTTGGAAAAAAGATGGAAGGAAGGACCCACTAGGTGAAAGGAGAAGAGGAAGACAGAAATCAAAGTTGGTGTGGAGTGAGGAGAGAGAATGGAAGGATGATCAAGAGAAAGACACTTTCTAGACACTGCTCTCATTTCTTAGTGCGCTATGTGAAATTTCTCAGGTAATTCATGTGTGAGTGCACTGTAATGGACAGAATAGATATTACTGAAGTGTCTAAACTCTAAGGGTAAAACAAAGGAGAAGTGTCAAAATAAGGACAGAAAAATAAATTATTTTGCCCATATGCATGGATAAAGGAGAGCTGCTATGAGAGACACTACGTCAAGCGTTAGGATGTGCACTAGTTATATTGGAGGAATCTGTTCCTCCACCACAAATCAGCCTCATAAAACCACAAAAAAAATCCAACTGTGGAGGATGTAGCCAAGAGAAGAAATGACATATGGGGTTTCATTAGTAGTTTTTACTGGGAAGCCTGCAAAACCTTTATTCCTTCTTCTGTTAGGCATTAATACTGTAAGGTCCAGAATCTCTCCAGTGAATTCAGTTTTTCTCAATATTTTTGTCTACTGCCCTCCACCTGCCTATGAATCTGCGAGAGCTGTGCACCATGCTTTCTCAGGAGTCTGCCTCTGAGCCCTACCTGTCTCTGTGAAGCTCACAAACCATTTTTCTACAGTTAAGATCCATTTAAAAATTTCAGCTATAGATCCTGGAATGCCATGGCTCCTATATGGCCAAATTTCTAGCTAGGTATAGCTATTTGGATAAGTGCCCATTAAAATTGACTTCTTGAATCAGAACTATAAATTAAAATGGAGCTGAATCAACTAATATTCTCACCTTTGCTTCCCATAATAGTTCAAACGGAGCGTATATCCTTGAAGCAAGAAAAATCCAGCTTTCAGAGAAAAAGTACTTTTAAAATGCAATCTCCTTTCATTCTAAGTTACTAAACTATGAATAAAAAATTAATCTTTGAAAAATTAAACTTATGTTCACTTCAGTCATAAAAGAAAAGATATCCTTCCTCCTTGCCCTGATAAAATAAATTCAAACTGCTGATTAATTTCTTATGAAGGTAAACATTCACAGTAATTTCTAAATTAAGAGCACTCTATTTACAGTGAACACAGTAACTAAAATAATTCACTTTTTCTTACAGCAGATTGGAAGCTAAAACATGCACCAGCATTAACTAACTACAGGAAAACAAGCAGGGCCCAAAACCTTCACAACTGTCATTAAAAATTAGAACTTAAGTGATCTACTTTTGGGAAGCTGGAAAGAAATAACTTTTCTCATACTTTCTAGGATTTAACTGAGGTCTCACAGAAGGTATGAACGATTAAGAAAAGCTTGAAAATTGGCAAAATCCATGGCATTTCAAATATAAAATTGGTATTTTATTTACTGTTCAAGACAAAATACTGCTTTTCTTACCTGAAGAACTCTTTTGGTCAGGCCGGTTTTCTGAGCTAGCTGTTTCAAGTCCTTGGCATCAGGATTGTGGTTAATAGCAAAGTATGACTTCATTGTCCGCAACTGGTGGTGTTTGAATGATGTCCTCATACGCTTTGTTTTTTGATTGCTGGGGTATTGCTGGTCTCTGTCCAGGTGGTCACCATCGTTTTCATTGCAACTTAAAGCTTAAGGCAACAAGAAGAAAAGGCGTGTAAATCTATTGCTCCGTGACCAACATTGTTTGCAGTTCATCTGAGTGCAGCAATTAAAATAACATACCATGGCATGTATTGTACTGGTACAAATCCTACTTGCCTTCCCCTCCATTTCTGCATCTTCTATTTTTCCCTTACAATAACCAGCCTGCAAGGACCCTCACCTGCCTCTTTATGGCTTTTAAAATGTCAGGTCTGTTTCCTTTTTTCTTCCCTCCATCTCCACACAGCCTTTCCTCCACTTTCTCCTTGTAGGACAGTAGCTGTCCTCAACTCTGTAAAGTGTTTTAATGTATTTTGTATCACTATAAATTGCATTGTAACGTACAAAGAAAGCTGTACGATACAGTCCACTTAAATCTCGATGGAACGGACCAGTTAAAACTGTAATTATTTCCTCCGTCAAACTAAACCCTGTAGAATACAGGAGAGACCACTAAATGAAATACTATAAAAGAAATAAAGTTTGTGGGTACCAGACAGCAAATTATGACTATAATTTGACTAGCTGAAGAAATAAAGCTGTTAATACAATGTAGCCCTGGCATGCCAAATGAAAAATATCTTTTTAATTATTTATATGTTTACATTTCCTTTTTTAAAAACGTTATTTGCAAATACTAGTTTGAATGATCAATTCTGTTATACCCTTTTGAAATCACTGAATGACACTGATTTATCCATTTGCATAAATCAACCGTAAAGCCTGTAAAGAGGTCTATGAGCAAGGAACATTATAATAATTATCAAGTAGTATTAGATGTTGAATGCCAAGCAAAATAATCTCATAGACCAAAAGTAGTTTTTCATTTATTTGTGCATACAGTAAACCACAGAAAAACTCTTAAAATAACATTAAGGACCGAGCTTAAACCCACTAAAAAAATGAGGGATATAACTGAAAATTAGTTCTGACAAACTGTCATTAATTTACTTTTTCTGTTCCAATATCTACAACTCCCTTCTAATTTCCTACAAGTTTCATGTTAAACATAATGAAAAATCACTAGTATCTCTGTTCTATATTGCATGCAAAAAATTAGAAAAAAATGTGTTTTAAAATGTGAATTATTGGTGAATTTCTTAAACACATAAACAGATTTGTTTTCAATTGTCCATTATTGCTGGTTCATTACAATTGAGTAGATCCCATAGACATGGCTTTATAGCCTTACTTTAAATTCATGCTGTCCGTCAGAGGTTTTCGGCCCTATTGAAAACATACAAATTCTGACAGGCGTGCATGAAAAACAGTTTTAAAAAATATACATAAAATGCACGGTCATGAGTAAGAATGCGTACAGGTTCTATAAGCAGCAGTTTTGCAGCATGTCCAGTAGCTGCTTTGCAAACTTCAGCTTTTCAAAAACTTGTACAAAGAGATGGCACGATACAGAGCAAGGCCTGCAAAAATTAAGCTTTAAGACCAAAAGCACATTTGCTTTGAAAGTGTCCGAAGCCTCAAACTTTTCTGTGTGTTTCTGTACTCCTAATTTAAAAAACAGCTTAAAAAAATGGTACTGTATTTATAAATGTGTACGCCTGTGTGCGTGCATGTGTGTACATTTGTATAAATCCTTTCCAGACCTAAGTATCTTATG
This sequence comes from Morus bassanus, assembly GCA_031468815.1. Classification (NCBI taxonomy): domain Eukaryota; kingdom Metazoa; phylum Chordata; class Aves; order Suliformes; family Sulidae; genus Morus; species Morus bassanus. Next base: position 1,795,309 of record CM062586.1, read on the forward strand.
CCAAGTTCTAGCAATAAGAAGCATTCCTGCTTGTTTTCCTGTGGCGTGGAAAGACTGGAAGCACCTGAATTTAAAAGGTATAAGATGCATAAAATGAAGTAGTAAAAATGCAGTATTAATGGAGCTGGGTGGAATGTAGCGAAATCTTTTTTCTGGTTTAAGAACTGAGATCGAGTTGCCAAACTGGGGTCATCGCGTGTGCTCCAGTCTCCTTCATAGCTACAATTCCTGCTGAAAAGAAAACTGGGGTGAATAACTGAAACGATATTGCTCACAGCAAATTCTGTTATGGAAATGTAAAACCAAGCAGTACTTGCGTTTAAAATGTACTCACAGAATTTGAGATATTAGTGATGGAAAAGACCTCTGTGTGTTATCTTAAATGCTTTCAAACCCTCCCAGAAATAACAAGGCAGAGACTTAAGAGGAAATGCATCAGAATATCTGTCTGAAGGAGGGAGGTCTGTTCATGTTAATATGCAACAAAACAAACACTAGGGCTGCAAGCAGTTGGATTCTAACCTGTTCCATGGAGAATGAGCTACATTCAGGATCCAAGGAAACAAAAGTGATTCTAAACCCTCCCAGAATGGAATGAGGGTATCAGCTTTTCATCAAGCCCCGACAGGACAACGAACAATTTACTCTTTGAGTTTCTCGTAATTTTACCTCCTCGTCTACTAAATAAAAATAATATTAAAATGACAGTAAACATGTACCATTTGAGACGGGCTAACTGCTGTCCTTTTCCATGAAGAAAGTTATACAACAGATTTTGAAAGTGCACGAGGGCATCTGCTGCTCGTTGTCTTGCATAAGTGGTTTGGGTACCCCTGGGCATCACCCGATATGACATAAATATTCCTAGTTAGTGCCAACACCCCTCTCGTATTTGGTTGTGGTGCTTGGCACCATCTTCAAAAGTCTATTATGTTCGGTCTAATATTATATGCATCTCTCACAGAATCTGAAACGTCTATGGGCGTTGCAGGCGCAGCAATACAGAACAGGCCAAGGGTGTAAGCATGCGGAGATTTTAAGAGCTGAGGAGTTTCTGCAAAAGGCGTCGTGGCGTAAGACTAACACTGTACGTGCTCCTCACACAACCCTCTGTTTTTCAGGCCCTTCTTCCCTGTTCCTTCGTGGTGTCCCTGTGTATCTCCCCAAGGAACTGTTGAACTCCCTGTACGTAAGATTTCCATTCAATTGCAGTATCTAGGGCTCCTGCTAGGAGTTCAGAAATACAATTGGTAAAATTCCAGTCGAAGAGAGGAGTCTTAAATTCACTAATGTTTCGTTCCTACTTTGTGATAAAATAAATTCTGAAGTGGTGCCAAGTCTCTTTGTTGACCCTAGAACATTTCTAAGGCCCTTGCGCCTTTCCCCCAGTCCCCACACCCAGGCCGTTGCCCTCCTGTCCTTCGGCTGGTCTCACCAGCTCTTACAGCCTCCTCCATTAGCACCACGACACAAACGTCTACTCGGCCACAAGATGGTGATGTCCACAGAGAGCATCACTAGAAACTAAGATTAAAATGTTATATTTTGATATTGGTGACCAAAATAGCCTCTGCAGAATAACGCATAATGCTGTCTCTAAAAACAGCGACGTGAGTGCAAAGCAGGATGTGCTGTTATCTTTGTGACAAACACTATTTGAAGAAAAAGCTTGGGAGCACAGCTTCACACTCAGATCACCAGATCCCCCCACATGTCGGGATTCAGGGCAAAGCGTGCGCTTCGTAGTTAGTAGGTCGCTAAGTATATGGCAGATGAAGAAGATGGGAAAGAGGAATTTCCTTTGGGGGAATTTTTGTTCATAGTAGCTTGTGTTTGACATGTTAAATTACCCAGAAAGCAAGCAAACTAATCCTGATTCTGAAAGAATGATGAAACAAGAGACACATTTGGTGCATGCACCAGCTCTCCATATTCAGTGGCTCAGGCACATACACCCCTTTGCTTCTGTAATAAGAGAGTCAAGGGGGTGTTTTAACCTTCTGCTGCCTGGAGAGGGAACTTGTGACTAACTAGACTAGGCAGGGGTGCAGCCTTATGTGTTGCTTGGCAGGAGTGTGTAAAGGACTTTGTGGTACCCACATCCTTGAAGGGGACAGAAGTGAGACAGAGCCCTCTGAATGGTGCTTGGGACAGGAACAGAGGTTGAGTCTTTCTCCTAGATAGGAGGAGAAAACACTTGGAGAAGGCAGATACCTGAACTCCTTACCACAACTGGGATTAAAAGGGGTGAAGCTGTGGCACTTGGAGCAGGCAAAGCACCCCTCGCTGCTTCTGAGGCTCCTGGCAGCACTGAAAGGAGGGCACCCCCACCAAGCCTTTGGAGCCACAGATGCAGAAAGCACTGCCTCAACCTTGACATTTCAAGAGGTGTTTCTAGGAAGAGGGAGGTAAAGCCTGTCTTAGGGAGCGACTATCTTCCAGGCTGGGCATCACAAGGCCACGAGAGAGGAGAGCTGGGATTAGAAACCCTCCTTCCTCCTTCCTCCGGCCTCCTTCAGCCGCCTCGGACAGAAGGGCTGCGGGTCCCGCCGCCTCCCGGGGCCGCTGGAAGGCCGGGCCGGGCCGGGCCGAACAAAGGGTGCGGAGCGGGGCCGCGCCGGGCCCCGGGCTGGGCGGGAGGAACCCGCCGCGGAGGGTTTTTCTCCTCAATTAAGCCAACTGAATGGTGCTGAATAGCCGGTGCGAGGGCCCGGTAATTCCCTGAGCGCCGCGATTAACCCGGGCAGCCCCGGGCGGGCCGGGGGAAGGGGCCGGGGCCGGCTCCGCTCCCCTCCCCGTGGGGACCCCTCCACAGGGACCCCCGGCCCTGCCCCGCGGCAGCGTCCCTGCGGAGGGAGGCGCGGAGCGAGGGAAGGAGCGATGCCGGCTCCCTGCCCCGACCCCAGCCCCGACCCCAGCCCCGACGCCGCGGGGAGGGGCCGGAGGCGCCGCGCCCGGGGGAGCCCGAGAGGTGACCACGTCGGAGCGGGGAGAGGAGGAGGAGGAGGAGGAGCAGCGGGAGGGGGAGAAAGGAGGGAACTCTGATTTTTCCTTAGGAAAGCGCTGCAAGACATCCGTTTTTAGGCTGCGACTCCTCGTTGCTCGCTCTGCAACTGTACTCACAGGAAAGCTTATTCGGAGCTTTTAGTCCCAGGGGAAACGAGCAGAGAAAGAAAAATTCGCTTGTCAAAACTTTCCAGGCTTTTCCCCATTTTTGCCGGGGGCGGGGGGACACACACCAAACTTTTGACAAAGCCGGTTGGGAGGGTCGGCTCCAAACGGCCCCGGCGCTTTGGCGAGCCGAGCCGGGGGTGGCCGGGGGTGGCCGGGGGGTGGCAGGGGGATGGCAGGGGGGTGGCCGGGTGGGTGACAGGGGGGTGGCCGGGGGGTGACAGGGGCCCGGCAGGGACCCGTGCGGCGGGGCCGGCGCCCCAGCAGCCTCCGGCCCCCCGGCAAAAGGCCGCCCCCCCCAGCCCGCTCCCCGCCGGCCGAGGGTGTCTGTCCGGCCTCGGTGTTTAGTCACCTTCTCACTGGGACACTGTGCATCTGCCTGCCAGTAAAGGAAGGAAACCTTTCTTAACATCTTTGCTGTTTGCACAGATTGTGGGTGTTTTATCAGCTCGTGGGGCCCCAAGTCTGCGCAACACATCTGTCATTTTTGAGGATATTTTAGTGTCTTCATGTTAAAGAAAGACTAGACACAAACGGATAAACTATAGCAGGCTGTGGGAGGTTTGGGGTCTAATTCACAAAGGGAGTATTCAGAATTCTTTACAGGTGCTTCTGTGTTCAGCAAGCTTTCAGCCATTGATTTACTGACCTAAAAAACCCCATCAAACTCCATTCCAACAAGTGAAAGAAGAAATTACGATCACAGGAACACACTTTAAAAAAAAAAAAAAAGAAGAAATCTTTTTGAAGTTTCAGCATCCTTCTAAGCTATTTTCCACTTGTCAGGCTCTATCCACATCTAAAACCCATCATCCCCGTGCAAACGGAGTCCCGTTTAAGGAGGAAAAAAAAAAAGTCAGTCCAATTCGGGTTGCAGATGCCTATTTGCTGCAATTTATGAAATAATTCCACTCTCAACTCTGCCTAAGTTTACGGGTCCCCCTTTTCCCACCACCTCTGGGTGTAGATTTATTTACACAAAGTGTTCTATACAAATTACCAGCAACAGATCCCCTCAGAGGACACTACGGTGCGTTCCTGAGAAGGAAATGACAAGTTCCATTAAAAATAAAAAGAGAAACTATCACACTTTTAAACGGTTTCCCTTTAAAAGGCACAAAATCGAAGGCTTTGCAATATTTTACTGGTTTGTGAAATTTTACATCAACGGGCAACCTGGTCTGATTTCCAAGATCAATGGCACTCGTCGTCGTATAAGTTAGTCGATTATTGGTTTAGTAAATAGTTAAGTAGATAAACAGTTTAAGCAAAGAAGCCAAAGGCTCCTCAAGGAAGGTCTCTTAAGCTTCAGTTGCAGGCTCTAAACAAAAATTAAAAGACAAAAAAAAATCGGAGGGCAATTATTTTGAAAACGAATTTTAAAAACCACAGTTAAAGACGTTTATTTGGGAAGCCAGGGAGGAGCAAGACTTTCTCAGGCTGTGCTCCCATCCAGGACAGATGCCGCTGGTTCGGTTTACAGGTCCTTTGAATCTGAACATCTGCCCTGCACAGGGAGACAGCGGAAGGACAATTAAAACCTAATCCCTCTGAAAAGGAGACGTTTTAAAATGGCCAAGATGCGTATTTTATGTATGCTTTAAAGCTGAACTGTTACTCGCGAGAACGCTACATGCACCTTTCATCAACCTTCGCCACTGGGACTACTACCGATTTTTGCACTATTCCCAAATTATTCAGCAATTAGTTAAACCAATAATAGCTGGCAATTTTGTTCCGGAGGTGCGTTTGCCAGGGAGAGATGCGCCTTTTCTCCCTGCCATTTTCAGTGCAAACCGCTCAATTTCGTCGCTGTTGTTTCTCTGTCTTTAGGCGCAAAACACCCGCAGCCTCATCCTCCCGGCGCGGTCGCCTCCCCCGCCCCAGAAGCCCCGGGTGCTGGCAGGTCCTCAGTACAGCCCGAGACCCTCCCAGCACCCCACTTCCCCTGCGTGTCCCCCCCGCACCGTGCGGGGCGCAGCGGGGCCGGGGCGCCCAGAGCTGCGGCTGGGAACGAACCCGCAGCAAACTTGGCCTTTGCCTGACGCCCTCTCCGGGGGAAAAATAAATGTTACTGGCAAATCTACGCCCTATGGGACATGTCTGAACTTTGTAGATTAAAAAAAGAAAACGTGCTGGAGACAGCGGAGCAGCGCAGGCGGTGCTGAAGCAGCACAGGGAAAGAGGCAAACGAGTTTCGTCGTCCAGGGTCTAACGGGACGGCTGAGCGCGCAGCTCAGCTCAGGGAAACTCGAGCCTGGAGTAAACCCCACCTCCGCCTTGAATTCTTCTAATAAAATCAAGATCTAAGAATTTTCTTTTGTCCAAACACTTTTCCCTGTTGCATACAGGAGCAGTGCGGGAGGAGCCCGCGATCGCAGCCGTTGTGGTGGGCAGTTACATGGACGCAGAGGAGCGAGGGGAAGGGGGGAAGCAGGGATGGGGGGAAGCAGGGATGGGGGGGGGGGCGGGCAGGAGACTGCTCGAATTCCTTTGCCTGCGAAATTACAGTGCTGTGGTGGTGGGGAGGTTAAACGAGGAAACACATCAGAAAGTTTGCAGCTCGATGCAGAGAGCCTGGGAGACAGAGTTTCTGCAGAGACTGCAAGCCTGTGGCTGCCGCCAGCTTTGCTCCCGTTTGCTCGCTGCTGGTCTCCGTTCAGGGGCAGGGGCTGCCACTCGGGGCAGCCAGGGCTTACGGGGGGATGCTGTGACTCCCCCGACTCTCCTCCGAGTCACATCTGACGCACAAAACCCCAGCAGACCTTGTCACCGCACGGGCAGACTGGAGGCTGCCGCAGCCACCTGCAGCCCCTGCCCGGGCTCGGCCGGTCCCCGCGCCCCCAGCCCCGCGCCCCCCGCGGGTCCTGGTGGAAGAGCCGCTTTCTTACTGCGCCTCTTTCTCCCTTTCCTTCCAAAACTCTGAGGTGCAAGAGCTCAGGACAAGGGCAGAATAATTCACCCATCAGCAGTCTTTGAGAGTGTAGCTACTAAAGAAAATTCACAGCTCTCTGAAGTGCTAACTTACAATCTCTGGTTTCCAGATTTTATTTCAGGCTACACTCCCCCTTCTCCCCCTTCTTAACCAGATGACCTTGCTTCAAAACATTTTATTTCCAGCTGAAGTGAAAAATGCTAACATATTAGCTTCTGTAATTGCAGTTTGACAGCACTTGATCTCAATAATTATGCTGCAGCTAAACTATTATTAACGGTTTAAGCTAAAATAAACGGAAATCCCCCTTTGGAAGCAAACAGAAACAAACCATTTGAATTGTTCTGGGGGAAGATGGGGGTCTCTTACCTGCGTTGTAGGCGGCCAGATCCGCCCCAGGCCCTGGGCTCTTCCTTTTCCTGGGTCTCCCCTTCTGGACAGTCCCCACGCCGTTGTAATAAGGCAGTCCCAAAGTATTGGCAGAGCCCGCTCCCAATGCCGGGCCCTTCCCAGCGGCTACATCCGAGTGATTGAAATGCACCTGGTACTCCCCCTGGATGAGAGTCTCGAAATGGAGGCGGCAGTACACCAGATTGTCCTTCATCCCAAAGTGATCGCCGGTGGTCAGCATCTTGTTGCAAGTGGTGCAAGTGAAGCAATTTAAGTGATATACCAAATCCCTGGCCCTCATGACCATCTCGGAGGCAGAAATCCCCAGGTGACATCTCGCACATCTCTGCACCGAAAACCTCCTGCAAAACAGAACGGCCAGAGGAGACGGTGAGAGGCGCATCCCCCCCCCCCCCCCCCCCCCCTTTGTCGGGCCCGCCCGGAGGGCGGCAGAGGGAGAGGGGCTGCGGGCCCGGGGTGGCGGCGCAAAGCCGGGACGTTTGCGGAGCGGCTCCGCGGGAGGATCCGGGCGGGCACCGCGGGTACCACGGCCCGGGGGGCTCCGTCCCACTTCCCACCCGGCAGCGCAGCTCCCGCCCGGAGAACGCGCTGACCCCCGTCCCGCAAACCTCCCCGCGGCCCCGGAGGCGGCTCCGGGCCCCACGCACGGCCCGGGCCCACGCAGGAGGCCCCGCGGCCGGCTGGGCTGACACGGTGCCCAGGGCTCGGCCCCGCAGCCCTGCGGAGGGACGCGTGCGGGGGAGGCAGGCGCTCCCCACGGGGGAGGGTGCCGCTCCCTGCCGCGGTCAGGGCAGGAAACACGCTGGGCTCCCCTCGGCCATTCCGTTTCCCTTCGCAGCCCAAGGGGCAGGGGGGAGACGCCTGCTTGAAGCCCCCAGCAGCCGCCAGCCGGCTGGGGGTGAGCTGTGCCCCCCACGCGGGGTCCATCCCCGCTGTGAGCCTCTCTCTCCAGTGGGAGGCTTTAGGAGCCCACAGCCTGCCCCACGGGGACCCTGTGCCCACGGATCCCCTCCGCAGTCTCTTCAGGACGGGGTCTGTCAGCGTGGGGGGCTGCGGGCAGGCCCCCCCTCCCAGGCTGGGGGCAGGCTGTACCTGTAGTAATCCTCCTTGCAGTAAATGCTGCCGTCCTTGCTGAAGCAGGTGAGCTCGGACTCCAGGTTGAGTTTACATTCACAGCACTTCAGGCAGCGCATGTGCCACTGTTTATCCACAGCCAGGAGGTAATAACGGTCGGAGATTTTCCCCCCGCAGCCGGCGCACAGGGCAGCCCGGTCACTGCTGATGGAAGGCATGGTCTGCTGGGGGAAAACAATTACAGACCGTTAGCGAGAGGGAGAAACTCTTGTGCGCTGCTGGGCTCCCCCCTCCCCCTGCCCGGCCGGGGCCGGGCTTCTCCGCTCCCTCGCAGGGCTTGGCAGGCGCGGAGCGAGGGAGAGGAGAGGGAGAGGAGAGGGGAGCAGAGGGACGGGAGACGGGGTTCCCAGCCCGGCCGCCCCGACCTGCCTCCCCCGCCCGGGAGCGCGGGTCCCCAGGGTCCTGCAGCATCCCACCTTCCCGGGAGGAGCCGGGGAGGAAGGCGAGACAGGAAGAAAAAACACCCTGGGTTTTAGGGAAGGCGTCCGGATGAGACCCAGTTGTTTGTTTTTTTTTTTTTTTTTTTTTTTCTTCCCTGTTTGTTTGGGTTTTTTTGGGGGGGGGTTGTTTGTTTGTTTGGTTTGGGGTTTTTTGTGGATTTTCCAGTCCCAGCACAAGAAAAGATGCTGTTCAAAAACCAGGCGCAATAATCACAGAGTAGGGCAAATCGCAGATAGTTAATTTTAAAATTTATTATTATGGATATACTGAGAGTGTCTGCATAGTTAATGCTCTGCGAGTGCGTGTATGCGGAGCGTGTCTGCGTGTGTATTTTCCTAGCTATAAAATTCCAAGTGAATTACGATCAAACCCCCAGCAGGCGCAGGGTGCAGGCAGGGCACTCTCTGCAAGCTGGTTCCAAACAACGTGGATCCAGCTCTGCTGTGACCCAAAGCGCTAAAGGCATCAGTAAATAAAACTGCGGAGGAGACGAGCGTTACTAAATCCGAGGTGCAGAATGTTTTATCAGGAAAACGAAAGAGTGGGAAACGTGTGGGAAAGAAAGTGGGGAAAAAACAACAGAGCCCTTTAGATTACGCTGGGATAAACTTGGAAGCAATAAAACTAAATGTAACCCCTATATAATTTAATAGTTTAGTGTCAAATCGCAATCCAATCGAAACCCTGCAAAAAACAAATACATACCTATTCTGTCAACTTCTACCAAAAAAGAAAGCGAGAACCCCCCCGGCAGCCGCTTGCGCACGCGGCTTCTCGCCGCGGCCCCTCGGAGCCGCGCTCGGGAGGCGGCTCAGCCCCGCACCGCGCTGCGGGCGCTCCCTCCCGAACCCCGACCCCCGCTTTGCCCAAAAGCACACCGCGGGTTCGCCCGTGTGCGAGAGAACCCGAGACGGTTTTTTACGGATGTGACAAACACGCAGTTTGTTTTGTTTCGGGGGGGGGGGGGGGGTGTTTGTTTACTTTTACCTCCTCTAGAGCCCCGAGTCCTTGCGCAAAGCAAAAAGAAAAGACAGCTAATAGAGAAGGACGGGAAGAAAATGAAGCTATTTTTTCAGCATATGCTGGCCTGATTCCTTTCATCCGGTACTTGCAGAGATCACCAAATCCCATCGCTCTGAGCACCACTGTTTGCACTACACCAGTCCCACTATCAGAACTACAAATAAATAAAATTCTGGCACCACATCGGTATGTTAGCCACGCAAGCCCACCGATAGCTTATTTCTTTAAGGCATTAACTGAACTGTGATTAGGGACCGTTTTATAACCAAAGTAGTTTCTTGTAAATCCACTTTAAATGAGATACGATTTTTCTGCTTTGCTTTTCCGGTAACAAAAATGTTCTGAGATCCAGAAATGGTATTTAAGGATCCAGTTTTCTATCCCACTATTTATTATATACACATGTGTATGCATATACATTATATATAGATATATAAAGGTATCATGCCACGATATTTATTCCAGGAAAGATCGTTTTATATTGTTTAATTGTACGGAGAAATATCAACTTTTCCAAAGAAAACCCAAACCGTTTCAATTAGAAACCACGTTCCACCCTTAGAGTATAAAGGCTGTTTTTCAGCCAGTATTTTGGGATTAATCACTCTCACTGTCACCTTTAAGTAAATCTCTACATAGCATTACGAGAAATAACACATACTGATGAAGTTTTAAAAACCGAGAACAGATATCTTTCTTGCATGTGCCCGTATCAGCTCACAAGACAGCATTTACCGAAAGTACGGGATCATTTCACTTCAGAATTACCATTTCTTAACAAAAAAAGTAGCATACATAAAATGTTGAATCAGTTAACACACTTCAGAAATCTCTTCCACTTTGCTAGCTTAACTCTGGTTAAACGGATGCATCTTTTTATTGTCTAAATGTATTAATACACAAGTACTACGCATCAGCAGACAGAAGATAAAAAGTGGTAAAGTTATAAAAATTTGCATCCGTCCGTCTCCCTGAAACACCTCCTAGTTCTGTTTGCCGTGTTCGCAAACCCAGCGTTCATATATGTTACAATTATTTTTTAAAAATTCACAATTTAAAGGCACTCGAGATCGGGTTTTTTTGTTTATACATGCTATAACGACTGCCTCAGCGTAGACGTCCTACCTGAAAAATAAGACAGAATTGGATTCTTTGGTGTTTGTGTTTCCATTCTGCAGACATAAAATTCGCTGTGCCAAAACGTTATCTCTGTAAAAGCATACTTTGCCTCTTCCTAAAAACTTTGGAAGGCCGGACAGGCTGGGGGAAGGGAAGGAGTTCTTGGACGCTACCAAAAGGCTGGTCTATCTTTCTGTTTTCTCGCACGAGCAGTACCGTTCATTTCACCCAAGCGTTACTATTACTATGCATATTATTAATAATTAACAGTTTCATGCCTTTCCCCACGGTGTTATTTAATCTTTTGGGGTGCCTTTATGCTTAATTTTCTTCTGATTTAGCATACGTTTCCCCCCGATCTGTTATTTTAGGGGAAAAGCTGTATCTTTGAGGGGTTTGTTACGTTTAGGGGGGTTGAACGACTCTCCCATTCCTTCGCCTCCTACCGTTTCGGTCTCTCCCCTGTCTATAGCCGAGCTGATGGCCGGTGCTTCGCTTTTGCTTCTCCGATCCATCTCGTCGATGACCCCGTGCATCTCCGAGCCGGACAGGCTGTGGAAAAGCATCGCTGAGGAAGCGGAGGAGGAGGCCCCGCGTTGCTGCTGCTGCTGCTGCTGCTGACAGTTGTCGGGGTCCCTGCAGGAGCCCAGAACTTGCATTAACCGGAGCCCTCCCCCATGCATCTAGCACGGCCGCCCCGTCTCTCCTCGGGCTCCGGGCTTTTCACCCCGGCACGGATCTCCGGAGCGCAGCGCAGGCACTGATCCGAGGTTTCGAGGGGATGGGGTGCAGAAAAGGCGGGCGAAGGGGATGCGGGAGAGGGGATAACTGGCGGTGTGAGCTTCGGGGCTTGGAAGCTAGTCTGTTGCGCGGCCCCGGCACATCCCTCTAGGAGGCTTCTTCAGTGCAAGGCTCATTGCCCCAGGTGCAGTCCCAGGCTTTACGCTCTGGCCCAGCTGGCGGAAGGCTGGGCAGGTTTACGGTTGGATTAATAAGGATTAATAAATAGTAGAAATATAAAAAATTAAACCATCTTCGGTGAGAAATAAATAAAAAAAAAATAATAACGACAAGTCCCCTACATCGTACTGTGCGAAATGCAGAGGAGGAAAGCAAGGGGAAAGGAGGCTGGTGCCGCAAGGAGGACGGGGCGGCTGCCCACCGCACGCACTCACGGTCCGGAGGGCTGGCAGCGGCGGCGGCAGCTCGGGGGCAAAGTTTGCTCCTTCCCCCGCTCCTCCCCCAGCCCGCCGGAGCTCATTGGGAAAAGAAAAAGCCGAGGGGAAGGAGGAAGGAGTTGGAGGGGCACCAGGTGGGACGGGCACGGGGCGGCCCCCCTCTCCCTCTCCCTCTCCCTCTCCCTCTCCCTCTCCCTCTCCCTCTCCCTCTCCCTCTCCCTCTCGCTCTCTCCCGCCGCGATGCGGTGGGGTGGGGTGCGGGGGGAGCGGAGCCGCCGCCCGCCCGGTGCCGCCCGCCCGGTGCCGCCCGCCGCGCCTCTGCAGCCCGGCCGCCGCGCGAGGCTCCGCGCCTTTTCTACAGCCCCTCTGACATCATGTCCTGCCCCGCCGCCATTGGCTGCCGCCGCGCCCGGGCCCGCCGGCATGTGCTCGGGGCCGGGAGGCGCGGGGCCGCCGCGCGCCCTGCCCGCGCCGCCCGCTCGCCCCCGCCGCTCGCCCCCGCCGCTCGCCCCCGCCGCTCGCCCCCGCCGCTCGGCCCCGCCGCCGGCCGTCCGGCCACCCCGAGCGCTGCCAGGGCGCGCTCCCCGCCGCGGCTCGGGCGCTCCGTGCACGGCGGGGGCGGGGGCGGCCGCCGCTCGGAGGTTTGCGCTCGCCGCCCGGTGACGGCCGGCCACGCGTCTCGCCTCGGAGCAACAAAGGCTACCGGGGGGGGGGGGGGGGCGCCCCCGGCGCGGGAGAAGGAGGGGGTCAAAAGTTTGTTGGCGCTCCGAGATCACGAAACATCTCTCGCTAGCTGGGGGCACCCAACAGCGCTCGCTCCGCACAGCGTTCACCGGCAGAGTGTAATAATTTGTGTCGTTCAAGTGCGTGAAGCCTTCCACGGGCCGAGGCCTCCCGCTTCCCTCCTCTCCCAGCGGGCTGTAGGGAAACCAGGCCCGGAAGGTCCCTGAACTTGTGGAGAAGCTTCAGGAAGTTTCCGGAAAAGACAAAGAGTACGCAGGGAAACCCTCGGTGATGTCTAAATATTTAGCCAGGAGGTGGGTAGTAGGGAAGGGCTAATTAGTATTGAAGATGTCAAATATCACGCTTGAAATCATACTAGAAGAGGTAGCACAAAGGACAGTAAATCTGAACGCACATCTGAGATCAGGAGACCCGCTGCCTAATCCCTGACTGCAAATCATTACATCACTCAGCGTATTTCTGTTAGGTGGTGTTTTCTGACGTAGTGATTTGGCTCTTACAGGTTACAGTTAACACTATCTTTGCTAAAGTTGGAATTACTCCCTTTCTAGTCAAGCTTTGCTGGTTTTACGTGTTCCCTTCTCAAAATCATCTGGGCTTTTTATCATCTTTCTGTTGGGATTGCTCCGAGTAGTTAAATACATTTGCATGTCACAGAACAAAGTGTCTCTTGTAGAAACGCATATGAAATAGCCCCAAGACCCCTCAAGAAACCACACAGAATGCAGGCTAATTTGGCATCTGTGGGAACTATCCAAGGACTGTCCTAAAATCATACCTTGGAAACAATGGCAGTTCGTGTTCTAACTCAGATTAGAATACTGCAATAGTTAGTGAAGCTTCACAGTATTTATCTCGATAAAATAATCATTCCCTTCCTCCCATAAATTGCAAGACATTTCGAATACCGTCTGTGATGGGAGATTTGCCTCCAGTACCAGAGACATGGAATATTGCTTACTGGACACCACGTACAGCACCATGGAACACCGCTGCGTTGTGTTGTGCTTCAGCCATTTGCTGTGTATACCCTTATCTATAGCTGCGTCCTGTACCGGCCTTACGCGTTTTAATTCCAGTTTAATTCCCTGTCACATAACTGATTACAAACATTTTGCAGTTAAGAAAGGTCACGGATTTGTACGCTCTGTCTGGCATCGCTAATCATCAAAAAGATTTCATATATTTTGCAGAATTAGAATACAGTATTTTCTGTAACAGTATCACCTAAGTGCTTGGACCCAATAATACCGATAGCACGTTAAAAAGGTATGGCATGACCTCCAGTTCACAGGCTATCTCTGATTATCTCCTTAATGGATATACAAACACAAGAAGACATCCAACCCTTGCTACCAAAACACAAGGAGAGCAACAGAATGTAAACACAAAGCTGCTAATGTACACACTGACACATGAATGACATTTACATTGTTCAGAATAAAATCCAGGATATTCTTGAATAATGAGCAACAGAAAAATTGCGAGAGCAAAATGATCTTTAGAATCAAACTCTCGCTTGAAATGAGAGTTTTTTCATTAAAAAAATGGTGCAGCTAATAATAAAGTCTTTTAACCTGTATTTTGTTATAGGTGACAGGTGAACAAATCACAGGTCTTGAGTTTCTCTACCCTGCCTCTCTTGGTAACGTCATCTCCAGTACCATCTGCTACCTACCAGACAAACAGACCAACCACATAATGAGGTACCAGCTTCCACCCAGCTACCGTGACTAAATCAGAACAAAAGATTCAACGCCTCCTTCAACAAAGGAACACAAGTCTAAGCTGTCTTTGCTAATTGCTGGGTTTCAGGTTGTCTGTTACAGATTTTAAGTGAGCTACAAACTTCCATCAAATGCTTATAGCTGTTGGATAAAGGTACTAAGAATAAAAGATAAATGGAAGCAAAAGGTAAGAGAGAAGAGAAGAAAGCTTAGAAAATAAGTAACTACTTATGGTAATTTAAACGCTGTGGAATAATATAAACATGAAAGACCAGGGGGCAGAGTGATTGATATCTCATATGTTTTCGATGCCCCTACGGTTATTAGACTGCAATATATGGGAACATACAATAAACTATGAATTAAAATGTAATTGTAGCTTCAGGCATCTTCTTCATTGTCTGCTGTGGTGTTATGTCTTCATGCACCGTGATTGACAAGGTGTAATTAATCATCTTACTCAGTTGTAAATATGGGCACCCTTCACAGTAGGCATCAGGAAGTGTGTACCAGCAAAGGAAGCAATAGTTGACGCTGATATACCATTAAATCAAAATCAGAACGCTTATATGTTCAGAAATGTGTGTTTGGTGTGATGCTGTTATCATTTATTTCTAAAATACTGTACCAACAGATTTACTTGATTTGCAAGTTAACTACAACATTAACTGGTTTTATTTATTTTGTCTTTTCTTCATTTTTATAGGCAATGATGTTGTTCTCCTAAAATGTGAGACAGTTTGCTTCTTGTCAGCAAGTGGAGCTCAGCTCAGCTCTTCATCTCCCCGAGTTGCCGGAGACAGACTAGCGTGCTTCGGCTTCAGTTGCTCTATAGACTGACTTGAAATGATTCAGGGAAATTATTACTCCTTTCAGATACCACTTTTTGCACTTCTTATATACCGAGTTAGACACTTTGGGTCATTTTAAAGTGAAAGAGAATAATGAAATAATCTTATTAAGAAACACTATTCACTTTAAAAATAGGACGTTTCTTGTCACAAATGCTGTCCCTTAACTGTAAATGAACATATTTTTAAAGATTTTTTTCAGTCTTCCAGGGCAAGAAATATTTTATATCTGTTTCTTTTTCTAAATGATTGCTATCCTTATCCAGTTGGTGCAAAAATGGTGTATGAGTCAGAGGAAATTTAAGTGGTTTGTCTCAGGAAAATTTGGTGGTATGCATTTTTTTGACGCACATAGAGCTGCTGAATGAATAATTGGCAACCTATTTAATGTCCTTTGCTTTAAAGCTGTCTAGTACATTTGCTGTTTAAAAAAATGTCTTTCAAAGCTGTTAAATATGTAACAAAAAGAGGTTGCTATCAGCATTCTGACATGAACAAAGCCATACAGTGAGCTGCCTGAGGTACTTCCAGCATGGTATTAATTACAAACACAATAATAAATGAAAATTTGCAAAGTTCTTAAATTCCATTTCTTTGCAATACCAGCTAATGGATGTTTTATAAAAGCATGCAGTAAAAAAAAATACCAGTTCAGGAATTAGCTAGTAAAGGTTGCCTAAGCCAAGCATTTTGGGGAGAGTAGGGAATCTGTTGGATCTATAATTTCACCATTTACCCCTGATTGGGTAAGATCTCTAGCTGTCTCAGAAGCAAACCAAGCTTAAAACAGTAGTGCACTTTCAAGAAGATGATCGACTAAGAATGTGCTTTATTTTGATTTGAAAAACTGTCAATCATAGATAAAAAAGACCAAATAATAGTATTATATAATATTAGCTAATTGTATTTGTCTGGTAGACCAGGAGTATGCAGGGAAGATAAATAATACAGTTGAAAAGGAAGATATTCAGAACATTTTGCCCAGATGTTGTGTTGAAATTGTTTGTCACTGGTACAAGCAATAGATTTCAGATAAAAATGCAAGCATGTATCTATAGATGTGAGAGAGAAATAAGATGCCCATGATCTTACATATTTCAGTTTATATAGCCACAGCTATTTAAACAATTCCAAAACTGCCTCTACGGGTGTCAAAGAGGGAGGGAAATCTTCAACCACATGATCTTCTCTCCAGAGTCCTGTTAAATCCACTGAACTTAAAACAGAACAAGAAGTGTGAAATATGGGTTTGAACATGTTATGTCAGAAATGTAAAGGTTGGAAGCCTTTTTAGTAACCGATATTAATATTGTATTAAATGTTATGAAAAGGTAGGTGTTGGAGAGAAGGGCTGGGCTCATGTGCAATTTTGTCAAGGTTTTTATCTGTGATTATGATTCCATATGTATCTATTCCCTGAGGAGAAAAATGAAGTAAAGTTGGCATGTGACATGTGTTTTAAGGTGTTTGGCACAGTTTCCCAAAGTGATGACAAAATGTTCATTTTTATTACAGTGAATTGGTAAAGAAAATACGATTCTGAAGGTCAGTAGCTGCATATTTAAGATAGCTTCCGAGTTTTATTTTGGGGAGTATAGATTTTTGGTGGTGTGTTTAGATCTGCTTGGCTGACTTGAGCATCTCCCATAGTAAATAATTTAAATAGAATAATTTTTACAAAATATGAAGTGGTAATTACTAGTAATTCAGTAAATTTCATGCACAGAATATGGCAAAGATTGGAAGAATGTCTCTTTTTGCGTCTAGTAGTGTAGCTGCTTAATAATTTTTAAAATCTATTTAGTACAGACTAATTTTTTTGCTCTACAGTTAGAGCCCAGAAAAGTGTGATAAGATTCTCTATCTTTTTTAAGCAAAGTGGGGAAGGTTTTTTTTTGGTGAAAACGATTTTGTCTAAATGCACATTAAGAGTTCAGATAAGAAAGTTCCCTATGGCTACCCAGCTCCCCTTCCCTCTTCCCTCCAAACCCCTTCTGTGTGTAATAGTATCAGTAATTCCATGCTGACAGCAGGGCACCCAGGGCTACATTACCAGGCAAACACTCACTCATAAACATTTTACAAGTTCAATATCAACCAATCCTGGAGGTTTGGGAGGCTGCCCTGATTGGGTATATCATGGATTTGGTAAACATGGCTACATAACAAAAATAAGGTTTGTAGAGAAAGAGTCCAATAGTATTGCCTCCTTTGAATAATCAGAGCCTAAGAATATGATTAATTCCATACTTTATAAGTAAACTTCCACAGCTCTGTATGCATCTGCAAATATTCAGTGATGTGCTCAATACATTCCTTTCTGTTCTACAACCACATTTCTTTGTGAATTTAACCACATCAGAAAGCACTTCAGATTTCTAACACAAATATTAGATGCATTTAATGTAAGGAAGCTTCCTTTATTGGAGGTGATTGGGAACATTTTGTATTTTATAGGTATATTTAAGAGGTTAGCAGTAGGGGGGAATCGTCTGTGGAAAATCTGTCTACAGCTGAAATTTTTAGATGCAGAAGTGTTGCTGAAATGCCTAATACATTCACATTCTTTTGTTAAGTAGCTTACAGGGCTATCCTCTTAGCTACCAGATACTCCTTTTTTTTTTTTTTTTCCCCCAAGTCAAATATTATTTCTCCTTTTTTTTCCTATTTGTTATTTTCAAGAGCATATACTTGTTTTTATTTTTGTGTGCACCTGGAAGAAGATTTTCATTCTCAAGGGCTTTACCTTTTTTATCTATAATTTTATTGTTCTTTTCAGTAATCTTCTGCAACTTTATCTTTAGTACATGCACGTGAAGCATACAGACCCTCGTTTGCTAGTAAATTATTGACAATGATTTCCAAGTTTTCACAGATTAATTTTCCATGGGGTAATTTTTCTCCAAAGGTTAAAGTATTTTACAGTACAATTTAGAAATTCATTTTTTAAGTCCTTGTGTTTATATTTTAAATTTAGAATCCTATTTACATTTCAGTATAAGAAAAATAATATGGAGAGTTTGGAAATTAGCATTCTGGTATTTTCCAGATACTGAAATGTGCCTGCCTAATGAAGGCAGAAGACTTGCTCACTAGGTTTATTTTAAAGCAGTGCTTTTAGATATTCGTAAATTAAAATGGCAGTTTTCAATGAGATACTTATTACTATTTTATTTGATATTTGCAAGATACCTGACCATTTAATATTTATCCTTTATTTCCCTGAGCTGATCTAATTGCAGCTCTCTATTTTGCATTTATTTCTCTTTGCAAACACTACATTATTCACTCTCTCCTGTGCTTATTAAACAGTGCCACCTGCACCAAATGAAACAAAGCTTCCCCATCAATCTATCCCAGCTAAAGAACCCTGACTATATATTATAATTAATTGAAGCTCAATTGAACACTTGAGTCTGAACTAGATACAGTAACCTGAAAAAACATTAAAAAAATTAGGATGTACTTTAAAGAAATCTTTTAAATGAAAATGTTCACTCAAGACTGAGAACCTAACCTTGTACCAAGCACTCTTCATCATCTCTGCACAGTACCTCAAGTAGCAATTAGCAGGTCCTTTAATTAATTAACTATTCCCTGTACATCACAGGGATTTTTGTGGCACTAACGTCATCCTTCATAAGTGAATACCAAATCCAGTCAATATTTTGTCACTATAAACCCTCATCTGGACTACCTGAATGCCCACCGCATGTCTCTGAAAAATGATTTCAAAACACAGAAAGCAGGTATGGAAACCAGATGCAAACTTTACAGTCCAGCCTAGGAAATTAGAATAGATAAAACTAGAAATGGAGAGGTAGATGCAGGGAATCTTATATGTAAATATTTGCAGTAAGAAGAAATCAGAGAAGATACAAATTGAAATAGTAATGATGAAATCTAATAAATATAGTGAAGTAAAATTATTTTATAAAAAAAGCTGAGCATATTTTTGACTTTGCTCACTGTGCTGCTTATCTCTAACACTGTCCGCTCTCAGACAAGAACAGATTAATTAAGTGGCAGGGCAGACACAATAAGGTGAAAGGGCATTTCCAACCAATCAGTGACATTTTGCCAATTTTACACTTTGCAAACTTTTTATATAAGTGTGGCTGATTATTTTCAATGTAATTCTTATTTGGAAAAGTATGGAGTAATTTTAAGGGAATTAACATCTGAAAATGAGACACAAAATACTTATTGCTGGTTTTAAGATTTACAAAAGATGCAGTATGCAAATTTGTTTAGATAAATATGTATAAGATATATGACTATATGAGGCTATGTGTGTGTGTGAATGAACATATGTGTATGTATCCATCTATCTATTTGTAGATTCAGACACAGACATATGTTATCATTTTTTAGAGGCAAATATCTGCAGGAATAATTCTTTGTGTTCAGTGGTTTTCTTTAATGTGTAGTAAGTTTATCTTAAGAGATCTCTGTGTTCAGGAAAGATCTTGTGAATTTATGTAATGTACAGCATAATGAAGTCAAATAAAGTATGCCTCATGATTTTGCAAGAATGATACATTAGCACTCTCTTTGAACATGTATAATATTTTGAATTCTCGAACAAACTTTATAGATAATTTAAAAATAATAAATAATATGGATGATGGACTTGTAGAAAGAGACACAGTAGAAATCTCAAGAAATGAGAAAGAACTATTATCCAAATAATTTGGGACTTTTGCCAAATGATATTATAATTAAAAAAAAACCCATTTAATTGGAAGTACTCATGAGGAGTAATACTTATTAAATTACCAAAAGATAGTAATTGCACCTCAGTAAGACTTTCTGTTTTGTAAGAGTAACAGAAATTTCCATTTTCACCTCATGGATTCTCTTACATCACTGTTATTGCAACTTCACTTAAAAAATTTTGGCATGAGTAAAATGTAAAGGTCAATTGATAAGCTATGATTGTATCTCTGTTTTTGCTGTGCAAATCTGCTCTTATCAATAATTCACTATTCATGTTCTACAAAGACTCTGCCTTTAAATTTTTTAATTAACACTTATAATTTTACAAAGACAATTAAAAAAAGGAAATATTAATCTCTGTACTTGGGGTCCTTATGTCCTAATTTACTACACATTTTTCCAATAGATTTGGCAAATGAATACTCTATTTTGATACATCAGTCTCAAACAAAGGTGGACTCTGATGCAATTTTTCACTGTTCATTTCCCTGAATCTTTTGGGATATAAAGAATCATGAACAAATACTTAACAGTCTGATCAATAATCATTGACTGTTTTGAGCCCCTCGTACCCTAACAAGCACAGCTTGATCATGTATATTTGATCATTGTAAAATTTCAAAGCACCTTGATACAGCAGAGCAAGTCTGTCTATGGTATCTTTTTGTTGTTTCATAAAGTACATATTTCCCATGATTTAGCTTTACCATTAATGGAAACTTATTGCACGTATATTTGATGAAGCTCAAGATCATGACTTTCAGCATTATATATCCACAGTATTTCATGTCAATGGCAAATATAAAACACTATCCTAACATTTTAGGAGAGGAAACTCTGGATGTGCCTATGGATTCAATGGACCCCAGAGTGTAAATCTAAAAAGCTCTATCGTTATAAATCTTGCATTCCTGTTAAGTGTTGGCATGCACATTACACTGAGGTGTGTTAAGTTTATTTTAGTGGAAAAATTGTAGTAAAAACCTTTCCTTTGAGATCCTTTTAAATATATGTTCCCATATGTATAAAATAAAAAATATTCAAGTTCACAGCTGTATTAACCCTCAGCCTTATTAATATCATGTAAAGAGATAAAGATCTAAGTAAAAAATGTTTACAGTGAAAAATGTCTTTGCAGAACTTTATTATTGTTTGTAATTTCACATCCAGTGTTCTTCATACAGGAATTTCAGATTATCATTAAAATATAACATTGATGCTACATTTGTATTGCTGCCTTTTCTGCTTATAGTCATAATGTTTATTCTAACTTTCAGGGCTTATTATTTTAGACAGATATCAGTTTAATTAGCTTAAGCTGTCATACTCTAATAAATACAGACGGGTTGCCTGGTTCGGGAGGAGGAAGGTGACTGCAGATTTCAGAAGCAGAGACAGTTAATGCTTTGTACATTATCATGTAAACAGCAAAAGGACAAAAATAATTACCTGATAAACTTTCAATTTCTGACTCTCCCCTATATGCTTTCTGACCAATTTTTCTATGGAAAATCCATTCAGATTAGGCAAGTCCTCTAAATATCTGCAGCATCTGCTGGTTCAGACACCTTCCTTTATGCAGAGTACCATTTTCATATGATAATACATGTAATATGATATAGAATGACAGA
Organism: Morus bassanus; assembly: GCA_031468815.1. Taxonomy (NCBI): domain Eukaryota; kingdom Metazoa; phylum Chordata; class Aves; order Suliformes; family Sulidae; genus Morus; species Morus bassanus. Next base: position 1,816,393 of record CM062586.1, read on the forward strand.
ATGCATGACAGTTGCCCATAATACATAGAAAGTCACTCAAAGGACAGAAGCGACATTTGGATAATTAGCATCCATTGGGCAGTCAATCATGCGAATAGAAAAAACTGAACAAAACCCACAATGGAGTTAGAAAACAAAAGGGACCCTAGCCAGTCTCAGGATTAACTGCTCTAAAGCGATCTAAATGCTTTTGTATCTAAAGAACTGAGGCTCCCAGGGCTGCCCTGTTCCCCTCTAGATACCCAGGGAACTAATTGTGGCGATCAAAGTTAAAGCATTCTCTCTTCTTTATAGACTGCTAAATACACAGAAAAATTATTTCTCCATTCGTGTTCATTAAACTTTTTTAAAGTTAAAAAACTGATGCCATATTCTTTTGCCAAGTGAAACGAGCTAGAATATTGAGATTGTCCTGCTTTTATGGGAACACAACAGCCAGTTTAATTTAAAGTCTGCCTTTGTTTGATTAATATTATTTTGCTGTTGTCCAGTCTGCTATCTCTTTCTTTTTGGATAACGAAGGCAATTGTCATTAAAAACTCTTGTGTGAGAAAAACCCGAAAACAGCTAGGAATAAAATAGTGATAATAACAAAGCCCACTAACAAAATCAAGCAGGAAAGGTCTCACAATTTCTTAGTAACTGCCACTTTATATAAAAGAAATAAAATATTTTTTCACTCAATATATGCAGCTCAGAGTATTTCCTTTCCCCAGATTAGTTGGAAGATGAGGGCAGCCTCCTTTAAAGCTCCATCTAACAGAAGAGAGAGAGAAAGAGAAGAGATACAGAGAGAGCCCCAGGATGTGGAAAGTCATGAAAATACCTACCCTGGAGACAGTATTCCCATAGGATCCTTTTCATACAAATTCCAACTTGCCTAATGCCCTTAATGAATGAAATAAAGAGAGAATTCAGAAAGGCCCATGCTGATGGCTCCTGCTGGAAAGTGTGTGGTTTAATGCATAGCTGCAGCAGTTCTGGGAAGGAATCGGCTCCGGTCCCCATCAGCCAAGCAGACAGGAATCACTGGGGCGAAATCTTCCCCCTCACATATTTGCAATTGACTTGAAATAACATCACGACACCTTTGGATAATTGACGCCTTCTTACCTTTCGTTGTCCTTTGTAATTAATATTTGTAGATCTAGAGGTTTCTCCCAGCCACAGATAACAGGAAGGTGGAAGGGGTGGGGAGAGAGAGAGAGAGAGAGAGAGAGTGCGTGTGTGTGCGTGTGTGTGTGCGCGTGAGTGTGTGCGAGAGAGAGACACAGAGAGGAAAAGAGAGGAGAGAGAGGCTTTGGTTGTGTGTCTCTGTTTGGGGAAATGGTGCGTTGGTGTATTTGTGTGAATGTGTATTTGGGGCTTTGCAAACCTCTGGAGTTCTAAAGGCAAGATAGAAAGTGAAAAGTATGATGAGCTGGATCTCCCTTGTCAGTCGTTACAGAGTTTCAGCAGCAGTGACCTTCAACCCTTTTGCTCTGTGTCAGCCTCAACTTGAGCCCCCTTGCCCAGCTGCTGTGCCAGCGTCAAAACGCAGAGAAGGAAAAAGGGACAGCAGAGGTAAGGAGGCAGAGAGAGATTGAGATCAGAAGGGCTTTTCGCCCAGTCAAATGGGCCTCTGGTGACAAATCAATCACGGCCTGTTCAAACCAATGATGCTGCCAGTCTCCGGCTCGCCAACCCCTCCACAGCCTCCCCCAGCTCTTCTGGCTCTCCTGCATGACACTCAGCTGATGACTGGGGCTCCAGTCAGAGCAGGGCTGCTTTTTACAGGTTGATTTGGTCATTAGCATCATCTCTTCTCTATCTCCCTCTTGCTCTGTCTTTACCTACCATCTATTTACTTATTAAATATTGAAAACTAATATTAGAAGAGGGATTGTGACACACAGAAACACTTGTAAATAAGTTCGTATACCGCCTTGTTAAAAGTACCCAGATTTATTTCTTTATTTGATTTTATACACTTAGGCAGAGCTACCTGTTCTAATGCAATTAGTAGATTTGATCAATATAATCAGGGACAAAGAAAGTAGACCTTAGAAGCTCCTCACTCCACCTCCTCCTTCCCTTTATTTATTTTACGCTAGTATAACTAGCTTCAGTAATTTTTTTCCACTACACCCATAGGACAGGGATTATCCTTCAATTATCTTTTTTTACAGACATTTGTTAAAATATGATTTTTAAGTCCCTTTTAAAGCTATGAGGCAGATCCTCAGCTGGAACAAATATGCATTGCCACTGAAATTCTTGTATTTCAGGGAATGTATAGTGATAAAGTCCCAACTAAGGTAGAAAAACAAACAAAAAATTGCTACTAAATCATAATAAATACTTCTTTCAATAACGGCTTTCATCTTAATATCTGAACTTTTTTTTAAAACAGAGAAACAGTAATATAAGAAGAGCGCTTAAAAGTTTAGGAAGAACAAAGTACTCTCTTGCAGGTTTTGTGATCTTAGGGATTGCATTCTGTTTCTTCCTCTCTTCTCTCCTTGCCCCCCCGCCCCCAATCCCTAGTACAAAGGGGGAAAAAAAAGGCAAAATAAGGTCTTAACAGAGCATATATTGCTTTCTCTTAGTCCTCTCTAACCTTAATCCCTGGAATAAAATCCTCCTACAGACAAAAAAAAATGAATATTGCACTTTAAGAAAAAGGGAGAAGACCCTCCTCGTCCTCTCTCATCTTTAGTGCCTACCTCTTAGTTTAGAGGTACCTCGTATGTGTAGTCAAGGATGTCAGTGTACATTTATATTAAGAAATGTACATGTTGGCCAGCCGAGAGCAACTGGCTGGTCTGGCATAGTGCGGTGGGAAGGAATGATGATGGACATGTGTAGAATGGAGCCAAGCTCTTCCAGGCTCTGTGAAGAGAGCTTGGGCAAGATACCGCAGCATCAAAGATATAGCACAATATACTAAAAAATGTCTCCCCTATCTCCTTTCTAATATGACTGAACTCTGCAAAACTGAAGTGAAGTGCATTGCAGATAGCAGTGTGGGGTGTTGAACAGCCTGTAGCTGGAGAGTGCTTCGGTCTTTATCTTCAAAGCTGTCCTGTCAAATACAAGGTCTTTTAAACATCAGAGGGATAAAGTTTCTGATTCTGAAGGGTTCGTTTTCCTCTTGGTTTTCCTCAATCAGAAGCTAAGCCCATACGACCCCCACAGTAAGATGGCTCCAGGATTGCTGCCCTGCTACTTGCCCCATGATTTGGGGATGCTTGTATAGAGCAGTCTTGATTTGCTCACTGTTTGTTGAGTTCAGTTTTCTTCATGTTAGTTCTTTCTTCCATCTCACATGTCTTGAGGCTTTTGCTGTGTGGCAGTGAATTGAACCTTACGAACTTAAAGGAAAATTGTGGCTGGGACTTGGAGAATATTCATCTGTTGCAGAAAATGCTGAAGTCTGAACATGTGAGAATTGAACTAATGAGTTTTTTCCTCATTTCAGTCCCTCAGTCTCTTTTTTAGCCATACCTTAATTGCAGTGTTTCCTGACAAAATAATCCTAGCTTCAAAAAAAATTTGAATGTGCACCTTTTTTTCATTGCTTGTACTTCATTCCACCAACATTATACAAGAAATTAAGATGATTTACAAAATAATGTGCCTTTCTGTCATCTTATTGTCAATAAATAAGTACTACACCTAAATCTAGTTGATTTCTAAAATGAAAATTCATTACATTTCTGGAAACTTGAACTATCAGCTCCATGCATTTTAATTAGATTGTCTGTTTTTTCATTTATTACTAATACAGTCCTCTTAACTATGATTTATTTGTTAAACAAAGTGCCATAATCCGTCACTTATTCATCTTAATTTCAGCAAAATTAAAGTAGTCGCTGTTATATTACACCTAATTGCACTTGCAATGAAAAGAACGGAGATGTTAATCAAAATAAATTGAAGATAAACAATAAAATCATTAAATCTTTGCTGCAGTAAGTGTAACTAATCAGTTTTGACTTGAAGCGACCGAACACAAATAATGAATCTGTCAGTGAAGACGCGCTCATTAAATACAGCCTAGTCCGCTAGGGTCCTGCAGGCAGCCTGTAACACACATCCCTGTGCAACCCTCTAGTGCCTCCCTGCTATTAGGGGAAAGCGAGGGAGAAAGAGGAAATTGTATACCATTTTCAGGACTGAATGTATCCATATATTGCAGTTTGATTAAGCGAAGATGCAAATGCCACAGGTATACAGTAACTCCTGTAAACACTGTGCCAGGAACAGTGAAAGACTAATTGTTCTATTCAGCAAGCAGCAGGTCAGAGATTAGAAAAAGGGATTAAAGAAAGGGAAAAAAACCCAGAAATTCAGAGATATGACGCACTCACTTTTAAAAGTTACTCCAAGTATTAGTTTCACAGCAGATCAGTGAAGTTGGTATTGTGTTAAATAATATATGTTAAACAATATGTCTTGCACTAGTACAAGGTACTGATCATAGTCCTTTGCTGTACCCATGAAGTAGGGACAATGCTTGGATTAGTAATAGAAGCTGTTCATATGCTCATTGTCTTTCCACAATTTACCACTTGTGACCTTACTAGCTTATTCCAAGGGACGAAATGGGAACTCCAGTTATTTCTAAATATGTTGTTTTGCTGGCAAGGAGTCCTGTATCTCAGCAGCCTGGTGAGCGGAGCTAGAGCAATCAACACTTTCTACTTCAGCTTTTAAATGGTTTACTTAATTATTTCGGTTTCCCCAATGGAGTATTTGTAAGTAATCATTGGTGAGCATGAATTTACATGGCAAGGAGCAATTTTTCTTAAAATAGTTTTGAGAGCTACCTTTTCATCGGGTATGAGGCAGCAGCTACGCGCAGATATAAAATACAAGCAGTGGACCCAATTCTGTGGTCCTTAGTTAGGTTTAGTTAGACTGAGCTACGTCATTATTTTCTCAAACAACGTTATCAGTTTCTAAACTGAAGATAATGTTTTGCATTTTTATCTTTCCCCCCTGTGTTACATCAATCATTTTACTTATTTACAAATCTTACTGTCCTTTGTCTTAACCATTTACTAAACAATATAATTCAGCTTAAAATGTTGATAAGTGCAAAGGCTGTCTGCCTTGCTCTTGGAATCATAACTTAACCAATCAACATTTTACAACACTAATGCTTTCTACTCTATTTTAAACAGCAGTCAGTCCAAATGATATACTGATAGTTCAACAGTTAATATGCTCTAGCTCAACATATCAGAGAATTACACATTTTTTAGTTTACTTTTTATTATCTATGGATAAGAAACAGGCAAGATAACCCAGTGCCCTCTGAGCGGGAGGCTAATTTCAGCTCAGTTTTCTTCTTTCTTTCTCTTTCTCTGTGTATAGTTCATATTTGGGTCATACCAAAAGAAAATGATCGTGGGACAACAAGGTTTCACAGCCTGAAATCAGGGTTGGATGACTCCTAGGCAAGTTTTTTCTGCTCTGTTTTTCTCACACTAGTGTGATTTGATTTCTGTTAATAATTAACCTTTTTTTTTTCTTTTTTAATAAAAAAAATCTAGCTGATGGAACTTATATTTAGTTTCTGTTCTGCATCTCTCCGATATTTATAATGCTTAACTTGGGACTCAGCATTTCTCAAGGCACTCATTTGGAATGATTTATATGGGCTTTGCTAGTTCAGTGGCAGGTGGGTAATTCTAGAAATTAAATATTACCTGATTTTACTATTATAACTATAAGCACTTAACAGAAGTAGTAAATATTACTATTCCTAATTTATAGAAAAGGTAATGAAAAGTACAGACTGAAAAGGGGCTAGCAGGATAGGAACCAGGTAATGATAAAAAATTGACAAAAGGATGGACCTGATCCTTCATTACTTAGTAAAAGCTCCTACTGACTTCAGTCAAAATCTGCCTTGAATGAAAATGATATAGAGCTCTGGAGCTGTATCGTGGCCTGTGTAAAGTTAATCTGAGAATCTTATTCCAGTTGCTTTCAGCAAGTCTCTAAAAAAAATTCACCAATACAAGTGGCACTAATTGGACCCCATGTTGGGAGACTTCGCAGAGGAGCTTACGGTTGAATGGGCCTTGGAAACTGAACTCCCTCTCCTATCTAGATATGGCTCCTTGAGGTCACAGTTAAAGCACACCAGGGGGTCAATGTAGAAGAAGGTTGCTTTTTCTTTACTTGTGCTTTACCTTTTCTGTAGCTAGAATACTTCAATATTCAGGCTTCTCAATGTATCACTTTCTGCTTGCTCGATATTTTAACTACCCTTTGGGGTTTTTTTCTTTCTTTAATATATTTTCAAAACAGAAGTACTGATCATACATGGTTATGAACTTGAATGACATGCAGTATACACACAGCGATTAAGAAAAGAGTGCAGACAGCCTGCAGAAGAGGAAAGATTGAAGGAATTCTCTTTAGCCCCATTCTGAACAACAGTTGATGGTTAGGTATCTATGAAGACATTTCAAGAAGACAAGGTGAGATTTCAGTCTGAATAGGAGGAGACAGGTTTGGAATAAATAAGTGGATCTGACAGTTGGCAACATAGGGATGATAGCTGGATCTGTGTTTGACAACGAGGTTGCACCAAAATAAGATTTGGTTGGAAGCGGGAGAAGGCAGCAAAAATACAACTCGGCTAAATACCTTCAGAAAGTTGGAGATGTGATGTCAGGATGAAGGATAAGTGAGGAAATTATGAGAGATGCAACAGAAGAACCATGAAAGGACAGGGCCAGGGAAATCAAGAAGGATGAGATGTCAAAAACTAGAATTCAGTCAACAATTCTGAATGATGAAATGTAAAGGAGGGTAAAATTGGAATAGCAGTTCTCAGCTTTAACAGAGAAGAAGCCTATACAGTATAGAGATCAGAATAACTCTTAGGTATTCCACTATTATAGTGATAGTTTGTGTGTAAGTATTTAAAACAATTAATCATTATAGATATATGACCGCCCCTCCCACAGACAGACACACCGTTTTTATGCAGGTATGCATGCACACCAATTTGATGACTAACCAGTGATTTAATATAGCAGCACAATAACTATTACTTAAACTCTGACAGAAGGTAGCAAAGGAAGTAAAATAGAAGAGATTCTTTAGAAATAGAAACATATTCAACTGTATCAGAATGTAATTTTGAGCATAACAATGTAACATTATAATCTTGGCAAAGGAATAGAATTAATTTGGATGCCAGGACCTCTCAGTTATGAAAAATTAATTATGCAAACTTGAGCAACATGTGCTTTCCCAAGAAACACTCAGGTTCCCCTTGACCAAATGTTTTTTTGAATTTTGTATGTTTTATTTCAATAAACTATTGGATTTTATACTGGTTTTTCCTTTTTTCACTATTTAACATGATTCCTAAGTTATTAAAATTTCATTTAGCAGAGGTAAATATTCAATCTGATTTCACTTTGCACAAAAATCTAAAATTTAAACTAGGAAAGCCAGCAAGTTTAAAACTGCAAAACAGCAAGGCCTCCCCTCAAATTAAATCCAAACATCATGAAGTCCTTTAGGAGCTTTATAGACTATTGTGAAGTATGTAATATGGAACACAAAGGTGGGAAAATCCTTGCCTTTACTGGTCACCTTATACCGCCCTTAGGTTTCTTTCCAACAGTTTTTGTTTATCTTGTAGATCACTGAGTTAATGCAAAAACATCAGTCTCTTGAAGGTTCACTTTACAAACCACATAATTTTGCCAGTTACTTTGCTGATTCTGTAAAACATTTCACTCCAGAACGGCAACATTTGACTAATGTCTAAACCGGAATCTTCTTGATTGTGAAAAACAGCGTCTTCTAAAGCAACACAGGAAAACAGAAAATGCCACACTGTGTCAGTAGTCCATCTAATCCAGTGGCCTGTCCCCAGAAATGATGAGTCCTACAGAATCCCCAGAATGTTCTCCAGGGAAAACGCATCTTAACTCCAGGTAGCTGGGCTGTGGCTCATTTCTCCTCATGTGTGGTAGTTAGTATCCTAAAATTAAACCAAGCGGTCTAAGCTCTCAGTCCAATGGAGAGAAAAAGGCACTTTCAGCGAGGGATTAATCCCATGTATTTTAGGGTAGGATCACAGGCCACACAGAGTTGTCTGTTTCTTTCTCCTGATAACAGAAAGCCTAGTGAACCAGCCTAGCCTGCTCTGGCTCCTTGCACACCTGAAGTCAGGTGAGATTAATGCTATACACTGCTAGCGTACGCATCCCTTAAATTGTTCCGACCAAGTAATATAATCAGATATATTCTAATTATGAATATAAATGCCTAGTTATTTTTTAATTTTTTATAAACTCTTGGAGCTCATGATATCTGTGGCAGAGAATTCATGGGCTTTTTATAAGTTTTACTGAAAAAGAACTGGAAACAATTCTCAGTTACTTGCTTCCATTTGGACTGGGCAACCCATTGCTTTTGCACTAGGAAAAGAAGCAGCTGGTTTGCAGTGACGGTTTCTGTATTAGGTTACACAGCTCTACCGTATCTACTTGCCTAAGTTTTCTCTGTGAATGAATCTAAATCTTACATATCTCTCAACTGGAAGTGTGTGTTTAATAGCTTGACTGATTGTATCTCTGGAATATGTGTGAGAATATTTATACCCACTGCATCTTTTTTAGACCGGGAGGGTTAGAACTGAGTCCAATATTAGAGAAGAAACTGTACCTTTAAAAAAATCATCACACTTAATGTAATGTTTGTGGCTATTTTTAAATTTAATACATTTTGGCTGACTACTGCAAACTCAGGGAAGGTATTCTTTTCTTGGACATACACTCAGATCTTTTGCCTGAATTTCTATACTGAAGTTCTTGTGATATATAACTCCTTGTTCATAAAACTTACTTTTTATTCTCCTACTTGCTTACTGTGAGACAGGTTTTTTTTAAAACATTCAAATAGCTTTGTAGATATGTTGGAAACCACTATTCTTGGGGGCTGGAGAACGATGTTCTTTCAGAAGGATAGGTTTCTGAATTCTGATCATACCATCCTAACCTAAGCGATATGCAATTTTATTTTTACTGTTTCTTATTCTGACGTATATGGATCTCTGTGTTGACATTTCCGGAACCACCCTTCATACCTTTTACAGGATAAGTACTCCCTACTTTAGTATACATACTGATTTTAATCAGATTGCATATTCTTGTTGGTAGTTCAGAAATTTCCTTCTTAAATCCCCTTAGAATTTACTGATTTACTCTCCAGTCCTAGGAGCCCGTTTTTATTTCATTTGTGAATTTGTTCCAGAACATCTTTTAACTCCTGTGTTTGACAAAACCTCCTCCACATTACCTAACAGGATGAAATTTGGTATATCTATTTTCCCAAAATTCTATGCAGAAATGCTAATGCAAAAAAGAAATTTACCTTCATTTCAGTCTCTGTAGCTTTCTTACTTTTCTACCAAATAGCCCACTGGACTTACAAAATCTCTTGCAGGCTTGCTGCTTCTTAATACTTGAAAAAATCTTGTTTTCATGTCAGGCTATCTGCTCCTCAAATCCTCTGTCATCCTTTTAATCTCCACTGTGTATCTTAGCCACTGTATTTTATCCCTAGTGACTTCACAAGTTAAAATTGTACCTTTGGAAAAATACATGTTTGACTATACTAACTTCTTGAACCTTTCTGTAGCCCTACCGCTCATTTTTGCTTGTCAGCTTCCTTTTTTGTTTAGGATTATGCATGCCTTCTGTTACACTGTTATGGTTGCTCAAGTAGCCTCCATGCTGAGTCTAAGGATTTTAATTTCCTCACTTTTGACTTTAGGGTCTTTTTAACTAGCTTCCTCATTTTTTGTACAATCTCTCCCCTGAGGATGTTGAAGTTAATTATATTGTGGTCACTATTACTTAGTGGTTCAACTTTACTTACTTTATAAACGAACTCCTGTGTATTACTTAAGAGAGGCTTTTCTTGACTTAGTTCTTTATAGCTCTAAGATTAAAACAACTAACATATGTATCAAAACTTTTTTTTAACGTCCTAGCAAAACTAACTGGAAAGTCGAGAAGGCGGCATGTACTTACAGGGGAATTAATAACAAGGACTGAGAGCATTACTCTAACACTGGTGAAATGCCACCTAGTCTTCATTAACTGTAAGACTAGAACAAATCAAAGCAATTAATGATGGCTCCATTTAGAGGTAGAAGTATAGGAGCATACTGATATCCCCACCATATAATTTTAAGTAATACCACAAAAGAGTCAGAACTAGATTCAAGAAAGCATTTCCAGCAGGACGTTATCCCCATCTTGGAGAAGGGGAACATATTTGCTGGCTCGCAATACTGTCTGCTGCAGTTTACTATTTGGAGTTCCTTCATTAAATACGGAAGGGGTTAGTATTTCCCAGCTCATGGTATTACCTCATTACATCATGATGTTGTATAGTTGTAGTAATTACATAAATAAAATTGACTTTTTATGAAGTATAAAATGAGTGACGATGTTTAGAGAAGTGCACTTCAGTTTGTGTTTGGTTTTTTTTTCCGAATATGGAATGGAATCATTAGCATCACAGAACTAATCAAAGTAACACCTAGAATTAAACTAGCACTCTTATTTTTCTTAAGTAATACCTACAGTTTGGGAAGAAAGCTCTCCTGTATTGTGAACCTGCAGTCTGTCAAGAACAATGCCATGTGTTTTAAAAAATTAAGTAAACAACAGACACTAATCAATGACAATAAGCAGACAATCCCCAGGTTAGCCAGGAACCCCTAAATTATTAATAAAATGAGTAGGCTTCTTCCCCAACCAGGTATTGGACATGAGGCACATCGTATTTGAACTTTGCAGACAAAAGGGGAGTACAAACGAGAATGGACAGATCTGGAACTTACTTACCCTTGTGTCAATCAGGGGTAACATTACTGATGTCTTCTGAACATCAGTGCAGGAAAATCAGAAAAAGAAATTTGTGGCCCATCAACTCCTTTGTATGTATGCAAGTTCAGAACAGCTACTGGCTGTCTAGCACTAGCTGTTGCCAGAAAGGTAAGTTAGAATGTCATGCTTCAGCAATCGTATGGAATTACACTAATATAAAATGAGTATAAATTACATACGACTCAGGCTCATACTATTTAATCACTGTTACACTGTGGAAGATTGTAGTAATCTGAATAGTTATCAATTTTCCACATAGCAATATGAATTAGATCTTAACATTATGTAGTTCAATTTTGATACAAACACATACTTTCCCGTTGTTAAAACAACCAGCTTACATCACAGAAGTGCTATTTGATGTTTTCTTAATAACAATTTAAAAATAATAGCTTATGACAACATGTTGTCTGATGACATCTTAATAAGTAGAGGGCCATCAATAGTTATCCTGTTACCCCATACTATGGCAGAAAGGATAAACAGATTCCCCCTTAGAAGGGCAGTGAAGCTGACACTGCTAGTGGTCTTTTGGTTTATGGTGACTGTAGTGATTATATTTAAAACCTGGCTCAAAACATGTTTTATTTTTATATAAAAAGTTGTAGTAATTACTACGGAAAACTCAAGATGGACAAACCTGAAAAAAAAATTAGGATCCCATAAACTCTGTGAAACGGGAAAAACTGAGGAAAGTCATAGAGCTTACACCAATACTTCATACCAAGATTTTATTATTTTTATTTCTAGAATGAGTGCAAAATCATGTTTTAAATAATAAACATTTCCCAAGTTAGAAATGCTGTGTTTTATAAATTCCTTTGTTCCCCTATTAGTTTGTTCATTTGTTCACTCCTTCCTTCCTTCTTTTTTTACCTCTTTCTTTTTTCTTCTCTTTCTTTCATGCTGAGTGCACCAGCTTAAGCTGGGCAGTCTACTGTACAAGAGTTTAGTATCATATGAAGTAAGTACTTCCCTCTGCTCCAACAACTTATGTCTTGCTGTTCTGGATTTCTCCTAAGTATCCTTGTTCTTCCAGGCTCATTAGTAACTTAGAGAGAATTGAATGTAGCAGTCTGATTTACATCAGTGATCTTATTCCTTTCAGCACAGGAGGGTTATCTTTTCTGTGACAAAGGCTATCGCAGATATGAATAACTATTTTCATACTGGGCTTTTTTTTTGTCTAGCTGGAATCACACTATCATAGATTTTGCCTCATAAATCTGACTTCGCTTTATAGAGCAATAATGGTACAGTCAGCACTCTGCCATCACAGCAAGGTGAATAGAGAAGAGTAACTTAGGTCAGTTGCTTCTTTATTATTGGCAGATGAAATAGTGTCTTCAACAGCTTCAGAGCAAGAACCAGCTAGGCACTGTGTTTTCACTCTGAAGGCAGTGCCATTCTGAGAAGCCATAGCAAGAGGTTTTTTGCCAGATGCAGGGAGGGACGTGTAAGCCACAGAGTGAAGCAAACCACTAAGTAGGAAACCTACTGTTACTTTAAAGCTGCTCGGGTGAAAATTTGGAGATTGAAATATGTATAAGACATTATCAGGTAACGAAAGTACAGGAGTTCTGCCAACTCTGGTAGACTGCAGGAAGGGGAAGATAAACACTGCAAAGCCAATTTCATCCAGTTGGAACTGTATTTAAAAAAAGGCAGGACCAACGCTGCAGAACCTCAGATGTCCCTCGGAAATGAGAGGCAGTTAGTGTTTTTCAGCAGATTGGATTGTTTCTACTGTCTGACACAGTATTACGTGGTATCTTCATACAAGTGCGTATTTGAGATGGGCATTTTATAAACACTTGCTGGTCTTTGTGGAAAAGCAGCTTCAGAAGGGTTTCGACACCCCGAGGACCCCGTTCTCAGGCCCACTGTGCAGCTCTGCTGGCGCAGGAGCGGGGTGCTACCAGGCAGCCAATGGCAGCACGGCCGGGCCTGGAGTCCTGCGCTCATTGGCTCCCCTGCTGTGGCCCGACCAATGGGAGCAAAGCTGCCCGCTGCAACAGGCACAAGGTGCAACCTGCGAAGGCCAACGCAGGGCTGTCCCCAGGCCCTTCCCGTACTGGGAAATCTGGGCTTATTTGCATTATTTATTTAATCCACGGAATCATGCTTTTTGTATAATGCTTAAAAAATTATCATTATTTGTTATAGCTTTCCTCACCTTCTCCTATGGCTTTTTTCTGCGTTCATCTCCTGGTATCTTTGGTAACATACATACTTGTATGTTCATGGTCTGGCTTGATGTGTGGGTGTTTCAGTCACTCAGTTTTGCAATTCGTATAGAAAGCTCTAGAGAGCGCTTCTGACTTCAAACTTAGAAAATTTGAATCATCTTCAGCAAATTAAAGTTGACCTGTGAAGAATATGGAAGATTGTGACACCTGAAAATCACCTATGATTTATGGAAAAAACATGGTACCAAACTGATTCCTTAAGGCTAGTTGCAGATTGTTTCCAAGGACATGTAGAAGCAGTCATTAGTTGTTTCCAATACTCATATTTATGTTTTGGGGTATTGATAGTGATCACTTCTTCACAAGAATCTGTCCTTTTCCAGCAGTCTTAGTTGAATGATGATGGATGTTGCTACTTGGAGACATGTAAACCGTGTAAGAAAAATGTGCATCTCTATAAATAGGGATGCATTTCTGCTACAATGGAGTGTAAGAAACATTTTCAGCTACAGTACAATAATTGTCTGTAAGAAAAGAACTTGACAACCTATAGCAGGCTTAAAAACTTGGGAGTGTAAACTTTGAAAATGTCAGATAAAGTATTGATAAAGAAAATGTCTTCAATTTAAAAATACACTTATGAAAAAGCATTGCCATATACAGTTCTAATTTAATTTTACTTTGTCTCTTTATGAAGAAAACTTGAAGTTGCCATGCTGAAGTTGATACAGAAATATTGGTCTGTAAGACAAAAACTGCTGTTCTTGGCTGGAGAGCGCTTTGAGGTGAAGGTAAAGGTAAAAGCTTAAGAAATTTATAACGGAAAGAATTTCTCAAATCACAGAAGAGCTGTGTTACCTGGCACAGGCACAAAGATCGAACAGGTGAGAATAAAAGTGAATGTGGAGAAGATGCTGACAGGAGACAGTATAAAAACAGTGTCTACTGCAACATGTGTGCAACAACCAACACGGGGTGCTGACTCTCTTACCATAACACATTTCTAAGCAGCAACTTCTTAATGCTGACTTGGCCTCTTCTCTCTTACTCAAATACTTTGACAGACCCCGCACATAAGATTTATGTCTGTAGGCTTTTAAAAATGTATATAACAAGAAAAGTTCAGGCTTTTTAGGGTAAGAACTTAGCCAAAGAAAAACAAAACTAAAGAGAGGAGTTTTTCTCATTTAGTTCTGAAAGTGTAAGATCCACAATAATTTTCATCATTCAGACAGTGAATTTCATAGTTGTTAAAATCCAGCTCCTACTAAAGATATCTTCTACCACTCCACAAGAGAAATTCAAATGACAACTTGTAGAGCCTGAAGCGGACTTTTAATTCAGTTGATATTGGATACCCTGAGCAGCAGAGAAATGCACTGACAATAACCTTTACTGCGAAGCATAAGCATGCCTGATTTTTGGACATATGACTTAATCCACAGATTTCAGCAACAGTGGCAGACAAACCTCAGGATCAGCACAGGATTACTGCTCTGCAGCCCCTAGGATAAGGTGTCTCCTTCTGATCGTTCACAGATATAAGTGGCAATTTTTGCAATGCACAGAATCCAAAAAAATTCCACGGCTATGAACTGAAGCACCACGTCATCTCCCACAAAGCTAAAGTTCTTCAGAGAGCCCAGTGCTTCCTGGTTCCTGCAGTTCCTCAGCTTGACTTCAGGTTGAACCATCCCTTTGTTACCCATACTCAGCTTTCAAAAGAGACAGACAGGCTAATCAGATTGAAAATTCTTTGACCTGAGCTGTATCACTAGTTACAGGTATTGAGTGATGTGAGAGGGAGTACTGATTTTTTCAGTACCCCAAAGTTAAGTCTACAGAGTAGAGGAACTTTTTTTTAACAATCATCCTCTGATATTAGTTTGGATGTTTGGATTAGTTCCCTCTCAAAAAATAGAGGATAAAAGGTAAATTAAAAACAAACCAAAAAAAGTATTGTATTTTTTGTTTCTTTTAAAATAATAATTAATTTTTAGTCATTTTAACACCATTTTTATGGTGGCAGACTTGTGAATCTTTAATTCTCTAGGTCAACAATGTAAAAGCCAGCTTAAAGACCCCGAAACAGAAAATGTGATCTCTATTGTGAGTGATACAAACAACGGAAATAATTAAAGAGAAAAAAACAGATTTTCTGACAGAAAATCACTGCACAGTTAAAGGCAAAGAACAGATAGTTCTGGTAGACATTTTGCTGGTTTCCCCATAACATTAAATAACCAATTTTTGTTAATCATAAAAGATTCTGATGGGGGAAAATGTAGTCTGTTGAGAGACAGTAGCACAAGGAAATGTTTGCCATATTTAGATCTCCTTTCACTAAAAAATGAGGAGGTCATTTCAGGTCAATCATCCTGGGCTCTTTTCTTTAGGGGAATGAGTCTCCAGCATGGCTCTTTATATTAAAGGATTTCATGGGCCTGAGTTATAGCTATTGGTATAATCACAGGTTTCAGAAATAAGAATAGTTATTTCTTATTTCTTTGTGAATGGAGAATGAAAAGGTCATTCAGTGTATGGTACTTCAAACACTTAAAAGGAAGGGTATTTTACTGCTTACTTAGCTTTTTATGTACTATATAGATAGTACGCATAACGTTGCCACACTGCTATGCAGAAATGGAAAGAAGGAGCCTTTTTTATTTTATAGGAAAACTTGAGATACAGCTGCATTTCTTATTTTGACCATAAAATCATGAGGTTTATGAAATCATGGAAGACATGAAGAAGGTAGATAAGAAACAGCCCTTCCCTGACACTTACAATACAATATTTGGTGAGGAGTCAAATGAAATTACTGTGGCAGGTTCAACACAAACAAAAGGAGGGGTTTTTCACCTGGCATGTGATATGGAAACTCCATGCCAGAGAAGGTAGTGCATTCTGAATTGTACATACATTTAAAAGCAACTGAACAAATTAATGGAAGAAAAGTCCACAAAAGCTATTATATAGAAGCAGCACCTGTGGCTGGGAAAATACATTAATTTATTGGAGGCTGGGAGAGGATTCTACATGCTTCCATGGCCTTACACTCTTCCTTAAATATCCACCAGTGTCCAGTTTTGGAGACAGAATGCTTCTGATTTAGCTTATTGGTTACATGCTTATGACTGTTTTTTTTTCTTTTTTTTGTCAGTTTTTATATTTTCTTCTGTATTTTCCAAAGACCAGTTTCACGCTGTCCAATTACATACTATTGCTTCTTAACTTGTATTGGAAAACAAGTAGATGTAACCCATTTCCATCCATCCAAGTAGGTACATATGCTGATTAAAACATCTCTCTTGTTTCAGGGCATAAACTAATGTCTCCGAAGGCTAACCAGCTATCCTAACAATGCCTGATGAATCACAGTTTAGGAGCATTAAGAACAGGCTTTTTCCTAAAGCAACATATGTGAACACTTCTGGAGGCTGTTTGTACCCTAAGATGGGCCAATGACCCAAGCCATAACTCATGAGGCATATTGTTTGATAATGACAAGAATTACAAGCTTGAGGTTGATAAAATACCTTGTGCTTCACGTTTAAAAAATATCTTTAATAAGCCTTCTATCCTTTTATAAACGTAGGTAGAGATTTTCCTAATCTTCACTCACTGAGAAATTTGGAAAATCATACATGAACATTATAATCAATATTATTCAGGTAGCAGTATATTCTGTTTCAAGGCATAACCTTTTAGATGAAGCTTAACTATTGATCTATAGAGTCAGCATTTTGTCTCTTGCCATTCCCATTGGCTGAGAGGTAGCAGAGAGAATTTCCCAAGTAAATTCAAATTACAGCATGCTTCAGAAGGGTTGTCACTGACTGAGAAGAAACAGTTATCTGTGTTTTCATGTACATTTGTTGCTCTGGGTGCATTACATATTAAAATATAGGTTCAGTCACATTCACCCGAATTTATTCTAGAGAGCACAGTGTAAGACCTCTATTTCTATGGTATTGAACTAAGACTTTCTGGTCAATCTGGAAGTATCCTAAGGCTTTGACCAATCTTTTAATTCCTGGATTATTTTCTTCTGCCTGAAGTTTCCCTTCTGCTTCCCTTTTGTTTGCTGTTAATGCTTCATCTCTTCTGGGAGGGTGATTCACAGTTAATCAGCTCATCTATTCTGAGAGATTCAAAAACGTTGCTCTATGGATAGGCCAGCAGGCATTGCTGTAACCCTTGTGCGGTTAAACCCTTCTTTTTCCTTAGGGGCTTCATTGCCTCTGCTGCCCAGTAACTGTTACACAATTACCACCAAACCATTGGGCTAGCCGCAGACATTAGTACCAGCAACAGAACTGCAGAAAATGTAATTTGGGTTACCTAATGAGCAGCTTGTTTACACAAATACACCAGATAAAGCAGGAAAAAAAAAGTTCTACAGCTTGGAACACAAATTAATATTAGGCAGATAGAGAGAAAAACTTCCTGCACTTGAACAGGAACATCTACATCACATTTAACATTTTTGTTTTCCCATTGTCTTTTAGCACTTTCACAGAGAAAACATAGTTTTCACAATTTGAACAAATATTTAAATATCCAGTCTTTAGTTAGTTGAAATTTTGAATGAATTCTCCTATTTTATTATTGCCATTTGGAGGGTACAAGGCATGTTCTCTATCCATGCACCAGATTCTGGGATATACCTGACATTGTTTGCTTCATATATACAAAATAAAGTTAGAGCATACCATACTAATTCCATATTGAGTGTCTGTTTTATCCTTTAACTAGAAGAAATTCTGGTCACTCATCCTCTCCTCACCTTTCTGGTTTCCTCTGTCTTAGCATTACTAGATTTACAAGCTCACACTTGTTTTATTAGGCAGTCTTTTAAACTAGAGTTTCCACAGACTGAATTTGCAGTGTTCATGTTGCCAGACCTGTTAGCGTGTCTTCTGTAGCAAGGACAGAACCTTACAATTTTCCATACACAGTCTCATTTTTTTTATTAATTAAACTCCTCTTTATTAACTGTGAGATTGAGGTAGGCCATCCTCTTCTTGAAATACACTAACATATTGTTTTTCAGATTGATTCTCTCATGCTTATCACATAACCTATATAACTAATATTTCCTGCTCAAAAGTTTTAGCATGCACCTGCACATTATCCAGATTGAGAAACTGTTGGTGAACAGGTATCAATGTGGGGTTGCTATTACAATTTCTTCCCCTAAGGGTAGGAACATATGTTAATTACAAATCAGTCACCTATAAAATAGATATTTCACTGAGACATATTTAAAGGTAATTACCAAACACTAATTCTGCAAGCCATTTTTCCTGGTGTTTGTTAGTCATCAACCACTATCAGTTCATCCACCAACTCAACTATCCAGCCTGGTTCCTGCCACGCCGGGCACTGTCCCCACGGGGACGGCTCACTTTCTCACAGGGCTTTCCAGGAGGGACAGTCCTGGTCCTCCTCTGCTCTGGATATCAGCTCCCAGTGGATTGCTACGGGCTCTGGGCCACTCTGGCCCTGTTCGGGGTGCGCCTGATTCAGCCCGCACTGACGGGATGGAAGGCGCCGTGGCGGGAAGGGAGGCAGCTCTCCTCCGCGTCCCGCTCCGCCGCCTTCCCGGCGCTCCTCCTGGGTAGGACTCCCAGCTGCTCGTTAGCCGCCAGCGGCCGAGAAGCGGCGGCCGCTCCGCCGCGGGACACCCGCCTGAGGGGCCCTGAGGGGCCCTGTCCCGCCCTGAGGAGCCCTGAGGGGCCCTCAGCCGCCCTAAGGGGCCCTGAGCCGCCCTGAGCCGCCCTGAGGGGCCCTGAGGAGCCCTCAGCCGCCCTAAGGGGCCCTGAGCCGCCCTGAGGAGCCCTGAGGGGCCCTGAGGAGCCCTCAGCCGCCCTGAGGGGCCCTGAGGGGCCCTGAGCCGTCCTGAGGGGCCCTCAGCCGCCCTGAGGGGCCCTGAGGAGCCCTCAGCCGCCCTGAGGGGAGGGCGCCCCGGTGCCGCCCCCGGCCCCGCCCGTCCCGCCGCACTACAGCTCCCGGCAGCCTTCGCGCCGCTCCGTGACTCGGCTGTGGCGACGGCGGCGCTGGCCGGGATGGAGTGAGGGGGCGAGCGGCGGAGAGAGCGCAGCCCGCCGAGCTCCGGCCCCTTCCCCCCTGGCTCTCTCTGGCCCGGGCCTATGCGGCCGCCCAGAGACCATGGGATCCAGGATCAAGTGAGTGCCCCCCGGAGCCCTCCAGCCCCGCTCGCAGGCCCGCAGGGAAGCGGGCGGGCTCTGGAGAGCGAGAAGGGGACTTCCCCGCCCTCCTTCCAGCTCCCTGCGAGGCCGCGCGGGCGAGACCCCGGCCGAGCCTGCAGGCCGCGGGGTAGGGCGAGGAAGAGGGGGAGAAGGAAGGGGGAAGAGTGCCTCCCGCCCCCGGGCCGGGGCGCGGGGAGGCGGCATGGCAGAGGGCCCTGTGCCGCCAGACCGCAGCTCGGCGGCAGGACCCCGGGGCGGGGAGCGCCCCCGGCCCCCTGCCCTGAGGCGGGGGGGAGAGTGTCGGTTCCCGCCCTCGAGCCCAAACCTGCTCTGTCGCCCGCTGTCGTTCTCCCCGCCCGCCGCGCTCCGTGCGATAGCGCACAGGGCCAGGCTGCCGGGGCGGTTTGGGTTTTATCGGTGCAGGCCTGAAGGAGGACTGGGGCTGCTGGAGGGGGAGAGCCGTCATTGCCAGCAGTGCTGATGCCTGTTCCGGGGATGTGGTGGGGTCCGGGGAGTTCACAGCCTCCTTGCCTAGGTTAGAGCGTGCTGAAGGGAAGATGGATAGTCTGGCTGGGGTATCCTGAAAGGGCATTAGCAAGGGGGTTTGGGGAAAGAGACTAGTGGTGCCAGTGATTAATGTGTTGGGCCTGCAGCTCCATGCCCTCGATATTTTTTTACTTTTCATAGAACTGGGGGTTGATTTATTGGTAAGCCCTGTTGGTATGTTTGGTATTGTCACATTAAAGATCTCAGTTCATTCATATGACATTCCAGGCAAATCCAGTTCCTCTGAGACAGGTAGAGGTGTAATAAAGCTATCACCAAGCAGGGAGTGCTGACATCTTTGTGCGTGAAAGGTATGATAGAGTGGAGAGACCCAGTTAGATTGTATTTTATTCAGCAGTTTCAGTAGGTGCAGTTGAGCAATTGCTTTTCCTTCTTGAACACAGTGTTCTTCAAGATTACTTAGGGCTTTAACTTTCCACCTCTTTTGTTTAACTTGAATATGAGACTCAAGGAGGCATAGTTTGTAGTGTTCTTAGTGTGACGACACATCTTCATGTTTCCAAGGCCATAGGCTGGATAGACATACGTGTGTGTCTTAGATGTTTTAGGGAGATGTAAGCGGATAACGAGTGCTTGTAACGATAGCGCTGAGGTAATTGGTTGGTTCCAGAACGGAACATTCCTTCTTTGGGAGATTCTGTGGGGGTAATTTTTGCACTTTTTTGGTGTATGTGTTCTCAACTGTTGCTACAAAAAAAAAAATCAAAGTCTGAGAAACTAGTCAAACTCTTACATTCAAATACAGGTAGAATCTAAAATTGTTACTATTTTGTCAGCAGAGCAGGCTACATCTGTAACTTGTTCCTTTGGATCTTGCAGTGGTCACCCTCACTTGGGTTGCTTCAAGATTACGATCTGAAATGACTTCTAATGATGACTTTATCTTAAATCTATTAAAAGGCTGATGCTTGCTTAAGTGTAGTTTCTTCTGTATACATGCTGAATCCACAAACTGTGTTTACCATCTTTGGGTTTTTGATTGCTAATTTGACCTTTAATGGCTTTGCATACACTTTGCTGAATGTAATGAGACGCTTAAACTGGAAGCCTCACCGGTATCAGTGAGGAGGTATAGCAGTTAGAAGTATGTATTACAGCCAGTGGACTTTAGGACATTTTCTGTGCAAAGGCTTTCAGTGTGAACGTGTCTTTCAAGATTACAGGCAAAGCCCATGTCTTTCTCTGTCACCAGGAAAACATAGGTGATAACCCTGTATAAGCATTACTTTTCATTCCTCTTGGACTTTATGAGAAAGCATTTTGTCTGTTGTGTGGTTAAGCGACTTTGCCTTGAGGAACAATTAATAAATTGCTTTTTTCCACTTTGGACAGAACACTGTGCCCAAGTACAGTAAGGACAAAATTTCAAAACAGTCTTGAAATATATAAAGAATGAGAGAGCCTGTTTGAGTAAGAGGCTTTTCTGGTCTGCTCTTCTGAGCTGGATGTTTAATCCAGCAAAGATTTTCCAAGTTGATAAGTAGCTCCCTTATTGGGGCAGGTGTGAGCGTGAATGAGAAAACTATTTTATAATTGGGTATACTGAGGCATGCCTCCTTTAGTGGTGTCGCCAATATGTGTTGGAGCCCTAGCAAAAATCCAGTAGTCGGATCTCTTGCTTCTTGCTATAGATTGATAATTTTGAGGATTATGAACTCCTTGGCACATGATCACTTGCACACACTGTGATATCCTCTGCATGAAACTTGGACATATGTGTCAGTTATATTTTTGATGTATATATAGTAATGAGTCATTTGAATGAAAGATTCCTAGAAGAAATTATCAGTAGCTGCATCAGACCGAAGTGAAAGAAATCAAGAAGTTGCCAGCGATCCTGTAAGCTTTTGGCTTTTGTGTAGCTGCAGGCGAAAAAAAGGTAAATTGAGTATTGGGTTACACTGTTGGGTTAAGCTTCATGTTGGAGCATGTCGTACGATACATGCACGGCACTCTGTGCCAGCCAGGTAACGTAAAGTAGGAATCTAGTTAACCTGGCTGCTAGCACTTCTTGGTAGCCTTCAGTACTCAAGATGTTACACGAGAGAAACGATTTTTTTTTTTTAAATAATGTGTCAATATTAATCTGTTCAACAGAATTCCATTGCACCGTAAAAAAACTTGGCATGTTCCTTTCCAGTGGTGGTTGTATTTCAGTGATAACAGAAGAGATCCCTAATATTAACCTGGGAATGCTTTCAGATATTTAACATAAAGTTTGCTATATACTGAAATGTAGTATTATCTGCCTAGGGAATACCAGGCAGAAAGAGTTAAATATGTGGAAATTAATCAGGGGTTGAGGTGCAATTTCTGAATTGAATTAGCAATTACAGATTTCTGCTAACAATTTTTTTCTGCAAGAGTTGAGCAACTAAGTCTTGTTACAAGACAATTAATTATCAAACAGCGTCAAGCTCCTCTCTTATGCCTCAAGTTTTAAGTGGAATGATACTTTCTGTCGTAAGTGCTGTTAAATTTTCCTATGTGTAGAAAAAAATGCTCCTGACAGAATTGAAATAGGCTTTAGATATGTAAGGTATGTACTTCCATACCTACAGCTGCGGAGAAGGACTTTTAAAAATTTTATTCTGCACAATTCTCTTGCAGTTTGGTAAAAACTAATAATTTTGATTGTAAAAGGTACATAAATATCTTATTTAAAATACTGTATTTCTTCAGTGTAAAATTGAATTTCTTATGGATTGCTTTGATACTAAAGCTGTTTCCACATCAGAGAGATGTGAAATAATTAATACAACTAGCATTTATCACAAAAGCATTCTTTTCTCATAGTGCTCCTTCCTAAATTTCTGTTTACAAAAGTGTTGCATTTCCTTCTGAAATTATCCAGTTATCAGATAAATGGGGCACTATGTATTTTTGTACATAAGTGTCCTGTTTATTTTCTCTATTGCAGCTCTGTGTTCACTTGATAACTGACCATGGGTCTTCAAGTGATTCTTGGGAGGGAATAAAACTGTGTGTGTGTTTAAGGTTATAATGCTGTGGATGGTATCAGTGGGTTGAGGTTTCAATGCAATGCACAGGTGGCATTAGATGTCTGCAGGGTAGTCTAATAGTCATAAAAATGGACTGCAAAATAATCATATTATGATGCATGTTTATGCTATATTTGCAAACTGTATGAAGTCTAATAGTGACTTGTTTCCTTAATTCCACTGAAAAGTTATAAAATATTCAAAATTCAACAATGACTTCATTCTCATACTGAGGTGTTAGCTTGTTGAATGCAGCCTTTAATACTAAGTTTCTGACTTGGCAAAGCTACTTTAATTTCACTGTTCATAGAAATAAGTGGACGTTTGTCATGGAATATTAAAATACAAAATGTGATGTCTTTTTGTCTGAAAGTTTTGGTATGTAGTATGTGCTCTTGCCAGCTGTGTTATACAGTGTTTTCACTAAAGAATTTGAACACAGACTCTAACATAATACTAAAAAGGTGTTTGTTATTTTATCCATTAGCTGTAAAAATATTATAAAATTTATAAACTTTTAATTAAGGAAACGGTGTGCTAAAAATAAGACATAAACAAGGAGGGTAAGATAAGGCTGCACAGCAATATATAAGAAAGGAAACGTACATCTCTGGTGTTATGTGGCTATCATTTCATCCTCACCCTGTACCATGATTGTAGGAATGTAGCTAAGAATATTTGGAGCAGATTATATGCAGGAACTTTAAGGAGCACAGAGAGAATTATGCAAGTTTGTTTTATACTGCAAAATAATAGTTGATTTGTTGATTTTAGATTTCTCATAACTTATTAATGTAGTTTTCTGAAAAATGGCTACTTAAGACAAATCAGTTGGGAACTGGTGGCAAATTAAATTAACATTAATTGAATTGTGATCCATTGTTGCTCCTGAGAGGCGCTCTGTAAAACTGTAGGGTGTGATGCTATGCTACTGAAACCAACGGTAGCTTTTCTGTCGATTTAAATAGGTGTGGGGTTTGGCTTAGAGCCACTTGAGTTACACTCAGTGGGCCTGTGGCATGGTTAGAAATGTTTTGTTTAATCCCTTTTGGTGTTAAAGTAGGATTAAAAATAATAGAAATTCTCTGAAGAGTAGGCTGAAATCCTTGATGTGTTTATATATTAGGTTTGAGATGCTGGGTAAGATGAGTTTCACTTTTAAAATTATTATTCAGGTAGGAATTCTAGCGCATGTATATGTGGGTGTTGTCATTATTTTCATCCTTAGCTGTAAGGGAGCTAACAAAATTCACAAGTTAATTATATCTCAACAATTTTCTTATGTTAGATAGTTTACATTAACACATAGGAGATGATATTATCACTATACAAGCAACCATAAATTTAGAGCAGTAATTATGCAATTTTGATTCCTGGTTTTAACCAGAAAGTCTAAGAATAAAATGTCACGTGCTCAGACTTACAAAATCCTTATTTCAGTAAGTAAACAATTACAGTCTAATGTGTGATTCTCTTTAATCTCATAAAAAAATTTGGAGTAGCTGAAATTTTGAGTTAAATTCCTGACTCTAACAATATGCTTTCTTATATAATCACCTGCTGCCTTTACATGCTCCTTATGAAACGTAATTCCAGAGCTTCACTTAGAGTTGTATTAGTAAGAACTGGAAATGTACACTGAAAGTTGGGGTTTTTTTAAGTCTTATGTAATTAACTTTTTACTTTTATTACTGATATATTTATAACGCTGGAGCAGAATAAGTCTCTTTCCTCAAGCTTCGTTTACATTTTGTAGCTGAATTTAGTATCATTTTTGACTATCGCACCTATTTCCTTATTTCACATGCATCTGGCAGCTTTCTGGATTTAAGACTCTGGAGTCTCATGAGGTGAAACCTTGTGTATTTGTAATATTCTTCAGCACAGCCTTTTTTTTTTTTTCTTTTGACAAAGAGAGAGAAATATTTTGACAGGTATTAGAGGGGAACTGTTTTCATCCTAAACACAGCCTCTTAAGTTTTCCAGTAATGTCTGCATGTCTGCATAAAATGACTTTGCATCCTCTTGACTGCAACTTTTTTTTTCTTTTTCCTTTTTCCTGAGCAAATAGGTGTCATGAAGTTGAACTCAAGGGTCACAGTAATGAAAATGTGAATCAGGGTTGTTTGTCCTGTGTTTGACAATGTGATGGTTTTCAGTTTGGTGAAAAGAATATTCAGGATTTTTTTCTTCTTCTGAAAAAAATCCCTGTATTTAGCACACAGGTGATTTACTTTCTTATCTGAAAGTAAAGGTGAAATGAAAAGAATCTGCAAGTTGCACATGTAATCAAAATTACTATTGTGGCCGAGAACTGAAATAAGTGGTGTTTCTCTCTCTGAGTAGCAGTCTGAAAGTTGATATAAAAGGCATGGTTTTATTTTCTGGCAAAGTTCTGAATGATAGGCCTGTGCTATTTTAGTATCTAGAACTGCAGACTAGTCACAACAATTGAATTGACTTAAAGGCTCTGTGTTTGATTTCTATTGTTTTGATTCTTTTTTTCCTCTGTAAAAGTTAGATGCTCTGTTCATGCTAACTCATCTGAGCTTCAGTCATATCTTGTTACATACTAGTAAGGCAGAAAGACCCGATGTGAAACTATCACAGACTATAAAACAAGAAATCTAGTTTACCAAGTTGTCATTGTATCGTGTGCATTCTTAGAACCCTTTTTGACTGAGTAATTGAAAGCACACTTGAAAAAAAAATTTCAATGTGCTGAATATTTTTTTTTTTCCTTTCAGACAAAATCCGGAAACTACCTTCGAAGTGTATGCAGAAGTAACCTATTCAGGAATCGGTTGCATTGGGAAAGGTACTGTTTTGCACTGTAATTCTACCTATTTATTGGCTAAAACTATTCTTAAGAACGATGTACTGTGAGATAATGAAGTATATTAAATATTATGCTGTTCTAACTTTTAAAGATATCTTAATCACTGGTTCTGCGGAATCTTTTACAGTTAGGACTAATAATGAGAAATTCTTGCCTCTGTCCCTGATTGTGGGCAGTTTTCTGATTTCTTTGACTGTTTTGCCTTTTTGTCTTTTAATATAGAAATAACTCTTACTTCATTAGGTTGAAAAAGTAAATGTATTTTCAGATTTGTATTTGCTGCTGATATAAGGAATGGGTAGTTTTAAAACAAAAAATACCTGTAAACTTCCTGGGTAGAATTTACTTTTACTTCCTCTTTCTTATTTGCCTACAGAAGCATTTTTATCTGTTCCCAGAATTCTTCCTTTGATCAGATGATTTTATGTAGAAATAAGGCATGAACTCAGCTTATGATTTGGTTAACTATTTTTACCGAACATTGTTATCAAGCCATAATTATACAAGTATTTTTCTGTAATGTTGTTTCTGACGTATGTTTATGCTAGAGAAGTCCCATAACTGCTGAAACCAACATGTAAGTATATTTGTGAATTTTTGATTGCACTTTTTTCTGAATCTGAGGAACTCGATCAAATAAGCTGGAATAGCAAAAGTTGAAATTTGTAATCCCAGAATTTAATTCAAGGTACTGTTTTGTGAGATCAGTCTCGAGAATGTTACGAAAAGGAGGGATGTAAAAATTAAATAATTATGATTAGTCAATGTGTAGTGAAGTAATACTTCTTTTGTCTTTTATGAAATGATCATGTGTGTATTGTATATATGGTATAATGAACCAATAGAAAGGATTGTTATATTTTATTGACTGGAAAGCCACTTATCTCCTTTTATATCTGTTTTAGTATGTTGCAATCAGCAAAAGTCAAATAGCTGCAACTCTTTCCTTTACTGCCAGAGCCTCTGTAGGAGTTGTAACTGGAATACAGTTTTGGCTTGTCCTACTGCTATATGCCATCACGACTATTTGATGTAACTGCAGGAGCCCTTTTAATAACTAGTCTTTGTTTCTGCACATCTGACCTGGATTCTAGTGCCAGAAAATCTGAACAAATTTGACCATAAACATTACATTGTACAGTACTAGTGTCTGGGTATAATCTTCTCTTTGAAGTTTGTTTGCATCCCCCTAGAGGGATTAATTCCCTGCTGTGGGAAGGTGGGTTAAAAAGCACGGAAACTACTTTACAGGTTTTTAATTGGAGAATTTAGTATACATTTTGTTCTATAAACCAACTGATTCTGTGGGAGTTTCACTTAGTTGTGTTTTTAGGTTTGTTGTATGCACTTGTAGGTGCAAAATCTTCAGAAATTGTTTTTAGTGAGTTAAAAAAATTGTTTTAGTAATTGTTTTTAAAACTCATATATTCTGAAGTGATTATTTCTCTCTGAATAATGTTTTAAAAAAATTTTCCCAGCCAATTGTTTTATATTTAAGAGGTGCCCTTTATTCTCAGAAGTCTTAGATGTGTATCCCCAAACAGTCTGTCCTTCTGTTCTAAATGAAAGTCGTTTGGTTCTCTGCAGCATCAACTGTATTTGAGCTATGCTGTATCCCAGGCAAATCACCATTCTAGAAATATAGACCTAGAGACCTCCATGTAGTCTTTTCTACTTCTTTGCTAGCTGTTCTATGCCAGAAAACCAAGAATATATATAAATTTTTTTTTTTGCAGTCAGGGAATGTATGTTACCTAGCAAGGAGCAGTTACTGTTAAGAAAAGCAAAGTGTATAAAAGGTGTATAAGGAGCAAATTATCAGGCATGTTTAAAGAACTATTTCTTCCTGTGTAATGGATCCCAAAATTAACTAAGACAACTGTGTCTAATATAACGGTGCTATTGATCACTTAAAATGCTCTTAATTCTTGTATCAATCTTCTGACATGGTCTTGAGGAGAGAATTGCTCCAAAGTTATAACAGTCATAGTGTGGGAGATTGTCTGGCTTATGGGATGGGAAAACATGCCTCTATTTTGTTTTATTCAAAAGTTTGTGTAGCCAAGGATGTTTTCCGTGTGACTGTTTAGTATCAACTGCAATTAAAAACTTTAATATATTTCATAGTTCACTTGCGTCTTGCTGAAATGGGAGATCCTGACTTGTGTTATTAACTACTGACAGACAAACTGTACATTCAGGTAGCTTTATTGCTCATGTAATTGTTAACAATCTTGCATTGAATGTTTATTTGGTTAATAACTTTTGAAATGAATGAAAGAAGCATTATCCATTGACTATCATATAGAAGGCTCCCTCTTAGTTACCACGACAGTTGACTGCAGAAGGAAAAAAATCTGTTCTGGGCTCCAAGACAGACATCAATAAACTGGAACAAGTTTAATGGAGTGCCACCAAGATGGTGAGTGTGCTAGAGCACTTGCACTGTGAGGAGAGGTTGAGAGTGTTGGGCTTGTTCAGCCTGGAGAAGAGGACTTCAGGGAACCTGAATAGCAGCCTTCCATACTGAAGAGGAGCTCGCCAGGATGAGATATCCAGGCTCTTCACAGTGGTGCATGGCAGGACGACAAGAGGCAATGACATAGACTGAAGCAAGAGGTGTTCTAACTGAATATTGGGATTGAGGACAGTCAAGTATTGGACCAGGTCACTCAGAGAGGTTGTGCAGTCTCCATTGTGGGAGGCTTTCAAGACCCGACTGGATCACAACCTGAACAACCTAGTCTGACCTCGCACCTGGCCCTTCTTTGAGAGGAGGTTGGACTAGAGACCTCCTGACGTCCCTTCCAGCCCGAATTATCCTATGATGCTAAGATTTGATTCCTAGAAATGTAAGCTTCAGGAACATCTGGAGGATGTTTTGTATTCTTATTAAAGTATGAAGAGAAGACTTCATTGAAACCAAAGAAGATGAAAAAGCAAACATTGTTTTATTCCAATTCAGGCAGAACTCTGCCAAACCACAATGAAATGTGTGAATGGAGAAAGGAAATGATCACTGGATCAGCTCAGCTGTGGTCTCTCTGTCCTTTCCCCTCTAGATTGTTTAGAAATAATGATCATCTCTGCTCAGCATTGGTGATTTGTATATTTCTGGCACATGAAGTCTTTGGTACATTTTACAATTCCAACATTCAGTAGTATCCAAAAGCTGTGTTTGTGCTTTTCTTTGTTATAGTGATAGATCTTGTTTGGGCAGTTATGGATTTTTCTTACTGGATCATTTTATGTAAATGTGATATCTTTGTTTTGAGAACTGTGAAGCAAGAGAGCTGCAACTGTGACTAGCAACATTAAGATGAATATTTGTTATTAAGAAGATATTTCCTTCAACTTTTCAGTTTCATCAAACAGCACTGTTCTCTTGTCCATACCCTCTTCTGATAAAATGTTGATGCTTTCTCACCAAAAGTCTAGGGCAGCAAAATAGGATAGAAAGAATGGAGTCAGCATCTTTCTTGTGACAGTACATGAGAGTTACCTAGTGAGAAATCTGTGTTGTGTGTGTCAGGTATAAGTATGTCAAGCAGAGGAACTTTGCAAGTCTAGTGCTTCTCACCAACTCCCACACACTTTCAGGAAGACAGGAAAAAATAGTCATGGTTTTATTTAAAAAATGGAATATTGTAGGGAAAATATTGACTAAAACTTAGGGTGTTAATACTTTGATTCTTTCCTTTGTAGTATCAGGTAAGTGCTGGGTAATGACTATGACTTGGAGGAAAAAGGTGTAGTTCCAAGGCTGACATAGGTTAAATAGTCTTAACAGGTGCCTTTTGTGCAGTGGTGTAAATGGGATGGAGTAATATGCTAATACTGTACAGATGGGCACAACCAAGTCAACTGTTCGACAAGTATGGCTGGTAACTTTGGCTTTCAGCCATTCCACGTGAATAGAGAGATTGTTAGGACTTAAAAAAAATTGATTGCTAAGACAAATTCCAAGTCACGTATAAGGCTTTAATATTCTGTGGCCTATGTGTGGGGTTTGTGTCTTTGCCTTTACGCATTTTAGTGCTGTGCAGTTCTGACAGTAGGAGAATTTCTAACTTTCCTTATCACTTAGAAATAAGAAGGCCACCTGCCTCGCTAAATCCAGGTGTATTGCTTTTAAAAAAAACACAACCAAACAAGAAGTTTTTGGGTTTATCGTAATTGTTTTAGAGGTTTCACTGTTACAAGTTAACCTTGCTTCAGGAATTAAATAAAATAGAGCCTCAAAAATCCTAGATAGAGGGGAATAATAATACAGTTTATGGCCCAGCAGATACCAGTAATATATTTGGGACATCCTCTGTAATTGCATTAGTTTTGCCTTTCTGCTGTGATACTTAATTACTTAAGTATAATTTGGGAGAAATGAGTACATGTATGTTTTAGTTGACACTAAAATAATAGCACTTCTGAACACTACATGCAAGGTTTAAGGTCTACCATTGCTTTTGTTAGCATACTGCTTCGTGTTATGTTATGTTTTACTGTTCACCCTAGTTTAAGAAAAATGTTTAAAACCAAACTTTGTTTCCAGTGTTTTTCATACTCAGTGATACCAAAATCTTTGCAGCAGAGGATGTCTGTGCTGTTTGTTTCATCACTGATGTAGCTGATGCTTCTCAAATTCAAGAAGCTAAAAGGGTACCCATATAAATCTTCGCTGGAAATGCTAAGTTCTCTGGTGTTAGGGCAGCGTGTGTTCCATAAAATAGTACATGCCTAAGCAAATAATGTTGGACGCTCTAAACTGAAGCTACAGATTACAGTTTTAACTTATTAAAATAAGTTTTGATCATGAGTTTGTGTCTTTGGTGCATGATCTTCTCTCATTCATTGGAATTTTTACATGCAGTGGATAATTTGAGAGCAAAATAGACACTTGGTATGAAATACTATTTTACTGGATTTCTTTTCCCATTTTTAAACTTTATTTACAGGACAGGAAAGTCCATTTTATGTGATTGTGAAGTCCTTCTAATGGAGGGCTCGTGTATTGGTCATGGCATCACATAATAGTAACAATTCACAGAAAAGGAGGTTGAAAATTACCAAGACTTGTATTGTTTCTTTTACAAATAACTGCTTAAGTTAGCTTAAGCACTTCTAGAAATTCAGTTCTATACTGTTGACATATTGCATGCTTGCAGTAGGGTAAAGTGCATTGGAACTGTTTTCTGGTTTTTTTTGTTTTAAACCTTAGCTAAAAGATTGTTTTAGGTTTTTTGAAATGCAGAAGTAGAAAGAATCTACTAGCAATTTTAGTTTAAATACCTGTATAAAGAAAGTGAAAGCATACTAACTACTTAAGAAATGTTTTAATTTTCAAAGCACTTTATGATCTTAAAACTGCTGCAGATCATTCGTCAGAAATATGATATGACAAATTTAAGGATCTTGCTGGACCTCAGCCAAAGATCCTCTCTTGTTAGATGGGGCTGTGAGGAGAATTGTAGTCCAACTGTCAAACTGTTCATGTAGAAAAAGAGAATTTGTTAGTCTAAAGTAACCGATCAAAATAGTCTCTAAAGTGTGAACATCTGAAAGTAATGCTCACAAGAGTAAGACGGCCCCACTACACCCCTGTCTGGGAGGATGTAGCATGCTTTTGTATGGGGTTTTTGTGTTCTCGCCAAAGCAGACATTACAAAAGTATGTCAAATCTATAGCTTTACCATGTAGTGTGCCAAAAGGCCTTTCTTTCCAAGGACCTCATCTTTCATCTTTTTGTGACTGTAGCATAAATTCTTGCTGTGTGTTCAAGGAAAAAGCTAAAATGGTTTAGTACAGCTAAAGGATTTCTTTCTTTTTTTAAAAAAAAAAAAACCACATGGTAAGTTAGAAGCCTAAATGTGATAGCATGGACAAAGTGTAAGTGTGTTAGAGTTTAACAAATGTTCACTGGATTAGTAAAGGAAATGTAGTTTATACTACTTCTTTTATGACAGAATTTAAAAGGTCTTGCTGTAAGACTTGCCATGTGCTGCTTTCTTTTCTCGAAAACATACCACTAAGTTGAAAAGGGAGATGAATCTTAGAAGGAAACTATTAACTCTGAGGGAGTTTATCATTGTTTGAGAGAAAGGATGAAATTTGCATTTGAATTGGCTCTGAGAGTAGCATGTACTACTAATCTTGTTCCTACTAGAAGCTTGTGAGTAGTTTAAGTACTTCCTTCTTTACTTTTCATGTTCTAGCCTTGTGTTGTAATAGCTCTTTCCCTCCCTCCCCCCCTTCCCGGTAGATCACAAATGTTATAACTTAAACTAATCGAAGTCCTTAACTCTACTGGGAGAAGTCATTATATGCTTGGGCCCTAAAATTACTCTACAGTTGTCACTATGGTTTCCATGATCGGACTTTCACAGGTAGAGAGAGCTAGCAGGTTTCTGTCTCTGCAAAACAGACATACTGCTACTCCTTCTCATAATTTTTTTGTTATATGTTGTAATTTTGGATAATAGAGCAGTACCTCCCATAGAGGTGAAGTATTTTCTTGAACATAAGCAAAGTTATTGGAGTAGGATTAAGTTTAGGATTGGTCATTCAAAAGTTTGTAAACCTTACCTGTGCACCTCTCAGAGCAACCTTTACTTTTTTAAGGTGAAAACGTTTTGTTGATTGAAGTTTGCCTGTTCTGTATTGAGAAATAGATAACATACTGGAGGTTTAGGAATAACAAAGGAAGTGTAAAATTCAGGTCTTTTTCTGTTAAGTAAGGGCTTTCTGTTGAACGTGCTGTGATTCAGGTATCACAAGTTTTCCTATCCCATCTTTATGGTATTATGTTGCTACACCAAACTTCCTAAAGCAGGATTGGAAAAGTAACCAAATCTAAGTAGATAGGTAGATTTGGGAATTGTAATTCTCCTAAGCTGCTGCTTTGTTTTTCTGTTTCCATTTGATGGCTTTTCTACTAAGAACAAACAAGGTGGAAGATTTTCACAAAGAACTTACTAGGACTGCATGGTCCAGATCACAGTTTGTTTTTACAGTATGAATGAAATACATAATTCGAAGAGAAACTCACTTTATGAAAAAATATTAGAATCTGTCATATTGCAAGTCAACATAAATGTTATCTAACACATTTTTAGGTGTGTTCTTAGCTGATGATACTAGATTTAATAAACCCCCGAAATGTTAATATCAAGTATAACTGAATGTTCTTCCATTTCTATAAGTTATTTTGTGGGAAGAGGTCTGTTTGTCCTTTTTGCTTCATGCTTTAACTAATTCTGTCTACAGTCTTTTTTATTTCACAAGTATTTACTAGTCTGCACTATATTGCTACTGCTGGCACTGTTTAACTAGACAGAAAAATTCAGCACAGAAAGTCTCACTCACAAGACTTTAAACTCTTTTGTTGATTTGTATTTTTTTAAAGGAGCTTGACATCTTCATCAAGTTCACAGTGGGCCTGCTTTGTTTGCTTTCTCTTGAATGCCTGATAAGATTTTTCTTCTATTGTTTTGTGCAGCAAGGACAGAACTTGCCATGGCTGAGGTGGTTTTTTTGTAAATCCACAATATGGTCATTGTCTGCTGCTGAATAATTGTGACTGCTTTTTGTACAACCAGAACTAAGGCTTTGGCTGTGAACAGATTCCTTCTTAGCGTGAAAAGAGACTAATCCATGTAAATACAGCCCCAAAATAAAGCTTTACAGAAAAAGGGAAAGGCTGCTAAGCAGGAGGGCAGAGGTCAGCAATTTAACCTTTAACCTAACAAATAAGAAGCATGAAAGTTCCCGAATTGGTTTACAAAGGCAAGCTCCTGTGATCTGTCAGTTTTTCTTTTCATGATAGAGTTGGGTGAGAAAACTGACTGACAGCTAGTGCCTTTTTAACTGCAGGTTGAAATTAACTGCTAAACTGAAACTTTTTTAGGGAGGGTTTTTTTTGTGATTTTAACAAATTATTTTCATTCACTAGCTGTACTTACAGTTTTCCTTGAATTTCTAGAGGAGTTTGAGTGGTTGTTTGTTGTTTTTAAAGAGTTCTTGAGAGACTCGATTTAGATACCAAATACTACTGAAACATTTAATATTTCAGCATTTGAAGCATTTAAGAATTTGATGAAGCACTTGTTGCAATGAATTCTCTGTTAATGTGCTTCTTTAAGAGTAGGGCTGTTATTCGAGTAACTGCAAAGAGACTGTACTTTGAATAGAGTCAAAATTTTTTTGTTGAACGGTGTGTGTGTGACTTTATTTAAGGGAGTAATTTTAACTTTAGTTCATTCTCAGTCACAGAATTTTCCAAGGTGGTTTGTTTTTGTTTGTCCTTATTTAATCACAACAGGTAATCTCATTAATGAGTGTTAACTGTTGCTTAAAGCTTAATGTGTCTGCAATCACCTGTTAATCTAGACATAGACATTTCTGTAAAGAACTTTTAATTACAATGTCATTCAGATGAAAAAGAAACAAAGAAATAATCACTTTAAAGTAGACTCCCTGCAGATTAAGAATAGTGATTTTGGGTTGGGTTTAGTGGTTTTTGGTTTTGTTTTTTTTTTTTTCCCTAATGTTGTAAGCACCATGCCAGAAATGAGTGACATTTGGTCCATCCACAGTTGCTCTGATGCTTCCTATGAGTGTCTTCAATAGAAATATTGGAGTTTAGAAATTGTGTCTGTGCTTAGTCTGTTGACACGTAGGTCAGTAATTCTACCCAGAGCACCACTTTAAGTTTAACATGCAAGCAAACCAAATTTGATAAAGCAAAAGACGAACTAGATCTGTTTTTATTACTGGTTCTTTTTGTTTCAGGTAGTTTCTTGCAAGAAGAGATTGTAAACTCTAATTCAAGAAGAGGCCTTACCAGAGAGCCCGAGGCAGTATTGGTCTGCTTCTCTTTGGTGTGATGTGTGTTTGTGGTGAACAAAAAGAGGCATTGTCAGGTTTTCTTGTAGTTTTTTGTTGGTTTGGGGTGTTTTTTTATTGGTGGGTGTATTGGTTTTTTTTTAACATTGAAAAAGAGTTAGAAAGAAAGGTGATTTGAGGTTAAATTCTTATCAATAAGTGTAAAATTAATTCAGGACTACTGTTTTACTTCAGCAATGGTTGTAAAAAACCAAACCAAATCCCAAACCCCACCTTTTGTGCTACCAGAGACAGGGCTGATCCTGCAGTGTTCTGCAAGAAATGCTGTAGCATACTGATTTGCAGTGAAGGGTCAGTGTGTGGTACACTTCCCTCTAGCAGTGTTTGTGAATA
Source organism: Morus bassanus (assembly GCA_031468815.1). NCBI lineage: Eukaryota > Metazoa > Chordata > Aves > Suliformes > Sulidae > Morus > Morus bassanus. The sequence continues at coordinate 1,851,355 of CM062586.1, forward strand.
ACAGTGGTAAGACACATTTTCATCATAAAGAACTGTATTATGTTCTGTTAATATCATGACATACTGATTATCTGTGAACAAGGTGTATCACCCGCTCTCTGCTGGAGCCCATCATTGGAGAGGGGAGAAGGAATGCTAAGGGAATGCTGCTGAAACCTGACCAATGAGTAAGGAGGTTTTTGGCCCTGCTGGGGCTACCAAGTTTTGGTAAACCATTTCTCTAATTCCGGATGCTGATAGGTTATTGGCTCTTAGGAGTATGATTTTTATGTCTGTTTTAGATGGAAACGGTTTTCGATATACCTTGTAATAGGACTCATTTCATGCAAGAGTAGGATAGAAACCAAGGAAGTTGAACTGCAGGTAACCCTGGATGGAGGGAACAAACAACTGATAGTGATAATCTATTATCTGCAATGGGTTATAGGCTGGAGAGTTCATTTGTTTATTCTTCCGTAGGGGTTTAAACCCAAACCAAAACCAAACTCTCAAACTCCACAATATTTAAGTTTATCGTAATTCTTCTGACCTCTTCCATGACTGGGTATTTGGACGGTAATGTAATCAAGGTGGTGGGGAATTAAACAGAATGGTAGAATACTGTGTGTTGTGAAACTCATGTCTGTAGAAACCTTACCAGGTAGTTACTGTTTGTACTAAGAAACCTGTTATGCATCAGTAATGCTGATCAAAGAAACCAATCAATGTAGAGGTTAAAGTTAATAGTGAGCATTGTATGTTAATAGCAAGCATTGTATGTAATTTTATGTTAAACAGTTTATGTAACAGTGACTTGACAGAAAAAGTGTATAAAAACTGGTGAATTTTAATACAAAGGCGAACACGTTTGAGGAGGAGTTATCCCCTGTGTTCCTGGTGCCGTGAATAAAGAATGCCTGCCTTTTAACACTACATTAGTGTTACGAGGTTTATTCCCGATTTTGGTGACAAAACTGCATAGTTGTGAATGTAAGTAGTGGTAACATTACCTTTTCTGAATTGATTTTTACATCGCTTTACCTCTGAAGTAAATAATTACTCTTCATTTATGTCTAGTTGACCTGTAAGATACTTTTGAGATGCTTGAGATCTTCTGTTCCAAAGATTCTAAAACCAGATCATCACTCTGTGGAAAAACACCTATGAAGAATAATTAGTGCAGACTTAATTCAAATGCTAAAATGTCAGACAAAATAGCTGATTAGGTGTCAGAGCATAGGTAGACAGTAGAATCAGGTTTCTGTTTTTTCGTATTTGTAAGCTTTATATTTGACTTAATGTTCTTTAAATCATGTGCTTTATCTTTTTGTGAATATGACACTAGGACAGTGCAAGCAGGTAGGGAAAGACACCAGGACATGAGAAACAGCTCAATCAGAACGGAAATTAGCTTATGCTGTCTCTTCAGTAGGCAGTTGAAGAGATGGTAGAACAGAACTGGCCTATGGTGAAGGGCAGGATCAAATTGTAATAAAATATGGCAGAGTGAAAAAAACCCAAAACACCCCCCCCCAAACCAACCTAAAACAGAAACCCCAAAACTTTCCTTTGCATTAAGTGTGAGATTTTCTTCTAAAGTTGCTCTTCACTTGCACCTAAAGTAATATCTGATTTCATCCGATACTTGCTTGACCATTCCCTGAGTTTAATTTGAAGAGGAGTTTATCAAACATGTGAAAAAGATTCAATAGGGTAAATAATTGTCTATTAAAGCTATAACCTACGTCCACAAATGCATTAAAATTCATACTTAAAACTACCACAGGCTAATATATTGATCTCATCTCATCCCGTTTTATCTAGAGGTGATATTTGCACATGGAAAAATGTTATAGGTATGTTTATTTTGCTTCATTGTGATTAATATCCTTCTACACTAAAGATGTTATATTTGTCCTGTATATTTGTTGCTTTTACCTAATGGCTTAAATGCCTTACTTGTGTGTGTGATAATCTATCATCTTCTTTTGTACACAGTACTGTTAAAAATTGTTTTGATTACGGTTTGAGAAAATTTACTTGTAAATTATTCACTAAAAATACATGCCACTTCAGTATGTTGTAGATTCCATCAGTACAATGTAATTAAATAGCTCTTAAAGATATTTTCTGCTGGAAAGAATTAGCATGTTAAAACAGAAGTGTACAGCTTTGTGGGTACCTTGGCAGTATTCATAAACAAAAATAGATGTAGTGAGTAAATAGAATTATTGAACTTGTTCAATATTTTATTCTTTAATGAACTGTAGAGGTAAACAGTAGCAGAATCTCACAATTTGCCATCTCTCGCATGGAGGTTGCAAAAAGCATGCTTTTGTTGCACTTACTGGATCCCACATTTGGTATTTGTAATACAGTAATTACAGCGCTTTACATTCTGATGTATTTCTTGGTTGCTTTGCTTTACCCTGGGTAGGGGATTAGGTCCTTCACTATATCATCTCAAAGCAATTCTGTATCTAGACTAAATCCTTAGAATACAGTGGGTGTCACATGGACAATTAAAATTGAGTATTGACATGTTTTTAAAATAGTCATACATCTCAATTTTGTTTATCTCAAAGTTTTAAAAACCTAATGACCTCATTGCAGCTTGACTATAATTACCATGTTTAAACTTCTATGCATTTTTTAGTTTAAACAGCCTTTGTGTTTTTTTTTAAACCAAAAGAAAATTAATGAGAAGAGACAAAGAGACATCAAAGAGGTTTTCCCTCTGATTGCAGTGTTAGAAGTTTTGCCTGAAAATAGGTTACATTTCTTCTGTTTTCAGCTGAATCCTCATTAACTTTACATTTTAATGATGTCCAGAGCAAATTATACGATTATGGTAGATGCCTTAAAGGGAAGCTTAAAGGACACCTTTTTAATGTTTGTTTCTTTATTGGTGGCAGTATTTGCACCGGTATTATAAACAGGGTTAGAATACTGAAAGTAATCCCAAAACATATCAGAAATATTTTCCATTTTTGTCATATATGTAGTATAAGTATCTTTATTTAATATTTAACACAAGTGGAGCATGTTAGGGTGATATCTTCATCTTTGTAGAAGAAAAATGTAAATCATGTCCTTTAAAAGAGTTTACTTCTGCATCTTATCAGTTTAATTTATAATGATAAAATGGAGACAGGTGATGTAACAAAGCCTCTGAATTGCCTTATTTTCTTGAACCTTCAATGGAAAAGATGATTGAAATGTTAATAATGTTAATAAAGTGATAGTTTGCATTTTTATAATGACATAAAACATTATTGGGGGAACTTGGTGGAATTTCAATTTGTTCCATCTAGGGGAACACTATTAGCAGCAGTTCTGTGTTCTAATGTACTTCTCCTACTAAAAATTAAGATTGCATAATTAACTTTTTAGAAGAAGAATCGTGTTATACCTATGCAGCCACAAGGACTTGTATTTGGTACACAGTAAACAAGGTTAACTGAAATTGGCAATAGCTTGAATGTAGGTTGAGAAGTTGAGAATCCAAGTAGTTCAAGATAATCTTATAAATCATATCTTAAAAAATAAAATAAAAATTGCACCCACTCCCCAAAAAGTATAGCAATTCTTTATTAACATTTTTTTGTGCTGCCCTTCTTCCCCCTCACACCTTTGCCCCACAGGATATGTAATTTCTGACTGTAGGTCAGTGAAAAGTTAGACCAAAAGGTCTTGTGAAAAGCAAGATCTTCTGTTTCCCTGTCCTGACACTTGGTGTCTGTGTTTTATGAACAGAACCTTTGATTTTCTTGTGCTGCACTCTAATCAATAAACTAAATTTTTGGGAGGTGGGATTATGGCAAGGGCGTGGGAAGAGGAAGAAGTAGGAATATCCCAAAGTTCAGCTAGGAGGTAGGACTCAAAATCCAATTGACATAGTGAAATGTTATCATTTAAGGTCTTAAAGGCTAGTACTTCATGACTACATTGCCATAATAGAAGTGATTTTCTAATTAATCTCTGATTATTCCTATAGATATGGCTCTGCTTGGCATATGATTTCACAAAGCTAATGTCCTGCATCTATATACTCAGTATTTCAGATCGGTATTTCTAAAAAACTTCTTTGCAATGGAATCAATCTTTAGTACTAGTTTTTAATAAATTCAGCCTCCTCATATGTTCCAGACTCTTAATTCCTGAATGACTGGCTGTCCACTATAGTGTTGTCCAGTTTGGTGTTGCTATTCATCTGCAGGTCTGTGTTCTGTAGTTGAGTGGAACTGCAGTTGCATATGGTCATCTGCTATAAGATGTCCTTGAGACCCCAAATTTCTAATCACGACTATCAAAACAATCCTTTTTGTCCTGAGAATTCCACCTAAAGAGTGTTACAATTTTATAATCTGCTCTTCCACTGAAACTTTTGTAGTGTTTTAGTGTCTTGGCATATGTACACATAGCTCTAATGTAAATGAAATTTTCCCTTTTTATTTTGAACTCAAATAAATAAACTTTTGCTAAATAGTGCCTGGTTGACTTTTTCGTAATTGATTTAGACTCCTGTGTCTTGATGGAAGCATTTCATATGTCCATCATTAATAATAAATAATTGAATAATGCAAGAGTCATTAGAAAAAAAGAAAACTGAACTTAGTCTTTCCATTTCAGTATGATTCTTACCTATTCTTTTTTATATTAATAATTTTTCTGTAGAAACTGTTCAGAAATGTAGATTGTCTAGGAGTTATGGCAGACCCAAACTGCGCATCCAGCTTGGTGTGCGTTACGTGATCTCTTGTTAGGAAATGGGTTTAAGTCCTTCAAATGTTTGGTGCTCTGTAAGCTTGAGAACAGCTTTCAAAAGTGGTGTTTAAGTTCCTAGGCTAGCTTAAATCTTTTAGCTTTGATGCCTTCTAATGTAACTTTATTTTAAAGATTGTATCACTAAAGAAGAAAAATTTGAGTGCAATTTCCTGCCTCTTTCTCCTTTATTTTCGCTGCTTTATTTTGTAATTATCAGAGAATTTACAGTAACTTAATGTTTAGTTGAGATGCATAGTAAAAATACTGGTTAATAAGCTCTAGCTGACAGAAAGATGCGTATGTTATTCTTATTTCCTTGGCATGCAGGATTTTGTATAGAATCATATTAGCACTAAAACCCTGAAATGTTCTTCCTGGTAACTTATTCTGCAGGTATTTGCAGCGTGGCTATTTCCAGCCAGTTATGTGTTAATGATAGTGCAAGGTTGAAACATTCCAATCATTCATACGCCTGTCCTCCCTCTCTCATATGTGTTCCTTTGCTCAGTGTTTTTGCCTCATTTCTTTTGCTTTGTTGTGGTCAATTCAGTCTGTATAATAGCGAAGACGTTGGCTTTTTTTTTCTTCTTTAATAAAAGTTATGTTAGAGATATACTATAACAGAGATAAGAGCTATTTATGTCCTAAGCTATTGATTTTTAATTAATGTTGCCTGGGCTCATACATGTTGGCAGAATTGCTAACAGCTTGTGGCATTTTTTAATTCACATCTTCTTTTTTGGTATTTTGACAGTGTCATTCATATCTCATGAAAAAGTACCTTGTCAGGTTAAATGTGTTAAAACACCGAGCAAAAAAAAAAAAAAAAAAAAGAGAATGGAGAATGGAACATAGGGCTGCCTAGAAACCTTGATCCATTGCCAAAGTATTTAAACAATTTAGTGTTTTGGTTTTCTAGCTCCAAGCTGCTTCTCAAATCCCTTGCTAATTAATCCAGTTAATTCTTTGTAGACTAACTGTATGCAGGGCTTTTTCTTGTGCTTCTATCGCTGAGAACCCTGTTTTGTTTGAAGCAAACCTAAGCTCTGTTATAAAGGTTGTAGTAATAAAGCAAGTACTTGCAGATGTAAATACAGTGTTTTGAGCCTTTTTAAAAGGAGTTGTGTTTGTGTGTGTAACTTCTAATTTAATCTTTCATGTTTAAAAATTACACATATATGCTTGTATAAAAAGATGGAGAGAACTTTGTCATTAGTTTCATCATTTAAGAAAAAGCAGTAGACCCTCTATGGAACAAGTATGTCATGAAGTATTAGTCTTGTGATATTACTATTAGTGATATATGTTTATTTTTCAACAAGTAAATTACTGTAAATGCTGTTCATTTCTGCACTCCGAAATGGATGATTGGATATAGGGCAAATAAGAGAGTTTAACGGGAAGGAGAGTCTTTAGAAATGACCTGTTGATACTTTGAATTCTCTTGATTAGAGTACAAAGGTGGTATGAATTCAGAACTGGAAAAAGCAGCTAGGGAGCAGAGAGCTTAGAAGCCCAATTAGGGTATGGTATGAGATAACGAGAAAAGAGTATACACTCCTCAAGGTGTGCTTGTCTGTGATGAAAGCCACTACAGATCTTGAGCTTCTGGTTTTTAAGTTTTGTTGAAAACTGCTTCCCCTCATCATACCACTATATGGTTGTGCGCAATAACGCAGGTGTAGCTCTGGCTATCAGTGCCAGTCAGGCTCATATCATACTGGTGTCAGATGGGCTACCAGTGATGTTTCTAGCAAGTACTATGGGAAAAATGTCTCCCTGAATGTTCTACTCCATCAGCTTTCTCAGTTATTTTGAGAAGTTGCTCCTGAGTACTTATTGTCTATAGGACACAGCTTTCCCTCCTATTCTGTGTAATACTAGATGTTCTTGCAAATCAGTGATGATGTGCAAATATTGGAGACTGCATTTGTGCTGCCAGCTGGCCATAACAAGTTACGCTCCTCGTTTCCTTAGTCATCCTCTGTCGATTTGCATGTCAGCACAATGGGAGTCGATGACCATCTGCACTTCAGCACCTTGTGGATCAACCTGTGGAGAAAAATTATGCAAGTGGATTAAAGCTACATTTTTAGATTACCTTTCTGGAGTTGGTAGTGAAGGAGAAAATTGTTTTCAGCAAATCTGCTCCTAAGGGTGCACAGATTGAAAAGAACTGGCAGAGCTCTTGGAAAAGTCTGAAAGTGTAGTTGTGAGTTTGTTGTGTAATAAAGCTGGGCAAGGAAAAGAGAAAGGAAATCAGTAGAATTGCTAGTTTTATATACACCTGATTTCTAGGGCTGGTGATTAAATGAATATAACATGATTATGAAAGTTCTTGCTCAGAACTAGACTAGTCCGCTATTTCAGGAGTATCTTGATAGCTGGATATGTACTATCATACATCTTGGAAGTATCAAATATCTTAAAATGTTCCCAATGCATTTCTGTTTGCAGTTAAAAATCCTTTTGATCCCCTTGCCTTTTCTACAGTAACAAAAATGTTACAAAATTTTGTAGTGAGATGATAGATTTCCTGTCTAGTTGCACTGAATATCAGCAAGCTCCTCTTTATGTAAAACAAATCATTCTTCAGGCTGATAGTACTGCTTTAAATGTGCTAAACTTACGTTCTCAGAGGCCTTCTTTTTATTATAGCATCACACATGGTATAAAGTGAGCTTTGTTAACAGTGGCTGAAGGCATTGCAGATACGAAATAGGTCAATACTGCAAGTGTAAATATACCCACAATTCTCTTGCAGTGCCTGGTGTTGTCCAGTTAATGAACTTTACTCCAAAAGAGAGAAGTCATTCTGAGTAGCGAACACTCAATGATTTTCTTTTCCTTTCATCTCACAGTCATTAGCTAGATGAGGTGTATTTTTCCACATTAGGACCTCTTTCCCCCCCACCCCCACTAGGTTTTGAATACTGTTCAAGAAGTTCAACTTCTGTCACCAACACATCTGACTCCACAGAAACTTTTTGCAGGAGAGTATATTGAATGCTTTTCCTGTTTTTGCAAACTTTCCTCGCATGTAATGCTTCAGTTTGTAGGCTTTTACAAGACCTCAGCGATGCTGCAGCCGTAGTTGAGGCTCACAGTGACCAATCTCTGTTGTGTGTGGTTGGTTTTTTTTTTTTTTTACTTACTTCCAGCTTACTGGCCCTTATGAATTTTCATTACCATTTTGATAGAACGGACAGTACTAATATGACTGGTAAGTTGAGATGAGCATGTTACACAGTTCATGCTGAAACAAAAAGGTGAAATTGAGTACTGAAGGGTACAAGGCTGAGGTCTGAAGTGTACCAACAAAATAATTATGGCTATCTTTTATATATGATCTTGCACACCTTAAAACTCAGGAGTGAGTTGGTGACCACTAACTATTGGTCGGTTAGGATCATTTAATACCATTAATACCATAGATTTCTGTAGTTGTAAATGCATTAAGCACGAAGCTCTAAGGACATGTACATTGCAGAAACCACAACCATAGCATTACTTCTTTATAATAACATCTGACCAAAAATATTAGCTAGGTTTGGCTGTCCTTTATTGAAAATGAAACATATATGAATCAGATTCATTGTATGATAGAGAGGATATATTTTACTATACCTTCCAAAAAGTGTTTAAGTCAACATCTCCACTAAAGAAAACAGTAGAATTAAGATTGGGATTTCCAGTTTCCTGTGTCACAATTTCGTCTTCGGTAGAATCCATTTTTTCTGTTTCAATGCCACTTGAATAACTACAGCATCCTGAAATAAACAGAGATGCACCAATAGAAATTTTGAAGCCATCAAAACCCAAAATGATTCTGAAGAGCTTGTTTTCTATAAAATCTTGTATTGCTCTGCAGGGAGATTCCCACGAGAGATGATACTTGTGCAGATCAGTAACACAGAGCAGTGTCATTGGGAGCTGGTGGTACTCTACTGAAGTAACACATGATAACGTTGAAACTGAAAGCAGTTTGAGACTATCAATATTGAAAGTATGAAAGTAAGGTCAGAGTTTTAAACATTATAAAGTTACATAGCTTGAGGCTTATAAATCAGTATTCACTGTTGCATGTTTAACAAAGAAGGTATTCTCCTTGTAGTTTAGGCAATTATACGATTGCTGAAGAGTAGGGTTGTTTTTCTTTTTTAGTACAACACTTCAAGAACTTGTGGTTGGCTAGAACACTTTTGTTCCAAGTGCTTTTTGAGTCAGTTCAGATTAAACCTGAAATGTGACGATCCATATAACAGTGAATATATTTCTGCAGTACTTGCATGTATTTGCCTACTATGTCTATCTGAATTTATTATGGTTGGTGAATTTTGGAAAATGATTAAAAAAAAAAAGTTAGTTGACTGTAAAGTGTTCTGTAATACATGGAAAATATAGGTTATTAGCAAATTAAAATGGCCATAATATCATTAAAACTAAAACCAAAAATGGTGAAAATAATAAAGCAGTTTGGAAAATGTTTATAAAACTCCAAGTATTTTCTAGTAATGAAAAGCCTGGCGGTATGTTGGAAAATACTATTTGTTTTCATTAGCAATTCCTTTAGGTTTTGTAATGTAGTTGATTGATTGCCATGGCCACGTTGTGGTTTTACATGAGTTCCTTGTAATATAGTATCTCTAAAAAGCAATATGACATTCAAATATTATTCCTGACTTTCTTCAAAACAACAAACAGAATTAAAAATTACCTGGTTGACACAGGAAAGTAGAAAATGTGACATTATGTAAAAATTTTTCTTAAAATTAATTGAATAAGGATTTTTTTTGAATGAAGGTGCTTATTAATATGCCAATGTTAGGTATGAATTAAGTTGGCTATAAACTCTTGTTTTATCAAATGTAAGTCTTTTTATTTTTGCTGTAAAGAGCTATCTTAAGGAAATTGTTTTGGGCTACATGTGCTTGAACCTTCAGCAGTAACAGTAATCTTGGGAAAGCAGATAGGCATACATAAGCAATTTGAAATGCATGTCTTGTAAATATTAAAGAGGGTGACTGTTTCTTGTAAAAATGTCAAAACTCTAGTTGCTTTGGTCTTATCTTGTGTACTTGAGAATTTGCATTCTGGAAATATAAGTTAAATTGGCAGATTTACACAATCACTGCTTGTGTCTGGTATTGTTAAACTCTAGATGATGCGCCAACTCTGGATTAATTTTTGCTGTGTGAAGGACTGTTTATTTTTCTTCCTTTATGGCTTCTGAGACTTAAGAAAAATCTTGTCTTGTAAATTCTACCCTGTGTGGTATTGGCACTTCCAGATCGTCACATTTAAATCATAGCATGAAATATTAGTTAACTGTTTCTTTCATATTTTCAGGACAAGGAGGGCTTGCCAGCTGCTGTTGAAGTGAAGAGGCTGTCACCAGGCAACTCTGCTGTCTCGGAATATAAATACAAAGAGGCAGGAGAGAAACGAATTCAGCATTCATGGCCTGAGCACTTGAAACATATCTCTATTAAATTTATAGAGTGGTGAAAAGGTTACGAGAAAAAAATATACCGATTAAACACAAATACGTTTAAAAATTATTAAAACCAAAAAAAGCCTACTTAAATAGGTGTTCGCATTCAACTTCTACATTTAAACTCTTTTGTATAATTATTACAGGCAGCCTGTAAAATGTTTCAAAACGCTTTGCATTTAATTTTGTAAGCCAGGCTTTGTGGATTTCTTGAATGTTTAAGTAGGACTTTACCTAATTGTATTTTTTGCAAGTTTTAGCTGCTGTATAATTTGACTGAAATTACAGGGGGAAAAAAGAATTAAAAACATAATCCATTCAAAATTTGCTCCTTGCAGGCCTCCTGGAGTTTGGCTTAGATTTCTAGTAATACTAAATTTCTGGGTTGGTTGAAGAACAGATGGTTATGAAGAGAAATATCCCCTTAAGTGCATAGTAAAGCCAACTCAAAAGATTCATCAACCGTGCTTTAATGTGGACTTGAGGTATCACCAAAGTAATTAACCATTGCATATAAAAGATCTGAAGACCTCAAATGAAGATGGGAGAAACATGTAACAAACGAGACTTGAAATAAGTACTTTTTTTGTCTTCTGTTTTTGATCTCTGTTATTTTAGCCTTAACGCTATCCTATGCATCCCCTCTTTGTTGTTCTAGCTTTAGTTATATCAGTATCATCAGTTTAAAGATTAATCTGGACTGAAAGTTTTCTGCTCTTCTTTGTGAAGAAATAGTTCTGAGTTTTCTGATCACTGAAGACACCTTACGCTTTCTAATGTTGTCTTACTCTTACAGTTTAGAATGTCAGTAGAAGAGAAATTAATCTCTACTGTTACACAACTGATTTTTTAAAACTGATTGCTTGGTATAGATGGAACTAAAGGAGTGAAGGATTTAATATAGAGGTAATTCCCCAATTGTGTTTCATGTATTGAGCACTCGGTGCTTGCAACACAACTGTTTCACAACTTCCATTAAAAGAATTGGTAAAGTTTTGATTAAACCTGGCACCGTTCCATGTAAGAATCCAAGTGAGTAAATAATAGGAGCTGAAGATGGAACATATTACCTTATAAAAGGGTCTGACTACTCTGATGCATAACTTTCCCAATATCCCTTTACTTATCATTCATCAGATCTTGACTCTGACACATGCATTTTCTTCAATCCATTGCTTCTTGATCTGCTCCTGTTACAACTTAATGCTCTTGAAGGGAAGAGCTGATCTTGTTCCTTGGGAGGGAGATGACTGTACTACAGAAGAGAATTGAAATAAAATATAAACTGAACCGACTCTTCAGTTTCTGTGGCTATGTTTGCGTTAACATTTAGATCAGATCTAACTTCAGTGGGGTGTTTTTGTTGTTTTTTGTTTTTTCTTTTTTTAAATTCTCCGGCATCTGTTTATTTCATGATCCTTTAGCTCTTCAAATGGTATTGAAACAAAAGAACAGATTGTTTCAAAGTTGTAACCATGCCAGAGGAAACTGGAAATACCATTCTTAACTCTACTGTTCTGCAGTGGAGTGTCCGTGTGATGCTAAATGCCTTGTAAGTGGCAAGCTGGACAGGTCAACAACTTGACATGACACCAAATAACTGCTTAGGACTCACTAAGAGGAAGCTAATGTAGCCTCTTCTTTCTGTAAAAGACAATGAATGTTTCTCCTGTCTCCTTATCCAAGAAGTGAGTGTTGTTTCTATTATGCGCTTACTGTACTTTAGTTTTTTAACAGGATTGTAAAATGAATTTAACCAAGACCCCTTTAGACGGAAAGTTGGTCTGGATGCTAGAAGCAGCGAAAGTCTCATATTTAAGGTTTACTCTGAATGGATCATAAAGCTGCTGATGGACTAGTGCATGCGCTGGAAAACTGATGCGAGGAGATCAGTCAGGAGCCCAGCCACCTCGGGTGTACTGAAACATAAGGGCAACTTTGACAGCTTTTGCCAGTTCTTGCATTGATAGGGCTACTACCTCTCCATGTTGTGCAGCATCATTTGAATTTTAAAGATAATTCTCTTTATTCTGGAGAGCTGTATATAGCCTTAAGTAAAAATCCACGGGGAAGTTGTAGCTTAACCTGCTTTATTTTGGAAGTGTTTTTTAAAAAAATATATAAGATATCACTGAACGCTGCCTAGGAAAGTTTTGCTCCTCATTGCCCCTCTGGCTCTTGATGTGTTAATAATACAAAACAGTTATGGAAATCATAGTGATTTGCTTAATCTGTTCTGGTTTTCTCTCTTCCTTCCTGTTTCCTATGATGTATATTTTATGTTGCCTTAGCTCTCAGTCTTTCCCGCTTTTGGATCATTTTACTGAACTTTGAACAGCATTTCATGTGTGAGTTGCAAACCTTATATTTTGTTTCTAGATTAAACTGTCGTGAAAAGCATTTTCATGTTACCAGTGAGGTTTTTGGCACTTGCAGGGCAGACTTCCAAACGTTCTGTTGAGAGAGGCAAACTTGCAAGTCTGGTTTTTTATGGCGTTAATGTCAATGGACTCATTTGAACAGCAGCTGATGTGTGTAGTACTTGCTGATTCACTCAACTGGTGATTGTACATCATTCACAAAAACTGCAGTAACTGAGAATGATAGGTCGGTGTCCACTTATTTATGCCTAACTTGTCACAAAGATGCGGACTATATCCTAGAAATGGAATATTTGTTTGAAATGTGATCTGCTAGGTGAATAGTTTCATTGCATACTATTCTCAGGTGGGTTGTGTTTTTGAATATTGAACCTGCTTTGTATGCTTGCTATGCATATTGAGATTTTGGGGTGACTTCAGTTGCATGCATTGTGGTGCTGGCAGGGTTTTGGTTTTTTTCTTAAATATGGTTTGTAAGACATTCTTATAGAATTTTCTTTTACATCTTGGTTGTTTTCTGACTGGTACACTTTCAGAATGAGGAGTACTTTAAGAAGAAAAGATTGAAGTCTTAAAGCTTCGCATCCAGAAAAACATAATTTTTGTTCCATACTTATTTTCTGCCAGAACTTGTTCTGAGGTTTCTTGTCTGTCGTCGTGTGTGTGTGTGTGTCCGTGTAGGTTTTTTCTCTCCCACATTTTCTCCACCGCCCCCTACCCCCCTGCCTTTTTCCCTCCTCCCCCTCTTCCCCCACTCTGAGATGGTATCTGCATGCTAAATCTGCAGCAGTTTAGGGGCAAGCAGAAGTGTTCGGCTGTACTGAATACAGGACATCAAGGAGTTTGCAGAGGTTTGGAAAGAAGTTTACGTTACTTTTTAGTTGTGCTGCATAAGTACTATAATGTGTAGTGGGTGTTGAAATTAAAGTTGCTCTGAATGGAATTCCATTTCATTTTAGAGGGATTGCAGCTGTGAAGACCTTAATGAAATGAACGGGTTAAATCATTTGGTTAGGGAGGAAAATGAAGTAATTTTCACTTTGGGATTAGTATATCTGAAAGATTTGTAGCCAATATGGATTAAATTGTCTGCCTTTTATCAGAAGAAACAGGTTCGTATTTATTGGTTTTGTGTGGTTAACTGTGGGAAGTATTTTTCAGAAATTTTTTGAAGAACTTCCCTGGTTTTATGATTTCCATACACTTCAAATACAGACCAGTTCGAGTTGTGCTATTTTTAGAAGTAATTAAGCATGCCTCTTTTAAAAGCAAAAACTCTTCACTTCATGATGTAAGAAAAGTTGAGAGTAAAAGAGCAGCATAGTTACACTAATATGCCATTGTAGCATGTTCCCATCCTGTCATCTGGAAAATTAAATCAGGTTACAGCATGGATTAACATGTAGACTTGTGAGGAGGGGAAGGTAGTGTCTTAAATGCCATGAAATTGAACAATAGGATTATACAGTTCACAGCTAATTTCAATATTCTTCTGTATTTGGCTTTTTGTTGAACAATATTCTGTAGGAAGCGGCAGTAATAGGTTTTAGAACTTGGAAACATTCACGTATTTACTAAAATACTAACAATAATGCCTTAAATATGGTTGAGTAATCAATACAACGCTCTGTGTAATGTGCACAGATGTGACGTAGAATCTCTACTACTAGAGGGAAAAACTAAATGTGTTAGCAATGAAAACTGTATTCACCTATTGGGAAATCAATGCTTTGCGCTATCCATTTGTTTGTACCCTCTAAATGCATGGCAAGGAACCAAAACGCTGCTGTGACAGTGCAGAAGAGTTTTACTCTTCTGTCACTGAGAAATAGCATTGTCTTTTCTTACGCCTTTTCAAAATAAGAAATATGTTCAGTTACAAAAATTTCACGTTGTTCGTATGAGAATTGATCCAGTAGTTTCCCTCAAAAGCACCTCTTAAAATAGTTGCAAAGGAAACTGCTTCAAAAATAACCACGTGATCTATTTCGTATGTATTTTTCCTAACTGGTCCTCCCTAGGGCAGGGTGTCTGTTGGGAGTAATAAGGGCTAGTGGATCTCCAGGTCCTTGATCGACCCAGATTTTATGGGCAGCAGCTGCTTTGTGTGGAGGTATGTGCTCTGGGAAGAGGGCTTACAATGATGTGCATCAGGTTGGTAAGTGAACCGAAGCCACGCTGACTTCAGTGAAAGTCACTCATGACTCTTAGGAAATTCATATGCCATGCCATTGGTTTGAATGCTTTTTAAACCTGAGTGTGAACATTAGGAGTAAAATTAAGTTGACTTTTTCCTTAAATTTGTGACGTATATGTATTTCATTGCACTTGCACCCATACAAGAATGGGAGATTGCAGGTAAGATGGTGTATTTTAGCTTTATTTTGGAATGGTATTGTTTGTAAACTTCCTGCTTTGCACTTGTAACTTAGTTTCCAGTGCTGTATTTCAGCATGCTATTAATACTAATGTACAGTTACTTTCCAGAGAAGTTTGTCAGCACTTGCTTTAGGCAGAAACTCTGCGGATCTTGTCATCTTTTGTGAACTGAAAGTACAAAATCAGATGTCATGAAAGATAAACAGGAGATATTAAGTTACCATCAACATACAAGTTCAACCTGTAGCACAGCTGGAGTTCATGTTTTGGGGTTTGGGAAAAGTTTAGTTTGAGAAGCAGCTCCGTAATTCATGTGCCTTTGTTTTCTTTCTGTTGTTGACTTTCACTTTATCTGTTCATTGTTTTGCAACATCTCCTTTTGCTGACCTCAGTTGAGCTTTTAATGCTTTATAACTATAGATGGCTGGTGCACTGGAAATCTTCAAGCTCTGTACTTCGCTGTGTAACTATGTAAGAGGTTGGTTAGGATTTCAGTCTGTCTCTTCCCTTATTCTGATGTCAGCAAATAGATTCCACTCTCCTGAACTTGAAAGAAGCATTTTACATGTGTTTACTTTGCCTGTGGAGAACTAAAGTAGAAAAATATTTGAGCATCATTTCATTAGGGATCCTGTTAAGTACCTAGAATAAGAGAGTTCACTGTGTTTTGAGTTGCAGAGGGTTTTCTTACTGTCTGGAGTTACAATGGAGCTACATGTAATTCTGTTTGCATGCAGTGCGGAAAACAAATTACCGTTAGTAAAAGTGTTTGAAGTTTTCAAGTTACTTCAGTTTTATAGGCAGAGCTGACAGTCAGTTATGTTCGTGTCTTTACCGAGTATTTCACAGGAATGATGAAGCATATTTTACTGGTACTAGTGGTGCTGATTAAAGCTGAATTCTGAATGCTTGTTTGAGCTACCCTCCTATATTCCCCTGTTTCGATGACCATTTTCCCCTGTTCAGAAAAATTTGGATATTGTGTCCATTGTGATTATTAGGCACTTTGTGCTTATCCTTCCAACGGAGAGCCTGGCCATACTGAGTAATAGTAGTGTTTGTTTTGTAGACGTTTATTTCTAAAAGTCAGGTGTCTGGATGGCCACTGTGTAAATCCTCTTGGTTCAGTGAGGGTGCCCCAGTTTTGTGGAACTTCATGTAATGACCACATAGAATTTAAATATAATTTTGTTGTGTATATATGTGTGGGTAAGCGTAGTTGAAAACACCTTTCAAATGAACATTAGATTAACAATGAAGAATGGATAGTGATGAAAGCTTTAATAAGATGTGATGTAGTTTCTTTTTCCATTGTGTAGTGTTTTCCAAATAAAGATACTGAAAGTTTTGTAAATATTCCCAGACTGTTTAAAAGCTGAAGTGATGGAGCTGACGCAATGTTAAATATAAAGTAGTTGTGAAAACATGAGGACATGTGAGCGTGTGGCTGCCCGGAATAATTTAAAGGTGGTTTTCTTAACCGTAGGTTATATAGATTCCAGGTTATATAGATTAGCCATTCTGATGCCGTTATGAGATGTCATCAAAAGCAGATTGTATACAAACTATATATCCCACTGTCTTAACAGGCGTGTGACACCCAGTGCAATTCCACAAGGTGCTTTGCTCATCCAGCTAAGTACATATTGCTCTGTTTCCTTTGAAATTGGTGGATGAGAAATTAACTTAATTTCATGCATTTCATGCATTGTGGATGAAATTAAATTTCTTCTAATATATACGGTTGATTGACATAGGAAGCTTTTATTTATGTTAAAGACAGTTTATGAATGTATCAAAGCACTGCGAGATCCATTTTTTGGATGAAAATGTAATTGTAGGCGGTGTGCTTTGAGAACGCGTTCATCTTGAACCTGTAGAAACTGACTCAGGTAGGGACTCTAATCACAGTTGCATCTTTTTCTAAATTACGGTGTTAATTACTGTTTAATCTGGTGAGTGAAATAGTATTATCTACGTGAGGATTCAATTCACCAAAGCCCAGATTCAGATGTTCTCAGTTGCTTAGTCCTGAAAACAACTGGAACTACTTCAGTTGCTTGAAGTCTGCACAGCACAGCAAGCATCCAGCAGTCTTCCTCCTGTCTTTTTACCGAGCCTTGCAGTGTGTATATTTTACTGTCTAATTTTAAAGAGGTAGGAATAATTTAGGATACAGATCAAGAGACAAGTAGAAGTGGAATGGTACAAGTTAAGAGATATAGAAAAGATATGTAGTAGCAAAGTAAAAATTATATTACAGTCAATAAGCTACTATGTGGAAAAGTTTAGAAACTCTCCATTTTGTGTTACTGAATTGCTTAAAAGGCCCATTTCTATAAGACCTATTACTAGTGGTTTTGTGGGGGTCACCCAGAGGGTCACTAATTTTTTCTTTTCTTTTCTATTTTCTCCTGTTATCAAGCTGAGTGAAGACACAAAATAAGAAATAGGTATTCTAAATATTTACTGACAGTTTCTGAGTAACTAGGCTGGATGACCTGTCGGAAGGGTTCTTAAAATGTGGTGTACCTGCCTCTTGCAGTATGCAAACTACAGGAGCAAAAGATAATCCATCCTCGCTGCCTTTTCTCAAGAGAAGGTGGAGGCCAGCCTTCTGCACTTACACGTGGCCTGACCCAGCAGCGTTGGAGGTGGCTGTCAGTATTGCCGCTCCTGTGCGAGGAGAGGAAGCCATAGGGAGGGACAGCAAAGATCAAATGTTGCTCTTCCATGGCAAGAGCACGTGACAAAATTTTTGTTTCAGAAGCAACAGTCTTAAGCTAATTACAAAGGTGATCTGATTTTTGGTGCATTGTAAAGATCTTAATAACCCGTGGTCTAATTCTTAACTAGTGCATGTTACCCCTAAAGAACAAATATTCGGAAATGTATAATTTCTAAAATAATTAAGGAAGATAATTTTGTAGTAAATCATTGAAACATTTCAGTAACTTTGAAAATTGAAATATCCTCCATTACTGGCTGTTGCTATCAAAAGATATTAAATGTTGGAGATATACGTTCTGATGTAGTGATGGGGGGGGCAAGTTAGTGTTCGTTACTTTGGTAATCACCATAACTGCATTTTAGTTATGTACGACACTCTACATCATAGACAATGGCTATGAATGAGTCAGCATTGAAAATTTTGCCAAATCCTGCTCAGTGTATAGTCTGGTCAACTGAGGTACAAAATGTAGTGGTCCTTGTGAGAGATGAGGACAATGGAAATCTTTTGGTTCGTTGTAAGTTGATTTATTGCAAGGGTGGTGAGGCACTGGCATGGGTTGCCCAGGGAAGTTGGGGATGCCCCATCCCTGGCAGTGTTCAAGGCCAGGCTGGATGGGGCTTTGAGCAACCTGGTCTAGTGGAAGGTGCCCCTGCCCATGGCAGGGGGGTTGGAACTCGATGATCTTTAAGGCCCCTTCCAACCCAAACCATTCTATGATTCTGTAATTTTGACTTTCCTGTGTTGGGGACATGTATGGAACAGGGAGGGTATTTTCTGTTTGCTTTATGCTGTGTTTTCTATGGCCACTGCTCTGCCTTACTTCTTGATGGCACCTAAGTTTTTGAGAGGCAGGAAAAAAATCCCAATTTTCGGTAAGAATGAACATATTTAAGTAAAAACTCTTAATGAAAATTGATGTATATAGACAAAGCTAAAATTAAAACTGAAAGAGCCTAACAAAAAATCCTTGGCCATGATTTTTAAGTTATTATTTGTGTTTTGTTTCATTTTGATAAGGAAGGTTTGTATGGCGGCCTCTGAGACGAAAAAAGCACCAGCATGTATTTGCCCATGATAACTTTCAGCTACCAGTCCTTGTGAGTGAGTCTTAGTATCTTGCAAAGCAGTGCACAGTGCACCCCTGTCTTCTGGACGGTGGTCGTGCTGGGAGCTTTCAGGGTTTACATAAATGCTGACAAATAGGATACTATAAGCCTTCCTCCATGCCAATGAGCTCCTGAAACACAGAAAGACCTTCAAGATGCTAAGAAAACAGGAAAAATACATGCTTACACACATGACTTTGTATGACTATTCTGTTTGGTTGTATTTTTAAAGAAAGGGGAATGTGGATTGTGATCTATGGAGGCATGTGTTTAGAGCAAACACACTATGAATTTATGTGCTAATTTAATCCCCATTTTCTTAAAAAATGGTAAATGATAAAATGCTCTGTGTGTCAGCATGTGTATATATATTTATCTTGCGTTTGAGAGCCACGGGTCAGTAGAAGTGGCGTGTAGGGGAATGTCAGTATCATGTTCTAGGCACCGTTACAGATATCTTAAGCGATATTATGTACTTGGATTTACCAATTTATTTCTTTCATTGATTTGTCTTTTCCGTGAAATCCGGAAGTTTAGCCTCAAATAGTTAGTTTTAAAAATATTTAAGAATATGCATCATAGTAGATGTTGCATAGTTTCATCTTACCACTGATACTGTGCTTGCTTTGGTGAAATGTGAAATTGGATTGTCCTATTAATTGTTACTTGTGTGCAAAGGACTGTTCACGCGAGTTCAGCGGTTCATGTTTGTTTGCATGTTTGGACACTTAGCTTAGTACACTTACCTGCGTGTAGATTTAAGAATTTTCAAACTAAGGCTTTAAAATGTGATCCCATGCTTTCTATTTCTACTTTGTTGTGTTAAGGTAGAAGGGTTTGCTCATATGCATATGTAAAATTTGATATATTGTGTATGTAATTGTATGCATGTAATGGTGAAACGTTAAAACTAAATATCTGATTGTCTGGAAAAAGTTAAGCTGGAAAGTTTATTAACGTACAGTCTTGCTGTATATCTAATGTAAAAAGAATACACCTTAATAAAAAGTTTGCATCTACTAGCAATTGAATCACCAATCAATTCATTTATTACTAAAGTAAACTTTGCCAATGAGAAGTCTGGGGTGGGACTATTCTGAAATAACAGGGTTTGGTGCACGTGTTGTAAAAATTACTCTTCCCCCTCAAGCCTCGGCTCCGATCCCGTGTAGCAATAATTGAGCAGTCGAGGTTGTGAATGCAATGTCACTCCCTACATAATGATCCAAATTTGTGGAAACAGTGTATAGAGAGTCAGGAATCTGTTAACAGTGTGTCCGGTGAGCCAGGTCATACAGCCAGATCCATGTGATTGCACAAAGGGTAGACACTGTGTAGGATACCAGTTGATTTTTTTTCTATTTGTTACACTTTATTCTGAACTCTTGTGTGATTATTGTATGGCTTGGTTTTTGGCTTTTGTAATTAAAAAAATTCTTTGTAGAATGGAGTCTGGTCTTCTCAGCCATATCCCTTTGAAAAATGGATGGCTTTGAAGAATTCTGTTTTAAATAGGTTGTCATATAAATAATTTCAATCCTGATATTTTGTTGTTTTATGAACATCTCTAATTAAATTCAGGGAATAATACCATATTATTTATTCTGACAAGCCAAAGGAATAAGGACGTTGTATCAGTCTTGAATGCTTGCTAATCTGAAGCATTAGAGGTTCCAGGGCAACATTAATTACGTCTTTCAAATTCTGGATAAATATTTTTTGTTTTCTAGGGAGCATACCTTAACATTAATATAAAATAATTTTGAGAGATTTGTAATCTGGTATCACTGAAAACATCTACAGAGGTTAATCGACACAGTGTCTGTAGCTGGCAAAACTGGTTATCTGGTTACAAACAAAATCTTAAGTGCATTTGGTAACCGTCTTCTGGTGACAAGCCTAGTTGGCAAATTGCAGCCAGAAAGATATTACACAGGGTAACAGCCTAAAGTTTGGAGTAGCACAGGACATCTCTTATAAAATAATTTATGTATAAATCTATATTTACACATAGGGGTGTGTGCGTGTGTGTCTATGCATGCATAGGTACACACAGATATTTATGGTTTCATGTTTTGTGTGTGTATGTTTTATATACGGTTTTTGTCTTTCTGGAGGAGGGTAAAGGGAGAGCCTTGAGAAGTCCTTCCCTGCTCTTATCAACATAGCAGCCTCAGCTGCCCTCCTTGGATCCCCTGCCAGGGTTGCTATCATCTTCTGATCAAATATTAATGTGTGATTCTCTGCTTGCTCACTAATCCAAAGCCAATTAATATTATCTGTCAATTATTTACAGATCCTGAGGTGCGGAGGCAATTCCCAGAGGACTACAGTGACCAGGTTTGGAATGCGTAATTAATTTTTTACATGACAAAATTTATTTCAGGGTTGTTCAACATATTATTGCTGCTCTTTTTACTGAAAGAGATAAATGCATTCTTAGAAAGAAAAAGAAGCTGTAATTAGGAGCAGAAGGATAAAAACATTTTCACATTTAAAGCAGAAAATGGAAGAATTTTGGATCTCAGAAGGTTGTTTTACAATCTAGTTTTTACAAGCGAACATAAGAGCGGGAAGGAAAATTGATTAATAAATTTCACTTTTGCCTTTAGGTGCCACAGCCTGCAGTTCATTTGGCAGTCCTCACTTCATTGTCTGAAAGGTTTATAGCTATATTTAACTGGGCACCTGGCACTACAGTACATTTTTTAAATTCTTGCCTGATCGTGCAGTCTCTAGTCTGTTTCAGAAAGATGGTATGAAAATACAAATGTGCAGGTAGAACACAGGTATTTATAATTTAGTTTATACACAGGTTGAATCTGGAATTTTTCACAGTATCTCTAGCTGACTTTGAAATTAACAGCTTCAAGTTACCTTGTATTTTACTGTGTCTCATTAGAAGTGGATTGGGGCAGAGGTCAGAGGTTAGGGAGAAGGGATTATTACTGTGGTGTCTATAAGTACTACTGGAGTTAATGCGCTGTTATTGTTTGTCAGCGTTTAGGGGAACTGCTGCATCTGGGTTGTGAGTGCAAGCTGATTTCTTGCACCTTTATTTCTGGGAAGTGCTGAAGTTATGGCATTGTATAACTATTTAATATAACAATAAATTTTGCCTCAGTGAGTCGCTGATACTGAGTTAGGGTCAGCAGAGATGTTTTATTTCAGATCCTTTCCCTCTAATTACATTTTCGTGCAATATGAAATTTTGTGGCATTTAGACTAAGGCATTTAACAAATTGTTAGACATGATGGCTCATCAGGGCCAGAACTAATGTTTTGATATTTAACTGTAATCACTCTCTGCAATGGGACCTTGACAAGGGCTTCTGGGTGCTTTTGAGGTAGTAGTAATAACATTTTTTTTCAAAGCAGCTATTCAACCTGACTGCTTTTCACTGTAGTTAATTACTAGGGCTTCCTTTACACGTGAAGTATAGCATGGAACAAAACTTTTTTGGGGACTACATCCTTATTGCCACTGACAGTCTGTAATTAGTGAATAAATAAATCTCTAAATTTGTATTTACAGGATAAACTAACTACTTTTCAGCACATTATAGCATAACAGGTTGGTCATATGTGAACTGATGGTCCTTTAGAGCTGGTACAGTCAGTTGTGTCCATGATCAAGGTTTTACAGGAGAGTCTTGTACAAAAAATTTATGTTATATCTTAACGATCCTCTTCCTTCTCCCGCGAATAATTAGACTTGTATAGTATTGCTATGTATATGCAAGACTGAATCAAACTCGGAGGAACCACAGACTCATATATAATTCTTAAGATGTTCACCCAGTTGTAGTCAGAATTTCCGATCTCTGATGTCAGACTCCACAAAATACACAGTACTGCATTTGTGTGTTTGTGGGGATGGGATGGATTTTTAAATCGTCAAACATTTTGTCCATACAAACTTAGAGGGAAAGCAAAAGAAAGGAGGCTAAACTTCCCAAACTCAGAGTAGATTTTAAAAACATGTTCTCTCAATGCACAGAAAGAACATTTTCTGTATTAATAGTAGCTATACATTCTTTAAGAAGAGAGCATGTCCAGACCTGACAGATTTAGTTTTGAAAAATCACTTGTGAATATTCAAGTAAGCCAGAGGGGAAAACAAAAAAACAGAGAAAGGAAGAGTTACGTCCATGTTTTTTCTGATTATTGTAGAGCTCTGAGAAATGTATAGGATGCAAATCAGTCAAGTAGGTTTATTTCTTAAAACTTCTGGTTTATTGTTTCTTGGAAGAAAAAAATTTTAGAAGTGCTAAGTCACTGAAGATGAAGATACATGCTACTACGAAACCCTCGATTTTTCTGCATGTATTCTGTATGCAGAGGGGAGAGATGATATTCATGTTAGTGCAGGCAAAAATTGTTTCTAGCAATCAAACATTTATGATTTAATCCAGAAGGAATATTTGAGTTAAATCAACACAAGGTAAAGCACTTATTAGTACGGGTAAAAAAAAAAAAAAGTAAAAAAAACACCTCAAGTTTTTTTTATTCATCTAAACTATCAGTGCTTGTTTTTACATACACTGTATTTCCCATGTACCAGCACATCTGATCAGAGACCCTCACTGCTGCTAGATGTTTTATTCTGTGTGTTCTTTGTACCTTACAGTAAAAGAATCTGTCACAAATTATTGTGCCTCACTGCTTTAGAAACTGAGAAAAAAGGGAGGTTAGATTGACATCTGTGACTGAATAATGATGACCAGCCTTTTGGCTCCCCTTGAGCCACAAAGCTAGCATTGCCTTTAGAGAGGAAAAAGGAGTAAGAAGAAAGGGGAGGGATGAAAGAGAGTTACAAATCTGTGGTCCTGGAGATGTATTACTGTTGGGCCAGTTGTCTGCGTGGTATGATAATCCATTTTGATCTTCTGTCTTAATTGTCTGCTAAAGACAAATGGGCAGTAAAAGTTCATCAGTTTCATCTTTTGCTTCTCATTTAGAGACAGAATAAATGATCCATCTCTACAGAAGAAACCTTTCTTTCTGACACGGAAGTAATGCAGACCCAACACGTTTTATTAAAATATTTCTCCCTCATTATTTCAGTCCTCTCAGCTCTGATAGATCTTACTGTTTCATGAAAAATGTAATCTGAAATGTAAATAAGGGGTTTGATACAAAGTAAGGAAGTAATGAGCTGGCTAGCCACATTGTAGGAATTTTGATTGTAATTACTGACAAAGTGAATTCTGCGTGTCTTGATTTTTTTCCCTCAAGTTGTCTTTGACACGTTCAGGCCACAATGACATCTATGGTTTAAATCTGTTAAATAACTGTGTAACGGAATATTTTGTAGAAAATGTCATAGACAAGGTATCTTAGGAGCTTTACTAAGGAAAGAAAATGCTAATGATTGCTCCAGGCCACTTGAAATAGTTAAAACTAGGGGGCTTTTTTTGAATGGCAGGAGGGGGGCTGAAGTAATCTTGAGATACATTTTTAAATATAAGAGTGCATTAACTTGTTAAGGTGTTTCATAATAGCTTTTAAGAATAAAATGCATGCTTACGTGTATGTGGTTGTACCTAACATGAAATACAGTAATTGTTGGCATTATAAGCAACAGTTTTTCAGTGCTAGCTTCTAAGCAATGGTCTTAGAATTTAAAACAGGTGACAATTATAAAATACGGTCACTATAGGTAGAAGTATCATTTAAAAAAAAAATTCAACAATCTAGCAGAAAAATACTTATGTATTACTACGTTTTCTGGTTCGGGTTACAAATAAAGCTCTAGTAATGAAGTTCATTTTTTGTAGGTAAAATCCTGTGCTATTGGAATATTACAAATATCAAACTCTGGCTAGGTCACTTTACCACTTTCACCATATTAATTTTGGCTGTCTGCTATTTTGAAGATTAATCCCAAGATTAATAGCTATCCTGGGCTAACTAATTTTAATACAAGGAAGTTTATTACAAAGATATGAACTTCTATCAGAAAGAATGTTTCAACAAATAGTTGATGTGCAAATACATGAAAAAAGAAAATGGTCAAACAGTCAATGGAAGGTGTAGCAGGAATTACACAATTTTGTAAAATGCAACATATTTTTAAAATGGCTTTTTTGAGTAGCGCATCATTTGGTTCCTTACTGTTTTAATCTTTATAGCTCATCTGGAAGGGAAGGAAAAAATTATGTGGTGATAGTTCCCATTTGTGAGCTGCTTCAAGTGGGTATGACGACTTGTCTATAACTTGATGAACTATTGTATGTATCAGTTAATTACTACAAGAATGACTGAGGTGTGCATGCTTGCAAGCTGGTACTTATGCAGATTGCTACTTCTATTCTGCTGGTAATTTTTCTTTCCACTGGCATTGAAACAGAGTTTATAATGAAACCAGCAATCTTTATACATTTATAGAAACTATAAAACTTTTATGGTAGTCTTTATATAGAAACTAATGGTCTTTCTTGTACAAAGTCTATGAGCATTGTAGAAACATTGCACACAGGGAAAAATAAAAAGCACCCTTTCTTTGTGTTATTGTAAGAGTTGTGTGATTGGAGAGTATTTATACAGTGCTGGCCATAAATGGGGCATAAACCCCCCTATCTTGCAAAATCTGTGTGCACTAGGAGCACTTAGTTACTTGAACAGGGATGATTATGATCCAATTTGATATTTCTGAATTGCACATAGTATTCTTAGCGTAAAGTTTTTGCCTTTACAGGTTGCATACACCGTATGATAAAACCTGTCTTCAGAGTAATTTAAAATAATAGCTATCCTTTCAAAAGTAGATGAAGAAGTTGGATTGGAAAGGCTGAGTAATTAGTCATTTAGAAAATCTAGAAAAGTGGTTATAGTGTTCTGAAAGCCACTTTGTAGTAAAACCAAGGCAGTGTAAATAGTAAATATATGAAGTATTTGATACTCGCTTCTGAAGCATTTGATACTCTCAGCTATCATACTGCATTCATACAGGGAGTCTTTTTAAGTGAAAGCCTAATAAAACTTAACGTAGGATAGTTATAAACATTTTCCTTGTACAGTGACCCCTATTGACTAGGTAGCGGTAAAATAGCAGCATGAATGGAAACCTTTGTATGGGGTAGGCAAGCAGTCTCTGTAATGTGTAAGGAGATCACCTTGTGCCTTATGTGCAGATAGTGCAGCTGCTGTTTCACTGAACCATTCTGGAGATGACTTCCCCCATGAGGACAAAGCTGGGTTCTTTGGTTCAAGTCCTGAGAGATAGTGGATGGGACTAAACTATGGGCTTTGACTATAGAACTGAGTATTTTCTGAATTCAGAGTATTTTCTAGACCAGATGTATATCCTTTAATATAGGAAAGTGAAGAAAATATATATTCCTCATTTGCTCTGTCTTACTCTATCACCCTTGTTGTATGTTACGAGCTGTTTTTTCATTACCTTTTCTTTAGACCAAGTAGGTGAGAGGTCAGTTTTTCTTATATATTTCTGTTTGTGCCTTCTATGTGCTTCTCTAGTATCATTTAATTAGTATAAAAAATGCAGAACCTTTTCAAATCTGATGTCTTTGTGTATGTAGTAGGGTACACTATCCATGTTCTAAGTGCATTACAAGGCATTTGTGGTAGAGAGAATTGCAAACCTTGAGAAATACACGGCAAAGATGATTTGCATCTTAATAGAACCTTTGACATAATCTGTTCATCGGAGTTCCATTTTAGAATTGAAGTCAGTAAATCTAAGGACTGTAGTAGTTAAGTATTTCTGTGATGAGAGAATTCAGTCAGAGTATATATTTAACAGCCTATGAGAATGGCTGTTTTAGTAATCCATTGCATTTGCACAGAATTTCACATAGCATCGTAGCATTCTAGGTTTCTTTATTACTTTGTGTGGTTATTTTACTACTACTTGGTGATTGGCTGCAAGAATCATTGCAGTGGATTTGTGCAGAGCAAAATAGTACGTCAGTCTTTGTAAGTATCCCTGAAAAAAGTTTGTCCTGAAGTCTACGACCTGCTGAGTGACAAAGTACTCAAAACTATTTCTTTTTGTCTGTAAACTAGTAATCCAAGCAGCTACTCCATTTGTTCCTGTCTGTGAAGGAGCTGAGATGGAGGTGCTGTTTTCCCTGTTTGTTGTATCATTGATAACATTAGTCGAATGTTTTTCCAGTTACGATACCTGTATTTCAGAAATCCTGGTGCAGGGCAGGAGTGCTAAAAGTGCAGAAAACAAATAGTAATTAACTGCCAGTTGACCTTTTGAAGGAGCCCAGGAGGTGACTTGATTTTTGGCCTGAGAGTACCTGAGATAATGTTGGACTCTAAAGCCCGTGTGTGAAAGCCATTACAAAAGCCAGTGTGCAGAATTTAGAAAAACTCTGAATGGAAATAGAGGAATAATTGGGCTCAAGTGTGGGGAAATATAGTTCAAGCCACTTTCTAAACAATTTCCATTCTCTTTCATGTAAAATTTGAATCAATATTGGAAGTTCAATAAACACAGTTTGATTTCACCACAGATTATTCAGCTGAGTGCAGATATTACTGGATACAATCGTATGGCCTTTGTTATACAAGGGGTCAGACTAGATGATCATAATGGTCCCTTCTGGCCTTAAAAATCTGTGAATATATGAATAATTTAAAACCTGTCCTGCCAACCCTTATTCGTTGAGGTAGTCATATTAAAATCCTGTGGGACTATTCGTGTGAGCAAAGGTTGTGGGATCAGGCCTAAAGTGAGTAATCATTATCACTTATGTTTAAATTTATTGATAAAACTATAAAATATTCACTTCAGGTAAAGATGGGTTTCTTTAAAGTGGGAGATGCTTATGCAGTAATATTCTACTTTGGTTTGTTAAGCCGGTCGTTATCAAAATAGTTTAGAAAGTTCTTATTTAAGTCTCCTGAACCATTCGGTTCTATAGTGGTGCTATAGATCTGTTTTTAAACAATTTCAAAAATATTGTTTAAAAACTTGTAGTATGTAGAAAGTATCTTTGTTTTGTTTAAAAATAAAATAAAATTCAAGCACCTAACAAGATGGGGGGTGTAGGCATATTAAAATTGTTGTCAGCACATCTCAAGGCATGTAGCAGTCTTGCTTGCTGTGACTGATGATAGCGATGTTTGCATGTACAGGAATACTGGGGAGTACTATCCTTTGCAAACAGTAGAACTTATTTTGCAACATGATTAAAATAAGTATCGGCAGGTGAGTGGTGTTGTCAAGGTTAGAGTTACGAATCAATCTCAGATATGCTGTATCTTTATATTGAGTCATAAAGTAGTTAAACAATTTCTCAGTTGATTAGAGATCACTTTTAAATCAAGAGTTTAGTGGGATGACTTAGTTATCTAGGTGAAAAATCTGAATTGCTGATGACTAAGACTATTTTTGAGACCATACTATTAAACGAGCACTGATAATACTCTGTCTTGCAGCTTTTTCCCCCTTAATATATTTTCTGTTGCTTCTTCAATGTAGCTGTACTGTTTTAACAAAGTAAGGGGAATGTTTGTTTTGTAGCTCCTAAAGTAGTCATTAATGCTTCAAAGTTTCCTGAGCATGTGGAGGAGGAAACAGTTCTTTGGATTCCTGGTATTGCAACTTGCCTGCCCATACCCCAGTGTATAAATGCATTAAAAACAAAGTGATAAAGAAGCTAAAGCTTCCCTGAAGGTGCTGTAAAGACAAAAACAAGTGGGAAATAAAAGTATATTTTTTATTTGCAGAGCATCCCGTGGCACCTAAAAGAGCATCAAACCAGACAAAACAGCTTGTGCTCTGTTAGTTAAACAGGTCATCTTGAGTTCTGGTAGCCAGGTGCTGGTGCACGTAGAGGGTGTAAAAGGGAATTCTAGAAGATTGCTGTCCTTTTGTGTTGATTTCCAAGGTGGCAGGAGATTTCCATGACTTACTCTTGACAGCAAAGGGACTTCCTGGAGTTTGGGTTTGGGGCGGTGTGGATGGAAATACAGCTTTTTTTTTGGTTCTCCTAACTAGAGAGTCTTGTCTTGCTATGTGTGATACTTACTTTAAAGTAGGCATGACCTTTCATTTGCTCCACACCTCACACCCCAAAGTGATGAACTGTAAGATCACATAATCTGTCCATTCTTTTCAGGAGGAGGAATTTTATATTAAAATGTTGCTTCTCAGTGAAGTCAGATGGTGATTTGTTACCTCAGTAAGAACAAGTCTGCAGCTGTAGTCATCTGCAGGGTTATCAAAACCTGTGCCCTCTGTAGATTAGCCTGTAAGGGAGGAGTGCCCGGTAGAATGCACAACGCACAACACGGAAGACGTGCAGGAATGCCAGTGAACGTATGAGTACCAAATGGCAGGTGTACTGAACTCCGAGTTACTATAACATAGCAAAATAGTAGAATGCATGTTCTGGAAGGTGTATATTTTTTAATACTTTACTACCTTAGCTGTGAAAGAAAACAAGTCTATAAGAGCGTATTTAACTGGAATCTTGAGATTTTTACATATTTTAATTTCCTGGTACTTCATTTTCTCATAGCCATTTTCATGAGGCCTATGTTGGCATATTTGGTATTGGTTTTAGTACAACTTTTGAATAATTTCATAAATGTATAGTGCAGAGTGTTTAGATTGCATGATGCCTTAATTGAATTTCCCAAATTGTTTTGCTTGCATTATTCTTTGTTCTTTTTCTAATTTATTTTTTAAAGGAGTGATTGGAAAGTAGCCTGAAAGAAAGGATTTGTTGTTGATTGATAGATGAGATTAACTGATGTTCACGCGCTCAAATTTTCACGTGTCTGGGCAGCAGCGTAGAACTGGTAGCATGTTACAGAGAAAAGTTGGAAATTATTCTGTGTTAACCCAGGGAGTCCAAAGTTCTTAGCTTTATACTTGGAAAACTTACGTTTCTAAGTTCAGTCATTTTTGTACATATTGGCTGTCTTTTCAAGTAAAAACCGCTTTCCACGGCTCGTGAGTGTTTTTATAGCTTTCAGGTTTTTGATCACTGTTCTCTCTAGCATATTCTCATATTTGGAAATCTAAAAGTTCTGAAAATACTGATAAATTTGAAAAGCTGTATCCTCTTAAAACCTTCAGTTATCTAAGGTGATCGCCAACTGCCTCTCATCTCTGCAAAGTTTAATGTTAGAAAAATTCTTTCCATGGGGGCACTAGTGTCCTCATCGTATATCATCGTTTTCTCCTTCCTTCTTCTCTAGAGAGTTCTCAGATAGGTATGATGTGAATGCACGTCTGAGAAACAGGTACTCCTGAATTTTAAAAATTGGTCAGCTGTTGCCCCCTTTGGGATAGTTGTTTACTTTTGTTGTGCTTCCTCAGCTGCAAAAAGTAGGTAATACCTGTGTAACGGAGCTGTTAAGTAACTTCATCAGTGACTAGCTTTAAAGCTCTTCCACAGCTACGTGTTGTTCTTTCCAGCAGTAAGGAGGATCTTGGTCATAGCAATTAGAAGACTTCTGTGAGAAGGCAAATCCATGAATTATATCAGTCTCTGATATGTGATGACACTGTGATAGGTGTATCCATGGCATGTTTCTTAGCAGTCATATTCAATTTTTAGGTAACAATTCTAAAAGGGTTCTTCTGTTTTCTTTTAAGCACAATAGCATGATGCAACTGATTTTCTCATTACTTTTCAGGAATCATGTATTTTGCTCACTTGTTGGTTAGGATTCACAGTCTGTAGCTTATTGCCTGCTAAGGATGTCACTAATGGAGAATTTATGATACGGAACGACTAACTGAATTCAGTATATGCTCTAATATTCTCTTTGGTAACCAGTGCAGGAAGAAGTTGGAGGCTAATGTTACTCTTTCACACTTTTTAATGCTCTGAATTTCTATAAAAGATCTTGTCAGTGAGATGACTTAATTTTACAGCAAGAGATGGTAGAATTTCTGTAATATGGAAATGGCAGAAAAGCGATACTGAAGTCCTCCTTTGCACAAAGGCAGAGAAGCTGTTGGTGGGAAATTCTTACCTTTGCTTCTTAACCATAAAATTCTGCTGTTGTCTTTATTAAACTATTTTCAACATTGCAAGTTTCTTCACATTCTGTTTCTTGACAGGAGTTGATTTTTAATGATATTTACTATTCATTGAACTAAGTTGGTTTTTTTTGTTTCTTTCTTTTGGGGTTTTTTGCTGGTTGTTTATTTATCATATCCTAGCAATTAATTTTTCCTTTAATTTAGTTTCCCGTCTGTTGTGCCTGGATGCTGCAGAAGTGTATATGAAAATTTACACCCAGCTAGAAGAGATTACCATCTTTGAAAGCCAAAACTGGTTTGCGTTTGGGGTTTGTCTTGTTCCTCCCCCCACCCCCCTGCTGAAAAAATGTTGGGGCTGAACTACAATGCAGATTTGTAAAGGTGAAACGTAGTTACATGGGTGGGATTTAATTTCAGGTTTTAATTTAGGTTTGGAGCTCTGGCTCTTCTCTTTTAGCCTATTGTATTTGTGTGAATGAATTGCTATGGTTTGCATTGTCTGATTATAGTAAAGATCAAATCTGGCCCAATCTTGTTGTGAATATGACTGAAAATCTAATTGGAATAGTACCATCATAATACTCTCCTATGATCATAAAGTTTGTATTTGATAAACAGAGCTCATTTTCAGATATTCTAGCAGAAACTGTTTTAGAGTATTTATTTGCATGTATTTTTAAAAAGGTTGGACAGTGGATGGTGCAGAAGTGACTAACAAAGCATGATCTTGCCCATTTATGTAAACAGGGTATTTCTTTTGTGAACGTGTCTTGTTAACTATCCGTTGCAACCTTTACCGGTGCTTCTTGAATAATTTGTTTAAACTATGCAGTACAGATTCCTTATTTTAGCACTAAGATTTACAAAGGCTTCTTTTAGCAGCCTTTAATTTTGTACTTATGTATGTGACATAGCCTGTGGCTGTGATCTCTACTGTGAATCTGCAGTTGTTTTGGGATGAAAGAAGAAGGCAGCTGGAAACTCAGTAGCTACATCTAGCTGTCTACCTAGAGAAGGCCTTGATTTCAAGTTTATCCAAACAAGCTCGACTAATCCCAACTATCTAGGGGGATCCACTGTCAAAACAAGCAGCATGGCCCTAAGGCAAACACAACCATACAGAAATGAAGGCTGGGACTTCCAATACTCCAATGACTGCATACTGGAGGCTTTTTTTTTCTGAAAGAGAGTAAGAGAGGTAGAATTTGCATAATGCCTTTTCATTGGAAACTTTTGGAAAGCTGACAGAGGTCCAGCTTATAGCTCTGTAGCCACAATACAGAGTCTATAGGAGAATCCTTGAATGACCTAACCATATTGAAAGAAAAAATGAAAGCATCGAAGTATAGCCAAGTGAGTGTGGAAAAGAGGGCTGCTGCATTGTCTAACATCTGCTCTACTTCTCGTTAGTTTTGTTCTTTGGTATTCTATGTGGACTTTGGAGAAACCTAAGACAGCCTAACATGAATCCTATAATCTTCCTTCTGAATATTTATGTAGTGTGCCAGCCTCTAAGCTGTCCTTTGCATCTTCCTACTTCCCCCTCATTTTCATGCTCTCAAATGAGGCCAACATTTCAAAAGCTAAATAAATGTTTGTGAATGTTTATAAAAGATTTGCATAAATTTGTCCTTGTTTGACAAAGATCACTTTTTTCTTATGCCAGTTCTGAAATTTTTTAAAGCTTTCAGTGCATGTCTTGACAACAAAGTCCTGCCTCGGAGAACAATGATTGCTGATTAAGTGGGTATGCAGTTGTAGCTGAATAGAGCATTTGAGATGACGTCTAAAAGGGCCGGTCATCTTAAGACAGAATTATCATATTTAACAAATATTAGCCAAAGTATATATTTAAAGCCCTGTTTTTGATGCAGTATACCTGTGCGATTGACTTACAGTGTGAGAAGTATGCGATTATCTTTTCACAGTTCTCACCTAATTTTTTCTAAATGTGGAAGTGAAAATATTCTTCGTTTTTAGTCACTGAATGTTTAAAATATATTGAATCCAATTAGTATTCTAGTTTTCTGATATTGACACATCTTATCTTTACCAACTGATCAATGTTTATGCACGTAATTGGACCTGATTTTTTTATGCTTGTTTCTGTATAATTTTTCAATTCTTTGATTTAGGACTGGAACAATTATTTTTACCACAGTAGCTGTAGATTTTTTTTTTGTCCTAGCATGTTAGCTAAAATCCATTTGTCTTAGAATAAAACTAAATCTTAATTTTATTGAAGGGGTTTTAAAGACACTTATTGAGGAGATCTCTTTGAAAAACTGCTTGAATATTTAGTTCAGCTTTACTTCCAGATTTTTTGTACTGGAAAAAAAGTAATAGCTGTTTCTGTTCTTTTGTTCTATTAGTTGAGAGGTTGAAGTTGTCATTAAGGCAAAAACTAGAGCTACTTCTCTGACACAGTTTTTATCACATCTGCTAGGCCTGTGTCCCAGGAGGAGCTGTGCAGAGCGGTGAATTCAGCATAGGCCCATTATCTACTGTTTTTGCGTATGTTGTAAAAGGAGTGAGACCTCAGGGAGGCTTGGAGCCTCCTCCCGTGTAATGTCCAAATCAGATTTGAAGGACTGGTGGCAGGAAAGCTTTGGCCTTGGGGTGTGAATTCTAAGAAACAGAGTCACAATTAGGTTTAAAAAATTCAGGGATTTTGAGCTTTATCTTGAAATATGTTTTTAGTAATGCAAGTAGAAAAGTTGCCCATCTGTGCACATATTTTGTACGTTTAAAATATTTAAATGATAGCAGGCCTCAATATGCTTAGGAAATGTTATTTATCTCATGCTCTTCCTGTTACCAGGATAGTCTATATATGTGTTGTGGTTTTTGTTTGTTTTTAAAAAAAATAGCATTTTCCCGAGAACAATTGGTTACCTTCAGTGAAATGCTGTTATTTCATACTGGGTACCGTTCCCCTTCTGACCCTCACACAGGAAGAAGTGACTTTTGTAGAAGAAAAACCCTCCCCTAATTCAAGCTTTACAATTGCTGGAAAAAAGCTAATGGATTTTTAGAACTCTAAGCAAATGTATGAACTAGTGCTATGAAGTTATATTGAAATACTAGTAGAATTTTAAAAAGTAAGAGATAAAACTAAATTAAGGTGATTTAAATTAATGCTACTAAGCAAATTATGCTCCTGGTTTTTGGGGGTAGGACGTTCTTTTAAGGAGTTGATTAAAATTAATTCTTAAAATATTATGACCATTTATAAAAATCAGTAATGTTCAGTACTGCTATAAGACGTAAAAAGATTTTATGATAAAATCAATGCGACATGAAATTTGACATAAATATTTTACACAAGTAGTGATTTTTTTTAAAAAAATTCTGTGTTGTATCAGTTTTTTAAAAACTAGACAAATCTTTAAAATCTAGAGAAATCTTGCCTTTAAGTTTATTGTTCTTTGCTTTCTCTGCTTTGTCATCTTGCAAAATGTCAGCTTTTTGTTGTGGCTGTGTGACACTGGCCTCTGCATACAGGATACTTCTTAATTTGAGAATTAATTTTTATAAGCTGCTTGAATTGGAATGCTTCTGATTTTTAACTACATAATTACATGACATTTGTTAATTAATAAGAATAATCTGTAATAATAAATTTAGGAAAATTTGATGTAAGGTAATATAAGCTGACACTAATAATAAATACAAATTAAAGTTTAAATTTTCAAAGCACAAGATGTACTGATCCCTGTTTGTTACTCATAGCTGTGTTCAAGTTAGTGGCTGAATTTTTTATGCTGGCATTGCTTTATTACATTTATATTCTTTAAATAAAATCTGGAAACATGACTACCTTTTCCCATCCACTATAAGTAGTTGCTTTGTAAAATGTTTAAAGTAGTCAGCAAAACTTGTTACTGAGGTGCTTATTATTGTGCAGAAAGACGTTCCCTTTCCTAGGAAAATGTATATGAATTTCTGACCAACCCTGCATAGGGAACAGAGTTTATGGTGTTCTAGATGGTTCTGTACTTTTTCCTTCACCACCCTTTGGGTTTTAAACAGAGTTGTTGTCAGGTTTAAGTTGATTATTTGGGTGCACTGGCAACTGTTTTGAATCCTTAAACCTGTTGTTCCATTGCAGTGGTCGGTTTAATTAATCGTTATATTTAATTCATCTATTTGAATAATTTTAAGCTAAGAGCAGTTTACAATTTGGTAGATTTTAATGTACAACCCAAATTTCAAAATAATTGGATAATATTTTCTTTCACTTAATGTCTTAGCACTCTTTTATGCTGTATTAATATTTTTGCTATGTTTAAATTTGATGTTGTTTCTGAGCAGAAATAAAACCATCTGTAGTTGCTTGCTGGTCAAGTTGGGATCTTGTTACCTGTTCTTACTTCCCTTGATCCTGTAAGGCTGGCTGTCATTGTTCTCTTCTTAATCCTCGTTGCTCTCCAGTATTTCCTCCTTCCTTCATCAGTCTGATGTGTTCTTGAAACTCTCTTGGTGTCCCTCCATGCGAAGAGGATGGATTTCATGTTTGTTTCATGGATTCAGATGGTATTTCAAGCTGGATAAGATGAAAACTATTTGTATTTCCACCCTCTCTGTTTAGTGTTTCACTTACAGCAACCTCACCTATACTTCACCTCTGGTTTAAGGTCGAGGAAATAAAACAGTATTCATCTTTCATCACTGAGTCACCTCTTCTCTCCACGGAAGACTCATCTTATTTGCAATGCTCCGTTCTCTTGTAATATTGGAATTGTCCTCCTGTAAAAGTCTATGTGCGTTCTGAAGTATGGTTGTGGGCATTTGGGGTTGGTTTTTTGTTTGGTTGTTTTTTTCCCCATGATCCACAGCTAAAGGTCTTGTCTGTACTCTGGGTAGTCTTTTCAACTTCGTCTTGTTTTTCCTCAGGTTTCCCAATAGGCTTCCAAATACAAGTCCCCAACCTGTTGGATTTTGTGGTATATTATTTCCTTTCTCTGAGTCACATTAATATTTGAGTGTCTTGCCTTAATCATTCATCCTTTTTCACAGATCTCTGCCTGTATTTTCATTTCTTTTCTCTCCAGCTTCTACTTAGACTTCTTGTTGCACTTTGAATGTCTCTTGCATCGTGTGTCTTTCTAAGAGTAGATTGTTTGCAACAGTCTGCTGTTCTTCCACTAGACCATCGATTTGCATATCATTTTATCAGTGCAGTTTTATTTAATTGTAGCTGCAGCATGGGATATTTGTTACCGATGTTCACTCGAACAAGAGAAATAAAGTGATTCTGTATATTTAAGAGGCTCTGAAGTTGTTCCATTGACTTGGTAGTGGGAGCATACGGTGAAAGGTTTAAAAATAAAAATAAAAAAGGCTTG
The DNA here is from genome assembly GCA_031468815.1 of Morus bassanus. Taxonomy (NCBI): domain Eukaryota; kingdom Metazoa; phylum Chordata; class Aves; order Suliformes; family Sulidae; genus Morus; species Morus bassanus. The sequence goes on from CM062586.1 coordinate 1,887,523, forward strand.
AGTTAAGATACAGCTTGCATATTAAATTCACAAGTGAATATGCAAAATTTTTCAGCAACCTTGAGCTTTCTTTACTATTTCATCTCAATATATAGATAATTCAGGACATAAGCCAAATGTGTATTGTGTGTATTTAACAACCTTGCTTTCCGGACGCTTTTCAAGTCTCTCTCTCATGTGTGTGTGTGTAGGAAATCCTTTTAGAGACTGCCTCACCTTCATAAATTACGATGTGACACAAAAGGGCTGAACACTGTATTCCTGCTTCATTTATTTTGAAAACTTTGCTACTGAAACCAAACTTAATCAATGAGCTCTGTGTTGTCTCCGATAAGTTATGTACTGGCTTTATTGATTGGGAAGGATTTTAGAAAACCCATGTGGGGTTTATAATGTCAGCAGTGTTTTGATTATGAAAAGAGTTGGAACCTTGGGACAAGGAACCAGGTGGTGTACGTCCTAAAGCCACTGGTGACACGGCTGGGCTGAATCCCTCAAGGGACACAGTTCATGCCCTGCACTTTAACTGTGGTGACTGGCTGCTATAGATGCACTTTTTGCTCATTAAAATGTTAAAAATCAAACTGCATGTAAAAAGATTTGTGAAAATATAAACTTGGGGATTGATCCAGAAAACTGGCATGTGATACCCTAGAGACGCTGGTTTCAGCTACTGGGTAATTTACACTTATCAGCTGTGTGTTCTGGATTGTTTGGTTTTGGGGTTTTTCTTTTTTCTTTTCTTCTTCTATTTAGGGTGTTTTGATTTAGAGGCATTTATGTAGGTTTTTCTTTAAGAAAATATGCATGGGGAATAAAACAAGGAAACAGGCTATTGATACTACCTCTGTGTTTTGTGCCAGGTAAAAATATAAAACGGATTATAAGATGCTGACATGGAGGGATTCTAGGTTTGGTTTTGTTATGGTTTTAGTTTGAAATCATAAAGAAATGATGATTTTTCTAGGCTGTAAGTAACCACCCACCTAAGGAGGTCTTATAGGAAGGCGTGTATTATGTAGGCATTGCTAATCTTACAAAATGAGCAGTATTTAAAGAAGAAAAAACAAAGAAAAAGAAAAAAAACCCATTACATTTATAGTAATGAGCTTGTAACTTGAGCAAAAATCGAACAGTTCTCCAGTAATTGTATTTCTGACATGCAAAAGATCAACATTTTTGCTAATTAAAAGCTAATTCTGTGTGTGTTTTTTTTTAATAGTTAAAATTTAAAAATGTGTCTGTGTTAACCTGTACTAGTGTTAATATTTTTAGTTGTAAATCAAGGCAGATAAGTATTGGTGTATAATAAGCAGCAAATTATGTCCAATAACATTATAAAAGCCACATAATTATATCACTGTCAAATCTTTCTTTAAAAGACAAGGCAGTGTATAGTGTTACAGATTTTTTCTGTGTTTAGGAAGCTATAAATATCAAGAAACAAGGGCAAAGTAAGTTCTGAGTAATACGCTGTTGTCCTACAGTAACACAGCACTGGTGAAATGCTGAAGTGGTTTATTATGTGAATGTTTTTACTTGCAGTTACAGTAATTATTTAAATCATCAAAATAATGGAGAGTATATTCTGCCATTTTGAGGTGACTGAGGACTTGTTAACTTTTAACACTGTTTTACTTCAGAATTCTGTGTAGCAGCTACATGGCTTTGTTTCTAAAAAATAGATGTGCAGTCATTATTTTGAGGACAAGTTGTATTGATAAGGCCAATAAAAACATAGGCACTTTACTCTCCTGCAATTATAATTTTGATTCTTTCAAAATTCTGTTGTGGGTTTTTTTTTAACATTTTATGCATTGAGATTTCAGCTGTGGGTAAAGGACAACTGTGTAATAGTTAAAATTTGTCAAGATGTAGTTTTTGTGTGCAAGCAATCAGAGTTATTCAGCAGGCGGTCGGTCCTTGTGGAAGTCACTGAGATTCTGCACAAGGGTGAACCCAATCACATTAATGAGGCCCTTACTATCAAGGCATTATTTTGTATCAAAATACATATTTCTGCAAAGTTTACTCTGAAACCTATATAGCTCCTTTCTGAGTTTCCTGCTGAAATTGGGAGGATACTTCTTTGCTTTACATGGCATTCTTCAGCAGATCCTTTCTTGTTCTTTAAAAACAGGAGGTTGTTAAATAATCTATCAATAAACTGTCAAGAAGTCAAAGTTTCTCTATCCGTTTCTACCTGAAATCTTAAGAACTTGCCTCATTTTAGTTGTCAAAAAACCTCCAAAGAAGAGTCTATGAGCAGTTGAGCCTGAAACCATTGCTAAGAATGGGGTGTGCTTATTTGAATTACATAGGAGGGACATGTTCTTGCAAAGGAGTCAATATGTTTTCTGCTTCATTGAATACATTATTAGATTGATGTAGTTTATTTGTGAATAATGGCATTGGTTTTAGAAATAAATGAAGCGGGAAGCATCAATTTAGTTCTTGATAATTTATTATTGTTGGTCAGAAAAGTGTTGAATTTATCAGAGGGTTTGTCATTTAGTCAGGGCTATCTTGTTTCAGCTGAAAGCAGAAATATAGTTTACATTTCAGGTCCTGAAATATTTAAGTGTGAAGGAGAATGAATTGGCTGGTAGTAAAGGTCTGCAAACTGGGTACACCTTCATGGTGGATTGTGGATTATGGAATTCAAACTTTGAATGTTGCAGAACAATATAATGTAAATGGATAACTTTCATCTATGAACACAACTACTTTGGGACTAAAATGTTTCTGGTTTTGCCTCTTTAATGACTGTATTTGTTTAAAGTTGTAAAGTTGATTAATTTCTCTGCTGATCATGTTTTCAGTTTTCATATTCATGCTTTTTATTTGAGATTGTGCAAAGGCTATACTTAGAAGTTTTTCTGGTGCTGTCTTGCAACATTTAGAAAATGGTTTATAGGTTAAACAATTTATATTAATTTTAATACACGTTATTTTAAGCAGTCTTTTAACACTCGGATTTTCTTTCTGATAGCAGTAGGCAACGTTAAACATTCCTGTTATGAGACCTATTGGCTTTATCTTTTGTTATTTATCTTGCTGATGTTAGGAAGTATTCTCTAATCCCCCAGACCTCTGTTCCTAGGTAACAGTCAAAAGCTGTGCCAGCAGAAGTGGTCCTGCCAGGCCAAACCCATGTGGTTTGGTGTTATTCACTATGATCCATATGGTCAGGGTAGAGATTGTCCCTAGAGAGGTGTTAACACTCAACAACCCAACCTCCTCCTGCTCTTTGGAGAATTACTGGATGGCTCCTGCTGCCTGCCCATGTGTGAATCTTGATTAATTTTTCATTTTTAATGAAGTTTGATCATGTTTATTATTTCACATGATTGACTGCCTGGTACTCCTTCATGTAATTGATAAAGCCCATATTTCTTCATCTGTCTTTTATTTCTTCAGGGCAAAGTTGTGAAATTGTGTGATGTGGTTAATATTAGATTTATTGGTCCCAATAGATGTATAAATTATCTCTTTTTCTCTCCACAGGAAGTTCTACAGACTTTGACCAAGTTTTGTTTCCCCTTCTATGTGGACAGGTAGTGTTAGCTTTTCAAACTTTACAAGAAAATAAGCTTGTCAATAAAACCACTGTAGAAAATAAAAACCATACCATTCTTAATGTTCTGTCTGCTTGACTGTGATTTAAAGCACCCAAGTGCAAATTATAGTCTTAGAATCACTTTTTCCTGGGGTTTTTATGGGCACCATCAAAAAAAAAAGTTTTAAAAGTTTGAGCTGTTCAGTGGCAGCCGTGCGTTTTGGTTTACTTCTATGTAATACTTGGATGTGAAAATACTTGGGTAGTAATTGTCAAATGTGCGTATTAATATCAAAGCTTTGTGTGCATATGTATTTCTTAATTGTCAAAATTTGAGCAGAAAAATGAATTAAGTGCTTTACATTTAAAGGCCTCTTGATCTTGTTGGAATGCTGGTGCTTTATCTGGTGGGTACTTAAAGTGCCTTCTGACTTTTTGGGGAAAAATTGTAAAGTAAGATAGTGGATTTGACAGGAACTGAGAATATTTAATTCTTGTAATTTAGAAAACTCCAAAACTTTTTTAGTTTTGCTTTCACTGGGAGTTATTTTTGATGGTTTCATGAAGAGAGCAAGCACTGAAATTTTGAAAGGATGCTCCACTGCTCATGCCATCTAGGAGCCCCATTTAATTGGTTAGCCTCACTTGTCCTAGGTCAGCTAACGCACTGAGTGCTTCCGATTGATGAAATTGACCTTCACTGTGATTAAACTGCTAGAAATCTTTTTCTCATTTCAGTGAAACCTGTGGTATTTACAGCAGAAATGGATTTTCTTTATAAATCAACATCCATTTCCAATATCACTTCTTGTTTGAGCCGTTGTTCAATTTTTTTAAATTCTCCCCCCCACCCACGCCAGCTGGTATTTCTTAGTTATCTTGAAACATTGTTCTCTAGTTTCTATGAATGGAGATGAAATCTCACTATGCTTCTCTGGAGATAGAAGCCTACATAATAAAACCACTGCTACACTTTGTCCTCCTGTGTGGTCATCTGGGGTTGGAGGAAGCTGAAAGCTTGAATGGATCATGCAGACGATACGTTCTTTTAACCCTCCAGGTGGTTCCTGCAGATCAGGGTTGAGAGACATTGGTGAGGCACTACTGGAGACAGCTATTATTACCAGTGCCTCTCCTATACCTGATTTGTACATAAAAAGAGAATTTGAATATCCTGGGCGATCAACATGAGCTACTTAACCAGTGCTTGTTGATTCAGATGACCTTTAAAAGCCACAAATACTTCTTATACTTTGGCATCGTTTTTTGCTCAGCATCTTTTTCTTTTCCTAAGGGGAGGGAACAGGGAAGTACTTATATATAGTTTTCTCATGTATGTATTTCTGCTAGAAATATTTATGCTTACTATGTGTAGGTTTATTGTACCTAGGGGTTTTGTTTGTTTGTTTTGTTGTTTGTTTTTCCCCAGCAATTTAACATTTTGAAGAACACTGCAAACCCATATGGGGTGCAAATGAGAACATAATGAAAAGTGATTCCCATTTCTGGATTCACTTGTTTGACTGAATATCACAGACTGTCACTGAAAAGACTGTAAGCCAACCGTTTTGAATATAAAGGAGAGATTGTAACCCACAGCATACTTAATAATTTAAAATTAAGGATGGACTTTCAGTACTCCAGAAGGTAGAGGATGTCCCAAGTTAAGGATATGGCGGGTGAAAGAGATGTGTGTGCTACTTATCTTCTTGATGTAAAAATACACACACACACGTGCGCACTCGCGTGTGTAGGTATATAGATAAATACTTGTTGTGGTCCTCTATGATGTAAATTTGACTTGGCTTTGAACTGCGTGTGGGAATTGACCTGCCAGTTACAGCAAGAAGGTAAACAGTCTTACATCACTGAATGCAAATGAATTTAAGGTGACCATGATAAAGAGAAAAATACCATGCATCTTACATGCAAAATGTTCTTCATCTTTTAGCTACTTCCAAGTTTAGAACCGATTGAATACCTGCTCTTAGAGGCTATTTCTGGAACTCCACAAGTGACAAATTTGCACTAGTTCATCTTTTCTTTTCCTGTTTACTGTTAACCAACTACTGAGTATTTACTTATACATTTCTTATATTGAGTTTAAAATAAAGTTATTCAAAGTAGTGAGCAGGTAGCCCCATAATGAAATTGCTTCAGACAATGCTTTAATGTTCCCCGCAGTCTTCTCAGCAAACACTTTTTCTACTTTGAGATGAAAGGAGATTGCTTCTAGAAGAAATACTGTCTTCAGTTATATGTCAAAAAGGTCCTTACAGTCGTGTCTTGCAGAGCTGACTGGCACTCTCTAGTGGGATTTTATCCTCTGTATGTGCCTGAAAAGTAGTATGTTGGATCAGATCTCCAGTTACTGTAATTTTTAGTCCTCAGGATGTTTTTTTTAATGTATATTGTTTTGTTAATTCTGAACAAAAAGAGAGAAGAAACACTGAAGTGGTTTCAGTAGAGGCCTTCCAAGTATGTAGGTACTATTCCCAGTTAACTAGGTTGCCTTCTTGATAGCCACGACAATTTTAGTATTAGAATCTCTCCGCAATGTTGAGAGGTTTTAAAATTATTATTCTTAATATAACAGTGGAGATACTGGTTCATTGTTCAAATAACTTAGGAACATGGGATAATACCTTCTGTTGGAATAATATTCTGTGTAGGATGTCTTTTCAGAATCTGTGGAAAAATGATCAGTATGAATTACGATGAAGAGATACTGATAACAAATGATCAGAAATGGGTAGTCACTAAAGAATAAATGCTACTTTTCCTTTCCCCAACTCAGAGCCCAAAGTAGCGTTATCAGTCATAGAACTTAGGTTTTCAAAACCTGCTAGAGTCATGTCCTCAATTTATACCCTGTGGGTATAAATATGTATAAATTTATGCTTTTATGTGGGAAGTTTAATTTATGTAACTACATTCTGTGTTATGTGCAGCGTTATGTTGGGCTTTCAGCGGAAACTTCTGGATGGTAGAAGCATGCTCAATGGTACTTGAGTTGAGTCTTGCTCTTCAGACTTTGATGTTAAACAGTGGTATTTCTTTAACAAGTGCTGAGAAAGGACGTAAGTCCTAACCTGCATGTGTCCCTCTTCTAAGGCTGCGTGTTTTATAAAACAGGTGGCAAAAGCTGAAGATGTACGATTTCCTCTGCCAGATCACAACTTCAAGTGATGACAGGACAACAAGATCCTCTGCATATCTGATTGTTCTCTGTGCTGAAGGTTTTGGCACTCATTGATAGAGACTCTTAATTCTTTTTATATTGATTCTTTTTATATATGTTGTTGCCAGTGGTCAGAAATGACCAGGGACTAGTTGCCCCTTCCTTAAGGCAATGGACCATGAGTTTTCTGCTGTTATGGTTGCAGGATCAAGGCAGAGGCTATTCTCCAAATGCAGGAGTGAAGAACATCTCAGTCAAATATCGTATTAGGATTAATTTGTGTTAGTCCGATATAGCTAATGATGGGGTATTTTTAAGAAATCACTCTTCCTCTCTCCCCTTCCCTCCAACCCTAACTTCTGTCTGCCCATTTAGAGATGAGATTTATGGTGCTTCTATCCTGTTAGGCTCTAAAGGGACCTTCTTCCCATTTGGAAATAGAGCTGTGAATCTGAAGTATTGATATTAAGTTCTTAGGAAATCACTTTTTATGTGGGGAAGTTTATCCTTCCATGTGAATAACTGTCAACTGAAACATGAGCAAGACCCATCAGATATATTTAGTTTTTGCAGATCACATAAATGCAAGAATCTTTAGGTTTGCTTTGGAGGAACTCACCAACTTGTCACAACTGTTTAATAAACAAGCTTCTCCCTGCTGCAAATGAAGCATGGGTTCCCCCCGCCCCCCATAATTTTAATTGTCAGCTAGAATGCTATTTCTCACACATGCTCTGCTCTCAACCTTGTTAAAATTAAGCATATAATCCCCTTTTAAAGCACCATACTAAAATCACCATAGTAACATTGCATCCAAGCTTTACAGATAAAACACAACACCAGTAAGGGATTTTTTGGTATCCCCTAGCAGCTCAGTACGGTTTATGGAAATGGTTGCTCTGTTGACATTTAGAGTTTGGTAGGATGATAGTACTTATGCTGTCTAATTCTCAAACTACTGAAATGCTTTTAAATATCTGTCTTTTTGTTCATCTGTGAATTTGGAACACTTTTTCGTCTTCATCACTGTCTGTTTTTCCTTCCCTGTTTGGAATCCGCTGAAGGATTCTTCTTTCTAAGCTGGACAGTGACATCTTTCTGATCTGGATCCAACTTTTATTTCTGAAAGTCTATTTTTCTTTTTCCTCTCTAGGCACTGAGTGTATAATCTCCCACATAAATTGTTTATTACGTTGTATATGGCATCAAAGAAGGAATATTTGCTTGCTTTTAAGGCTTGTGACTGTTACTTAAATTTAATGGGTTTTGTTGTTGCTGTTGGTAGGAATGACTAGTAAAGATGCACATGTAAATGTAAGTCACTTCTCAGTTCTCAGTAAATCTAAAATAAACTAGAATATAACCTGAAATAAGTGTTAATTTCATATCATTATGAGGTCTCAAAGAGATCTAAAACTGGAATGAAAAGTGCTCAAATAATTATATTAATCCCAGCCTCACCACTAAATGCCAACATTTCTGTTAAACAATGAAACTACATCTCTACAAACTGGGGGGTGAATTTGGCTTGGTTTATATGGAGTCTACCATCACTGTACACAAGCATTTGATTAACTTTAGGCAAATGTGGTAATATCTCAAGAATGTCTTTCATTTTGCTAATAAATAGCATTCAGAAAGTGCCGTGCTTTAAATGTAAAGCATCTTATTTTGATCTTACCATTTTGAGCATCACCTATTAGTGGTAAAATACGGATGGGAATTACAGTATTTTTAATGTCATGAATTTTTAAATGCTGAGGTTTGGGCTTTGGTTTTTTTTTTTGTTTGTGTGGTTTGGTTCTTGTTTTTTGTGGTGTTTGTGGTTTTGTTTTTTGTTTTGGTGGTGGTTGTTGTTGCTTGTGGTTTTCTGTTTTAGTTTGTTTTCCAAAACTGTGTTTTTTCCAATTTGGGCAAATTTTCCTATAGTGATACTTTCCACTGTGGTGTGAGTGGGAGCCAATGTCTAAGAATGTTATTAGTTCACTTGTGCTATTCTTGAAGAGCTGTTAAGATCTTACAGATGAGGCAAATGACTCTAAATTTTGAAAAATCATATAAAAGTCCTACAAAATTATTTTTATAGTCATGTCTGGCTTTAGCACAGTGTACTTTTGATTCTAGTTTATCTTTTCTTTGCACACTATTCTAGTCTTTCTTTTAACCGATTGCCTAGCTGCTAGAGTAAAGGAGAGTCACCCAGCATGGTTCCAGTTGCTGAACATTTTGGAATGATGTATCTGGCATACGTGCAAAATTGGTAAACGGATAATAAAGCTTCTACAAGTCAATATCCAAGTGTTGAAGAAGCTTAGCATGTTGTTAAACATTGTCTTGCTCTTGGAGGAAACCAATTCTCAAATGAAGAGTAATAAAGAAATATTTTGGGTTATATGAGAGAACATGGGTTTGGTTTGTACAGTGTGTACTGCATTGAAGATGGTTGGTAGTCATAACCATTTTTATTTAAAGATAAATGCATTTTTAGTATCCTCCCACACTTAAAAAAATGGGAGAAAAACCCCAAAAAACCACCTCCCTCACCAAGCAACTAGCATATTTAAGTTTCTAGAGGGTGTATGCTCTCAAAGTTAATTTCTCAAAAAAACTCTTCCGAAAGAGGAAATGTTACAGGTTCAATGACTTAGACTAGATACTTTTGACACAGAGTTAGCTCTGCATTAATTTTTTCCTCTTTACTCTCTTTATTTTCAGCCATGCAGTTAACCAAGTTGGGCAGAACTTTACATTTGTGCTTACAGACATTGACAGCAAACAGAGGTTTGGATTCTGTCGCTTATCTTCTGGGGCCAAGAGCTGCTTCTGTATCTTAAGGTAGGTCTGTGGTTTGGCTTTTGGCTGACTCTAGGAAACAGTGTTTGACGTTGCTGTGTTACACTGCAATTATAATTTCCAGCTGTTCAAAATTATTTTCCTATCTGGTCCTCAAAGTCACTGCTCTTCTGCAGAAGTGATGCAAAATATCTTGCACTTTCAGTTCCTCTGCAGATAACTGTATTTGTTTGTAGTCAATGTTCTTGCGTTAACAATGTGGAAAAAAAAGTCTCTTTGCAGTAATTTGATATGACATAGCATGATGGCAGCTGTTATCTTTAGCTGTCACAACTGATCTTGTTAAGACATTTTGTGGACATTTGTATATGCAAGTTTTATTAACAAAGCATCTGTTGGTAACTGAGAGAATGTCCACATCCTAAAAGTTTGTATGTATGAGCTTTACTCTGTCCTATTGAGGGTTTTGGGAAGTTTGTCATAATAAAGACTGTTAGTGGAAGTTGGAAACAATGCGTTTCAGAGCGGCAAAGAGGCTCTATTGCAGTAGTTTTTGTTGACCTCCCACAGACAGGTTGGAGTAGTCTGTAATTTTCTATTTACTTTTGCTGCAAGAAATGATGCAAGTAAAATCAATTTTAATATCTATCAATATATTATTTTCATTAAGAACTTCTATGGACTAAAGTTTTCCACATGGCATCTGGCCTGTCTTGTTTTAAACAAATTTAACAGTGGTCTGTCTTCTGCTTTCTGCTTTTTCTATGTTCGTGAGAAATTTGAAGTTTTGGAACAATGGCCCGGGTAAAGACAGCTCGGAGTTAACTGTATGAACAGCCAGCTAGGTGACTGAACAATTGCTCAAGCAATCACAAATGAGGACAATTTCCTCTCTGAGCAATTGCTGACATCTGTCTCAGTTGTCTCTGGTTTGCTTTTCACATGAGAGAATCCAGTGTAAGAACAAGAAGAACTTGTCTTCGTCCTACGAGTACTGTGAATTGCACATGACGGAATGGGACCTGCTGTATATATGTTATTGCATATGACCCCTCTGGAGAATTTCAGGCGTAATGTTGCAAAATATAAGAGCACCTATCAAGAACAAAGATACTTCTCATTTCATTGGGTTGCATACAGCAATGCCGTAGAATAGATTTTTGGATTGATGTATGTATTTAAAATGAATATGTCTGTGCCATTTGTGCTGGCACTAGACTGGTGAAGATACCAAATGTTTGTTGCCTTGTACTTCAGCATTATACTGATGGCAGTGATCTGCTAGCTAGGCCTTCATTGAAAAAGCTTAATATTTGGAGAAATTATTGCGAAATCTACGAAAATTACTAATTAATTGTGTGGGAGGCAGGGTGACAGGTGTTTTCTCAGTATCTTCCTTCATTCTTTCTTTTCTGTAGTAGACATTTCAACTATTATTAGCCGTGGCAATCCAGCGATAAGGACTGTATACTGAGGCAGGGAGGTAGCCCCCTAGCTGTTTCCCCGTAGCAGCTACCCTGTATGGATGGGGTGCTGATTCACTCCCATGTGGGAAGTGTCTGGTTACATAAGGTAACTTTTCCTGATTAATGACAAATTAAAGGGGAAACACAGTTGAAAAAGAAAAGCTAAATGAGGAGTAGTATGAGTCCTTTCTTGATCTCTCCTGGATAAGAGTTCTCTGCTGTCAGCTCCCTTATGTTGAGTGAATACCAAGAAGAAATGGAGGAGTTATGTTGTAGTTAAATGCCTTCTGCTTCAACTCATAACCAAAAAAAATAAAAATTTCAGTGCAGTTTCAGCAGTGGATGATTTGGGACTCTTAGCTTCATGCCTATTGCTTCTTTCTCCTGTGAACTAATGAGAAAATGAAATTTCATCATTAATGCAAGTGAATGTAAGTTTTCGAGGATAATGAAGAATGTAAATCAGCATTACACAGATTCAGTTGCGCTATTCCCAGGCTGCAGCACCCACTGTTGATGGGGATCTTCTCAGTGTCCTTTATGAATTAAAGGATGCTGCATGGTAAATGGATGGGTCAAAACATGCTGAAGAATGTGAGAATGATATGAAAAAGCAAATGGGAATGAAAAGAATGTTTATTTGTTTATTTGCTTTTAAATTACAGGTTGGATGGCAGCAAGCTTCAATTATGCCTTGCTACGCTCAGCGATAGTATAAGAATTAAGTGGTATTGTTTATTGTTAGAGATGATATTCCCATGTTTATCAGTCAGAGATTTTATGGGTCTGGCCATGGTGAAATGGTTTGGAGGTAGAAAACCATCACATGTTTAGATTCGTTATTGAAGAAGAACAGGAGAGAAAGGAAATTCTTTTCACTTAGCCAGTGATTTAAAAAATTCCTGCAGAGGTCTGGAAGTAAAGTGTAAAGCTGAGACATGACTCAGAAGGCCAGGAGTCCAGGTCTGGACTTTTGAGTTTTAAAGTGACCTTGAGTTTAAAGTGGACTTGAGTTTTAAAGAGACTTTTTCATGTGGATGCAAATTGCAGTAAGGCGCTTCTTGGAGTTCAATAGCAGTAAAGTTATTCACATGGATGTAGCTCCTGTGGCCAGCAGAAAGGCAATTCCATTTTACAGAGTAACTCTTTTGGCTATTTTAACCAGTGCTGTTTAGAAATCTGCTTTCATGATGGTTTTCATAGTTTTGTTCCTGCTGTGGATAGCATCACACAGATTTATGGAAATCTTTGATTAAGTTTACAAACGGAGTTTTCTAGGTGTTCTGTGATTTTCTTTTAATGTAGAACCACTGAGTCCGTCTCATTTATTCCGTTTCCTTTTCTCTTCGCTTGATTTCTAGCTAATCATGAAACTACCATGATCAAATATTGTATGTAATGCAGAGTTGTGGAGCGCTCTGTAGCATAGGTGACTCCTGCATTTCAGACAGCAGAGGGCGGACAAAAGCACAAAACAAGTCACAGGTGGTCTGGTGGGGTTTTTTGAGGTTCTAAACAGTGAAGTGAATAAAAAAAAACAAACCCGCAAGCTCATGCGCCACACATCAAAATCTCCTGGGTACCTTGGAATTCTGGGCTACCTTTTGCAATACATTACCAGATTTAAAATATGTTTTTTAATTCTTTTTTTTTTCCAAATGATGAATGCATAGTAAGTCGAGAGTTAACGTCCAAGGCATCAAATTCTGAGTTCTAATGTGGTAATTTTAATATCCTAGAAAAATTTCCATGCCCAAAGATATTTTTTTTTTCTTTCTAAGACTTCATTTAAGGACATCAGGATTTTGGCTGAAATAAAATAAATCCTATTGGATATGAATTAAGAAGCTGAATTTTTTTTTCTTTTGTTTCTAGAGCTTTGCTTTAATCTAACTTCGCATCAGATTTGGCATGGGCTATTGAGGGTGAACAATATAGATAGTTCTGAATTTAGTGAAGAACTGTAGTCTTCTATTTAACAACAAAAAAACAACAACAAAAAAAAAAAATGTGGAGACATTCCCAAACTGCTGTTGCTCACTCTTCTGAGACATCATCTTCAACTCCTTAATCAGGCATGTGCCCTAGTTTTGTTCTGGAATTTGTATACTCTTGTTTGTAATCTTTTCTAAGTCTTCTATATATGTAGAGAGGTAATGTACTTTTATTAGGGCAAAAGAGTCTGGAAGGTGTTAGAGAGGTCCAGAATTTGTTCTTGATTGCTACTTCCTGCTAATTGCAGTGTACTGAAAGATGATTTAAACATACTGATCTACTGATATGATCTCAGTGATGAGAAATAAAACAACACTATAAATTTATCTTTCTGCTTTTGTATATTCTGAAAGCATATAAGTGCTTTCTGATTCTGAAGAATTTTGCACACTGAGGGTCTTAAATTAAATTTCCTCATTGTTGTAATGTTAGGTCTCCTTACTAGCTTATTCATCTTCTCAAATTTCTAACAAGTCTAGCTGTACTAAATTCTCCAGGAGCCGGTTGTTGGTTACGTTATGGACAGTGTAGTTCAGTGGTTCAGCTGTATTCGCCTCTCTGGCTAACTCCTGTGATCTAGAACTCTTAAGAGGCACAGGCATTGATGGATTTCAGCATTCTTTTGGTGGGAAAGTAATGCATAAACCAGTTTGTATTAGTATCGGTAAGTGTACTGAAAGGAGTAGAATGTTTTATTTTACAATCTCTTTTCTCAAAGCTTAAGTGGACAAACACTTCTGTACACCATCGGCTCATAGGGGACAGAGTTAAAAACCTCATAGCTGAAATGACTAGCAGCATGATACTTCCACTTGTGCTGTTTCTAATGGTCTGAAGGTGGGTGAAGAAAATGAAGATAGGGTAGATAAAGCTATGAAGAGACTGCTGAACATATGAAATTCTGAATTCTATGGAGACGTTGAAACATGAAATTCCTTATTTTTTTTTTCCTCCTTTTCTCCCTTCAGAGAAAGATATCAAGTTCTTATGTGAAGGCATTATTTAAAAGTGCATATCAGTTTTCATTATAGATGGGTTTTTTTGTCCTTCTGACTTTTTTGTGTTGTAGAATCTCAGACTCTTGACAGCTTTGTCTCTCTGTGCAGTTATGAAGGAAGAAGTTATGCTTTAGAAATGTAAAAAATGTTGTTAACAGTCTGAATACTTTTTTTGGTACACTTACTGCAGAATGTTTATATAATAAAGCTAACAAGTTTAATTTTTTAAAATATTTTTATCTCTTGTCTTCTGAAATATTTCCAGAATTCAATGTAAGGACCCAGTTACTGATGCTTGAAAAATTCTTCAGGTTATAAACAGATAGGATCCAGTCATTTCTTCAAATGTGTGTTTATTTTATATTCGGACTATTTACACTTTTAAGTTTATGTTTATGAAACACACTGCTTTTAAATAAAAAAAAAAAGGGAATGTTGAATGTATGGCAACCTATTTAACCACATGAACTGGTTTAAATGTGTAAGTCAGCGTAGTGACTTCAGGTTACATAACGATAGAACGGCGTCTTGAATAGCGGTATTCATTTTTCGTATAGGTAAAATCACATGCATGTTCACCAAGTTGACCCTGGTATTAAACATGTACTTCTCTTATGACAATGATATTTGAGTTTAAAAAAAAAAAAAATTAGTAGTTTAACTGAGAAATAATATTTTTGTATCGATTTAACTGAACTTTGGTAGTAGGTAGGTATAAGGCCAAGTACAATTGTGCTCTTCAAAACCATTTGGCAGAACGGTTTTGAAGTAATGTTCTTGTTACTTAGTTTGCTTCATAGTCCCTTATTTTTGAGTTAAGATTCTGAGGCCAGTGATGTGAAAAATGGAATGAAAAACACTCTGAAATAAAAATCTATCTTAAAAAAACCCCACAAAACACCCCCAAACCCCCAGCACTTCTACAGTACAATACAACAATCCTAATAAAACTGTTTTTAACATTTTTGAAGAAACTTACTGGGTTGTGTAAAACACTAAATTCTTAATTTAGTCTGGATTACTGGTGTATGATAGAGTATTAAAATCTATAAATGGTTTTATATATGATTCTTCATGATTGTCTTTAAATGTATTGTCTAGGATGTCACTAAACTTGTAAAATATTATGATTTACTGGTTCTTAAGTTATAAAGCTGGACAGAATGTCCACTACAGTTCTCCGTTTCAGTAGAAGTCAAACTCATAAAAGCTACGGTGATCAGAAGTCGGTGTACTTGTCCACCTATGCAGATAAATATGTTGCCTTGTTAACCGCAGTTTCTCCACAAATGTGATTTTGGTCAATTTAACGCTGTATTTAATTTGCAAAATTTCTTTTTTTTTCAGATATTATAAGAACAGCTTTGGGTGGTGTTAGGTAAATGCTGCCAGACCATACACAACTGTTTATCCCTCAGAGGCTGCCTATACGCTGGTTTTTCCCTTCCTATCAAAAAGGGTTGCAGCAATAATAGTAAAAACTTCCTGAGAAGAGAACGTGATCATTGGTACATGAATGAGATGATGGTAATTACTGCTCTGACAGCGCTGGAGAAGTGTATGGAACTGGACAGGGTGGATTGCCCTGCAGGCCCCGAGGTTTATGTGTACTTCATCAGTTGAAGTAGTTAGACTTGGTGGACAAGAACTCTCTTATTCCTGTAACCATGTAATAGGTACCTTGCATTTTTTTTATTATTTACTAGTAGGATTTCTGTTTTATCTGTTAAACTGTGAGCTGTAGCAGCTAGTTCTAACTGCTTGAAGGAGCAGTAATAATATAAGTCAAAGATTTTTGTCTTGCTCCAAGTTTTGTTAAAGTAACAAAAAAATAAGATAAAACTTCGTGTCGTTTTGCTTTGGTCCACAAACTTACTGGGCAAAGTTATTGATTTAAGAAGGTGCTATAACCATGTGCAACTCTGATTTCAATTTTACTTAATTTGAAGTTTTCAGTGGGTATTCAGCTTTTGTACCCAAAATGAAAATCATTCTTCTGAAAGTGAAATGCAGAAACATTTGTGTGGAAATCCCTCTCGGCCAAAATAGCTAAGCTCTGCACCACTCTTTTTCTAAGATAAAAAGAAATGAATCTATAATAGTTTGTGACAGATGGCAGAAAATGTAACTAACTGAATGTGATTCTGTATGGAGTTATTTGAGGTTTTTGGTGTGATTTGTTGTGAGTTCCTCTCCCTCCCCCCTTTCCTTTCCTTTGATTGCAGTCTTTGTCCATTTATTCTTAGGATAGAATAAGATTTCTGAGCAGGGGCCTCTCTTGTGGTGCAAAGTGAGAATTGTTTTTAATTGAGCAGAAACATGTGGAAGGATCAGGAATATCTCAAGGGATTACAGAAAAATTCCAAATTTGTACTACTTACAGCTTGTGTTTAGAGCAGGGTCTGCTGGGAATAAATGTTAGTTAGTGTGACCTGTGACCTTAAAAACTGTTGACATGGATTTCAGCCAGAAACTAGCCACAGAACTCCTTTGTTAAGCTCATTCATAGCTCCTTGAAAACTCTAGTCAGTGAAAGTTGCCAGCTCAAATCTAAGGAAAGCAGAGCCCTTTTTTTTTTCTTTTTTTTTTCTTTTTTTTTTTTTCCCATGCTTTGGAAACAGTGGACGCCCCTTAACCAGCAAGACTTCTTTAATAGGACTGCATCGCCTAAACTTGATTGGAATTGACAGCTTCCTGGCTCAGGCTTGCCAACTGGCAGGGCATTGATGCATAGGGGACAAACAGCTTTAAGGGCCTGTATACCACTGTTTGTGTATGTGCCTCCAAAATGTAACACACTTCTGTTGTGATACCTTCTAATGTAAAGAAAAAATTCCCAAACCCTGAACACTGCTTTTAGTTCCACAAATCTTTCAGTTACTCTGGGGGAGAAAATTGTGTGGGTTTTTTTTGTTTGTTTTAAAATAATTGTCCTGTTGTCTTCTAGAATTTTCCTTTTTCACTGACTTGGCCAAAAGCCACAGAGAAATATTTACACTTGGGGGGGGGGGGGGGGGGGAGACGTTTTGATGTTAGAATTTTGACTTTTTTTTAATGTGGCTGTATAGTACTTAAAAATCTGGTTATCCCACTATAAAAGGGTTTAGTTTACAAAACCTCCTTCTTGTGCTCTCCCTTCTTTACAAGATTTTCCACTTAATGGGTTTAGTGTGTCTTCAGCTGATTCTGTGGTAAGATTCATTGTTTGGCCTGCATGATGGCTTACCTGACTTAAGTTGTACTTTTGAAGTAGGATGTACCATCGCAGCAGTAAGTTATGCTGCTGGAATGTATATCTGGTGATAAGAATAGGTACAAAATGGGATGTGGGAAGGAGAATATGAAATTTGGTTAATTTTAAGTTGGGGGAAAAAAGTATGCAAAATAAAATAATCTTCATGAAGAATCATTAAGCAGATAGATGATAAACTGAGATTAGATATCTGTAACTGATTAACAATGAAACTTTATGCTGCTGCTCTACTGTGGCGTAAAGTCCCACTGATTCAATATCCTTTGAATAACCTGCACTGTGAAAACACCCAAATATCACAGTTTTGATTCAGGTATTTCTTAAAGGCTTGATTTTGTAAAAGTGCACACTGTGTAAGGTTGATATGTCTTTGGAATATCTTCTGTAGGGTTTCTTTAGAGGAGAAAATAGCAGATGCAAAGGTGAATCATCCCCGGTTCTGCCAAGGACAGTGCAGTATTAACCAATAATGACTACTTTTTTCTAGGGATGAAGGGGAAGGGTGGTGGAAGAAATCGGAAGCTGGTTCCCCTTGTAGCCATCCCCTTCTATTGAAGGCATAAGATTCCCACCCTTTTCTTAGTCTTTAACATCCTCTTTGAATTCTTGTGCTGGTTTTTGTAGCCTCAGAGAGCTGGACTTCCTACTGAACTAATTCCTGATCAGCCAAAATAATTTGAGTTTCACTGGGTTCCACCCACTTTTCCAGAGTTGACTTTGCTGCCTTCCTGCGTATAGAGCATTTTGTTCATGTTAGTGAGTCAGGTTGGAGTAATTCAGCTCAATAAAAGCCTGAGCCTATAGAAATTCTTTAATAACCTGTGAAAATTATTAAATAATTTAATTAGAAAGACTGATTATTTTTGTTGTTGTTCTAAAATGTTCTGTAGCTGTTTGTGAAGGAGTATTTGCAGATGAATAAGGAAGGACATCCCATTCTCACTTTATGTGGATGAAAGTTTGGAACATTAAAAAGCACAGATTGGTAATGCATGCTTTGAACTAGTGTTAATAGGAATTTTCTTCTGTGGAGTTTACAGACTATCACATTAACAACAAATAATTTAATGTATTTAGTAATAGTCTGATATATGGGAAGGCTCAGCCTTAGAATTCTTCTTGTTAACTAAAAATTCTTACCTGATTTACAGTTTCTTCATGCTTTGCATTTTTCCTTTGCATACATAGAAGTAAATTAATAGGAAGTCTATTTTGTGCCTGGTAAGAAAGTAGTTCAACTACTTTTTTTTTTTTTTTTAATTTGCTGCACAGCAGGAGAAAACCCCTCTATCTGGCTGTGTGCTGCATTGAGGAAGATGTAACTCTGAACTATAGTTTAGGCTTTTGCCATTTCCCCACTTGCGGGTTGTACATGGAGGGGTTTTGCCTGGTTGCTATTCACAGGCATTGATTTCAAGAAAAGCAATTACTGGGTTCTGGATGTTTTGTTTGTTCGTGTTGCGTCCCTCTCCCCCCTCCCCGGTCTTAACATTGATTCATGTAGACAACTCAAACTTCAATTTTAATAACTTGGAATGAATTGGAAGATGGACAAGGGAGCTAGCACAGAGGACAACATGGTACCAGGACTGCTGGGTTCTGCATCCTGTTGTCGCTTGTGACAGATGCAATGAACGTGCAGTCTCATGACTGTTACCTTGAGTACTTCTATTCTGGCAAGCTGAGTAAAATAGATCTTGGGTTCTTTTTCTTGGTAAGGTTAGGTTACAGTTAGTTCATTGTAGCCTGCGTGAGATTAGTGCTTTTATCCATTTAGGTAATTTTATTTTATAATTACTTTTTTAAAAAGTTTACATATAATCCACTTTTTTGAAAGGAGAGGAAGAGAACTGGAAAAGAAACTAGGCTTGCCTACAACAGGGGAAGAATTTCTTTTGCTAACTTAAAGCTGTAATTACAAGTCTACACTGCAAGCAATGACTGTACATAACCCAGAGCGGAGATGTCCTTTAGAAAACAGACAAAGCAACCAACCCCCCTCTCTGTATATCTCTTTAACCTGATTTCTTCCCTTCCCCTTTTTGCTGTTAGGCTTCTGTGTGGACACAGAAAAATATTACTGTCTAATTAAACAAGAAAAAAGTCCAGACTCTATTTCATGAGGATTTACTATAGTTGTACGTTGAATAAAATGGTAATAAGGAAAATCAATGTTTTGCTTCCATTTGTATCTATACGATACTTCAAGCCTTCCAGAAAGATGTTTGGTAATGGCTGGAAATGATATGGAACACTTTTTGGACAGTCTGTTTGGTCCTTGTGGTGTATTGACCCTGGAGTCCCTGTACTTCTTAAAACGCTTTGGAGATGAAAGAAAATAGCAAACTGGTTCAGTTAGACATTGGCAAAGGCCACAAAAAATACAAGCATAAATCATGAAAAATTGTATCTCTCTGATTCAACAGTACAACAAAATTGTACCTAATAGAAGTGTTGTCCCTGAGCCTCTGTCTGCCTTCTTTACAGCATTTTTTTTTATTTTTAGGATTATTTTCTAGCAGTGGATTCAACACATGCACTGAACGTAAGTAGGAGTTAAAGATGCAGACATTTTTCAGTTCCTTTGCACGGACCTTACAGAGAAAAGAAGAGAGGGCAGGCAAGACTCGTAGCTAGACTCTGACCTTCTTTCACAGAAATTCTGGTTTCTTACAAGCTTTAACTGTAGCAAAACAGTTCGACTTCCTCTTCTGTGCATGACAGGAAATTGATCTAAAGTGGCTTAGAAAATGTGAGAACGCCATGAGTGTAGTCTGCAGGGTTGGAAGGGGTCTCCTGTTGTTGCAGGCATTTTGCTTTAACTTGACATGTTTATAAAACAGTTTACATCTTAAAAGTTTAGGGTTTTTACCCCTGCTGATTTGCTTAAACAGACACTGGCTTTTATTTTCAGTTACTTGTCAGAATATATATGGAAAAGTGATGAACCTCGTGAAAGGGAGCTTGACATCAATTAAATTTGGCTATCTGCTTTGTGTTTCTTCTTTCTGATACACGGTTTCCAGTATAGTTTTTCCAAACTTCCTGTGGTTTTTCTTTATTGTCTTTACAAGTTTTACAAGATAGAGATGAGTTATTTAAAAATACTGTTCCAGGAAAAGAGGAATAAAATTTTGTGTTGCATCTGCTCATTTGTTGTCTTCTATTTTCACCTCTGCCATTCAACTTTTTTTGGACTCTAGAAGCTTATTTCAGAAAGCCTACAAGGTTGTCTTAATATCTTATCTTGCTCAAGTATCTTTAAATAATTTTTGAAGTGTCTCTCAAGTTATATTAGTTTTCTGAAACTATATCCTCAGCAACACTGAATAGAATACATTTATTAAAATAGTCTTAAAATATGAAAAGCATGTGATAATGCATTTTTTCTGCCCAATCATTAAAAAGCTCCTATTGAAGCTTTTTCCTAGTTTTTCTTGGTCCTCTTATGGACATGTTAATGATGTTTGAGATCATTCATGATCAATATGTTGTGTGTATGTACGTCATAAGAATGTGCATTCATCTGTGTGCACGTGTGTAAGAGTAGGAAAGAGGTTTTTACATATTTTACTATATAAATGTCTGTCTAAAGAGCAGTGTCACAAACCCAAGTCTTAAAGAATCCAGCTGATTTTATATGAGGCTTGTATTTTCTGCTTTATTAATATGTGAAAAGTGTGTACAGTATTTCCTCTTAATTGTTTTTTTCTTTGAAATTGTATGCAACATCGTAGTTGTAGCAATAGAAATGCATTTTGATGTTTTGAGTTTTAAGACCGACATTGAAAGGAGTTGATTCCACTGAACTCATAAATAATGAATTCTTATTTTCAACTAGATGTAGTTGATAAATAACAAGTCAATGGGGAATATATTAAATGACACTGAGTGAAAAGCTTTGGAGTTTTCATTGTGGTGTGAGTAGGTCTGTTAAAAGCTTTGCTAGCTGAGCTTGAAGTTTTAAAGCATGGTTGAATTGGTTTAAATATTTTTGTTGAAACTTAAATACAGTAGAACCTTGCTAATCCACACACCTCATAATCACGGACACAGAAATGGCAAGCTCCGTGTATGGCGCAGCAGAAATGGACAGGGCTGGAGTAAGGTTTCATATTTCTAAGCTTCTTATTTCTTGAATATACTACAGTGTGCTTAATATGATAAATTCTATTTATGTAATTCTTTATAGTAGCTAAACAAATCCATCATAAAAAGGTACTTTTTCTCTTTTTCCAGTCTTTTTTACCCTTTGTTTCACTTTTACGTACATTTCCCAAATGTTACCAATTTGCGCTGAGTCCTCTAGTCATAGTTACAAATTATCTGATGATGTCAATGTGAATTAATTAAAATTTGAATACTAAATGCAATAGGAAAAATATTTAGAAAAGACAAAAAAATTACAAGTTCTGAACTCTGGATTTTTCTGTAACGACAAATGCTCTGAAAGAGAGAAACATCTTTCTGGGCAATGGAAGGACACTGGTTACATTGCCTTTACAGGAACTGAGAGATCCAGTGTTTTCATTCTTGGCTTTTATTCTTCCTTGTCATGCACACCTTCATTCTTGCTTTCTGTTCACTGGTGACACATGCCTTATGGTTGGACTAGGGGATGTAAAGTCTTTGCTGCAGATGCTTTGATTGTATGTGATCAGCTGGTGATGATGTTTGAAACAGAAGTTCCCCTCTGTTTCTATCAATTTTTCTGTTGCCGTTCACTGGAAACAGAAATTATTTATGTGGTTTGATCTTGATTGCAAAGAGAGAAATAAATCCTACTGTTACAAAATACTAGGAAGTGTTAGCTCCCACCAGTCTGCTCTTCTCCCTCCCCGCAGCTGTTGATAACACGCTTAAGGAAAGTCAGTTAAGCCATACCTGATCTGGTCCAGTTGGGGCAGGTACTGCAGGCAGGGGTGTCTGGAATAAAACGTTGGATGCCTAAGAGGTTAGTTGGTTAGTATTAGGAAATCACTTTTTTTTTCCCATTGAACTTCCTGGATAAAGTAGACCTGCTGATTGATAACTGCCTATGTGAGCTGTACCAAAAAAAAAAGGTATCTCCTGGGAGGTATTTATATTAGAGATAAACTTTAAAAGTCAAATTCTCAATAACCAATAAGTGCCCTCTTCCTTGTAAATAAGAGGTTTCAAAGAATATTAATATGAATAATATATTTGGCTACTGTTCAGCCATTTTTTTGAATTGTTCCTAGGCAGTGCTTGGCATTGGAGAAAAGATGTTTTGATTTTGTTTTTTGCTATATATGTGTATATATACATCATTCTTAGTTGAAAGTTTAAGTGTTATCCTTTAACACTGGTATTTATTTCTCTACATGTTGATTTTGGTAACAATTCTGAGCTGTGTACTTGCATTAATTTTGTAGTGGGATAAAGTTATACCACTTTTGAAGTTAGTAGCAGCCAGAAAGTACAGGGAGTTGTTTACAAAAGAGTCCCATCGATTCTCCTTTTCTGTGGAAGCATTCAAGCAGTAAGACCTGCACAGTCTGTTTGGCACAGTAGCTGCTCTCAGCTGGCCCTGTGCCCTCCTGCTGTTAGTCAGGGCAAAGGATGTGCCAGATCTCAGATTGTAACGGAGCAGAGCCTGCTTGCAAATCTGCTTGTAGTTAGCCTGGGGCCTTTTGGCAGCAGACTACAGCCGATTGATTTAGTTGCAATCCTTTTTCCTTAATATTTTCCATCTGGCCAACAATGACCTATAAAGACAGACACAAAACAGAGTTTGAATTATGAGGAGCGTAATAGTAAAGTGCTTCCAAATCTCACTCTAGAACCTGCACCAACGGAGCGGTGCCGCTGTGTAGCCGAGGGAAGTTTGTTCTAAAGCACTATTGCAACAGTGGTGTTAAGAAAAAGCACTGTAATTCTCAAGTTCAAAATTATGTAATAGAGAAATGTGCATTTCAGTTAAACCTTTAATGTGTTTCCCTTCTTGCTATTTCTTGCTTTCTATTGATCCCGAGCAGGAAGTGAAGCACTCTCAGCATAGGCTTCCTCGCACACTTCTCTTGCACCTACTGCTAGGGCTGGATCATACTGCGGTGTCTGGAGCCATGCGAGAACGAGGGATCACACAGTGGAGGTAGCGATGACAGGGAAAGGAACATGAGCATGGAAATGCTTTCAGGCATGCAGCAACAGGTTTGGGGAACTTGCATTCTCATGATGTTAATAAGGAGGTGATGTGTCCCAAGCTCTCAAATCTATAGGAGTGGATTAATGCTTTCCAGAATGAGCTGTTTCCACATCTTATTATCTTGTCAACTCTTCCAGTTCTGGTCAAAGCAGAGTTCTTGCTCTGATTAGTTATCCTAAACACTTGTGGTCCTCTGTCTTTAAAGTTTGTATCCTTAAAGAAAATTTCTGAACTTCTTTGTATAGCTCCACAAGTTATAGGAGTCCTGGCATTCCAAGCTTTTTAATGTGCAGAGTTTACCCCCTTCGCCTAGGAATGCTTGGGGATGTAAACGATTCATGTTTTTTTCCAAAGGTGGCAATAAGTCATGCACGGACTTTCACAGATCTTGTTGGTCATAATATTTACAGGAAAATTAGAAATTGATTGAACTAGGAGAAGGCTCCAGAGTGTGATTCTCATTCACACTAACTACAAGCATAAGTGGCCAGATGAATCCTCCTCTGGAGGTTCCTGTTTCTCTTCATTAGCTATAATGAAATCTACTTTAGATCTAGGTGATTGTTCTAAGTTAAAGATGTTAATAGTTTGTCTCGCCTCTGGAGTCCAATGCACAGGTAGTCTGTGCTGTATATTTAAACACTTGACAATTTATTTAATCTAGTGAGATAATATTGCAACTATTCCAAGTCTCAGACATTTAGAACCTGGAACTCTAAGTAGTTCCCCTGAGGGGGGAAGGAGTGCTGTGTTCTGGTATTTTGTTTCTCCTTTTAGTAGAAATTTTCACTTGCTGACTCTGAGAACTATAATGAGATGTGCAGGGGCATGGGAAAGAAACTTCTGCTGTCCTAGACTGAGTTTACCACAGCCTTGAGTTCCTCTGTACGTTTCCTGAAGCTGTTGACTGTATAAACTAATGCAGGGCTCATATCCGAGAGTCGCTTCTCTGCTGACAGTCCTTTGTTCTTGTTTCATCTCGGTCTGCTGCCTGCTGCTTTTAATCATAGCAGTAGTAAAATCGGGGATCTGAGTTCATGGATGCTGTGTTCGTGGAAGTGCAGTCAGAGGCACAAGTGTGTTGACTTCGAGCACTGCTATAATATAGAAGAGCATTCCTGTTAGAAACTTACAATTATTACTTATTTTTGGAATAATAAAAGGGAAGGGTAAAATGAATAGTATGAGGAACATGTGCAGAAGGGAGAAATGAATCCTCACCGTGGTTTTGGGAAAGAGCTAGAGGTAAGGATGGACAGGTAAAAGGTGCATCATTGATATGTGGGTTGAAGAAGAAAGGCCAGTTAGGATGTTAGCTGTCATTTGTAATATTCCGTGAATGATTTTTGGTGGTCTTTTTTCCCCCCCTTACACCTTAAGGGTAATTCTTGCCAAAATAAATAACTTACTAAAAAAAAAAAAAAAAAAAATCCTCTTGTGTAAGACCAGAGATTAGATTTCAGATGGAACAGTTGCTGTCATGTAACAGTCTGGGATTGGAACTGTCAATTGATTTAACTGAACAAACTCCAGGTAATTTTTAGAGCGGTGATAAGGGCCATTCATTCTGAATATTCCCTCTTGGAGCCAAAATTACGATATTGGTGTAGTGAAAGTACCAGTTCTGTGCTATTGTCTTGCTGGTTTGTTGTTGTTGTTTTGGTATGTGAAACAAAAACAGTATTTGCTTTTGGAAGATAACAAGTAAATACACAATGTAAAGTTATGACTTCTAACTATTTGACCTCTCTGAACGCTATCCTTCTCAGAGACCCAGGGTCCCTTAAAACAAACAACAAAACCCCTTCCTTCTCCTCTTCCCTCTACATTATCTATCCAGGGCAATGCTAATTTAACTGACTTGTAATGAATTCAAAGAACAATGAAGGTGTGTAAAAGGAAGTTCATTGCAGATTTTGCCAAAGCTTTCATCTTGACTGTAAGTCAAAACACTTTTGTAAAATATCCATGAGAAGGATCACAACAAAAAATGTCAAGTGTTAGTAATACTAATGTATTGCTACTGGTGGGACTGGATAAAGCTAAGAGTACTGCATTCTAGTCCAGCTAGTTCACTGGTCTTGCCTACTGACCAGAAACCAATTTTGCTTAATTAATTAGGGCTTCATGTCACACCTTCTTTAGTCGCTGAACAACTGTAACAGAAGTAATTAAATCATGTCACTTTTTATTACCTTTGGCCCTGGCTGACTTGGCTTGGAAACTTCCATTGTAGTGCTAATACAAAATGAATTAGTGCATCACCTTGGGGAAAACCCAGTTCCCTGGCATCAAAAAAGTAGGGAGGAAGTAGTTAAAGTACAAGATGGATAGATCTTCTCTTCCACAAATGGATCACTTTTCGGTTGCTGTCTGAAGGCTTACAAAACGCATCTGTCAGGAATGAGACCATCCTGTACTTGCTGACAGATGTATACAACATTCCCCCAACAAGATTACATGGCAACTTCCTCCTTCAAAAACCAAGATGTGGCAGGAGCCCTCAGGTTATGCTGTGGTAATTGGAGAAGCAGGGGCTGCTCTCAGAGGTAGAACTGCTGAGAAAAGCTGCATGGGTTGACTTCTGCATATTGTTTCAATAGAAAACATGATTCAGCCACACTGTAATAACAGAAGGGCTTTCTGTGGCTTCGTAGAGTGCATCTTCAGAGTGGATCCGAAATAAAAACCTTAATTTGAAACCCCAGCTGTTTATCAACATGCTTGATAAGGGACAGATCTTCCTCCAAACGATACAATACAAGTACTATTTACCTAACAGTAACTTACCTCAGTGTGTTATAGAATGAATTGGTGTTGCAGTCTCCTATTTTAAAAATTTTTCTAAACTGATTGTTAGACAAGAAGTCTCCTAAATAAAAATTGTGCCCTCCAGCCAGGTAAAGGGCCAGAGAGTCTTTTCTGTTAACCCGTGTGTCACATTTTCAGGAAGTCTGATCAGGTTCATCAGTGACGTTTCTGCAGGTGAAGAGTCAGGTATTCATATACTTATTTTTGCATCTAAATGTTTGTTGTCAATCCTAAAACATTGTGCAATGTAGTCATAGACAACCTGCAATCAAATATCAGACTCTCTGACTTGATCTTTGTAGTCTTCAAGGACTGCATTCACGTCTTGTATTACTTACAGCAAATAAACATTTGTAAAGTGATTCTTATGTGACTAGCCCAGTTTCTCGCAGTCCCAAGTTATGAATTCCAAGTACCACCACAGCACTGAAGTAATAATGAATTTCTGGCTTGGCTCTTTCAGCTGTGGTTGGATTTGAGTTTAACTTTTGTGACTTGCTACCAACTGACTTGGGGACCAAACTTTGCCTATTATTAGGAGGCATGTGTACTACCACTGAACATGTGAATATTTCTTCACAGTCATGAAGTTCCCTCCCCGTGCAAAGGAACTATAAAAGACCTTGCAGCACTTCCATTTGCTTCGTGCCAATAGGAAACAAAAGTGGTTTGGAGAATATTCCAGAAGAGGGGTACATATGATTGATTTCTTCTCTCTGTTACTGAAATATTCTTATTCCCTACCCCAGTTTTCTCTGTTGTTCGTTTACCAAAATGCAAAGAATCAGCACCGTATCCTAGAACATTGTTTTATGAACACGGACAGTATGAAGCTGCATTGTCCAGCTTTGCTTTTTGGTGTTGGAATGATATAATGCTATCTGATTTAAAAAAAAAACAAAAAAAAAACAAAAAAAAAAAAACAAAAACCAACAACAACAAAAAAAACCACAC
Source organism: Morus bassanus (assembly GCA_031468815.1). NCBI lineage: Eukaryota > Metazoa > Chordata > Aves > Suliformes > Sulidae > Morus > Morus bassanus. Next base: position 1,914,702 of record CM062586.1, read on the forward strand.
CACAAAAAAACCCCCAAACAACAAAAACCAAACAAAAAAAACCTCAGTCTGGGCTCGTCAGTCTTTCTCAATATACATCTCCCCTGTATATTCAGAAATGGGATATTTGCTGTCTTGATCCTAAAGTGTTTGCCTCTTACTGAAACCTTGCTTGTATTTATTGATAGGATTCTCCAGGCTTTTTCTGAATCAGCTTACGGTGCTGATCTATGAGATATTTACCACACGGCAGGCTTTTATTAAGTAGATATTCCTTTCCGTGGTTCAGGAGGCAGTTCTCTCTCTGGTGTGGCAGTATGATTAGCCAGTGGAAACCTTGGCCTTCCTCCTATGATTTAGCTAATTGATACTTACCTTAAATACTGATCTGACAGTCCTGATTATTCTACTCTAAATGTAACTTCATGTCCTAGTGAGTTGTTCTTTCCCAGAGATGGGCATTGGCCTTACACGAAGTTGGTTGCTCTGGAGGTGGAATGTGTTGGCCAGTTGGGAGTCACTTACCCTCTGACGCTGTTACAGTCGTGATGTGGGTGACTTTTGAGCTGTATTTATTACACTCGGAGTTTCTTACCTCAGAGTTTTTGGGACTCAGGTTTTTTTTTTCTCCTTAGCCTTTGACATAGATTGATGGCTAATGACTAATCCAAAATGTACGGGTAGAAGAAAAACTCTGGTTCACAAATAAAAGACTCTGGGAGAGCCAGAGATTATAGAGAACTCACCTGATGCTCAGCTTCAACTTTTAAATACCTGGCAAATTTCTTTAGTAGCTGAGCAGAAGTCCTTCCCAGCCTTTCAGTGTGGCTCTTGAACATAGAGCTGTGTAAAAGTTTTCTTCTCTTCAGGAATTTATGACATTACAGATCATAATACAAATTATGTCAAAGTCCCATGGCTTTCGGAACTCACTGCAGCAGTGCACTGCAACACATTGTGCCTTTTGCTGATTGGGAGCACTTTTGATTTATAATAAAATGTTCATAATTCTACTGAAATTTCAGCTCAAACTTAGTACTAGAGGGCACAGCTCAACAAGCACGTATGATTGGAGTCTTTAATGAAAAGGAGCTGTTTCTCTGGTCAAGGAAAAAGGGTTAATTTGCATTGGGATGAAAAGGCTGTTCAGGATCTACTATTTCAACCTGTGATAGACTTAACAGTAGTCTTTGATCCCCAAATGAAATGTGATGGATTTCAACTGATGCCAGATGTCTCAAACCTAGTGGGATCTCTGATTGTCTGCCACATCTAGAATTCTCTCTTCCAGCACTTTCATGTGTGCTTTTAAACGTGGTTTGAGAAGAGAGATTCCTTGACAAGCTAAGCCTTTGGAATCCTTTCTCTGTGTTGTCACTTCAGTAGTGATCTTTAGGCTCTCATGCTGTCTAATGCATCCTATTTTTTTTAAATCAGATTAAAATAATATTTAAAAAAATGTGCCATACTGCTCTAACTACTTCATAACCAATTTTTTTAATGTCCAAGAAGTTTAGTGCCAGTATCATCTGTAACTTTTCTCAGTTTAAGGCTGTTCTCTGCCCTCTTCTTATTTGTTAATTAGAGCATTTTACTTAACCCTGGCCAAGTAAAAACATTGTTCGCGTATTCCTGTTGGCCTTAAGTGGAACATAATTGTCTTTTTAACTCCAGGGCTATTTTGTTGCACTTAATAAATCTTACTATAAACTGTCAAGCACTTCAGTATACCCATCTTCTCACCAAGTGTGCTTTATGGGATATTCTTTTCCCTGTGGTTTTAATAAGAGTAAAAAGACATAATTGTCAGTGTTTCCCTTGTAAATGCAAACAAACTTTCTGCTTTTGGTACCTTTTATTTCATGTTGCTACTTCAGTCCTTTGCTCTTGAACATGCCTGAGAAGTTTCTTTCTTGGTCTTAAACTAAAAAACCCCAAAGACTTACAGCTTTCTCTTCTGAAAAGGGACGAGACCTTATGACTGTGTTGAGGAGTTTATGGGGCTTCCCACTTAATTTTACATCTACCAAAAATTATGTAATTTTTTTTTTAAGAGAATGCACTTGGTCTTCCGGGATTAATCATCTTAGCATGCTGAATTTGAGAAGGGAGGTTTACCTCATCCGAAATGCTTATATTAGCTGGCTACAGTAAGAAGTGTAGCTTTCTACTCCATAAAAGCCTTGTGTAGTAGGGCTTCCACTGTTGTAAAGCTGATCAAATTGCACCGTTCTTTTCTTCTGTCGTCAGCCTGTGCCCCAGGCTTTAGAGATGTATGTACTCTCCAAAATCTACTTACAGTTTTGCATTTTGTTTCAGCAGACCCAAGGTTCTGTCTTTTAAATGAATTCTTTTCTCTTTTCTTCACGTGGACTGACTGGAGAAATATCACTTGGCATGTTGTCCCAATGGTATGAATAACTTGTGTGTTAGAAGTTAAAAAACTTTGATTTTTAAAAAAGGAGTGATCTTTCAGAGTGAAAACAGAAATCCCCAACAACAGAACAGACCATAAAGATATTTCTGAGATAAATTAAACACAAAATATTCTGTCATAAAATTCAATAAACTCTCTTAAATTTTGCAGTGATAGGTAATTCACAAGAAAAAAACATGACTGTTGAAGATATTTAAAATTTTGTTCCTTGTAAATTATGCCTATATTTATGTATCTGTGAATGTAGTTTCTTTGTACAGAATGTAGGATATTATGCATGGACCTATAAGCCAAAAGGTGTGTGGTATTCCTCTTTTCCAGTCTGCAGTGTAATGCTCCAGGTTCTTAAAACACAGATTCTTTTTGTGGAAAATGTTTTTCAGTGAAAGTCCAAGGCATGGTTTTCATGGAAAAGCTGTTTCTTTTTCAGACTGTAAAATTACGTTGTTTGCTTCCTTCACAGAGGGCTGCTGCGAGAAGCGGGGGAGATTACTGTGTGCTGGGTTGATAGATGCTTCATGATGTTGCATGCTGTAATGCTAAAGTTCTTCTGAATTCGTTTTATTTACATAAATTCCACAGTGCAGCTGCACTGGACTTCTTTTCTCCCCCCAAGGTTTTAGAGTGACCACAAAGAATCCGAGAAAGGGTGACAGCTTTGTCAAACTCAGACTTCAGTTCCCTTTGCGATGGTCCAATTAGATGTTAGTACACTAACAAAAGACCCTTGGAATGGTTATCTCAAGCTGCCCTTGCACTTTTTAGCTTGACTAAAATGTAAAATTGTTACATCATAAATGTCTTTGTTACAGTTTTCTGGCTTCATGTTGTTAAGAGGATGTATTCAGCTCTGAGCTGTCTTTTGTGAGAGGCACTGCTGCTCTGTTTCAAGAGCCACTGTAGCTGTTTGGGGAGCAGTTGGGTTCAATAGTGGTATTTAGTGAACTTGGGAGTCTTTGTGCCAGTGAGACTTGCTGTAACTGCTTATACTTGGTCACACTGGGTAGAAAAACAGGAAAGGGAATGTTTTAATTGACTTTTCTTATTAATACACAGTGGCAACTCACCAAAGTAAGTGCTTTCTATTGACAATAATATGGTATTAAGATGCTCCATAAGACAAGAGACGCAAGTTCTGTGTGAGCCAGTTCTGTGGGGTTAAATACTTCTAAAATATGTACATGTCACGTGCTTAAGCTACAGAACTGTTAACTGAATCTCATGGGATCATGGAAAGATCACTCATGGGTAATAGTCAAAGGGAAGTTTATGACAAAATTGGGGAAAATGCAAAACGGAAAGAAATCCTATGAAAGCAAGAAAAGGGAAGGATTTGGATGGCTCTCTGCAAAGGCAGAGGCACTTACAATGGATTGAGGCCTAATGCAGAGACAAAACTTGAAATAAAAAAAAAAAGCTGGTGTTCAAAAAAGGCTGTTGGCTGATCCTGTGGAAGGTAAGCCTGCATCTCATCAACATGCACAGATGTTGCTATGGAGATTTGTGGGTATGTGTGTATGTGTTTAAGCTTACAAGTGTGAGAATGTGTCGATAGACTGAGTCTAGAAGAGACAATAATGATGTACTGAGTTCCGTAAGGTGTAGGGGAAGATACTGGAACACATAAATGGCTGAACTGGGAATTTAGCCTACGGGAATTCCCAAATGAGCCCAGAGATGCCTTGGTTCTTTCATATGCATTTTGTAAAAATGCTGGAAACATTGCGGGGGGGAAGGAAAGGAAGGTGGAAAAAAAAAAATTCAGTAGTCTATTACTGCAAGGGCATACGAAGACTCAGCTCTCTCTTGAGGGGAGGAAAAAAGGATTATTTTTAAAAATATGTAGTTAAGTCATTTAACTTAGTCTTGGCTGTTAAAAATTAAGTTGGAATTTAAAAATAATTTGAAAGGAAAATTCACATTTTTAATGAAGTTCCAGATGCAAGGATCTGTCATTTGTCCTGCAGGTATTGACAAGTACCCTCAGTCAGAAAATGTATGTGCTGCTTCACCAGGAACATTTATCGGGTCAATATGTTGAAATTAATAATAGTAATAATAATAACAGTAATAATAAACCCCATCTTTTTTCAATTTGCTGAATCTTACTTGTGATTTTGATCTTGCACAGTACTCTCCTAAGGATTCCAAGTTTGGAACAGCTATGTTGCTTGGAGTGGATGTAGAGAATGAGGTGTACATACACCTATTGATACAAGTCACTCGCATCGCACGAGTGTGACTGTGCAAGAAAAGGTGTTTCATTTATTAGACCAACACTTCGACAAAGGAGAACCTGCTGGGCTTCGTAGTGATTTCACTGCCACAATTAAGTATCAGGTCATCTATGTTTCAAATTAATTATTCAGAGTCCATGAACTAAAACACCAGTGTGTTATGTTGACACATGCACAAGTCGTGCTGGCAGAAGAAATACTTGGCCTGAATTTCCTCTTCCTTACACTTCTATCAATCAGGAGTATTTCCAGTGAAGTTAGTGGTGATGCATACTATGGTTTATGTAAGAGCCAAGCTCATTATTGACAGAATTAAGTATTCTAGGCCACTGTAGATTATTGTACTGAGTAAAAGGTCAAGATTCAGGAACTCCTTGACTCCAGTCCTGGCTAATACAGACAGATTTAGTAAGTCTGTCACTACAGAGAAGTATGCCCATCTGTAAAATGGCAATGACGGTTCTGTTTTGCAAGGGAGATGGCAGTTGGGTATGCTGTTATCAAAATATATGGTATGTGTTATAAATAAATACATGTTAAAAATTCTACTTCTGATCTGTGTGAATGGAAGGAGTAAAGGTAATGTCTGCTTACAACTCAGTCTATTAGGAGATGCTGCATTAAATATGTTGGTGTTAGGCTAGTTACTCAGTCTTATTAATTTCACATGACAAAGATACATGTACAGAAATGCAGTTCTGCCGATGTATGGACTGGAAGTTCTTCTAGTACTCCGTAGGAGTTGTGTGAACTAAGGTGGTACTTATCTTTTTTTAGGGTTCAGAGGAAACCAAATGTACTACAGGTACCTTTCCAGAAGTGTTTGCTTTGCTTTTTAATGGTGTCCACACACCAGTAGAATTGAATGCTGGAGCTGTCAATGTTAAAAATTAGTTTTATAAATGGTTGCTATGGTAATTAGCAAATACTCATAAATCATTTTAAAAGGTATCCCTTGCCACTGGGGTTTGCTGCTGCTACACCGGAACATGTAACGTTTTTGCTGCCGAAGTTCTCAATACAATTTCAAACTCTTCAGTGTTCCGTGGGAGTTTATTTTGATAAGTTCAGCTTTCACACACTCTTGCACTCTTCGGTTATCTTGCTGTTGCTTCCTCCTTCACAGTTGTCTGTTAACAACTAACACTGGAAAATCTCTCCCTTTTTAAGATGACTTCATTGGAGATTTACCTTTCTAACGGTAAGTAAAATTCCTAGTGCCATACCGTGTTCCCCCGTTTGCCCAGCCTCTCTTTACACTTGACCTTGGATATACATGATATTCCTGAGACAGCTACAGTGGTTTAGAGTGGTACATGCTATAACTTATGACTCGCCTTCATTCTAATGAGTGCTCAAAAAATATCCAAAGAAATGATAATGGTGACATTTTCACATTTCAGAGAAAGTATATTTATTTATCAAAACCTCCATTCATTAGTAATGGTTCAGAACTGGGTAAGAAACAGCTGGTTTTCCCTGGGGAAGGCATCTTTTACTTGATGAAGAAATCAACTGGATGCCAGTGCAGATATGTTGCTCAAAGATTTCCCCTTTGCCATTCTTAGGGATGTTGCATTTTCTTATTTACTGTTGGACAATTCTGTTTGTCTAAATTAGTTGCATGTCTTTACATATAGGCAATCACTGTAATAGAGCTGTCGTCTTGGTTTTGTATATATTTTCTTGGCTTTTGTGTTTGCTGGAAGCTAATCGTTATATTCTGATGGAGATAAAACAGTAGCTCTCGTGTTCATGCAGCTTGAAGTCCTGTAACTTGTTATCAATGAGCCCTTCATTTTACATAGGACAGTAGCCAAAGCACTGCACTAAAGTTATGAAGCATGATCCTTAAATATTCCAGTAAGCTAAGGTGTTTTTAAAGGGGGAAGTTTACCTTCATTTAGAATCCAGAACTGGATAATTGCACAGTAGACTGGATACAAGAACAGCGCAGTGAAATCTGCAACGCCTTCTGGTATAGTTTTTGCCACAGGCTAACTTCTGTTTGTGGCTGTAGATACTGAGGTTTTATTTCCAAAAATGCCCATGCAAACAGGCTAGAAGAGGGCTTGGACTAGTAATAGATTAAAATGAGGCATCATTTTTTTGGTGTGTTATTGTGGTCTTTCTCCTTTTATATCCATAGGTGCTATTTGACCTGGCTAAATTTAAAGTGTTAGTTTCAATTAACGTTCCCTAGTGTGAGTCAGCTGGAGGGGGGATTCCTTTTTAATTATTTAAAAAAAAAAAAAAGTTGATTATAAACAATGCTAATAATTATTTTGTTTTGTTTTTAAAAGCTTTTGTAGTAAGCGTTTAATGACAGTAGGAGGATCCTGGAAATGCGCTTTTCTGTCCAATTTCATTGCTGCTGGCAACTTAGTGTCACTAAAGGAAGTTCTGTTGGGTCATCTCGTACCACATCCTTCTTGCTGCGGAATGACAATATGCGCACGTACGTGTGCGCACATGCCTGGTTTGGGTGTGTATGTGTGTGTATATATATGTGCATATAAATGCAGTTGCTTTATTTCAAAAGGGCTAGCTTAATTTTCTCCAGTTTTGGTTGCAGTCCTTTCTGGAGGTCAGAAAATGTGACCTCACATGTGCTGCTGTGATAGAGTAGTTTCTTTCCTTTCATATGTTAAAGCGCACGAGCGGATTAATATGTTGAAAAATCCAAAGCTAAATTGACTGCGGTACAGCGTTTTCATCTGTGTAGCAGCTAATATTGGGTGATGACATTTTCTGTTCAGTGTAACTTTTGAAGTATAGATTGGGCTTGTGAGAGCAATGCTGGCTGGCGAGTTGTACCTTCTGCAGCTGCCACTGCACCCGTCATCTGCATCCTTCTGCCTCCCTCCATCCCTTCAGCTGGCTGTGGAGTCAGAGTACAAAAGGCTTTACTTCTTGTTGCAAGTCCACTCCGTTAAAGGTGAACCTCTTCTTAACTGCAAACACCCTACCCACAGGGATTGGTGGGGTTTGTTATCATGCTAATTTGCTTCTTTTTTTGTCTTTCCTGTTGTCTCAGCCTGGCTTGTCAGTCGTTTTTGCACCCACTGTTCTTTAAACACTACATTTTGGAAACATTTGTATTTACAAGCTGCAATGCAGCACTGTTGTCTTAACGGTTTGACTGACCCTAATTGCTATGACACATGTAACTAATGATGTTTTGTACTTTCAAGGAGTGCACTAAAAAGGTGATGACATATGAGTTACTGAATAAGGTACTGTGCAACTTGTGCAGTAGAGTTTGTGCAGACCTTATGTAGCATAATAAGCAGTTTTCCTTTGCTCATATTTGTTTCCCGTCAGACTGGCCTGTCTCCAGCGCTGAGGCTGCATCACACGCTGAAGGCTCAGGGGGAGAGAAAAGCAGAGTGCTAAACCGATCTCTCAGCTCGAAGAAGCCTAATTTGATTAGGCTTTAATTTGATTCTCGTGATTTCTGGCAAAAATGTCACTATATGTGTGTATATATAGGTGTGAGGAAACTGAAAATGGGTGTAAAATTAAAAGGGTAATCTGAAATTATTTTTTTTTAATTTTTGTTTACTCTTCAACCACAATCTGATTTATGCTTATTGGAGTCTTTGAACTTCAACTCCCTTGAAGAATCTCTAGTCTATCGCTTTTTTGATGTTGCTCGAAGGGGGATGTGTGTGTGTGCGCGCGGTGCATGCGCTCGCATGCTGTGGTGCTCTGGGCAATTTCACTCCAGAGCGCTTCCCTTCCTTTGTTTAACCTATGACCTGTGAAAACAAGAGTTAATCAAAAGTTCTAAGGTAGCTAAGAGGAAGGGGAAGTGTTTGGTTACAAATTAAATATGAGCAAGTCATAAGCCATAAATCTTCAGTAGTGCTACCAGTTGTGCTCCTTAAGTTGCATGTGGTACAGAAAGTTTTTGGTTATAAATTCAGCCTCTGTTTCTCGAGGATTTGCTTTTTGTGAGCAAAAATACCATCTTTTCCTTTTTCCTTTTGCCAGAGATTTAGAAACAAATTCAGATAACTGTATTTCTTGGTTGGTTGGTTTTGGTTTTTGGTTTGGTTTTTTGTTTGTTTTTTTGTTTTTTTTTTTTTTTTTTTAATTGCAACTTTAGCTGGTCACAATTTGGTCTAATAAAAGCAGAACTGTTTCACTCTTGAATAGTAAACACATGGAATAAGTGATGAAGTAAAAGTGTTAAAAATGGCAGGATAAATGAGTTTTCTTTTGTATCCAAAGCTTTCAGGATGAGAGAGATCCTGAATTCTGCAGTGGTAAAGGAGGGAGGTGAAAATTGAAATGAGATTGTCTACATAATTTATGCAGTTTTGTGGTGGGTTTGTTTGTTTTATCTTGTCTTGCACCTCTCTTGAGCAAGAGCTACACAAATCCCTGTGTATTGTGTTGTGTTGAGGTCTGCTTCAAATACCACCTGATTTCCTCAACTTCAAAACTGTGAAGCTTCTCTCCTCAAAATGGGAAGTTATTCTTAAAATAAGAGAAAGAAGCGGTTATGCTGAGATGCTAAACCATTATTTGGAAAACATGGATTAAAATAAGAGTTAGTGGTAAACAAAGGACGATAATGAAGTTCATTATAAGATAATAGTAAAGAGAAAAGGGAAAGCCAACAAGGAGCGAGCAAGTGTAACAGAAACAGGGCTATTTCTTCCCTCTTGTTTTATGGAGGGTTTGCTGATGTTTCAAGGCTGCGTGAATATGAGACTTTATCTGGGTTATTTCTATTAGAATCATAGAAGCTATTTTCTAGGTGCTGAGTGAAAGAATTAAAAGTGGATTTGGGTGGAGTATTCTCATGGATAGACCCTACAGATGTGTCATGTTTGGTGTATTGCGGTAGCAAAGAAAACTCCCTTGAATCTGTAGCGAGGTTAAGGTTTAGCTGCGAACAAACATGCCCCCGAGAGGACAGATAAGTGAATCTTTGAAGAAAGAACACAACCTGACCTTGGTTTCAGAGCTCAGCGGTGTCCCTGTTGGGCGCACGCACCCCTTGTCGCACGCGGTGCCGAGGGCCGGGCCTGCCCGCACCCGCAGGCGGAGGGGCTCCGAACGAAGCGTGGCTCTGGCCAACGAGAAGATGAGGTAACTTGCTTTTGTTTATTGCTTTTACACTGAGACATGTATTATAAACACAACAGTATTTTAGAAGATTCTTCTTTTAATTCTGTAAATGCAGTTTTCCAGCAAGGTCCCTGCGCAATGAAGTAGAACGTTAACTATGCCTTCCTGAAATATGTTTTGGTTTCATACTGTCGGGGAGCTTTCTGCCTTCTTCGTTTTCTGTCTTTTCAAACTCTTTTGATAGATGCCTTGTGAGGCTTTGTTTACCAGGTTCTTAATCTCTACTTAGCAGATACGTTTTGAGAGGATTTCTTGTTACTCTTGTAATGGCTTTTAACTCTGCTGAAGTTTATTTAAGTAAACAGAAAGAAAGAAACTTATCTTCTAACTAATCCTTCTTGATTGTTTACAATATAATGCCAAACTTAAATGCTGTTTAAAGTGGTAATTGTCTCTCTCTGCTCTATTCTAATACATAGTTTGTAAAGATGCTTAGAGCGTATTAATTTAAATGATTATACTGTCATATAACAGGAAAAGTTAAGTTCCTTATCAGTATATTTTGATAAGCTACTTACATTTTACAGTAGCATTTGCAGGCTTCAAACAAACGTTAATGATGGAGTGCCGTTCACTTTATCTGTCTCATATATAGCTTCTCACTTCATTTATTACTAAAAGCTGTACAGTTCGGAACCATGGGGCACTCAATTCTTCATAGTTGTCAGGATGTAGTCATATTTTATAAAAACTTTAAATCCTGTTTAACTATATCAAAATAGAATCCATTTGCCTCAGAAAGCATCTGTGATTAAAAGAAGAATCAGTTTGTGCGTCATGCAAACTTGCTTTCCTATTTGCTGCAGCTGAGGGGAAATTCCTTGCTGGTATTTAAAAGGGAATTGTAATAAAGAACTGTGTCATGAAAATAGGGCACAAAATTGTGCCAAAGCACACTGTAGTGAGAAGTAGCATCGTAGCTCTCTGTCATATTTTATGGAATGGAAATGTGATGGAAGTGAAAAAGATGTGCTTTTTCTGCATGTTTGTCTTTTAATCTTGTTTCTTTATTACTTTTGTAAGTTGAGTACAAATTTACTAAAGGTAAACTTTATATTTGACCTAACTAAGGGCTGGGCTAAATACAATGATACAGGATGTGGAATAAGATTTGACAACAGTTAAAAACTGAGATACTGGTTATGCCATTTAAAAAATCCAGTTGTATTGGGATTCAAAACCAAAACAACTGTTTGCAGTTTGCTCGGACCCTCAGCAGCTGTACAGAAGACTAGTTATTTAACATGTACTTTGGGAAATAATGACGATTAAAAATGTTCCACCATACATGAACATAGATACATTAGTGCACATTTGTCTTACAGGTTGAAGCTTCCATTGGGTTGTACGTTTGCTGTGTATGGGGTGAGAGGGAGGGCAAGCTCCCAGCTCTGGCCTGCCTGATTCCCGAGTTTGTTCACAGCTGGTGCTACATTTGATGTTCAGTGCCCACAGGTGGCTGGAAACGCTGGGGGAGAGTAAATACTGAAGCTCAGTCCTCGAAGGAAAGGGATGCTTCAACCTTCTGGCAGTGCTCTCCTTCAAATGGAAGGTCTGATGTGGCTTTCCTAACAGATATTCAGAAAGTGTCATGTCCAGTGGAGGCTGTTGTTAGGATGCATCTGTATAGTAAAGGCCAGCGGTCTTGGATTTATTAACTGAGATTTACCAAGTTAAATGTACGCTTTTTTCTTTCTCCTTTTTTTTTAGTTACCTCCCATGGTTTGAAGTCTTCTATAAGCTGCTCAATATCTTGGCAGACTATTCAGCGAAAGGACAGGTATTATTCTACAGTACTAACCCTTCTTTTCCCTGCCCCAATGTCAAATGAGGGAGAGGATGAAAACAAGCTGTTTTAAGAAGTGCTTATATCAGAGATGACCATGTGAATTATTCATCTGTATGATGCAGTAATATAGAAGATCATATTCAGCCAAGCTGAAAGCTTGGCAAGTGCCTTTGAAAAATAAATATACTTTTAAATTATTTTTGGGGAAAGATAAAGTCCAAGAATGTGACTGTGGCTCCAACACAAGCTAATGGTTTCCCTGCAGTCACCCATACTGTGCCTTTTGATTGACTTGACATGACTTTTTAATTACCTGAGCTGTATTCAGCACATGCATGAACTTCACTTATTGCAATGTTTCATGAATCTTTGACAGATACCTTATCCAAGTTTACTTGTCATGTAAAGTAAATGTAGAACTAAGCTTACTGATGCAAAATGCTTTACCCACGTAGCATCATCTAGCCTAAGCCCTTCAGATGCTGTTTTGCTTTAAAGCAAAACAAAGTAAAATTCAGTCTTGAGACAGTGGAAAAAATGTGAACCAAGTCGTTAAAATTTGCCTCTAGGTTTCTAAATGATAATTCATGATCTAGAGAAATCGCATATATGATTGCAACACCTAGCTTGGTTTCACGTGTTCAAAATATTGCCAGTATAATCTTCCCAGTTAGATTGCTGCTTTGATTTATTACCATTTGTGGTAATAATTGTATTTTGCATTTGTCAGAATTGCTCACGTTTGAGGTATGAAGCACTTAGGATCACATCTTCATCTAGATGGATTAAATACATTTGGCTTTACCCTAAGCTAACGAGTTGGTATAAAGAACTTGCAGTGAAAACTGACTTGCTCTGAGCTGAGTAACTATGTAGTGCATAGGTTGGTGACTCAGAGGTTGCAGAAATATGTAGAAATACATATGAAAAGAAAGTATTCTAAAAAAATCATGTTATAAAACCCACCTGTCAGAGGAAACTACATTTATTTCTGTTCATAGTCTAATGTACAAATCTGTTTTCACATTTTTCTTTACACGTTCAAGTTCTCCAAGCCCCCAATTCCACAAACATTGCCTTTCCATCTTGGAGTTTAGCTTGTTATAGCAATGCCTACTTACTATTCCTTTTTTTTTTTTTTTTTTTTTTAAAATCTCCTTCTTATTTCAGGATAGTCAAAGGAGTGAGCTCCTAGAAACATTTCACAAACTTACCATCCCTGAGCCAGGAACCTCTGTTCATCTTGGAGTGGTAAGTGAAGTGGGAGAGATGTAAACTAAGGTGTTTAATTTTCATTACATATCATAATAGAGGAATGTCAAAAGCAATTCTCCTTTTTGGATCTTGGTACACAGATGTTGTTTTCCTGTGAGGACACAGAGCTGTGAAATTCCCCTTTTCACATTTGGGGCCCTCTGTTTCCCTTTCCTTAACCTCAAATGTCTTTGAAATGCTGTTCTTTGATTGGAGGAAGATTGTGTATATTCCCCATGGAAATTTCTCACCATATCGTCTGTGACCTGCGAGAGGTCACAGAGCAGCAACATGACATTTATTGCCCACACTCCTGCAGAACTCCTAGATCTTGCAAGTACGCAAAGGGGACAAGACTGGAAAGCAAACAGTCACGTACTTGCCATGACAGCATTTTGAGTATTTACTGTTTATCATGTTTTCTGATTCCTTTTCCTCTTTCTCCCCCCAAGAAAAAAAACTCACACAACAAAGGATTTATTTCATTTTTATATCTTGTGAGAAAATTAATCAAAAAACACTGGAAGAATAGATGTGGGATTTTATTGATGGGATTCTAATTTGAATTTAGTCTTTTGGGGATTTTGGCTTCAAATTAAGTTTTGCAGAACAACCTTGTGTTCCAGGCTGTAGTGAAAAAGTATTTAAGATGCACATTGCTGCAGTTGCCAATTAGTCGTTTGGAGTTCACTTGGAAACTAGCGGTGTGTGCAGCCACAGTTCTCTTCTCCCTCTCATTTCCTTTACTCCTTCTTCTAAAGTACTTTTTGGCAACAAGCAGCTTACTCTCATCACTTCACCCTGTAATGTCAGTCGACAGGTAACAGTTGTTTGGCCTTGCTAGGTCACCAGCTGGCAGTAGAAATGTCCCAGTCCTCTTGAGGCTAGCTCTTTTATGTACAGCATTTCTGTTTAAGGGGACGAGCTGTCTCAAACAGCAATGATCAGTTGGGATATTTCAGTTTTTTCATACCAGCGGTTTCAAGGAATGCTGCTGGTCTCCTCTTGTCTCAGACATTTCATGGGTGATGAAGCAAGAAAGGATATAAAAAAGCAGCCAAGGGACTGTTAGCTGTGGTGTCTTTATGCGTTTTATTTGGCTGTTCACAAGCCTATTTCGGGGTCGGGGTGAGGTTCCTATGTGTGATCTAGTCACATATACTATTCCTGTATCTTTGCATTGCATCTTTTCAACCAAACTAAAACAGTAATATATCAAAAAGCAAAAATTTGTGTTTATACATTTAGTGTCTATATTCAGTGTAGCTGTTATACCCGCTTGCTATTTTGGGTTTTAGACTGTTCATGAAGCACTGAAATGTCTGAGATATATATGTGCAAGAAAATTGTGCCAATTGTGGAACTATGCCAAGAACGTAACAGCCTTTAAAACTTCAGCAAGTAATTAATAAGTAGCCCTAAGACAAATTGTGAAAACCTTAAAAATAATGTAAATTGTATGCAACATTGATTTAAAAAATTTAGGTGCAGTGTTTCCTTTCCTCTCCCAAAGCCCTAACCAAGAACTGTGCAAGTCATGCATGGTCAGATTGGGAACTAGAGTGAGTCTGGTCTCTTGGAATGCAGACAATTAAAAAAAAATGTAACAATATAATGGATTATGAAATTGCGAGACCAATATAGTCTTTCAAAATGTGTTTTTTAAGGCGTATAAAAGTGACCTAGAACTTCAGTAGTAATATTTTTTCAGGTAAGTAGGCATAAAACTTTGGGAAGCATTTCTCAGTATATTTCCGTAACTTTACCATTGTCTTGAATAAAACTTACTGATGCTGTAAGTCAGAAAAGGACCTGCTTGCTGTTGTTTCCTGTAGTCCGTCATGCAACCTGCAGTGGGCTGTGGAAAGATGGCTTGAATTATAGACTGCCTTGGAGTTTCCTTGGCATATGTCATACATTGTGTGAGTCTGTCTGTATCAGCATCTCTGAAGAACAAAAAAATGTAATATAACTTCTCAGGAGCATTTGATACTTTCTATCTTAATGCATTTCATATTGCATGTGTGATCTGAGAATCCAGCTTTTGAAATCCATGACAAAGAAGTCATACTGGTAGTTGGTAACAAATGTTCTGTCATTTTTGCTTAGCTGAGCAACTGCTATTACTGCTGTTACTAATACCAAGCAATAAATTTAGATTGCTTTTGACAATATTGCAATAATCAATATTTGTTCTTTTTTTAGCACTCTTACTTTACTGTGCCTGACACCAGAGAGCTTCCTAGTATACCTGAAAATGTGAGTACTCTAGAGGACCACACACTTTACCATTTCTGTTTAATGTCAGCAGCAAAATAGACAACAATTGTTACCTCTGTTTGGATAGTAATAGATTATATTCTGTAAAATATTGCTAGATGTTGAAGTAAACTTTAGGTGGTTAATTTATTGGGTGGAAAACATTGTGTTGTTAACTGCAGAAGTACCTGAGGTACGGGCCTTTTGAAGTACAACATAACAGTAGAATTTAATGTTTGCCATTTTAATGAAGAAAAGATACCAAATGAACAGGAAATTGACAGCATAATTATCTTAAGCTGTAAGTGAGGATATTTATTCAAAAAATAGTAAGCTTTTATTATTATCATCACTCTATTACTACTCACTGTTAACATTCCATTCTTGGTTCGAAGAAGTGAGGAAATTTAAAATACACATCTATAGCTTTAGCCCACTCAAAACTGGGAGAGAACAGTGATTTGGTAACTGTATGTAACAGTATGGTGGCGTTTCAGAGAGCAACGATGGAGTTAATCTGTGTGGAAAATCGCTCACTACAGTAAGCCTATGAAAAATTCTTGAAAGGAATCTCAAGGCAGTTTTGTGATTGCCATTTGAGTGAGTACTACAAGAGTCATCCTTTAGATAAAAATGCAGGATTACGATAGAACGGAATTGCATCCACTTCACCAAGACTTTAATTTATATCAGAAAGAAGACAAGAATCTGTTGAGGTATTTCACCTAACTTGAATCAGGGTCTGTTTTCTTCTCACAAGTTCCAAAGAACTGCTGTTTTAAAAAAAACTTAACAATTTCACACCTAAAGAAGCATTTTTTTTCTTCTGCATCCAGATGAATGTTTTGTTCTCCCCTTGCTGACCTCACACTGACATAGTTTTGTTGTTTTCTTGAGGTATGAGACTTTGAGTACAACATGGAACTGAAACTAAAAACTAAACTTGGGAAGTAATTGTTGGGACCTGCTGGAGAGATAACATACTGGTTTGAAATTAATTTTATTTCAAAAGAAATGTTTCAATACAATATGTTGTTTTTACTTATTAAAGTATTATGGCTACTTATTAGTCAAGCCAAGGATATAATCTTAATACTCGGTATCTTCTGTGAAAGAGTTCAATGTTTCAACAATCCGTATTGCTAATATTAAGAAAGATCAAATACGATTTTGGTATTCACTTGCCTTGTTCTTGAAGATGCTGTCAGAATTCAGACATCATATATCCTTACTAAAACATTTTGTATTGATTCAGACAAACATCTAGGCTCTTTGCTTTAAAGGTTTATTATTAGCTGTAGTTGCTCAGGCATTTGTTCTTTTCTTTGTGATAACATCTTCCTTCTGTATCATATTTACACAGTAACATTCAAGAGTTGATGATCTGCATTTGTAATTAAAAGCTGAAGTGTATTAAGGATAAAGTCCTAATGGACAGATTGATGTGGGCAGAAAAGAGCAGATCTGCTAATCGTACAGTGAGAGCCTTCTGCAAGAATGACACGAGACCAGTAAAAATGATCCGTTTGTTAGATGGCTTTCTGAAAGTGTCAAGCATACCTGGTTTCTTCAGGGCCACTTTTTTTCAGAGACTTTTTAAGCCTCATGAATTTGTCTTGTATGTGTTTCAGCACGCCTCAGATTTCTAGCCAGATGATAGGTCTGTGGGACGACAATGCTGGCATTTGCTTCTCTTATATACTCTTTAATATGCTCCTGCTATGTCTCTTAGCCAAATTTCTATGCCTGACATCTTAGTTTTGTTTCTTGAACATTTTGCGGTCTGCCTTAGCACTATATACCTCAATTTATGGCATGAAAGAAAGAAAAAGGGAATCATCAAGACATTTAATCTCGTTTGTGGATGATTTGTATAGCAGATAACATTTGGGGCTTTTTGTGTCTGTTTAAAAACATAGTTGCTAGCTTTTCTATGTTGTAGATTTTTCATACTGACACATATCCTGTCAGTAAATTTAATAGATGTGCTTTTTCCTCTAAGGTGCTTTATTTTTGTAGAAATATGATACATTAGGAGTAATTCAAGAGTCAGTCCCTGAATCTAAACTAGCTGTCAATCTGGAATGTGTTCTGTCCTAATGCAGACATGAAGTTACTTGTTTATAGGGGTTATATTTTACGTTAATCTCTTTCATGCTAATCATCTCAAACTTCAACAATTTTTGTTTGATAAGCCTCAAATCACCCGGAGAACAAGGAAGGAAGTTTATTTCCATTTTACAGGCTGGCAAATTGGAGGGCAGAGAGAAATGAGCTAGTAGTGGTAAGAAACCAATGGCAGGGATTAAAAGTAGATCATCTGCCTTGGGCCTGCTTTAACTGATATGGAACACCTTAATAACACACTACATAGTAAAGGCTTCAGGAAGGATAGCTGTATTTATGCTCTGTTGGTTATGTCTGCTGGTGATGTTCGCTTTATATTCGAAGGTATGAGTCAGCTTCCCAAAACATTTGAGCAGGAGACATGATGAATGCTCATGAATCAAAGGCTGTTATAAAAGCAGAGGCCTTGGGCCAGAAGGAGTTGGAAGTCCTTTGAAAGCTGAACGCTCAGCCTTCATGGGAGGGAGTGCCATGTGATGCTAAAAAGCATCCTCTTTGAATCATTGAGTGGTGCTGATGTGCCTCAGAGGGAGGGAGACTGTTTCGATGTAGGTATCCTGTGCAGTGATGTCACTGTGAAGAATGGACTCTTGGCAGTGTCTGGGGTGAACCAGGGCACCTCTGGGAACAGAAGCGTAAGAACATTTCATTCCGTTAATAAATATGTGTGTGTGTGTATATATATATATACACACACACACTCTCTCCCAAATTTAAAAAGCTAGGGCTTATTGTAAGAAAGAAAAAATATTAAAAATCAAATCCATTGGTCTAACTGTTGTTGCAGTTGACTGTCTTCCATTTCCCAGGCATTGCTTTTGTTTATTTTTTTCTAATGAGTATTGTGTAATTTCTTATGAGGATTTTATCTGTCTGTTAATCCAACTTCCATGTAGAATTGGAGCATATTAGGGAGTAATAGAAGGATGTTAAATGAGCATAAATCTTCATGGATTTTAATCAATTGGCCTGATTTATTTAAAATTCTACATATCTTATCAGTAATTACGTTTTAAAACCCATATTAGCAAAAGTTTTAGTAGTGCCAAACTTTGAAGTTGTATGTAGTGATTAATGGAGAGCTGCACAGAACTCAATTTGGAATGTTAACAAACTTGGAATTATCTGACTTTGTGTCAGATGAATATGTTTAATGAGTCACAAAAACATTTAGCAGGGACACTTATGTAGCAGCTAAGCATTTGCTTTTTTAAAAGATTTAAGTTATATGAAACATTGGTAAATGCATTGTGACTTCAGAAATAAATTGGGTTTGTTGAAGGAAATAATACAGTGCGAGACTGTAGACTTCCTAGTGGTATCAGTTGTGTTTCAGAAATATCAGGTAAGTTAGCAGTCTGAAATGATGATGTTTTCCTGGTGATGATGTTTTGGTGTATTTTTGTGTCATTCAACCCTATATTTCAAAATGCCTGATTTTTCACTCATTATAATGTACATTTCTTGCTACCCGTTTTTCTTAAAATCCCCCTCCCCCATTTTTATTTCTACATTTACACCATTTGATAAAGTGTATTGTCTTCATTAGTTAGTTCTCCCAAACAACAGCATGGCATTATAAAAGAGAGTTAGCTGCATAGCAGATTACCTAACCAGTGTTAGACTTTGAATGTGTGATATTTCAAAGAAAACAAACTTCTAAATTATCTGAGGGATTTCCAATACGAGGATGGAGAAGGAAACCTGACTCAGTTCTGTTGACCTAAGAGGAAATTTACTGAAGTCTTGTAAATGAAGCTGTTCCAGAGCAGACTAAAATAAGTGAACTATAATCCGTGTTACTATGTTTGAGCTTGCTGCTTTGCAGAGGAGGGAGCTCATTGCTTTGTTTCTTCAGTGAGAAATTCTTCATTAGATGGTGGAGGAAGAGAAGTATGTGGGGTTGTTTTTTTTTAATCTCAAAAGTCAGTATGGGTTGCTTTTACTGATATTAGATAGCAAATGATGATTGATCTAGGAATGAACTTTCAAAGGAGGATAATGGAATTTTGTAGTACTCTTACTGAGTTTTGAGAGGAGTGCGGATACCTGTTCTCATATTTTATTTTGAAAACCCCACTTTTGACTCTTCCAAGACAGGTTTAAATCCTAGGAAATAAAATACACAGCAATTATACTGCAATTTGGAACGCTTTCATTTGTATTTATTTAACTCATTCATGGTTTTGTCACTTACGAGACATGTCTTTCAAAATACATGTGTAAGTCCCAATTTCATCTTCAAAGATGACAGCTTTCTTATAAATAAAACTTAGAGCTCACACGTGAATTTCCTTAGTATCAATACATTACCATAGAGCCCACATGCTTCGCAGGTGTCATTGGCAAATTTCTGAGAGCAGAGATGACTAAAACCTTATAAATCTTTCCATCTGAAGGTACATTTGTGTGTCAAAGCCAGTATTTCACTACAATAAACCTGATGAAAGAATAATTGCAAATCAAGTCCCTGTGTCTATTTTCCTCTCACTAGTGGATACTGTTGCCTTATAAACATATCCATGCACATGCATATCTACATCTACAGGCACAATGTAGGGATTATGCCATGCCCCTAATTTGGGTGGCATCAAAGGGAATTCAGTGTTACTTAAAAATTCTTTTAATTCACACTATTTGCAGTAATTGTGTCGTCATGCACTGTGTTTTGGCGTCGTGGAAAGATGGGTGAGAGGGGGAAGAAGAGCCGTAGAGAAGACAGCTTATGTTTAGACAAAAATATCATGCTAATCAGCACAGATGGGATGAGAAATATAGAAAAAGTACATGATAGTTTAATAGGTTTTTGGCAAAATGTGTTGGCTTTTTTTTTTCTTCTTTGACTATACCTGTGTGTGGCTATAGCTCTTCTGTAACAAAGACCAGAATGATTGTTTTACATTAACATGCTTGGAGCTAACCTAATGAGCTTAGTTTTTATCTGTCTAGATACTGGTACAAAAGTCTTCCAAATACAATGCTTAATTTTTCTTTAGTTCTTTGTGTTTGGATGGCAAGCTGTGGAACATATTTTTGCACAGTATGAAGCATCTTGGCAGACTTCTCAGGCCAAGTATTGGTGGTTTTAGAGTTATCTTTGGATCTGTCAAAAGTGCTAATAGGCTTTGTTGAGCTTCTTTAAGTTTCTAAATCATATTTGCTTTTTGCTTTTCTGCACTTTTTTATTTAACGATGATTAAGATTGCAGTTGAATTCATGACTAATCTAATTTTGCTCTCACATGTGCTTTTTGTATAGGACTGTCTTTATCATATAGCAACTCTTTCATATCTGTAAGAAGTTATTTGGAAACAAATTCCCTAATTCAGCATTTTTGGGTGTATTACCTTTTCTTCCACCACCACCCTCTTTTTCTTTTATTTTTGTATTTTAAGAAGTGAAAATATCCTCTATAAACAAAAAATCCTTTTTTGTTTGCCTTGCACTGTAAAAGCCCCTCATAACATAACACATTTTGATCAAGTTACCTACATGGTGGCTTTCTAGTTTTGATAGTAAAAAATATTAGGATCATATTCTACTGTTTATTAGGAGACATCTTAATTATTTAGTAAATGATGCATGATTCATGCTACTACAGCATGTGCACAGGACAATTACTTTGGTAATGATGAATGGATAATATTGCTGGCTGATGGGATGATGTAGGGGATGAAGTGGCTGTAGCCTCTTGTGCAGCTTGCTTTGTTTCTCTTGAATTTCAGTTATTTACAATCATTTTTACATAGGTACTTTTTAATATTCTGAGCAGCAAAAGCAGGGAAGAAACCTGTGTTGCCTAGGAAGCGTATATGTAAAGTTTCTGCAGTGTTACTTGCTTGTGTCTTGGTCTTTCTATCTATACGTTAATGGCAGACTGCAAATGTGCTTGCTTACAATATTCTACTCCAGTTAATTTTCTTTACACTGTACAAACATACTGATCACTCAAGTAAAATTGGATGTTTGAATCCTGTGTCTTCATCAGAGATGGGCGTCCACTGAAATCTTGAGAGAGCGAGAGAGGGGATTGATTCTCTGACTCCTTCCTCAGTTTCCCCAGCCCCCCAAGGAAGTGCTTTCTGTTTTCCACCAAGAGGAAGCATGTGTCTGAGGGCATGAAGTGAGGAGTTCAGACAACTTGTGTAACTGATTTTAGTTTGGGTGTTAAATGCCCCTGTGTACTTCTAATTATCAGAATTGTTCTAGCATAGACTGAGCTTACACTTGAATTTGTCTTATTTGAATTGTCTGCTAAAAAACCTGTTTTTATTGTTAGATTTTGTAATTTTTTGGGGGGGGGGGTGTGTGTGCGGGGGAGCAGGGGTGGGGTTGGTACTTTGTCAGGCAGCTTTGAAGTTTCCATAAAAGTGACAGAACATATTTTTCTCTCAGATAAGTATCCTGTATTTAAGAAGCTGTATATAAAACATCATCAATTTTATTACTTCAAGACCTAGCTCCCCAGAAGTTAGGGGAAAGATATTGGAAATAAAAAGTACAAAAGCACTCTGACATAAGCTGACATACTGCTTTCTTTTGTTAAGCCACATACTGGATGTAGCATAATAGGAGGATGAAATCTCGTTATTTTGTTAAGGACACTTGTTTTTGTAATATCATGAATCAAAAATTTATTTTCTCTCTTCCCAGAGAAATCTGACAGAGTATTTTGTAGCAGTTGATGTCAACAACATGCTGCATCTCTATGCCAGTATGCTGTATGAACGCCGCATCCTCATTTGTTGTAGTAAGCTGAGCACTGTAAGTAAAATGCAGAATAATTTCTTTGATTCGCAGTACTTCTCTAAAAATGACAGTCGCATATAGGAAATGATCTGATGTTCTCTAGGTCCCCCTTCCAACCTCAGCTATGCAACCTCAGTTCTGTGGTTCTGTGTGATGATTTTACTGAACTAATGTTGGCCTCTAATGTTCAAATGAAAAAGGGTTTTTTGGATACAGGAATTCTTGGGGTTGTTTGGTACATAAATGTACAAACATTTATGCTGTGGTGAAGTCCCTTTTTCATAATTTACTTGACAGGAAAAAAAAAATAGATGAATGACTCTGTCCAGTGGATGTTCCAGTGATCTTCTCTTGATGGATTGAAGGAGTGGGCTAACATACATTCACAATCCACATTTTTGCAGTTTTTGTTAAGTTTTGATAAGGTGTAGTCTTAATGGTACTTAGGCTCCATCAGGAGTCTGAGAGATGAAAGCTACTGAATACTCTAGAGCACTCCCTTCTAAAAATGACTGGACATCAAAACAAGCACACAGCTTGATTCGGTTCAAAGTTTTGTATTATGCATTTCAAGGTTTATCAGTCAATAAGGTTGTGATTTTCTTTATAAAAGGAAATGTTAAGTTTTCATTCTGTTTGCTCTGTAAATGGGTATTGATTGCTTTCCTTTATGAATGACGAGCATAAGATGGTTTAAGTAATTTCGCTTTCTAGTTCTGTGGACTAAGTACTTGAGTCATCCTTTCTAAAATACAAGCTTCCATTTCCATTTTGTACGGTATTAACTACTCTCTTACTGTATGACCGTGACCTACTTTGTGTTTGAGATGAAAACTGCTTCACAGAATTGTAAATACTATGGAAGGCTGAAATTATATACATAAAATCATGTAAGAATGGTCTGTCGATACAGGGCAGAAAAATGAAAGAGAGTAAGACTTGCTACTTAATCTCAGAATAACTATTACAGTATCATTTTGAAAGGTAAGTAAAACTAGGAGAGTTAGAATAATCTCTGGGACCTATTAATAATTATTAAATGCTTACAATCAATCCCACACTTAACTGAAAGAATTTAAGTATTATAAAGTTTAATATCATAGAAAACTTGTAAAATCTTAACTTTTATATCTGCCAAGTGTTCTACGTCCTGCCTACTAAAATAAGCAAAAATACATCCAGGCCTGGTAATTGAATAAAATGAAAAAGAGAGGTGTTTATTTCAGAAACCAAAAGAATGAAAAGAATAGTAAATTATTAGAGGAGGAAAGAAGAGAACGGCTATCCAAAGCATTTCAAAATTTGTGTGGTTGGTTGGTTTAATCTCTCCCTTTGTGACAGAGCCTGGGAAGAGGAATTACTTACCTGTCACTTTGCCTTCCTTAATGAGCCATTTCACAAGTAGGGTTGTGTTTTCTTTCCTATCTTTCTGCTATTTCTCTTCCTTTTGCCTCTGTCCAAGATAAAAGCATGTCTGGTTCTTCGGTAGGGAGGGGTATTCATACTGTGTGTTCTTATCTTACAACTTATATATAAACTGCTCCAAGATTGGAGTGACAGTGTAAGACAGGTTTGAAGTGTTGGGCCAGAGCCAGTGATTCCTTGCCTGCACGCTCTGCTCTGCATGTTCCAGCAGTAGGAACAAGCTGCATTATTTTATTTCAAACTGTGCTCAGCGGAAGCCAAGACCTTGTAACTGGAAACGTACCAAACTGAGAATTCTCAAAGTATAGTGAGGGTGGTGCGGTGGTGAGGGGGATTGGTTTCTTTGTTTTTATTTTTTAGTTCTTTAACAAAAAAGTGGAAGGGACCTATTTGCAGTTAATTACTTTTAACTTTGAGAGGCACGGCACCCTTCGTACTTAAGGCTTAAATACGATATCAGGTAAGAGAGAGAAAATGAAACAGTCCTGGATAGGAAGTCTTTTACGGTGGAATGAATTCTGTGCTATAATACATCATATCAAATTCAAATTCTGATTTGAAATGTCCTTAATAGAGTTAAGTTGAATAAGATTTAGAGGTAACTGAATGAGGCTGTGTTTATTAGCTATTTTAGAAGCCATGTGTAATGAACCTATGGAAGATTTATTGCTGTTTTCTTGGATTTTTTTCTTTCCCTACAAAAGAGAAATTATTTAATTTCTCAAATGTTAAAGCAATTATTCGTGTTAAATTTCTTTACGTACTCTGTGATCTAACTACTCATGAAAAGCCAAATATGAACCAAAATGCATAAAAATCTGCTTGGCAAAAGACCACCTGCTGGTGGGAGCATGCTGTTGCAAAAATGAAACAGAAGAGCTTTCCTTGCATCTAGTATTCTCTCTTCCATCATAACTTGCCCATGCAGCCGTGCCTCAACAAGGTGTGTTAACTGCTTGTGCTAAGGGCAGCAGCAGGTTATCTCTCAGTTTAGAAAGGTGGCTTACGTGAAAGCTGACGACTCTGCAAAGACTTAAACTTGTGATTTTCTGTGATGTTTCTGTTTGGCTCCATCACACTGAGGTGAATTTCTTTACGTAATTTTTCTGTTATTACAGTGTTAGTACAAAGCAAAAAATACCGTTCTGACATGGATACTCTTTTGTTCCCGGGAGCTGAGAGCTTGCCGTGTCACTTCATCCATGTCATGGAAAGCTCTGATGCACAACCTCTTACTCCCTGGTTGGTTTCTGGCATGCCTCAGGGTTCTGAGGATGAGGAAATGGTGGTCCTTAGGAAAAGACAACATATGATTAACATCATTCACCAAATGTCCTTGTGATGCGATGTAGCTAAGAGCTTGCACAGTTCTTGTTCTACAGCAGTCTTACAGCTACTGTTTGAAACGTACGAGCTCTTCCTTCCCAAGAGCTCTACTGCTGTCCTTATAACCTGCCGGTGTAGGTCTTGACCTTCATACACAGCCTCTGCAACAGCCCTGCTTTCACTGCTTAATTTTTATGTAGCTCAGTCTTAAGCTTTCTACTTTATTTTTAGCCCTGAACAATGCAGAAAGATGATATTACAAACACTGAAAAGATGGTCATTTTTTCCAGTATATATTGCACATTTGTAGCCATGTACTTCATCTGTAAAACTGTGCAGTGTATATGCATTGGGAGAGAGGGAGAGTAAAATGCACTGGAAAATGACCTATCATAATTCATATAATATATATATACACACATATAAAATCCCATTGATTTCATTGGCTCAAATAAGGCTTTTAGAGTATTAAACATAAAACTCTGAAAAGTGAATTAGTGAATCAGTGTCTTTCTTACATAGCTGTCTTTTTATATTCTCTAGCAACGGCTGCAGGAAGCTGAGGTAGTGGAACTAATCTTATTTCAAAATGCTGGATTCCTATAGTTTTGACAGTTGGGCATTTCTCAGGCTGCCTTATTATTAAGCGCTTGTTTTCGGTATGGCAATCACTAATCAGGTGAGGTCTCCAGCAAATATGCTATTTCTTTTTTATGTGCCCTTATCTTGGCAGAATTGAAGAACAGTAGTGGTGCTTACTCATGGTAGTATGTTATTTGAATTCATGCCAGATAGCAAGGTGGGAGTACCTCTCAAAAATAAGTGACAGGTTCTGCTCAGATGTCTTCAGCGTTGAGCATTGTGTCTGTTTAATCTTTTCTTGCTGGATTTTAAAACCGATGGGAGGGGGGCTTGGAAGGGGCCTCCTTGGATTACTGAGTTCACTCCTCTACAGCGGCAACCATGTTATGTAATCATGCCAAGAAATAATCCATTTGATCCTCATAGAAGCAATTTTTAAGTAAGAATTAAATTTTTAAACAGTATTTTTTCCAGACATCTTTTTGATTTGGAGAACTAAAACAGAAAACATAAAGGATTTAGGAATATAGAAGAAAAATTACATTGGGAAAGCATGCTTTTTTTTTAATTGCTGCATATTTTGGAACTAGGCTTTGCCTTTCATCTACTCTGTGAGAGAGGAGCATCTTCTCCAGTAGGAATAATATAAAGATAAGTTGAAATATAATGGGATAAGGATAAATCTTTAGTGTTTTGTGAGCCATAAATATAGAATAAATTCAAGATTTTGTAGCTTCTAACTTTTCCTTTAATTAGTATCCTATCATACTAATATTGACATCACATATGGGCCGTAAAATAATGTTCACCTGCTAATAAAGAGCTTTCTTATTGAGAAAGACTGAACAGGTACTTGTTCAAATACTTGCTGTACCCTGTCTGCTTCCAAAGACACTATTTCCTGAGGATGGTGGTTCAAATCTAGTTTAAATTCTTGCATTTTCTCACTTATGGAAACATGTTATCAGCACTGGGATGCTTTTGAGCTTTGCGGACCCTCTTGTTATGACGCTGCCAAATCAGTCATTGCTAAGGTGAGGGGTGACTGTGTAGTTTTCATGGGAAGAGTAAGTATGACCTTTGCAAAAGAAATCCGTGCCTCAAGTCTTAAAAGTCTAAATAAGACTGAACAATGTTGAATTCTTCAAAGCTATGAAATAAATTTTTGTGGCATAGGAGAGTTTGATCCTCTTGAGAGTAAACAACTGTCTAAAAGGTTGAGGGGAAAAAGGGTGAGAAAAATTATCAGTTTTCCTAATCCTGGAAGTTGCTAGGCAGTCCAACAGTGCTCTGTTTTGGAACTTGTTCAATATCCTCATGAAAAACAATTTTTAAAAAGGAGAGAAAATGTTGTGGCAGTCATTTTGTTGCATAGGATGGATAAATATAAAATAATGCTTCTGGGAGAAAACACTTCTGACCATGTAAGCAATCATGGTCTGAATAACTGAAGTAATTATTACCACTCAGAAAGAGATACTGGAGGTCCTTTTAAAGAGAGAGGTATTGATCTATGAAAATGCCAGCTTATTACTCAGTTGAAGGCTTAGAAGCCAAGAAATTATTATGAAGGGAGTAGAGAACAAAAAAGAGAGCATAACACCACTAGATATGTTCATGGCCTGCCCGCATCGTGAATATTGCACAACTTCTTATCTACTCCAAATAAAAAATGATGAAGTAAACCAGTGAAAAGTACAGAGAAGGGTAACAATAACAATCAAACATACAAAATAACCTCTCAACAAGGGAAAGCAGAGTAGACCAGACCTCTTCATTCCGCCTGGTAAAGATACTAAGGAGAAAGGGAACTTGACAGAAATACAGAAAATCATGTATGGCCCTTAGAAGATAAGTAGGAGATGATTTTTTTTACTTATTGTCTCAAAATGCTCAAAACTCAGAGCGCCCATTAAAACCATGAGGGAATAGGCTCAAAATGAAGAGACAGGGCCGCACTTTTCAATGTGTTTATTTGAATTCATTGGCACATGAACTGCGAGCTGCAAGCTGGTGGGGACGGAGCAAATGGAAAATACTGATTTTATTGATGAACGGGTTGATCAGTGATTTTAGTAATTTGTGTTGACCAGTGCTGGACAGAATACTGGGAGGCAACGGATTTTTGATCTGGTTCAGTAGGCCATTCTTTTTCTTAGGTTTTCCTGGATTAGGTGAGAGGGATGACTGGGACTCAAAACCAATATTAAACAGACAGATTATTCATATATTTTAGCCACAATAAAAATATCTCTCAACCAGGTACAAGGTACCTCTTAGAATTTTGGCTTTTCAACTTGAGGGGGTTTTATGTCTGAAATTTTTATCATTAAAGTTCTGTATGAGTTGATACTTGGCATACTGGCTCTTAGATCCTGAATTATTTTTGAAAAATCTGTGTCTATTTTGAGCTGTAAATTGCAAAGTGTATATCAGTTCATCTTTATAATAACTTTTCTACTTTTGAAAAACACCTGCTTGTGAAGCTTATACCTCACCATGGTTCTTGTCTGAATCACACTGCAGAGAACCACAGTAATTCTCCCCAAAAATCCATGTTGCTTGGTGCATTCTTATCGCTTATCCAGGTCTGTATTGTTAAAAATACATGTAAAAGAACATGTAAAATATGTGCCTGTCTTCAATCTTCTAGCCTAATGACCTGTGTTTTAATCAGAAAACCAGATTTTGTTATTTACAGAAATTGCACTGGAATTACATAAAGGCTTCGGCATTGAAGATAAGCCCAACTACATCCAGAGTTGCAGGTGATTTTCCCTGACATGGAGCCTTAAGAGACTGTATTAACTCATCTAGACCATTTTCTTAACCAGACATGGGCTCCCTGTGAAGTGGTATATAATTCAGTAGTCTGTCATAATGGAAAGTAATAATATTGAGGGTCGTCTACTTTTTTTAAGGTTACACCACATCTAACTGAATTAGGATTAATGTCATGATTTGTCTTTGCTTAGTTTTATCTCACACAACTTTAGGCCACAACAAGGACCTCAGTCCTTTAGAATATCTCTTTTCAGTATTTGTAAGCAGTGTTCTCCCTCCTTCCTGTTGTCCAGACAAGCATTATATGCTTGATTTCACCGTACCTTCAAATAGCTGGTAGGCTTTTGTTGAGTCTTGTTTTCAAAATGTGTCTCACAAGTGGAACGCATTGTAGTACTTGCACTGGGTATTATTTGAGATTAAAAGACACTCTAAACTGCAAGACACTGTCAGGGTGGATGTGACTGCCTGTCACCCCTTAGTCTTTTCCATGTATACGTCTATTTGTATGAGTGTTCTGATTTATTTATTTACTGTTTTCCCAAGTGTGTGTGTCTGTGTTCATATCCTCTTCTTATGGTATCTTGACTATAGCTTTTGCTGAGATTTCCTTATTGAGGATTACCACCTTCTCCATTTTAATATCCGTAGTGAATGTGACAAATATCCTGCTTATCTTCTTTTCCCAGTTATTAATTATCATTTGAAATAGGATTGAGAGACGTAATTTCCTCCGGAGCTCTGTGAGGATTCTCCCCACGACTTGACTGGCACTTGTGTTTGCTATTTGGGATCTTTCTCAGTCAGTACCTGCCAACATCAAAACTATTCTGAATGAGTTTTTAAAAATATAACTGAGAAATTCAATGGATCAAATGATTTGGTGATGGGCAATTAGACAAAAATCCCTTCGAAGTAATAAAAATTTAATCACTGAGTTTGGTATGATACGTTCTTAAGAAACGTATGCCACTCACGTTGTATCTTCATGAGCTCAAATATTTTTTCGGTTTGTGTTATAATTTCAATGCAGTTTTATTATATTTAAGGGATGGTAATTACCAGGATTGGGGGATTTGCCTTTACTATTTTTTAGTTCCCTTCGTGTTTTCATTTCCATGTTTCTGTTGCTTTACAGAACACTGGGTGTTCTTTTCAGGTGTTGTTTGTTGAATGAATCATGTTCTCAGCTGTTTACAAAGTCAGTCGAATGACAACCACCATAAACCAGTCATGCTTCACCCACCAGTACCCTTTTTTTTTTTTTTTTTAACAGGAACACTGTATATTTTGTAATTTATTGCATGTTGATATGAAAGTAGAATTGATTCTTTACTTTTTTTCTTCTAACTTTACTTTTTTAAGCTTGGTTTTTGTCTCATTTATGATCCCGTTTTAATATGTGTTTTTCAGTTAACTGCCTGCATTCATGGGTCTGCAGCTATGCTCTACCCGATGTTCTGGCAGCACGTTTACATTCCTGTTCTGCCCCCACATCTATTGGACTACTGTTGGTAAGGCTATATATAAGTGTGTATGTATATATATTATATATATGTATATATATCACTTAGATTCACAACAGTTTTCACGTTTCTGTATAGTAAGTCTTAAGTCCTCTTATGATGCAACTGTTACTCCAAATATATATAGGCATATTAAGGAAGCAACCAACCTCATAAGTAAAAGAATTTATTTTCATGGCAAGATAAAATTGTCTATCAGTATGTTGAAATACTTTAATATGAGTGATTACTGTGGAATGCTGCAACTTAGACATTGTGTAATTAAAATCTGTTCTCAGCATATCTGTGTTAAATGTTAAAATTTGAATTAAGACTCCAGCAGTAGAGGATACAGTGGAGAAGATACTTTCATTTTTCTGCTTTCCTGAACTTCCATTGCGGGTGGGGGAAAGCTTTTCATTTTCCTGCGGTGATCTTTTATTAAATCAGCATGTGTTTAGAACATTTTTACCTTGTTTAAGGGAATGAACATAAAGCTTTCAAAAACTTACTCTTTATCATGATGTGAAAAATTTTGGCACAGCCTATGAGCAACCTCATATAATGTCAAAGCTGGCCCTGTTTTGACCAGGAGCTTGGACCAGTTGCCCTCTTGAGGTCCCTTCCAACCTATTCTATGATTCCACGCTGCCCAGGTGGCCTAAGAAGCCTCCTTATTCACTGCTGTGGTCTCCAGATTAGTGTGTCATTAGGCGTATGTCTTGGACTCCGTGGTTAATAGTTCAGAAGCCTGTCTACAGTGCCCCTCAAACAGTCTCTCAGTCTCTACTTTATTTTCTAGTGCAAAACAGTTTAGCCTAATCAGCCATAACATCATCTCTCCCGTTTGCTGTGCACAGGAATGGTGGATGAGCACTCTGAGTAATTAATAAAGAGGAAGTTTAAGATGCTGCTGCTTTTAGTTGCTCAGCTGTTAGTTGCTGCTTCCCACCCTCAGTTTGTGTGACTTGCCTTTTTTTTTTTCTTCCCTCTGTGTACGTAGCAGGGGAGATGAAGTTTGCCCAGAAAGAGTGGCCTTCCCTTAGGCTTCCTAGAGAAGTTAAACTTTCGAGCCCTGTTAGACAGTTAATGGAATTGTTGCCTGGGCATGCAGGGATGGAATTAGCGAGGCCAAAGCTTGGCTGCAGTTACACCCCTGAGGGATGTAAAGGGTAACGAGAGGCTTCTACAGGCTTGGAACTCAAAGGAAGGCACAAGGAAAACATGGACCTGCTGCTGTGTGGTCACATAGTCAAGTGATGAAGGACACAGAAGAGGCTGAGGGAAGTGGTGCCTTTGTCTTTACTGGCAAGATCTGCTGGCTGGCCTTCCGGGTCTTCCTGTGTAGCAGAAATGTTTGTGGGAGTGTGGTGCTTAATGCACTTCTGGGAATGATTTGAAAACAGAAACAGCCTCCCTCTGCCCCCTGGCATTTTAAAAAGTCCTTCTCAGAAAAAAACAAACTTAAACTTACTGTGTCATATGATACCATATTGTAAGTGTGGCTCCTAGTGGGGAGGTTGGCTGGGTTTTTTTAAGTGATAGTGTTCTGTGTGACGTTTTCTCTGCATTTAAGCAAGAGTAAGGAACCAGCCGGGATAACTAGCATTTTTAAGTGAAGTGCTAGGAACTGAAACATGTAGATTTAAAGGAAGCTTGTTCCTCTGCAGATGATTTAAATGTTAAGTATGTGCCTATGTCGAGGATACACGGAACGGAATCTAAAAACTATTATCTCCTGTAGAAATGAACCTTCAATTTACTCGCTGCACAGGAAGGGCAGATTCTAGTCATTTGCACTGCCAGCAGGTGCCCTTTCTCTGCATAATGGGCTTCGCATGTGTAATTAACACATGAAGGCTGCTGCTGCCAGCTTTTTCTTCAGGTACATGCTGCTAGGAGTTTTCAGGACAACGATGTGGACCACAAGAGGCTTTTACGCTGGGTTTGAAGATTAGGTATTCATCGACTTTCTGACAAAGACATGTTAAAAGGGGCTAAGTCCAGATCCCGCGGTTGGGAGCAAAAGTGTGCAAAAAGCAAACACTTGGGTAGTGTACCCAAGGAAATAAAGACACAAGTCATTGAGCTCTACTGAATGAATTCTTTCATGGCGTAACACCCTGGCCGTATAATGAATGAGCCAGCTAGTGTGTGAAAAGTATGATTTAAAAATGTATAATTATTAAGCAGATTGTAATTGCATGCTCACAAACAGAACAACTGATTACCTTAGCCAGATATGAACTTTAATTGGAGAGGTAGCTACACACACTCTAATTGTTTGAATAAGTCAATTTAGCAACAATTTATGTGCCATAAATATATTTCTCAAAATAGAGTCCATCTATTTTGTAACCATGTGAACTTAGAGACGTCATTTTTGCCTAGGAGGACTGAGAAGTCAGCTCTGTGCTCTCTGCTTTAAGGCAGTATTATTGCTTATTGGTGTCTGCCTCTTAAGGGAAATGACCTGAGAACATTTAAAATGAGAGTTTAATTTAATTTTAATTATTGCCTGGTTTGTTTTTTTTTTTTTTTGCAGATGTGACATAAGATTTTTGAATTTTGTTTCCATTTCAGCTCTTTAAAGTAATGAGAATTCTTCAGCTCTTATGAATGCAAAATACAATGTTCATTCAGTTGACTCTGTCCATTTATTGACTGTGCTGTAGGATGCTTTTGAATCTTCTCCTGCTCTTTTGAAAACCACAGAAGGGTATATAGACTGTATTACTCATGGTCTTTGAAAGTTTCTGAAAAAAGTATATTCCACCTGTGGAATATTATTTGCTTTTAATTGTTTGAGTTGCAGTGGAAACTGTTCATACGAAGGAAACTTGTAAGGTCCCGACTGATATACTGACAGCTCCGTGGTTGTGAAATTTGAAATTTGTTGTATTTCCTGGGGAGCGAAGGGGGACACAACAGCTATTGGATCTTTCCAGAGCTACAAAAAGGTAGAACAGCTCTCTTTGCAGAGAGCGAACGGGTAGAATAACTCTCCTGCTGCTGCTTGAAGATCCTTTTGGCCAACTTCACATAAGAGAAACTTCAGGCTCAATGTGGAGAGTTCTCTTTAGCTGTTGAGAGAAGTGTGCTTTCCTGAGCGAGGCAGAAGGAAGGTGGGTGATTGGGTATTGTTAAAGGTGAATGGCAGCTCTACCACAAACATGCTCAATATGAATCTGTTTCACTGGCATTGTTAAAGCTAGTTTTTTTCGATAGCATTTTGTCCTTTATTGACATTTTACACCAAGCACTTTCAAAACACTGTGGTTTCTCATATTTTAAGTTTGCTTTTTGCTAATTTTTTTAATTTACAAGGTGGAAGGGGGTTAATTTTCTTCCCATTTCCCTCTTGAAAGGATTTTTTGAGACTTAATATTTATGTTCACCTGCATTCCTTGTTCATGTACATAACCACAGAATTGAAAATGCCAAAAGCCTGTATCTTCAAAATGTTTGTTCTCGATACACTTGCTCTTTGTACTAGGGATGCTGAGCCAATAACAGTGGTATAGTACCACGTACATGTATCTGGAATGACTTCAGTCATCTGATCCCTATCACTTAGATTAACGGGGGGCAGGGAAGCAAGGGGAAGAGTGCCATCCTTTATTTTTATTTTTTAATTAGGTACCATTCTTTGATATATTTTCAGGGAAAGATTTTGGGTGGAGGAGACTAGAAATTGGTGGGAATCCTATCATTAGATTTCACACCTTAATGCACAGTTGCTTGTTCCTTTGAATACAGAACAACAGAGGAAACAAATGAAGCGCTGCTGGTTGGTTAGTGGTTTTGGGGTTTTTTTCGTGGAGTTGTGTTTTGGGGTTTTTTTTGGTTTTGGGTTTTTTTGGTTTTTTTAAGGTACATGCCAGCAGGTTCCAAAAGTACTGTTTAATGAGATACTGCCACCAAGCATCAGCAGCCAAGCACATACAACTACTTAGATTTGGCCAGATCTCGTCCATCTATTTTGTTGTTGGGAATTTAAACATTTCTTGATGTGAAAGAAACAGTCTATTAATTTTCCTCACTACTTCATCCAGTTTGTTTTTCATGTGGCATAAAAACACTCCCACTGTGTCTGTTTTCTTCCTTTTTGCTCTCGGTGTCTGTGTTTAAAATTAGCCTGTAAGAAAAAGATCTTTGCTGACCTGGTAACACAGCTCAGTATGTTCTCTAAGTCCCAGAGCATTGTCACTCAGGTTATTCTGTGGGCTTTTACCAGAAGCAACAGTATATTTTCTAGGGTGATTAAAACAGTCTTTTATATTAGATAGACTGCTTAGCAGCCAACATTAATATATTCTGAGAGCCACCTTCTTAGAGCACCCTGGCACAGCTGCTGAACAAACGTTTCTATTGGTGCAGTTTTCCCTTTCTCCAGGAGTTTTTTTAACTCTCTTTCTCCTGTTTTCTAAATCTGCATATAGTTCAATATGCTCCTTTAAGTAGGTGGAGGGGGTAACTGGAGGGCGAGTACTCCTGCTGCTTGGGAAACAATGATTCCTTCGTCATGAGCCTCTTGGTAGGCATTTCGATTTAGCCTGGTACATCTGTGTACTCACTAAAAGCTCTTGTAGTTGCTCTTCTGGTTTCCTAGCTGTATGCTTTCTACATCATTCCAATTTATGCAGTCAAGTTTCTAATTTGCATCAATTACTCCAATAAATTTCAGATTGAATTCTGTTGCATTTCAATGAGTAATCTGAAGAGAAATCAGGAGGCTACCTTAGAGAGTAAAGTACTACTGGCGTGAAAAGCGACACATTAAGTTAGTATTTGTATTATCAAGACATGAACTTAGTAAATATGATCTAATCAATTTTCCTGGAACAATGAAGCAAAATGGTGCCAGTCCCTGGGTAGCTGTAAACTATGAACCTTTTTGAGATCCTTGGGTTTTACATTACTTTTTCTGGTGAATTGCAGTATTTTTTAAGGGTGGGTTTTTTTCACTTAAGAGGAAATATCCCTCTATTTCACCTGCTTCTCTTCCAATTAGTAGTTGCCCACCTCTTGGGAACATAATTAAGAGGTCTCTAGTTAGCCTAAGGAAACGAATTAAAGAAATTGTAAAAATGCAACTGTAATAAATGGGCAATATATAGCCATTAAGTCCACAATATCCATATTCATGCTTATGCATTGCTACTTTAATGATTTGATATTTACCTATATAACTCATTTGATTATAAATAACGCTGATTGCATTGGGAACCAGTGTAGCACAAGAGGAGTAATAAGATTTCTCTTTGTTCCAAAAGACTTAGGCAGGCATTTTGTTTAAGCAGTAAATATGCGCAGTAGAAATTGATACTTCTTAATTTTGCACTTAATGGATGTTGGCTGCCGTCAAACAACTTTGAGTAATTAGTAGCTGTGGTTGTAAGAAGCCCCAGGACTGAGGAAGTGTCAAGCAGTAGGTAAAGACTGCTCTGAAGGGCAGTCTTTAATCTGTCATGGGTCCCAGAAGGATTAAAGGTAGTGCGGAGTGTTTCTCCTGTTTATAGAAGCAATGTGTCTTACTGAAGTTCCCTTGGAAGTCTTGGAAATACACATCTAGCCTGATAAAATATTAAAAACTGCTTGAGCATTTCATGTCTCAGGACCTGAATAGTGGTCAGGAAGAACTGGCTATTGTCAGCAATAGCGTGGCCAGCAGGAGCAGGGCAGGGACCGTGCCCCGTGCTCGGCACTGGTGAGGCCGCCCCTCGAATGCTGTGTTCAGTTTTGGGCCCCTCGGGACAAGAAGGACATGGAGGTGCTGGAGCGTGTCCCGAGAAGGGCAACGGAGCTGGGGAAGGGTCTGGAGCACAAGTGTGATGGGGAGCGGCTGAGGGAGCTGGGGGGGTTTGGTCTGGAGAAGAGGAGGCTGAGGGGAGACCTTATCGCTCTCTGCAACTGCCTGAAAGGAGGTTGTAGTGAGGTGGGGGTTGGTCTCTTCTCCCAAGTCACAGTGATAGGACGACGTGAGGAAACGGCCTCAAGCTGCACCAGGGGAGGTTTAGATTGGATGTTAGGAAAAACTTCTTTACTGAAAAGAGTGGTTAGGCACTGGAACAGGCTGCCCAGAGAGGTGGTGGAGTCACCATCACTGCAGGTATTTGAAAGGCGTGTAGGCGTGGTGGCTGAGGGACATGGTTTAGTGGTGGGCTTGGCAGTGCTGGGTCAACAGTTGGACCTGGTGATCTTAAAGGTCTTCTCCAACCTAAAAGATTCTATGATTATGGTGTGCTCTGAATGGGGAAGAGGCACATAGTGTTCCCTTGTACAGGATGGTAGCTGAGTATTTAAGTAACAGCATATGATTAACACATGATAAAGAAAAGTAGTGATAAAAGCAATTTATGAAGGCTGACATGAACCTTCAACATTTACTTCTAGGTGTGTTTCCTTTTCAGACAGATTGATGAGTGATGACAGAAGAATACAATCTCTCTGGTAGATTTTATTGGAAATATTTGTGCTCTTTACCAGAATTATATTTTATTGAGGTTATTTGTGATGTTTGCTTCGTTAAACTTTTGGAGTATAAGGAGCTATCATGGTGAATTATCCTTAAAATATCTTTTGCTTTTGCTTTGCTGTTAATGTGTCATTGAACAATAATGTCAGTTCTGACCAAACAAAATGAATTTTGATAAAATAGGTATTCAGATAATTTGATTTTTGTTATCCATGGAGAAAACACTTTAAGGTCCACATTTGGGTGATGAACAGTAATGGTTATTTTAAAGCAGTTTTGAATAAACAAATGTCACACAAATGCACCTTTAAAAACAAGTGCTCCTTGGATACGTCACAGATCTGCTTTTCTCCATGTCTATCACCTTTCACGCAAACTAAAACCTGCATTTGTTTCCCTTGATTCTCTGCTGGGCTGTTTGTAGATGCCTCCCATTTGTCATTCCTCTTTGGTGTCTTTCAGTCATAACAAGCAATGGCTTTTGTGGATAAAACTGGGTTAATTTCTCTTCACGTATTCCCATAGCTTGGGAAATTCTTTGTTAGTCTCCAGATCTAATCCATTTCTAAATGATGTGCATTTCTTCTGCTTCATGTCTGAAATGTGGCCTTTCTTATTCATCTGCATAGCTCCAGGCATCTTTGCCCAAGCTCTGACCATGGAGTGTTTTTCCTCTGACTTCTGTAAGCCAAGCAATTGCTTATACATGTTGAAAAAGTTCTTACAGGAATTATTTTTGCATGGTTTTGTCAACCATCTTCAATTGCCTTCGACTTTCCCCATCTTCTCTTATGCACCAAACAAGCTATTCATCTTCTGGAGCCCTTCGTAGCAGGTACCGTGTCTGCTTGTCGTTCTGTGTGCCAGTGCCACGTCCCACTGCCCCGTGATCCAGTTTTCCGCCCATGTGCTAAATGTTTCTCAAAGAAATACCCAACGTCGTCTTTTGTGCTCTACCTCATTCCCTAGTGGAAATCTCTGCAACTATTCGTAAAACTAACACAAATATTTGCAAAACTAGCATGTTGTACTTTAACAAATTACTGCTTCAAAGTTTACTTTTTCACATTGATCAGCAAAACCTGAGCTATTTTTTTCTGTCAGTGGGTATGGTAAACCCACTGTTTGTAGTTCTGTGGTACCAAATTGTTCCTCGTGCTTTCTCCTGTCTGTCCAAGTGTATGCACTGTACAGCCCATTAAGCAGCTGACTGGAGTCCTTTAATGTTTGGTAATACAAGTTTAAAGAAATAACAGCTTTCAAAACACTGCTAAAAGTCTGGTTACTGTAGCTTTTATGCAATCCCTATAATAGTCTTATATGCTGTATTGCCTTTACATGTAATGTCTTTCACTAGAAAAATGAAAAGATCGTTCATTGCATCCAAAGCTGATCCATATATCTTAAGCCGTATCTTTCCTGTAATTCCTTAAAATTTTGCTGGGGATGCAGGGTTTTAAGGGTTTAGGCATTCTTGTTACTCTTTTGTTGGTAAACTGCGGGATTGAAAGGTGGACATGGTACAGTTAATTAACTCTTACGTGTTCAGATTTTCCTATGCTTGGTGACAGGCTCTAGTTTTGGACACGTTAATAAATGGCTGGTTTTCTGGAATACCGCACTCCTCCTGCTTCCTTTCATTACGTTAGCCAAAGTTCCACTAGAAGAGACATTTGCAGTCTTAAGACTTCCTGCCGAGGTTCAGACTTTGTATTTTTGAGATTGAAGCTGTCGTGTTCATGGAACTACTTAATTAGAAACACATTCATCTCAGCGCATACTGGAGGAGTCTTGAGCAGCATAGCCAGGCACACAGGGAAGTTGAGCATTTGTGCAGCTGGCAGCTAAACCAATGGTTTGTACTTTGAATATAAAATTACTGGGTATTTTCTTGCTCCTGGAATGTGGCCATTGGAAATGAAGAGATGTGGGTGAAAGAGATAGCGTTTGTTGCAAATAAAACATGCAAAATGACAAATAAAAATACTCCTCAGTTGAGCAGCAATCCATATGTAATAAGTGTGTATCATGTTGTATGGTAAAAATTTCTATCCAAGAACTTGGATGTATGTTCTCGTTCTCATCTGTGGAATTCCCAAGCAAGCAGAGCCTTCAGGATTTGTACCAAGTTAGCTTCTGATTTACCAGTCCCCCTGGGCGATCTGTCATAAGGTGCTGTATTGGGTGTAGCTTGGGCACAGGGGCATTCTTGCCAGCCCAGGCAGTTCAAGGAGTTGTAATGTAATGTGATACATGGCACTTCAGTATTCTACAAATGAACTTGTAAGGTTTTTTTAAGTTGTGTGTGTTTAATGTCTTCAAAAAGGAAAAAAGTGTTTTCGTATAGAATGTCTAATACAGAGGCTGTTGTCATCTCTTGGTACAGCATCCAACAGAGTAGCAGTTTTAGGGAGTATGTCAATAAACATGATAAGTATTAATATGCATATCAATAAATATTTTTTTAAAAGGTATTTCTCATGAAAATGAGAAGCAGGAGTGATTTTTGCTGCTCTGGTGTCTTGCAGGAGTTTTTTCAGCACCGTACTTCTCTTACTGAGCAGTAGGCACCAGTTTATCAAAGCAATATGGAAGATATTTTAATCCAAGGCAGTATAGTGACATTTCTCTCATTTTTTCATCTGAAATTGAAAATGAGCTCTTTGAGCTTCTGTATCCAAAATGAAATGAGGCTCTATTTTAAAAGTTGTGTCTGTCTGTGTGCTTTCCGTTTAACAGGCAGTATATGCCATATTTGCAATTAGCAGCTTTGGCATCCTCTTTGATGTGTTCTAATAAGCAGGGCAAATATAAGCTTTCCCTGATTAGTTGAGTGGGAGTCTTGTAATAAGCTTAATATTAGAAATACTGCATACACAAAGATACAACTTTCATTCAGTATTCTTCTTGTGTTATATAGTCCATGCTGGTGTTTGCTAACATCATGGAAGAGAAGACGGAAGAGATCATCTTTCTCTTGAATGTTACCGTTCTGTTTGGTAACAGAAGTATCACAGCCGGGTTTGAGGCTACAAATTCGGCCTAAGGGCCTCTTGGTGCATTTAAGTTTTGTGTTCTGAAGGGAATAATGATATCAGTGTATATCCCAGTAACTCTGGAGTTTCTCAGAATCTTCAAAAGTAATTTTTATGTTTTTCTCTTATAAATGTAAACATTTCAAGATTTGTATTTAAACATAAATTATTTAAAATGTGTCTGGACCCATATTCAAAGGATTTAATACTTTTAGTACTGGGTGATATGTGTACATTAAACTAACCACTTAACACTACAACAGGATCAATTTTTCTAAAGAATAATCTTAGAAAAAGTCTGGATATTTTTTTTTAAATTGTAATAACACAGTTTGTTGGTGTTTGTTTTTTTTAAACGAAGACCCCAGTATTATAGATAAGTTTAATACCTGTCCTTCTGTACCTGTCGTAACTTAGTCACTTAGAAATTCTGATGTCAAGAAAAATTAAAGCCTTTCGGTAGTGAGAGGATATTGCATAGTAAAAGAAGTCTTTCAATATGGAATAAAAGTTTGTTCACATGTGGTTTGTTTTTATATATATATTTTTTTAAAGCAAAATCTAATCCAGTATCCCAGTATTTTCCTGTAGCTGATTTTATAAGTCATATGTGTTAATCCAGTGTTATGAGAATGTAAAGCTAGTTTTTTTTCCTCTTTGCAGTGCCCCAATGCCCTACCTCATTGGAATACATTTAAGTTTGATGGAGGTAAGTCTTTCTCACCATTTCTGAAACTATATATAGTTTTATGATTTCGAGCCACATTCTGCAAGCAATTAAACATTCATTCATATGCTTAAAAAAGGAAATAATCCTCTTAATTTGGGAGTGCTGAGAGAATTAAGCACACATGATAACGTTAAATCTTAAGGGAGTCTTATCTGATACCTTGTACTCTTTGGGCATACTTTCTGTTTGCAGTTCAGCAGTGACGAGCTCACGGTGTGTTCCCCTCTCCACCCTGTTGCTTCATTTAATCAGTTTGCTGCCTTAGTTTGACTCTGCATTCACAAAGGCAGAGTCGATATTAAACCGAAATGTTGACAGTTACAGTTCTCTTTTAGGCTTTTGCAGACAGATTGTAATTTTTTTAATGTTCAAAAGATCTGAAGAGAAGGAACTTGCTGTTAATGTTAACACAAAGCTGGCAGAAAACCAGCCCTCACAGAAAGCTTCACATATAAACAATTCAGAGTAATTCATGTGACTTTTTAAAAACTCTAAAAGTGGAAATAGCACATTTGCTTTTGCTTCCAGTACTGGTGAAACAGTTGATGACTTTCCTCAAAAGTATCTGGAGGACAACATAAGCTATTAATTTAGATCCCTATGAAAATCCTAGTCCCTATTAGTTGTGCCCCTTTATACAGGAGGTCTGAACAACATCTATGTGCTCCGTGTGGGAAGAGGTATTCCTGCCCAGAAAGCATTGCCCCTTTGTAGGCTCTTAAATTAGCAGACGGCGATGAACTGGTGGGAGTTGCAAATGCCCTTGAAAGTTAATTGACTTGCGTCCCTATTTTAGATACCTGTGTTTGGAAATCTAGGCTTAGTGTTTAGGGTATATAACCATTTACAATGCTGGGTTTTACATCACAGAAAGTAATGCGTATTACTAGAATATTTGTTCTTATATTGTCCATAAAAATGCATAATTTCTCTGGAAATATTGATCAAAGATTCTTTCACTAGGGGATATGTATGTTATAATGATCCTCTATGTCTTTGTGTGTTAAAACTTAGACTAGTATGCTATGTAACTTCCCCTCTTTTCCAGCATTAATGTGAAGTAATTTTAGAAGTCACCTTTTTCATGAGAAGCTGGATGGAATATGCAGGACCTCTCTTTTTTCTTTTTTTTTTCTTACCATCCTGCGTAATTTTTTTATTTAATGCCCTTTATATAGCTAAATAAAGTACAGAATTGCACTACAATGTGTTAGTGAATAAGCAATTATTTTAAAAGTCAACATGTACATTTGTTTGCACATCATATGCTTATGTTAGAGGGGTTTCTGATAATTACCCTTGAATACTGCATAGGCAGGACTAAAGTAATATCTAGAAAGAAATAGTCTAGCATATTTTTCATATTGATCATGAAACTTTCCGCCCCATATCTGTACCAGGTAATCATTGGCATGCTTATTATGGTATCTATCCATTTCAAAAAGAAGGAAGAGACCTGGTAGGGGATGGGATAACATCTCAGTACAGATACTTGTCAGCTTTTGCAAATATTTTTCCTCTCAAAGAGCTACGTGGTTAGCCTGGCAATGGGTATGGAAAAAATAAATTAATAATTACACCTTGGAGTTGCTTTCACGATGTCTCACTCCTGCCTCGGTACATAAACCCATTACCTCTTCCTTTGTCTCAGTTTTTCAGATTGCAGGGCTCTGTAGGCCTTCCAAACTCCATCTGTAAAAACTCAAAAAAAGGAGTTGTTCTTGGAGAAGCCAATTTTCATCCGTTTTAGTAACTTGTGAAAAAATCTGTTTAGTACTAAATCCAGTATGGCTTTTGAATAGCCGGAGATTCTGGAACGCAGACACGCATTGGCAAAGTACAGTTTTTCCAAGTGCCTCATGAAATAAATTAAATAAATAAAACAAACTGTCTTATCTCCTCCCTCTGCTCTGAGGGATAAATTGAATACTTCCAGACAGAAATGTATCTTCCAGCTAACTGGGCTTTTTCCATTGAAAAATAAAATAAAATCACACAGTGGGCTATTGTATCTGTTTGTTGGCAAGTACTGCATAATTTCTCTGTGCCTTGGGCAAAGGAAAGGTGACATTTGTCAAATGAGCTAGGCAATTAATAGTTTACCTCTTTGCCTGTTTCTGATGCTGAAAGCTTACTCTCTTTGTCCTTTTCTTCATATGTGGGTATAATATTGTGTGTTTTATTTGCTAGAGTAACCACTTAGTAGCAACAGTAATTTTTTTTCATGATCTAGCAGTTGTATATTTTTAAAAAGACAATGTAGTAATTTTTCCATATCAAAATAATTTTATAAACTGCAACTAAAAACTACTGTCATTATTCAGTATGCATTTTCCTTTAAATGCTGAAATTTCAGCAAATAGATCTTTAGGAGTGTTTTGTTAATCCACGTGTTCTATTTTTAGGATAAGGGATTAATTCCCCAGTCTTCTATTCAAGTTAAGACAGGTGGACTCTTTATCTACTGTAGAGCCCCATGGGAGTAATTGCAGTTATATATAGGCTCATGGTTCTGCTCCAGCAGCTCCAATTGCAGAATTTGTCATTGTTGCGTA
Organism: Morus bassanus; assembly: GCA_031468815.1. Taxonomy (NCBI): domain Eukaryota; kingdom Metazoa; phylum Chordata; class Aves; order Suliformes; family Sulidae; genus Morus; species Morus bassanus. Next base: position 1,957,095 of record CM062586.1, read on the forward strand.
AATGTTAGTGGAAGCCTAAACTTGTGCAGAGAAAGCTGTGGTGCGAAGGGGAGGGTGAACGTGGAATGCAGAAAAAAACCCCCAATTTCTAGCTTTAGTGTTGTTTCTGTGGGTTCCCTGTCTTGGAATGGGTCCTCTGGAAGAAGTATAGCAGAAAAGTTAATGATTTTACACAAAATACAACCTCTCTCTCACCTCAAAAGATTTTTTTCAAACCATTGTGTATCTTAAAAGTTAGTTTGTAGTTTCCCATGTTACACGGGGCCTTTGTAGAAGGAGCAGTTATTTTAATGGAGAATGACAATTTCTTCTTATGATTAAAATATCAAGCATATCCATTGACTGTTAAATCTAATTTGCTGTGACTGAAGTGTTCTCCAGTGAGATAAGATAATCTCCTGTTATAGGTCAGGGGGCTCCAACTGATTTATGAGGGAAAATCTTGGTAGAAAATATAGAGCTGTGTTTTGTGCTCTTATTTTTCAGCTTTTCTATCATCACCTAGTTATTCATTCTTTATAAGATTTCCATTTAGCAATCCATAAAGTGACTTCAAAGAAGGCTAAAAGTTTATAAGCTGTTGGATAAGCAAGGCTGGAGCTATCACATGAATAATGGAACATGCTTACGGAACTAATTGAATTCATATTAGATGAAGATAAGTACTTAGTACTGATAAATAATGAGATAGGAAAATGAAACGCTATCAAATGAACACATCCCTTTCATAATCTTGTTTTATTTTCTACCTGTGTCCTGTATGTTATTTTAGTGTTCAAATTATATTAAATTGACCTTTGTGTTATAAGTGGTGTCAAACTTAGCTGGCAGCCTTTTACATTTTGTCATAGTAAACGATTGTTTCAGCAACTGTTTCTGTAGCAGAGGTTATTAGTGTGATGGCGCTGATGGAAGAGGAATGCCCTTGACCTAGTAGACTACCTATTGGAATTTAGGCACATGTGGTTTTGGTTAACTGGTGGGGATAGCTCTGCTGAGCTGTCAGGTACTGAGCTGCTGGCAGTATACCCTTCCGTGCCAGGCTTCCAGTCATTCAAGTAACAATAGTGCCCAGCCTTATCATGCTCTATTCGGGGCACAAACCCAACCTTTAGGGTTAACGTTAATGATTAGAAAAGTATTTCTTATACTCTTTTTTTAATATGCCAGTCACTCAGGGACTTGTTCTAGGACTTGAGAATTTTAATTCTTGCAAGATTATCCAGAAGGAATTTGTGTGTGAAACCACATTGCATTTATTAAAATGATTTTCTAACATTTTTCCTAAGCATAAAGGACAGTTGTGCATATCATAAAACATGTCATAATCATAAACATATATATGAGCCGATTTTTGTTTTAGTTTAACCTGGTATGAGTAAATACGTTCACGTAGGAAAAGAAGGTTCACTAAAATTCATTCTGTCTCCAATGTGCCAGGACGCAGCAGGTGATCTCACTTAACATCAGTAGTCTCTTCCTTATGCAGACAGATGAATGGAAAGCTGTGTTCAGTCCTCTGAACCCCACGCACGTATTCTGGAAGCACTTTTTGGCATATTTACCTGGTCTTTCTCAGGTAGCCGGGAGTAGGCTCTGTTTGTGATCCAGTCTGATAGTATGCCAGGCAGCATGCACGGGGGCTGAGCTAACCACCTCTGAGAAACAGGTTACATCAGCCTGGGCTCAGTACTGCCGGTGCCACGAGGCTTCCCCTTGCCACAGACGACACCCTGAGAATTCATTGACCACTGGCATCTTCCAGTGGTACTGTTAATTGTTAATTATATTTTTTTGATTGGGGTGGGGAGTAATACTTAGCTTTTTCCATCCATTTATACTTAGTAAGTCACTGCCTTTTCTAGCTATAACTGAAGAAGTGTAGCTTTTTTTACAAGGGTTTAGGTGAAGGGGTTATATAGATACTTAAATCCAGATCTTAAAAAACTAAATGTAATTTAGTCACTCACAAATATTAGAAATATTAGCTGTACCTGGTGTTAGGAGTATTCATAAAAATGCATTTAAAATTATGACAAATTACTTATAGAATTGTCTTTTATCCAATTATTGGAAAAATGAAAATAACAACTGTGTTTTTGTAAGAGATTCTGTGTGTGAGGATGATTGAGGGGTAAGTTTTCGGAAGGACAATGCAGTACCAAGTAGACTTATCAGAAAGCGTGGAAGGTTTTTCTTCTGTTGTACAATAGCATTAGATCAGCACTAGTGGTGTTTGTCACTCAGTTGGCAACAGCTGCTTGTGATAAGGATCTCGAGACTCACCTGTACAGGATCAGGGTACTGCACATCAAGGTTGGGAGATCGGCGGAAGAGTGGGAGATGCACAGGAGGGGGCAGCAGCCCACCTGCTGTGCCCAGATCAAAGGGCTGGGAGGTCAGGGGGCACATCCAGCTTAACCAGCTTTGTCTGCTGAATAGCTATTTCAGATTGTAAATCTAAGGGTGATTTCATTAAGTCCTTCTGGCTGCTGTTGGGGCATGAAATAATAAAATTTTATATCCGTTGCCTTTCCTGCTTCTGGCAGCCAGATTGACACATTGTTGTCTGCAGTGTTGTGGTGTTTTTCTTAAGAAAATAAATGGAAACTATTAACTAAGCAGAGACAAGTCATTAAGCAAATGGATTTTAGACTTGTTGTGAATCATACTTTCATAATCATTTCAAATACAGTGTACAAACTAGCTACGAAGAAATGTTAGGTTTTGGTAAGAGTTTCACCTTTCCAAAAGAATTAGTGGAAGGTATGTTTTCTTTTTTTCTGCTACAACTTTTTTTTAATGTGTTAATCGCATTTGTATCTGGTTGTGAAACCTCATGATCAACCTGGTTTATGTTTTGGAACCAATTTAGCCATGAAGTTATACAAACCCCTTTTTTTTGCGGGGGGGGGGGGGGAGGGTGGTGTTTGTTTTATTTCTTTTTAAATTAATTATTCGATGAAATTGTTCATCTGAAAGAAGTTTAACAAGATTTTTTATAGTAGGAAATGGAAAAACTGCCAACTGTAGACAGTGATAATAAAATAACATTTAGTATAAACTCGTGTTAGTATTATTGATGAATATTGCTTCTAGTGTGTGATCCAAGTGAGACAGAGGCGCACCCCTAAATGCTGCTATTAGAATATAGTTTCTCTATGTTTTTGCAAACTTTCACATAAAACATTTAAATTACTTCAAATGTTTGGCTGCTTGTGAGCAGGACAGCCGCACTAACTGCTGCTTATTTACTGACCTGGTGTTTAAGGCCCCCTGGAGTTTGTTTGAAAAGTTAAGAGATTTTCACAGTAAAGGTGCCATTTCTGAAATTTAAAGTGCTCTTTTCACCAGGAGATAAGTTCTCTCTGATTAAGTCAGTAATTCTTACTAAGCCATGTTTATAGAGGCCATAAACAATGGGTTCAGGGTGCTTGTTAAACCAGCTTTCCATACCTCTCCACTCTTTTAAAAAGAGACATTTAAAATAAAAGGCAGGTGTAGATGTTAGTTCGATTTGATGGTTTTTAGATGATTAATTATGGCTACAAGTAATTCAGTAAAGATGGTTAAGAAAGGTTTGCAGTAGTGATATGTGATGCACATTTTCACTGAATCACTTCTTTTGACTCAGCAAATCCCTACTCTGTAGTAAAATGAAATAAGGAAACTCTAATGTTCATATTTCCTCTTGTTCTTTGCTTCTCCATGTTTTTTCAGCAAAATATGAACATACTGAATATGGTCCATTCTGTTTAACAGGTATCACTTTATTTGTAGAATTTTCTTTAGGTATTCAGGAAGTTGTGAAATATGGGATGTGACTGTATCTGGCTTAGTGGCCATCCCTTTGTATTTTGAGAAAATGATGACAACATGCAAACTGTACCCGTGAAAATGATCTACATGTAGTTGTGATTCATAGCGTCCAGTGGGATTTAATGTGAGAAATGCAGTTGGATGCTGGGAATTTTTACTAGAATTCCAACAAGAGAGTAAATACTTTTATTTCCAGGTCAGTTGGGCTGATAGGTACTATGTTTAGCAAAAGAACCATTTGATTATTTGACAAAAGCCCTTACAACTATCCAATAATGCCTTTGTCAAAGATTATAGTGAAAGGAAAGCTGATAAAAACAGACAAGAATTAAGATGAACTGGTCAGTCTTCATTTCTCTAGGATGAGCTACAATTGGACCATTGAAAAACTATATTTTTTTAAAAGCATTGCAAGACAGATGCTATAAATCAAGTTAGTCTCAAGTGTTTTATTAAATTTGAGGGTTTGTCTCCAGGGAAATCCACTGTCTTAATACAAATATTGAAAAGTTTTAAAGTAAGGCTGTGCTCTTCACAGTGGAAAGGTATCGCACAGCAGAGTTTAATATTAGCCTTCCTTTTGGATGCAGTGATTTTTGGGCTGTGTGTGGAGACAATTACATTGATCAGCATTTATAGTCCTTGCACCATGAGCAACATCCTTTTGTACTACACCCCTTGGCAGATATGTCTTCTCACAAGCCTATATTTTGCTACAGAAAACCCCAACATTTTGCTGAAGGGAAGGTGCAGATTCATCACCAAAGTTACAAAAACACCCATTGTCCATTTCCAGCACGTTTGTTGCTTCTTTGGCAAGAATCAAGAGAAGGTTTTAATTCCTTCTGTCTTGTCCTACTAGCACTCGCTTTTGACAAGCTTCTGGCTTTGGTTAAGTACATTGCAAGACCTTTTTGTTGGAGCTTTTTAGACTCCTCTGAGTATAAGTGAGATTTTTAATTTTCTGAAACAGGAAGGAGCAAATCAGTTTGTCTGGTGCTTCCGGACTCCTAGAATGAGCAAGACTCCTGGATTGCTTTAGAGTTTATCAGATGCAGCCAACAGAGTGACCTTTGGTTCCTGAAATGTAGAGGAAAGTACCTGGTTTGTCACGCAGTACTTGTGCTTTTTATATGGAAAGCATTAAATGTAATATTCTTCCATTTAAGTTAAAGAAATTTTGCATGGAAGACCTAAACTTAAATGTCTACAAAGTGGTTTTTATAGTTGTTGGCTTTTTTTCTCCTCCCTCTAAGTACACAGCAGTTTTCTTTATAGACAGAGGACTGAGCCATGAAAACTGAAGGTAATTATTTAGATGCCTAAGGCTCAACTTTGCCATTGTTTTAGAGCTCTAGTTCCTTTCTTTTAAAGGAAACAATTCCCCCCACCCTGCAAAACCTAAATTAAAAATTGAGTATGTTTTTGTTCATTTTCCTCATCAGTAACTTGCATTTGGTCCTGTGTATAGGTATGTAGGTACTTAAACGTTTGTTTACAGCGTCACTGGGAAATTTCTTTAATTACCGTATTCTATAGCTCCACTTTTACTGATTTTGAATTTTCAAAGCTTTATTTGAAGAGGGCTTAAATACGTATGATTAGTCAGTCAAAAAAAAAACAAAACAAACAGTTCTTCTGTTAGTGGAAAAAGTGCTAAAATAAATAAATTCTGCTCTGTTTCGTAGCAGTGATTAATTTACTGTTGTTTAAGTAGGGAAATAAAGTCTGACAGTATTTAAATTTGCTTAGATCACCCAATACCTTTTAGATACTTTAAGATAGTAATGATAGTTCTTTTGAGAAATGGGTTATGCTTCTCTTCTGTATGTCCATGTACTGTTACAGATTATGTAAACACTCAAACTAGATTAGAGACATTTCCTCTCGATTCACTGGAACAGGTTAAAAAGTTTAGGATCGCTAACATTAAGAGACCAGGATATGGTGGAGTTATTTTTCTCTTAGCTTTTCTTGATTTTAGTTTTTTGTTTATTAACTTCTGGTAGTGTCCGTTTTACTTCAATATGGTGGTAAACTTGTCTCTATTGGAGTTCCAAAATTCAACCTGTTATTTGGAAACCAGTTCCCATCCCTGACTTACTGCAACTATTAACTCCTAGAAAATCCACTCTTTATTTAAATTAATTTCTAAATATAAAAAGATACACTTGAAATCTTGACTCACCCTAGAAACTGCTAAATATGCAAATGGGGTACCGGAATTAAGATAAACATTAGTAGAGGTGCTTGAAATAAATCTTTGCCTCAGTAATCTCAAACAGTAATGCTCTGGTTTCAAAAATGTCAGTATGCAGAATGTTAAGAACTTCCATGTACAAATTGAAGGTTAATTTTTCCAACATTGTAAAATGCGACTAAATAAAACAAATGATGACAGAAAGACAGGAATGTTGGTTGTTTCTAAAATGCTTGAGGTTTAGTAATGCCATGATGTTATGCCATCACTTGTGTCCTTTATGCATACGATTTAACTCTGCACACATGTATTTTCCTTTCCCTTTTCTTGAATTTGCTCATATTTAGAAAGTAAGAAACATGGCCCTGGAAGATGTAGTGATTCTTAATGTAGACACCAACACACTGGAAACCCCTTTTGATGACCTTCAGAGCCTTCCTAATGATGTGGTATGTATGAAATGATTTATTCAACTATTCCGTTACTTGGAAGTGTAAATCCTTTTGACCTGTTTGGTTTGTAACTGAGCTGTCTCATTGTGTTACTCTCGTTATTATAAGTAAACTGCTTTACCTCAATTCTTTCTGGTTTCGAAGTTTTAAGTAATGATTGAACATTTGCAGTCATATTTTTAAGCCTCCTAATGAAAATTAGCTAATGCTCACATAAGCTAGAAATGCTGCAGCAACCCAGTTTCAGTTTTGGAATAGCATGATCGAGTTTCCTCTAAAGAGTTAGTCTTCTATAGGGGAAGAAAAGATAAATGAAAACCACACAGGTTATGGTACCATCTGAACAGGAAACAAAAATTCAAACTTCTTTCTTCAGGGCATGAAAAAGAAGTACTCTTTGAAACCATCTTTATCCATTCCAATAGGGAGAGAAAAAGAATCCTGCATTTTTAGGTAACTTTTGTTTTCAAATGAACTTTTTTTTTCCCTCCTGTGACTTGTTCCAGGTGAGTTTTAATGAACTTTTGCATTTTATGTCCTGAATTATGATATCAAATGGACTACTTCATAATCACTTCTAGCAGTGCTCAGTGCATATAGTTTGGAACTTATTTTCTTTCTCATTCAAACTTTTTATTGGTTATTTATTTATTTTTTAAAACTTGATAGAAATATTGTATAAATACTTGATCTTTCCCTTTAATGAGACAAAAATACATCCAGCTTGTTACGTGCTGCTGTGATCGTCTTCACTAAAGAAGCTGAGAGGGAAGAGCGGTAAAATGAGTGAGAGCGTAAGAAGCTATTTTTAAGTCAGAGGGTGACTGTTTGGGAGAAAACGGCAGGGGAAAATCTGGATTTCTTTTACTAGTTCAAAATATTGTGCTGACGGTTAGATCTATACCTTTTTATGTGTGGTTGAGAAATGAAATTGATATGCAGGGAGCTCAGTATAAGCTGGTCTGTTTGAGGAAAAACTCAAGTAATGGTGAATACCCGGTGCCTCCTACCGTGACATCCCGTCATTTCTCTGTGATCTGTGGTGTGATCCATTCTTCGAAAACAGTGAGCTCTGGATGAAAGGTCCATGTTGATTGTGAACGTTTTGGCTTTAGTCAAGCACTTAGTCTATAAAAGTTGCTTCCATGAATTTTTCTGGCTTTATATAGTTTTTCATTTTGATTTCACTCCCAGCATCCAAATCTGCCAGCTGGTCATCACCCGTGCCATTATCCACAAACCGGGGAATGACAGACTTGTAAATCTCGTGGAATTATGTAAGAAATGTCTGGATACTGTGAGTGCAGGGCCTCAAACCATGTATATGATTTGTCAACAATCAAGTATTATATTAGATTTTATGAGACTTCATTAAAGGAGCTGTTGTAGGCACACTGTAGAACATCAGAAGAGACTTCACCAATAAACACAGAACTTCAAGCTTTGGAATGTAATAAATTTTAAGAGACTTCCTTCCTTTCATTATTTACTTTTACTTCGCTTTTATAACAGTAGAGAGTTGTGTTTTATTAGTTCAAATTTCTTGATTCAGTTTTCCACAGGTCTATTTAAAAGCTACATTTTATCTTGGAGGATGTTTGGAGCACAGCAGAGGAAGTGCTGCCAGCAAATTCAATTAACTGGCATGGCTCACCAGTAACGTACATGGTGTATTTTTTTTTCACAACTGCTATATAAATACAGCTGGGATTAATATTTGTCGCAACAAAGCCTTAACTTGAATTGTGTTGCGTTGTGTAATTAATGTTTGGGATCGGTGTTTATGTCTTATTTAGCTTTGTTTCATTATTTTAGTTACCTAGATAATGAAGTATTCTCCTCTAGGTCTTTTCCTTTCCTTCAGACTGCTTAATATTTGGCTTTGACCACTAGAGAGCAGCTGCTCTTCTTTGCAAGAATTGAATTTCTGTCAGTTCTTTCATGCATCATGTGTTTGGAACTGTAAGTGGATCAAGTTGTTCATCTCAGCAGGGAGAGTCTAAAGCCAATCCATTATACTTTTTTTCTTTTTTTTTTTTTTTTTCCTTTTGCTTCCCTGGGAGGATGGGGAGATTCTGGGAGTGTGTCTCCCCACTGGTCTCAGTCGAAACAGATGCATTTATGATCTGAGAAACTAAAAATGTCTTCAGCAGTTTCACGATCATAAATGGCTGTTACGTCAAACTATCCTGCCAGTTTTGTTACTTAATGTGAACAGTGAGCAATTCATGCACTGCTGACTAGACACAAAATTTACTTTGCTAAATTAAATCTATCTGTATTCAACAGTGAAGAGAAACATCTTCTGTGTGATGCATTTGCCATCAGGTGATTAATCCAGTGGAACATTTTTAAAGCTGCTTTTCCCCTCTCCTTGAACAGCTTTTTTAATCAAGTAAAACAATGCCATGAAGCCATATGATTATTTTAGAGCTTCAGGTAGTGAGCTGTGCTTGAGTTTCATGATACTCATGTTGCTACCTAAACTGTTGATTCCCAGAAATCTAGAATGAACTATTCATCAATTTCTTACTCCTAGGATCCAAACAAACATAGGCTATAGTGAAATGCCTTTCCAGTTAACATTTGTGTCACAGGAGCTGGACAGCATTGAGACAGTTCCAGCAGAATCACATTAAGTCATTTCTTTGCCCAAGTTTACATCAACAGTTCCTGCTAGCAGTCAGACATCCTGAACTGTTCAAGTCAGATCCCTGAAAATCAAGGTGTGTACTACTGCATTACCGATTTAACTATTTGAAATGTGAAAAACTGTCCCTCCCTCACCTTCTGCTTCTGATATGTTGCTGAAAATCTGGCAGCATGAGAACGCCCTGGGAAGTAACTTTCCTTTTAAAATAGTCAATATTAAAAAAAGAGATTTATTAAGGACTGTGATTACAATAAGTGCATCTGCTGCTGACAAGTCTCCTACACCACCGTCTGTGTTGCAAGGAATAGCAAAGAGGGGGTAGTAATTTTTTTTTTTATGCAACCCTTATGGATTTTTCATGTATTTCCAACTAAGTGTCATCTTCTAGTCTTAGTTTTAGTCAGAGCTTCATATTACAAGGAATAAAGCATAAGCTCACTCTGTCAACTTGTAGTTTTTATTAAATGAAGCCCTGATGCAATGCAGTGTACTGCGCCAAAGAGATCTTGCATATCTGATGACTGTGAGAGTATTGTAAATTTGCACTAGTCTATGAATGTCTGAGGCTGTCAGTAATTCAGTTGTGTATGCTACTGTTGTCCATTCATTAACAAGTTACCACAAGTAGGAAGCCTATGTTACTGTTTTTCACTTAGTGGGAAATTAACTGCTTTCAGGACAGCAAGAAGTACTAAACTACAACTCTCTAGCAGAACCATTTTCTTAAAGGTGAATCCACTTTTATTTCTTACACTGTGTTTGCAATAGAATGTTCCTTGCTTTATTCATGTTGACAACTGAAAAGCCTTGGACCTAATTAAAAGAATTTCCACTAGCACCTTTACTGAACCATTTCATTATGCTGCGTTGCACAGATTGCATTTTGAAACATGGTGATAGTTTAAATCTGACCTTTAAACCTGAACTGCCAGAAGTATAAAAATCTTCTTTAAAAACACTCTGAGGGTAGACTGCATGTATATGTGTCTGGCTAGAAATAATCTTCATATTGAGTGGTCACAATCTTATTTTTTTTAAAGTATTACTGCCTCTTTAGGCAGGAAACAATCATAATTCTGCTTGTATAATCTACTTTGTCCTATGTGCTAATTTATTCCAGAGTGTTATTTTTTATTATATACGTGAATTATTTTTTCTCACTTGTTAGTCCCTTTAGATATGTTATTGTTAACATTTTCTTATTTTAGAAAACTATGACTTATTGCAGTAGTCCTGATTAAAAGAGTAAAAGTGTGCATATGTAAAATAGACATCCTGTAGTGTTCAGTTTAGTTTTAGAAGGGAGCAAATGATCTGAAGGCTTAAGGAATTAGCAAAATACCTATCAATATTCTACTTCTATACCAAATAGGAAGCTGAAGCACAGAAAGGCTGTGACCAGCATTCTGAACTCTTAGTTTGTTATAAAATGAAGCATAGAGCCCTTTCCTTCTGTATAGATGGCAAGTTCTTTATCTTCATATGAATGTTGAAAGAAAACCACTTATAAAAATGTTTGAGATGGATTTGGAAGTTACTCAGAGCTGTAGACATTTTACTGCATTTTTAAGAACTACCTTTAAATGGTTTACAGAAGTTAGTAGAGGAAATAAACACATGCTTTGTCCCTACGACATCAGACTCCTTCAAACATGGAGAAGTGTGCTGTTCAGGTTTGAAAATCTGAAGAAGCTTTTTACATTTTGAGAATAACAGAGCTCCTTGAGAGGCATTATCTCAGTGAATGGGAGTGAGCTTATTTTATGGGCATGATAGAGTAAGTCCGTTATCATGTATTATGTTAATATGTGCTTATGGGCTCATTAATGCATGCATCATTGGCACAAGCCACAGCATTCAGATTTATAAACAATGCTGGACACGCTCTTTATTATTTCTGTTATACTAAATAACTGCAATGAAAATCCTTCTACAACAGAAGCTGCAGAAAATTTAAAGTAAAAGGAAATCTCTTTGCAAGTGTTTTGGTAAACACAAGTGCAAATATAACATCTTATTTGAAAAAAAGAAAATGTAGTGCACAATATGGATTATATATTTAACACCTATATAGCAAGATGAGGAGTCACCTTCCTGCCTTCCCCAGATCTAAGACTACTGAAGGAGGAAGTGAGGGATGTGCTTACAGGAGGGATAAAACTGAAGCACTCAAGAACAGTTGTTCAGTAAAATCAGGCTGCCATTTGTTACGAAGGCAGGCTGATAGCAAAACCCCAAGGCAGAAAAAACTCATCTGGTAGGATTTTGGAGATGTGGATGAGGCCAGAATAAGCTTTTGTTATGAGCTGGAGGATAGGGGGAAGGTCTTGAAAATTAATTTGAACATTTGAACCATCAGCTTATATATCTATTTTCTATATTATTCATAGTCTTAGAAAACACAGTTAGTTATGTTCACTACAACAGAATCCGTTGTACATCCGAAGTAGGTAGAGGTACCCCAATGGAGTTTTTCAGAATAGCATTTGAAAAAGGAAGATTTGCTAGTTATTGACAGAATTATTTCTGTTAAATTCATACTATGGATATCTATGCAGTCATTCATGTTCTTCTGCAAATCAAGATCAGTAGGGATTTCCCAGCTTTCTGCTTTCTTTCTGAAATTGCAGCTCCTTCCTGTCTTTTGCGTAAGGTATCTCATCAAACTTGGGTTTTGCACGTGACGTGACCGCATCCTCTAAAAGCACTGGTTGAATTTCTTTCAAGAATCAGCACCCAGATTGTTGGTTTTGTATTGCTGTGTGTTGTGTGAGATCTGTCTCAAAAACTTACCTTGTCCTGGTTCTGTCTGCAACACCAAAAAATTGCTACTGACATAACCATTTGTTAATGATTTAACGTAACCTATAACTGTTGCAGTACAGGCACAGCAAGCTTGATGTTAATCTTTGAAAGGTTTTTTTATCTCCTTTCCCAGCTGGTGTTTGAGAAAGAAAAACGCTGTCACTAACAATAATATATAGATACGCAACCTTACTTCAGTAGTTACTGAGCTCTAAGCACTCGAAAAGAGACATCAAACTAAGTCACAACCTTCTTTTGTGTATTAGAAATTCTGAAGTGCAGAGAACAGTAATGGATAATCCTCTAAAAATTTAGCCCTTGGTGTACACAGAAAACAAAGAATATTCAGGTAACCTGGATCACGGTAGATTTAAGTCTGTCTGCATAGAAATATGTATAGTTGATATTTCCTAAGTTGTGATCGGTAAGTGTCTCTGTGTAAATGGTAATGAGACCGTTAGGGCTGTGTTCACCTAAAGTGCAGCTCTGTGAATCCTGAGGTAATTAAACACCTCCACAGTGGAAGGCAAAGGGCAATGAGGGTTAAGAGAAGAGCCAGTCTGCACACAGGTGGTTTAGATCTCCTGAGAAACAGGAAGGGAAAAAAACTTCAGTAGATACTGACCAATTTGAAGGACGGAAGGTCACTGTTAATTCGAGACTTGTAAAAAAAACTTCAGGTTTTGTTTTCTGGGTTGCATTGGGTGTCCGTGGGGAGGCGTTGGCCGGGAGGCTCCAGGGCCTGTGCGAGCAGAGGCCGGTGCAGGTCACCGCGGGCTCTGCTGGGCACAGCTCAGCCTGCCAGCAAAGCCGGCCGTGCCTCCGCGAAAGCATACGTAAGAAAGGACAAAATGCCACACGGCAGAGTGAGGAGTGAGTAAAAGTGTGAGGAGGAAGGAGCGGCAGAGAGGAACTGCTACAGACTGACTGCGACCCCCATTGCCATTGCCCTGCGCCGCTCCGGGAGGAGGTAGAGGGGTGGGGAATGGAGGGGGGAAGCTGAGCTGGGAAAAAGGCTGGGGGTGGGGAAGGTGTTTTAGTTTCTGTCTTTGTTTCTCACCATCCAACTCTATTTTAATTGGCAATAAATTAAACTAATTTTCCTGAGTCGAGTCTGTTTTGCCCGTGATGGTAATTGGTAAGTGATCTCCCCGTCTTTATCTCAGCCCACGAGCTTTTTCTTCGTGTTTTCTCCCCGAGTTCTGCTGAGGAGGGGGAGTGAGAGAGCGGCTGGGTGGGTGTCTGGGAGCCAGCCAAGGGAACCCACCATATGCATAAATAAAACTCTCATTTTGTTATTTTTCATTAAGTCTCTGAAATACAAGGGAATATAGCCTTAAAAGAAAAAAAAACTTCTATTTGTGGCAGACAAATTTTTCAGAGCTACAGAGTTTGTTCTTAGCCTTGGTGGTGATGGATGGCCTGATTATGCAGAACAGTTTCTCTATTAGTCTGATGTTTGAATTAATTTAGCTGAAATTCTTTCATGGATTCTAATCAAGAATGACACAGAACTTCGTGGTCTACCTTTTAAGAGAGTACTCAACAGCATGTTAACAGCGGATTTTTATGTAGGAGGGAAGGTTGACATGAAGCTTTTATTTTCCTATTGGTTTCTGAATAGAATCCAATCATATATTAGAGAAGCAAAACAGCTTGAAAAGTAATGCTTTTAGAACTGAAAAATTCAACTCTGAATTCACAATGTCACTTTTTGTCATAACCTTTGCTGTGGTTAGTGCATTTTTCATTTAGCTGTCCCCAATGTGTTAAGCTTTGTTGTCATATGAGAGTGATCTAGACCTGTTGTGTGATTTCAGGTTTCTGCACTGAAGAACAGATTGAAGAAGGTCTCTACAACCACTGGAGATGGTGTTGCAAGAGCGTTTCTAAAAGCACAAGCATCTTTCTTTGGGAGCTACAGAAACGCCCTGAAAATTGAACCTGTAAGTAGGAAATTAGTAGGCATAAGATGTAAATCTGCAGCTGTGGTGGGGAAAAAAGCTGACAGGAATTCAAAGTGTAGCATAACCTAGTCTTACTAAGGTCAGCATTGTGGCTGTTTGGCTGACTAGTACTGAAAACAGTGTTCCACCCTCCAAAAAAGAAAGAGGTGCAATAAGCATGATCAATCACACAGGGAGAAAACTTCTTATGGCTGTTGCTTGGTTTTGAAGACAGATAAGTTAGAAGAGAGATGATAAGAAAGTATAAATTAATGATCATAGGAGGCTAGTGTGGAGTTGACAACTTTCTCTACAAAACCTGGGTATTCACTGCCTTATTTTTAAAGGTAGTAAAAGACATACTTTTTACACAATGTATACTTAACTGTGAAACATGCAAATTTATGGAATCATGGAGTTTAAGAACATAATTAGTAAAGAAATTGTGCTTTTACAGAAATATGAAGAATGTCTGGAGTTGTAACTATTGACAATAAATGTTCTGTTAGGGAAATTCAATCTCTTGCTTCTGGTGCAGAGCTAATCTCTATTTAGCAACGATTAAGTGCCATCTGAGTCGGGGAAGGATTTTTCTGTACTTGATCTTGGGTTTTATTGCTTCTAGTGAGGCATCTGTTCCTGGCTTACTGCAAGTAGCTTCATGGACTTCAATACAAATCAGTCCAGCCAAATTAATGTATTTCCACATTTTTATGACACTCTGGTTTTGCTACTGTGTGCTTAGGGGTTCCTTTTAAAGTCTGTACATTTTACTGATAGGCAGTTAGAGACAAGGTAAATAGTATGAGGAACATTCAGGTATAATTCATGAGATGTGTCCCAGAAATATGGGGGATGAAAAGTACTAACTGCAGAGTGACCCACAGAATATTTCCAAAATATTCTGTGTTCCCTGTTTCTGAAGCAGCGGAAACAAACACATGTTCAAGTCAAATGCAGTGATAAATCTCAATGCACTGTTCATGGGCTCATTTGAACTACTGTTGTTTAGACCTATGGCTGTGTAACAAGATGATCTCTGTAGAGGACAAAACATACTTTTGTCTTAACACCTTCACCTCTCATCTGCAAGCATTTGGAGACAGAATGGAAAATTGGTGGTAGCCATGGAGAGCTTGCATACCACTGGGAGATGCTAAGATGAGTTCTGAGCGTAAGTGGGGAGGCTAAATGAGTGGAGTGAGAAAGAAGGCTTACTGGTTGAGAAAAGGTGTTGTATTTTGCATTCTCCTGCTCTGTGAAGATTAATGAAGAGATCTGGCATGCAGACTAGTAATAAACCTAATTTTATTCATGATGTTAAAGGAAAAGACCAGAAGTTGGACTACAGACAGGCATAGTGTTTCTTGATGTTGAGGATGTTTCAGTAACTAAAGTTTCTTCAGAACATATAGTTGGTCTTATTTGTTATTTTTAAAGCCAGAAGGAAAACATAGCTCAGTCTGAATTTTAAACAGTCCAGTTATCACCATCAGATAAGCATCATTCCAACAATTCATATTCAGGGTTCAAAAACAACTTTTGAAGTCACCGTGAGCCCTTCTGCCAGGGAAAGCCATGTGTCGTGTGTGTGGAAAAAATAAATTGTATTGACTTGTGTATATATGCCTGGGTGTAAGTATTGGGCTTCTAAAGCATCTGAGGTGAAATAATGGGAGGTATTTAAAATGTTGTCCACATAAATAACAAAAATGAAACTAGCAGAGCACGCTGGCTGTAAGCCTCCTTTATCCATGTTGGGGAGACACTGACTTCCCTTCATCCATGCAGGCTTCCTTGTTCTCCAGTGCTCCTCCCAGCAGTTGCCAGGCAACTCTGGGAATATTGGTGTATGCTTTGCCTGGATGTGCGTGTGAGATTAACTAGTTAAGGGATTTATGAAGAAAAAGAAAAATTTAAATTGCTTTTCTGGAAATACCATCTGATATCTTGAAGGCTGAATGTTAAAGATGAACGTTTGAAATCAGGTGACAGTGGCACACTCCTAGAAGGTGCAACTTCAAGGGACAGCTAACCTGGGGAAGTAGAAGAAATTGTTTGGTTTGCTTATCATTCCATCAAAGAAAACTTGTAAACATGATTGCACAAATATGTCATAAAATCCAATTTTAATAATCAGGAAGTAGAAATTTTCAGGGCTTTCCCAAGTCCTTTTATAAATTAAGAATATAATTTCTGATTATACATTCCAGTATTAAGATTTAGATAAAGAAAATTTGCAAGTGTTTCATGTGCTGAACATGTCAGAGTCAAATGACCTGCACTCTGTTTCCAGTTTTGCCGCAGACATCCCCTGAGGTATTGGACAGGTCATACAACTACTTTATACTTCACTTGCGTTTTAGAACATGCCAGCAGTAAATGCGATTACTCAGAGGCTCTTGCTACTGTTAGGAACATTGCACTCAAAAATTAGTTCAAAACCCATGGAAAACCTGATTTTAAGATGCAGCAAAACTCCAAACAATAGTGTGTAATGAGTAAAACAATTAGGAAATGTACTTGCTAAATTCACAAAAGAAAATGGGATTGTAATTTAATAACAAAGCGTTGTAACTGGCAATTAGTAAGGCAGCGTGCAATTTAAAGCCCAGTGTTTCTCTGTTGTGCTGTACTTTGAATGCTACACTTGAGATAGACTTCTGTACTCTCACATAATTCCATCTTCTGTACAGCAGTTATGTTCATTGTTATTTCCTGTCAGCTGATTAGCTCAGTTTGCTGAGTTTCTGGATTATATACTGCCAGGTGTTCAAAGTGGTCATGATACACATCTTCTCATATAAATATGGAATGACACGAGTTTCTTGCTGAATAGTGGAAGAATATTAAAGTGTATGCAGCAACTCTTCGACTGCTCTCCATTGCTGCATCAGAATCCACAAAGACCACAGTGGCTGTCATAATTTGCTTTAAAATTTTAATGTCTCTTTGGAAAAAATTATTTTGAAACCGTTACTGGTGTAACAGTTGCAAATAAAATCATTTCAATGTGTCTGAGACAAAAAAGCAAATGGAAGAAATAGCTTCTAGGAAAAGAATATATTTTCAAATGCCTCCATTGTGGTTTTTCTTATCACCTCCACATGTCATAAATACGGGGCATAAGCAATACCAAACGTGATGTGGTTCTTCGCATTTGATGTCCCATAACTCAAAAAATCTGACTGTTCCTTTAAAATTGTTGATAATTAGGAAGTAAATTCAAAGAAGCAGCAGCTTTTCCTCCTTTCATAGGTTTTGTCTCGTAAGACAACTTAATTTCATAGAGCATCTCATCTGGTATGAGTTGACTTTTCGGGATAAATGGTGTGAAGCTAGCTTTCCTTATTCTGTGTAGGCCCAGAATGTGTCACAGAGCAGACTTTAAATTCACATATACTTAAGCATAGTAAGAGCTCGTATTCTGTTCAGAAGCTTTTACTCTAAAGATACACGGTTATGTAATGCATATACGGACCAGTACACTGACAGTGAATGAGTTACTGTTGCCGTAAACTTTCTGAGGCCTTCAGTAGCTAGAACTTTTGCATGAAAAAACATATCCAGTCTGCAAGTCTAATCATAAGATCTATGTAACAAAATAACTGAGTCCATTCTGTCTCCTACTGTGTATAGGTGTTTTCTGTAGTTGCGTTAAACCAGATTTTAAGTATGGAAGAGTATCTGTCACATGTGATGTACTTACAGTCTCCACAACCCTCTGTTGCTATTAAGTACAGTAAAGCACATTAGAAGCAGTGCGCTTACTTGGCTGTATTGATGGCAGATCGTTATCTTTATGAATGTTACTCAGATTTTTAACAGTGACACCAATGTGTGGACAGTTTTGTTCACTTGAAATACTTTTTCTAAATTCCTGATTTTTTGCTGTTTGCGGAGGGAATGTTTTTATCATCTTCTAAATATTTAATTCACAAAATTAGGACGTCTTCAACAGAAACAGCTGTATAATTGATACGTGTGTGTAAAGGTGGTTTGTAGTACTTAATAGTTGTGCGTATATTGGTAACGGAGCGAGGAAATCAGATTCACATTTTCTGCATCAAAGATGTTGGCTGTGCACTTTCTTCTGCTGACACCTAGTGGTTAGAGACAACATTTAATTGGTTTTCCTTCACAATCTTTGTTAAGAAACAAACATCCTAACACCTGTGAATAAAGGTTAGCTCAAGGTGTAGGCTGACCGAAAGCAGCAGCGTGTAGGGTGTGAGACACTACAATGGATTGGTTTTAGGTCTGGGATGCCAGTACAGCTAGCCTAAGCCTGGGTGCTTTTTCACCTAGCTTGGGTATCACAGTTTAACAGCAGGCTCCAAGTTTGACGTACAGTCTTCTCAAATGACAAGCTTTCTGTCTGTTCTCTGGATACGTGGCCACTCCAGTGAGCTTTGCAAAGGGAATTGCATGTGCTTAATACAACATTTTCTAGCCTGACAGATCTGAAAAGCTTGTTTACTTGCACTTTGCTTTAAAATCTGTATGTTCTGAACAGGTATTTCTATTTCCACATCTTGGTTCCTTTTGTCTGTATTTCATTGCTATAAATACACTCTAAAGTGAAAATTTCTGTGCTTATTTTTCTTTTGCAGTGCTGCTACTTTTTGTATGGATATAATTGGGCGGGGGTAATTTTAACACTCATAACTTAAATAGATATCAGTATGTAAGTGCTCCTGCACGTAGTTTTCTCTCTAACTTGATGACTTCTTATATGCAGGCACTGTAAAATTTGCTGTCTCTTTCACGGCACAGTACGCACGGTATACTGAGGTGGGAGATATGTATAATGCAACGTGAGCTGAAGTAGCCCATCTTATTTCTGATACACCACTGAAGAGACATGTCCGTGCATAAGATTCTGGTGTTTGTTTGGATTTGAATCAGGATGTTCTGGTTTGTTCTTTAAAAGGCTGATTTAGTTATTATGAATTTATTAATCTAGTTATTAGGGTGAACTCTGCATCCTTTGTAAAATGTCGTATTGTGTGTATAGTCATACTACCTAAATCTAGACCTTCTCTCATTTATGAAGGCCATGTAAACCTGATTTTGTTGGATTGTTAATATGCCAGATATTCATAATTTCTGTATTTTATACTGGATTTATACTGTTTCAACACGTATGAGTATTTCCAGCATGTGCCAGTCTGTGGCAACAAGGTCTCTGATTTCTGGCAATGTCTCTGAGGAGGTGAAACAATTAATACAGTTGCACTACTTGTAGCAAGAGCTATATTCCTTATTATTTGGCTCATACCATCTTCTTGAGGTCTGCCCAGCAAAATCCTTCCTTGCTTTGCTCTCCTTGAGAGGCCCTTCTCTCTGTGAATGAATTGGAATGAAGCAGTACCAGTGCTGTGATCTCTGTCCAACGCTAAGGGGGTGTTGCTGGTTACATGTTACGTATCAAATTTTGCGCTGTTTCTAAACAAAGTAAGTCTCAAAATAGTGGGGGGAAGAGGGCGAAGGGAGCTGTGATGGTATTGAAAGTGTAATTAAATTGTTTGTGAGGACATTTTGAAATCCAATGTCAAAATGAAAAAATACAGAAAAACATGACTTTTAGTGTCTTATTATTGATTAATACTTTATTGAGGGATTTTTTGAATTTTTTTTTAATTGAAAATTTGCTTTCAGTCCTCAAAGGCATGGCCAGGAACGTTCACTGTTTGCAGATCCCTTGAAAATAGTGTTGTTCTGTTTTGTGATTTTTCCCACAAGAATGAAACTGTCTACCTCCATCTCAAACTGAGGAAACATTGTTGTAGTTTAAAACATTTGCTGTTTTTCAATTGCATTTAAAACATTTGGAATACTAGTTGGGAGCTTACTGAAGCTTTAAGATGCTAATAATGAAACATAACCATTTTCAGTAACTACTGGTACTGCTGTGATTCTGATAGTGGATGGTACTTTTAGTAAACTGTTGCATTATGTACCATTATCATATTGTAAAAATTTCTACATAACCTACATCTTTCAGATTGGACTAGGATCATAAGTAGTTATCGGTACTAACTTGAATGCGTTGGGAATTACTGATAAGTGAAGCTCTTCATTGAAGCATCAATTAATTTCTTTTATGTCTTCCTAGTTCGTTATTCAATCTTATTCAGGTTTATTAGCCTGAGCAACCATTAGTTGTATAACTGGATAATTTCTGATTAACTTTAATGGTTCTGAATTGATTTAAATTTAACCTAAATATTCTTTAGATACATCCACTTAAGAGTAAACAGAAAATCTCAGAGGCAGAGTCAATGTACTTTTCTACTTCCGTGCTTTTTATGTGCTTTCATTGGTGAAGTTACTTGCTAATTTGTGAAGTGGACAACAATGTGTTCAAGACATTACAAATCATTTTCTAATCTTAATCTGAAACTACTTATTGAAACTCATATACATATTATATATTCCAGTTTTCAAACTGTTTTAGCTGAACTACACTGGATGGACGTATATATGTTTTTATGTATACATCGCTGCCTTAGTTCTGTTTTCCTGTCAAAGCCTGATAATTTATATTTGGATTCTAAATAGAGAAGACAACATAGTACCATTTTTCATAATTGTAACTTTGATACAAATTTTCTCTTAATATGATGCACTTTGAGCGATGGCAGGGAAAAAGTTATTATGAATAGGAGGAAATAAAAAGTTAACTTTTCTTTTTCAGTGTAACAGTCAATTCAAGTTAAGCAAATAATGCAATAAGCCTTTTCAGTTTGTGGCTTTGACATAGTTCTGGAACCATCTAGGGACATCTGGGGGAAGTGTACGATATTATACTTTCATAAGGGGTGTATAATTAAAAAAAGGTGTCTCCTTTATTGTATTTCCAACTTTTTTGTTTTCTTGAAAAAAGTGAAAAACTTCCCTACCTTTGTGCAGGAGTGTAAAGACATTTCTGGAGAATTGTTTTATCCCCTTGTTCTCTTTTGGCAGTTTCTATTATCCATTCTAATAAAGATAGCACTTGTTTGATTATCCATGCCGCAGCCATATGCCTATGCTGCTGTGTATCCACACCTTCTGGAGACACTGGTACGGACCACCGCGCTCTCCTTTGGGGTTAGCTGGCCATCGAGTCCTTCGGTGTCTGCAGGGACGCAGCCTACCTGATCCCGCTTGCATCAAGGACCAACTGCAGCATTCAGTCTGTAAGGAGGATGCTCTCCAGTTCTTTTTTCCAACACTGTATTGATGTAAGGACCTTGCAGTGCAATATACTTAAGATGTGTTGCTGCCTTATATATTGTTAGAAGATATTAGTTTTGATTCCATCCCTGTTAGGAATTCTTTCCTCAGAATCAGGGCCACTATATAATCAATATCATGGTATAGATTTCTCCATACACTTGATAGTGCTGTGCTGCTGAGATACTGCACAACTGAACTCTAGAAACTTGAGTGTTTCTAAGTAAACTTATTCTGAATTTTAACGTTGGGACATGGGATCACTTTCAAGGGAGACGTAAAAGTTCCTTAAAATTTTTTACGAAACGAGGTGCAACTTAGTAGTTAAAAGGCATTTTTAGAAGGCATGCAGCTGCATTCTGGACAGGACACAGCTTGACAAGCATCCATTAAAAATTAATGTTGTAATTTCCTGTATTCGTTGTAATCTTTTACTAGAGAATCTGCCTTAACAGCTGTTGCTATTCTTGGTATCCATACACTGGTGCAGCCACTGAATTACTATTTTTCTTCTACAAAAGTAAATATTTTTTCATAAATCCACTTGCACAGTTGCAATTTCCTACTGTCCCAGGATGTTTAACATCTCATCAGTCTTGGCAGAGTTGTTCCTCGTGTGAGCTCTGAATGAGTTCTTGTTATCCAGGGTACTGTAGCTAACTGTAATGAACTGAAGTATTGATGTTGCTCTGGCATTGTATATTTGCTGGGCAAGCACTGTGTGCACTTCATAAGAAATTTGTTGCTCTTTACCTCCGTTTAAATTAACGTCCAAGGAAGGTGAAGTTAAGATTAGTCCCATAGATGTTTAGGTCTCCTACAACAGTGGGAGTTTCAAAGTGTTTTACGGGGACAGTTTACTTATTCATTTTAGGTTTTCCACCACTAAGGATTTTTGCCTTATGGATTCAAAAGTAATACCACGATACCAGTAACACAAATTGATACGTTTCTTTAAAGCAGCAGTGTGATGGCATGACGTAAGGCCACTGTCTTAATTATTTTATATCAATCCCTTGCCCAGACTAACACTATCAATTCCTTTAACAATTCCAGCTCCATGAGATCTCAGTGGGACAGAAGTCAGAAGAGAAAAGTAGATGATGTGTGGTGCAGAGTAAAAAAGCAAATGCCAGATGAGTCTAAAAGGAAATTTTGTTGGAATATGTGTGCAGTAACATAAAAAAAAGTACATGTTACATACTGGTGCATAATTCATTTTGAAAAGGCTTTGTAGCATTCAGTGCTTTATCTACTATGAAGTATGATTGTTGCCATGGTGAATTATTTTTTTTTAAGTTATTCAGTGGAAGAGTAAATAGTTGTTTCCAACTCCCAGTAATTGCCATGTCCCAGTTACTTCCCCTACATCACCATCTTTTGCATAGCTTTTTTTCTGCACGTATATTTTAAGGGTATACATTATATACAGAGTAGATCCTTCCTTTTCGGCAGAGTTGTCTCGATAGGTCAGGGTTTTAGGAGTGTTTGTCCATGTATAGAAAGAATGTAGAAGGAAGATCACTAATTCTTATATTACATGTGTACAAACTTTTTTAAAAAAAAAAGAACCCAAACTGTAGGGGAAACAGTGAGCAGAAGCATATAAAATAAAGCTTTTTGTTTTACTTGCAATTTTGTTGTGCTCCTTTTAAAGTTAGTGCTGAAGTATATTTAATAGGAATTTTCTCCCACCCATCTTTACTTTTTTCCTGTTCAGTTGCTGTTAACTCTCAAATATACGCCCGTATAGACAGTCTAGTAGTGCCTACATGATGGCAATTTCTAAATCTCATCCTGATGACTTTACTAACAGATAGAACTAGACAATGACAGTGGCATTGACAGTGACAGTCTGTGAAACCTGATCTTTGTATGATAATGATATATGGAGATAAATTGAATTTCTGTGTATTCTGGAACTGAAACTGAAGACTTTTTTTCCCTAGTATGAAGAGTCTGTGTTTTGTGGCATTTTGAAGGCCCTAGTTTTCAACAATCTCAGTTGGAAGCTACCTGTAACTATTGTTATGTTTTACCATTTATGGAAAGTGTTCTAGAAGACATACTACCCAGAATTCAAAATCACTGACTGAAAAAGATCTATTGGGGAAAGACGGTTTTTGTTTGTTTGTTTGTTTTCTGTGGGGTTTTTGTTTTCATTTCAATCCTGTTGCCTCAGAGCATTACTGTTCCTGTAGATGAGTTTCAGCTTTTGCTTTTGCTGTTTTAAACCTTAAAAAGGGCTCTTTGTCTAACAAGCATTAACTGTCATTCAAAATGTATTTAATATTCTACATCTCAGTCTGAGATACACCTATGTTAATGAAACTGAAAAGACATTCTCTTCAATCTCTTACAGCAATCTGTTATGGAATAAATGGAACTGTTTTGTGATTTTCAAACTGTTACAAGATACTGTGTTGTATAATTCTATATGTGACGCTGGGGGGGAAACTAAGATTCTGAAGAAAAGGTAATAAAAAATAATATTCGAGAAAGCTAGCATGAACCTCTGCTGAATATGGCATTTCTGCCATAAAAGATGCAGTCAAACTTTCCTGTCCATTATATGTGTCAAAGTAAAGAAGAACCCCCAGCAACACACAAAAAAACCCCAAAACAAACAACCAAACAACCCCCCCCATCCCCACCCCCAAAAATCAGCATGGGAATGGTTTTGTACTTCAGTCTAGAAACATTGCCCAAACTAAGGGATCATGTGCTCTGCACCTGGTAGTGCACTAACAGCAATGCTAGGTGAAACGTGAAGTTCCTTTAAACGTGGTTTTCAGAATGCTGATGTTCACAGGACTGCTCTTGAGATTATTCATGTTTACTCTTGTGTTTCATTGTACAAGTAACTTTGCAGCCTCTGTAGATCTTGTATGTTCAGCCATCAGACTGGATGGGGTCACTCTGTGTGTCTTCTGTGTTGGTGCTGCAGAAATAAAAATAGCTTTGTTCAAAAGCCTCTAAATCATCCTATTACCAGGGAAGGTTGTACAGTGAGGAACAGCTCTGTGATACTTGAGCTTTTCTGTGGAAGGATTTGTACACTCAACTGATAAATTATTTGTCTATGCCTTTCATACCCGATTCTCTGGGTTTTGTGCTATTTTATACACTTGGTTTTGTTTCTTCTCAATTTGTTTCAAGCCTTTGTTTGTGTGTTTTAGGCTGACTTTTGCCTGTGTTTTTACTGTGTTTTCTCCTGATGCTTTACTTATAATTGAGAGTGCACAGCCTCAGCAAGCAATGAAGCAGTGTGCAAATGCCACCATGCAGGGAAAGTTGAAGATATTTCCTGAACTAATAAAGCGCAGGGGACTTAGAGTAGAACAATGAAGGAAGTAAACAAACACCAAGCATAAAATAACATGACTGTTGAACTCAGCTTCTGTGTAAGGCACTCAGCGACTGTATGTTTTTTCAATGAGCTGTAAAAAAGCTGCATTTGGTATTGGGGGGAAAAAAGACCCAAAATACCACCCCCTCCCACCCCAATCCACCCCCCAAAAAAAACCCAAACCAAACCCACTAAAAAACCCCACCCCAAAAACTGTTCAGGCAGGTAGGGAAGGAGTGAATTTACATTCTCACTAGTATGAGCAGCTGTACAATTGAACAGAAAGTATTACTTCCCTTGAAAGAAGATGGTAGAAGAGATTTTGGTATTTGGATTTCTAAAGTAAACTTTGGTAGCAGGCAAACTCGATGACGTAATGATAAAAATTAGAATATTTCATCAGGTAGGAACAAACTAATAGAGCTTCATAATAGAAAAATCATGCCACTCTGATCTTTCACCATGTACACCAGAGGTTGTGTATGAATTGGAGCATACAGTTTGTACTCTCATAGTACAAAAAGAGTAAAGTGAAAGGCAGCAAATCAAAATTATTTGTAATCATTTGCACAGAGAGGTGATATAGCTCGTACAATGAAAGCCTAAAATGCTATAGGGTTAGAGACAGAATGAGACATTTATATGCATGACATAATTGACAGTTCAGTTTGATTGCCTTCCATGGCAGACAGCATGGGAGACCTGCTATCATTCGGAGTTATACTTTTCTTCAGAATCTCACTGAGATATTCTGATACTGCCCTGGGGCTTAGCAAAATCCCACGTGAAGGTAGCTTCAGCAGTGTGCTTGCTGTCATCCTGATTCTTCAGTCCTGGGGAGGGGTGGGGGTACTGCTTGCCTGGGTACTCATGTTGTACTTGTGACTTGCTTAAGCCTTCTGGAAAGGGAAAATACAGAAGGGGACTAAGCCCCGTTTCTGCTGTGGCTCTTGCATGTCATCAGAGAATTGGGCAACTTTTTTTCACAAATATGTTGATTTTGGTATGGGCGGAGCATTATTGAAGGATAAATTCTGGCTCATGACCAAAATGCTCTATAGGCAAAAATTAATTTAGCATTGAGGACCACCTTTTTCTTCTTTCTTCTATTCTGGGGGACACAAAAATGTAAACTCTGCAGAGGGCTGATAAATGCCTTGTTCTTTAAAACACACACTACTTCAGTCTAGTAAAATATCAAATGAAAAGATTCCGTCTTATCTTTGTCTAATTGAATTCATTGTTTTCTCTTCCTTTCATTCAATGAGTAGCAGCTTTTGGCAATGACAAATATTCTATTGTGACTGAAATATGCATTTTGTAAGTCATAACTTTACTTGGTATTGAAATAAACTGTGTATGTACAGTGTGCAAGATTTACGCAGAGCACAGCTGGAGGTATTCTGCTCAGAATTCCTATGGTTTAAAATGTCTCTTTCAAGTTTGAAAATGTGTTGTGAAGTAGATACCATTATGATAATTGGAAGTTCAGCTTCTCTGTCTTGCTCTATTATTTTTTTTGAATACAATTAACACATCACACACACTTCACCTGGTCTCTCCTCATTTACCTCTGACACTTCCTTGATATTTATTTAGACACATGTGGTGTCTTTGCTTTGAACTCAATAGTTGGTATATTCGCTAGATTTTTTTTAATAAACATTTTTCTTGTTTACAGATATACAATTAGTTTGCATTGTTAGAGAAAACTATACATATTGATGTCAATTTAAGTCTTTTACTTATTTGTTAGATGATCAGGACGTAAATTGTACAAAGATTGCAGAGAAAACTGTGATTACTCTCAAATCAAAATACCTGCTGAGAAGTTGCAGAAGCAGCTCATTTTATTATAGTTCTCACGAGGGAACAGTACAGAGAAGATATGCAAAAAGTTATCTAGGGAAAAAAAATTGAAAAAGTATGAATAATACATTTAATTTGAAATTGTTAGATTTTCTTTAAGGTAGCATAACCATGAAGCACAGAACTCAATTATTTGTTTGAATTAAGCTTTTTTCTGTCAGATTCAGCAGCAACACTAATTCTGAAAACAAAAGGAAGTTTTTTTTTAAAATAAAACCAAATTCTTCAATTGGACTTAATAAAATACTCTTGGCATAGTTTTTATATCTTAAATAATGTATGTAGTGTGCTGTGGTATGTAACGTGTATATGACTTAGCAACGTAACGCCAATATTCTCCAGAAGACAACTAGAAATTATCTGATACAGTTTTCATCACTTTGGAACAAAAGAAATTCTCTTAGATCAAATTTTAGTGGTAACACAGGAGAAGAGAATATGAAAATATCATAATATTGTATTTCATTAGTGGAAATTAGCCTTGGAGTTTTCTTTTTTTTTTTCTTTTTCCATTTTATTTTAGTTTTAGGAACCCTCCTAAGGCTTGGAGGTTTAATAAGGAATGAATGCAAAATCCAGTCTAAGCTTGATCCTCACGATAAAGCTGGAAAGTATTCTGGGTAATTTCATTCATTTTAGCTGCAGTTTGGAGTGAACTGGGGCTATGTTTTTGTAGAGTTACGGCTCACCGTCCATTCCTGTGATAGCTGTTTTCTGTAATATTTTCAGTAATTGTGTTACTGAAGATATCTGATATTTGTAAATAATTTATTACAGGAGAAAGGTGTCATCTACTGAATAAGAATTCATTTTCTTTGTTTTAAAATTGAATTGATCAACTCCAAGCTTTTCAGGTCCAAGACTCCAAGGTTTTCATATGGAGGTGAAAAGCTGTTTAGAAAAAAATGGAAAGTAAGCCGTGCCCTTGAATGAGTTTTACATAAAGCATGATTTTTATTCTTAGGAAAGGTTTGTCTTTGAGTTCTCCTGCATTGCAGCGAGTGTTCCCTGTTTCCTGCAGCACCACAACAAAGGAAGTGTGGTTGTGACAAAATACAAAAACGAGGTGTGTTTGGTTGCTTCACCGTAGTCATCACCATGGAGAGATCCATTGTTCTACAGCTGCATCTTTGCTGGGTTGCTTAGGGAAGGGCATGATGCAGAAACCATTAGAACAGGGCACTTATAAAGGAGACCTATATCACAATAATGCAAAAGGAAATCAGTGTTTTCTTTTGAGATACCCGTGAGCTGGACTTCCAATTTTCAAAATGCCCATTGAAAATTATCTCTATATAAAACTATTTGGAAGAGTGTAATTTTTTTATTTCTTTTTTAAATGAAATCATTCTGTAATAAAATATTTCAAGTACTGGCTAAGCTGTAAAGCTTTGGGCTGATAAACAAAGCATCTGAAGCCAAATGGCCCCTTAGCTAACCCCAATTAAAATAAAGATTTCATTGCGCTCTGTCCTGACAGAGAGGGAACATATTGTTGCCTTTAAGGGAGTTTGGTTTCTTTAATGAAAGAATTTATTTCATTTTTTCAAATACAGAACCTAATTAAATAAGTTTCAACTTGACTTGTAGTTGAGGACATTTTAACTCCTTAAAGGTTACTTTTGTGTCCAAGCATAGCGCGCTCTTGAATAGTTTCTGATGCAGTATTTAGTTTTGTGATTTCTATAATAAGAAATTTTATAGCAGAACTTGTGTGAGTAACTATATGCCTGTTTTATATATACATAGATAAGTGTACGTACATAAGTGTAAAACTTATTATTGACATTACTCCCTTCAAGCATCCTATTTGGCATTAAGTATTACTCAGAGTTAGTAACTTATACTGGATTCTTAAAAGTAATGTGGAAGGGAAGGTGGAATGCACTTTAAAAGCAATGAATGATATACGTAGATTGCTTACTCCTGCTGTTCAGTGAAAAGGAAGATATATCAAGGAATTATTTTTGGTGAAGCTCTCCAAGCGGTAGTTAAAATCTGTATCTCTAGAACGTTTTTTCTTAGAGACAATTAATGCTGAAAATGAAAGCAATGTGTAAGGATTACAAATGTGATTAGTTCGCCTTTCTTCAGGATCCATCTGTACTGGTACAGGTAAAGTTCATCCCCCCTTTGTCAACTAAGAATTTATTGCATCATCTCCATGAAGAATATAGGAAAAATAAAGAACACTTTTATCTAAAGATGCTTTCTTCTCACATACAAGAACATTTTAAACCTAACGCCTGAAGGCAGTCAAAGAATTGGAATGCTGTTGCTTACCTTATTTTCTTGCCTAGAATTTAAAAAATGTAAATGGCTGCTGTGTCTCTGGTAATAAAATCGTATGAGATGAGTTACAGTCTCCGTTGAATGATAGTGAATAATGCTGTTTGGCTGTTGTTTATACTTTGTCAATGTAGTAACTGTAATTAAAAGCACCTAACCAGCATTATTCAGAAAGTGGTGGGTTCTTCTAAATTACTTCTTGTAGAGGCTGAATCTAATCAAGGAAGTTCATGCTTAAGGTAAATAACTTTTAGTTGTAACAGGTATGTAAATATTTTCCCCAAATCTATCAACGAAACTGTAAATACATATTGTTTTGGAGCAGTGGCTTTCCAATTAATAGGGAGGACTTCTTGATCAAAATTTTAAAAACATACATATGTTGCATCCCCTCATTTGGGGATTTTAAGCTAATGTTTGGAATATCTGTTCTCTTCCAAATGTCACTTAATCATGCGTTCTCCTTTGCATGTTGAATAAACTGCATTCCAGCTCTCTTAAAATGAGTTTCCAGGGGGAGCAAAGAAGCTGTCTCTCCAATAAAGGGCTATTGATTTCCCTAAGCCAAAGTCATTCCCAAGGCTTTTGACTACGTTTGCTTCAGGTCAGTGTGATGTCAGATTTGATTGTTACCTTCAACTATGGAGGTAAGTGATATTCAAAGCATTTCTACCTGTGTGAGGAAATAAATTAGTTTTATTTGCAGATAAATCACAGAATTCTTAATAGTTTGGGAGGACCTGGCAGGGGCTTTTTAGCTGAAAAAGTGTTCTTTGTTGTGGGTGTGAACATGAATGAAATTAAGGACTAGCTGGTACAGGAGCCTTAAAATCTCTTACTTATTTGGCATATGTTACAGATCTTGAGATAACTGAAATGCAGTGCTGTTCTTTTCTCTTCTGTGAATTTCTGTAGATCATTATAATTAAGATGTGTTTCAGAAATCTCAAGAGATTAGTTGCCAAACATAACCAAAAATAAAGCATCGCATTTAGCCAGAGTTCTAGATATCCTCACTCTGCCCTAAAGCTATGTTTCCCATCCATTATCTTGTCATAGCTTATTGTGCTCAATTTTAATTAAATTTTAATAGCTATTTTGCAGTCATAACTGACATGAAAGTGTTCCAAAGACTTTATACCCACAGGATATTTCCCTTATATGTTTTTCTTGTTTCTTGTTTTTCATCTTGTCCAAATTCTGTTCTTTGGAAACGTCTTTGGTGGCGGAGAGCATGAAACAGAAAATGGCGAAAATGGTATAGTGACTTGACTGACAACTATCGGTTTACAGCCGGAAGTAGTCAATTGTGTCCTGTCTTCTTTGGGAACATTGATTGTAATAGTCATATAAGAAGTCTTAAAAACGGATATATTTGAAAACAATCTTGGGTTTTATTTAATTTTACTTATGCTCAGTGTAGTATATACACTGAGTGTTTTACATTAAGGTTTCAACATACAGATACTGAATCTTTAAATGCAAAAACTACTTTTGCGATGTTGCAGCCTGCAGTTCTTGCTTTTCTGCCTTTAATGGTGTTGAATTCACAAATGTTATGCACAGCTTTCACTTTGATATCCCAGAGTCTGAAAAGTCACTTTTTATGCTTTAAAAAAACCCCTAATGTTAGATCACTAGTCCTTATTGCTGTATGGGAAGCCCTGTAATATTAATTGGTTGTCAAATCCCGAAGAAATAATGCATTAACGCGCTTGATCATAATGCCCTGTTCAGAAGCTGAAGTTTGCTGATGTCCCCAGCCTCTCTATTTAACGCAATTACAGATATGCATTCAGGACATTTGAGTGGATTGCATTTCATTAATATGATTTGAGCAGACAATGCTAAGTTGCTGTTGGGCCCGCTCTGACAGCTAATTACTGAAGTGAAGTGTGTACATGGCTAAGAAACAATGGAGCACTTGTCAGGAACATTAAAACAATGCAGAAATAGCGCTAAATCTTGGAATCACTCCTCTGAACAGTTTTTCTTGTCTCTGCAGACCAGCCTTAGGATGTATATGATTGTGGTGGTGAGTTAGACTTTAGGGAAACAAACTTTGTTACCATTGACTAAAATGCAATATAGTTCTGTTCTGCCCTTCCCTCTGTTTCATTCAGATGCTTGTATGTACACACCTACCTCTTGCTTACAGACACGATTTTTGCACATTTTCCCCCATAAAATGTCTAATCTGGTTATTTGAATACTGGGGATACTGTGAATGTCAGACAATTTTCTAGCATTATTTGCAAGAAAAGGTCTCCCCAGCAGTTTCAGGGAGGAGGATAGGGAGTGACTTCTCGTTGTTTCTTCCAGTATAATCCAGGGCCAAACAAGTGAGGGTTCTAACAGCAAAGGTTTGAAATAAATGAGAAGGAGCTATTCTTTGTACAACAGGTAGTAATCCTGCCAAGCACTTTATCAAATGATACCGAGGAAGTTTGTACTGGGCTTGCGGAAGATTGGAGAGATACTTGGGAGAGGCCTCTGTTTGGGTTTATTTAATACATAAGCAACAGCACACTCAGGAATTTTGAGGTGAAGATCTCAGTCTGATAGAGTCTGAGGGGAGAAATAACATTCAGGCTTTCTACCTTCCTGGTCTTTCCTGAACATCTGCTTATGGCTATATTGGAGACAGAACTCCAGGCAGATGGACTTTTCATGTGATCAGTTACGGCCCTTGTGTTCTAAAAGTGTGCTTTTCAACTCTTGTCATTTCTTTTTTTTTTTCCTTATGCTATATTTGGGTATCAACCACTGGAGAGGAGATGTTGCAAGAGAATTATGTAACTTGTCATAAGGTAAAGTAAAAAAGAAAAAGCAAGAACCGTTTTCAGATGCTGAGTGGACAAGGCTCTCCCATGCCGTTTCCATTTCAGGCATTCCGAGGTATACTGGTAACAGTTGCCTTTCAGAAGAGACGTTTCTGTTTAAGAAACTGCGCTATGCCTTCGGTGTTGTGTGTTTTTTATACCCATCTGAAACTTCTGCACGTGTTGTTCTGGAGAAGAAGCAGCTAAAGCTACAGTGTGTTCAGTACTGGGGAAGGGGGGCTTATCTCATGGCTTTTGTAAAAACCTGCATTACCCAATGTGATTTTGACTTTACGATATATCTGCAGAATTATTAAAAATAATACGATGCTGGCTACAAAGCATTTTTATAATTCAATTCAGCTGACTTCTGTATCATTGTAGGAGGAGGAGCTAGTTATTGTTGGAGATTTTTTTCTTTTGGTGTTAAGAGGAGTCTTGGATTACCGGTGTTGTTTATCTTGATGTGCATATCCCTGATTATAGTGAGAGCCAGTGCCACCTCTGGGCAGCTCATGTTATTTAATCTGTGCGTCTCCAAGTCCACAGGTAACATGGAGACAGGGGAGTTAGTATCAAATACACTTGAGCCTTTATTACGTCAGTGGTACTTGCTCGTCTTTCTGGTTTTGCAAGGCATTTTTCTTTTTATTCCTTAAACATTTCAGTAAGTAAACAGGAACAGAGGAAACTGAGGTGGTTTTTTCATTCCAGTGACAATAAGGTTTAGCTAAATATGCTGATTTAATCATATTTGCAATCCGGTGATCTATACAAAATTGCAGCTTAGTTTCTTGGTCAGTATGAAAATGAACCTTTTAAAATGTATCTCTTTTGATGATAACTCGAGTTAAAACTAAGGTGCTTAAGAGATTTTGCTTTAGCGTTCATTCACAAGTAATTCAAGGATCTACTACAAGCCATACCATCAGGCAATAAAATAATTGCAGTAGAAAAATATCTATTTCTTGTTGAATTTGAATTGAATCTAAAAATTTTTTATTCAAATCTGCTGCTTCAGTTGGAGGAAAAAAAAGACAGTAGCAGGTTGCCAGTAAAGGGTCTGTTCTGCCTGATCAACTCAAAGATTCGTGTTGAGGTGCTGGAATAGTTTGTCATCCTTGCAATTCATTTTACAAAACAAGTTCCAGACTGAGCTCTGCTTTCATGTATTCTCTCTCCATGGAAATTATGTCCTTTTTCTCATTTCAAATTAGATGAGTACAATGAAATCCTTATTTTACATATTTATTAACAAGGCTTTCATCCCTGTGGTATTGTAACTATCCTCACTACTTTATGCAAAGAAATTACAAGGAGAACTTGCAAACCTTTAGGAGGTATGTGCAATCACTGGCTTTCAGGTGTTATTGCTTCTACCTGTATTCTTGCATGTTGCTCCACCAACCATTATTTACTGGCCTTCCTTGCATACAGTGTTGATGGCACTGATTTTTTTTTTTTAATTCTGAAATAAATCACATTATAGACCTCATGTCAAATTCAGTTCTCTTTGGATATCCATTGTTAGAAAATTGAGGAGTGAAGAAATGATGTCGACTCCACTGTCTGGCATGTGGAGGGTTAAGGGAATTTTTAGCCTCACCAAAAAGTATTTGGTCAGGTACTCAGGTGCTGGAAATTTTCTTAGCAACATCAGTCACCTAGGAACATGATCATCTGCTGTTCTGGGGTAGAGATTACAGAGCTTAATGATTAGCTACTATAAGCTGCAGCTGATGCCAGATTCTACCCCCTTTACACCTAATTAGCCTCATTAATGAGCTCTTCTGCTCTCCACAGAGAGGGCTTCCTCCTTGGAATAGGAGGCAAAAATACTTCACCCAGGTAGATGTGCTGAAACCTTTAATTATTGCCCACACCTGCAAAGCCTTGTGTCTCTGACAGCAATATTGCTTAGCTGAAATTGTGCTTATTTACAGTGACCACACTACAAAGTATTAACTCTTTAGCACCTTAGGAATTGTTTTTAAGCTTTGAGAGTATTTATATAGGGTATAAATCTAAGCACTTGGAAAATTTTATGCTTAATGAAGTTGGGTGTGTCGTGTGTGGGGTTTTTTGTATGTGACAAAATGTTTTCAAAAGTTCCTGAGTATTTTTGTTTAACCCTGAAAAATTAGTTTAAATTGCTGTTGAATGTCAAATATCACATTACCAGCACTAAGAACACTGTTAGGCAAGTTTCATTCTTTAAATGAGCAACTTCTGCATTTGGAGCAATGTAATTTTGTACTGCTAAAATTAAAATAGGAGAAAATACGCATGTGGAAATCCATCAATGTAGCAGACAATGACTAAGATAATGAAGTGTTCTGGTGTCATTCTTAGCTATAGCAATTATTGGTAAGTATCTACTACATTCTAGTGGTTAAATTTCTTGAAATTTGATAACATCACGTTTGTTTTGTTGTTTCTTTGTTTTAATGCTAAAATAGCTATGTAACGTTTTTCCATGTGCATTTCAGTCGAAGCGATTATGCCCATGTAGAGCAAATGTGTATGTACATTGATCAAATTGGCTCAAAAGGCAGCTCGAATCAATGCTGATTCTAGTTTTTAACCGGGAATGTTCAAAATATTAATTTCTCAGTGAAAATACTTTGGTTATTTAGTAACTTCTTCCACAGTAGCCAGCTTTCTTGAATTTTCAGCGGGAAATGCCTACTGTGAGTATATCTAGCATCCATGATGTAGCTACTCTGTGGCACCAGAAGGAATGTAATCCAGTCCTGTGGAGTTGTCAGCTTCCTGGAAGACGGAGCGGGCAGGTGGCGAGTGTTCTCTTTTACTGCTGTTCCCTGCTTATTCACCTGGCTTTCTCGCCTTCTGGCCTGTCATTGCAGCAGGTGAAACAGTCGCAGAGAACATCTTGGGCTACAGGATGCTCAGAGTCTGCAGGCAACTGTAGTCACAAGTTGTGGTTCTTTTTGAGGGCGTTTGAGCTAAGGAAGTTTTTTTTTTTTTTTTCCTGGAAACTCATCTTCTAACATGAACAGAAGATCATGTACCTCCTGCAAGGCATGTTCAATGCCTGTGTGGAGTGACAGGGCTTTTCAGCCAAAGTCATGAGATTGTTTCCCTTGACGATGTTCTTAGCAGAATGCTGAGCTAATTTGAACTAAAGCATTAAAGTCAAAAAGGAATTTGGTATAGGAAGCATGTATTCATACAGTTGAAAGAATATAAAGAAACTGAAAATAGGGTCTCAAAGCTGTGAGGTCACCGCAGTAATAGACATCATTATTAGCAATTGATAGGAATATGTGGAACAAAGTTTGTTTTACTTTATTAATAATTAAAACAGCATCAAGCCTCACCAGCCAAGATGTATTAATGCACTGTGTGAATCACAGAAATTCATGTGCATTTTTCCATGAATGCAATTTGAATTGAATGCCAAAATAAAGCATCAAAATAAGTGGGGTTTGGTTTTGGTTTTTTTTTTTCCAAATATTTGGATCATGTTTTGTCAATTGTTAGTGCTCCTTATAACTATTACATAAATGGGATTGAAGTTTGTGGACTTTTCTGATTGAAATCTTGGCAGGTTGAGTTCTGTCTCCTAGGTGAGAAAGCCTGAGGTTCCAGGGCAGATGAGAAGGACTTTTACAAGATAAAAATTATCATTGAGGGCATGTGGGTCTGGAGGGGAGCAGAGTTGGCATTTTTGGCCCAGCAAATATCTGCCCATCTGCTCTCTGTCAGAATATGTTAGAAGTGCATCTGGATCCGTGCCCCAGAGTTTCAGCTCTGAGCGGGTCATGTGCTTGTCTCCACGACAACTCAAGGAACTGTGTAAACTGCTGCGCTCTGAGCCAGATGCTTCTTTGCACATGTGGTCTAATTAGATGGCTGTTTTCCCACCTCACAAAAGAGTTCAGAAATTTTGCATCGTTTCCATGTCAAAAATGTGTAGCTGATATAATGGGAGTTGGGAAGAGTCATGCGGCCAAACACGATAAAATTAGACTTGCTGCGAAGTTCGACTTCAGTGTGTGTGAGCTGTAGGTTTGCAGGAATGCAGTAGAAATTCCCTTTGGTTGGTTCATCATGGATTGAGCAAAACCTGCAGGGGAAGTGGTGAAGGGAAAAACGTGATTTTTCCCTTCCTCACACTGGATGCAACTTTCTCTTTATGAATATACCAGGAAGGAACTGGGGGTCTGAGACAGATTACATACCTTGCAATAAATGCTTGCAAGACACAGCATTCTCAGTCTCTCAGAGGTGGGATTTCTTTTCTTTCTTTTTTTCTTTTTTTCTTTTTTCTTTTTTTTTTTTTAAAGGGTTTGAATAAAAACTGCAAGAAGTGAGATATTGTAGAGGAGAGCCTGGGGAAATAAAATCAAACCTAACCTATACAAAATGATACTTTCTAATATGGCAGGGTCCTCAACCTATTGTGAGATGGGGGAAAAGGGCTTCATTTAGTGCCAATGATTGAGGAGCTGTGTTCAAAGTAATTGAAAAGTAGCACACTTTTTGTGATTATACTAATGTGGCCTTTTCTGTGCCTGTGGCTTGCCTTCTCATGTGGTAAAATCTAAGCCTTTTTCTGACAAAGAGTGAATAAATGGTAAAAGGAGAGTGAAGAGTTCTCATTTATTTTAAAAGGGAAATGCTTTACTTTGCTTTTTCCCACCTGTGAGGAGAAGCATCTTGAGCAGTTGAGGACTTGATTTCTTAGTTCTTTCCCAGAAGTTGTTTGAGCAGACATATAATACAGTAATGCTCTGTAATGAGCAGTATAGAGGCAAGTGTCTTTCGTGTGGCAAGTTCCAGCTGATCCCAGCAACAGATGCTGTTGCATCTTTAAGAGTCTAGTGGCATAAGTTACTGATTTATAATCTCACATATATGATAAATAACCATAGCAAGCGTATGTGTGTATGCATTTATATATTAATCATTGACCACTTTGGTTTCCCCAGAGACCGTTACAAGACCCGGACAGAAAGGAGTGAAACCTTTTTCAGGTGTTCCTAATCCAGAGCCTTTGATTGCCTTGCTCAGGGGACATGATAAATTCCTTCTCTAAAGTGACTTCTTTTCTAGCTGTGTTTTTTCATGGCAGTAGTTGAGGCTTCCACACCAAATTATCAAGTGGTATAACACGATGACAGATCAAACCTCAGTGAGTTCTGCTATAGTAATAGCATTTACTTTGCTAGCTGTTATATGAAGGAGGTGGCATTGCATATCACGTTATCTTATATCTTGTGGATTGGTATATCTACCACAGACTAGGTGTCTCTAACTCAGTGAAAATTTAAAGTTTAATTCCATTATATCCATTGTATTTATAGAGACGGGGGGTTTTGTTACTTAACTAAGAGCGGGATTTTGTGACCTACCTTTATGACTAAAGCTTCTCTCACGTTGCTTTACTGAAGTTAAAAACAGTTTATTCTCCTTCTGCATCTGTATTAACATCTAAATATTATATTAAAATATTTCAGTCTTGAAAGGCATTTTATTCAGTGTGGTTTTGGGGATCACGATACAAAGGAGTGGTATACACCTTACACAAAACCATATTTTCAGTGTATTTACATGGGTGAATCCTGGAAGCTTCATTGATTTGGATGAGTTTTGGCTTTTTATACGTAGAGCTAAGAAAGCAAAAGGAAGGAAAATATTAACATTTGTGACCTTTGGGCATACTGGTCATTTCTAAACCTGGACCAATCATTTATCATTTTTGCAGAGATTTTTTTTTCCTATTTTAACAAAATATTTTGTATTCTATTGAGTTTTAATAAATGAAACAAAAAACCCTTGTCATTTATCTCGTAGGAAGTACTTTGTGTAGATTGTGTTTCCAAGCACGCTTTTATATTTTGTCATAGTATAAAATAACTCATATAAAGAATTGCACTGTAATTTTTCTCCTTTTTTGTATTGTCACTAATGTTCCACAATAGTTAAAATAGAAAAAGGCCTTTTTATAATAGGGAACCTGAATTGGTAGCTGCTTTGCATGCAGAACATACTAGCTTCAATGGGAGTATTGCTCATGGAATGATTGCAGAACTAGGCCCTGAAATTACCTTGCCAGCTAATGATAAAATCGCATGCAGGCCACAGGGGTTTTTGTGGAATAAATATAAGAGTGGAACAATATACAGTACACATTATACCAGTAATTTAAAGCATATTCAGGACAAAGAGTTCCTAGTGCAGGCAGCATCATAGAGATTTGCTGTATCTGATAAAGATTAGGTTTCTCAGCTCATAATACCATACTATTACTTTTCTTTTGTTAGTCTTTCAACACCTACACTCATGCATTGACACAGTATCAAGTAGGAAGAGGAAGAATAGCCTTGTATTTAAGGTACTGAACAGGGATTAAAGAAATTTTGGTTCTTTTCCCTGGCTCTGCCAGAGACTTTTGTGACCATGTACAAGTTAGTTATTATTTTCATGCCTCTATTCTTGATCTGTGAAATGGTGATGTTTTTTCTTCTTTTTTCTTTTTTTTTTTTTTCCCACCCCCCACCCCCCCAGACCTAAATGCTTTCTTGCTGGCTTCTTTGCACTTTATCTTCCAGGTTTGTTGCTTGAGTTCTAGAGACACGAGGCTATATCAGTTGCTTAGGGATAGAAAACGGCTGGGTGATGTAGGTGATTCAGAAATCAGGGCAGGCAATGGCTTGAATTAGCCATATAAACAATTGGAAAGATGGCTTGCTCTATTACAGTAAAGTAGTTTCATTATTAGTGAAT
This sequence comes from Morus bassanus, assembly GCA_031468815.1. Taxonomy (NCBI): domain Eukaryota; kingdom Metazoa; phylum Chordata; class Aves; order Suliformes; family Sulidae; genus Morus; species Morus bassanus. The sequence goes on from CM062586.1 coordinate 1,995,273, forward strand.
GTGAGTATGTGTAATTTTTCTTGGTCTAACATGGAAATGCCAGGTAACCTAATAAAATAAAAGGGTTTGAAAGGAGAAGCAAAAACATTGCTGTGAGATGTAAATTTTTTCCAGTTACACATTTTTCTTTAGTTTCATCTTTTATCTGAAGTTGGTTTTGTGCAAAGTTTGTCAGATCCTGTAATGGTGTTGGATATTACTGTCTGAAATAATGTGTATAGGGGTGTTATTGGACTTTCACTGAATCTGTCGGTATCCGAGCTGGTTTTCTTATGATGTTTTAATGCATATAAATCTTCTTCTGTATTTTTTCTATAAAGGTTTCAGAGTAGTTTTAATACACCTAAAGTTTTTTGATCTAAAGGCATTTTGGATGTTGTAGAATTGATTACAGCGTAATAATGCATTGCATTATAATAATACATGTATTACTAGGGTTCTAAAAGGAGCACAGGCCACAGAGTTCTAATTACAGTGTTAAAAAAGATCTTGATAAGGTCAGAATATCTGCATATTACAATTTCACATTTAAAGTTGAGTTGTATGTTTAAATTGTTCATCCTAGTTGGCAGCCTCCTAGTAAATATTAGTGATATCTTCGGTGGTTGTAGGAAGCAGATACATGTTCTTTTTGAGGACACTTTACTTTTATTTGGGTTTTGGTCAAGAATGTATTTGTTGATATGAGTCTGCTTTTTTCCTTGCAGTCTAACTCAGAGCTCCAGTTGGTATCTAGTTCTATAAAGGGAATTATGTAAGAATTTTGAGAATGCTTACAAGGTAATATTTTGAAATTTATTAACTTCCAGTATCTCCATGAGAAAACTGGGTTATGGCCAGTAACCGCAAACAACTCTGCATTTTTTGCAAGCTCTCCCTGTTTTCTTTTGTTATTGTGAGGTGCGTTCCACTTTGTAGTACAATCAGAAGAAAACTCTTCTGTGACTATTCAGTGATGCCCAAGTTTGGAGTTTGGGGAAGCATGTTGTTTAAGTTATTTTGTGCTCTGCAGAACATGTCTGTCTCACCTCATGTGATTTGTCTGTCAAGGAATGTTTTGTAAAAGAAAGCTCCCAAGCTCTTGCAAGCCTCTCTAGCTGAACCCAGCTTGCTGTACATGCATATAGCCATGATCCACAGCACAGGCATAAGTTTTGACACATGACATTTTGAAGGGGATGTTGATGTGATTAAGTGTTCTGATTGGTGTCAGTGATTCGACTGACTTGCAATCACCTTTCTCCTTTTTATTTCTCCTTCAGTGATATTACACCTTGTTACAGGAGTTATCAGATCACATGTGGAATGACAGCTGTCAGAAATTCCAATTCACCAGCAATTGCAAGGGTTGAGAATTTGGAGAAATGGCCCATTTTGTTTGATACTGTAAATCTTACGATAAATACCTATAAAAAGTACAGATACTGTAAATCGATTTAAAAAAAGAAGTGCTGTGGATATTCACTCTTGGTGTATCCCTACCAGAGGTTGTGTACCCTAGTGAGGAACGTGAAAGAAAGTCTAAAATTGGACTGGTAATGGAAATGGGCATTTACATGAGACAGTAAGTGTTTGGACAGTACAGTCTGCCTTGGTAAATACATGTTTTTTAAATGCTTTTCAAGATTACACTTAGCAATACTAATTTATCAGAACTGGTAGCCTCTTTTTGAACAGCGTCTTAGTTTGGATTTCTTTGGAAGTGTGGTCAAATCTCTGAGCGCATGATTTCTTTGTTCCTGAGCAGCATCTTGAAATGCTAATAAAGCTATGGTATCTTTTCCTTGATGCAGAGTATTTGATCTATGCTTTCTTGATTCCATTATGACTGAGGCAGATGCAAAGAGCTTTCTTGTGCTGAACGTATGTACTTGTTATGGGGAGGTTATTTGTCGTTGCAATTGCCAGCTGAATAAGCCAATGTCCTATCAGGTGTCTGTCACCAATTTCAGATTTTCTTTATGGAATCCTGCTGGCTGACTGATGATCCTTCTTCAGCTGTGATGAGCTAATCTTTCCTTGACATTGTAATCACAATTCTTGAAAGGTCTGCAGAGCAGTTGCTTGCCTTTGGTTGCTGTTGTGTCTGACATTGACGTATTTATCTAGATCAGTAAGATGATTCTCCTATCTTAGTTTCATTATAATTCCAGATGGAATTAAGGATGATGATTCCTAGAGTATCCCTACAGGCTTTACTTTGTCATTTGCAACATAACCAATTTTAGTAAAGGATGTGGTTATTTGCAACATCTAGGTAGCAATAAAACAGTGATATGTGAATCTCTTGCATGTCATTGTTTTTGCTGTGTATTTGGGGTTTTGCTGCATGGTATACTGACACTAGACTAACAGCTTGTAGACTGTCAGATTGTCATCTTGTTCTGCACCTTTAAATTCTACCCACATTTTTTCATTTCATGGCTGGTTTACAGAGCAGCTCTAACGGCTTGTATATTTATTAGAGAGGCTTTGAAAGAGCACCTGCATGGTTTAAAGGCATGCATACAGCAGCACAAAATTCATTACCCTGCACCACATGCTGACCATGATAATGCAGAAGAGATTACTTGTATCTTCCATGGCATAACTTTTAGGTTGTCTAAACAAAGTCTTCAGGTTTGGGTGGTTGATTTTGGGATTTTTTTTTTGTGGTGTTTTTTGGGGGGGTTGTTTTGTTGGGGTTTTTTTTGGTTTGATTTGGTTTTACCCGTAGAATCAAGTTTTGTGAAATCTTTGCTTGTGCAAGAGACTCTCACTGTTGACCTAATCTGAACCCTGTCTTTGTAATCTTAATTTTCTCCAGCAGTCACATGCTGTCTTTAAAGCCCTGTTATCCAGATGCACGCTTTGGTGTCTCATCTCTTGCAGACGTGGGAATAGTTAGACTTCCATGAGTTATCTTAGCACCTGTGTGTCTTTCTAGAAGTATCATTTGTGTTTGCCTCTGTCCCTTCCTCCAAGTCCTTCTCTAATCTGTGCTGTCTTCTGTCCCACGTATTTTTAGTCCTTTATATTCACTGTGAGAGTTATTGCCATAACCAGTTAGCTGGCCTGTCTGCAAGTATGGTAAGTCGGACAATTCAGATACGATACTTCTCTCACTGACAGTAACTGACTGCACAAGGTCCTCTACCCTCTTCTGAAAGGAAGTTTTTCTTTCTGACGAAAAGTGATTTCCTTGAAAGATGTGGGATCATGGTGAATTGTTTTACAGCGTAGCTAATCGAAATTTCGCTTTATCATTCAATTTGCATTATGGCGTCTTAAAATTATAACAGCAGGTTTCATGAAACTCTAGAGCAGTCTGAAATAAGTCCTAAACTCCTTTCATTTTTTACTTGCTGCCTTAAGTATTTTTAAACGTTATTTTAGAATGTAACAGGATTCCAATTTAAAAATAGGGCTGGCAACAGATCAGATGTGGGCTGAAACTTTTCAGCTTTTGAAGGGGTCATGAGATACCAGCACTGCCCTGATGAACTTCATTATGCCATATGAATATAAAATATTCATATAAAGGGAGATTTGCAAAGGCATAAAGAAAAGGCACCTATTTTTTCAATGCATCTGGGAGTCTTAAATCTTAGTCTTATATTTCAAGGTTACTTCTCTTGTGTTAAGATTGCAGATTAAATGTCTTTGAAATGTGTACGGTTTTGTACTGAAAAATAATTTTGTGATCCAATCTTGAAATATATGCGAACTATCTAATATTACAGATCAAATCAGATTCGTCAGAGTCGCATTGTGGACATACTTACAGCATTTGCAATGCCGTATCTTAGCCTCTGTTACACATTTATAGTTGGAGAGGGGAATAATAGATATTTCAGGTGTTCACAAATCAAGGCCTAAATTCCAGTTGTTGGAAACAGCAAGTTTAGGAGTTGATGGGTTTATCAGGACAAGTTATTGTAATTGTTTTACATGTGAGCAAGACCATTCATTTCACAAAGTATCTGCAGTTCTTAGCATGTCCCCTCATGTATAATGTCATCTGTCAGTAACAGCACAGCTGATTAGCTTTATAACTTACAGTTAACTAAATCTGTCAAGAAAATGGTCTTATTGTCCAGGTTGTCTTTTTGTAATGAAGCTGTGGATGGGGGTTAGCAACAGTGTGTTCACCCTTCTGGAGGTCAGGGAGGGTGGAAGGTACTAATGCATTCTAAGCTGAAAAGCTCACGCTTGACCTTGATGATTAAAGTTTTTCCTATCATCTAGCAGCAGTTGAGCCTGAATTGGCTCTTAAGAAGTCAAAAGGTCTAATCAACCTAATGAACAAACTCAATCATTAGAACTTTGGGGAAGGAAGTGTGTTAACATGATAATAATACCGGGCTCCCCCAGCCGCAATATGTGTGTTTATAGATATGGTACACAGCTCGATTGTAAGAGGAGAAGCCGGTGTCATTGTGGGTGTACGATGGAGTAGAGGAAGCTTATGTTTGGCAGGGAGTGGTCCTTTCCACAATGTTCATACTCTTCTCTGGCCATGCGATAAATTTTGGTTTCTTATAGACTGTAGGGAGGGTTGCTTGTTTCCTTTAAAGTGTTTTGTAAGTGATGCTTAAATGAAAGCTAAACCTTCCTCTGGTGAACAACTTCTCTGATCGTGGACTAATCTACACTTTTCTTCATGTATTGCTCCCAGCTCTTTTCACACTCCAGATTGTATCGATGTCAGACACAAATATTTTTCAGGCATCCTTTATTATGTTCTGGTAGCTGAATTTGATGGGAAAGCCTTTTTCATACTGGTCAAGTAGACGTTACATCCTGTTGTTTGTTGTACTGTTTCCTCGGCCCTGCTGGGAAAGTGTCTGCCACTGCAGTTTCCTGCAGTAACAGATGCATTGCCGTCTCCTAAGATTTTCTCTTACTAATTGTAGTGCTCTGTAGTATCCTGACTTTTACCTCCTGGTACCTGAGCGAGGGTATCAACAAATCTCAAGTGGGATGGCAATAACTGAATATAATATATTAAGTCCTTGCATGGGGAGCTTATATTAGTCTAATTTGTCAGTCCCATCTCAAAATCAACTAATGGCTTTTTCCATTTGCCAAATTACCTCTTCTTGCTCAAAGTCTTGTTTTGACACTTCTATGTCATGCAGCAGTTCTGTCTCTCTCTGCCATCTATGAACGTGAGTGCGTGATCAGCTGTTAATCATTTAAATGCATTAAAACCTTTCAGACAGTACATACCTTGATTTTTGAGACAGAACCTTTGTCATGGCAGTAGTCAGTGTGTCATGGAGACTATCACTAGTGTCTTGCATACCAGGTACATACCAGCCAGACCCATTTTTCCAAACATTTTTCCTTTGTTGACTTTGAAATGAAGTGTCATATGATTCTTTTATCCTGATGAGAGCAAAGCCATAGGGAAAATAAAAAGTGTTTTTGACACTCATGCTTCTTGCCTGGAAAGATTGTAGTGATTTTGGTTTTCCCTGTAAACACCTACTAGAGTACATAAAAGATAATTAATTTTAAAAATAATAACATATCCTGAAACTGTAGTTGTCACATAAGAAACCTGCTTTCTTTTCCAAAACCATGGAAATTCACTGGTCCAAGGCAAAGGTGAAAGAAACTATCCTACAAGAGTGGTTTGGTTACAGTGGTGAGGTCAGTTATGTCAAAGGATGGGCAATCAGCAGTGAGCATCAGCCGTCGGGTTGCTGAGCTCTGGGGTAGTACCGGACCTCAGCAGCAAATGTACCAATGACGAAGTGTGATCGATTGTGAACGCAGGAAAAAAGGTGAATACCTATGGATTTTAAGAAGTGTGAGTGTCGTCGCAGTTTGCCCAACATAGTCTTGAAGATTTAGTATCCTTTTAGGGTGGATTAGGTGGTAGAAGTCCTGGGGCCACAGAGTGGCTTCCCACGTAAATTGGTGGGGAAAACCCGATATGCTCAAAGCAGTGCTGTGGCACGGGGTTTTTTGAGCCCAGTCATTTTAGTGGCCCTGTTATCCTGACTTTACACAGCCAATGGTAAATGAGATTGCTAATATAAAAAGCTCTCAGAAATTGAATGATACGCCCCTTTAAGAGGGAATCCTTTAAGGTTTTTTGCTATCTAATGTTGATTTTAAACACTCAGCAGATGAAGAGTCCAAATATATTTTGAGTATGAAAAAGCCTCCATATTAATTATACATCATGATAATTTTAAAATTCTTTTTTACTTTCCTGTTTTTAATTCAATAAATATATTTGCTTGCAACTTTGAGTATTTGTAGATTTAAGTGTGGAGGAAATTTGTGCCCTTATGGCAGATGCACAGCAGACTTCAGCATTAACTCATTAAAATAAAAGTAGAGCTGCAAAACAATTTCTGTCTTTCGCCATCAAGGTTGTGAAAAAGGGAAATTTCACTCATTCAGTATCTGAAAGTCTGATCTTTCTGAACTGTGGAGACAACAGAGAAGACCTTCCTGACTTGTTTGTGCAGGGTAACTGGCTGCGTCTACTGAGGCAGATAAGCAGAATATGCAAAATTCAGGTGACTGTGTGTCATATTTTGGGGACATTTAGTAAAATTACCTTTTTGGATGATGAAAGCTCTTTCACCAGCGTTAGCAGAATGTGCTTAAAGCAAATGTGTTTTATTTTGATGATACGTAACTTGCCAGTTTCCAACCTGTTTCTCAGTCACATGATTGAAACCCAGAAATGAACCACAGTTTACTCAAATGTTATGTAAGGCCTACTTTATTTATCTGTGTATTTTGGAGGGGAAGTAGATAAAATGGAGACAGTGGATTCAAATGGATTCAGACAAAGCTTTTTCAGTGTTTAATGCTCTGAACTCTACAGGGTGAACCCATCACTTTCTGTGAAGAAACATTTGTGTCCCATCGTTCTGCTGTCATGAGGCAGTTTCTTCAGAACGCCATTCAGCTCCAGCTCTTTAAGCAGGTACTGGCTTAATTGCTTTAATGTAGAAGCAGATTCTGTAACAATGCAACTGTTTTTTCGAGAGCTGTTCCTATATTCCTTGATCTGTCAGCCACATAATGAGGAAAATTCATGTAGTTGGCAGCACCTTAATTCCTACTTGCTGGCTTTTCTCAGATTCAGGTGATAAGGCTTTCTGTATTTTAAGAGGTGTATGGGTTTTTTTCCCCCTAAAGGTGTCTCTGCTCAGTTTTGACCCTAGCATACCTAGACCCAATATATCTGCTGTAAGCTTTGTACAGAAAGCAAATTGCTGTTAAACATGATCTTACTGCTTCAGGGAAGCTGAAAACATGTATATAGAGACAAACACATGAATGGGGTGTTTTCAGTGAAGCAGCATACCTTTTTGCATTGGTAAACAATTTGCTGGTTGTGGTTGTATTTTCATTCTATTTAGAGTCCCTTCCCAGTAAGAACATTGGGGTTATCCTAGCAAATGCAGAATAAAGTCTTTCTGAAAAGATAAAGGATTGGATGGTTGATTTGTTTACGCTCTCTTTTAACATTGATGTAGTTCATTGATGGCCGTCTGGATCTTCTTAACTCTGGAGAGGGCTTCAGTGATGTTTTTGAAGAAGAGATAAATATGGGAGAATATGCAGGTAAGAAATACAGTATTTCAGACAGCGTTCTTGACTTACTGTTTGTGGGCCATCATGATGTAATGGGTCACTGTGGATGCTCACCTAAATAACTGGGGCTGCAGTGATCCCTGAAGTGTGGTAAATTTTTGTTTTTTCTTCTGTCGAGAACTTTGAGTAATGTATTGTAGTCTGAATAAAGTCTGTTCAGTCTTACAAAACCTCAGCTTGACTCCTTGGCTAAAGTACAACTAAAAGAGTTCTTGAAATGGCGAATACTGAAAAACCTTGGCATTATCTAGAACCACCTCAAATTTCTTTTAGCGACCTTAAAAAAATCTCAGTGTTCTCGAATGTCTGAAAGACAATCCAGATAAAATAGAAACGCCTCTTGGCAAGTAAAAGAAAAGTAGTAGATATCCTGTCAGTTTTTTGCTGTTGTGTTTCCATTAAAAGGAAAGGTTGGTTGTCCTCTTCTGTTTCTGTGCTGTTCGTGCTCCTAGAACCACTAAGTGCTAACACTTCACATTTCTAGCTTGTTTTCTGTTTGGTAGAGAGTTACAGTTTGTTTGTTTGTTTGTTTTTGTGATTCTCTCTAGGTAGTGACAAATTGTACCACCAGTGGCTCTCTACAGTAAGGGTAAGAACACAATATTCATCCAACAGACATTCTAATTCTTACTGGACCATCATATGGTTGTGTATGGCTGTTAACCTCTGTCCTCATGACCAGGACTAACCTGCTTCCTGCACTGTTTAGCTGTGACCAACTTGAGTTCAGTTGCGAGAAACTAACGTGCTCTTCAGATGAAGTAAAGAACAGAAGAAAAAATACACAAAAAAGAAAATCACCATAGGAATTCTCAAGTTTTCAAATCCCACTTTTAGTGTCTTGGAGACAGCTGGAAATAAGTTATTGTCATTTTAGAAAATAATGTGGTTTTTCTTTCCTTTTAATAGAAAAGGAAACAAAAGGGAACATTGCCACACCAAAAAGCTCTTCATAAAGCTAAATGGTGTGAATGGGGACAGCACTGCTATTCGGGATGGGTTTGGATCTCTTTGGTTTAGTGCTCTAGCTGTATAAATTAAAAATTGAAATACTTTTAGAGAATAACATGTTATTACAGCTGACTCTAAAAGTTTCTTTTGATGCATAAAATGTGATGTATTGAAAAGTAAAATATTTCCCATTTACGGTTATGAGTCGGTCACTAGGAGAGACTGAATTGTTTTCTGACAGAATTGAGTATTGCAGCATTCCATTTGCCTCTTGTCCTGGTTATGAATGGAATTATGTTCCTTACACAAAATGCTGGGCTCAATATTATCTTGATAATTTTGAATTAAACATATTTTATAACAGTAATGCAAAAAATCCCATCATATAGTTAGGTAGGCAAATATACATACATAAATATATAGAAATACATAGGATGACGAGTAATTTTAAAGTTATAAGAAAGGGGAATGGCTGACAGTGAATGTAAAAATTTGCATAATTAAATTCAGCAGTTTATAATTTTTGTTGAAGATTAATTGTCATGTAGTAACAGAAGCAGTAAATCCTAAAACTGTTTCCATCTGATTGCATCTGATCTCTGGAAATATAATTTTGCACTGAAATAAGAAAATATAAAATTGTATAAGATTTTGTTGCTTGGATTTTACCCATCTCCCATATTTATCAAATAAGGTACTGTACAGCAATAGTCAATGGTGTGTGGAAGATGTATAAAACACCAACCAGACTAACAGATTATGCTGTCTGACATATTACTGTCTTATGACTTTTATTATGTTCACCACATGCAATTCAGCTTTTCTAGAATTAATGTTTATGACTGTAGTTAGATTTCATTTTCCCTCAATTTATCCCTATATCAACTCCTTAGATCTTAAAAAGACAGCATGATTTTGGTAAGTAGTATTGTGGAATCACGAAAAGGAAAATAAAAAAAAAAATCTTACTTCTTCAGATTGAATGTACAGGCTTTCCTGAAACTGACTTTTCTGCCCCAGCCATTGAGTATTTGGTAGGGTACTTTTGTCTTAAACTTGTTCAGGATTTTAATGCAACGGACAGGACACCCTTGAGGGCGAGTGGAACAGTCACAGAACATTGTTTTGTGAGATGACCTATAAGACAAGTGCTCTTGGTATTAGGAGACACTGACATTTTGCATTTGAAAACTGCTGTATTAAACAGAATTCAGATTCCTCTGGAAAACCTGGGAGAAACATTTAATATGTTTTCACTTGTGTTCTTTTTCTTGAAATTTACCATTTTGATACACAGCTCTGCTAATAAGCATAGTTAATTCTTTGCTATTTTAAATTAAGAATGGTGGATTTTAGATTGCTGTTTGCTTTTAAAGAGCTTTGATAAAATTTATTCTATTGTTACTCTAATTACAGAAAGGAAGTGGAGCCATTTTAAATACGGTAAAGACCAAGGCTAACCCTGCCATGAAGACTGTCTATAAGTTTGTAAGTATCAAGTACTGGCTTACTACTGAGATAAGAGTCTAATTACGATTCTGTTTTAAGCTTTCAAATGAAAATCAAGACTTAAATTCATTTTTCTTGGACTCACAAAATTACTTAAAATACGCATTCATCTAAATTTCAAATTTAAATGGAAAAGTCATTTTGAAATTTAACCATAATTGACATGCAAAGGAGAAGGGGAACTTGTGATTTCTTTTGAAAGGGTAGATGATAAATTCTATTTATTACATAGAACTATTCCTGGGAAATATAGTGCCTATATGCTCTGCTAAGCAGCTCTACCATCTCATCATTACTCTGTTGGAAGTCATTGTTACCTCAGGTTTCACTGCTTGTGGCTTCATCGAAATAAGGGAATCCTCTCATTTTCCAAATTGTTTCCATCTTTTCTAAATGTCAATTAATTTTCCCTAGAGATTTCTTATACCTGCTTATTTAGAGCCTAACTTACTGAGTTATTCTTTAAATGAAAACGTTTTCAGTTCTGTTAACGAACAGCTAGCATGTTACTGTGTTATCATGTATGGCTGCCAGTTTGTGCAAGATAACATAGAGACAAGCGAGGGTTTCTTATAAGCTCAATAATGCTACAAAAAGCACTGAGATAACTATTCAAACTTTTATTTTCTGCTGCCTTCCTCCAGCCTGAGGGATGAGTAGGATGCGATTAGTCTACTAAATGGAGCTGGCATCTAGAGTACTGCAAGGAGAAAGTTTGCAGGCTTACTATTTCTGTTGAGATTGATGGTGTGGAATGCAAAAAGATGAAAGATGTCTATGGCATCAAAACAGAGAAAACAAAATTTTTGCAATGTGTGTGTTTGTGTGAGGGAGGTGGTGGGTTTTGTTTGTTTGGGGTTTTATTAGCTTTCTGTTTGTTTTAACGTGCTTTCAATATCCTGTTAGAATTTTTTCCTTGCCGTTTTTAGTAACTAGAGAAGGTGAATCTTGATGCACTGAAATCAAGCGTAGTCACTGCTGGAAATAGAAGGGGATTTTAACTTAAATTAATTTTTCATGCAGGCAAAAGATCATGCAAAAATGGGAATAAAAGAAGTGAAAAACCGCTTGAAGCAAAAGGTACTTGAAGTTCTTATTCAAAATGTATAAGCACCATGTATGAAATACTTAGCCACAAAAAGCATTATGTGATCAATAGGAAGCTGTTTGATACAGTGTTGTTAGCACACTTCAAAATGCATTACCAGCTGTCCCGGATTTTTCACACTGTTATAAATATTCACAGACAAAAAAAACCTGTCTTCAAATACATTAAGGCTCTGACTTAAACCCACAAAAGCCAGAAAATTTAGTGTTCTATTTGGAGTGGTCCCTCTCCTGTCCTTTGTGCTGAGGCATTGTGGAAGAGGACTTTATGTGAACTGGGAGACCTTTCCTACAGTAAGGGCAGTGAACTCTGCAAATGGCAAATCGTTGTTATTTCTACAGTAATCTCTCAGGGAAAATAGTATAGTGTTGGTCATTGGAAAAAGGATTTCTATGTTTCGTGAGTCCCCACTGCAAAGTTTAGGCATAAAGGAATTAAATTAGAGTCAGTGTTAATTTTGGATTTGAATTATTGCAGAAAATATAACTCAAACTGTTTCTTGTTTTCCAAATCTGTCTTTGTAAACAGTACAATTCCAAGAATGCTGAATTGTGTTTGAAGGAAGTGTTATCCAATACTGATTGCTCCTTTTAAGCCAGAAGCATGGTCATATCGATACATACCTTATGAATTAATGGTTAACTCTGCCTTAGGTTTATTTCAGATATTCTATTTATTTTATGAAGCAGAGCTATTAGAGTCTTTTGGGAAAACAAGATAGCTAACCTGCTAATAGAACTGGAGTTCTTACCGGAAATTTTTATTCAATTTGTTGCATAATAGTTTGGGGTTTTTTTAATGTGTGCTATCTCATTGAGTTTCTTCTCTAAATTTCTAAACCATCATCTTAAGATAGTGCTGCGATCATATTCCTACGGCACAAACAGAAACCTACCTGAACGTGTCACAAAGTGTTAATACAAAGGGATTATTCTGCAGCCAGGTTATGAACTGAGGAAATTAACTGTGTGTACAATCCAAATGCTGTTCACTCTCTAAATACTCTGGTAGATTGCTAGAGATTTTTGAGGAAGATAAAGTTGCTTCAGATGCTTTTAATGCTGTTTTATTTCATTACACTTACTACTTTATATGTGACCACTTTAGGTGTAACATTAAAATATTAGAAACATGAAGCAGTTTTCTTGTACATGGAATTTTTTATGTAATTCCGTGTGTTTCACTTCTGGTCATAACCTTCATGAATAATAAAATGTTTGGCCTTCTCGTGTGCATTTTTAAAGCAGTTGGAGCTGTGTAAAATGACCAGATTGTTTTCCTTTATTTTAAAAGCTAATATAATTGTATGCTGTTCTGTGACATTTGTATAAAAGGCTGAGAAACATCTCATTCATTCATTGCTTTGTTTTATTATTATTGTTGTCTTCCTAGTCCTTCAGGCAGCAAGCACTCTTTTTCAAAAACACACGTAACATTTACAAATAAATGGCCCAATTTTGTTTCACCTTCCTTATTATGTGGCATTTCCGTAAGATGGTTAAACATGATTGTTCAACATAGGCTTTCACCAGAGCTTAAAAGATTTCTATGAGTAGTTGACACATACTGCTCTACCTCTTTCTTCATTAAGTCTGTTCTTTTCTATCCCATCCTCTTTTCCATTTTGAATGCAAGATAGGAAAATAACTCTAAAAGAAGGTATTGCTCTGTTTAAAGTGATAAAAATAGCAAAAATTGTTTTGGCCACCCTCATGTTACTTTTAATCTAAATGTCTGTGCTGCTCTATTGACAAGTCTGTTAGTGCGTCCTCACCAATTTTCATGTGAGAACATTGTATTTTTCCATGTATTTACTTACTAGTATGTGCACGTGTTAACTGTTTGAAATTCTGGCATCATTAAATACTTAATTTTTGCCAAAATTAGGATGCTAGTCTTTCATCTTCTAAGGATAACCTAAGGTTATTTTTAAACTGAACTTACTATCCACTGCATTTTAACATTATTTTCCATTATTAATACAAAAAGTATGCAGGCCACTGGTAAGGGGAAGTCAAATATAAACATCCCTTTTCCAGTTCTCGCTGCCAAATATGAGCAGCTTCTGTACAAGATAGAATTTAAAAATGCAATAAAGCTAGAGGTCTGCTTCCTACAACTCTGCATAGCAATGGTGACCTCTTAAATATAATCAAGAGCCCATTTTGCCCTTGGTCTGCTCCAGTCTTGGGTTTGAATTGCAAATGGGAAATGCAGGATTGACCTGTTGAGAGGTCACTGTGGTGTGTGTAAGGTCCTTCTTTAATATGATAGCAGAGATTGAATGGGGCTCTATTTCCATCCCTTGTTCATTTGTGGTACAGTATTTCAAAGCAACAGAAATAGTTTTCAGAGGATTCTTATGAGTGATAGCAAATAATTGTTAATAGATACAGCATGGTAGCTTTATTTTATATCTGATACAGTACTTTTTCCTTTTTTTCTTTTTTTTTTCTTTTCCCTTTTTTTTCTTTTTCTTTTTTTTTTTTTTTTTTTTTTTTTTCCTGTAAAGGCTGCTTTTTCCATTTCACAAATGGACCATGGTGGTCAAGTCTCACTCTGTTATTGGCTCGTTTGAAGCTTAACTACATAGAATTAGGAAGAAGGAGGAATATGAATGGTACCGTCCTCAACTTTCAGTAAGGAGAATGTAACCTACTGAAAGCTTCTGGATAAGACAATTTTTATAAATGGTTGGGCACTTGGCGTTAATGTATTCAACGTTATTTTACTTACTAGACCCCTGTGTGGCTCTAGTTTATGTCTGTTATCAATGCGCTGTTGTCAGTGCTTTGTTATCAGTACAGCTAGAAACAACTCATTTAGAAGTTTATAAAATAACCTGAAGAATCCTTCTGGACATTCTGGAATGTGTTTTTTGCTCTTCTAATAGACAGTATTTGTAGTCTGTTACAAAAGGTCGCTAGAAAAATTACTAATGCCTATTTAAACAGAAGAAAACCTTATTCAGTTTACAGGGTAAACTTTACATATCTGTAAATATCTATCTTACTCATTCTCTGAAGTTCCTCCTTTAAAATAAATAGGTAGTAAAGATTTCACCTGAAAAGACAGTTGTTTGGGGAAGCACTGTTTATATATGGAGATAATTATGGAGTGTGATAGATCATTGTCATTCTCTTTTTCCAATACTCTATAAAGTATCTTTTTTTTCTCAGGCAAAAGGAGTTTTTGTTTTTAATAATATCCTTAAATTACACTTTCTTTTCATTAAAAAGTCACTGAAACATTGCTAGGTTTTTGCATTTCTGGAGAATTTATTCCAGTAATGAGGATCTTATCACCTTCCATTTTTTTTTCCATTTTTTGGAGGGATAGGTCTCTCTTTTTTTTTTTTTTTGTTGTTGTTGTTATCCTGAATAATTTATCTGACTTAAGCTACTTCAGGAAAGTCTTGCTGGCTTAAACCAAATCCCTTTTTTTGGGGACATGTCAGAACTGAAAAGTCAGACTTAGGACATATCTACACGGTATGATGCACTGCAGTACAAAGAACTGCTCCTGAGCAGTTCCAAGGTGGTACACGTACTCAGCACAGCTTCAGGTGGACGTACTAGCGCTGGTCTGGAAAGCAGCGTGGCAGTAGGAGACAGCATTCTGGCTGGTAAATCCTCTCCCCCATTTGGGATGCACAGCTCTACCTGGCTTTTCTTTTAGTACCAGGAATGGGCACTGCTTTTTTTTTAAGGCCTCCTGCCTGCACTGTGATCCGCTGCAGTTCTTTGGTCATTTGTAGTTCTCAGGCTGAAGAACTGCTCTTATCAGTGGGCATTTTGTGAGCCCTGGTACCTTTCCGAAGCTGAAGTTCAGAATCGTCCTGTTTTCCTGTTTGTGGTTTTGTCTCTCTGTCTGTCTTGTACTCCCCATTGACTTCAGAATAACTATCCAAAGTCTGTTAGTGGACTGAAGGTATGTCACGGACTGCTTTGAAGGACTGTTGTCTACCTTCCAATTGTAGAATTGCCAAACACTTTGGCATTTAATCATTTTAAAGCTACTTGGACCCCTTATTTGGGGTGTTCTCTGTTTGTTTAGCTCAGGTGTAGTTTCACTGAAGGTAGAAAACGAACTGTTGTGAAGCAAATTTTGCTTTGATGACTGAAGCCGTGTTGTCGATTTGTCTGCCTTTTGGGGATTTTGAAAAAACGGAGGTATCAAATCACTTAATTCTCATATTTTATTAAGTAAATTTAAAAAATAGTAATTTTGACTGAAATCCGCTGCAGTTTCTTTTGGAAGTCTGTACACTGAACAGTGGAAATATGCTTTAGGAACATGTTATCTTTAGTATGCAATTATATCATCAGAGAAGAACAGCAAATCTATAGCAATAAAAGCTGCGAGGATTTGCAGTGATCGTTACACATCTCACGGGGCTTTGCTTAATGGCTTGATCTGTCTGTATCTTTTTATCTTCTCCCATTCCCCTGATGTCCAAACTTTTGCATCCATTTTACATTTTTCTGGAAATTTTGCCCGGATTGGAAGACGCTTTGCTTTCTGTTGATTCCCAGCTGTCTGTTGCCTTGGCTGGAGCCACAGCTCCAGGTGGAACTCTGAAAGCTCTGAAGTGCTGGGAACATCCACTGTTCAGTGCAGGTCAGGTGGCTTTGAATGTGCTGGGCACCTTTATGGCATATACGTAACGGGTCTGAAGCTTGGTGCACATTTAATATGGCTGTACTTGTATAGAAATATGTAAATACAGTTTGTATTTAATGTCATTACATTTCAGAACAGTGTTCCTTGCTGCCATATGTGATGTGATTCCAGAACTGACCAGATCCCTTGGTAGCTTGCTGCTGTTTTGGAGCTGAAGTATGACTTTGACAGAAGCTTACATTTCTTGTCATTGAGTTGTTTGGGGGCTCTTTGTTACTAATTCAGTGTACTTTGTTGAATTTTTTTAAAGACAAGGTAGCATTGTGCAGCTGGAGGGCAGGGGGAGGAAAAAGTTTTTCTCTCTAGTTTGACCTTAACAAGTTGTTAATTTCCCCGCGATCCTCATGCCCATATTGGTGAACCACTGCTCTACCAGCTGGATCTAAAAAGGTCTCTCAGCTTCTCTGTGGAGCAGACAAAGCCCCTTAGAAAGTCCATCCAGCTTTTTGTTTCATTTGACCTAAACACATTAGGTCAGTCTGTGTCCAAAAGAACCATTTCTAATTGGCCATCAGCTTACATGTCTCATTATTGTACCTTAGCAAGACGGAAACTTGAGGGGGCATGTCAAAGGTCAGTGAATCAAAGCAATGTCTATGTCAGCAGCCAACCTTAGGTCAGTCTTGCAGAGCTACAGTGTGTGCAGGTTTCTCTCTATATTTACCAAGCATTATTTCCTTGGCATTGTTGCAAAGAGATGTAAGGTTTGGGGCCCACTGCGTTACAGACTATTTCTCAACTGACTTTCAAACTCTTTTCTCCGTGTCTGATTCCTTATGTCTGCATGCCTTTGTCTTTTTCAAAACCTATGTTACATATACCATACATACACTTGCCAAGTCTTCTAGGTTGATGGGTCACGTCACTTCTGAAGATGAGGACTAATGTCAAAAGCAAAGCAAAACAAAGAAGCGTCCTCCTAGGCAGCAGTTTGTTTTATACAATCTCCTGAAGGCATATTCAGCATACACAGACTCAAAGATAAAATGCAAAGCTAACTAAGCTGTGAGTTGCATCTCTCCTTGCCACTTCCACAAATAATTGTTCTGCTACAGATAATTCTGTGAAGTACATAAATAGAATTACTGTTTTCATTTAGGTTTGCAAAAAGCAGAATAGCCCTGTTCCTAGGTTTCTGATGAATTTCTTCCTAGAATAGAAATTTTGAGCTACGGTTTTTTTTTCTTCCTATATATTTTCTGGCTTTTACATGTTTAAGTCAGACATTTTATGGAATGCGTCTGTTTGCATGTAACATTGGTATTAGGAGGAGAGGGTGGTTGTGTACAAGCTCTGATTGACGAAGTGCAATGAAATGTTTTATTCTAATGATGTTTTCTTTTCTGTACTTTGGTTTTTTCTCCCTAACCCTGAAATTGTTAGTCAGCATTATCCTCTAGTGTCTCCTTTGTGCCCCTTACCCTTAATCAAGAATGTTCCTGGCCATGCTATTCACCTTCTCCTACCATACAGGACATTGCTGAGAATGGGTGTTCCGCAACACCGGAGGAATCCCTACCAAGGACAGCGCCTTCTCCATTGGTTGAAAAGAAGGACCCTAAATTAAGAGAAGACAGAAGACCAATCACAGTACATTTTGGTCAGGTATGTGTTAGCATTAGGTTTCTTTAATTTGTGTGAATCAGCAAAAATAGTTCAGAGAAAAGTCACAATAACGAGTATGCCAATTGTTTCATTATTTGAATTACGTTGTTATAGATTTATTTCTGTTGTATCTGTTTAAATGGGATTCTAAAACCTGATTTTTCTGGGGTTTACTGATTCCTTTTGGTCATACAGTGATTTTTGAGGAAAATAAATTCTAAGTGAATAGGGGGGAAGCATAATTATTATAGCAATTTTATAAACTATTTTGTTGTTCTTTTAGCATGCAAAGTGCTGTAGCCCTCAGGACTGAGGATGTATGATTTAAAATGTCCTCTGTTACCTAGCCAGATCATTAGTGTCAGTATGGAACATCCAACTATTAAAGCATTTTGGCATTCTCTGAAAATTAAATGTGATGAACTAAGATGGAAAAATCAATCAATAGCTTATTAGTGTACTCCGTATTTCAGTGTTGACAACTGAGCTATACATGTTAGTTACTCTTATAATGTTTCTTCTGATATGTCTGCAAAAGAGTGAGTTTGGTTGTGTGGTTTTTTTAAGAGCTAGTTATTTAGAAAATGTTATCATTGCTGTGATTTTCATGGAAAAACGTGCAGTATTTACTATCAGTTTGCCAGTGTTCCCCTATTAAGTGTAGCATGACTCAAAAAATAACATTATTTGTGTACACAATTATCTTTTCTTTCTCTGTATCTATTTTTTACAGTATTATGATCAGAAAACAGGAGTGAATATCTGATTTCTTCTAAGGAAACATAGTGTAATTTTAAAACAGTTGTAAAATATTGGGATTTATAAAATGTGAAGCAAACCTGATTTTTAGATAAGTACCTATTAATAGAAACCACTCAGTGTAGCTGCATTGGCTGTTTAGGTATTAGATAGGGCTACACAAGATGTAATCATTGCTCAGAGCAATGTTTCCTGTATCATTTTAGAATTAATTTGTTTCTTTTAGAACTTTCACCGCTGTGCTAAATATAAGTTCTCGGAGACTTTTTTTTTTAAACAGATTCTCTTCCAATTAAATATTTGCAGTAGTGATTTATTTTTCACTTACTTTCTGTGCCAATACAGATAGAGGAATTGGGGCTACTGGAGAAATGTAGCCATCTAGCTCTAGCAGGAAAATTTACATTTCATTTAAAGCAGTCAGAAATCCAGATAATATTATAATCTGCTTTCAGTTTTTTTCCTTTAGATTTTTATGAAGGATGGATGGTTCAAACATTTTGGTAGATTAATGAAATATATAATCGAGTGGAAAGTGCAAATTTAAATTCATGAGGTTTTTCAACGGTCACTTTCAAATTTTTTAATGATCACTTTCTCTGTGTCAAAAGAAACACACATCAGCTTTACTGAACCACTGGCTGTGGTGGAAGGCTCGCTTGCTAAATGCTTATTACTGTCATTACATTACAAATGTTGGCTTCCAAAAAATCATCCAACTTAGCAGTTGTAGGGCTATCTCACTTACAGCCTTTGTCCTTTTACGGGTCTTTTTTCCTGATAGCCCAATGCCAAAATGAAAATTAAATCGTACTTTCATTCAAAAGGAAAAGATGTTCAGGTTATGAAATATAAATTAAGGCTTTGGGGAAGAAAAAAGCAGCACCATTTACTGTTTAAATGGGAGATGGCTTCTAACTAGTGATTAAAGGGAGAGATTTTAGTGTCACTTTTAACTCTGTCTAGAATACAGTAGGTGGGAACAATTAAAAAGCCACAAGAACTCTGAAATAAGGGCTGTTTGTGCATTCACAGTTCTTATAAACTGAAGAGGATGAAAGAGGCTTTTTGCTCATTGTCACTTGCTTTCTATGTCTGCTAGTATTATGCTAGTGTATATGGCAAAGGCAGACTTTTTTAAAATGCATGCATGCGGATTAGGGTCAAGCCCTGTGTATCAGTAATGCAGTAAGCCTCGTCCATACCACTGCAGTGAGAGAGCCTACCAACAGCAGCGAGATGCTTTAATTGAGACATGCTGTCAAAGTGACAAACACATTTGCATACAGTCTATTTATTTTCATTGGAAAGGTCTGCAGTCTGCTGTTGGTTGAACATTCTTAATCAGCTCGCTGTAAGTGAGCCGGCAGCTAGCTGTCCTATGCTAGGTGCTTCTCTTCATTACATGACAGATTAGCTAAAGGGGGATGGGCTAGCAAGCCAGCAGCAACCTTTAATTTTAACTCATTATCTCTCACCCTATAGTGAGGTAGTTTCTAGTTTTTCCAAATACAGTTGTGTATCTGCAGTTGTTAGGCAACAAAAAATATCCGTAAAATATCTTGAAATGTCTTTGAATGTATAGCACCTCAGCTGATTGTTCTCAAAAATTTAGCAGCAATTATCTTGCTGTACGAGATTCCGTAGTGGTGTAGCTCATCTTGGCGACTGGTTATCAGGCATTATTTGAGAGGGTTGTTTATTATGGAGTTATTTTAACAGTGGTTTCTGTAATACTAAGACATGGTGGGAAAGCTCTCCCTGATTGTGAAAACAAGGATTTTAGCCAGATAGCCTAAGGCAATGCAATAAAGATTTAAACAAAGTGTTCTTAATAAGACTACACGAGGAGACCAAAGTGGAAGGGCGTGACCACAGCTTTTTCTCCAGTTTGACTTTGCATGCCTTATGGTTTACTCAGGGTGTACCTTTAATATTGACCCTCAGATCAACCAAATACAAGGAACTATCATCATGGACTCTGAGGCAATAGAGCTGTACTCAACAAGTAGCAACAGCAATACAGGCAGCTAAGGTTTAATGAATGGGGAGAAGAGGGAACCATTTTCAAGCCAAGACAAAGATTCAAAAGAATAGTATGTAGTACTGAATAGTACTCTCTGTTTCAGGGAAAAGTAAGGTTAATATAGTAGAAGATACAATGCTACAGAGAACATCCTTTGTGAATGTCTTATTATTGCTTGCTTTCTTCCTGCTTTTTGTCTTAAAACCTGACCAAAACTTACTTAAAACATGGGAACACATGCTGCCATAGCTGTCCTTGGGATCCTTCCTAGTGGTGCCAGGCCGGGCAAGCGCTGTGAGCCCGCTAACATTGAACAGGGCAGAGTGGGACAGCTAACACAGGTGATGTGCGACTCGGGTGTTTGAAGCTTTTGCTTCCACGCATACGCTCCCGCGTTTTAGGTAGAATGCACGTGTTTATCTTTGTCATCTTTTAGCTATTTGGAGAATAAGCACTACACTGTGACTATTTTGAACATGGTCCTTGTCCAAGCAAGCAGCTGTTAGGGGCTACTTTGACAGGACCCACATCTTGAAACATTGAGGTCTGTTGTGATACTGGATGTGTTTGGGTTGGGTTGGGTTTTTTGGCGGGTGGAGTGGAGGGTGTTGTTTCATTGTTCCTTTGTTGTTTGGGTTTTTTTTAAATAATGTTCCTTTTCACCTAATAGCTGCAGGAATTTTAGTTCTCTTGATTGTTCATAAGTCTTACCATTTTGTGTCCAAAATAAGGAAGAATGACTGTCTGAATACAGACCTTTTCATCACATTTTTCAGATTCTGAGTTTTTCTGCTAGAAATTTTGCCTTCTGTCACTGAATGGTCGTTGGTGGCGAGCTACAGTGATAAGGATGCTGCACAGAGCATAATGTTAAGCAGCCTTAGATCTCTTCTGCTTTGTGATTTTCATTAACTGATTGATCTGTACTGCAGTTTAATTTTGTCTGATTTTAGAAGTATGTTGAGTTCTTAATATCTCTACACCCTGAACAAACATGACAATTTATAAGTTGCCTTTATGCCACAAACAAAAAACAAATAAGGTGTTTTGGTTGTTTTTTTTTTCTTTTCAAGACTGAACTTGATAAGGTATTTTTAGGGTTTTGATATTTTTAAGTTTTTGGAGACAGAAGTCTCAAATATCTCGTTCAAGTATTTGGGTAAGTGATATTTATACGTATTATGTATGTTATAGCCAAAAAGCAAAGAGCCTGGGAAATGCAGGCATCTCCTTAATGATGGTGATTGTATAGCTGTTTCAAGTGACACAAGCAGCTCTCCAAAATATCTTGCTGAGTTTTTAATGAGCAGCAGGCTTTCTCAGTTCTCTTATATGGTTTTTGTTTCATTATCTAAAGCAAAAGAAACAAAACAAAACCCCTTTATAATGTACAAATTGATGATTTTGCTAAGGGAGAAAGGTGGATTAATGTCTGAATCTGATATTTTGGAAGCCTTTTCTCTCCAGCAGACAGTGCCTAACTATTAGGCCACTAGTACACCAGCTGTGGCTATGATAAACACCTAGAGCGTCTGTGTACCACAGCCAGGAAAAGAAATGCTGTATGATTTTTAGGTTTTTGAGACTTTGCTTAGATGAGTGGACACATGGACAGGCCCCTTTAACTAACTACTGCAGTAGTGTGTGCTGGTATATGTTCATACAGCTCTGTTAGACCTGTACCAGTGTACAGTCTGAGATTGTGGGTATCACATGGTCAAACAGCGCTTAACATTTGGCAGAGTTGCAGCCCTCTTCTCAGGGAGTAAATGGAACACTTTATTTTCCAAAAATATACTTGGTTTTAACACGTCTTTCTCCTAAGGAAGCTTCTGCTTCTATACACACTGCATCCCACCCCTCCACCCCCAGTCAAGCCTTCATGCTACTGCTCCGAAGTGTTGCACTGACTGCTTCTACGAGAGCCTCCGTGTTCATACAGGATCGTTACCTATGCCCAGGCTTCCCATCAGGCTTTGAGAGGTGGTGTAAGCACAAGAGGGGGTGAGCCTAGTTTCTTTAAAAACAAATCTATACTTTGGAAGGTTCTTTCTCTGGAGCTTTTACACAGTCAGTAACACAACTGATCTAGTACAATTAAAACAACAAATGATGAGCTGCCAGAAATATTATTTCTTGGGAAAGGGTATCATTTCGTTAGAAGCAAGTTATACTGGCAGTTCTGTTCCACTCTCTAATTGTTTCTGATTAGAACGTCTTTTATCAGCTTAGGTGTGTTTCTGTTTCTGTGGCTTATTTTTATTTACCAGCAAATAGAATATTTTATTCCATTTATGTACCAAAAGGTAACGCTTAATAAAATACAAAAGACTCTCCGAGTATGTCTTCACTTAAGAGATTCAATCATATTCCGTTCTTGATGCAAACTAGAGAGAATTAGTATTCTGGGGGCTAATGTAAATAACTATGAAACAAGTGGAAAATATATTAAGGTACGAAAGCAGCTTATCTGACTGGGAAAAAACTTGTCCGCGTTCTCTTCCTAGCTGATTCTTACCGCTGTTAAACTTTCGCGGGCCATAAAATGGAAAATGCCAGCTTATTTGCTGTTTTGATCATTTGCTCTGAATGAATGTGTTCATTTTTCCCATTCGAGATCTGCACTTAGACATGCAGAACAAACTCTGCTTTGTAGGGCAGGTTTCTTCTTCAAGAAGATTAAATGGCATTAAGAGGTCAGGGGGAAGATGGGGAGAAAACCAGCCAGCTACATTCCCGAAATGCAAAACTGGATTGCTGAGGCCAGAGGCAAGCAGAGGGAGGGATTATCTCCAGGGTAAAAGAGATGAAGCAGGGAAGGGAGGAAGGGTCCTTTGCCAGACCCTGTGACTCCCTTCACACCCAGGTGCATTGGAACAATAACAGATTCCCCTGGATCAGAGCAGGCGTTGTGTGGCACTGAGGTTAGAAATCAAAGGGGAAAGGGGAAAACAAGTTCATTTTCTAATATTCATGCAACTCTATGCTATGGTTGCAAAGCCAGCCTCCTGTTTTTGCCACTCTGAACTGTTCGGACAATAGAGACACCTTTATTTAAGTAAATGAGCTTCCATTCCACTCTTCCCCCCTGATGAGCAGTGGTCTCCCTGTTCCTTTCTGCTGAGCCACATGGAGCTTCCTCCCTCTCTCCATTTCATTCTTTGTGGATGTAGCAAAAGCATAAGCCTAGTTCTTTAAAATTATTTTGTCTTCAGAAAGCATATTTGCTACCCTCATTTATTCTCACTCCTTTCTTTGACTGTTCCTTTCAGAAAGGAATTCTCTGTTGCTCAGCAGAAGTCACCTTGCAAGAAAGACAAAGGTATTGTCCCAGAAGCACTTGTCCATCTAATGTCTGCTTGAGACTACTCAAATGTCCCATCAGGTTATTAGGGGATGGTGTTCTTAGTCAGGGGAATAAAAACAATGTCAATAGACAAGAAAATAATTCATTGGATTGAAATTCTGCTTTGTGGTGTGCAAGATTTGCAGAAGTGGCAATCCATGGCATAGGAGTTATTTAACTAAAAGGCTTGCACTCTTGTCATGCATGTAAATATTTGACAAGTGAGACCTGGCGCTCTCTTTAGGAAGATGTACACCACCTGCAGAGCATGCCCAAAGGTTACTGCCTCTCATGCACTCACTTGCCAGTATTTTCTAATGAGCAACCAGACAGCTATATCTTCTTCAGCCAGAACAGCAATGTAATACCTGTGTAGCTCATGCTATGTGGGAATTCATGCTTTGCAGTAAGATTATGTGGCTCCAGTCCTGCATCCAGCAGATGTGTTCATCCCCGAAAAAGCACATTCCGGACTCTGGCTTTTAGTGTTTTCCAACTGTCTTGGTATTTCAAGCGCTTCTTAAACAGGGGAGTTCAGAATAAATTTACTGCCCTGGGTACATGCAAGTCAGATGCCGTGACGCTTGGATGTATGGAGAAAATACTGTGGTTTAGCTGACCTCCTAGGGCTCTATGACAAGCAATAGCAGCTGTAACGTCAGCAGAATTTCCTTGTTAGTCCTGTTATGTTGAGGAACCCATAAATATCTTGTAGAGAGTATCTTGGTCCATCGCTGCTGGCACGTGGAAGAATTGCGCTTTATAAATAATACATGCATATAAAATAAATACATCAGTACATGCAAGGCTAACCAAATCACCTAGATTGACAACTTGAGAAAAGCTCAGAGGGTCTTATGGATGACTTGCTTAGTCTATCAATGTAGATCAGCGTCCAGAAGCTTCTTATGTATTACTTATGAAGTTGATACGTGCAGTTAGGCCAGAACTGTCTGTTTCTGGGCCCCTGGATTAAACCAGAAGATTAAAGGGAGAGAATATGTGAAACATATGATACTTCTACCTGCTAACCCTGTATGATTGCTTGTTTGGCCAGGAATTTTTCCGATTTGCCCTTCAGAGCTGGACTGATTAATACCAAGTAAAATTGTTGCAGAGTGCCATGCTAGAGATAGAGGAGCCATGTACTTTTGTGTGTGTGTGGAGGAGTGTCCCCCTAATTATGCACAGCTTCTCAGTGAATGATGAAGCTGAGCGAAGCAGATAGTCACTGCTGTTTATAGAACGTCTTAAATGAGAGACTGTCTCTCTCCCCCCTCCCCCCGCCCCATACAAGTATTCTGCTTGCTAGAAAGGAATACTGTTAAAAGATAATAAGGGATATGTCCATTTTCCAACACTTTAAATTATGTGGGTTGCATGATCTCCTTGATTTGAATTCCAGTATCAGGCCCACAGAAAGCCCAATGTAAAGCTGACAAAATGACCGTTAAAAAAGAAAACACACACAAAATAGTGCGGCTTTTTTCTTTATATTTAATATTACATTGCTGGATTTTCCAGTATTTTAAATGAAAAATATATGTACTTAGTTCCATGTTGACAATGTCCTTGAGGATTTGACAGTGAGATTTTCCAGCAGTTGCTCTTCGTTAGAATCCTGGTGGTGTTTAATAAGGCAGCCGAACTGCTGGCACCTTAGGTTCTTGTTTGTTCTCCGAGGGCTCGGGGCTGCTGCAGTAAGCACATCGACCAGGGCTGATCATTACAAGGGCGTACGCCACCATGAATAAAAATGTCACACGTTTTCCCATCTCACAGCGGTACAAAATGTCAGTCCTGTCAAACAGACATTGCAGGTAGCAGTGAGCAGTCAGTACAAATTGGGAAGCCGAATATTCCCCCAGCTTTCTGATATTCTTCATTTGAAGCAGAAGAAAAACAGTTGTTAACCTATTAGCTGTGATTTTAAACTCTGCTGAGATAGTAGATGGATAGACTTTAACACAGGGGGATAAATATATTCCTGGGGTCTGGGATTTTTTGCAACATGTCTCTCCATCCAGGTATGTTGAGAAACAGATAGAATGAAAACAAGCCACTGCAAAATATACTTCATTTTGGTAGAAGGCCTTTGGAAATTGGAACATTATCTCAATGAGATTCTCTCTCAAACCCTTCCCTGTTTTATCTCTGTGCATAGTTCTGAAAAAACCTCCTTGCTGTTTTGCTTATAATCCAGAAAGGGCATGGTTCAATGAGTTAAGGGAGTTTTCTTTCATGGTCTTTTCATCATGCAGTAATGTAACAGACAATTGTGATTTTATTCTCATTCTGTATGAATGGAAGTTATGCTGCTTTCAAGCTAAGGAATATCGTGCAACGTAGAGTCCATGGGATACATTATTTTCTGTGTGTTAGATGTGGCTTAGTACCATGAACATACCTGTGCGTTCACCGAGCCATCCATCTAGGATTGAGGCATGGGTATTGTCGATGCAGGATTCTGCTGTTACTGCAGGGTCCAGAAAAAATCTGATGCAAAAGATTAGGGGCAAAGGAGGTGAGAAAACGTCAAAGAAATAACAAAAAATGGTACTAAGTCACCAGCGGTTGCCCTAAGGGACAAGGAGAGCAGGTAAAATGGGCTGCAGTGGTCTATGTAAAAGTGACTGTCTCAAAGAAATTTACTTAGAAGTCCCTTCTGTAAGAAGAAATTTCTTTGGTTTTTCTCTGATACCTTCTCAGAACAAAAAAATGGTGTATGCATTTAAGCTAGTGAATTGTTGCAAATTACCCACTTACCCAAACGGCATTGATTGCTGAAGCAAATTGCAAAAGGAAGGCTCAGCAAGGAACACTCATGTCAAAGCACGACAGAAACAGAACAGAGCAGTTAGAAACTGGATTAAAAGAATGCTAGCCTGCTCCTGGCTTATGTATTTAGCTGTCTGCAGTATGATTCTTAGAGACATCTAAGGCCTCACTACATATAAACAAAATAGGAAACAAAGTGTGGGGGGCTTTTTTGAACCAGAACGACTTTAAATTGAATTAAATATTTTGTGTTCTGTAGGCATCTGTTTCCTGTGGGAAGAGATGCCTACTACATATAGCTTAACTTACAGTGGATTTCGAACTGTGGTCTGCAGGCACCTGGGATCTGTGCCAGGTAAATAAGAGGCTGTTGACAGTCATCTCCTTTGGAAAATGTCAGGAGTCTTCAAACTACAAAGTGTTGAATAAGATCAGTTTAATAGTTAGGGGTTTTTTTTACAGTGTGTTAGAAGAACTGAGTGCACGTCTAGGTGGGAGGAGGTCAGGGTTTATTTTCAAATGCACAGCCGATAAAAAGTGAAATAGAAGAACTAAGTGGTTACAATCTCAAGTTGTATCGATGCCATCTTTTGTGGGTTTTGTACTGCTTGTTTGCATAGTATATGAACTTCCCCGGTGCTGGAGCTAGGAAGTAATCAGAAGTCTTGACAGGTCTTTAAACCACAAATACCATTACAAGTTAACTACTACTACAGGATACCCCTCCCATCAACGTCATGTAAGAACACATGCTACTTTGGGGCATGGCCTGATTATGTCTGTCTGCTCAACACTTACTGCACACACAGAAAAATATATCCGTCTAATTCTCAGAATTCTTCCTTTTTTCTGTAACTGCAGACAAAAGAAATAAAATACCATTCAATTCTACAGCCAAGGGGTTTATCATTTAAACCATGTGTTTTTAGAATAGCATCGGTTATAAAGAATAATAATCCACAGTAGTGTAACCTGTGGTTTTAGGATTTTCTGTCCCTGGCACTCTTCCACAACAAGCATATTATAAGACCTAGCTAAGAGGCTTATTCGCTTCATCCTGGTGGAACCTTTCAACTTGACAAGATAGACATGATCCTGATATCATGCTCCTGCTTTCCTTCTTGGTTTTAGGAGAGATCTACATCTGGTTAGTACCTTGTCAGTCCTATATTTAAAGCAAACTGGGGTATGTTGTACAGTATAATGTTTGTAGAAATTACCTATTCTGGGATTGTTTGCACAGTATGAGATTAATAGATGGACATTATCAACACTGCCAAATGAGGATGCATTATCAGTGCTCTGTGTCTAGATGCACCATAAAAAGATATTTTTTACCCTTGATTAGGAAGGACAGAGTTTTGTCTCAACCAGGAGAGAGAGAGGAAGCAAAGGCAGGCTTTCAGAAAACCCCTTTCTTCCCCTTTAGTAAGGAGTGAGTTTCCTCTCAGTGGTTTTGGGATGGACCTATGCATCTTTGGCAGTATCCCACGACACCAGATATGACTCAGACACCTTAAAATAAGAATCTTATTCAGTGGTCAGGAAAACAGGAGCTTATAGGCACTTACCTTTCATTTCCTTCTCGTGCTGTCCTGTTCTCTGTTATGTAACGGAAGATTCCTGGCTATAAAGGTAAGGACATAGTCCTTGTTTTTCCATTAAACTAATCAGAGTGTTTAATTGTGGCAATGTCCGCCCCTTTCATAATTTCTTGGCACAGCTATAAGCATTGCTGCATTTTTGCCAGATTCATTCTACCTCCCCAATCTACAAATATGGCTTGAAGAATGAGGTATCCCTTAAAACATGGGGATTATTTTTATCACAGGACCCAGCAGATTTCTGTTGAAGTATTTCAGAGTGTAAATTAAAAATATATGCTGTAAAGCATACACCGTTCTTGTCATCCCAGTTTGTGAGCTGTACATATGGGAGTATGTAAAAAGTAGTGTGTGCGCTGTGCGGGGATCTGGATGGATAATAAAACAGCTGCCTCATAGATTCCATCTGCTTTCTGTACTGAATCTTTTTAGGTACCATACATTTTTCAGTGTTGTTATTTTCTGCCTTCTTTTTTTTTTTATTATTGAGTATTCAGTTGAGGTCCAACATATTCTTCCAAAGTCAGCACTACAGATCTTTTGCAGCGTGCTGTGTTTGGGTACATTCAGGACAGTGCATCTCTCTCCCACGTCTGATGGTCTTTAAAACATACTAGCAGTTTTTAAACCAGTCCTGGATTTATGAAGGAAATAAGATATTCATGCAGAAAAGCTTTGCTTTGGAAATTATTAGAAACACCTCAGACTACTAATTGCGAAAGACTTCTTTCTGTACGTACTGACAAACCAGTTTTCATCTAGTTGTTTCCTTTATGCATTTTTTTCTAGTTGCACTTGTTGCTGCACATGAAATAACACCTCTAATTTACTCATAAAGGGTCTGTTTGAATACCACTTTAAAAAAAAAACAGACATAGACAATTAGTTTGAGATAATATTCTGCTCATGAGCTGTTACCTCACACACCAAAAATGATCTTTTTGTAATGTTTTCTCTAGTATAAAAAACCTAAATAGCTGTAACATGAAAGTTCCTTGGATATATAATAGCTACTTTGAGATGTGGGATCTATAATTTTTAAATAGTATTTTTACAGTGTAAACATGAATGTAAGATTTTTCTTCCTCCAGCGTCTCATAGCTTAAAATCACTTGTCTCATAATTAGTAAAACAGTGCCAGATCTGCAGTCATAAAATTGGCTTTCTGCAAATTTTCTGTCTTGTTGCTTCAGAAGTATTTAGAACAAGACAATTAAGAAAATATCTAGAGTAAAAAGGTATGCTGGTAAACAGCTATTGGTAAGAAAGTGCTAATTTAGACAATTCTCCCCTTCATAGAAAAAGCTATAGTATATACATTTAGGAACATACTTAGAATAGCAATTTAGCAGCTTTTAGCAATGTAGCCATGTGCTGTTTTGTACCCATTCGTCCTTACAGCACAGGTAATTAAGTTGATATTCCAACACAGCTTCCCCTACTGACCTTTTAGAAACAACGTGTTTTGCTGCATTAACAAATTAACTTCAAATCAGTGGCTTTTGTAGTAAATATGGCCTTCATATAGTTTGAATATACTAGCTTATCCCATTCTGATGACAGATATTAACATCAACATTAAAAATGAAGCTCTGGTAAAGGGCAAATAACTGTTATCTCCTGGTGGACCTCCACGTCAGTTACTCCTCGCTGCCCTTTGCCTACTCTCTTCTGTGCTTCACAACGCTGATATAAGCCATACTATTTCCCTATCCATATTTAATGGAGAGAACACGCTGCTGTGAATATGTAGTTTTGTCTTATCATTCTATTCAGATCTCTTTAGGGTTCAGAAATGTATTATGTGGTGCAATACATACAGGACCTCAAAATGAACTTTATTTCTGGTAGCATTTCAGTGGATAAGATAAATTTGAATCTGGCTGGTGGATTTGACTGTGTTGTTACAAGTACTGAGGTCACACTTCTGAGAGTTAACTTAACACGATGCCTGTTTAAAAGTCCAAGAGACGCAGAAGTTTCTACACTTTTAATCTTTTCCCAAAGCAGCATTTGTATGTGTCTTTATTGTGGAAACACATAGATTTATTTTTTGATCAGAGATGAAAGCTTAATCATATGCGATATTTAAATCTCAGGTGGAAAAATAATCCAGTGACAGGTTAAGGATATAAAAGTATTAGCTCCTGCAAAGGAGTAGTTTGCTGTTACTGTGTAGATCTGCTGTAACCATCGCCCAAAGAAAACCGCCTCTGTTTGATGAGCAGCATCAGGAAATGTCCGATAGAGAGGCCGTTGTGTACAAATGCCAACTGACTGTGTGTTCTCCTGCTTTACCAACCCCTTTCTTAACTCCAGTTTCTGCAGTTAACTCAGCCACTGTGTCCAGTTTAGTATTCGCCTTATCCCCCTTAGATCTGGACTGTGGGAGCAGTTGGTTTCCTTCAGCTCAGTGCCTGGATACCGAGAGCCTGCCTTAGTCCAGCTCGTAGGAGGATTGTGTGACTTCTGGTACTGCCTGCACCACTCTGGGAGCAGAGGTAGTTTATGCATGCACTGCTCCTAGATCTAAGCATCCTTGAGAATGAAATGTCAGCATTTGTCTTTCCGCTTGTTCAGAAAGCGCTGTTGGGAGCTCATTTTAGGGGGTATTTGGCTGAGTTATAACTGCTTTCCTTCACCACAGCCCGTGTGCTGACCTGCATATAAACAGAAACCTAATATGAGAGAAATCCTACCTCTGGTGTGTACACCAAATAACTGCTTCTAGATTTTGCATTAGGAACATGTCATACGTCTCTG
Organism: Morus bassanus; assembly: GCA_031468815.1. Taxonomy (NCBI): domain Eukaryota; kingdom Metazoa; phylum Chordata; class Aves; order Suliformes; family Sulidae; genus Morus; species Morus bassanus. Next base: position 2,026,013 of record CM062586.1, read on the forward strand.
AAACTATTTTCTTCAGATAGTTTTTATGCGGTAGTTTGCTTATTTGCCTGGAAGTCCCACTGTATTCTCCTCACCTGACTTTGTATTTCAGCTTGAAACTCGTGGTTTATACGTGAATATATAGGGTAATTTTTATTTTCACTTGCATAGAACTAACATTCATACATGCACAAAATGTGCTTGTTCTGTCCTTGGGCAAACTAGAGCATTCTGTCTGAAAACTTCCTATGATCTAGAGAAAGAAAAAACATGTCCTCCCTTTCTTTCTCTCCTTCCTTCCTTCCTTTTTCATCTAACTGAATACTGTATTACAGAACCTTGACCAAAAGTGAGCCAGCTGAAACTTTTGCTGGGGTGTGTCAGTGCTGCTTCTTGTATAGACTCACCTTGTGTATCATGTCTCTTGTCCAGTATCTTGCTGCTTGCAGAGAAAAGTACCAGCTGTTCCGGAGGAAAAACAAGAAACTTTTCAGTAGATAGAGGGCAGAATTTTAACTGCTGTCTGAGGAAAGCTTCTCAAGGTGCTGATGCAACAGATAACAGTGAAAAAGCATCCATCCGTCCTTTCTTTCACTGGCAAATCTAGTAGCAAGGTCATGAATTTGAATGATGATTTTTGTTTTTTTTAGGGTAGATTCATAAGGAGTTTAGATTATGACTCTTCAAAGCTATGGATTTATCAGTAAACTGTGGCTGGACTGAATTCCACCTGGAATTCAAGATGTCAGTCTGTGTGGCATTGATTTGTCATGTGATAATTTCAGTAAGAGAAGAGGGAGAGTTCAGTCAATGAAAAGGTAAGTTTGGAAGAGCAGCTAGAAGAATCAATGCCGATACCAATAGAAGCTTAGTAAAAAGGAGGACAATGTTGGGAAGATGACTGCAGCTATGACATCACACTTGAGCTTATGATTTTATATTGCATTAAAAAAAGTCTATTTGAATCACAAACAATTAAGTAAAGAAATATTTTTTTACAGACCTATGTCACTTCACAGTCCCCAAATAAAATGGAAGCTGAGGTAGCCTCAGTAAGTGTAGATAACTCGTGCACGTATCTGTCATAAACCTTGAGAAATACTGTTTTCAGTGGTCCTTGGTCCTGACCTGAGTAATTAAAGGAGAATCACAGCTCATATTAAAGAAGAGAGGTTTTGACCCTCTTGAAATGAGAGAAGAATTGAAAGCAACAGGGGCTTACGCTTATTACTCAGAGACCAAAAGGAAAAAAAAATGTATATATAGTTTCGAGTTCTAGGCCAACATCATGATGTTTTAAGGTCTGGCTTGTAACTGTTGGTCAGTTAGGAGTAACAGGAGTAAAATATTAGTGCTGCGTGTGGTTTGGCTGCAGCAAGGAGTATGCAATGAGATGGTAGTCCTATTAAACTCCTCCACATTGTACTGGAATATCTCATGCTCTTACTTTTTTGTGTACTCTCAGACTGGCGTATGGATATTCTTCAGTTCACATTAGTAATGCAGCTGGAAAGGGTACCGATATTGGTGACTCTTTTAATGCAAAGCGTAGTTTTCAGATACCCCGCAAATATTTAAAACTTGATTTTACTGCCTTTGTCTAACCAAACAGTGACGTGGCAGATAATTAACAAATCCAGTCACCCATTTTCTCAGAAAAATATTTTTCCTCCAGCAAGTACATGGGTGGGTAAGTAAAGTTCTGTTGTACTTGTCCTCGCAGTGGCTATAATCAATGTATTGACCGCCTTGCTGGGAGGTAATCTGCAGTACTGTGTTGGCTGGCTGGCTCTCTGAAGGGCCTGCCTTTGTCACACTTTTTTCAGAAGCTTTTATAAAAACTGCCATTGGTTCATCAGCTAATACTGTTGATGCTCCAGTCTTGCAGTGTTTCCTCAAAAATTATCCCTTTGTATAGATAGATGGCGCGCGTGTGTGTATGTGTGTGTGTATATATATAAAAAACTATGGAAAGGAAAAACTGATTCCCAAATCAAAGAAGCTTCCTAGGCTGTAGTATGGTGTTTGAAACAAAAAACACATTCAGTGATATCAACTAATACTGAAGCAATGCCAACATCAATATGTTAAGTAACACCTTGTAATTCTTATATCAATAAAAACATATTTGTCCAGAATTAAAATATTAATGGAAAATCAATAGTGCTCAAGACATTGCTAGCCATGGCTTTAGGAAAATACTTAAATTTCCCACCTAAATAATTTACTTGAGAATTTTGTAATGTAGAAATGTTCACAATTTCTAGGTAAGTAAAAGAGAAGAAAAACCAAAGGGAAGTATATATCCAGGAGGTATAAAAATTTGAAAAAATAAATGAGTAATAACTGTGTCTTGTTTTTCCGCATCATCAAATACTTTGCCTAAGTTGCTAGGTAGTAAGTGAATGCCTTAAGTAACTAGAAAAGTGCAAATTTCAGATTTTTCAGCTGTCCCATTATGCTTCTGAAACATAATGGAAAATAAGTATGCTATGTCACATAACAGAAGTTAAATATATTTTAAGATTGTGCTCTCAGCCTGAGCAGGTAAGACTGCAAGATACACAGCAGCATAACTCAGCTGCTGTGACTGAATTGAGTAATATAAGGTACAGAAGAGAAACAGTTCAGTAGGGCTAGTGGCAGCCACCGCAGCTCGCCACCCTGCCATCTCTCTCTTTGTTCTCTTTGTTTTCATACTTGCTTCCGTGGAAAATACAGAGGGAAGCTGTCACATGGAATAATTCTGGCCTCAGTTCTTCATCCCAAGTGTCCTTCCCCCCCACCCCCCACCCCAAAAAGCTGAGCCAAGTACATGTGTGCAGTCTGGCACTCCTTCACTGACAACACAAGTACGGAGAAATGAACCAATGGATGCAAAAGTAGAATTTAATGGGAGATTTGAAAGAGAAGTCTGGAGAGATGCAAGAAGAGAATGAAAATGGTGTGAAAAAGGGTAGGCTGGAGTTGTACTGTTACACAGTGTGAGGGCAGTTGAGAGAGAATGTCTGTCAATCTAGAATAAAGACTTTGCTAGTAAGAAGTTAAGAACTGCTGAGATAGGAATCTGGAATCTTTTTTGGAAAGAAATACAGTAATCTGCATAAGCGTTCTTTTTCTGTCTGACGAAGCTGACTCCCACTGCCAGTTCCTATTCCTTCTCTCTATGGCTGGTGGGTTTTTGTTTATGGAAGGCACCGTGGGCTGGGGGCTGTGATGCAGTTGGCATCGTCTGGCTGAGCAGGCGTTCAGAGACATTCCCGTGTACTCCTCACTGAGGGCTGCACTTCTCTCTTGAAGTGCTAGTACGGGTACAAGCTGCCACAGAAAGGACATTAACTTTAATCTTGTTCTCAATATCGAAGTTGTATTTTAGGATGGTTTTATTTAGAATCTCATTAATTGTCAGTGGATTCCTTGTTTAACAGACTATACGTTAAGGTGCCATCTGTGTGAGGAGAGTCATGCTGCTGGCTCAGTCAAAAGCAACTGGATTGGAATAGCTCCAGTGCTGTTACAAAGCAATGAGTTGGCCAACTGCTAATTCAAAAAATGAGAGACAAAAATAGGCATCTTAATGCACTGATCTGCATTCGTTAGAACTGTTGGTGATGGGGCTTTTAGTTTTCTTTACAAGGACAGTACACATTTTGCTCTGGGCAATGCATTTAAACCTTGATCCAGTACGGTATCTGAACATGTGCTCGTCTTTAAGTTTATGAAAAGTTTAATTGACTTAGGGTTTTTTCCAACGCTCTTAAATGTCTTTGCTGGTTTGAGGCCCTTGCCGTAAGTTTCCACAAGCCCTGAAATCACTCTTGAGATTTCAGTGAAAGCTTTTTCGAATATCCTGCTTTGCAGGATTCTTTCCATTTGCATTAGTGTTGTCTAGAACACTTGGACCTAGAGGTCCAAGAATCCACCTTGAGCATCTTTGTTGTCTCAGTAAATTTTGGATGATCTGGTCTGGAGTGCTGATCATGCTACCTTTGATTTAACAAAAGCTATGTTAAGCCTACGTCAACAGGCAGATATAGCTACCTTTTCTGTTGTGGCGCTTCACAAGTCATGAGATTTGTCACTGTTTTGGGGGGAAAAAAAAAAAAAGAAAAATTGCATTTTGTGAGGTGAGTATGAAGTTAAGGTAAATCACATGTTGTCGTCCACTCATACTGCTTTTGCCACAAAATCAGAGGTGTTTCCATGTAGGTGACTTTTTAATTTAGTTTCCACTTTGATACAGCAGCAAAGACTCCGTCCACCTCGGCCACCGCCTCCAAAGATACAGCGTTCATCTAGGCCCGTGAGTAGTTGGTAGCTTTGTTTCACTGCCACAGCTTAACACTGCCTGAATTACGCTCTTAGTAGCATTACTAAACCTCGGTAGTTTGGATTGTCAAACTTTGCAAAAAAGCAATGTGTGAATTATGCTCCTAAACTCCCTTCTTCTCTGCTGCGGCACAGCCCTGGGACCTGCATTTATTCTGCTTTTCTTTGACGAGTTCTGCAGCTTTCAGTCAGTTCTGCAGGTAACTGATGCTGCTGTTGCAACATTTGTTTTTACTTCTGCGGTGATTTCTTAAACAAAAAGTCTTGCTAGGCTAGCATAAGTTTTTAGCCAGTGAGCTTTTGAAGACTTGCACTAAACTCAAATATGAAAGGAAGCCGAAGCCTGAGGAGAAAGTATTTATTCTCTGCAAGTTATGCTTTAAATTCATTTGGGACACTTAATTTTTCTCCGTGGAATAGATGAGTGAATACACATGAAGAAAGTGAAGTCTGTATTTGGGCAGTGGAACATTAGTACCACATTACGGATGATATACATATATACTTTATGTTCATTTAAAATGCAAGCTGGGACTCTGTGTAATTACATAGTATAAAAAATGTAGGCACAGCATGTTGGCCAGAGGAAGCGACTCTTCCATAGAAGAACTACACAGAAGTTATTCTCAGTGCAATACGTGTACTGTATTAGGCAGGGATACCTTATCTCAGCAGTTTTTCATTCAAAACACTAGCTGTAGGACAATTGATATCTATTAACTATGCCAGATGGCTTTAAAACTGGAGACTGTGCTGGGTCCGTACCAGTGATTTTTTTTTTTTTTTAGTAGTACAGGAAAGTGGTATCAGTTTAGAAGGGGTGTTGTTTTCTGCAACAGCCTTGGAAGATATTTATTTCTATTCAGGACTTTTGCTTTATGAATATAATTCCCCCAAAAGGCAAATCCATCTTACTCCTTGCTTCCTTATACATACATGTACGGGCATAAGAAAGAGAGAGATGCAAGTTTTCAAATCTAATCTTGCTAAAACTTGTTAAAAATATGTTTCGGATGAGCAGGCAAGTTAACAAGTGCATTTGGGTGTGTGTTAACTGTTGATCTTTGGTGCATGTTCCTATGTTACGTTTCAATAGCATGTGTTTCTTTTCCTCTCTCTTTTTAACTCTGGGTGTTCAGCTTAACAGAGTCATTTTTATGGATTCTTGCTCTGAAGATTTCTGTTTTCTGTGTTTAAAAGGTAGCATTGACTATGCTTATATGTGTTCTCTTAAACATAATTGATATGGGAGACCCTCCCACATACGTTACACTAGGAACAAACTTTCTGTGGTACTATGGGCTTCCCATAGTGCTCCATAGCCCTCTTGTTTTGTGTTTGGCAGGTGTACGAGGGCACAGTGCGATTCCTCTGTCTAAAAGTTGCTAAACAGTGTTGTTCACATTGAGTAATTTATTACATCAAAGTCTTGCTAAGGCTCTTTAATCTCTCAGCTGTAGTGCATTAATAGTCCTCACTATAATGTGTTTGTGTCAACTGTCTTTCCTCCCAATGTGATTGATAAAAGGTTGGAAATGTAATAATGAAAGCTCCTGTTGCATTCATCTAGCTGTGTCAGTAAGTGGAACAGAAATGCTTCATTCATCAAGAAGAAATTCAAGATAAATGTAAATGATTATAATCACTCCCAAAAATATGCTTGTACCAAATATACATAAATTTGTTGTTGTTCAGAACTGTTATTTGGCTTTTAATAGTTGAAACACATTTTTCTGTGTGTAAATAATACTTTGTGCAGGCTGCTTTTTCCCTCTCTTAGTCTTGGCATATATTAACAGAGGTGGGTATCAGCAAGTAATTTATCCTAGCCTTTTACAGCAAGCACTGAATGAGGAGACCAGGTCCCTCTGCTCTTCCAACCAAGTCCACGTAATGCCAGAATTCCTGAGAAATTCTTACTGTTTTCAGGATTGATCTGTTATGAGGAGGAATCCACGGGCACTAGTCCTTGCAATATGAGTCATTACTGATAATAAAAACAAAAACACGGACCAAAGAAAGATTAAGGAAGCAGAACAGATATGTTCTTTACATTCTGCTGTTTCGGAAATGAGTTGTGGTGGTATTATGAAAGGGAGAGGGTTGTTGCTTATAATTAATAGAGATCTGTTTGGATTAGTAGTGGCTGTTTGGAAACTTCATTCCATTAGAAAAAGTTAAAATATAATAATTATGCATAAAGTTGATGGGGACAGTAATAAGCACATTTAACCCTTCCGTACTAGATGTTTACCTTTATTCTTCTGGCTGTGTGCTCACGTAATTGGATTTCTTTCATACTTTTGCATTTGATAACCATTTAACCGTGCCTATTTGGCTACATAAGGCTCAAAATCCAGCAAGGAATTGGCTTGATTCCTGGCTTTTCCCTGCAGTCCCCCATGAACAATGCTCTAAATCCTACTTAGCATGTCACCCTGCACTTTACTGGTCTGGTGGCTCCCTGGAGCCATCCAAAACTCTCATCTCTCTCCCTCATCACCATCACTCCCCCAGGGTACCACCCAAAAGGTGAAAGTGTTCACAGCATGATGACAAGCCAGCTTTACACATCATCTTCCAGCTCAGATTTAATTAAACAGGTTTCTTTCTTCCTCTCTTTTTCTCTTTCTCCTTCTTGCTCTCTTCTCCCCCCAATTCCTCTTGCTTCTCTCCCCCCCCCCCCTTGCACATACTCGCTCTCTCTTGCTCTCTCTCTCTGTTTTATCAACCCTAATGAAGCAGTATTCTTCATCGATCCTGCTGATTGCCAGCCCATTCCTTTTGTTTGTTGGCACCGAGCCATTCAGCCGCACTCTGACAGCTCAGCTCGTCTAATTAGCTCTGTTGTTCTTTTCCCCATGTTTCACCACGTTGCAAGTTCAGCTGAAGTTGCCACAAACTTAATCCTTCCATTCCTGCCATAAATTCACATTCTTAAGCTGTCTTTATTGTAGAGGGGAGCAGCCTTGTGTGGGGACGGATCTTCAAGACCTTAACGTCTGACCTTTTTATAAGCCCTTTTTCCTAAGAAATAGTGGCAATACATCTCTGGATTTCTTCATCATATCTGCTCTACACCGTTTCCTTTGAAATGAAAATTCAATACAATAATCCTGCTACTATCTTCTGCATACTGTGGTGTAGTGCAGAAACACTACACACAATTTGGTGGCTTTTTCCTCGCAAGAAAATTTGAGGTTTATGTACCTGGAGAAAAAAAAAAAAGCCCAGAAACACCTCACCCCCCAACAAATAATAATTAAAAAAACAACAACAACAAAAAAAACCACCAACCAAAAAACCAGACCAATGAAAACTTGCAGAGGTAGGAGAAAATCTGCATCTCTTCTGTCATTGCAAACAAATTCATTAGCCATCCAAAGAGCGTTTAGGCTGTAGGCCTTTAGCAGCTTCCTTTGTACTGTGGCTATTAAGGGAGCACAAGCTCAGGGAGGTCAGAAGCTGATTCCTAACTTTATCTGAGGGCTTTGGGGATTTCTGTTGAAACTAGCATTCAGCTAAGCTGACAAATCAGACCCCATTTCAGGTAAGGTAGTACATTCTTAATAAAAAATGGGAAGCTTGTTTGTGCAGCATGACCCTGATGCTGCAAATGTTCATTCCCACGTTTGACTCAAAGGGCTAAGTTCATCATCAGGACTCCTCACTAGTGTAGGGAGGCACATGCATAAACTTTGCCTATATGGTGAGCACGTGTGCTTAGTCCTCTCCATGAAGTAAAGCTTGTTTGCCTGTGGAGTTAATGCAAGTAGATTAAGCTTGATTTCTGAATATTAGAAGGCGATGGATATGTTAGTTATGATTGGATTGGCAGCATCATCATCTTCCACAGAAAAGCTTTGGATTTTATTACAGACAACAAAAGATACATTAACATAACATTAGGGGTGATAATATGTCTGGCAAGGGTTTCTGTTCAGCTGCTGAAAGGAAGCAGATTTTTAATGAAGAATGAGCTGGTTTTCATGTTACAACATTTATTCTAAGTACGAATTTTTCAGTGCTCCCTTACACAGAAGTCTTCACCTGAGAAGTTGGGTTCCTATGAACAAGTGGACAAAAGGATCATGATGTCAGAGCTGAACTCCACTTTCCAATATAATGTACAGCAACACACAGGATTTTCCAATTTTACTCTATCAACTAAATGTACAAGAGGAAGCTCACATTTAGGGAATCTTTTATCAGAAATTTAGCCTCTACCAAACAGGACAGTAGAAGAAATTTTTGTTGCTTTGCTAATAGCTAACAGTCAGCGACGAGCACATACGTTGCATTTGCTATCCAAAATAGAGCGTGTGGGGTTTCTTTGTCCTTTGACAAGTTGTAGGTCCCTGTAGTTTATATTCATACTTTATATTCATTCGTATATCTACAATCATTTCTAACGTTGTTGTGGCACAAAAAAATAAAGTTTAAAAGCAATTCTGGATGGAAGATACCTTTAAGATAATGGTGGTCATGCATATTTTGTTGTTTATGTCTGTTGTTTGATCAACTTGAAGTATTTGATGAAATGTCTTCTATGTGTGTGCATGTAATAGGTTCGCCCGCCAAGACCTCATGTTGTTAAGAGACCCAAGAGCAACATTGCTGTGGAAGGACGAAGGACTTCAGTTTCTAGTCCAGAACAGTACGTACTTTGCTGCTCTGCTTCTCTCTAGTTGCGTCAACAAACAGTGCATTCAGAACTGGAACTAGCCAAAGGAGGATTTAAAAATAGTACAGATCAAAGTAATCTTTTAACTAACAAAAAATTTGGGTTTTAATTTTTGGAACATTTTAGATGAAGTGTGAAAAAGCAAGAAACCAAAGTTTACTTATTGGAAAATTCTGGTTTGCCAAGTTAGACATAAGCTGATCAGCCTGTTTAGTGAAAGTTTGCAGGTTCTGGAGGTTTTTTCATTTCTTTGTTGTTTTGTTTTGAACTGTGCTTTAAATGAAATTTAGCCACATCCCTGCAAATCCACTGTTCTTGCCAGGCTTCACCTGGAAGATACAGAATCGTTTGTTTTATAGTGATGGCAGTGAGGGTTGTGTCTCATGCTTGTTAGAGTTCCATTACAGAAGGTCTGTAATGAGCTCTATAGTGAAGGCTTGTAGAGCTTAGCTGTCTTGCATAGCACTAGCAAACTTACCTCTTTAGATTTGACTATGAGGTAAACAGGGGTGATGTTCCAAATAAGCTGTACTGCTGTAGCTTACTGCTAGTGCATAAAATGTGTTGGTTTCCAACATCTCTCTTGTTCATATGAACAGTATATTCTGTTACCTTGGAGAGATTTTTTCAGATAGTTTCATGAATGTCACATATTAAAATACTTTTTACAAAGAAGACAATACCGTGTATTGTTGCAGATATTCTTAACGCGTTGCCATAGTTGAGTTAAACAATAGGCCATCAAGTGAACACCTAAAAAGAGATGGATATATTGAACCTTACCAACGTATCCCAAAAGACACTATTGTGTGCGACAAATATATGTGTAGGCTGCATCAGTATGCATTTTGGATTTAAAATTATCTGGATTCTTCAGAGTGTAGCTACTTCAGCTGTTCAGAAGTACAAAAGATTCAACAGCACTAAGTTCTGACTGGATATAGAGACTGGTATTTGCTGCGCTTCCTAAGGGCCGGAATAAGCAGGTTGCCTCTGCTCATTTCAGAATTTGGGAATCTTGAGAACTGTGCGTTTTGCCTGGGGCAGTTGATCTTAGATGGTGGTGGTGTGAAAAATGTGGCTGGAGTAAGGACAGACCTGCTGGGCACTCCAGAGGAAACAACTGAGCAGCCAGAACAGCAGGCAACAGAGCCAGTATACGTTTTCCAAGTCATGAGGCAAGATTAGACTGGTATTCCCCGCACGTGAAGCATCTTGGAGGCTGTCCTTGAACAGCGAGCGGAGTAGCATTTTCCAAATGTCCAGTGTTGTGGCAGTGCAGCTTTAGCATGGGAAGTCACATTGGAACTGCTCACAGACTACCTGCAAAAGACTCAGGGGCCGCACGATGGTTGCACTGATCTAACCTGTCACAGAGATTTCCTTGTAACTCATCTCTACCTGCAGCACAAAGTAATTGCTGGTATCGTAACCACTTCGCATTGTTTGTTTATGTCCTAATCTGTGGTGGCTTTATTGGCAGTAAAGTGAAATGCTTCAGCTGACACCCAAGATTATAGGATATTTGCTGTATCTGAAGATACTAAAATCCCATAAAAAGAAAAATGGTTTGTTTCTTTAAACACACCATTTTCCCACATGTGTGCCAGTTCCCTGCCACCACTGTTTGAGCGAAAAAGAGGTGGAGGTTGGGTCCCCCCTGCCCCCCAAACTTAAGTGCATAGCTAACTGTTTCCAAGCCACTCTAGGATGGGGAAATATTCTGGGTTTTAGCTAAAATGAATGGTCACTTTTGAATTCTACAGGATTATTTCTCCATCTTGTAGTGGAATTTGGTTGCCCTCTTGTGGAGTAGATTGCAAGTCCTGCAAAAGGACTTGTGCTGTTACAGAGCGGTAGCTGTCCCTGCACACAGATTATAAGAATTTTTAAATTTAAATTTTCTTAATATTTAATGTGGTGACTCACTGCATGTAGGTGAAGGATAACTGAGTCAATTTAACCATTATGTTCGTTTCATATGAAGGATTATGCATATTTGGATTCAAAAGCTGCTTGACATTCCAGTGTGGCTTACTGCTAACATGTATTTTCAATTCCTGCCACTATCAGAACAGAAATAAACATAAATATGAATGATAAACATAATATTTATAGTAATACTAGTAATACATTGAATTACAATTATTATTTTACTTGGTTTTCATTTATTGCTGTTAATTACAGTGAGTCTTTACAATTCAGCTGCTTTCACAGAGTAAACTACAAAAATTTTTGTGTGAAAATGATTGACAATAATCTACAAAAGATAACGAAGATGCTTTGTAGCTGTAAACTGACTTATTTTTCTTCATGAGCATTTCACTGGTAGATTTTTCCGTCTTTTAAATGTGGAAGAAAACCAGGTAATGTTGCTAATACCACTGCCACTTGCTATATGGTACCAGTTGTGGTCTCTTCCTGAGGTTTCCCAGCCTCGATATTTTATCCAGTTCAAATGCAGAGGCACAGCAGGAACTGATGTACTTTCATTCTCTCGTGTCGACAGCTTCAGGTGGCAAAACAAACTTTGACATAACTACTTCCAGGCAGTTAATTGTAGAATATCGCACTCAGCCAGATCTCTCCTGTAAGGTGTCTGGTTAGAGTGTTTTAGTAAAAACGAGTTGGGGCGGGGGGGGAGACAGGACGCACGACACGCAATGGTGATGACACTGACACTACAGTTGTGATTTTGGAAGTACGAGTGGAGGAAAAATCTAACCCTGTACTTAACTAAAGCTCAAATAAATGGCTTACCTAAGAAATAACTTGAGGTGAATGCCTTTGAAATAGGTAATGACTCCATAATCCTGACCTTTTTCCTTAGTATTTATCTCCAGATGACATTTTGAATGAAGGAAAAATATTTTTTTTTAAATAATAATTAAAGATAGGATTTTCATGACATCTTCCACAAACTTTTTTTCCTGTCCCAGTAAGAAATAATCTTCCTATATTTTTCTGAAATGAAAACATAAAGCCAGATGATGTCTCTCTTAAAAATTCGCATTGTTTTCTCTCTCTTTCGGATAATACTGAAATGAATGAAAACACCACAATATATATTTTCACTGGTGTTACTTGGTAGCGTTGGAGTACCCTTACTGCAGATCAGAGGGGATTCCAGGAAAGCAGCAGCAATGCTGAGAGGGTGCTTTTCTGAAACTAAACTTAACCAAGATATTGAGCTTAACTGCACCGGTTCCAAAACTAATTATTAGCCAGTTACTTCCTTCAGGTGCTCATGTGTGGGATATGTTTGTGAGGAGGAGTTTCTGTTCAATGAGACGTTTCTTTCTATATTTAAAACTAACACTAACTGTTTGGTCTTGAATGATTACAGAAGTGTTCAGGGACATTTCCCAGGATAGCTGACTCCTAGCTCGGACTGTGACTTCTGCATCCTCCTCCCAGCTGGTGGAGACAGGATCCTCAGGGCAGGGGCCACTCGGGGCCACACAAGCCCGACACCCAGTGAACTCATTTCGCAGGGCAGCCTCTTTTCCATTTGGAGTGCTGCATGTCATCTCTGAAGAGTAAACCTCTCAGTTGTTACGTTTATTAATGCATTTCTTGTGATATTAGGAAATTCGTATCTTCAGTTACATGAGTTAATTTTTTTGATGTGTACAAAAGAAAACCATTGTTTTGAGGGTGTATGTGCTCATTTTCTAACCAGTCTTCAACTGAAACGCAGGAGGGCGGGAGCAGTGACTTCAAAGAACACCCAAGATTATTGCTAGTGTCTGTTGTTAAACCATCATATTTAGAAGAGCTGGTGGGAGAACTATGGTTTCCCCCATCAAAATTTTCAGTGAATTTTTTTTCTCTATTTCAACAGAAAGTTTATTTTTTTACATTTTTTACAATAAGTCAGGGTTTGTGATGTTTATGATTCTTAAAAATGTGTCATAAAATCTAAAATGTATATTTTTTTAAAAAACTTTTTTAATTATAAGGTAACAGGAAGACTTTGTAGATGTGAGAGCTCAGAAAATGCTGGATTACCTCCTGGGGCAATCCTGGACGCGTGGGACATGCCTCCCTAAACACAAATTAGTTGTTCACAGAAATAAGATGTTGCATTTTTAACAGATAGGCAGTTTTTGAGAGCTCTCTTTTACACCACAGCAAGATTTCCTATTAAATGTAGAATAGGCTTCCAGAGTGCTCTAGCATCTGTCTGCTGTAAGTACCGACTAGCTGGCTTCCAGGGCATGCAGAGTGGGAGGAAATTAAAATAGGAAATCAGAGGGTCAGGCTCACAATTAACAGCATGTCAAAAGGCTCTTGGGCTGGCTAAACCCATGTCAGTGCTGCAGCAGTTCATTATGGCTTTCCAGAAGTCGTGTAGGACTTAGTAGAGAAGCTAATGGCTTTCCCTTATAGCATATGAATGAAAATAGGCTGCAGTGCAATAGTGGGTTATTACACCGAGTTTAGTATGAAGTCAGCGTGATGGCTATGTTAAATGATACAGGCTCATAAAGCCCACTAAATTCCAGTTGTTGTAACCAGGCTCTCGGAGCTCTGCCACACAGAATTTTTGTATGGTAAAGGTTTTCCATGGCATCACTGCGAGCAGGGATCTCTGCTTAGGAAGAAAACTAAGCCAGCAAGTACCTATTCGAACAAGGATGGCTGGAATCAGAAAGATAATACTGCAGGCCATAGCAGACGAGACTCGCTGCGTGCGCTTTGGTCCCTCCACCTTGGGAAAATTGGTGTAGAGGAAGCTAGATACGATGAAGGTGGTGCTGAGTAAGCAGATGCCCAGGAAAGGGACAGCAAATGGGAAAGACACGTGCTGAGAGGAGTCGGGCTTTGCTGCAGGCCTTGCCAAACAAGAACCGCAGCGCAAGGCAGGCAGGGCTGCCCTTTGGGAGCCCCGGGCTCCCTGGCTCTCCTGCCTTTTTGGTACGATGGTTTACAAGAAACTTTCATTTTGAGGCCTATTTCTGCGGTCTGCTTTGGAGCGAACCTACCGAGTGTGTGCAGCTTGCCTTTGTAAAGAGATGTCATAACTGCAGGGGAAACTGGTGAATAGATCCTTAGTACTGAGTAACAGGACAAAAATGTGAAATGACTTTGTAGAATCTTGAATCTAGATCTGTCAGAGCAGGCAAAGGCACCATCCACCTTGTTCCCACTTTAAAGTCTTTGTTCGTATTTCCAGCTATCTAGAAAATTTGTAAAAAGTTCATAAAAATTGTAAAACAGTTAGTTACCTGCCTTTACTGGGTGCAGTGATCACAAGCTGTTTCTTTTGTTATCTGTTTGGATGACTTGTGGTAGGAATTTTTTTGTTGTTTTAATTTAAAATATCCTCTATGCTAATGTTTTTGTATTTCGGGAAATATTCTGCTCCTATGAACATTCAGTAACACTTTAAAATTCAAATAGATATTGTAATATTTTTGTTAGCTCACACTCGGGTGTGCTGAGTATTCAGAATATGGAGGAAGGAATTCCAGTGTAGGTCTGTGCTTTGTTCCCCTCAGTCCCAAGTCTCCTATTTCATACTGGCAAGAAAAAGCCCGTGCACCCAAATCCCTCATTCTCTTCATGTTACTGTCTGAGAGGGACAAATTCCTTAATTCCCTAGAGCTGCTGTATAGCTATTCTTTAAAAAAATATATTAATAAAAAAAAATCCTCCCTCAAATTTGGGACGCCCTTTTTAGGAGAAAATGACAAGTCCATACTACCCCTTTGTACTGTAATCCCTCTAATCAGGAAAACCAACACAGTTAATAAAATACACAAATTTAATTTTCTTATAACTAAAATATCTTTTAGAATTATTACAGAATTCTCCTTATTAATTCCCATATCCTGTACTCACATTTTCTGTATATGTTTTCTCTATCTCAAGTACATTTAGGTGTCAATTAAATTTGAAATATCTACATTTGTCAGCATTTCATTTTTGGCCAGTGTGATGTGCTGCTGATTTGTCCATGCATCCTGACACATGAAAAAAGCTCCTGAGATGCAGATCTTCCTCATTAAAAAAGAAACCCATACTATCATAATGGTACGCAGAGCCATGGAGCGCATCCCCAGCTTTATTGCACTGTGTTTCTGACATGATATTTAAAAAGGAACAGCCACGGCTGTCAGTACTGTCATATGCTAGTGCTAACCGAAGACATGTTAAACTAAACATTAGAAAGAGATCAGCAAGTCATCTGCATGGTAACTCAGCTAAGAGATTAGGTAGGCAGGAGCTGGTGCAGTCATGTGGAGATGATGAGGGTTGTAGCTGTGACGGACACATCCTTTTTTCCCTCTAAGACTGCAGCAGTGCCTGCCTTGTAGCCGGGCTTGCTGTGACCTGCCTTTTCAGAGACAGCTCTTTGTGTATGAAATTCTAGCAAGTGGTGGGTGGCAGACTGCAGGAGAGTTGCCGAATTGGGTTAATGAGGGAATAGGCGCTTTTTTTGGATTCTACTGCCTCAAGCTAATAAAAAATTTAAACTTGGACAATTTTAGATTGTTCGTCTCTTATCTTGGACCAAAATCTCTTACAGAGCACACCAACAGTGAAACTTTAGTGCCGTCTTTTTTCTAATTACGAGATCCTACTTTTATTTAAGGAGTCTTGCAACAGCAACAAAACCGGTGCATATTAACTTGCTATGTATTTAATCTTATCTGCACTGAGCTGTGCTGAAGTGCAACTGAGGATCTAGCCAACAAGATCCTATCTTACCTCTTCATAGTTTGTTCCCGGTGTATTTAATACGTGCACACAGACACGTTTGAATTCAGCATAGTCTGAAGGCAAACAAAGGTATTGGAGGCAGTGCTGTAAGGGCAGCTGCACCAATACATTTGTTATACGCAGTCACAAAACGTTTAGTGTATCGGCAAGACGTGGAAACTCGGTATCGCTTTTGATTTCTGGAAATAATTTTAGATTTTCTTGAAACGTGTTAAATGGTAATTTACTCTCCTAAGACAAAAAGACAGGTGTATATAAGTTCAAAAAAGAAAGATTTTTAAAGTATCTTTGATTTCGGATTTATTTTAGGTCAAGCCTTTTGTTAATGTAAATGGAAACTTTTGGCTAATAGTCACTTTCTTAAAAAAAAATAAAAGGAAAAAAAGGGGAAAAAAAAGAAAGTTAAAAAAAGTTATAGTAAATTTTTCCTAATGCAGTGGCACCACCTCACTTTCCCTGGATGCCTATTATAGCAGAAGAGAGGAAAAAACCAGCTATGCAACAGCTTTAATTGGAGTACCACAGACTATGATTTAACACTGTCGGCTGCATCCACTGCCACCACTATTTTAGACTTTTTATTGGTTAGCTCCGACCTGATTGTGAATAAACTTTGATTCACAGTGGCAGCTCGGGCCCTCTTGAGCTGTCGGTTGCAGTGTCCAACTTCTCTTTTTTTGACCTAATCTTTTGGACCGATTTTCACAACTTTATTATATGGTTACGTAGTGATTGAGACAAAGGAACTAAAAGAGTGAAGGCTGATTATGAATCCAAGTGCCACTAGAGGTAGTTTGTTAGTGTGCCTGTACTATAAAGGCAACAAATCAAATTCTTCCTCTTTCTATCCATGCTTTTGGTCCTCGTCTCATTTCAGCATATCCTCGTCGTATCTACAACGTACGTAGTGGTGTGGTACGTCTGCATTGCTCTGTGATGTCTGCGCGGTCGGGACCTACCCTTTGTTCCATGCGATGAGCCTGATTCTGCTTACACTGAAATAACAGATTTGATTCTGGACCTCAGCAGTAGCAAAGTTAGGCTCCCACCTCAATTGTGTATTGCTTTGTGTCATTCACGATGTATGTTTTGATTTGCTATAATAACTAGGATATTCTCAGTGGTATGTGGTTGATAGAATGAAGATGTTTGGGAAGAGACCTCATTCGGGCGGCTAGAAACAGTGTTTGCTTTTATGATCCTAGTGATTTCTTTTCCGTTGTTCTAGTCATGTGGGGAGGAAGAGAGACCTGTAAATGATGCTCTCTAGCAACATCTGTCCATGCTCATCAGCCCGTTGCTTGGTCCATAAGGCATATAAAGGTGGTTTATAATGCCGTTGAAAAGAGGATTTCTGGGTTTTTTTTTTTCATTTCCACTCATGCACGCTTAGATATGCCAGAGCACAACTGAAATGGGGAGAATAAATAAGAAACAATAAATAACTGATAAAAATTGAGTATATGTTTTATCATAAGGTCATATAGTTTTGGTGGCTCTACACAATGTTGTTCTTGAGTTTTAGTAGATTGAAAAGCACTGGGCTATGGTGTAGCGGCCTCTGATTAGTACTGGTAAATCTTGATGTGTTTTTACTGCTTCCAGTGACTTGTGAAGCATTTGTCTTAATGTTTAATTTGTGAGAATGTATTTTGTATAAGCTTTTTGCCATCCAGAGCTTCAGTGTTTCAGAAGGGAATGAACAGTGGCCCTTACTTCACACTTTAGTAAAGATTAGGATATTTTAGCGTTACAAATGAGGCAATTTTGCTATTAATTTTTTCATACTCTTCAACTTCTTCATTCCAGTGTATTTCTGCTTAAGTACTCTGCTCCTGTACTCTTTCCTCATCTACTGAAGCTGATAGTGCATTTAATTGTTTAAAGCAGTGATAGCCACTTCTGAATTTGCTCCAGTGGAAACAGTGAATCTTAGAAGCTTCTACTTTATGCAGAAGAGAGTAATTTACTGGGTTTTGGTTAAAATGAAGTGAAGCAACTGATAGCTACAATAAATAATAGAAAAAAATTCATAAATTCAGCAAGCTTTAAATAGTTTTCTTTTATCCTCCAACCAGTCTATGTTTACCCAATTCCTGTATAGGTATGCACAGTTAGTTTTACATTCACTAAAAATTTAGGCGTTGTCTTCTTTAGGTACAAGAGCAAATCCTGGAGATCTGATCTCTGTGTATAAACCAAAGATGATTAATATGCTCTTGTGAAAAGTCTGGTGAAATGTGTTTGGTGGTGGTTGGGTTTTTGGGGTTTTTTTGTTGGTTTGGGTTTTTTTTAATTACGGGTAAAGTCTGTTTCCAGAGGCATCTCTGATTTTAAGAAGTTTTCATCTGAAAGGATTTTTGTTCCAGGCCGCTGCTAACGAATTCATTGATTGATAGTTGCTGTCCTGCAAGGCAGGAGAATTAGCTTGAGTCCCTTTTCTGCCAGACTGTGAAAGCAGTTAACCATTGAGGAAGGAAACACACACACCTTACTTGACAAACTGCAGTTCATAGAAATCCTGGGATAGTTTTGGTTTTATTCTAGTGTGAAACAATTTCAGATCTCAGAAAGAGATACAAGTAGGAATTGTTACCCTCAAGTCAGCTCCTCTCCTATACCAGAATGCTGTCAGTCTAAATATCTGTAAAGCAGAGCGGTAGATCTAATATTTGTTTGCTTGTAGTCAGAGCTCAGAGAATCTGAGGAGTAAAGATGTATTGCTAAAGAACAAAGAAGATGCCCAACTCTCTAGAAAACGTAGTGGGGAAAAGGTGGGTTTCTGTATTGGCTTCTTTTGCAATATGGGTGTGGCTGCAGGTCTTAGAACCCTTCCGACTAGATGGCAGCCTAGACATTTTCGGAAGAGTTGTATTTTCTGCCTGAAAAGTAGAGCTCAACATTTACCTGCAGAGCTCCTTGCGGTGGCAGTCAGTCACGTTCAGAAATTATTTAAAGCCTGCGAATCACTTGGTTTCTCTCTCCTCTGGAGCTTTGAATGTGACAACTTGATAACTTCCTTTTCTCTTCCTGTTTCCCTCAGCCTTGTAAAGCCTATGCGACACTATACTGTCTTCCTCTCTGAGGACTCTTCTGATGATGAATTTCAGCAGGAAGAGGATCCTGTCTCTGGCTTCTCTGAAAACTTTTTCTTCTCTGCTCCTTTTGAATGGTCTATCCTTTATTCTTTCATTGTATTAATTCAGACTTCAAACAATGGTTTTTGCATCGGTCAGGGTGCCTGCTCCTACACTTGGAATTTTGGAAATGCTCCTGCAGTCTCTGTTCAGCATTTGATGAATGTTCAGCGTTTCTCCTGCTTGTTTGTTTTGATATTTAGCGGCATGCAAAAGCATACTCCTGCATGAAACACTAAGCAGCAATGCACAGCTTACGGTTTTACATCGGCTCGAGCTCTGTGGGATGTAACCCTTCCACTTGCCCTTTGTTCCAATGTGCTGCTTGTGTCCCTGTCCAAACCTTCCGCCATTCTTGCTTGCGCAGTGCTAGCTGTGCTTTTTGGACTGTCCTGTGAGCCTTATTTCAGTGTGGTTATCGGCTTTTTCTAATTTCACTTGCTTGATCCCAGCCCCTCTGTTCTGTCAAGTACCACATCCTCGGTGACTGGGGAGCCGCCGTGCAGATGTCCTCCGAGGGTTTTGAGTACAATCTGACCTAAAATTATACAAGAAACAGGAAGCACTTTGGGTTTACTCCCTGTGTTACTGATATCCAACTTTTTAATCTGTTAGTTGTTGTAAATTCCTAAGCCTCTGTAACTTAGTCTTGCCTAGTTTTGAAACACGGCGCTGAGCAGCGCAGCCATATTGCAACTTCCAGCGAGAACCGTACGTTTCAGCACTGGCTGCAGGATTCTGCCACCTGCCCAAGGTACCGTGTTAGGGGAGCGAGTGCTGCCTGTCAGCTCCTGTCGACCTGGCCAGTCTTCCCAGGGGCCCAAGCGTATCTTTTTGAGGTGAGAGCAGCACCGTCACTTGGAGGGTGCACACTGACTCAGCTGTACTAAATACAGCTCACTGCAGATTAGAACACACCAACCCCGGAGGGCAGCCTTGAGCTAAGGCCTCACTGAAAGTCATCCAGAGGATTTGTTCTTTCCTAACCTCACCTCCCTGAGGATTTCTAGGGGGAGAAAAGGCGATAAATTACACAGAACTACACTCATTCTTTTAACTGTTACTGGCTTGACCAGAACCTGTAGGAAGAGGTGCCAGGGTCCTGTGAGCTGCTGCTTCAGAAATCTGCGTGATGCCAGACCCGGGCAGCTCCGGGAGCTGGGAGATGGATGCCCAGTCACATCCGAGCAACTGGAGCCTGCCAGGTGCGGTTGTGTCGGACTAGGCTGGAGAAGGAGGCTGCCGGTTTGATAGTGGAGTCTCCAGATGCTAAAATTCATTGTGAGATGCGGCAGGCAGGTTCAGAGCCTGACAGGGAAGGGACGTGATTGCAGGCAGTTGGGCGTGGGGAGACAGACATAGAGGTTCAGTAGCAAAGGGCCAGAAAAATGTTCCCACACTCTTGTCGTTGGGGTGGAGGAGGCCAAGCCACTAAAATGGTTGGTTTGCACAATATTCCTCAGGGTTTTTTTTTTTGCAGTGTGATCTAATGCTTAGCAGATGAGCACATATTATGTGGGAGACTAAAGATATGACTGAGATTTGCAAGATCAACCTCTTCCTAAGGACACATACCATCAGCTGTCTGTCTTGTACTTGCATTATTACATTCTTGTGTTGCTAGCTGAATGCCTGCTATTTATGTGTTGATGAATGAAGTAAGATGGGCTGCTTATAAATTTGCATGATATAGATGTATTATAATAAAATGTGGAAAGAGGAGGAGGGTTCTTCCATAGTATCTGTTTTTGCAGGTCTCACAAATATTTTCTTTTAATTGAAACCTTGTTTAAATGCCACAGTAAAACTGCCTGCCAGTCAAATGCCAATCACCACAGATACGTATGGCACTTCTTGTTATTAATTGGATGCGTATTATGCTGCTGTTCTCTGTACAGAGAACCAATATGCAAATCTGCTGGTGTTCATTTTTTTTGCTGAGGTATGTGCAAGAAAAGCATCCTGCTACCTCGGCCTTGGCTGTAAATGTAAAATAGGTGTCTCCATAATGGATCGTGTTGTTTCTTGGTAAGATGACACCTATGTAATCATTGGAACTCTGCACAGTGTTCCCAATTATTACAGGAAAACACTGAATATGTTCTGTGCTGAGTTAGCTTGAAGCAAGAGAATGTAAGTGCCTGCCAAACGCAGGGCACTTTGCAGTGCACTTGCTCCAACTCCTTGTGTAAAAGGAGCGAGCAGCAGCAGTGGTCTGCCTGAGGGCGAGGGCCAGACTGTCAAAATGGAGAGCTGGCGTCTGGTTACTCCTGCTCTGAGGTTCCCCCATCGGCCTGTCTGTAACTGCATGATCACAGCTTTCCTCTGAGTGCTTCCCACTTACGTCTTTTTCCTTTCTGAAAACCCCTCGGGTGCCAAGTCATCTTTGTATGTCCTGCCCGTGGTCACTCGCTCGCACACCTGCTGTTCACAAGGCACTGTAAGATGTATTTTGCCACCCAAAAGCTTTTTGTGAAGCCGTCCACCTCCTTAGTAAATGCTTGTTTAAAAAAACCAATTAGAAAGACAGTCATTTGCAACATGATTTTTGTTTCTCTCCTAGGCCCCAGCCGTACCGGGCCCTGAAAGAATCTGATAGTGCTGATGGGGAAGAGGTGGTCAGTCCAGAAAAACCAAAAGAGCCACTGCCTCCAAGTCCTCTGCTCTCAAGCAAGGCCACAGAAATCAACCTCCTTGAAGACATTTTCCCTAACTTAGAAGTAGAAACACAGTCTCAGCCTCTCAGCCAAGCCAAGAGCCTCGAAGACCTGCGGACTCCCAAAGAAGAGGGAGATCAACGATGCACATTTGATTACCAGGTTTGGACAGGGTTCCATGTATGCTGGGGAGGTTTGCACAGAACTAGGGCTGGCTGTCTTCCCCTGTTCTCTGAGAAACATTTTCATATTATTGGGTAGAGGCATCCATTTTCTAGCCATTTGTTCATGTGTTTCAAAGCTCATTTCTGAATTAAGAAATTATTGGAATGGGACTCAGTTATGAGACAGTAACTTTTTCCACTAAAACTACAGCCTTTACGTCTAAAGGAGGAAATGTTTGCCTTATTCCCCAGAATCTGTTTTGTCCATTGTCCAACACACAGAGTTATCTTTGAAGCTGATGCTCAGCAGTGAGAATGTGTACCAGGGAGTTTTCAGGTCCTCTCCAAACTGCATGTTTTTCAAATGACCTTCTTTTAATCGGGCCATTTTGGTCTAGGCATCATTTAAACAATCCAGATTGTAGAAGAGAGATTCTTTATGAAGAACTTCACTGAATATATGCAGCTTAGAAAGTGCCAAACTAAAGCAGACTCTGAGATCTTCATGTGACATGAAAGAAAATGTCATTTCTACCTTATAATAATATTTAATTTTGCGTTATATCCAGATTTTTTCATTTGACAGCTTTTTCCATACAGCAATTAAGACTTCTCAATTTCTGTACCTTAGATGTAGGTACGTGCTCCTTACTTGGCTAACAACAGATGCCCCGATATGTCACAGCTGAACAACTCATTAGAGGCAGAGCTGGAATTAGAACTGCAGAGTCCTGCTTCTGATGTCCTGTACGTCCGTCTAGGCTGCATGCGGTTGTCCCTCTCCAGTGTTGACAGTCTGTGGACAGTTCCTCTTCCACTCACAGCTCGGCAGCCTGTCTTTGCTTTATGCTCTATGTTGTGAGGAGATCAGTAGAAGTTAACTTTTTTTTTAATGCTTTTTCACAGAGAATGGATCTTGGTGTGTCTGAGAGGAACAGGATTGTGCCAGCCATGAAGCTGTCTCACCCCTACAATAAGCTGTGGAGTATGGGTCACGACGACATGGCCATTCCTACCAAGTATTCCCAAAGCTCACCGGAAAGGCCCTTCACCGCGCTTGGTAACATGCCGCCAATCACACGGAGACCCCGGAGCAGAGACAGCATTCTGGCTCCTGCAGAAAAGGATGAGTCAAATCCTGCCATTCAAGGGAACATCACCATTCCTAGGCCACAGGGAAGAAAGACTCCTGAACTGGGGATAGTGCCACCACCACCAGCACCCAGGGCGTCCAAGCATCAGACTCCAGCTGCACCAACAGAAATTCTCACCACCCACGCTGCAGGACGTAGCCATTTGGTTTCAGATCTTATCCCAGAGCCCTTTGGAGTTGGTAGTGTGTCCTTAGACCCTGAAATCCAGCAGTCTGTAAATTATTCCTCTCATCCGTCTCAGCTTTTGTCCAGTGCTGCCAGCACTGCTGAAATGCTCCAGCCTGTCAAGGTGAAGACAGATAATACAGGTAATGAAAGTGACTACCTTCTTAACCTCCTGGATCCGTTAAAAACAGCCAGCTGGCAAAGCAGGGGCCCACAGCAAGGTCCCCGCAGCCTGCAAAGCTCAGCCACTCCACCTTCTGCAGCTAGCTTTGTCTCAGTGGCAAGTGACTTTGTGTCTCCTCCAGCTGCACCATTTGTCCAGCCACTTGGTTATCCTTCCCCAGCACGACCACCTTTTTTACAGCCATCTCCTAATCCATTTACACAAACAGTGCCAGGAGCCCTGTCATTGTCCCTAGTTAGACCCCCAAGGGGCTCTTTCACCCCGACTTTAGGTCATGCTTACAGCTCGAGCTTCATAACACCTAATTCTAGCTTCTACCCACCACAAAGACCTCAACCAAACATTTCAACACTATCCATGCCAAACTTGTTTAGCCAGGCTCCAGCTGTGCCACCAGCTAGCTCCTTATTGCTGCAGAGCCACAGCCCTTCTCCAACAAGCTCTCTACAGCCAGCATATTTAAGTGGTCCTTCTAAAACCAGAACGTTACAGGTGGGCCAGTCCAGCTCAAAGGTAGATCCCAAACAAGCACTAGCTCTCCTGCCTAATGAACCCCCTTTGATCCCTTCCAGGCCAGCTAAGGGCTTAGAGTCAGTGTTACTGTCCTCAAAATCTGAGGAGACAAAAGACCCATTTGAAGATTTGTTAAAAAAGACAAAGCAAGATGTGTCATCCACACCGGGTAAGGTTGAACAGCTCAGAAAGCGGTGGGAAACCTTTGAATAACACTCCCAATGGCCTTTTGATGTCCCTTTGGCATTGACTGAGGAGGGGTTTTTTTCATTTTTTGAGCCAGCATAAAACCAAGCATTTCTTTTCTGGAAGGCTGAGCCAGGATAGCTGCAGGACCATCACCGTGCTGCAATTCACACGCGAGTGCTTTTTGCCCAGAGTTCAGAGTCCCCGCGTTGTCCAGGTCCCTGCGACCGCTTCCTCACTGTCTGCCACTGAAACCCCCTGTGACTCTTGCACTGACCAAAGCATGAGGGTAGTTGGGTTTGGGTTTGGCTTTGGTTTGGTTTTCCACACGCAGCTTTTCAGACAACACTACTGATGCCGAAGTTACTCCTTCCCTTGTATTTTCAGTCTTTAGCAGAGCCAGGAGCATGGCGTGGCACATTGTACTGGTGGTTTCCTCCTGCCTGTGTGAACGGTGTTCAGTTTTTCTTGCATTACACATACAGCTATCACGTTTTGCTTTCACATGGGAAGTGCAGCAAACAAACCCGGACTTGTGGGCTGTGCTGAATTAATCCATTAGGGTCTGAGTTTGTCCTGTCTTCATCTGGACATTCATCTAGGTTATACTATTGGCTGAGCTTTTGTTGCAGATTTTTTGCTTTCCTTCCCCCAGTACACTGACACTGAGAGGTAATCGGGACCTCTCTGGTGCAGAATTGTCGCAATTCCTTGTTGCAGCAAAACCACAGCAGTTGCTCAGGGTTTGGTCCTGCATCTCTGTTGGGAAACTGGAAACACCAGCAATTGATTTTCTTTTTTTTGTTGTTCGTTTTTTTTTTTTTTATTTGGTTGGTTGATTTTGTTAAATACATCAGAAAATAGAGGCCATAAAGAGTATTCTAGTTCTTATATAGGTGTATGTTAATATTACATATGAATATTATAGATGGCAGTATATGAATGGGATGTAACAATATCTTGATTATTACAAACAAAAAAAAAAAGGAGGAAAAAAATTGGGCTATAGCAGTTCCCAGCTCATCAGTTCAAGGTAAATGCCAGTGTGCTGACAAGATGGCCGGAATGCAGAGACACGAAAGCTGCGGTGCTTGGCTGTCTGGGCAGAAACCGGGCTCCCAGGTGAGCTGGGTGAGTGCCGCCATGCTGGGAGGGCAACGCGTGGCAGCTGCCCGTCCCTGCTGGACTTCAGAAGTGCTAATTGCTGCCTCGAAGCAACTGGGGTTCTGTTCTGGTCTGCAAGGCCCTCGGCTCCTCGGGCCTGTCTGAAAAAACCACAATCTTTATCCCGCTGTTGATGAGAACCCTTTGCTGGTGTGACAAGACGTTATCTGGACCACGACACGGACTGTGAGGTCGTGAAGTACAAAAACACAATGCAAAGGTTAAACGGTACGGTCGTTCTGATTTTCTGAGACACTTATCATCTGTGGCAATAGTATTCTCAAGAACCTTCATCTTAATCTTAGCATCCCGTATAAAACCTGCTGTCTTTGCAGTGATCGTTTTTGTTTTACTTAAGCGGTGCTTTTTTGTTTTGTTTTGTATTTGGGCACAACCTGATGTAAAACACGTTACTCTAGGAGAGGTAATCACATCACCATTAAGCCTTTGATAAAGGAAATCATTTTGGACACATGGGGAAATTCTTGTAAAGCTTTATCTGATTTCCAATGTATCTATTTTATTCATATAATCTCGGAAGTTTTCTTACTCTGGTGTATGAAAATGGCTGTCGATGCGTTTGAGTCTGTGCAATACAAAAGAAAAATACTCTTACTATCCAAAAATGCCAACAGTTTGGGAAAGACCATAGTATTCCATTAATATTATATTTCTGTAAAGTACTGTTACTCGGACAAGCCATTCAGTTGGATTTGTATTTTCTTTTTGTGTTGGAAGACAGATGGTTTTAGTATTGCATAGTAAAAGATTTAAAGTCTAAGCTAATAGCTCCATTTTATTTTATACAGTTCAGCATTTGAACGTTCTATATAAATTGAGTCTGGAATTTCAGATCTCCTTTGCTACGAGCTAAATGACAAAACTTTCTCAGTTGTGGTGGATCTGTACAGGCACCAGAAAGCTCTGCACACAACTTGCCGTTTGAATTTCACATCCTCTTTTTTTAGGACTTCTCGTGTCACACACTGATTATATAATGAGTGGGCCTCTTACACATGCTTAACTAAATGGAAAAAACGCTCAGGTAATTCTGTGTCACTGCAAATCATTTTCCATCTCTGATTATTTCACTCTGCCCATATTATGGAACATTTTATGCCGTTGATTTTTAGACAAACATGCACTCGGATTTTTTTAAGTCAGTTTTGAGGCACTGAACCGTACTAACACAAACGGCATTAACCACCCTTCACTTTACTTTGAAGGGGGCGAGGGCAGGGCTGAACACACCTCAGATCCAGGCGCAGGAGGCAGCACTCCTGGACTTTGTGCCCGTCCTCACGTCTTGAATAGAATTTGCGAGGAGGAGCCTGGTTTACGTGCTTCTCATAATAAAGGAATTGAACTATCCCCAGGGCAGTATTTAGTTTTTTTTGTTTTATTTAAACTCAGAAATTCCGAACATGATTCATTCCTAGTAGTGCCAGATGTAAACAGCGTGTGCTTGGCTGGGGGAGCCAGCTCGGATGTAAAACATGTCTTTTTTCTGATGTAGAAGTATTTTTTGATATTTTTTTACTAATCTAGTATAAGAAATGTTCCTTTTACTTCTTGTCTGATATTATTCATCAATGACTTTATATTCAGCTTTGTACATTTTCCTGTACTCTCTGTGCTTGTTTGCTTGTTTGGTACTGCTTTGCTGATTTACAGGTGCTTTCTTCCACTAGAAATAACTTTTATTTAAAAAAAACAAAACAAAACAAAACCAACCCAGCTCTTTAAGTTTCTGATGCATCTGATGCTGTACAGATGGTAAAACCATTTTTTATATCTTGTTCACTCATTAGGTTAGAAACATTTTAGACACTGGCGTTGGAAGCTGTTGAGACACACAAGAATGTTGTTGCCGAAGACCTTTCTCTCATTACCCACATACACGTGGTAATTACACGAGGCTCGTGATTTCTCTGCACATACTAGGGGAGGGTCTAACCTGCAATGAACGGTCTGAGCTGCTTCAATATCCCCCCTCCACGATACGTTATGGGGGAAAAAATCACGCAGGACAGTGCCATCTGGCCAGTTTTCTTCCTGGGTAGGAGGTGGTTCGAGTCTGGCAGTGACAAGTGACCGCAGTAGTTCAGGGGAAGTTACCATCCCTCTGAGGAGCCGTAGGAAACCCCCATTCAGTGACACCCAGAAGAAAGAAGCGCGCGCAGTGACGGTGCTTTTGTTAAACAGGAATGGTTCATGCACTGTCTTCAAAAGAGCCTGTAAGTAAATGATAGCGACCTGCTCCCTAAACGCCCTCCATTTGCACTGCAGGATTTAAGTCTACGTGTACTTTTTTTTTTTAAACTGTGTTTTGCTCCCTGCACACTTACCATGGAGGCTTTATAATAAACTGATTTTTTTTTTCCAACATCAGCAGATTAAATGGGTTAGCAGTGAACAAGAAGCCTGTTAGTTGCTGCTTCTTACAACATGCAGGTTTGGGAAAAAGAATATATGAGTGTACATAAATATATTTTTTTTTTTTTTTTTTTTTAAAAAACTTTGCCTCTAACTGTCAGGGTCAACAGCTTTGGGCATTTAGAAAGTGACCCAGCGAAGACACGAGCTGCTGCAGTCCCACCCTGTCCTTCGGGAACGGCAGTAAGTCGTGGCAATGTCCGAGACAGATTTGTGACACCGGACCTGCGGGGTCCCGCGGCAGCTGCGCACAGCTCTGTGACAGTCCTGTGCCCCTGTTCTCGCGTGGTTCCGTGGAACGGCAGCAAACAAAAGTGAGCCTCAGGTTCGTTTTGTAGCACTGTAACATTAATGGCTTGATAGGAGTTAAAAACTTTTGCAGAGCAGGGGCTCGCTATAATCTCACCATCCTTTTACTGGAAGCATAAAGATGGGGCAAGGGCACGTGACTACAGCGAGAGCCCACTTTGCACTTTGAGTGATGTATAAATTTCCTGGGGCAAGTTTGCTTAGGTTATTGCCAGAAACCGTGTACATTTTCCTAGAAGGCTTGGGAATTATATTCCCAGGATGTAAAGTGAATCAGCTGCTGTCTTCTGTAAATGGGTGTAAGTCTCGGTCCGTTACACTCTAGCGTGCGTTTTGCATGGCTGTGGCTAGTTTCAGGCTTACCTGGTGGTTTGCAGTGAGCAGTTAGTGCCACTGAGACCGCGTGCAGCCGGTGTCGCCCCGTGACGAAGCCATCTTGCCGTACGTGGCAGGAGAGTGGATGCGCACTGACTGCGGGACTGGCTTTACGTCTGTGAGCTG
The DNA here is from genome assembly GCA_031468815.1 of Morus bassanus. Taxonomy (NCBI): domain Eukaryota; kingdom Metazoa; phylum Chordata; class Aves; order Suliformes; family Sulidae; genus Morus; species Morus bassanus. The sequence continues at coordinate 2,054,304 of CM062586.1, forward strand.
AACTAGTCGCTGGGTGTAGGCCTTTATTTCGCTGCGCATGGACATCTACAGTTCCCAGCACTGGGTGCAGCCGTCTGAATTACGCTCATTTATTTCCACATTCTAATCTCCTCTCCATCTGCTGCTCCGATTCAACAGGCTGCCCGCACTAAGCTCTGTCCATGTGACAGCTCTGCTGCCATGAAAGGGCTCCCAGCTTGTCCTGCAGCTCAGCTAGCGTGGTAACGACCGGGACGTTCGTCTGCTCTAGCTTTCTCCCTTCTGCTGGAGGCTGCTGCTGCTGCAGAAATCTGTCCTGACTCACGCCCCAGGATCCAGTGGCTGTGAGGTACTTCATGGCTCTGACCACAGTCTGATTTTTGCCTCTTTGCTCATAAAATAAGGGATTAATGGTAAAATGTAGCAGCACATACTTTAGTACAGGTGAACAGAAAACGCAGCAGGTTTCGACAACCCCCCTTCTGTGTTTCTGCAACAGATCATTACTGGCTGCTGTGCAGATCTGCTTCAGTCAGGTCTATGCTTAGAGCTCTACTGTGTGACAAATAAAAATAATCAGAAATTTTATTAAATTTTAACTGTAAAAGAGGCACTGAGGTTTGCAGCTGTGCAAAAACCTGCCGCAAAAACCTGCACTACAGGCCAAGATCAGCCATTTAGACATCACATTACAATTGGCGGCGGGGGGGGGGAGAGAAAATCACAAGTCAAGGTAACTAGGTCTATTTTTAACCAAATTTTATTGTAAATTTCTTTTGAAGGACATTCTAATCTTTTTACAAATTATAAAATTTACAATTACAAAAGAAATCAGGATCATGATCATTAACTACAGCAAATCCAGTTTTGTGAAAAAATATATTCAAAAATTAAATATCAAAAGAAAGTTAAGTTCATTATTGGAAAAAAAAAAAACTTCCATAAATTATTTTGCAGAAATGCTCAAGACACTGACAAAGTAGTTTAACACTTTTGCTAGTACTGGCTTTGGGTGCTTGAAATAAAAACATCTGCTGTGCTAATCCTGTAAAGCGACTGAGCTGGAGCCCTCCTGCTGACTACCCAGGAGCAGCAGGGGATGCAGACAGACTCACTGCTTGCAATTTGCTGGTTTTTAGATGTCTTTACTGTTGTGGGTTTTGTAGCTTCTTGTTGCCTTTCAGGATATTTCAGTAGCTTAGTACTCGTCAGTTCTCATATCACAATGCTGGTTTTCTTCTCAAATACAGGCTGGAGTAATGTTTGTTCAATTAGATCCTGTTGCTGCCTTCATTCTTTTGCAACTTAAAACACAAAAAATGGAGCAGAGCTAAAAAGTAACGGCCTGGAGGTTAGGCAGGTCTGAGTTTTCAGAAGCCCAAAGCCTATTCAAAGCTTGCTGTAGGTTTGTTACAGTCATTACAGGATGAAGAAAAACCCGCCTACCTTTGCCTTCGAGTAAAGGCTCCAGAGCAGGGCTCTGCCAGCCCCGGGGTCTGCGAGTCCGTCCTCCCCCGGGCATGACCCCACCCGTAAGCCAGCGACAGACTCAGACCAAGGGTGAATTTTTGTTCCCCCAGAGACACAGTAACCAGCTCAGCACTGGGCCCCTGCCTGCTCTCCCAGAAAGCGCTGCCTGCTTCCTTCGTTCATCCTCCTGTTGCACAAATGCTGCTGAGCAAAACTCCCTCACCTTTTCCCCGAGGGGTGCAGTTTAACTCGTTCCACTGCAGCAAGGTGACTGGGCAGTACAACTGTCTCTATTCTGAAAGTGTATTAGACCTTCCTAAAGAGCATCTGGAAAATACACGGAGCAAATCATTCCCATTAGAAGTAACAGCAGTGTTATTACTAACAAATAAATAAAAGCGCTAGCAAGCTCACCAAACGCAAGTTAGGTCATTTCTCTCCTTATCAGCACTATGTCGAACGCCTTTCCAAACCACAGCCAGGGCGGGATCACCACTTGCTTGTCAAACTTTTCCTCAGTGTTAGAGGGAAAGTGATCTTACACACAAAACATTAATTGTCTTGTCTCCCAATGGTTTGATTTTTGTTTTCTGTTTTCCAAAATTGTCATTCTTTGTCTCAGCAGCAGTCACACGCGTGCAGAAGGCCTGTTCTTAAGCGGACAGACCTGATCAGTAGTTTTGTACTCCTCTGCTTAGAATTACAGAAAAAGTTACAGTAAAGAAAAAAAAAATATCCAAAAGCAAAAGATAATAGCATTTTCAGCTGGTGGCAATTAGCTATGGTGGGCAGATTCACACCCTGCTTATTAGTAATATTTTGGAGATGAAAAAGCAGATGCTCTTTTCTAAACTATTTCTCATTGATAGGTGTAGTAATTATCCTGAAATGCTAATGAGTTTAGACCTTATTTGGCCTGCTCTGCTGCATTTCTTTCCACAGGCTCTGCCACGTTATGCTAAAGAAGAAATAGCACACTCCACAGCTAAAACAGTAACAAAGGCCAAGTAAAGCCACAAAATAAATATCCTTTTTAGGGCAATGTGGAAAATGAATGCTGTGTCTCACTACACCACAAACCCTGGTTTTGTGTGAAAGGTCACTATATGAGTTAACTAATTTCAACTCTTCTGCACTGACAAGCCCAAACCCTGGGGGTCTTGAAATACCTGCTTCTCCCCTCCTCACGCAAGCATCACCTGATGTTCAAACATTAAATCTCTGACTCAGCCCCGTTCCTGTGGGGATGGCAGGCGCTACAGCTGTGAATGAATGGGGAAAAACCATCCAGCCTGCTACTACCAGCCTCGTGGCAACGTCTGATCAAAGACAGCGACCAGGGTTTTTTTCTACATATAAACACTCTCCTTTCAAGAAGGTTAATACTGTAACCGGCAACTCAGTCTCAGGAAGGCACTTAAAAGACTCCTACCATGTAGTCTAGTCTTAGGAAAAGATTTAGTAGAAGTGTCTGATACAGCAGAGAGGGACTTACTTTCTGGTAGTGTAACGCTAACTCCTAGTTACGGCAGGACAGCAGCAGCTCTAGGAACCACCTCCCATCGGGCAGGCGCCTGTCCTAGCTTTGCAGAGGAGGCACAGGCACGTGTTTTCTGAAACAGCAACATTATTCACGTCGTTTCTTAACACAAGGGTTTAATTCCCCTCAGTCAGACCTGCCCCACGTATTCGCGTGGGGCCGTGTATGTTGACCGCATGGCAGTGACAGTTACAAGGGCCGTGAGCCTTTGCCTGACTGAGGGAGAGGCAGGAGCGGCAAGGTGGAGCAGGGCGCGGACGGACAGACAGACGGCCATCTCTTGCTGGTGACACAGGTTACTGCATTCTGTTAGCAGTTCTGTGTACCCTCCCTCTGCTGCCACAGCCTCTGCTTGCCTCCTCTCCTCCGCTGTCCCCTCCAGAACTTTCTTCCCCCTTCCAGCCTTTACTGCTCTTGCTGGCAGACCAACTCCATACAAATCGTTTATGGGATGAGCCGCAATAACCAAGCTTGTTCAAGCAGTTGAATCTTACTGCCAAGTAACAGCAGGCAGTCTCCTGTAGCCTATGAAGTAGCTTAAAGCAGTACAGACCTGTCCTACAAAAACACATCTCAAGACCAAAGACAGAGACGCTGCAGCAGTTCCAGGACTGTTAAAGGATGACACGGCACCTGTTGGGTCACCCCAGTTCTTATATCAGCCTCTCGGTCGGTGGCATCTTGATTACGTTCCACATTTCCACTCGAGCCCCATCTTTTTCTTGACGGCTTGGGCTGTATGTTCCCTGAGTCGCTCTCCTCCTCTTCATGGCAATGGCCGTGGCTGCAACAACTGCAAGGAGGAGGGCAGCCCCTGCAGCCCCGACTGCTCCCACAACGGAGGAGTTGCTAAGATGCGCCCACACTGGCTGCTGCGGTAGAAGAGGGTGTTACTCAGAGCTTCCACGTGGACAGTGCTGCATTTCACATCCCTCATCCCCGTCCCCAGCGCCTCTCGCTAAGCAGTGCTAGACAGGAGCTTCCCCCTTTCACTGTCCCCTCCATGTCACACAAGAGTCCAGGGCATACAGAAGCAGTCTGGTGTCCCCTTTCCTGCTCACCTCTTCCCCCCGACGCAAGCCGTAAGTTCAGCATTTGGCAACGGGGACTGCCGATAGCTCCGGCACTGGCCCACAAACCCACAGCGTTCTGGCTGCACCGTTCCTGTGCGGTACCCATGGGAATGTCTAACAGCGATCGCTTCGTAAAACATCGATTCGTACAATGATTTCAGTAATTCCTGACAATTCCCTGTAATGCTGTGGCTGTCACAGGGCAGGAGTTCACAGCTGCTGTTGCTGTTGCAGACTGACTGCTTGTGAAAACCTCACACACCTGAGCCGAAAAAGCTTTGCGTGCGTTTCAGTTGTTGACAAAAACAGAACAGTATATACAAACCAATCATAAATACCCTCTATACAACAGTCCTTACAAGTATATATAGATCTTAATCTGTAAATTAGTGCCTAATTTAACCCTGCCTTTTAAAGCAGATTTAACTACGCCATTGCTGCCTGAAAGGTGAAACGGAGCCAGAGCAACTTCAAAGCAGGTGCACCCCAACAGCTCCTGCCGAGGTGAACGTGTGGGGCAGGAAAGAGGGGAGTCAAGCGGCTCGCGGTGAGCCAGTGGTGTGCAATTCACTCAATTAACTGAAACCAGCTGGAACAGCATATACAGTCTGCCTTGTACTTCTAAGTCCATTTCTTCATTACCATGCCTTAAGGAAACTGAGATAGGGTGGATCTGCTGCTGCAAGTGCTGGAAAGAGATCAAGGTCAAAGCAGACCTTGCGGGTGCATCTCCTTGTCATGGTAGTGCCTATATTAACCGCTCTTCAGGTGGCACTTTTAGGACACTGTCCATCTCCAACCGAGCTCCTGCCACTTCTTGCTGACTCGGACTGTAGGTTCCCTCTGACTGCCGCCTCTTCCTTGCAGTGAGAATCATGAATATGAGACCAATACTGAGTAGCAGTAAAGAGCCACAGGCTACGGGGACAGCTACTTCAATTAGTGGGGAGGGGAAGAGAGCACCTGGAGTCCCTTTCTGTAAAAGAAATTAATGGAGAAACAATGAAACTCCAGTGGTTACAATAATTTAAATCGAAGAACCCAAAATGGTCAGATTAGAGGGGAAAGTTTTTTTTTTAAAAAGAAAAAAACAAGAAACAAAAACCAAAACAAGCAGAAGATCCGTACCTGAATTGAAAAGGATAAGCAAGGAACAAGTACAGGGCTTGAGGGCACCTCCACAGAGAACACTCGTGTTCATTCTTTAGTCTCTCAGCAAAACATGCTCAAACTTTTTTTTAAAAAATGGACTATTTTTAATACGAAGACAGTAACACGTTCTGAATTTTTCTTTCTAATTCAAAACTAGTGACACTCATCAGTGACACTCTAACTGGCAGCTTTGGCGAAACTGATCTCAACAGGGCAGAGTTATAAACAAGAGAAGTACCGATGGCACAGTTAATACCATTGCAATAATTCATGCAGGGCACATGGACAGAATCACCACAAGGAAGAACAGAGAGGATTTGCTGAGCCGGGCAGCTAACCAGCATGGAGACAGCAAAACTAAATGCAGACAATTTATGGGACCAATCCTGGAGCTATAAAAGCACACCGCTTGCTAATGAAGGTTACACACAGCTGTTTGTTCCAGCAGTACCGAGGAGTCCGAGCAGCACTTCAGACGTCGTTAGATGAGGTGAAACTGTCCAAATAATACCACACGCTCCATATGCTCCTCTTTGCTGATGGTTTTCACAGCAGGACAGCCCCTTAAGATTTAAATGCCAGTACGTTCAGCATCCACAGTGGCAATCTTTTTAAGGGGCCTCCTTACCAATATCACACTAAAATACATAGGTGTCACAAGGAAAGATCTAATCAATGTTGCAAAAAAAATTTAAAGAGTTAATGCAGAGTAATGGGAATTTTCAGTAACGCCAGAAAATTTCCCTGAGCAAAGGAATGATACTAAAAAAAAAAGTTCAGCGATGCCTCTGATGGCAAGGTAGAGATTTGTTTAGCGTATTAAACTACCCACCGCAACAAGATTATATGTTGCGACAGACTCGTGTTTCCGTGCTTCCTTGAAGATCACGGGACAGGGAGGTGTAGTTTCAGGCTTAACAGTTAACAAATCTCAAAGCCAGAGGCAAGACTAGGATACAAAACCAAGCACTGACATACCTTGCAGGAACTTTATGAAATCCTAGGGCAAAAGATTTTAAATAATTTAAACAGCGGATGGCAAGTACTAGACCCATTGAATTCATAGCTCAAAACTTTATATTACAAAGGCTCATACGTTAATGTCCACACTGCATAAAAATGCCATGGAACAGCCTTGAAGACAACTTGCAACAGGAAGGGGAGGATGTTAAAAAGGTCAGTACGTGGATGGGAGATGGAGACAATAAAAGGTCCAAGTACTGAAGAGAGAAATGTAGCCGAATGAGTATTCTTTAGATTCTGGTGGAATTAAGGATGGCACGGAACACAACAACAAAGAATTAAAAAAAGAAAAAAATGTGGAATTTTTTTTGTCATTAAAGAAAGCTTTAAAATTACAATAAGCCTAAAAATAAGAACTATTTCTTACTGCTAAAAATAGTATCTGCCCCCTTACAGATAAGCCAAAAGAATTCAAGCTTGATTATTTGCAGCTTTTGGATGCCATACAGTCCATACCAATGTCACAAAGCAATACAGCACGGAAGGAGTATTCCCAGAGTACCTGGAAGCCCTTCTGCCATTTTCAAGTAACTGAAGTTCGGGCTGATTCTCTGAGCCTGCCAAAACTCAAGCGATGTGCTAGGGGTTAGTTCTAGTTTTGCACAGCATGCAGATTAGTCACACGGTACCAGCACTAGAGGAGTTTTCAGCAGCCCACCCTGCTGCCTCTTGCACGCTCTTTAGTTGCTACTGTTGGTGGGAGGGAGAAAGAGCAAGAGAGCGCAGCTAACAGCCCTGCACCTCTGCAACTGCCGTTAATAGCAAACACAGCCAACAGCCACAGCTTGTCCGCCTCCCTGCCCCCCACCACGGGCACTGGCCTTTTAAGAGGGAAAAGCCAGGCATTTCTGCCAAAAGTAATGGGGATGATGAAAGCGAGTACAAGGAATCTACAAGAAGTGTCCTGGGACAGAGGAGACAGATGCCTGAGGGAGTCTATGCATGCAAACTGGACCTGTCAGGAGTGACCTCGTGGCACAGGTATTACAGAACCCTTAGTAACAGCAACAGCAGCAAACCCCACCTCGGCGCACAGCCTTTTCCATGCAGTATGGGTTAGTACATTCCCAGGTTACCAGACAAGCTACCTGTCCATGCAATAGCTTTACAGAGAAAAAGCAAGTGTGTGATTTAACAACTTCCTCACAGGAAGGATTTCAGCCTCAAACAGCAATGCTTGGCTTATGCAGAAAAGGAAAAGCATTGCTGAGACTGCCCATCCACCAGGCCCATCGGGTCAGAAGCAGACTCAGCAGATAAAGGATGCTACTTTTTTACTTGTACTTGAATCACTTTTAGCTTGACCTCATCTGACTTCCCTTCTCCAAACACATCCATTTCTACTCAGATGATCTTTGGAGAGGGAAGGTGCTCTGTAACTATCTCATCCAAGATAAAATGCCAGCTGAAATGCCACTCTCCAGGAAACTGTGGGGGAGATATAAGTAATACCTCCTTTCTACAGGTCCAACCGCAGTAGTTTGATTGCTGTCCAAGGAGTCGTAAAATCTAAGAAGAGTTGCAGAGACAGCCTTGAAAACCACATGGCAGCCCACGCAGATACTGAGAAGTATTTGCTGCAGTTGTTTATATGCTGGAGACTAACATGCAATAGCATTGCAAAGAAAAAATAATTTCCCACTTCAGGTTTCTTCGGTGCCAGCTGATTTCCTAAGTGTGCTTACCAGTGCGCTTTAGCAAGACACACGCAGCGGACTGTGCAACACGTAGGCAGTCTCACTAATACCCCGGTACCCCAGGACTCTGCTAAGCCTACGTCTGCCGCTCCTCACAACGCACAGGTTGGAAGAATAGACAGGAGCTTCCGCGCGCGAAGGGAAGTGCTTACGTTAATGTCACAGCGCTCTCCCGTGTAGCTGGCACTGCACAAACACTCGTATTTGTTCTCAGAGTCTTGACACGTACCTCCGTTCTGGCAAGGGTTTGGATCACACTCATTTATATTAATTTGACAACTGGAAAGGAAAAGTGTATTAGAATTAAATGAAATTTCTCACATACGTTCTTGTGCCATAGAACACAAGATCATACAGCCTACAAAAGCCTCATTTATTTGAAAAGTTCCTGTTGCATCTTTTTCAGGTACTTTCTCCAGGGTCCAACAACATGAAAGTTTTACCCATTCATACCAATCCTCCCTTTCTCATTTCTGTATGATTGAAGTACGGGTCTCCAGCACAGTTAATGAATTCTCATGAGGCACAAGAACTATTTGGAAGCAGTTGACGCTGCAAAAATCGGTATTGTCAGCTGGATAATATCAAGCCTGCCTCTTCTAAAAAATAACAGCTAGTTTACAGTTTCAGAGCAGTTGTTTGAATGGCAAAAGGATATTTAGAGGATGGTTTGACCCTGCTCAGCTATCCCACTGATGTAAGGATTGGAGCACTACCTCCTTTGCAGGCATCAGAAAAACAGCACTTACTTCCGACCAGCGAAACCTGGCTTGCAAGTGCAGTTGGCTCCCCAGCTCTCAGTGACGCACTTGCCTCCATTCAGACAGGTGAAGTTTTTACCGCATTGCTCAGGTGGGAACGGCCATCTGGGAAAAGCAAGAGACAGCCTTTAAAGCAATCAGGTTTTGGGGAAGGTGAACGTGTACTCAGGCTCAGCGGAGATTGGGCTGGCGAGAGTCATCAGCACAGTCCTCAGTATTTGTAGGAAGGAGTTTGGTGCAAGTGGAGAAAAGAAAAGAGGAAATAGTCTCAGAAATCATCCATAATATCAGAGCATTACTTTGAGCGTGCCCAGAGAATACGCAGGAGTTGTATCAGGACTAGGACTTTTCTCACATAGTTGCCTATTCTTGCTAATGAAAATATAAACAGAGACAGGATGCTGCTGGAATACCAAACTGCAGCACAGCTAGACCACAAAAAGGATAATGCAAGTACTACATAACGGTCTACACCAGAATGAAGTAAGAACAACAGGAAATTCGACCTGGGTAGATTAGATAAATACTTACGTGGCTGAACTTCAGTTATCTCAATGTTCATTTTGAACAGGCACATAGATGGAAGTCTAAGTAACATGTTGATTCCTATTTCCTTTACCAATGAGACATACCTTTGTGACTAAAATATGCTGGATTTTTTCCAAACTAATACAAATGCTATAAATACAGACCTTATCAAAAAAATCCGGCCCTCCTCCTGACTCCATACCGATTTCCCATCAAATTTTACGTGAGCTCCATGGAGGGTCTCATGAACTGTGCACTGCTAAGCGGTACAGGCAGTAAGGGGATGGGTAAAGAATCCTTTTTCTCCCAGTATGCATTTGATAAGGAGCAGGATACTCAAATAGACTTTTCTTTTAACCAATACACAGAAGTAATGTCCTTAGTCTGAGGACCAATGCCACAAAATACAACCAAGCCCTTGGCTGAAGGAATGCTGTTAATCAGTCTAGGATGGGTTTCTTAGGGAATGCAACAGGGGAATGACAACAGGCTACAGTACTTGCACTTTAAACAGCTCTGAAATGTAGCATGGAGATATCCCACATAAAAAGGAAAGATCCTTATCCTGTATGAGGCTGAGCACCCTTCAGTGAGGACCTGGACCTGGACAACATCTTCCAATTCACAGCGGAATTTAGATGCTTTACCTACCGGCTACTTGCAATGAAAAATTTTCCCAAAGCATCCCAAAGTCCAAGTCCAATTTATCTGGGGGCTCCTCTGACCCCTGCATCAAACCAACCAAGGCACTTACTCGCAGCGAGGTCCTGAATACTGAGGAGGGCACTTGCAGGAGTAGCCATAAACCCCATCAATGCAGGTAGCTCCGTTTAGGCACTGGTGCCGCACACAGTCATCGACGTTGATGTCACACTTCTTCCCAATGTACCCCCGGAAGCATTCACACTGAAAATCTGCTACTGCATCGACACAGTCCCCATGAACACATGGGCTCGACTGGCAGTCATCAATGTTAGACTCGCACAGCAGCCCCCCCCAGCCAGCACTGCAGGCACAGCTGAAGGAATTAAACAAGTCCTTGCAGGTGCCAGCATTGAGGCAAGGGCTAGAAGCACAAACATCAGCCCCAGTGCAGCCCAGCTGGATGGTCCTTCTGCTGGACTGCTGGAACTGTTCTGGCTGGGGGTATGAGAGGTGGGCAGTGAACGGCAGGTAGATCCCCCCTATCTTCACCTGTCCTAGGCAGCCAGTGAAATTTTCAGCTAGAACAATCAGTGCATTGTTCTTTAGGAAGTCCAAGTTCCCAGCATTTCCCTGCAGAGTCATATTATCAGACCCATCCAAACGAGCCAGCCATCTGGAAGAAAGCGCAGTTGGCTCTTCCATGGACACAGAGACAGTGTGCCAGGCACCATCCGTGACAGACTTCTGACTCAGGAAGCTGACACCTTCGACGCTATTCCCACTCCTGATGTCAACAAGCAGGGAGGAGTTCTTAATGGCTATCTGGAGGGAATCCACTTCTTCCACAGCCCGAAGCAAAACAGCATCTTCATCCCTGGTTCTGAAATCCACGTGGAGGCTGCTCAGAGTTCTAGTCACTGATGTATTGGTGGTAAATTCAATGGCAGCGTAACTATTAAATGTTGCATTAGCCAGACCTATAAATAGAGGGGTAGAGCATAAGGGATTTGAAGGACGGTGTCATGGTTGAGACAGACCAATGGCAAACTCCTGGCAGGTTCTCTCCCTTAAGAATCATGTAAGCTTAGTGTGAGTAGGATTACAGGCCTAGCTGTTGGCATCCTTAAAGCTCTTCCTGTTTACAATTTTACCTCTAATAGTAATATCCAGCTCTTGCGTAGCAATTTTTACTCAGCAGTCTCACAGCACTGCACAAAAATACAACTATTCCCTTTTTACTGCTAGAAAAACTAGAACGTAAGTCAGGAAGGTAACACGTACAAAGTGCCTGAGGCAGCCAGTGGCAGAGTTGGGAACACCCCAACATCCTGGGTCCCAAGGCACTTTCTAGCCACTAGACAACACCCCCTCCATAGCAGGACATCATTAGCTAACTAGTTTTCTTCATTCTCCACGGTTCTGTCTTAGGAAAAAGCTGAGACACATTTGCAATACTTAATTGGGTCCTACTTGGTGAAATAATGTGAGACTCTAGAAATGGCTGAACATTACAGAGAACAGGATGGTCCTTGCACTGCAATGATAATAAGGTAGGCAGTCATTCCACAGAGGTGGACAGGTTGCTCCCTGATCAAGTCAAACTGACAGAATAAAACACCTTTGAGAACCATCTTTGCTGTAGCAAGACCCGGTTGGTAAATCCATAAAGTGCATGCTGCCTGCAAGAGTGTGTACCTGGGCATCATTCTGCTTCCTTTTTGCAGCACGTGTTTATATTTATTGCAACAGTACGAACTAGGAATACCGCTTATAGACAGTGAACATTAAGGATTTTGCCAACACATAAGTGGGGAACAGTACTTACACACATATCCTGCTAGAACATCTATACAGGTGGTAGCTTCAGGACATGGGTCATTTGCACACCAGACTCTCTCTTCACAAAATTTTCCAGTAAAATTTACAGGACAGCTGCAATGGAAATCATTCCAAGTGACAATGCATCTGCCACCATTCTGACATGGTTCAGACTGAAAAACAAAACAGTGGAATTTAGGAGCAGTGTAATTCATCTTTGGATCTAAGAGAATTTGGGAGAAGGAAATGTGACAACAAAGATTAGTACGAGCAGTGCTTAAATCAAGAAAGAAGGGTAATTAGTGACTCAACAGCACTGAAGGAAGCACAAGGGTCTCTGTACAAGAAATTCCTGAGACCCTGTCTCCCCGTGTGCACCACTGATCAACAGAAACTCCCTAGGCAGAGCTCCACCAATTTGGAAAGAACAAAGTACAAAAGCAAAGGTGAGAAACAGATGAAACAAGCTGCAATGCTCCTGAAAACCTCACAAAGTTCTGTCACTAGGACACACCTAATACCAGAGGCGTGACAATACGTTATAGCACCATGAGCAAGAAGGGCAAAAGTAGGGAGTATGGCCTCCCCATCTTCATGTGTGGCTTAAAGGAGAGACAGCTTCTGATCTAAGGGACCATGGAACTCTTGCTTCAGCAGCAACGAGTTGCTGGAGGAAGAGGTGGTTGTGCAATTGAAACAGGATGAAGAGAGGAGCTGGAAAGGTTACTGGTAGAGGGTGGAGTCTGGAACGCCATGTGTGGGCTCAGCAAAATGGAGGTGGGTAGGACACGAGCCAGACTGCTCAAGTTCTACAAACTACAAAAACTACAGGGGAGCTAGAGAAAACTTGGTGCTGAAATTTTACGTGGTATATTGAGTGACGTAGGAGCATATGAGGCCATGTGTCCTTCAATACTTAAAAAAAAACCAAACAAACTTCTCATCTTTCTGATATCGGCAACAGTCAAACTTTTCTGTAATCACAGAACTATAATAAACAACTGCACACATGTGGAGACAAACGAGAGACGTCATACCTTGCAGGTGTTATCAGAGATGCAACCATTCACAAGATTACCATTTTGAGTCCTATTGAGCTCCTGCGGCAGACTGTAGTTCTCATCCTGAAAAAACTGTATTTGGTGGCTGTTCAGTTGGATGTCTTGCAAACAGCCTTTAAAATAGCCTCCCCACACATCAGCGCTGTCTGGGTTAGGATGTCCACCAATATACACTTCATAACCAGCTAAGAGAGGCCTTGCTACGAGCTGTCCTAGCTCCAGATATATGTCTGATTGGTGAACACCAACAATTCCTCCTTGGAAAGACAGAGCTACCAAATGTCTTCTCCCATCAACTAAATTTTCTGGAAATGTCACAGTATCTGTAGATAACGTCTCTATCTGCAGCTTGCCATTCCTCAAGTATATGGTGAGGCAGGGGTCAGTTTCGTTGCCGATTTGCAATAGCAAACCATTAGGTTTCCGACTACGAATGAAAAAGGAGATGTTGAAGTTTGCACCAAGGCTATCAGAAAGGGTGAAAGAAGCAAAGCTGGTGGAATTCTCTAGGCCGAATGTTGCTGCTGGACGCTCTAGAAGAGAAAAGAAACACACATCAGCTCAATGACCTGGGGAATGCAGCTGGCACAGCAATATTCTAAACTGCAACTCCTTATGAATGGGGCAAGACCCTTCTTCCCAACATTTTCAAGATGCTCCCAGGTACTTATGCTCTCTCCCCACACAGGTCTGTGAAATTAAGAAGTAGGTAAATGTGTCCTTGCTTTCTCTGGAGGGCATGAATTCAAGGACTCAAGTAGCAGAAGAGGGAAAAACAGGTCCAACAGAGTCCTTGCCTCCTAGGAGATTTACTCAAGGACTTTTAAGCTATGAAGTTGCTTTTAAAATTTATAAATTTGGTGCTAACAGCAGAACAACTTTGTACTTGCCATGTTTAAGGCCCAGGAGTGAAACAAAACACTGGAAAAATATTAATATAAGCCTTGCAGGAACAAAAAAATGCAAATAGATATGATTTTAACTCAAAATTGTCTAAGAGCTTCCTTTAACAGTTTGTGTTTTATGTATAAAGCAATACATTCCTACTCATCCTTAACTCAGAAGCTCAAGATCAACTTTTCACAGTAAAACAACTTCCCTACCCTCCAGCAATCACATAGATCTGATACAAAGATGAAGTCAGAGCCTCTGGCTCAACAAATAACAACATCTGCATCACAAAACTGACAATCATTCCTGCAGGAGCAAGTGACAGAAAAGGGATCAATGAGAGTTTGATTTGCAGAGGGTTTTGCTTTAGTTTTCTCACTGGCCAAGTAGAAAATGCTGGTTCCAGAGCTAGCTTCAACACTTATCTAGTGTCTTTGAAGCACTGATTGACAGAGGAGCTAGCAGATGTAAATCACGTGGTGCTTACCGTACGAGCAAGCTGGGCCTCCATAAGGCCTAGAACAGTCACACCTGAAGGTTGCCCAGAGGTCCACGCACAGCCCGCCATGAAAGCAGGGCTGGGAGAGGCACCACTCCGTCCGGTCACAGCCCCGCTTCACTGGGGAGGATTCGCCCACAGGCAGATCCACTGGGAGCACAGCTACAGCATCTACCTGGAAGTCTTCCAGGCAGCCAACAAAGCCTTGCTGGCTCTGTGTGTTGTTGGCCATTGGGTCCTCAGCACCTCCAACATACATGTTCAAGAAGGCATGTGGGATCAAAGCAGTGCCATGCGGGACAGGAGAGCTCTGCAGGCAGACACCTGCATCACAAGAGTCATGCCAGAGCTTTAGCTGCACAGTGCTGTGCACAACAACTTCAACTTTATGCCACTGGCCATCATCAACTCTCAGCCCCTCCAGAAGCAGTGGGTACCCAACATCCTCCTTCTTCAGTCCGGCATGCAGAATGCCATCAAAGAGCTCCAGGAACAAGTATTCAGCTTCATGGCCTCGGTAAAAAAGGATAGCGCTGGGCAAGGTGGTTCGGAACCGGAGGGACACGGTGGCAAGCTGATCTCCTGCTACATCCCTCCTGCTCTGATTGTTCATGGGCAGCTCAATGAGGAGATACCCTCTGGAAGCAAAGGAAAACGTTGTTGGTGTTGAGCATGTGGCATCATAGAAACCAGGCTGGCACTGGCACAGGTGGCCGTGGCTCTCAGCTTGGTAGGTTGCGATGCACAAGGCCTCATTTTGGCAGTCATGCGTCTGGCACCCAGTGAGCTTGACAGAGCAGTTCTTCCCTCCCCATATAATGCCATCCTGGCTAGGGGCACAGTGGCAGGTATAGTCAGCAATGCCATCCTCACAGACAGCTCCATTCTTGCAGGGACCCTCCTCACACTCATTGATGTTAACAGCACATTCCACACCTGCGAAAGAGATTTAGAAATGGGATCTCACTGCAGGGGATTGTGACCCCCTTTCCCAGAGCAAGCCTGCCAGGCACAGACTGCCTTCCCCAGCACTGCTGCTCTCTAAGCCATTCTCTTCAGGAAACCACCACAAGACCAAGAGCTGCCAGCAAGAAGCCTTGCGCTCACTACAGAGTGGCCTACCGCTAACCTAAGAGCAAGAGAAACAATTCTGTGCGTCCTCCCAGATCTGCAAAGAAGGTGGTATATATAGAGCTTTAGCCAGGCAGCCTACATCATCCAACAGACTCTACTGTGCTCTCCCAGACAATCTCAAACTCCACAGGTAATCAACATGCAAGGAGAACGAGCAGAGGATATTAAAAGGGACAAAACAGCACAGACAAGGATTTTATGCTTCTTTCATACATAGACTGGGTAAGCTGAAACTCAAATTAAGTCTATAGATCTGACTGGAGCACGTCCCTGCAGACAGCATCAAAATGGATCACTAGCCAGCGAAGTTATTGGAAAGCCTCAGTTAAGAAAATTCAAATTCCCAGACAACTCTCCAGTTGTAAAACACTTACAAACCTCAGTTCATTACCAAACAACAAATAACACATGCTCCACAGGCACTTTGCCATTCTTGCACTAAGCCGATTTCAGTTCTGTCCAGTCCTGCAGAAGTGAACTGGGTAAAAAGTACTGCACCGCAGCTCATCTGTCTCCTCGAGGCACATGTATCCCAACAGGGCTCAAGTAAATTACAAGACATTACACTCAAATCTGGTTAATGAAAATCTGCTGTCATTTTCCTGAGCATCTCCAGACTGACAGAAGAGCCCTTCTGAACCAGTTCACTTTATCTAGCCCTTAACATTGGTTTTCACTAATCTTCAGAGACAGTCACACAGATAAACCAAGCATGGATTATCCCAATCTAATAGCATTACACGCCGAATCTAGCTAGCAAGCACAACGTGGACAGCAGAAAGAAAAAGAAGGAATTCACACACAAAGGAGGGGAATCAAAACACAAAAGACATTTGTAAAGAAAAGCCACTAGACAGAATATGCATGTCAAAGAGATTAGAGAGTTGCCTGAGGGAAAGAGATGAGGGGAGATGGGGCATTAGGAGCACTGGAGCTGGACTTGATGTGTGATAAAAAAAACTTAGGAAAGATACAGACTTCTTGAATATATGCGTTGATGGTTTGTCCCCCCTCACGCCCCAGCAATGCCTCACAGGCAGTCTTGCACAAACGTCTAGTACCCTCCTGTCTAACCAAGTTGCTTTACTCTTTTCAGACCCAGCATGTAGTTGCTGTTACCAGTGCTATCTCTGCAGATAAGCAAAGACTCAGCACCAGCTCCCAGCTCCAAAATGTCGGTTTGTGTCAGTGTAAGGACATAAACACGTATGGAGCTCTGAGAAGCACTGAAAGAGAAATGGAAGGCTCTGGTAATTCTGCACTTTGCAGCTGTGCTAGAGCTGTTCTGTGGGAAACATTACCTCGGATTCCTCTAGGACATAGCTCACTACTGACATAAACTAGGAGAACTGCTCTGTGTAGTGCCTGTGGAAAAGCACTGAATTTGGCCAATAACATCTGCCTTGAAGAAGAGCTCGGCTGATGGACAGATTCAGAGTTGCTAATACTACCTCAGCACAGCCTTTTTTCTGCAGCTATTAATGCTGGGCTTGCTCAGCACACAGAACCTGGGGCGTGATCTTACCTGTAAAGGAAGCATTAAAGATAGAATTAATATTTCGGCACAAAGCTATGGCCACACTTTGAAGGAAACATGTTGGAATAAATAAGAGTATAACGGACATCTCTGGGCCTGAAGAATCCCAGTCTAGGAGAAGATGGGAAGACTCAACTGGAATTAAGAAAAATCAGTAGAGCAGCAGAACTATGTGGAGTGAGTTTTCTGAGTTATCAGTGGATTGGAGGACTCTCAAAACTGTAAGAGACAAGTTTGCAGTCATACTTAAGGGGAGAGGCTGTTGAATGGCGTCAGAAAGGTAGGTTTGGTATAGTCCCAAATCCTTGAGATGCTGCTCATTTCAGATGAGAGCTGTTGGTATTTACCAGGGCAATGAGGAGAAGATAGCGCTGGTTTGGATAACAAAAGGAGAGATGCCCTGAATTTCTGCATTTCTGAGAAGGCTGGGAGGCAGGGTCGAGAGCCCCATTTTCCCATATCCCATTCCTAGCCTGACCAGGTCTCCTCTCTCCCTTGAACAGCAGCAGGAACACCTGCCTAGGCAGTTTCCCAGCCTCCCAGCTGACACCTGTGGGGTGAGTGCTTCACACCAGGTGGCAAATTAGTCCCTACATGAGTGCACAGCCCTAGGCTGGTGGCTAATTAAACACCAAGCTTTCCCATGGGATGCAGCTGGTTTGATTTCTTAGATTATTTGCTTGAAATGGGTGAAAAGAATAAGCTGACACTTCAGGTCTTTACACACTGTCTAGCCTCACGGCTTACAAACAGGCAAAGGAAATGTTCAGCAGCAGAAAGAGACGAGGGCAACTCTTCCTAGAGGAACCAAAACCACAAGCATCATTCTTGATCGCTGTCACTGTTTCTGCCAGCAAACAGCCAGCCTTCACAGGACTAAAGCAGAAGGAAAGGGCCTCTACAGCAACACCTAATGTATTCTTGCCCGCCTAGAAGGCAGTGCAGTGCCAGGTTTTAATTTGGAGCAGTTTTTAAAATAAACTGATAACAGAGGACACTGTGCAAGAGTTCTAAAAATCTGGCTAACAACAGTTTTTTCCTGGAAGCCAGTGTCACCCCTTGCTGAACAGTTACCAGTGCTAAATCACTAACTCCTTATATGCCTTACAGTAACCATACCCTTCATCAGCCAGCTGGCTTGCCCTCTTTCCTCCTCCATTACCACCAATGATTTTTGTCGCCTGTGTTTGAACATCTCCAGTTTGTCAAATTCTTCAGTTACACCAAAACAAGGCAGAAGTAGTCTTCTGTCACATATTGCTTCCTAGATGCTAATTTCAGCACAGCAGAGGGGTCTGTAATTTTGGATTTGGGCTGCAGATGACACGGTGTAAATGATGAAGGGTATGCCAGCAAAATAAAGGAACTTCTTCCTACTTCAGAAAAAAAAAGATTTTTGCTGTAGGCCATTACAGTATCCAGAAGTACAGATCACTTCCTGGATATCCATTATTCCAATCTTCTCCAAGACATGGGCAGTTGTGTCTTTGCAAACTCACTGGAAAGTGGATATTAAGAAGAAGTTCAAAACTAATTTGTTTCTCCAAGAGAAGCTTAGGCATCCCTCTTCAGGTATATTTTAAACAAAAGGGGGAGGATGCCTCCATTTGACAAAAACAAATTACTCTTATGCAGTCTTCTCTGTTCCCTCTAATTTTCTTAGCTCAAATGCTTACTATTATTTGAACTAACAATAGTAAGAGCAATGTTGCCAATCTGATTCATTACATCATTAGGAGACTTTAAAATGTTTAATGAGTTTCTTATCTAGTTAAAGACTAAAAAACGCAAATCAGTGGAACTTGTTATCTGAAAATCAGACAAGTGTTATTTAAAAGGCTGTTATCTGGAGACAAGTATTTTCAAACATTCCAGTTAATTCAGCAGTGTTTAAGGTAACAGTCCCAAGCTAACAACCCACAGGGGTTGGGTCAGAAACAGACATTCGGAAGTCGCTGAGCTTTAACAGCCTGCAGTATTTTCAAATACAAATCTGTTCACTAGATTCTAAAGTGTTACTGATGTGGTGAGAACAGTCTTGTTTCATAGACGCAAGTGTTACAAAAATCCGTACCGCTCGCCATTCCCTGAACGACGCTAATGATTTACTGACTATTAATAAGCAAATATTCATCACATATAAGAATCATACTTCAACAGATAATATGTTAAAAGAATAAGCACACATGAAGAAAGATATTCTAATTTAGCTGTCATATACCAAAAAAAAAAAAAAACCAAACCAACAACCTTGAAGGACGAGGTCTATTCATGGGCCCAATCTTGAAACATGCAAGTTCAGTGGGGCTCCCCGGCCAGCACCGGCTTGCCCTCTCCTGTAAGACAGCTGAATTCCTAGCAACCTTTCCCTGGTGCATCCTAATTAGGGTTTGTATTATTATTATCAAAAGAAAAAAAGGGGGGGGGGGGGGGAGAGAATTAGCCGCAACAAACGGACCATGACACAATTATATTTGCACAATTACTGCCATTTCCATGGCAACGCACCGCTGTGACCCCTCTCCCACCGTGCACCACTACTCAAGGAGACGGTGGGGGAGGAGATGGAGAAGTGCATAGGCCAGCAAAGGGTTTGTCCTCTGACTTAAAACAAAAGCGACTTCTCAATAAAAGAGTTTTAAATCATTAAAGGAAAAAAGGAAAATTGCGAAAGCATCTGTAAAAAACAACGTTTCAAGGAACTAACAGGGAGACATCTGTGTGTTCACCCAGTACACCTGAGTACAAAACAAGGACCCATGCCTTGGCACACCCCGGATTTGATCACTGCACAGACCACGGCAGAACTGTAGCAAAGATGCACACAGAGCATGCTGACAGCTCCGCATTCATCTTGCGGCAACAAGGAAATTCCTTGCCCCGAAGTTTCCAAAACAAAACTTTAGGACTCTTCAAAATAAAAACATTCTTCCTTTCCAGTCAATTCTTGTTCCTTCTCATGCCTCCAGCTACCACTAACCGCACAACCAGCTCCCTGCCCTGGGCAGGCACGCAAACATTCAGGACACATTGCAAATTACTGTATAGATCTCATTACCTGCTAGCAGAAAAATTCCCTTCAGGATCACGCCAATCAGCACAGATTTCATGGCCGACTCCTTGTGGACATTTGTGACAGTAAAGGGAAAAAAAATGGGGGTGAATGGGGGGGGAGGAATGACAAAAAAGGCTGGACTGAAACAGCAGAATGTGTGTAAGCACTCCCTGATGCCAGTCAGACAAAAAAGGATTGGAGATGAAACCAGCCAATATAGAAGAGACCTGCGCTGCAGTGAGATCTAATCCAGCCCTGCTCTAAACCTCCCCAGCTGGCCTCTGTCAGCGCTGACATGAAGAATGCGTACTCACAGTGTATTCTCACTCAGTGCATTACAGTAATACCCTGCAGTACCCACAGCATTAGCTCCAACAGTAGAGTCAAGAGACAATCTCTTGCCCTTGCCGCCTCCCAAGTGAATCTGCCAAATTCCATGGATAAGGCCAAAATACGGATTTTTTTTTAATAGGCTAAGCCAAAAAGCTGCATTTCCACCACTGTGTGAATATGCAAACCATACGAATAAGGAGAGTTCCAAATGCAGAGTGCAACCTGGGCCCTGCTGTACATCCAGTACTGACTACATCAGGGACCAGCACTGCATGTAGTTTCCTTCCTGCATGTGCCCTATTCTGTGCACTTGTGAGCACAAGCATTCTCGCTCTGCAATATTCACGAAGAAAACTCTCAAGTTTTAACTACCGTGATCAGTTTCTCTGCATTCAAACTGAATGAAAGGAAATCCCCTGTATTATGCTGACTATACTGGTTCAAACATGGGACTGCAGAATCAAAACTCCCTCTTTCCTCGTTAGCAACCTTATAAAATTAGCTGTTGCAATCTCATTTTTTTCCTCTATGGTTCTGGTGGGGTTTTTTTGGAAAAAAATGTGGTTACTTTCATATTGTAAAGTTCCTGGAGGCAGAATTGTACTTTCATGTTGTAAGGAACCCAGAGAAGGTTCTTATTTCTGTGAAGAAACGTTATCTGGGAGCTTTTCCCTAAAGTTGGAGTCTCTGTTAGTATCAATGGCAGGTCCAAGCAAACAAGAACTCCCACATGTCAGTCTGGAATCTGTGTTAGCAGTATCAATTTAAGATATTAAAAGAAAGCATTCCAACAACTCTTGTAGCTATTTTACTTTCTTCATTTCACTCAACCCAAACATGCCAGTCAATTTTACAGATATTTTAAGTGGGAGGGATATGGGGAGTGTTTGTTTGGAGTCAAAACTTCTCAGATAGTCACATCTGGGTCCTATGCATGCATAGACCTATCCTAGAACAGATTTTAAATGCTATCTATATTAGCTAGAATGACCCTTCTGTTATTGTTCAAGAGAAAATAAATGCATAGCTTGTGCCCATTCAACCGCCTACTGCAACAATAAAGTGTAACAACTGTGAAGACTTGAGAACATTAAATCCCTTTAAAAAGATCCATATTTTGATTTATACTCACACACATATATATTTACATACACACACACACACACAGAGTCTATCTGTATACTGCTGATTGGAAATATGTTGTACCCAAATCCCTGCAGCATAAGTCAGCACAGATTCTGATCCCCTACTAGTCACTACATCCTTTCAAAATTCATTACATGAACTACTGCTGATTAGAAACTGTGATTGCTTCTTTTCCCAGGATCAGTTTAAGGATATATACAGAATATGGTTCTCTTAGACAAGCAGGATGAGGATGGAGAAATACAGTCATGACAATTCTAAATAGTACATATATATGCAAGATAAAATACTTCAATAAGACCTCTTATAAGCCAAAATGGTGGATCACTGAACGTCTGTTTCAAACTACACACAACTGAGGAGTAACTGCTTATGTTCTTTGAAACTGGAGGATTCTAAAGAAATTAAAAGGATCAGATGATTAATTTTCTAGAGGTTTTAATTCCCCATTCTTACACCCTGGCAATCATGCAAGTTACAAGATTCAGTCATGGGGTTTAAATTCAGAGAATTATTTTATTCCTAATCATGTGTAAAACTTCTTGGAGGAAGTCAAGATAAAGAACAATAAATATGTCAGAGGGTTCTTAGGAGAAAAACATCACAAAATGGAGAGTGAACTTTGGATAGAAATTTCCAAATTTCACACATGTTCTTTAGATAGAGATTAGCAACTTCCATTGGTAAATGAGTCCCAGAAATTTACGAATTTCTTTCCAGGCTTCAGACACACCCATCCTAGTCTCAAGAGCTAGCCTTCTGGAAAGGAGAGGAGACTTTGGTCTGCCACTGCAAGCGGTGTCCTCCTGGCAAGCAAATCCATTATCACTGAAAATAACAAACACTGCTGATAAGCATTTTATGCTAAAATCAACACACTGAATCTAGTCTAATATCTGACATCTTGAAGTCATCTCTGCTGGTAGACACCATTAGAAGACAGCCATCTCACCATACCTGCACACAGGAGAATACTTCTGTCTCTCTGGGACGCTGCTCTGCCCAAGGACTTGCCTGGCCTGATTCTGAAGATGACATTAAGCTGGGCTTCACTCATTTTTGGTTAGCAAGGAAATCAAATTTAATTCATCAGAGTCGCTCCACCACTAATAATCCTCTCAAAAGTCTTTAACCACTGTGAGCTGGCATATCTCAGGCTGTCTGTAGTCAGAAAATCTACGCAAAGGGCTAGCTGAAAACAGATTGTGCAGTCACAAGCATCAGAATCTCAGAGGACATTTTTCATCAAAACTCACCTGACATCTAGACACAAGCAGAATCTAGACCGAAGCATATGCTCTTGCAGCATTATGATCAGATGACAGGAAAGTCAAAAGGTCTGATTAACCATGAAGCCATGATCCAGAAGGGACATGCAATGTGGAACGGAAGGGAAGCAGCAGGGGGTCGCACAAAGTGTTCCTTAGCTTGTTCCTTAGCTCCCTTCAGCTATATTTACCAAAAGGGATTCTGCTGAAGGGGAAACAGTCCTCTAATCTCTTTACTATCTTAACCTTTTAGCTGCCCTTTCTGTAGAGGCTACATCTCTAAAACAAATCTGACATCAAGAAATACCTGCACAAAAAAATTAAATCTGTCCAAAGGTGGTTAGAAGGAAGAAGCATCTCCCATTTATTTCATGACCCATGACCCAGGAACTCAAGCCTATTTGATCTGGGCTAGCACTCTTACAGAGTAACCACTTTTAGCTAGCTACAGAGAAGGTATCCTAACTTCTTTAAGGACAATCGACAAAGACATTATGGCTGAACAAAGTAAAGTGGTCAATAAGCACACCAATTATATTGAGACACATTCACAATCACAATCCCTCCCAAATTCACCACCACATCACCTTTTGATTTCTCATGAAAGTAGAAGCATTCCTCAGCCATGTGCAAAAAAGCTCAGAATTTTACCACGATCACAAGGTGCCACTGCCAAGGGATGTCGGCAGTTGAAACGATGGTGCTCTTCCCCTCTCATTCAGGCCGACCAATGCCACAGCAGTGTGTTTTAGGACACTGCCTTTCTAAAGGCAACTTTAGCAGGAGTGGAAATATGTGTGGGAGCGCTTAGGCCATTTAAAAGTTTTTAAAGAATGAATGAGCCAAATTCCACTTAAGTGATTACATTCTTGCAGGTTAAAAATTGGTTCCAATTCCAAATGGAAGTATCTGTCTTTTTCACGTGTCTTGGCCTAAACTATTGCCTAGTACATACATGATGGACTGAAACCATTCCTGCGAGTAATAAATTCATTTTGAGGTTTTTTTCCTAAAAGACAGACTTTTCCTAATATGCTTTTTCTCTTGACCACAGTTGACATCATTTCCAAGACTGTGCAGGATTCATTCTCCTTCTCACTTCATTTAGTACCCATGCAATCTTTTGATTCATACTTCTTACATCCTCTCAGGGTACATCCTCTACTAAAGCACAAACTGACACACTAAACAGACTCTTCAGGAGCTATGATGTAGTTCTGTCAGGAATGAGGCACCACTTTCGCAACAACTACCTTTCAGAGAGAGCTGGCTCATCTCCCTGTTCTGCTGTAGCCTGAGACAGCACTGAGGCAGTTAATTTGCAAAGAAAGAACTTCTCCTGACCCGCATTGTTATCCCAACACTCCCCAAATTCCTCCGACTGAAGAAAAAAAAAATACGGAAAGAACCCCTGCCGCCCCAAGAAAGCATTCTTCATCAGAGTAGCAAGTTCACTTTAATCGGCGGAGGCAGCTTAAACCCAAGTTCATGGCAGATCTAAGCTGCCACAGAAATGTGTTTTGAACAGAAACATTATGGGAAGCTTCACAAAGTTGTTCTGTGATCCTAATATGAAGTAATAAGCTGTTTACCCAGCATGACTGTACTGGGATTAATTGACAAAGGAGGGGAGATTAATTGCTATTATTTCCCTGTCAGCTTCACTCCTCCACACGCACTCACTGATCTCACAGACTGCTCCCAGCCTTTCACTGTGTTAATGTGTCAGAACTACCTCAGCTGAGACGAAGTCCTTTACCAAAAGCAATATCCAGAAGAGCAACCTGCTTCTAATCCCCTTCAAGTATTAATGAACCCAAATTAGATGCAACAGAATGAACTCTAGCACTCCTTTGCCCATCATCCTGTGTTTCTGTCAGCTTTTCTGCCCATAAGCACACTAAGAATTGGAAAGGATTAAACAGATCTGCAGTCTGGCAAAGCACAATGAAATTCTGAATTCTGTGAGGGTGCGAGGGCACTGAAGGAGGAAAAGGGAACAGGGCGCATATGTGAGTGGGAACTCTGACGAGTAGGATAAACTTTAAACCATTTCTTTGGACAAGATCTCAGTTCATGAGTACAGCATTGTAACTATCCAAGAAAGTAGCAATAAAGAGCTTAGACAAAAGCCTATTTTCAAAGACTTCACCTACAAAAGCAAATTTTTCTTGGCCTAGCCTCAATTAGTAATCCAAAGCAAACAAGATGGGCCAGAAAACCCCACAAAGAATTCAGAGCAGTTACAGAAGGTGTTAACTAGGAGTCGATTTCAGATTCTGGGAGTCAAAGTACCCATGTAACGGGTCTTCCCAGGGAGGAGCTGGACAGAGTTACACCAACATAGCTCAACCACTATGACCACAGAAGGAAAACAGAACACTTTCCCATGCAATAAGGGCCTAAGACAGTCTCTGGTATGCTGCTACCTGCTGTTGCAAGAAGTTCAAGAGACAAGGTTTTCTTCTGGATCAAGTTTTTCTTTTTCCCACGAGATGGCAGCCTAGTAACACCACAGAAGTGTTACATCCACCTCAAAAATACAGAAATACAAGATTGTGCTGGGGACCACCTTTCTTATAAACTACTTTTTGGTGTTAAATTGCTCAAAACAGAGAGTACACATGGAATTTAAAGATGCAGAAGACTGAGAACGAGTATTTTAAACTAAGATGAGGTTTAGTACCAGTTAGCAGTGTACCTTCCCAACAGAGCTGATGTGCAATACTCACTATCTCCTAGTTTCTCGGCTAGAAAACCAAGACCCACCCATTAGGGTCAGACAGGGCATTTGTGTAAGAATCCAGACTCCCCATTCCCTTGTAAACAGAGAAGACTTCATTTGCTCACATCACAAAGACCTTTTGACCTCCTAACATAGTAGATTACTGCCTTCAGCCAAAAATCGCTGGCTTTTATCATCCAGGGGTGTTAGGGAATGGAGAGGTTTTACAGACGTTTCATGTACTGGTGACCCAATCTGCTACAGTCAGTAGCTTGTGACAACTAGAGTGTTAAGCACCCCTTTTTTTTTTTGAAGGCTGGTTTTGTTCACCTTCATAGTACTTGTATTAAAAAAAAAAACCACCACCAAACAAAACCAACCCACAGTTCTCCCAGTGAACTTTCACTCCAGGATACAGATTACCTAGATATTCTGACCTTAGACTCTTCTACACAGTTGATCTTATGTCTCAAAATCTAGTTCATAGCCTATCAACTTACTTGACCAAAATCACATAGCTTTCCCATGGCATTTGGGCCCTGAACTGCAGGCATTCCACTGTACCACTACCGCACTCCGCACAGTTCACCTCAGTCCTGCTCAGCAGCCTGGGCCACCCAGCGCTGGAATCCAGTCCTGCAGCCAGGCAGTAATGCAGCGGCTCAGCATTAGTTAACCAAAAGGACCTGATTCCAGCCACCCCCCTTCACCAACATTACCTGAATAACCTGGTAGGCAATGACAAAGGAAGCCGTTAATAAGGTCCACGCAGAGCCCTCCATTCTGACACGGCTGAGACTTGCACTCATCAATGTTAATAAAGCAGGTCTCCCCTTTAAAGTGAAAACACAAATAGCCATCTTA
The DNA here is from genome assembly GCA_031468815.1 of Morus bassanus. Taxonomy (NCBI): domain Eukaryota; kingdom Metazoa; phylum Chordata; class Aves; order Suliformes; family Sulidae; genus Morus; species Morus bassanus. Next base: position 2,080,503 of record CM062586.1, read on the forward strand.
AGTGCACATATGCATCAGTGAAGGAAAGAATCTGAATGACAACTGCATTTATAATTTTTTGCACTTCTTTTCTCTCATCTAAAAACGCAAAAGAATTTGAACCATAGCATGTCTCTCCAGACACTGGCAAATGGATACTGTCACTGAAACAATTAGGGAAAGTGAAGCATGGAACGGTCAAATGATTTTCCAGTGTCATGAAAGGGAGCAGTGGCAGGATCAGAACTTCTGAACCGCTTCCATCTGTGCAACAGCAGACCAAACTCTCATTTTTCTCTCAAAAAAGAATGAAGTATTATCATTTAGCCCCTCCTACCACAGAATTTCCCCAGCTGTTAAATCCAGCCTTTTATACATATCCATAAACCAGGGAAAGGGTGATATTTCAGCTGAACATCCACAGAGCTTCCAGCTCCAAGAGCAAGATATCAAGAACCCCCTCTTTTCCTACCCACTCTGGTTATACAGTTGCTGTCGTGAGAGTAGTCTCATCTAGGAAACACCTAAAAGAGTTATCTGGGACTCCAGGGAATTAGTTTCCTCTGATGAGGAGTTTCACATATATCCTGTAGGGATGAATTCTGCCATATGCATGAGAGACCAACAAAGAGAAACAACCTTGGCATCTGCATAGCCAGAGGGCATTCATCAAAGCACTTGGAAAATGCATGGGCTGTTACCTCACCCTTGAGGCAGGCTTGCTGGACAGAGAATGACGTTCAGACAGTTGTCTGCAATATATTCATACAGTATGTGAACAGAAGCACATTCCTGATGCATCACGCTGCCGCCCACTCTAAAGTACCAGTCGTTAAGTGATTTCTATTGCACAGGTAACGTTGCTCCATTCCTATCTACTCAAACCATGCAGCAACTATCAGGTGCAGACAGGATGAACCTTTACTGCATAGCTCACCTGCAAAGCCTGGCTGGCACGAGCAGAGGAAACCAGCTGCTTGGCTGTAGCTGAAGTTACTGGGAAAGTCAGGTCGTGTTCCATAATAGGCTTGGTTGGATCGCTCAAAGCATACACCTCCATTGTGACAAGGATCTGTTGCACACTCATCCACATCCTCTTCACAGTGCTGCCCTGTGTAACCTGCCAGGAGACATCGGTGTCAACATCGCACACAACTTCTCTAGAATTAGTCTCCCAAATGCTATGGCTGCCTTGAAGGTGAGACTAAGACCCAGAAGACACTGCTGCTCATCTAGCAGGGAGTCCCAGGTCCCTCCACTTTCTCCACTATGTCAAGCGCAGGAGCCAAATAATCAATTTGCAGGAAAACATTACCTCATGATAGAAAAAACACATGATGGAAAATAGCAGAAAAGAGAAAGAAAATTTTATGTTTGAGAATCAGGGTGCATTTCCCAGCAATGAGGTCAACTGGAATTTGGGATGGCCTGTAAAGGGCAGCAGTGGCAGCCCACTGTTTCAGACAATGAAAAAAAAATCACACTGGACCATGTCGTATGATCATTAATTCTTTACTTCCTTAACATGGCAATTTAGCATGTGCTCTCCATTGCAGTGTACCTACATGCCGGCATAGCAAAATAGATTTCTAACCTACCTGGCCAGCAGGCACAGCTGTAGTTTTTTATTCCCTCCACGCACGTGGCACTATTCAGACAGGGTTCAGAGGCACACTCCAGGATATCCAACTCACAGTGGTCCCCCTCAAAGCCTGTGTCACTGCAGTCACAACGGTAGCTGTGGGGCAGCAAAACAGAGCAATGCATAAGCTCTTAATTTGACTGCAAAGCCCATAGACTCATAGAATGGTTTGGGTTGGAAGGGGCCTTAAAGATCATCTAGTTCCAACCCCCCTGCCATGGGCAGGGGCACCTTCCACTAGACCAGGTTGCTCAAAGCCCCATCCAGCCTGGCCTTGAACACTGCCAGGGATGGGGCATCCCCAACTTCCCTGGGCAACCTGTTCCGCTGCCTCACCACCCTCACAGTGAAGAAGTTCTTCCTTATATCTAATCTACATCTACCCTCTTTCACTGAATGCCCTTATAAAAAGTCCCTCTCCAGCTTTCTTGTAGGCCCCCTTCAGGTACTGCAAGGCTGCTATAAGGTCTCCCCGGAGCCGTCTCTTCTCCAGGCTGAACAACCCCAACTCTCTCAGCCCATCTTCGTAAGAGAGGTGGCTCCAGCCCTCTGATCATCTTCATGGCCCTCCTCTGGACTCGCTCCAATGGGTCCATGTTCTTCTTATGTTGGGGGCCCCAGAGCTGAACACAGTACTGCAGGTGAGGTCTCACAAGCGCAGAATAGAGGGGGAGAATCACCTCCCTCAACCTGCTGGTCATGCTTCTTTTGATGTGACCCAGGATATGGTTGGCTTTCTGGGCTGCAAGTGCACATTGCTGGGTCATGTTAAGCTTCTCACCAACAAATACCTGCAAGTCCTTCTCTTCAGGGCTGCTCTCAATCCATTCTCTGCCAAGCCTGTATTTGTGCTTGGGATTGCCCCAACCCAGGTGCAGGACCTTGCCCTTGGCCTTGCTGAACTCCATGAGGTTCACACGGGCCCACCTCTCAAGCCTGTCAAGGTCCCTCTGGATGGCATCCCTTCCCTCCAGCGTGTTGACCACACCACACAGCTTGGTGTCACCAGCAAACTTACTGAGGGTGCACTCAATCCCACTGTCCATGTCATCAACAAAGGTGTTAAACAGTGCCAGTCCCAATACTAACCCCTGAGGACCACCACTCATCACTGGTCTCCACTTGGACATTGAGCCATTGACTGCAACTCTTTGAGTGCGACCATCCAGCCAATTCCCTATTCACCGAGTGGTCCATCCATCAAATGCATGTCTCTCCAATTTAGAGATGAGGATATTATATGGGACAGTGTCAAATGCTTTCCCAGTATGAGGAAAGAGCAAATGGAGCTCAGCTGTCAGTCCTCATATCAACTTGTGGAACAGAGGAAAAAGACAGTTCCATCTGCACAAACAGGCCACACTAATGACAGAGCAGACAACCCTCAGCAGCCCCTGAGTTCACACCTTACCTGTGAAAAAGTAAATTCAGACACAGCGGTATGTTCTCAGCAGCTGCCTTTGCTGTTCATGCTCTGCATATCACTTCCCTTTGTATCTGGTATGTCAGCTAGAAGCAATAGCAGGAATCTTTTCCTACCTTCCTTTAAGCATCCTAGGAGTTCTGCCGCTGGGAGGGGCCTTCTTGCTTATTGCCATACATCACTGTTACTGCCACTGGGATATACAAAACACTAAAACCAACTACCCCCACAGATTTCTACTCTAACTTTCACAGGTTACACTAAGTAGACCTTTAGATCAGTCCTGGTATCTAATTGCCCAAACACCGATTTCTCACCTGTTAACGAGGTCATGACATGTCCCATTGTGCTGGCACGGCTGGCTCACACATTCATTGATGTCCACCTCACACTGGATTCCTTGGTAACCTGGTGCACAGGTGCAGGTGTAGAATGCTACATGATCACTGCACAGGGCCCCATTCTGGCAAGGGTCTGAATCACATTCATCTATTTCAGCATCACAGTTCACACCTTTGTTACAAAACAGAGAAATATCTGTGTTACAAATCCAGAAAAGTATATCTGTGCTGCCTGGACCTCTGAGCTAGAATCACAAAAGCCATGTTATCAACCCGAACTGGCTAGCATATTGATCTGTTCTAATTTTGCCATAAGAATACTGGAAGCTCATAGACAATATGTGATTCTTACCAATTAAGAACCTTTAATTTTTATTGCAAACAAAATTATTTTGTCTAGACTTTTGGATTTTAGTCTTCTATCAAAACAAAAAATAGTTTCCAGTATTTGCGAAGCTACAGTCTCTTTCATTCAGGTTTGCTGAAGTAGCCAATCAGTCAGCACTTCACAAATAACATCCATTTTCTGAGTAGGCCATAAAATCTTGATCTTACATACAGCTCTTAAAAGTCTAATGATAGCTGTCTTGGTTTGGGATCCTCTGAGGGCAGGGAGGACAGGGATGGGAAGAGAAGAATCACACTGCTAGTCAGTGTCATTTAAACTTTCATATATGATATAGCTCTTACAGTTTTAGTTAGACATGGTACTCTTCACTTGTGTTGCGTTGCTATTAATCAGATCCAGTGTTCTACATCAGAAACAGCTGCATTTTGGTTATGGGAAAAGTGATCTCTACCTGCTTCTCCAAAACATTTGTTCCATTTGTTTAAATAATATTTGGAACTTGCTTTGAGATACCTAGGAAAAAAAGCGTTAAAGGAGTGCAAAACACTAAATACAGTGATGCTAGATATTAGTAAGTAATTTTATTATTAAATGAAATTTAATTATGAAATTATTAAAAATTAGGTGTTAGCTCCAATACTACTAGTCAAGAATAACAGCAAGTCACACATTCTTGGTCCAAAGCCTCGACTACTCCTGACAGAATAAGACCTCCTGCGCGACTTCTATGCAACTATCTCACGTACTACATTCCGCCTCTTTGAGTTGTCCGTGGCCTGGCATCACCTCCAAACCTTAGTCATTACAGTGGCACCTGCCAATCCATCTAATCTCCCCTTCTTGGCAAAGGCTCGCCACATAGTGGACATGGCCATCCTAATCCTGATGGAATGTGGGCCCCCTAATCTGCTGGTTCAAACCCGTCAATACCCTGCAAAACTTCCTTCACCCAAATTCCAGCTGTAAGGACCAGGAAACAACCTGGCCTTGCTAGCCAATGGTGCTGGAACCTCTGGATGAAGTACTAGATCATAAGGCAAAGTCTCATATTTGACATCGGAACAACTTGGAGCACAACAAGCTCCTCCAGCTGCCTCTGCCATTTTATCACTTCCTTGGCAGGGGAATCCCACAATCCTGAATTGAGGATTCAGCATAAAGATAAAAAAGAAACTGATTTGCAAAGACAGAATTATGCTCCATACTCAAAATCAGTAGTAATCTGAAGGCCTACACAGAAATTCTGCCTTTTTTTTTTTCTTTCATCTCTGTTCATTATCAGAGAGTGAGTCAGCATCAGGGACTGCATTCCTGATGTTGTAACTTCTCCTCATTCCACTGGTAATCAGCAGCATTCCTCCACAGCAACCTAACTCTTTAAACACTTCAGTCTGTGACAATGAGGAAGGCTGAGAAAGTTCATGTGCTAGGTGGTACCAGGCAGACATGGGTGCAGTACAGTTGCATTCCACTCTGATAAGCGGGGCTAGAGAAAGGAGAACCCCCCACTGCCTCCCTCACAGATAACTCACAGGTGTAGATTACTCTCTGAGTCACCATTAGCACAGATGCACAAAAAAGAGATACTTATGTCACATACCAGAAAACATTTGCTGGGCGTGAAAGAATTGGAAAAGAAATCTCCAACTAAATGCCGCTTTATTCCAAAAAGTCTACTTCCCTCAGAGGAATCCTTCAGGACAGGACAAAGAACTACAGGCCAGATAGACAGAGATAAGTTATACCTGGAAACACTAAGTATACATTTCCTGATGATAAATCTCTTTTCTTGTATATCTCCCTTAATTTCATACTGAGAGCTAATCACATCTACTTTGCATCTAGCACTCAAGTCTCAGACAGCCCACCCACTTTCACTCTTAGATCCATGTCTCTCAACATCCACACCATCCACGGAAATCAAAGCCTCAGCTATTGCCCAGAAGCTGCAACAACAAGCCCTACACCGTTATTCACACACAGTACCAAACACTTCAGAAATATGAGTCGTGCAACAGAGATTTAGTCTCAAAGCTGTAAAACAACAGCTTCTCAGGACAGCTACTAACACTACCAGATGCATCAGCAGCAGGAAAACTGTGGAACTACATGAACAGTGAGACACAACCCAACCACCCGGCTAGTACATGAGCATGAAAAGTACCTGTGTAGCCAGGGACGCACTTGCACAAATAGTGATCCATCTCATTCAGGCAGGTGCCATTGTTTTTACAGGGCCGGGACGCACACTCGTTGATGTCTATTTCACAGTTGTATCCTTGGAACCCAGGCACACAGAAACAGCTATACTCATTCACCCTGTCTCGGCAGATGGCTCCGTTCTGGCAGGGGTTGGAGGCGCACTCATCAATGTTGTCTCTGCAGTTGGCCCCAGTGAAGCCAGGCTGGCAGGTGCAGGTATAGCCCCCAGGACCCTCCACACATGTCCCGTTATTTAGGCAGGGGTGGCTAGAGCACACAGAGCTTTCTGTTTGGCAGCCTTCTCCATTCAGTCCTGTTTGGCATTTACAGGTGTATCCGTTTACACTATCTACACATTCAAAACGAGGATCTTTACAAGGGTTGCTCTCACACTCATTAATATTAATGTTACAATCAATACCTGCAAAGCCAGGCATACAGATGCATTCATATTCCAGGAGTCCTGGAGTCCCATTGCAAATCCTGTGAGCAAGACACTCATGTTTAATGCATGCATCATAGAGGAGTTCACAGTTTATGCCCATGTAGGCTACAGGCTCCACGGGGCAGGTGCACTGGTAACCCACTTCCAAATCCTTACAGCTCCCACCATTTTCACATGGGGATGAGGAACAGCTGCTATTATTTTCAGAGTATGAAGTTCCTGTTGAGAAAAGAGACTTTTTGTTAGTCAGCATTCATAGCCTGAAAGAAGAAAGTTTTTCTGCCGATCACCACATACACCTCAAGAGATTGCCCACCCAAATTCCACACTGCACGGGGCTGTTCTAGTCCTTAGCTGAGAAGAATACTGGAGAATCAAACACTGACTATAAAGAAGACACACAACATGCCTTCATGTGATGGCAATCAGGAATTTCTTACTAAGTCAGGTGAGTAGATGCCTGTTTTTTTAGGAGGCACTCACAAACCAACCATTTTACTTGTGCTTATCCATCCCTGAGTCACTTTGAGAACAGTGAAACGTATCACCTTAAATCCATTCACAAGATGAACTCTGCGTAAAATTCAATGACCTCTTTCACCAGTGGGGCACAAGACTTGTGCTTTGAAATCCAGAGAGGCAGACAGTATGTTTTAAGATATAGGCTGTGGCTCTTAATGTCCCAGCTGCTCGTTCCGGGGACACCATTTTTTCTCAGCTAATCCACTAGTGATTTGAAGATGCTGCCATAAACAGCCCAACCCAAACTATCACACTTTACACAGTCTCTGATTACATGGAGCGGCTCGAAGTTTGATAATCACTGTCCAGGCACCCTCTCCCCACAGGTTAGACATGTAAATTTACACAGCAGGAAATTTTTAGGTGTTATAAGAACAGCAAAGAAGAGCAGGGACTGATGAGATTTGCTGTACTGATGGCATTTTAGATCCAAACTCGTAGTATACGCAGAGCCAAAACACCAGTCTAATACACAGATACCAGCAACTAATGTTGAGACCAGATTCCCCTAAATCTGGGAGCATTTGGGTGTGATCAATTTATTCACACCCAGCCACAATGCTTTGCTGTCCTAAAAATGGCAGCGTTTAAAAGGCTTTTGCCTCATTAAGCAATTCCGTCATCCAGAAATGTGATGGGACGTGCCCATGGGACTGCAAATTTAATTCATATAAATAAGATCATGCAGGATAGATGATATAAAAACCAAAAAGTGTTCAATTTAGGTATTTGTCAATAGAGCAGAATGGAAGAATAGGAGGAATCCTCACTTCTTTTCCAAAAGAAATTTCAAATTCACTTTGTGAAACAATCTAATCAAAGGGCAGAACAGCCCAGGGGACAGGAAATAGCTGCCTTGATATTAGAATTACAATATATGCCCTGGACTCAATGACACAATTACACACTTTCCAAAGAAAAAAACCCCAAAAATAGTGTAAAGGGACAAAGGCAATGCAAACAGAGAACTTCTCCCTTCATAAAGGCAGCAGTCATTAGCCCCTTATCCCACTGCAGCTTTCTGATATTGGAGTTTTTTGTTCTGCTCCATTCCAGTATACATAGGAGAGAAGCTGTGGGGTAGAGATACCCCAGACTGATTCCTGCATAAATGTTATGAAACATGCGAACTTGGAAGTAACTCTACAAACAACTATATAGCAGATGTTTTGAAAATGTCTATGAAAAATGGCCACAAAGCAGAAATAAAGCTCATGAAATAGCAAATGGTATCTGAGAAATGGCTATTGCTTCTGTGAGACAATCCTGACTTTGCCTACCATTGGAAGTCAAGCAAACACTAGCATTTAACCTTGTTTTTAGATGCCATTGTGTAGGCAGCTCTTTGGCCTTTTTGCTGCCTTCTGTATGTAAGTGTGGGCCAGCTAGTGCCAGGAGTCCATCTCTGGGAAACTCCACAAAACTGGAGGTGGAGAGCGGGCAGTTACTCTGACACTAGCCACAGCTCACCACCCTTCCCCTCACTGCATTACTGCTAGTTGAGAAATGTTGTTTTAACGTGCCATGCTCCATGCTAAGGATTTGCCAGGATCACACACCACCGCATCACTTCTCAGCTGACCTTACACATTCTCGCATTCATGCCATCATTATCCCAGCCCATTTTTGGTCATGTTTGCCTTGCTGTGGTGCACCTTCTACACACCCAGTATTTAATCTGTGTCAGTGGTTTTCTATCAACTCACTGCCCCATCAGCCTCTCAGTCTCTTTGTACCTGAAGGTGGAGGCATCCGACTTCAGGGCCTGAAAGGGATTTATAGGAGTCTGGTTTACAAAAGCCTGCCCCTGCCCTGACCTCCCCCAAATTCCTCCCACCAAAAGACTGTAGTGTTTCTAAGTCTTCTTTTAAGAGGCAGAGTTGATGGGGGAGGGAGGGTGCTCAGGGATTTAGACAGCCCTTTCTCTTCCCAGCATCATCTCTATGGTCCACCCCTCCCTTCCTCTCTCATGTGATGCTGGGGAGAGTTGCTGAGCATTGCACTGTCCAGCAATCTCATTATTCTGCCATCAACCCTTTTATTCTCAGATTCCCAGTCAGGCAGAAAACAAGGATGACGGAATCTGCCTGGAATCTCTGTAGCAATTAGAGTGGGAGCTGAGGAAACTATTCGCAAAAGAGCTTTACTAAGCAGGAGATACGAGCCTTTGTACGCTTAATGAGTAACCAGTCCCAGCCTGCACTTTCCAAAGGCCAGGACAGTCTGCGATAAAAAAAAGAGACCAAGTCCACTGCATTTTCAGAACTCAGAACGACTTCTCTGATTTGCAGCAGGCTCCATCTGCAAAGAAATTCACATTTCAACAGAATCACCAAGCATTGCTAGCATAGACAGGCTGAAGTCATTTCAAAGGCTACGTGCATAGTTTTCTGCTTCCATTATAAGTAGACAGTCCAAATGCTTCTTGCAAATAAAGATAAACATCAAATCCCTTTGCTATTTCCTGTCTTTTCCAAAGTTCTTCCACAACAGACGTACCTTTTTTGACCTTCTTTATTTTAGTTCATCATATGACTGCAATACTCAATAATCTATATTAGTCATTAATGCCTGTCCATTACAAAAAGACTTGGTGACAAATGTATAGCCCCATAGTCACACACAAACCTGTAGACACAACAGGGCTGATCTACACACAGATACCAAGTCAAGCAAACACAAAGCTTCGCTAAAAAGTCAAAAGGCCCTCTTGGCTTACCAAAGAACAGCAGTATAGTAATAGAGAGAACTCCAATCTCCTCTAAGCTCACTATGATCTTGAACAATTGCACTGGTTAACTAGTAACATGTACTCATAGTCTGTGGCAAATAACTAGCTGTGCACACAACTGCATAGAGAAATTCCTGCATTGTTACTGTACTAGTTTTAGCTACTTTCTATGACCAAATATTACCTTAGTTATCTCTAGAAGTGATGACTTCAGCAGGACCTCATTTTGGAGGAAAATGTTCCTTTTTTGGAACAAACATCCTGAAGTAACACAGCATTACTCATAAGGCATACATGAAGCAGGCTGAGAATACTGCAGTGTAAATCACAAGAAATGAAACAACAACTAAATAACTTCAAATTATTCTGTGAACTGCAGCTTGCAGACAATTAACTACGTGCTTGCCCTACTCAGTGGAGGTTACAGGCGTATTAGCAACACTAACTCCAAGATTATATCATATACTCCCCTGCATATAGCATGCCTATATTAATACTGGAATATTTCCCAAGGACAAAACATGCCACTGTGTAAATATAGTATAATCGTAATATTCATTCAGCGGCAGTGCTAAACTTCTGGCTAAATAATTCGCCACAGATAAGACACTAATTCAAAACAGAATTTGTTACAGAGTGTTGTCAGAAAAGGGGATTCCAGCAGTGAGAAGTGCGTACAACACTTGTGATGTTGCCGGGAAGTTAAACGCCAGAAATTCTGCAAGAATTCAGTGTACTAAATGGGTATCAAAGACTTAGACTACCGCCTAGCTTGAGAAAGGACATGCATGTTGTTTTTAGCTCTGGTTTTGTTATTTTCATCCATCAGTCCTAGGGCATACAATAATTCCTCTCAATTTTGGAATAGATTATTATATGAATGTGAATAGCATATGAATATGCACCAAATGCTAATAAGCATCATGAATAAATTAGCTTTTTCTGCTGCACAATATACCAACCATGAAAACATGTAATTCAGACCATGCTGTTTCATGACAATGGTGAAAATCAGGTCAAAGAAGTCATTGAATGACAAGAGTTTATAGTTTTCCACAAAAGTAGCTGTTGCTGGATTAACAATGACATTCAGGATTTTTCCTTTACTTTTCACAAGAAGAATATGAATCAGTGATGCTTGTAAGTGAAAAAACCATAACAAATATATTATGGTCATACCATCCTGCAACCCTACTCTGAAATGAAACTGGAGAAGACTACACTTTCCTTGAAGAATACATTCCAGGCGTTTAGGGGTGGATTAGGAGGAACTTCAAAGGCTAACAGAGTCACATATAAAGCATTCATTGAGCTCTGTCAGGACAGGTCTGGTTTTACACTTTAAAGGTAGCTGACAAATATTTTCTCTAAAAGACCAGGTTTGTGACCTTTTGTGTCACTTTAAGGCAAACAAGCTGCATTACCATGCTTTGTTTTAATAATTGGCTTTAATAATTTTATACTTTATACCTTTAGTAAATGATCTCGTCAAAGGGCAGCTGCAACAGTGAGTTTTCTGGCCATAAAAAGAGAAATTGGAAATTAATGAGATGCTGGGCAATCCGAGATCCCCCTGGTAGTAGTTCACTGCCTCTCTCCCAGAGAGTCCTGAGGAATTTCTTACTTCAGTAAATTGGGACAAGATGCTGTTGCACTGCACTGGCAGTGAGAGTTGTGGGAACTGATAAAGACAGCGCGGGAGGAGGACGTTCTCAAAAAGCTGTAGCAAGGCTTCTGTCCTTTTCTCTAAAAAACAAACAAAACCCCTCAAATTTGTCCATTCTCCATTATCTCACACGTGTTGTGAAATCGCAGTGGTATTTTCCCCCACAACATGAGTTGCATTGAAGTAACTTCTTTCACAGCCTCCCCTCTCCATCCTGACATTATGTTAGCACCGCCGGCAGAAGGTTTTATTAGAGACCAATTATGAGTTGCTAAGACAATACTCAGGACAAGGAGCTTCAGTCATTTTTTACTTCACCGCTTGTGAGATGCCGCTTTAGCATTACTCGCTGGCTTCTATTTTTTGGTTTTGCTTTTCACAAGTTTGTTTTTTCAAAGTCTTGGGAAACTATGATAGAGGATGGGTGCCCTCAAGCTGGGGATACACCCCACCTCCTGGAAGATGCTCAGTGCTTCACTGATAGCTACCTTAAAGGTGCTCTTAACCGTCACTTAAAATTCCAACAGGGAAGTGGCAGCATTGGGGTTATCAGCCCAGAGATTACCTTGTTTCCTTTGTACTGAAGGACGATTTTGACAATTGATTACTGGTTTTCCTCAAATAATATTACATGTGTTATTCAAATGGAACAATAGTATCTCCAGAAACACAAAAAAATTCTAAGCAGAGTCAGCGGTTGCTACTGAAAATACCCATCTCTGAATACCTGTTCATGCATGTGCACTGCACTCAGAGTACATTTTCATCTTTTCACTATCTCCTGTGTACAATCTCTCATGCTCATAATCACAGACACAACTGTCAGAAGAGTCAGGACACCATAATATTATTTCCTGGCCTAGCAAAAACTTAATGTGAACTTGGGCAAGCCAGTTCCACTTTGTGTATATCACTTTGCCCAACTTAAAAAATAGTTACAGGTAGTTCATAAGTGTCCTGTAAGATGAAATTATTCAAAGCCGTTAATACTTTACATTAGAGGTATTACAGAATTCGGAAGCCAGATTTTCCCAGTCTCTATAACATGGAGGTGCTTTATTTCAGCACATAATATAAATATTACAACTGTCTAGCAAAAGGAAAGACAATCAAAGGAAAGGGTATACTTTATTTCTGGATTCCCACCGACAACATGAAATATATTTCCCTAAGTTCTAGGCTCTGAAAACTTGCCCAATTTTACACATTCCAGCTGTGGCTTTGATCATTCCTAGATGCCTGAATCACTTCAGGAAGCAGAGAATACCTAGCAGGAGAAGGTAGGCTCTGAAGTGGTATAGGATGTCAGATCGGGCACTTTCCCCAGACTAATTATGGGAACATTAATGCTAAAAGGAATTGTCTTTCCTGTCTTTGGGTCAATCAGAAGTGGGGCTTTCTGAGACAACAGGATGAGAATCAAGTCTACATATCTCTAACTTTTCTCATCCCTTCAGCTTCTCTCTCCCAGAAAATCAGCACAATTCACAGTACCCACAGTCCAGTTTAAAAAAAAAGACATAAAAAACAGAGGATGTAAAATACCAGACCAAAGCTGCGATGCTTTTAAGGGGTAACCAGGCTACATGTATACCCAACAGTGTTTCCGCATGACATGAACCAAGCGGAGTAAAGGGATGTGCACTCTTCTCCCCAAGAACCTACTGCTGTGAAGGATTCCCAAACAGGAGAAAAGAGTTTACATACTACATCACCTAGCATAGGGCTTTTGTTTTCTGTTAAACAAGTTGCAATGGACAGGACTCTGGCATATTCTCCTCTTGTTTTAGTGGTATACTTTGGGAAAAGACCGCTTACGAGTATTTATTGATGTTTCCAAAATTATGACCCAGTCATGATGTATTAAGTGCCTTTTGTGCATGGATTTGTTATTGAGTTCCTTGACTTCCATGCTATTTTAAATCTTGCTCTCTACAGCTATCATCTTTTACAAAAAGGCACTGCAGTCTTGTGGAGAAAGAGGCTTCCTTCAGGTGTATTTCACCTGCCCTACTCAGCACAAGCGGAAAAGAGACAATTTACAACCAAGAGGTGAGAACAGCAGGCTTTCCAGCAGCAGCCTCCAACTGCACCACAATAATAGCTGAGCTAGAGGAATCTTCCAGTGCCTAAACCGCGAATGCTCAAAACCCCTGCCTGATGCAATTCTTACCAGTCAGGCTGTGCTCCTGCTGATCATCCCAGCACACTTCCTGCTAGAGAAAGATGCTGAGGCCAAGGGTAGAAAGGGAACCCCTCCACCTCAAGTATCAGAGTAACACAACTACTAAATAAACTCTGAATAAAGGAATGGAAAGAGTTATGTCTCCATGACAACAGGAAGGCATGTGCTTATATTAGTAAATCCCTGCTGACCTCTGCTGATCTTTCCCTATCCTGGTCAGTGTAAAGGATTAATGAAAGGGTACACACTATGGCCTGTTCCCAGGATCCACACACCAGGAAGGAAGACTGGACAGGCCTGAAAAGGGGCTTTCATGCTGTTCACCCTCTCTCTTCCCCACCCTGCTAACTTTGGAAGCGTAGCATATCTGCTATAGAATGCAATGACAGAATAAAATCAAATCCTTCTTTAGGAAGTACCTTCAGTGTACTTGTCCAGGGAGCGTACAAGGCCCTTTTGGGGTGGCTTTATGTATCCGAGGGCTTTACAAGCCCCATTTCCTTCTTGACACAGAGAGATTAAACCCTTTCTTCCCAGACCTGAGCAAAGCACCTGCTCCTAGTAATACTACCATCAGAAAACAAGACCCTGAAATTCTCTAAGACTACAGACAAGCTCATGAAATGCTAATAACTTGCAATGATTCTTCACCTAGCCTAAAACTTTCCATAACCTGTATTCCTTGTCCTGTTTAATATGGTAACAGACATCTTTTGACAGCTGTTTTAACAGCAGGCTTTCAATTCAACATCAGAAAATTGGATGCGGGCATGGGAAACTTTCCAAAACACCCATGTTTGATCACAACTACTAAGCCCCCAAGCTGCTGCAGCTCACCACCTCTGCCAGCCATCAGGAGCAGCTCTGTTGAAGTAGCTTGCTCCCACCTACCAGCAGCTCTCTCTCCCGCAATCACTTCCCATCAACTTTTGTTTGAATTTCCTGGTCTCATGCTCAGGTTATGTCACCATTAGAATCAGGTATATTCAATTCCCCTCAAGATCCTGGTGCCCAGAGTAAAGTTCTTCCTCTCCAGTTTATTTAATTTTTTTTTTTATTGTTGCGCAAATAGTATAAAAGGGAGAAATGATACTTCAGTGAAAACACAGGCTGAAATAGTATCTGCTGGCTGAATCTAATCATCACCATTATCATCTCAGGTTAACAATTATCAGATCTGACAATCTCTGTGAAGGAAGACATGACACGATGATTAAAAAAACCCTCAAAATAAAGATTAGAAAATCAAAAAGCAATGTTGGCCATCAGCAGGTAGTACCTCTAGGAAATACTGGCCCAGAGAATAAATGGCCCAGCAAGACACTAGGGATCCTAGCAATGCCTATAGCATCTTTTAGAACAGTCATTTTAAAAAGAGCCTTACTATTCATGCCTTTGATATATCTTGTAGAGTTTTGGTAGATTAAGCACACAAGCCCAGTATCTTAGCCAACCACCAGATTGGATATTAATTTTAAAAATCTCTAGTGAAGTCTCTGCAGGCAGTTCAGATTGCAGTTTTTCCTCTCCAAAGTTTTAGATGGATATTGTGCATTCATCACTTCCCAGCCTACTACTTATGTTGTCTTTCTTCGTTATTGGAGACCAGCAAGTTCCAGACCACAACACTTGCATGCTAGGTTTTTGATGTGAGAGAGCTTTTTCATGCCGGAGATATCTACACAGTCTACTAGTGTAAAATATTAATGAAGACTTTATAAAGGCCTAGACCACTAGACTTTCATTAAGACAGGCATAAGATGATGTGGCTCAGTTTCCCCTTGTGAAATACGCAGAATATTTACCCCCTCAAAGAAGCAGAATGCTGATTCCTGGCTCTCTCCCACCCAGCTTGCCCAATGAATTGCTAAATGATGCCAAACAGTGGGCAGCAATCCACAGGGCTGAGCAGTGCCAATATTACGGTCAGAGGCATTAACAGCATTAATCAGAAATACCACTTCAGGGAATTGAACTTACTCTTAACACAGAACAAGTAGCCAGCTAGCTTGTTTTCATTATCTGTTCACTGTTTTAACGCAGATTTGAAGATGTAATTCCTATTATCACGCTTCTAGAACTTGGAGAAAGACAGGAGCTATAAATCTATCTTTTATGATAGCACTGCGTATATTGCCACAGTAACTCTTTGATCTTCTGTGCTTATAACACCCCCGTATTTTGCCTTAGTAAATACTCCTCCAAGCTGACCTTCATGGTTTACACATTCTCTGATCTCTCAGCCATTTCCACAGATCAAACACTGAGACAGGGGTTTTCCTGTGTATTCAGTTAATCAGATTGAGTCACAAGCTTTAATTTCCAATTCTTGTTTAAATACACTAACAATCAACAACACAGCTAAAAGGATTGTATTTATTTGTTTCCATGTTTTGAAGCAACTAAGTTTCAAACTCTCCATACCTCCGAGCTAATCTCAAGAGCTTGCATTAGAGCAGATAGCAAACTGCCAGAAAAAAGGTTTGTCTGCACATGTTCTCTCTCAATAGGCGTCCAAAGCATTTTCCAGGCCAAAGGTATGTGAATTACTGTGCTCATTGCTGGCTAGAGTTGTGGGAACAGAAATGAGTAGACACTTCAGTTCTGCCCTCCAGAATCTCCTTCAGAACCAACAAATTAAGGTGAGAGCTATTCTGCCCATTACACAGACAGCAGCAGTAAAACCGGAGTCACATGCAGAGTCTGTACCACTGTCCCTCTGGTTTATTTTAAACAATTGGAGATAGTGTGGATCTGGCTGCAGGATGGTCTTATGGTTACGGCTTGCAACAGGCCATCTGGATAATCACAATTTTCTCAAAAACTTTGAACAAGTCACTTAGCCACTCTGTGCTTCAATGGCATTTAGCCTCAGTCAATTAGAAATAAAATAAAAGTAGTCATATGCCTCACAAGGGTAAGAAAAGGCATTTCCTTACGGCCTTAAAATTCTACAAGTGCTACATAAACACCACCATTCACTATAGTTAAAATCTAGCAGAATTCCCCTTGCAAAATAGGAGCAGGTGGAAGGACTATGGCAATTACTCCTTCCCTTGAGCTTTGCTGGCTGTATCAAGATGTGGCATCCATCTGCATTCCAAAAGAAAACAACGTTCTCAGTAAATCACTATTCCACGAAGGAGCTTTACCCAAGAGTGAAAAGCTATCAGTGCAATGGTCAAACAGCACAAATCCCCAGAAAGAGGCCAGCTCTCTGGCAGCCACATACTGAGCAATACCGTATATGCAACAGGCCTTCCTTCTGCACAATACAAAGCCACCATAATTGCTTCACACTCCAAACCAGTAGCTATGGTTACTAGATACAAAAGACAGTCCTGCTGCTTCCCTGTGGCCAGAGGAATTCCAGGCACTTGGTGCAAATGCACCAGACAAAGAAGCTGGTACAAAGAAGAGAAAAAAAAAAAAAAAAATCAGACGAAAATCAAAACATATTTTGAGTTTGATATTCGTAGTTTGAGGTGACCAGAGCAAAGGAAATTTAGGGAGGGTTCAGAAGGAAAAAAAAAGACTGCTGGGGAAACAAAGGAAAAGCTGAAAATTCTCTAACTCTCAAAAAGTACATAAACATCATCCATTAATGTGAGAAAATGCCAAATTCGGATATTAGCAGGGAAAAGTCACTTTGACTGTATTTTCTGTGTGTTCTCCATATTTTACCTTCACTTCTTCATGTCATTGATCACGCCTGTCCTAGCTCAGTGGAAACCAAACAGGATTTTTATATACAGATACTGGCCTGGCAGTGCCGAGGAGAGGATAAGGAGGCAGGTTCAATCCCAATCATACTTTCCAGTAAAAGGTTGGACATGTTCCTGACATGACCTTGTAATCCCCAGATGACTAAAACAGATGTCTAGGCCCAGCAGATCTCCAGGTATCCTCTCCAGAAGAAACAGAGACATCTATTTTTCAGGGAGCATACAAAATTGTATATAGGGGTAACTTTTGGAGCCCAAAGACATGTTCATATGAATTTGAAGAATCCCAGTATATTCAGGTATATTCTTTGGCTATAAAATAAGTTTTCAGTGTGGAAAAAACAAAACAAAAAAAAAACCTCCATCAGTATGATAGACTATTTTGTTACCTCATCACTTCTTGCACTTTCAGGATGGATCTGCTTTCTTCAAAATTTTTAAGTGAGAATACTCATGTACTGTCTTCTCCTCCACATTTTGTACCAGAGGTATCTGGCACTTCAACATATTAGCATACTCCCCTAGGTACACTCCTCTTTTGCCTAAATGTATTTCTAAAGTATATGGAATGGAAATAAAGCTCTGCGTTTCTTCTGTATGGGCACAACTGTAAAATTCAGAACTTTTCAATGGAGAAAATGGTTACTATAATAGCTGAATACTTAACTACATGAAAGTGTACACACTTTCAGTTCTTGTGAATAAATGCATACATACATGTGCACAGGGAGACAGACGAAAGGAGGCAAGAAATAAATAGAAGGAAAAACATATCTAGAATGAAATGCCTGTTTGTCTTCCAGACAAGTTTTCAGACTTCAAATCTAACTGTGAGAGTGACATTTTGTTCAGTTACCTTTGCAATACAAGGGCAGATCACAGATTTGATCAAAGTTACTGCATAGTAGCTGGGTAAGAATCAGGCACAGAAGACAAAAACTTACCCCCAAATAAGAGGAAAAGTAGCAGCAGGAGAGCAGCATTGTACGCCCTGGATGTAGTTTTCTTTAATTCCATGACAAGTCTAAGAGTGGCTGTTCTAAAAACCTCAGGGGAGAAACAGTAGCTGGAAGCTAGCAAATACCAGCTCTCCCCACATCACGGACTTCGGCAAATTTTCTCTACTACAGGCACTCGCTCCATGCTCTGCCAGATTGGGGACTAGCACTAACACAGTGGACAGAGTCCCTGTCCACTCTCGAATGCTTCACTCACG
The DNA here is from genome assembly GCA_031468815.1 of Morus bassanus. Lineage (NCBI taxonomy): Eukaryota > Metazoa > Chordata > Aves > Suliformes > Sulidae > Morus > Morus bassanus. The sequence goes on from CM062586.1 coordinate 2,098,929, forward strand.
TTCCGGGAACAAAGAGAAAACGCTGCCTGGATCTCACGGATTGAACTGCACAGGGCAAAGCAAGTCGGATTTACAGGCCCAGCAGCTGGAGGGCTTACAGGCCCTCAGGCCCTCGTCCGAAAAAAGCCTCGGCTGTCAAAGGCAGTGAGAAACTGAAGAACTGGGAGATTCACAGTACAAGGCAAAAAAGGACCCTGTGTGGTTTTTTGCTTTCTTTTTTTTGAACTCCCCCTATACAATGAAGAAAACAAACCTGCTGTCTCCTCCATAGCTGTGACAGGAGCTCAGAACTGGCTTGGGGACTGAGGTGGCCAGGGGACATTTCTAGGATGCAGGCTTCTGTATCAGTCTGTATTTACAGACAAATTCCAGATGAGGATCAATCACAATCTTCTGACAGAGGCTGCTTTGTTCAAAGAGAAAATAAGACAAAAGACACAAAAAGCACACTGTTAATCCCAAAGAGCAGAGGTAGTCCACATTAGTCTTTACTGCTATCTCTCATACATCGTGAAATGTGTGAACCCACAAGACATACGAACCCACAAACTGTACATGAACTCTTTTCCCAATTAAGGAACAGTTACAGAGATCAACAGGAGAAGCATCTGCAAGCACCAAATCACATCATCACCTTTAGATGCATGTGTTTAGTTTTAGAAGTGGAAAAAATTATCAGTGTCCATTGCTTTATGAGAGTAACCGGAAAAAGACAGAATCCACACTCCGTTGTGACCTACTAAGTACCTCTAAATCCACATCACAATTGGATTAAATTAACCGTAATGAGAATTACGTACATTGCCTCACCCTTCCACTGACAACTAAAAATAGAAGGCAGGTGAGATGCCATACAAATTCCTAGCTTAAACAAGAAATAGGCAAGATGGCAAGGAATTGGTGCAGGTAGGCCTGGGCTACACACGATGAAAACAGCAGCAATCCTCCAGTGAGCGATTTATATTATCTCAGCATCCTTGCAGAGCGGACAGAGGCTGATGGGCCACGTGCAGGGAAACGGGATATTTACTGCATCGTTTTTACCTTCAGTGCAAAAAGCAGAACAGTCACAGCAAGAGCGCTTTCACCACCAAACCACTGCCATTCAGGAACAAATGGTTCATCTCACTACCCTGCCTTGGAATGCTCCAAAGATGATATATCATGCGTTATCAACCTTATCTGGACCACCCTGCCCCCACTTTCATCTCTGGTGTCTTCAGTCTGTTTTCTCAAGATCAGCCGCAGTGTTAGTTTCTTGCCAGTTAGCACAACCATCTGGAACTCATTTCTCTCTCTTTAGATGCTCATTTTGCTGTCAGGGGACTTAACCAAGCGCTGACATGTGCAGAATCTCTCTGCTCAGAAATTTTTTGCCTCACCTGCGTGAATTATCCTCCTAACAACTCACCTTTTCCAAATCAAAGCAAATACATTGAATCCATTGCACAATTAACACTGCAAGAAACCACCACTCTTCCTCCACTGAATGCAGCCACTTCTGGGCATTGACTAGAGCAATACTTCACAACACTTAGGAAATAAAACTATCCATAGTAATTCATGGCTCATATGTCTACCTGAAGGACATGCTCAACTTTCATAAAACAGAATTAGTGTAACAAATCCCCACACATAAGAAAGTGGAGGTCCTCCCACAGAGGCTCAGGTCCCGTGTAGCTCTGCTGCTACTGCTGTGCTGTGTGGGCTGCGGCACCTCGTACCCCCGACAGAGCCATTTGCTATGGAAGACTTGTTGGACGCTAGCTAGACTCAGAAAAGAGCAAAACAGTTTAGCAGAGGCTGAACAATGAAAAAGCTCTAGAGAGGAACATTCTTGGCGTCTCTCCGTACATCGGAGACGATGCCTCAAGCAGTAGCTTCTTGCGCTAGTGACTGAATTTTACTCTGGTGTCTTCATTTGGTCTTTCTGTCAAGTTAATGTTGATGGGTTCGAACTGAACTGCTAACATGGTCAATATATCAATAATATTACACATGCAGGAATGCTATGAATGGTACCTTTCTGAAGGTAGCATTTCATGCATTTGTCACAACAGTGTTTGGACTTGAGCAACCTGGGAAACGGCAGTAGTATAGGGTTCTCAGCCAAAATCTTCCAGACAGAGGTGAGAATCTCATGCCTGTACTGCTGCCAGGACACACATATTGTGAGTTCTGGGGTTGGAGCAGGTTACAAGGGATGATCCTTTTGAAAAAAGTGTTCATTTGTTCTCTGTGACCACTGCTAACTGCTAGCACATATAAGTGGTCTGCCGGGACTTAAGGCTCATTTTGTGTTGCTGAAAACCCAAGCTAATGAAGCCTGCACAGATCAAGACATCCGACTTCCTTATAATAATCTAAATACCTTAATCCAGTGTCTACCTGTGAGGATATCAGAATTTAATTTTTTCAATGTTCATGGTTGCAGTTTTATGAGATTTTGCTAGCATAAGTGGCAGACCATTTCTGTGCTGGACCCTTGGGCATACAAAAGCCAATGTGGGTATTAAGCAGCTTAGTCCAATTAAAGGACCCTAATGCAACTCTGTTAAGGCCCTGATTTGTTAGGCTTGACTACATTTCCAAAGGAGCACAACTGGGTGGACTTGTTATCTAAAGTATAAGCTCCAAGTCCTTAGTCATCCTTGCTAAAGCCTTCCCCAAACTGGCCATGGTTTCTGCTACCTCCACATCACTGCAGTCCAACGTCAGTATAATCTGCTCTTTAACATAGTATTAAAACTAGAGCCAAAGGACACAGCTGCTTTCGTCTGTGTAACACTCATTACAAGAGACTTAAGGACAGCATAACAGCAAGGCTTCTATTCTCAGCCTGTAGGCAGGAAACTTTGCAAGCCGGAAATGCATGCCATGAAAATGGGGCAGCAGTAGGCAAACTGGATTAAGAGAAAAGGGAGAGAATAGGTCTTGGGTACTCTGCAGAACCTTTCTGTCTTCTTATTCTATACTTTTTTGTACACTTTTCACAAAACAATCCTATACATTTTTCTACAAACAGTTCAGAAAGAACTGTGCAGCAAAGTACCTAAGCAAAACAGTCTGTGCTTTCCATTCAAAGAATAATGTACTCTTGCACATGTTTCACAATCTTTCCTCACACAGGGCTTAAAATAATCCTGCTATTACAGATTGGATACTACAGCTTAGGTGGGTGATATGACGGCCAATATCACAGACAGAAGCTGGTAAGAATAAAGGCATTCCTACCTCCTGTCATACAGACATACTGTACCTGCCTCAGAGGAGAGAGCCTCGCCTTCCCTCCTGACAGTTCTGGAACCTCACCACTGAATATAAACCTACTTTTCTGAATTGAACAATGCAAGCTAACAGCATCAAAATCTGATTTTTTTTCCCAGCTTCATTGTCCGAGGGTTATTAGGCATAAACAAAGGAGCCCATACTAAGAGTGGCTGCAACTTAGAACTTGGGAAGTTAAGCTAGTTAAGAAACAAACTTCCAGTTCCACTCAAAAATAGTGTGCAAAAATGACTCCTTCAGTATGCCCTTCTGCTCTTAATCCCTGATGAAAAGTGCCAGGTATATTTTTAAAAAGTTCAGGTTTTGGAATTTCAATCCTACAGACTCACAGGCCAATTCTGTAAACTGAAAAGTTCAAGCACAGTTTGGTGGTTTAATGCTTGAGGGTTCTCCAGGGTCCGATCTCTAACTCAAAATTAGCTCTTTCCTGTAATAATCAAAGTTATTGCCCTTAACATGCATCGTCACCACTTTACCATCTGGCCACTAGATGTCCCTTCTGCACTGCACAAATTCAAGCAAAGGCCATTGTGTAAAAACAGGAGAGTTGAAAAGAAATTCATGTATCACCAGCGCTACCAAATGAATGCAACTAGACACATCCTGAAATGCTGTAGGACTGTGCCACTGAACACTATGAGACCTACCGCAACATCCACACAACAGAAGGGCCAAGGAAGAGTTTTGTTAGTGAGTCAAAACTTTAAAGTTGCTATTAAAACTTGGCAAAAAATCACACAAAATTTCCAGTCTCAAGACATCCTAATTGTACTTTTTAGACCCAATAAATTTAGTTTCCTATTATTGCTAATCAGAACTGATGGCAAGTAAATCATGCTGCCTGATAAAAGCATTAAGCATATGACACTGGTCAGTCCTAGGTAATGGCAATGAAACAATCAGCATGACAAGAAATAGCAGAAAGGTTGCTATTTCTTGCTGTGCAGTAACTCAATAGAGCAATGTAATGGATGGTCAGAGTTCTGGTCCAGTCTCACTTTCCTGGAGCACAATAATCAATTTCAGATAAAACTGTAGTGTTGAGGAAGAAGAGGGTTGGCAGTCCAGTAGGAAAGAGGCAGAAAGAACGTTTATTTATGAGAATTTCATAGGAAATATGTCTGTGAGTTAAGACTAAATATAGCATACGCATCCCATAGGCGCAGGTTTGGGGTCTAACTCTTCCCATACATGCAGCCCTGCAAGCCTGGCCATCAGGCGCCATCCTGTGGCAATGGACTCTCACTCTTGTGATGCACCAGCAACCAGGCTCAAATGCACGATTTATGTCAGTCATACAGCTACAAACAGCGAACAAAACCTCAGTGAAATCCTGCCTTAACTGAGAAACTGGGACAACACCTGGTCCTCTTAAAAGAATATCACTTCTACAGAGAAATGACATCCTAAGCAGAACTTTTTCTAATCAGTATCACCAGCAATTTCTCAGATGACTCCTGTATTTGTCTGCAGACTACGGGAGGTCTAGGGTTAGGATTTGAGAGGACAAAATTGAAGCAGGTTTGCCTGAAGTCTGAAATCACCTACTCTGCCTTGCAATATTGACTGCTTGTGCAGAGATCTTCATTACATGCCTCATTCGAAAAAAGAACAAATTGTAAGAACCCTAAGAAGGATATCCAACACATGCATAGTACCTATAGCTTCCTCTCCAACATATAAGCCCATTCACAGCATACGCAGACGAGGCTGTAGTAAAGACAGGGCCATACTTCTGACAACTTCTCTCTAAAGGACGTTACAGAACTCAGGCTCTAACCATGTATGTACCCTTTGATCTATGTGAGACCCTGCTGGAGTGCTGCAGGTCAACTTTAAGCCCCTTTGATCCTCTTCCACTGCTTACAGCTGCCTCGGTGGAGGTGAATCCCTTCCAAGGGGCCTCTCTTGGCAGATGGGAAGATGAGAATGTTGATCAGCTAACACGAAGCAGCTAACAGTGTAAAAAAGGTCTCAGGCAAGATTTTCTGCAGTAAAATGTTATAGCAGGAAGAAGGATGTGCCCAATACATTGCCTGGATCTGAGAGTGTTTTGAAGTTGTGTTGACTATTGAGAGGCCTTTTTGCTGCTTTTTTTGTCAAAATGATCCAACGTGCTTGTAAATCCCCCTTTTCACTATGGCTATCACTGCTTAGAGGGAGCCTCTCCAGCCACCGGAGGGCAGTGCTGGGCAGTTTTCTGATCTACCAGCCTAAGAACAGCTTGGAAAGGCAACGTTCTGAATTAGCATATGTTTGTTGCCAATGTCTGCATTGCTGGCAACCCTCGAGTCATACTGGTGCCTAGGGCGCTTAGCAGGCTTCAGGGGAAAAGCTAAATGCTCAGCCAGAACCAAAGGAACCTATAATCAGAGCCAAAGTAAGGGAGCTATGCCCTGCAGCAGAGCCTGGGTGAAAGGAACCTTGTAATGCCAAAGTTTGCACTCCTGTAAAGGCCAAACACGGGGGTGGGAGAAAAGGGAATTTTGGAAAAGCCCCCAGCTGGACCTGAAAAACAAACACATCAAGCTGCGCCATGTGAGCTGTCTGTTCTGAAGCAGAGACTAGCCTCAAAGTCCTGCATATGACATCTATCTCTGCCATGGAAATGACACCTTTGAATACTGCATAAATCAGCAAGCTCTGCCTCATTTTCCTTCCAGATGTAATCTCTGTAGTCTCTCACAGGCTTCATGCACACAGTCTGCTCTGTAATGAGGCCTCTGGGAAAAACTGAACATTCTTACCACAGTAGGTGGCAGGAAGTAAAATGGATGCAGACCACGGATGTGCCAAACGTTGAGGAATGAGTAATTTTCTCCAGTAAGCCAAAGATGTGGGGCTCGCTTTTGTGCATTTGCACCTTAATGAAAACTCCATTCAAGAAATGCTCTTTTTACCTCCAAGTCTGATCCAGGTCACTGAACAGACACATTTGTCAACACAAAGGCAAGGGACAACTCTACAGAAACAGCCTTATGTTCAATTTCCTGACTCGCAAGCTGGGCATATTGTCCAGCTACATTCAGCATCTTAGGCTCGCACACTCATGACTTTCTAGGCCATGTTTCACACCAATATCAGCATAACCACTGACTGTCCCACAGTGATGCAGAGTAGCAAACATCTTCTAAGTTACCTTCTGTTCTAAGAATATTTCAGACTGAAGCTCCTGTATGAGTCAATTGTTTCTTCTTCACAGATGTCCCAGAATAATGGCTTTAACTAAACTGGGTGTGCAAAAGTTGCTGGATCTGCTAGCACTTGGAGAAGAGGGTCTAGCAGCCTTGCTAGGATTACTACAGCACGCACCAGCATGTGGGCAGACATTTCATTTTGCTGAGATGCTAAATTCTGGTGTTTCCATTGCCATCCATTTGTCAGATTGCTTAACAAACCTTTAAGAATGACAAATACAGATCTTTATGTAATTGTTAACAGCATTCAAGCTTGTTCTCATGGTCTTCAAATGGTGCTTCATCCCAGTGTCAATAAATGGCACTGAATTTGTTTCATAATTAGGACTTGAAAAATTAACTTGTCACCACACTGGCAAAAATTCTTCCACACCTGCTCTGTATGTGTAGACCTCTCTTTAAGAAAAGAAAATATCATGTAAAGCAGCAAATTTAACTGAATAAGCATATATACTTGTACTCCTGTTTCCTTCTGGCATATAAAGGTTTTTATCATGACCAACTACATTACTACTAGTTTGGCAGCACTAATGTCAGATCAGAACAATCTGAGCTGAGAGACAATCCCACATTTAGTTAATGCTCTCACTCTCTATTAGTACTGCTGCATTACTGCAAACTAAGACCAAGGACTAGGGACCTATACAATTAGATGGAAATATATATTCTCTGCCAAAGACAGCTCAACATCACTTATGATAAATACAACAGGTGAATTGTACCAATATACTAAGCATTTTCCCAACTTCAGAAGAGTGAATGTTTATGAGTCATCAGTCACAGGTCTTAAGATATCAGTAATCTCAAATCAAACTTCATTTCAAAGACACAGTGAAAAATGAACTCCAAAGATATGCCCACCTTAATTCTGTGATCCTTGCAGACTTAAATCAGGCCTAATCCCTCACATCCGGTTCTAACTGCATAACTGGCCCAGAGACAAGGGTAGGCAGAGGTTTTTAGGGCTTCAGCACTTCTCTCTGCCCTGAGGGAAGCTCCAGTTTGTTCCACTTCTCTTAGGGAGCATGGTTTATGCACATTTTCTACTTCATGTCTTGCAACAGCAGGCAAGCTTCTGCTGAGCTTCTGCAAAAGGTGATATTGATCTGCAACAGAAGTGCTTGAATCTTTAGCTCTGCTAACTGGTGTGCTGAATGTGCACAGAGTTCATCAATATGTCTGAAACAAAATCTGCTCGATGGCCTCTGAAAAAAAGAAAAATGAAGCTTTTATAGCATGCTGAATTAAAACGCAGTCTATAATCTTGATTTATAATCAAGAAGTGCAACTATGATATAATCAACTTTCATATACACAAGACATCGCATTGCACAAGGTCAATATGGCTTTCTTGCTACAATGAGCAAAAGGAGATGTGATACCCAAGTCTGGCTGTGCATTACATCAACTGTGATGACAACACACTGAAACAGGGGGGAATGGTGCAGTTCTAGGTGTTTGACTGCGCACTTTACTATATGGAACACTTTTAAGCTCAGGGCCTCTGTTGCTCATGCTGGAATTCAAGAGCAATCAGGCCTGTGACTGCATTGCCAAAGGTCTCAGGTGTGGGAAGGGGAAGCAGCAACAGCAAAGTCTGAAGCAGAAGAATCCATATTCACACAAGCACTCAAAAACTTACAGTAGAAAGTGACCTCAGCAGATTGAAGCAAACACATGGGGTACTGTTTTAAACTTTTCCAACCTACTTCTGAACACAACCATAGGAACGGAGCACTGGTAAATCCTCGTAAAAGCACAACGGTAGCTTCATCGGGATTACAATTGTTTCAGTAAGAGCAAGAATAAGCACCAAAGCATCTCTCTCTGATGAGAGACATAAGGCTTCTTATGAGGTTGTGTACAAAACATTCAAGTGGATGGATCTAGAAACTTCCCAAGAACTATGGGAAGAAACATGGAAAGAATTCTAATACTTTAAATCAGATGTCTAATGCCATCCAGCTTTGCCATTCACCAATTCTATGTATCATTTCTGGAAAGAAACATGATAATTGTCAGCTTATTGGAACACTATCCATTTCATCCCTGAGAAACTCCATTGCAACTAAGTCAATCCTATACATACCTGAATAAGAAGCAGCATCTTATATCTTTAAAGAAGTTTTCCATGCCAAGACCGGTTTGTCAGCACCATTTATTACGCTTGAATGCTTTATGAGACAGAAGTCACAAACCTGACAATTTAATTCTCATTTGCTTTGGCAGTGACTACATATGCCAGCCTGGCTATACTATCTGGGCAAATGATGAATCTTTCCGCTTCCAACTCAGCTTTACATCCTCCTCTTTCTACTACAGGACATGACTTCAGAAAAATGTCCTTTCCTGTATCTGTCACCAGAAGGCAAGTCAAAGTATAGATGGCTGAGCTTCCTGTAATAGTAGAACAGTTGCAGAAATTTAGTTTCACTCCAAGGTATATGAATCCATCTCTGGATCTTTAGCTCTGCTAACCTGTACGTTCAGTGAGTCACAGATGTTTCATGAAGGCCTATTGGTGCTTTTAAAAAAAAAAAATCTTTGGCTGAAGATTTAAACTCCATTTGATCCTAAAGCTTTTTTAATGCATGACTTTGAACCCAGGGACTTTGCATATTTCTGCTAGTCTCACTTCCCAGAAGGTCAGGAGAGCAACCACTCTGGAGGAAACAGAATCCGAGAAGCAAGGAGAAAATCTCTTCAGATGAGTGTGTTCTGAGAAAATGACAAATCACTGTCACTAGTACTATATGAGACTAAATGAAAATGTCTTCAATTCCATTTCTACCTCTCTGTAAAGCTTGTTAAAGCATAGGTTCCCTTCGCTTCTGCACTTCCTTTGATTCAGGCCAGACAATGTAACGTGGAGATTAATTACTACATAGCACCCAGTATTTCTGAGATTTCACAGCTTCATTTCACTTAGAAAGGTGAAAGACAACCTGCAATACTGTCAACTGTATGGGCTGTTACAACATTTCCTCTTATAACTTGGGAAATCATGCAGCCATTTCACTGAAATCTTGAATGAGCTAATGTTTACTTTGGATTTTTCTTTGTTAGTCAGAGTTAACCCTAAGTAGCCTTCAAGAGTGCATGCTACGCACCTTTTATTATAGCAGCCAACTTTCAGGAGTACATGAATGAGAAAACAAAAGCAACCAAAATGCACGGGAGAAAGCCATGAGTGACAACACATTGTTTTTCTACCTTGAACCATTTTCTTCCCATTCAGTAAGAGGTTATGTCCTTTACACATGATTTTAAAATAGTGAATCCACTCCTGGCTATTAACTTCAACACTGATATACATTTCACTCCAATTGCCTTGTTTATTTCCCCCCAGTAACTTAAACCTATTGGCAATTTCTGTTAAAATCATAAAGCTGACACTTTGTATTCCCACCACCAAATATCCACTGGAGTCAACACTGAAGTCAAAGCCACAGTTCATCCTCTTTCCATGACTTTAAAGCTCACAGTCCTCTATTAAATTAGCCAGTAAGGACAGCGATTTGCTGATTCTGCCCAGCAGAGGACTTGATCTCTTGTCTTTTTCTATTGCTTTACAGAAATGGTACTTCAATTACAAGCACATCCTTGTGGGCTGATAAAATCTCACTGTTAGGTCAGAACAGGTTCCTACAATTTAGGAACCAAATAACTTATTTGGGCAGTAACACACAGGAATTGCCACAGCAGCAACGGACACAATGCTCCCCAATTCATTCATCCATCTTCAGCTGAAACTGAGCTTCTGGGGGTGAAATGAGGTCAAAACAAAGTAAAGAGTGAAATGGAATTGGTCCGACAATAAGCCAGGTGTCAGGCGCCCGATCCACAGAGCCTGACCAAGGACAAAGCGGTCATTCGCTGTTAGCTGTAGTGGGATGTTGGGAATTTTGAGCAGATGTTAATAGGATGAATACATACTAGTCATACAGCCTCAGAATGATAATGGCTCTAAATACCAAAAGCATATTGATCTCTTGAAGTGCATAGTCAGAACATCTAATGGCTCTAGAGAGAGCAGGGAAACACTCAAAAGGGAGGAAAAAAAAAAGAAAGGAAAAGAGAAGATGCTTTAGACTGGAGAGTTTTATCAGTTAAAAAAGCCTTGGGGCACACAGGGAATGTTAAAATGCTACTGCACATACAGACACATACTGAGGGATGCCAAGAATGTGCACTTTGTGCACGGGAATGGAAGAATGAATTTACAGAACTTGTATAATTGTAACAGGTCTAAAACACTTCTTCCAGCTAGAATATTAGAACCAGGAAGAACACAAAGAGAAAAACAAATCCTGCACTGTCCTGGTGGATCAAAACTGTGGGAAAAGAAAAGCTAACACCAGTGACGCAGAGAATGAAGATACCGTTCAAAAGACATTCAAAGGGAAATTCTTTCTATTTTAATTACCTCAGCTGCTATTAGTAATGCAGATCAGGGCTTTGTTCTAAAAGGAAATCTCATTTCTAACCTGAAGTGTCTTTTTCAAGTGTGAGACATTTGAAAGCTCCTTTTAAAACAAGGGCTGGGTAACTGGGAAATTCAATTCATTCTCTTTGCTTTGATATCTATTTCGTTCAGCACTATACACACCGTCAAAAGAACAATGTTATCCTCCACTCTGCACTAGAGGGCCAAGCAGTCCAATGGCATATGCTCTCTGCTCCATGGTACTGATCCAGTATTTTTACCATCTCACAAAAGCACGTAGCTGTTTGAAGGAGGACAAGACTCCAGGGCAACAGGAACACAAATTATCGGCTTGTTCAGGTGTGTTTCCTTTTTATGAGGTACAAATCAGACTAAGCTACACTAATAGAAAGATCACTGTAAAGTTCACTCTCAGCAGTGCCGCCATAGGAGCATACCATAATTCTACGGACTCCGGTCAATAGTATTATATATCCACTGAACCACTGAGGACATTAAGCGAACACATTGAAGAGAAAAAAGATTCCAGTTGTCCTGAGCTTCCCACTCTCTGACCGCAAAACCGCACTCTCACATCAAATGGGGAATGAAACTCAAGGGACATTTTAATCCTACACCCCTGCTCTAATTAATAATCCTACTTTATCAATATTTGATGGAGCTGTTATTGTGCCTCCTCTGACCATTACACTTTTCATATAATGCTCTGAATTATGCTGCTCTACAGCAATGTAATAGCAATGTACTTCTTTCAAGGTAATACATGTAGAAAACATGGTACCTCCTTTCCTAACACAATACCTTTCCAGAAGACCCTGCCTCAGGACTAGACTACGAGATCGACAGCTATACCATATGTAACAATTTATGCAAAAAGATATGTTGACTCAGCCCCTCCCCTTTGTGGCCCATGATACCACCATCATATGGAAAAGAAAATATATTCATATCCTGAAAACCTAACCAAAACATAGATAATGCTGAGCACAACAGAGAACAGGCATTGTGTATACTGGCATAGAAAATCACAGTTAATAAGGCACAAGAGCAATTATGACAAGAAAAACTTAAAATTTTTTGCTAACTAAAGTGTTGAGGAAGAGGATGTAGACCTAACAGAAATGCCCATCCCTTACCACAAAACCTTCATTCATGTCACACAAACTCACTTAGATGAGTACATGATCAGGTATGTGTCCTGGTTTCGGCTGGGATAGAGTTGTGCTTGCATTTCCACAGGGTTAAGAGGTTACTGCTGCTACCCAATTACTCATCAGCACAGTTTCACAAGAGAGTACTCCCCCTCTGCTTTGCATGCGTAACTGCAAATGCAATAACTCCCAAAACAGATGTTGTTAACATGATCAAGAATTGCAAGTGCTTAAACTAATGTGAATTGCTTAGGTAAAAGGCAGCTCAAGAACAATTATATGTAGCTACATGAAAAGTTAAACATTCCACAATCCACATCATACTCTTTAAGGGTCCTCTTCGGAAAACAGAATACATACTCAAAATTGTCCATTAGTGCAGAATCATTAAGATTAGTCCCTGCTGCTGAAGACCTGAGACACAGGGAAAGGCAGTACAAATTCACGGATATAGAAAGGGCCTTTTCTGTACATTCTTCAGTCTCCCAGTTTCTGAATACTGTACCTTTCATCTGCAAGGGATCTTACTTAAAACAAACATGAAAAGTAGAAGTAAAAGTAAAACAAACATTTAAGAGAAAAATAACCTGCTGACAGAAGAGAAGCACCCAGCTTGTTTCTCTACAGGACAACTGTTCCCAAAGCAGAGGAAGGGGCTGAAGTATGGCAACCTACTGGGTTACACTTTCTTGTCAGATAGCACCTTTTCCCAATTCCAGGCTTTTACTGCATTATACAATGTTGGTATCATAATATGCAAGTATCAATTCATGGAGAAATACAATGAGGGAGCAGAGAAGCAGATTAATTCATCCCAGTTCAAAGGCTGGGCAATAGTGGCTTCCCTCACTGAAAAGCAATACCACAGCAGTTACTGTTTACAGGGAAAAAAAGACGAAAGAAGTACTTAGAGTCATCCCCAAACTTCAGTCACTAAAGATTAATCACAGAAGTGTGGCACTCTTCTTCCCTACCTCCCTAATGCAGTATCAGGATAAAGACTACAATTCGGTCTCCCAGTAGTGAGAGGGAAAAGGAAAGAAAGAAGTGGGGTTGAAGGAAGCCAGTCAAAAGCAGGTTTGGGACTCCATATAGTTGATATATTATTTATTTATTTATTTGTGTGTGTGTGTGTGTGTGTGTGAGGAGGCCAAGCCAGTTCTTCCATTCAGAGTGTACAAACCTGTAATTTCAGCACCTAGAAGTGAGCCCCTGAAGTTCCAAGCCCAGCCAGGATTTCCTTTGCTCACATTCTGCATGGAGCCCAGCAGAGACAGAATTTCTGTCGAGAGGAAGGGAGAGGGCTGGGGTGCACAGGAATCACATTAAAGAGGTTTTTGCAGCTTTAGCTTGTGGAATATAAATCAGAGGTATTAAAATGGGAAGATTAAAAGAGAAGTAACAAAGAATTCTTGAGGTATTCATGGGACACCAGGTAAAAGTCAAAGTGCCAGAAGAAGCCAGAGAGATGGCTAGTTACTATGAGTCTTCTACACTTACCATCTGACTCAAAGCCCAGTGAAGTAATTAAAGATAGCTAGCAATTACAGTGGGCTTCAGTTCAGGCCCACAGAGAGCATGTCTCTAGGAAGCTCAGTCCCTCCACATTTCAGCGGATTGTGACAACTGTGAGATTGCCAAAGGTCAGAAAAACTATGGAGAGAGGGAGTAAGTCCTGAATAACATCTGTCCAATGAGTTAAAAACACTAGATGATGCAAGTTTTGAGGGAACTTTTATGTCATCTCTTCTGTCTTTAGAGAGAAGAAAAGATGTGGTTGCATTTTTTTTTTTCCACAGCAACGATAAAGCACAGAACAGCAAACAGATGGAGGTGTCAGAAGCAAAGTGTGAAAAAGAAAAAAAAAGAATAAAGTGAGAGTCCCTCTGCTGGAGATTATCATGCTGTGAAATCCTGTTTGTAATGACCTGTCAGAAAAACGCCTCAATTACTACAGGTTGGGATAAGCAGTGGGATAAGCACAGGTACTTAACCTCAGAGACAGGAGGTCCCCAAGAACGGACTGGTTATCCAGACCACAACACAAGGCAGGTCACAGAACTGGGCAGGCCAACGGCTGCGTGCAGTGCAACAGCAGCCCATATACCTGACCGACGGCTCGGTGTTGTAATCAACCCTGGCATGCTACTGTTTACAGGAGTATTCATGCAAATTCTGAGTAGTGGAATTCTTAGGAGGTGCCAAGTGACAGAGTAATGCTGTTGGTTGGTTGTTTCCACCCACGAGTAGGGGACAAAAAAAGAAAGGTGGAAAGTACAGAAGATAAAACATCCCGTAAGTGGAAGGAACTAAATGTTATCAAGTTGTGATGGAAAAGGCTTAATGTGGACTATCAAAGACTATCTATCCCCATCACAAAACATGCTAGCAAGGTTTAACTGAGCAGTATGGATTTTGAGGGACACACTGTTTTAACTATAAAAAGAAGGTTTGGAGATGTTATATTTTAGTCTTTTTGCCAGGAGGTCCTTTATTAAACCTGCTCTAAATGGTAACTTGTTCAACTAAAGAGGCTTTTTCTGCCATGAGCTGTAAAAGGACGTTAGTTTTCAATTCTGTTTTTGAAGGATGTTTCAGATACTGATTTCTACCTCATGCTCAACATGTTATGTTTTCTTCACAGTTCTGGTGCTCAGAGCAGAGAGAAGCAGCATTTTTCTGAATACCTTCCTGAATCTCTAAACAGATCTTTTTAAACAGTGTTCTCTGAACAGATCTTCCCAATACTTCTCCATCCCGTAACCGAGCAGCCATAACAAACCGAAGTATTTGGCAATACTGAATTGCTCAAAGAAATCTGAGACTTCTTACTGCTCATAGGTCTCCCTCGGGGCTCTGAGTGGGTTGCAATAGCACAGCCAGCCGCTCTAAATAGCTTGTATCCAAACACTCTGCTTCAGGGTGATTAAATATATAAAATGTTACACGTCCAATGTTTGAAACAAAAAGGCCTAGAGCACCTAAGAAATGCTTTCCACATAGAGCTCATTATAGCACTGGAAGTACTGGAAATACTACCATGTGATGCAGTCACAAAGTATTGCTCTGAAGAAAAGAAATCCAGAACAGAATGGAACAGTGAGAAAGTTCAAGATGTAAGACTAACTTTTTTTCCATTTTATTCCATGTGTAAGCCAGTCTTTGTTGTAGATCTGTATGAGAAAACAGATGTTACACACACTCATCTGCTACACAGATACTAATCCTAGGAAGTGGGCTAGTCTAGGCAATTCAGTGCAGAGGTTTTTTATTGTTACTGTGAGATCTTTATGCTTCAAGAGGAAAACAACAAGTTAGGGTTTTTTTCCTTTTAAAAGGCTATATTGTACAAAGATGTTGCGAACAAGAGGAAGTGAATATCTGCAGAACACACTGATATTTTCTAGTATCAACTGCAAATTAATTAGACTTTGTTATGTAGTTATACTTTTTTCTAATATAATACTAATCCTGACAATCAGTTAGTACTGATTAGCATTTTGGTGGTGGTTCTCAATAGCTTCTGACCGATCAGGCTGTGGTCCCCACTGTTTCAACAAACTATAGAAAAAGGCAAAGCAAAAGCACAGACACAGCAAACACCATCCCTGGCTCACCAAGTCATTTAAATATATGAAAGTAAGTGTGGCTTTATAGTCCTTTAATTATGTATTGCATCTGAATTATGTACGGAACAGAAGGCATGCAGGAATTCTGGTGGAAAGGAGCAGCACTGTGCAACAGTATTTCCTCACCCAGGATAAGACATTGATGTGCCCTACAACAGGTTCGCTCCCATTTAATGGAATCCTGTAGTTCCCAGAGAATCTGCACACCCATTCTCATGGCAAGAAGCTGTCCCAAGTGCCTAAGAAGTGCCCTGTAGCCCCCTCAGAAGAATACATTTACGTTGCTAGTGAGCAAAACTTTCTCTTATATCCTGCTGTACTCTTATTTAGCCCAAATACTGCTCAAGAATACATAGGTACTTTATACCTACAACCCTATAAGACCTAGCTGATTTACTGTGAAGTGTCTAAATACAGAATAGACATCATGCCTTTCATATTAGTCAGTGGTTTTGTCATTTATGGCAAGTCCCAGAATTGTTCAGATTATTCTGGGACTTTATCTAATCAGCAATTTTACCATTCTGCTGAAAAGTATGCCTGGTTTTGCTACTCTAATTCAATATTTACACCTCCACCGTTTTTGTGAGAGACAGAAATGAATCAATTCTTATAATGTCATATAATCTAGCTGTAATGTCACTTGGAAACAAAAGTCAACTTTTCTTTTTTAAGTGTTGTCACACCACGACTACACACATAGTGGTGACAACAGCTACATTACCCATTATATCAAGTTCTGACACTGCTACCTATAGTGGATCTACAATAAATGTATACATATACAAATGATCCGTTAGTATAACAACTCCTGTGTTACACCTTAATTCCATTCTCTTCTTTCCATTTGGTTTTGTTTTCTATTTCATGTTCTTCATTTTAAACACACAGCTGTGTATTATACATAAAGACTTTTTAGAGAAGTGGTAGTAGATAAATGATTAATCCTCTGAGGCAGTTTTACAGGTTGGTCTGTCCTTACCTATTTCAATAGTCCGACATCAACAAGAAACGTTCTTCCACCTCCACCCCACCACCTCTTTAGATTGGGTCTGTACCTTGCACTGGGCAAAATGCTAAGCACTGCTCCCCAAAGCTAAGTTTCAAGCAGAACACAGTAGCTGTCGACTTCAGATACAGAGTCACACACATGCAGGCTGACGTTTGTTTTGGGCTGGGAAAACTTCTGAAACTCCAGGTCTAATTTTGCATAAAGAATATTGGTGCTTTTGTCTTTTCCTTAGGCCCAATGACCTTCCCTTGAAACAGTGACAATGTTGGCCTGCTGATTAGCAGTGCAGCTTTGCAGCCAAACCTCCTCCGGATGGGGCCAATGATAGGCAGTGAAATCTAACTGCCACTTGGTGGCAGAGGTTAGATACCATAATTACATTTCTGGTTCCCAAGAACGCATCATGCATGCTTATTCTCTGCCCAAGGTGACTCTCAAGATTATTTCTTGCCTCCTCATTAATTACTATCCATATTTATAGACAAATTAAAGATTCAAACATAAACATTTATTCAATTAATCACTTTGAGTTCTAGTAGAATAAACAGTATCATATCAATTCATTAGCGGGGGGGTTCATGACAATTTAACACATTCATTTTCTGTTTCCTCTCTGTGGTATCATGTCTCACACAAGAGTTAAAACATCAAACACCACCAACAGAAAGAGCATAAGAAGTTCTGCACCATCAAACTACTTGTTTCTACTCACAATGAACAGAAAATGGATTTGCCGTAATAATCAAATTAGGCTTGCTTCTACATCCCTCTTCCAAAGCCTTTGTGTCTAATCTTTAGTTCTTTAGCTGACAATTCAATTACTAGCTTATTGAGAGCAACTATAAACACAGTATATGTTACTTACTTACCGCAATTTGGTTCACAACATGAATAAACAATATTCTACAAACAGACGCTTCTGAATGTCTACTTCATGAGACCTTGCTTATCATTCCACTTGAGGAAGCTGCGTATTTTATTCCTCAAGGATGCTGCAACAGCTCTAACTCTATGGCCACAACTTCCGTCCCATGAGAGGGGCAGCCCCATGGCTTCAGCAGCTTTGCCCAACACAGGAGCAACCTGCAAGGTCTAGCCACAAGAAAAATCTTTTCAGTCAAGCCAAGGGGACCTAGAGAAATTGCATCTATGCTCTCCACTTTTTGTTTCACAGTCTTTTTAAAACCTTCATGACATTGTGAACCTCAAACACATACAGCAATAACTATTCATTTGATCTCTAAACAAATTTAAAGGAACTGACAATTTCACATTTGCAGGACTTTTACAGAAGGATTGAGCTGAACACTGTGAGCTAAGTTTATGCCTAACCTTGGGTATACGATCTCTTTCTGCTCCCTGTGAATTTGGTCCCCAGCCTTTACTCCTCCCTACCCAAGTCTCCAATTCCATAATGCCATTCAGAGTAAGCTACACATAAAGTTGCAGAACATCACTGCTGACATGCTCCAAGCCAGAATGCTCTACAATAGTTAGTAAAAGGCTCTTTAAGGACAAATAACTTTTATCAACTGTTTTTCTGACAGGAAACTTTGGACAGACTGTACAAGTTGAAGTTCAGGACAAAGTTTATAAACAACAGGCATTTAACCTCAGAAATAAGTATCACAAACTCCCCGAATAATGATAATTTCACCTAATAATAACTGGCTGTTTTGTCCACACAAGAAAACTCTAATCTAGAAACACTGACATAATTAAAGTTCATCTTAGTATAAACCATTTCATACTTCAATTAACTGAATTTGATTAAATTGAAAATTAATTTAGCAGATTTACCAGATTAGCCAAGCTGGCTCTACGTACACCAGCTGCACTTCATCAAATAGGAGCGTCCTATTTACAAAGTATGCATTTATCCAAATATTGTGGACCTCTTCTGACACTCTAAATGAAGACAGAGAGTAAGCATAAATACACCAAGATGTTTCAGTAGTGGTAACTTTCAGGATCTAGAATATTTATACTACTACTGAAGACTTGTTAACTTTCCATGAAGAAACAAATACGGGTTAAAATCAGAGCAGGCAGTAACTGTGCATGTGTAAGAGAGAAACCAACTATTTAGCATAATTTACAAATTCTCAGCAGAAGCAGTTACTGCAGAGACTGAATATACTATCTACCAAACTTCCATTAATTCAGAACTATGTCACTTAGAATATTATTCTTTCATCCACTACATTAATATATTCCAAACCCAAGTCATAGCTGTGAGAGTTGTGAAATCTCCGTTTGCCTCTTATTTCAGCATAGGTGAGGAGTTACCATAACTGGTATCCCTAGACGTATTTATGTTTGAGTTTCCCATTCCATAAGTGTACTCCTCTTATATCCTGAAATGTGTCTAGTTTTAGAATTTTATATTGCATATTTGGTGTCTCAAGTGCTGCACGAGTTAGTTGGAAAGTGCACTATTCTCTCTTGCTTCATTACTGCGCAGGAGGCCAGGAAAAATACAAATGTACAAATTTAATATGATAAACCCAGGATTTGTCAAATTCCTGCAAATCCTTCTTTTGGAAAAGTTCAGGTAAGAACAAAAATTTGCATGCATGATTTCATAGGAAGCAAATGTTTTATAATGCTTATTAACTATTTTTATGGCTCTTAATATCAGGGTATCCAGGCTCTTAAGCAATGATGACAACAGCATTGACCCCTGCATCCATCCAAAGATCCAGAAAAACTGGCCATCTGCCAACCTTCCTTTAGCAATTGCTCCAGCTTCTTCCTATAACAGACCTGTATCTTCACAAAATTTGGGGAATATCCCTGTATTTCTAGATCACACAAGTCTCACTAGGTCAAACACACCCCTTTTCCAGTCTCTGCCACACCATTCATTAAACCCTTCATAATGCAGTACAGCTTAATTCTGCCCTCAGTGTTCCAGACTTGCACTCGTGTAGTTTGGACCATTTCCTTTATTCAAAACCTGTAGACTCTTCTGCTGAAATTTTCAAGTGTTTAAGCACTTAAGTTTTGCTAATGCATCTTTTTATTTGCAGTTCTCACATGGTTTTGCTAGACTAAACACATGCAGCATGCTACACAGCTTTAAAAAAACCCTGTAAATATCCTTAGAATGGCTCAACTAGAATAAGCTAACAGACAGCATGTGGCCCTGGAACAGAGGCCATGCGCATTGTGATGCTACCTGCTGAGCACAGCCGCCAGCATTCAGAGCATTATAAAAAGGGCATTACTGTAACAATGACAAAGACAGTGAGCGCTACTTGCATAGTGTTTAATGAGCAATGCAGACCATGGCATTTGGAGACTGACAGTTTAGGTTTGTTTGTTGTTGGGTTTTTTTAACCCCAAATTTCCATCACTTTTCAAATAATAAAGCACCTGAATTAATCAGAGAGTCAGTTCTGAGAAAGCAGCACATATGGCTTCAAAGCCTTTTGCAAAAAACACACATGGATGCCTTTCAAGGCCAGCATGACAAGTCTTCTGCAAAGAAAGAAATTTGAGAAGATCACACTATACTTGCTTAGAAATAATTTTGCCTTTACAGGATCTGAACTATAATTAGAATGCTGATGCCCCATTATAATAGAGACAAAAGCAGAATTACAAAGAGAGAACAATTTTCAGGATTACTCACAAACTGAACGAACAGCTCATGATGGACAAACTTCTGGTATCAGTTCTTTCCAAGCTTCAGAATTCTGCAGAGGCAAAACAGAAAATTCAACAAACAAAAATATTTATGAATTTAAAAAAAATAAAACATCCCATGCTAGGTACTTCTACTCTTCCCCTTTAAATTTTCCACAGAACACTATTTTTGCAGCTGCCAGTTCTGTGACCTTGCTGGAAGTCACCAAGCCAGAGATCAATTAGTGAGTACAGACTAGAGAAGCAGCGTTGATTGCATTCTGCCTGTCCCTTGGGAAGAGCAGCCCTGCTTCAGGGTAGAAGCAGCATAAGCCTGGAAGATTGTTATCCAGTGGGAGTGCTGATACGCAGGTTGGTTACTGACTGCAAGATGCACAATGCAGCAGATCTGAAAGGAAACAGGAAAACCTCCTTCTTCCTTTGACTTCCACATTTAAAATTTTCCAGTAATTTAAACACAGTTTAGTTTTGCACACAATGAAACCTTTTTACACTAAATGATACCTACAACAAATACCCCATGCGGGCTTCAAACATCTAAGTTATGGACGGACATTCATTAGTACTCTTCCTACTGAAGTGCTCCATAGGAAATTATCCTTTAAAAATACTGCATTCTCTTCACATATCCCATTTAATCACTTACCAAAGTTGGGAAAAGTTTGTCTGTAAAGATTAATTGGGAATATGCAAAATAAATTAAAAGAAACCTCTACTGAATCTCAGAAAAGTTTTCCTGGCTTTTATTAGCAAAGGAAGAGAAATATCATCAGTAACATTTAAGCATGATCAAAACACCTACCATCTTCAACATACCTTAGAAAAGCATGTTGCTTTTCCTTGAAAGGGAGAAGCAGTACAAAGGGTGGAATTTCTTAAAGGAAAAAAGAAAAAATAGAAAGCAGTTTGTGGCAGCAGTACTGAAGTCCTGAAAACAGATAGCTCGTTCTTCGCCCCTGTGATACGGACTGGTTTGGAATGTGTTACCCAAAGAGGCACAGCAAGCATTTTTAAGCAAACTGCATAAACCCCCAGTAGATCACTACTATCCCCCATTTCATAGGCAGGATGAACCAAAACACAGAAGAATTTGGAGATTTTACTTGTGTTACACACCAAACTGCAGTGACAGAGAAGGGTAATAGCCCCACTACCTTAACCTCCAGCTGCATATCTGAACTACCACCCAAGTTACCAGAGGGTAGTGTCCTTCCTTCCTGACGCCTCCAGAGAGGCAGCAATGTGTACCCTCTGCTGTCCTCAATGACACACAACTCTTTCCAATCCACTTCAGAGTTCTTGCACACGCTGAGATCTCTATTTTCTCTTCCACACAGAAGACTAACATAGAGAATTTGGAACTACAAGAGCTAGGCGCCATCTCTACATCTACCAAAAGCTACTGATACCTAATTTGTCTGGCTTGTGCTTCTATGCCAAAGTTAAAGGGAAAATAAAACATAAAAGAAAAGAGACTTTTACAAGTGTCAGGAGGTAAGGAAAATGGTAGTTGATATTTTGGAAGACTACGGAAATAGTTTATTCCATGCAATGAGATCTTATCTCCCCCAGATCTAAATTATTAGTTACTGGTCTCCATCTCACACCCTGCTGTACAGGTTACCTGGACCACAGAGCACTGACTTGAATAATACAACTATCAAAGTTGTAAGTTCTAATTTAACTCTTCTATTAGATCAACCAATGTAAACAGAACTTCAGAAGAAAGTCTCCCGCCAAGAGCCATCAGGAGCACTCATTTATGTATTTCAGTCCCCATTCCCAGTGACCCTCATGGTGTTCAGAAACAAATCAAATTAGCCACTTGTCTCTTGTCAAGGAAAGAGGACCTATTTGCAGGTCAACAGGAACTTCCCAACACTCAGTCTCAGCAAAATTGTTTCACAGCACCTTATTAGAGACTTGGCGGGGGTCATGTAGCGCTATCTGCAAAAGCTGACTGATGACATAAAACACAGAACACTTAGGGACATGGAGCAGGAAAATTTCAAAGATCAGCCCTACAGAACCTTATATATTAGGGTTTTTAACTTTTAAATATGAGCATTTTAAATGCTATCCTGAAAAAGTTATCAAGGAACGTAATGAATGATGATGATCACATGTTAACTCTCAATGCCACAACACTTCTGCATGTACTAGATTTCACAGTCGTCTTGTTACCTTTCTCCTGTGACTACACCAGCACTCCAGGAATGGAAAGCCAAGGGCAGTAACTAAGACCTCTGCGGTTCCTAGCAAAGGGCCCTACCTGCTGAATGGCTTTAGAACATAAATGTGGGCCTTTCCACTAGGAAGATTTAACTGCTGACTGACATATAGCTGTATTGTCAGTGCTGCAGGAACTCCAGCTCTTTAGTATTTAAATCACTACATAAATATTTCACATAGAACTTAGCCTAAAATAAGCCACCTGCCTGGTTACTACAGTTTGTCTGCTTGCCTTAATTTGTAGGCAACTATAATGCTATTTCTGTGATAGACTATTCTGTAAGGCCTCCCAGAAGAAACGTGAGAGATCAATAGTCCTTAAATAATTAGAAGAGCTAAAATCATTTAGGTCATCAAATAGCAAGTGGGATAAATAAAAAGTCGTAGCGCCGTGAACACCTGCATTAAATAGAATTTTTACATTTATTTGTTGAGTTAGATGATAGAAAGGCTGCACACCAAAGCATAAGAGGTAGAACTGCTGAATAGCATCTATAATAGGAAAGCAAAATAGGATAACAATAAATACCTGCATTACAATTAATTGGTGGGTTAATAAAAAAAAAGAAAAAAAAAGAAACAAGATACATCAACAGCCTTCAACTTCCCACTCCTAATACAAGCAAATTTAGATCAAAAATTCAAAGAGAACCTTCTAATCTAAGGCATGAAGCAAAGACCACACACAGAACGAGGCATTTCTACACTCATAGATGTGTTACATTAAACATGAAAAAATGTATGTAAAATATACTCTCCCAAAAATACAGGTATATTTCTGTTCCAATGTCTCAGGTTTAATCTATGTTGCCACATCTACTCTACTCCAGTACAGCACCCTGTCACACCCACAGCAGGCACTTGTCCCCTGCCTTGCCCCATTATAAAGACCGCTTGTTGCCTCAATTTATAATCCTTTACCATCTCTCCTCGAGGAGGCCTCCAACCTGCAGCTCCTTCAGTCTTGGCAGGGAGATCAGTCTTCTAAACTTTCAAACATTTCATTCATTCATTCATTTCTAGACTCCT
This sequence comes from Morus bassanus, assembly GCA_031468815.1. Classification (NCBI taxonomy): domain Eukaryota; kingdom Metazoa; phylum Chordata; class Aves; order Suliformes; family Sulidae; genus Morus; species Morus bassanus. The sequence goes on from CM062586.1 coordinate 2,122,565, forward strand.
ACTAATCCCCATGTATTACAGAATGGCTCCACCCTCCACATCTGTACAGGCTCCTGCTTCCTCAAAATGGATTATGGGAATAAAGTTTGCTAACCTCCTTACCATATTTGGTTGAAAGACTCTCTAAATTATAGCTTATTTCAGTCTTCTGAAACTACCGACCTAATCTGACCATTTCAGACTTGCACCTGGGCAAGTAAACCCTGGGTGATTCCTTCCTGATGTATAGTTGTCACAAGGATATCTATTCTACCAACACTTGGGCTGTCCAGGGGACCATCTTTACAGACCGGGCTCAATTTTCCCTTAAAGGGGAAATCTGATATACTTCAAAGTTGATAGTCAGGATTTCAGTCTACATACCTCATATGACACAGACATCCAAATCTTTCTTTTATGGTGTTTCAGCAGCACACAACTCTTGCTAGTCACGACTTACTGAAATCTCCAGCTACTAAATATCCTACATTTAGATAACATCTTGGCATATCAAAGTTTATGAAATTTTGAGGTACACACCTAATGTCTGGAATATGACCTGTATCTGCTGCAGATCTGTTTCCCGTTTATCACTTTATATGACAATACTAGTTAAGCAGCAGCATACTGGGTACATGGAGTAAAAAGTCTCAGATGTTGAAAGGTTACTTCTAGTTTACACAATGCAAGGAACACAGCACGTTACCACAAAAGAGAGAAAACCGATTTCAAAGAGTAAGCCTTCTGCTGTGATTCTGGTTAGAGGGACCTGCCAACACCCATTTATCAGATCTAGGCTTTAGTGTACTGGACCACATCTGTTTGTTCTACAACTTCAACTACTTTGAGATGAATAGACATCCGAATTAAAAACTGCTCTGCCCCCACGTTGCGATACTGGGTTTGGGTACCAATCCATTCAGGAAACACTCACATCAGCTTCAACAAGGTCGGTATTTTATCCCAAGGGTACAGCTTGTGAGCATTTTCCGAATGCCACTGAATTCTGGCTGTGGTCTCACAGAATTTTTAATGAAGTTATAAAACTACTTCATTATAACCAAAATTCTCATTATAGCAAGATTTTTAGACCAGATTTCTGACCACAGTCCAAAGTGTTTTATTTCTATCTAACAATTACTATTATTCCTAAGAGTTCTCCACTTTCTGTTGATGAAAATGAACCTCGGTAAAGCTTTTTTTAAATGATTATTATTGTGACTGTACTGCCAGCTGCACTTGGACAAACTCTGACTCAAGTTTTAGGCTACAGGGTCATCGATAGACACTCAGCTATTGCTTCCATCAAAAAAATACAGATCGCCATAGACAAAAACAGATATGGGAAAGAGAAAACATGCAGTTAAAAAACCAAAGAGGGGGGAAAAAAAACCAAAACACCACAGAAAACAAAAACTTTTTGTACCAGAAACAGATTGAAAACAGAAAGAAAATTAGCATTTAGGAATGAAAAAGCCTATTCACTGTTGATGTTAAATACAACACCCGCAGAGATGGAAGCTGGGTTTATTTTTGATAGCAGCACAAACATTAAAGATAAGCCAAAAGCATTTAGAAAATATGGGTGCAGCACAAAGGCTCCTGTGATGAGATATTTTGCTTTTAATCTTGACCTGGAAAACCTCTTGTACGACAGAGCCTCTTTTCAGTGGAGTCACAGTCCTGCCTAGTTACTCTGCCTATTAGTGATAAAAAGGCCACCCAAGTTGTTTCCACTTTGGAATGATGGCAGGTTTTCAATCCTGAACTTCAAAGGAAAAGAAAAAAAAAAACAAAAACACCCTAATATATCTTTCTAAGGACCTGCACTAAACTCCTGTCTTCCCTTATCTGGTCCAATCACACTCTTCCCTAAAACAATAACCCTTACAACTGCATAATCGTTTTTCTAGAAAGGACATTAATAATCCCCCAAATATTTATCTACTTGCCACTGATATATATGAAAATACTTATCTCACATTGATATGAGATAAACATGCATCACATCCTACCCACACAGTGGTAAAAACAGCTGATTTCCAGATTGGTTCATCATGTTTACAGTTCCAGTAATATAAAGTGCTAACCACATCAACCACAATCATTGTGAGGGTTAAGCGATCACAGGATCAAATCTCACATGTGTATCATAAAGTATTAAGACTGAAAACAGTGGACGCATCTGTGAAGTTCAGTCCTACTCTGGATGTCTGTTCACACAGTCTAGGCTTCTCTAGGGAGGAGAGCTGCAGACCAGCGGTCCTTCTTTGGAACTTTATGCCATTAAATTGCAATGAGAAACCTGCTGTATAAGACACTGCCAACCCCACAGGCTCAGCTACAACATGACTGTAGAACCTTCTTTCTGCCACCTTTCCTTGCACCGAACATACAGGCAAAGATGCTCTGTAATCAGCAGCAGTCATCCCATATTCCCATGTGCACAACAGGGAAAAGCACTTCCATCCACAAGAAAAGAAAGTCCAGATGATATACCAACACCCCATTTCCCAAAGGAGAGCTGTTAAGGATCAGGAGCCTTCAGATGATCACTTACCTTTATTAGAACTTTTAATTAAATGCTCATAGAAGGTGGGCAATATTATTTGTTTCCAGGCATTCCTACTGTATAAAGAATGCTCCGTTGGGTCAGATCAGTGCTCCCGTGTAGCCTGGTAGTGTGTCTCTGAAAGCAGCAATGGAAGATACCACTTTGAGAAAGCCTGTGAGCCTGGCCACTTCCCATGGTCTGTTCCCTCTGTTTTTCCCCAGGGTACACAATTGTTGTCTGAGGGTACGAAGTCAGTACCCACTGCTTCATCTCACTTCCCTTTCTGTAGAGACTGACATCATACCATCAACAGGGGTTTGTTAGATTCCACCAACCTGCAGAAACACTTTGAGACAGGAATTAAAATTACTTTTTTTTTTCCCCTCCACACTGACAGGAGTCATCATGTGCCCTCTACTACGTCAGTGGTGAGCAATAGGGCAGTAGCCCTTTGAAAGAGTTCATTCTCTTTCCCATCTTGGGCGATGCAATCCATATTTTGAAAAAAAAAACATACTAACTACAAAGTTTCAGCTTCTCAGGAAACAATCCTGGGACACATGCCACAATGAAATAATCTCAGCAGAAAACACATAGGCTTATGTACACTGTGCTGGTTTTGGCTGGGACAGAGTTAATTTTCTCCGCAGTAGCTACTATGGGGCTGTGGTTTGGATTTGTGCTGGAAACAGCGTTGATAACCCCGGGATGTTTTCGTTCCTGCTGAGCAGGGCTTGCACAGAGCCAAGGCCTTTTCTGCTCCTCACCCCACCCCAGCAGCGAGGGGCTGGGGGGGCACAAGGGGCTGGGAGGGGACACGGCCGGGACAGTGACCCCAACTGACCCCAGGGATGTCCCACACCATGTGGCCTCACGCTCAGCACATAGAGCTGGGGAAGGAGGAGGAAGGGGGGACGTCGGGAGTGATGGCGTTTGTCTTCCCAAGTCACCGTTACGCGTGATGGAGCCCTGCTTCCCCGGAGATGGCTGAGCACCTGCCTGCCCGTGGGAAGGGGTGAAGGAATTCCTTGCTTTGCTTTGCTTGGGTGTGCGGCTTTTGCTTTCCCTGTGAAACTGTCTTTATCTCAATCCAGGAGTTTTCTCACTTTTACCCTTCCGGTTCTCTCCCCCATCCCACTTTGAAAGGAGTGAGCGAGCGGCTGCATGGGGCTGAGCTGCCGGCTGGGGTTAAACCACAACACACACTCACATTTTAAAGAAGCCTGTTTACTGCTACGAGTTTTGTTGTGGCCCCCAGTGGAAAAGTTTTAATTATACATTCAGCAGTTGCCAAGTGGGGGTGAGAATACAACTACTGGACCGAAGACAGCGCAGTCTACAAAACAATTCAGATGTTAGGATGGCCGAGGCTAGCTACATTGCACTGTGTCCTAAACAGCGCCTATAAAAATAAGATTAAAGCACTTTGCTTTATTAATAGTTCAGGAAGCTGCTAATTTGCAGGTTCGCTATAGACAACTTCACTTGGGCTGGTTCTAGCCAAACAAAGTAAGGAAGGGAGGCAGTGACAGGGACTGTAATGCTGAGTGCCAGCACCGGTTATAGCAATTCACCTGCTAGTACAAGGAACACTGCACCACAACACTCAGCAAAGCTAAGACACATCAAACAAAAATGTGAAATCATAAGATTAACAAGTACAGCAGCACGTATTGAGATATGCACTCTATTTTTTTTTAACCTAGACCTTTGTTGTTTTTAATAATTGATATAAAGCAGCAAATGACTCACTAATTGCACTTCTAAATTGTAACCCAACCTGGAATCAATCACACATGGCATAACTTCTGTTTTTATTTGAAGCTAAATCCACCACAGTGCATGCAGTAGCCTCTCTAATAATTGCATTAGTCATAACCTGAAAGTATTTCCCACTTACTTCGTTCCAGTTTTGCCTGCTTTTCAAGCTGATCCTCATCCCTATTGCTAAAAAGATCTCTGAAATGTTACCCCACAGAGCCTGCCCTGAGACTTGTACTGTGGTACATTTCATGGTGTGATTCCTCCTCTTTTAGTGTCTAATTTTCCTCCAGTACCATTTTATCTGCTTTGCTTCAGTCCAAAGTCAAACAACTATCATTCAGGATTGCACCAGATATTAGCAAGTACTCTGTAAAACTCTTAGTAATGAGTCAGGTACACAAAGAACTGCCAGATTTATGTATGTCATCTTTCGTTTTGCAGCACAGATTCTAGATTTTTAAGCACCCTCTACACTGGATAGTCCTCTGCTTGATTCTCTCCCTTTTATGCCCAAGATACACTTTTGAAAAAAATGAATACAGATCTTGTAAGCATTTTTCAGAATAAAACTCTTTGCTACATCATGCCACAGATTAACCAGCTAGTCACTGTGGGCCAAACAAAAATGAAGGCAGAATGGAACAGAACAAAGCAATAAAAGCTGCGATCAAGTATACACGAAACAAGGTAAATTCAGACACCTAGGAACAATGCAGGATGCTCAAGGAACAGCGAGACGGCATTTGAGAGCTACCAAACATGAACTCAGTTAATCAACTTTTGCAGGATCCTCGCTAGGAAACAGACACGTTAGAGCCCATGTTAAAGTAAAACTCAAAGTACTCGCACTGCCAGCTCTGTGGGGAGGACCCAGGCCTAAGTCACATCAGTCCCAGCACAAGCCGGGTGTAAGGAGAGTTGCCTGGTTAAGACTTGGATATGCTTTCAGAAGATCAATACCCACACAGTTACACCCACCGCAAGAAATGCTTATCTGCCCTAGCAAAGACTATTCTAGTACTGATACCATCTCACGTTTCTTTTCCCCCACTGTGAGTCTTCTGCCCACATCCTGCAGAGAAACAGATTCAACTAAAATCTGCCAGGGTTTCACTGCTGATTTCCCTTCCCGCACGCCCAGACGACTCCCGGCAATTGACTTCTCAGATATTTAGCCTTTGATTTTAATGCCGATTTGCAGAAATATTTTTATTGACTCTGGGTTTTAATACTTGCACAGTCGCCCTGCAAAGATAGGGTTTTTTTAAAAAAAAAAAAATGTTTACCCTTTCTGAATGCAGCTTTAATCCGCTCTGCATCTATTTTTATACTGCTTATATTATACCCTTTTAACTTTCACCTTCTGCTCTCTCTGTTGTTGGGTTTTTTGTAGAAGCCAGATGACATCATGATTTTCCACTTTGTCTTCTGTATCCTTTGGCATTCTACCTCCCTTCTTTTCTCATGACTTCTCTCCACACAAGCAAGTACAGCAAGACAGAAGAGTGGCTCTGGACACTGTTTTATGTCATATGGAGTTGTTTCCGATTTCATTCTTGTCATTAAAGATGAGCTGCTTTTTCAAACTTCAAGATTTTCTTCAAAACACTTCACATTTGCAAGTCATCTTCCTAGCTTATCACCTTTCTAAATCCAAGCCTCCTGCGTGGAAAGTATTCAAACACTGCCAAACTTCAAAGCGTGTAAACAGCCACATTAAATGTGTGATTAGTCCCACTGAAATTAAAAGTTAAGCACATGCAATTATTTGTTTTTATAGATTAAAAAGATGTAAAGTCAAACAAGTTCCTTTTCAAATTCTCCAATTTTTTGTTATTTTTAAGTTCTTGTGAAGCTATGAGACTAATTTCACATGTAAAGATAACTTTTTCTATGAAGATTTTTAAAATACACGCCTCATACAAAATTTTTTTTTTCCCGTTCCAAGCCTGTCCTCACATAGCTTTGCACAAATCCCATTAACTTTAGTACATGTCTAAAGGCAGAATTTGAAACCTGTAAAGAACTGGGTCACTGGACAATGGTAAGTCTCAGAGATTTCTTTTCTGAGTTATAACAAGAGAAAAATACCTCTTCCCTCAGGCACTAAGTGAACATTCCCATTTGTCTGTAAACAATACCAAACACTTGAAATTTGATAGGTTACATTTCATCCTTGCTCACTTAGGATTTTTCCCTTTACTACAGCTAATAGCCATTTAGTCCTTAATGTAGTATTTGTAGCTGATGCTAGATCATCCAAGTACACCATCCCGCAGGGCCGCCTCCCTGCAGAGTTCAGCGCCTGGTTCACTCCAAGCTTAAAACCGGTAGCTATCAACAACTTTTTGTAAAGGGTCCCTCTGTTTTTCTGGGGTTTTTTTGTTCCCCAGGAAAACTGCTTTCACATGCTGGTCATAGAGGCAAGCAGGAGCTAGTATATATTTTTTATTTAATACTGGTAATAAAATTTCTTTATCACATTTATAGAATACAGCATAATCAGGTATGAGATCTACAAGCAAGAAAATCAGTCCAGGAACAGAGATTTTTTTTTTTTTTTAAACAAACTAGTTCTACATTTATTGTTTCAGTGAACGTCAGTGAAAGAGTCTTAGAAGACTTCAGTCACCACGACTGCTCTCTGCATTAGCATCTCAGATCTGTATACTGTTCTAGTATGGTTGGTTTTATTCCACTATATACCCTTGTTACAGCACAAAACCTACACAGTATTTAAAATCAGACCATCCTAACCTAATCTGGCCAGTCGGGAGATACAAAGACACAGCGACAAGCCACCACGCAGTATTCAGAAGTTAACTATGCGTTCCCTTTCCACACCCACTCTTCCTAGAACGTTTAGATTTGCCAGAATCATTTAGATCATCAACCTCCTTCAAAAAAAATAAATAAAAAAATCCAACTTACATGCTAATGACATATACTTTGTATTTTCAAAGATAATATCACCCTTTAGAATCGCTTCTGCTCATGACTGTGAGGACAGCCTACTGGAGTGAGCACAAGGCTTGGAATTTTAATCCAGACTATGCCACTTGTTGTATGTGTGACCTCTGGCAAAGTGTTTCGCTAAACTTAGTCTCTGCATCTCTAAAGCCTTTGTGATTCCCTCAGTTGTCTAGGGGATGCTGGTAACTTTCAAGAATACATGACAATGTCTTAAATATTTCTATGGAAAGATCTGCAGGAAACACATTATTTCCATCATAGTTATATATTTAAAAAAAAAAATCTTTCTATGCCAGTATTTTGTCCCAAGTAAGGGCATAATTATTGTTAATTACTTTAACTTTCATCAAGATAACTCTCATTCCAGGTTGCTTTTGGCACAATTCAAGTCCCCATCTCTTACTGAGTATACTAAAAGCTATAAATTCAATTTTCTGCCTTTTTATTCCATGAAGCCAAAAGAGAGATATTAACTTTTTTTCCAAACCTCAGATGTTCTTTTCCTTGTTAAATTTATATCCTCGTACTGCAGTGCCAAAGCTCTTCCAATCCCCTGTATTCTAAATTAATCCATCAATCCCCTTTCCTCTGTGTTTTTGCCCTTGGCAAATCATTAGCCCAAGGGAGAATTCAACAGAAAAATTCAAGATTTCTCTTAGACCACAGCTGAAAATACCTTTCTTCTGCCTCTGCAAAAGTTCCACTATCTGAGATGCCATCTTGAAGATCTCTTGAAGATTTTTCTCTGCTGACTACATTTCCAGCTTCACTGCACAGCCACTAATTTTCACAGCTGCCCCTTCCCATTCCACTGTCTCCTCCAGCAGCCTTCCTCTGAGCTATATTTGTCCTGTGTCTCTATTCCCTGTAATCAATTTCAGATAAAAATGTTTTCACATTAAGTCCGTGGACCAGTCCTTGATTTTCTGGCTATTATTTTCTTGCCCCTTCTCAAGGCCTACACTAATATTTTAAGGCCACACAGGAGATTTAGCTAAACTCATTCATTGCTTTGAAACCTCTCAATTCTAGACTCGAAAGCAGTAATTGAGATTCCTCAGATTTGTTTCTCCTTTCAATCCTTAAACATCACAAGATAAAAGTTTGTTACAACAGTAGAGCTATGTCTTACTGTTCAGAACTAGGGTGACACTTTAGCCTTGCAAAGAAGTATACAAAATATAAGTTTAATTTGAACAAGCTGGACCTCTCACCACACATAACGTTATTAATGCACACATGGTTTCTACTTCCACTCTAATGCTGCAAATCACTCTTTTGAATGAAAGTTACTGTTTCACTTTAGCACTGCAGATCTCCTGATCCCGCTGCCTTTTGCCAAAGGCTCCTAGGCTGCTTCGGCACAGTGTGTTGTGTACTGATTGTTTTGGCATAGAGCTCCTCAGTCAATTGTCTTTCATGTTTCCAGCCTATATAGTTTTGAAAACTGTAAAAAAATTATATCAAATACGATTGCCACGGACTTATATGTTGAAAGCTGAGTTTAAAAAGGCACTTAACCTAGAAAACCTGGCAGGAATTTTGAAGCACTCACGTGAAGGTATCAGCCAGTTGAATGTTGACACAAAACCATAAAGGTTCTGTGGAATGCACATCCCAAGAAGAAAAACCCCACCAGACTCAACCCCTCCCTCCTCGTACCTAAAGGTTTTGGCATGCTAGCACTTCTCTGAAGAGTCTGACGGACAATAGTACTTGGAGCAGTCTCTTCAACTTCACAGTAGTGCCCGTCTGCTCCAGAACAGTCAGATGTCTGGGATTAGGAAGAATTATCGCAGGGCAGCCGAAAGCTAACCCGAACACATCTGTCTTGATTTCTAGAAGGGAAAGATGGAGCTCATTGAACGCCGTATTCCTTGCGCAGCCCGACCTGCCTAAACACACCACGAAGCTGCCTTGATTTTATCGTCCTCAGACAACCGCCGAGGATTCCATACGGTGAGCAACTCCTCACATGGAAACACTACTTCCCAGCTCAATTTAGGAAACTGCTCTCTTTCTGCACTGCTTTAGATTTTGCAACGGGAGATAAAAACCCATGAAGGACGTGCCCTGCCTGGGTAAGGGGCGCCAGGGCCCTGCCTCACACCTCACCTCACCCCCGCCCGGCCCCTCAGCCTCGCCCCATCCCTCCCCCCGGCCCAGAGCGGAGACGGGGCAGGGACGATCCTCCCCGCACCCGCAGACAGACACACACCCGCAGGCAGACACACGCCCACACACCTGCCTCCCGCCGCGCCGCCCGCCCCTCAGCCCGCCATGGGGGACAGCCCTACCGCCCCGCTTACGCACTCTGCGCCCGGCACGCTTGCACCTACGGCGTTTGCGCAACGGGAGCCCTCTCAGGTGCGGCGCCCGCGTTGACGACATTACGGAGAATTCGTAAGAAACACTAACCTCTTTGAGGGGCTTTACGCAAGTGACGTTCCTAGGTGCAGGCCCGGCCGCTCCTAACCCACGTAGCCGCGGGAGCGCTCCGGGCCGCGGAGAGCCCTCTCGCCGGGCGGCGGGGGGGGGGGGGGGGGGACTGCGCAGTTTACGCAAGGAGTAGCGGCCCCAGGTAGGAAACGGGCCGAGCCGGGGAGCTTTACGTCAATTCCGTAAGGCTTGCGCTAGCTTCCCTCCTGCGCTTTCCTCCCGGCGGGAGGAAACGGCCGGTTCCGCGCCGCTACGCAATTAGCGCGGCGGCCCGGCATCCCCCTACGCAGATGGCGTAAGGCTCTCTCTCAGGTGCAGGGAGGGGGCGGGCTCACGTTGCCCGGCAGCCCCAGCCTATGGGGGCGCCGGGCGCTGTCACGTGCCGGAGCCCCGCTCGCCGCTGCGGAGCCGGAGGAGCCGGACGGGGCCGCGGAGCCGGGCCGGGGCCGGGGGGCTGCGGCGGGGCCGGCGGCCGGCGGGGCGAGGCGGGGTGAGGCGGGGCGGCGGGGCTCGGCGGCGGGGCGGGCTCGGGGCGGCACAACAGCCCTCCCTGCGCGCCCCTGAGGGGAGGCGGGCGCCGGGCACCGCTCCTCCCACTGCACCGGGCACTGCGGGCAGGAGGCAAGGGCAGGACGCGGCGCGGGGGGCGGCGCGGGGGGATGGGAGGCGGTGCGTGAGTGGGGGGCGCTGCTGCGCGCGCGGCGGCCGTTGGCGCGGGGGGGGGGGGGGGAGGAAGGGGGGGGGGGGGGGTCTCGGCGCCCTGGGGGGCCGCAGCCCGCGGGCGGGAGCGCGGCCGTGAGGGGACGGGGGGGGGCTCGGCGCCGCGCTGCGCCGGGGCGGCCGCTCCTCCGCCGGCTGCGGGGCGCGTACCTGGCCGCGGGCGCGCAGGTGCGGGCGGGGGGGCGTGCGGGGCGCGGCGGCCGGCCCCGCGGCCAGGTGCGGCGCGGCGCGGTGCGGTGCGGGGAGGCGTGCGGGCCGGGCCCCGGCCGCGCGGCAGCCCTGCCTCGCCCGCACAAGTTGCGGGGTTTTTTTTGGTGTGTCCTGGCAGCCCGCCGCGCTGCCCGCGCCTCCGGCCCGGCGCCCCGGTGGCCCCTCAGCCCCTGCGCGCCCCCGCGGGCCCCCTGGGCTTGGGGGAGAGCGTCACCCGTGGCCTGGGTCAGGGTTTGTGGGCTTGGGGTGTCCCCCCCCACCACCACCACCGCTTTCATTCCGGCTTTGCTTTGCACCGGGTTTTTTGTTAATCATTAACCCACTAATTTCTTCTGGAAGTGAGAACTTAAAAAGGGATGACTGGGGAGTCATAGGCAGGCTACTGAGCAGAGTAAAACCTGAGTTTTGAATCAAAATAGAAATATGCGTTACCTAGCTAACTGTCTTATTATTTATTTACGTGGCTCTGAAAATGGTGCCTTGTGATTTAAAGAAAGTCAGAAGAAAATGTCCTGCTCCAGAGAGCGCGCATTCCGAATCGCTCGTGCACAGAATACGGCCGTGCAAAAAAATTTATAAAATGGGACGCCCTGGACATGTTTGAAATCTTTTTTTATTTAGCTGTGTACTGTAGTTGGTTAACATTTTTTAAAAGTTTTCTCATACTTTATCCTGAAAACTTTGAAATTCTAAGTGTGATTAAAGTTTAAAAAAAAAAAAAACTCACGTGGGCATTGTTGTCAGGAACATAAGGTATTTCAAATCTCCAGTTCTAAAAAACGTTTGCCCAACTTTAACTTAAGTTAAATATCCCAGCTGTTTTAATTTAAAGTAAAATAGCTGTGTGTTCTAGTGAGCATTCGAAACCTGGCCTTCTAGGGTAAAGACAGAAAATTAAAATAATTTTCTTCATTCATGCAAAATAATTTAACATTCTTGGAAAGAATGGAGAAGGAAGGACTGTTTGCAAAACTCATTTTATTTTTAAAGATATGGTAGCCATTTTTGAGAGACCTAAGGGAAGCAACTGTGGAGGCAGAGAGGGCCTAATGTTTGCAGGAAGGAAGGAAGGAAGGTAGAAAAGTGCTGTCTGTACTCGGAGGGGGCACCTTGGAAAACAAAACTTTTGGAACACGCGGGGAGGAAGGCCCGGCAGTGCCCCCGTAGAGGTTGTGTTGCTGTATTCCTTCATCTGTGCGAGGTGGTTGCTCAGAGTATCTGAAAAACAGAAGTGTTTTCCAAGAACTTAACTAGTCCACCTCTCAGATGGGCCACCAGAAATTTGCAGAAAATAGGTTGTACTATTTCCTGCCAGTGTGGAGAGGAAGAAGAAATCCATGTCAGCAGACTGCAGCTGGCTGTAGCTTCTACTAAATTCCTGGTTGTTTTTAGGAAGTTGGACTTGCCGCTGGAAGTTTTTGGCATGTGTCATTTTCTTCTCCCTGGGACTTTGCAGTCATTTTCCTCTGCTTCATGTTGGTGTAGAATGAAGGGTGAGATGGGGAAAAAAGTGGGTAAGGATTGCTAATATTAAGGTTTTAATATTTTCAGTTTTCTGTTTCTCAGAATCTTGTCATTGATGGTGCAAGTCTCGTGCTGCTTTGGCATTCCTAGTAGAATCTTAAGTCCTTGCTAATTTTCTTATTCCTGTTTTTGTGAAGGGGTTTTATTTGCAGACGTAATCCAAACTAGTCATTGCTACTGAACTATTGACAGTATTGTCACCTCTCCGCAACGGGGATGCTGATGAAGTGCCAGTTTGCTCCAAGTGGTTCACAGGCCAAATGCAAGGTAGAAATCTAGGACTTAATTTCTTGGGGAACTGGAGGAAGGTTCTGTCTAGAAATACTTGTATGTCGGGGGCTGGGGGAAGCCCCAGGTGGTATCTGGTGTGGGTGTTGCTGAAGAAGTGACCGAATCCAGCCTTGTGCTTTGTCCTAGAAGGAGTTTCAGACACGATTGATTTCATACCAAAGGTTTGGAAGCAAATGAGAACGAAGAGTAAGCAAATGGAAGATATAATAGAAGATGGGAAAAGGCATGCCCTGCCTAAACTTTAGAGAAGTAGTTTAAGCTCTGGTGGATATGCAGATTTTGGTGACCCTTGTTTCTGACTTGTAAGCAGTTTTTTCCATGGATGTTCATTCAGTAACAGGAGGCTGAAGGTTGCAGAGCTCTCTTCTTTTGAAGCCCTTCAGTTAATGTTCCTCAAAGGCCTGTGGGTGGACTGAGTGGTTTTTTTTTTTTTGTTATTTTTTGAACCATGAAATCCTGTTTGGAAATTTAAAAAAAAAAAGTAGTCTAAAAGTAGTCTAAGAAGCTGCTTCATGTTGTGAAAAACCTCACTGTAGAATCATAAAAGCTGTACTTTTTCCACGTTGCTTTGGAAGCAGCTGAACTTTGTAACTTGGCATGTAAATAGAGCTCTTTGAAGAGCAGACCCATGGCTGGAAAGAGGGGAGAGGGAAATGCCGTGGCTGGTTAACAAGCTTTTGAGTGTGTGAAAAGCCACTGTGAGCATGCTTGTTGAAGTATCTCTTAAAACGTAGACGAGAAGTTTGCAGAGTCTTGTCCCTGGTTGTGGTGATGTACATACACCTAGAAGTGGCCAACGTGTCTGAGTGTAAATATGAAACAGTAAAAAAGTGGCGATGTATGTGTTTCTATCGGCTGGGCTGGGTGAGGGAGAGTTCTCGGGGCAGCTGAGAGGAAGGTACCCGGGAACGTGGTGTTCATCTGAGGGAGATGCTAGGCGAGTGAGAATGCAGAGGCTCAATCTACACCTCACTAGGCTGAGTTTCAGCTCTTGGTGAGTTAGGATTTATGGGAAGTCTAGCCGTGCCAACAGAGGACTTTAACATAGCGTTTCGATTTCTGTAACTTAACTTTGTATCGAGGTTGGAGGAGGGAGGACTCTTCTGTTCTAACAACGTACACATAAGGAGCACTTGGCTCATGTAGTGTCCTGGATTTGCCATAAACTGAGCAATATTGGCAAGTAAAGATCGCTTTGCTGTTGTATATGCTGCAGTGATGAAATCAAAAGGAAAATTCCTGTTTAAAGCAACATGAAAAACAGTTACAGATTTAAATAGCAGAAAAATGCAAGTCTCAAACACTTCTGTAGAAATCATAGTTTGAGTACATTTGTTGTACTTGCAGCGTGATTTGACAAAAAGAAACTTTGTACTTCATATTTAAGGAAACAGAAGCCTAAGCTGCCCTACCTGAAAATATTCACTTATATTTTTTTATTAAAAGCGATAGTTGACACAAGCTACAAGACCAGAGACAATATTTTTTCAGTTGTACTTTCTGCATTTCTTGGCGCTTGTGTAGTTTTTCCTTCTTACGTGCAAGTCTTTCACTGAGCAATGATGACAGAAAACATAGATAGCAGCGCATACTCTGTCAACTCACAGAGGGACAGTGTTTCTATTTCACTTCTTTGAAAACCTTAATTCATGTCCCTTTAAGAAAAAGCACGCGTAGGAATTCTTATGAATTATATGAGTGAGTTAACGTAAACTTCTTGCGCTTTGGATTTCTGGACTTTATTTTGTAGCTAAATTCCCTTATGTTTCTGGTCCTCTCACTCTAAACACTGTGGAATGGAAGGGGACTGAGGATTCTTGGACCCCACTCCATGTTGGTCTGTTGCCTTGTATTCATACTTTTGCTTTGCAATGCATACACTGACCTTCCTGTGAATTTCCAACGCGGTATAGGAATGTAGGCAAGGTGCTGGTTGTAGGAGAAGCCTAAGAAGAAATTCGGGGTATGTCATTTGTTCTGCTGTCACTGAAAGGTATGTGAAGCATGGTACTGGGCAGCTCTGTCCCTCCTTCTCTGCTGGCTAAAACCAAGAACTCTGAGACTAATCCAGTGTGTGATTTTCCATGCAGCTGAGCCGGGCCGCTGTGTTACTGGGCCACCTGCACGTTTGCTGATTGGCTTCTCAAGCAGTAAAGGCCATGGATTATTACAACCCATGCCCCTGTTGTTTTACTTCATTGGTTTTTTTTTCTATAACTGTGCGAAACTTTAACTCTTTTGTAGTAAAATATTTTTGTACCATGCTGGTAAATTAAAGGTGTAAATAGATGTTGAAGAGGAACAATCTTGTGAAATCTAGTTGCTAACTCATTTTAGGGGATCTCTTGGATTGTGGAAACATAAGTGATCCTGCCGCATGGGTTGATTTAAATTAGTTCTCTTATGTTGTGGTTTGGCACGCTATTTAAGAGCCTCAAGATGCTACTTGTGATTGACATAACAAAGTGCAAATTATATGCTGTTTTACTAGGCTCTAATTTATCTGTCGTAAGGTTTGTGAACCAATAGGCCTAAGTTGCTCTTACAGTAATGTTTCTTTTTCTTGTAATATCTGCATAGGGGAATTAAATGACTCTTAATCGTATGCTTGAAAATAAAATTGGGGTGTGCCTGGCTATCACAATAAATTAAATTTTGTTGCTTCTTGGGTTTTTTATGCATTTACTTTAAGTTGACTTTATTGAAAAATTAAATGTTTGAATATCTGGTTGGGAAGAACACTCTTACATGTGGGTAATCATGAGATGCCACAGAACTTGAAGAAATCTTAGAAAACACGATCAATTAAGATTTTAGAGCTTAAACTTTGATGTAGTGAGTGCTGAAGGAGTGAAACAATGACTGAAGCAGAACCTGGTGTTTGGCGTGACAGTAGATGAACTCAACGGGGGGAAACTAATGTTGCCTCTTAGAAATTGCCCCGTAGTACGAGCAGAAAAGGGCAAGTTGATTTTAGAGGCATTTACTTCTCTATTTCTTCTGATCCTTGGCGGGGAAACGCTTTCATTAAACACATTTCTTGTTTGACTTGTAATAACAGCAAATTTGAGTGTTAGCGTAGTGTTTTAGGTATTGGGCCCTGAAGTCTCTTTAGTATTCGCTGAGACACAGGTGTGATGTTACATGTCGAAACGTTTCTCCCAAGGTATTGGATTAATTCAGTTGATTATGACCTTAAACAGAATATTCCCCTAATCGTATTTCTCAGCTGGCAGTACCTGCCTTCCTGGAAAAGCATGAACAGACTGTGGGTGTTTGTGAAGCCCAGGCTCACAAGCTCTTTGAAGCTGGTTTGGAAACAAGTGTTGCGTGTTTCTAGAAATGAGCTTTGGCAAAGCGATCGCGCCAAAGCGATCACCGCGGAGGCTTGGGAGTCTTGAGGCTTGGGAGCAGGATCTTCTTGGGCACGCAGCACTGCTGATTTCCTCCAGTGACATTTTGCCACAAAATGGTTTATCCTAGTGCCAGTGGTACTGTGAAATTGATATACCTTTTTTTAATTCTGTATTTTAAATGGGGTGGGTCCTGTAACAGTGGCTTCTGATAAGTCATGGTTAATCTTGGATGAGGCATAAAAATTTTCATTACTTGTTGCAGGGCATTGGGTGGCTTTGTTTTTTGTTATGGTGTAGGAGTCAAAACATTACTGTGAGCCTGCCTAACCCTTTCCATAAACATGATACCTCTCTTGAAATGTCCTCATGCTTGCTGTTTTTAAAGAGTGTATGAAACTCAGCAAGGGAACAAGCCACCTGAATTTAGTTGCCATTGTTGAGATAGGTGATGGTCTTAAAATTGCTAGCTGGTATATACCTGAATAAGGAAGGTATTTAACTTAAATGGTCTTTCTGTAGCCTGCTTAGCAAGATACTGAATGATTGTACTGAACGAATCACCTGGAGACTGGCTAAAAGTGTCCAGTTAAGATGGTACAAATCAGTCCATTTAAAAAACAGATCACAGCCTGTATTAAAAAGAAAAGAGCATTTGAGTTCTCTGTCTTCTGAGAGGCAGTTATCGAGAGTGAAACCAGTACTGTGTTTCTGTTATAGTATGTAGCATGATCACAAAGGGTCTGACAGTGTAACCTCACGTAGGTAAGATGAATGGGATTGGGTTGCAGATGTTTTTGTTAACCATAGAAACAAGGAACATGTTATCAGTGGATCTGAAAGTGCTGACTAACATCATTAAATGTTAACATTTAATCAATTTTGGGGCTGAATTTAAATAACAGCTGTTTATGTGGTGTTAATTATCTGGTCCTGGGGAGGAACTGGTGAGAAGTGCAGCCTGGCTATGGTGCTCCTGCAGCTCTGAGGCCCTGGGGAGCGGTAGCAGTCAGCACAACCCGTGTGGCTGGTTTTTCCAGCTATGCTGTGAGGAAGCTGTGTGATGTTCCGATAGGTGCGTAACTGATGCTGAATCTGGGTGAAGACACCAATTTTCCAGTAAGAAGACATAGGAATAAATGACTAATTTTTCTTCTTATTTTGATACTTCTGTGCTGAAGGGGCAACTCTTGGCATATGGAAACTTGCCACAGCCAGAGAAAAAGAGCGTGCTGTAGTTTGCTCTCTGACCCTCTACACGCTTAGTACTTCTCTACTCTCCTTATCTACTTTGCTTGATTTCCGTATGTATAATATGACAATTTTTGAATCTTTGCTTTAATAGAAAAGACACTGGAATAGAAGGGGGAGCTGTAGGTGTACAGCGTGTGTCTTCAGGGAGCCAAGTACCAGAGAATACATGCAGCTTCTGGAAAGCTGAGGTATGATGGGACAAGTAGGGAGCGTGGAGCTCCAAGTAAGATAGTTGAAAGGAAGGGGTTGCAAGGAGTCCATAAAGGATGATATGGAAGACTCTAAAGTGCTTTTAGGGAAAATTGAGGATTGGAACATACCCATAAAAACGTGGGAAGTGTTTAGCCCTGTACGTTATGGTAGTTGTGCACCCCAGAGCCAAGCCTGGACTGACTTTAGAGTAGATTAGTAAGAGAAATTTCAGGTTGGATTGTATTTTACTATGGAGGTGGATTCTAGAAATCTGACTCGCTAATTTTTTCTTCTTTTTATATAAAGACAGAAAAAGTGTGCCTAGGTGGGGTTTTCTGTTAATGTAAATGAACGTTAATCTAAAGTATTGCTATGCAACTCCTCACCCTGAAACAAAAAGCGAAAAATTTGTGTGGCCTCAGTTCTTGGCTTCTGCAGTTCCTTTCCTGAACAATAAGTTCAGTAAGAACTGGAGATATTTTTTTTTTTTCCCCCTAAGTAAACTAGACCGAAATCCTACCTGAGAACCTATTGGAGCTGGCAGCTGGACTCTAACTAAAGTGAAGGAGCTCAGCCTGTTTGCCTCACAAAGACTTTTGACGTTGCTAGACTGAGAAATGAGAACTCAGATGTAATCTCAGATATCTGCTCAAATTGTTTTGTAAATGCATATGGTACAGAGGCTTAGAACATTTGGATTTCTACTCCTCTTCCACTTCCAATCCTAATCTCTTTCCATGTTTACTCTGATAGCTTGTTTAGCTCTACAGAAGATGAGAGGAAAACATAAATGCCCAAGAACTGATTTCTCCCCATCTCTGCTTTGAAGAAAGCTGTTTCCATATCATAGATTCTTAGTGACTGTCATCTTTTCAAAGAGCTAAAAGTGTTTAGTAAGCAGCTATTAAATGTCCTAATGCTCCATGATCTCTTGATTTGATGTCTAGATAATTGGACTTAACAAATAGATTAGGACTTCTTTGGTTACCCGGTCACGCTGTCCAAGTCTTTAATCATATAGAGACTTAATTTGTTTCTTTACAGTAATCAGCTATGCCATTTGGATGACCTTAAAGAGGGGTGGGTGTATTGCTAGGCCTCTGTAGACTTGAAATGTAGTGTTTCTTATGCAGGGTAACCAGGGATGTTATGTTGTGTGCATCACAGTCAAGCCCAGAATAACTGTGAGAATTCCTTCTCAAACAAAACTGGTAAAAAGCCCAGAGAATAAATTCTTCAATACCAGGCACAGAGCAACACTGATCCAGCAAAGGTCTGGTGATTAAACTGAAAGTATTGATTAGGAGAGCATTTGGCCCCTTTTTGGATTCTGCCTCTGATTTACTGCACAGTTTAATTTCTCTGTGTCTGAAGATCCCCTATAAAGACCTGAAATGTTTCCCTGTCTTCAAAAACTGTTATTTTAAAACCAGTAATAAATGTACTCCGGTAGATATGGTGACAAGTGTTCTAGAAAAGCCAGGAAGAAAGGCAAGTACTGGGAAGGTGGGGGGGAGACAAGGCTGATAACTTCTTTGCTTCTGGTGGGTGAGGGTGAAATTGGTGACTGCCAAAAATATGAGCTCAGAGAAGTAGCTTGTTCTGCTCTGAACCCACATCTGTACACACCTCCTCATCTCTACAGATGGCCAGGAGGCTGAAGAGAGAACACAGTTGTCTATATTTGTGTAAGAGAAAAGAATCATGACTCCCACCTTGGAGGCGAACAAGAACCTCCTGTAACTGGGGTATTTTCGACAATTTAAAATATTTGGTTGAATTTTCAGTTTTAGCAAGTTATGTGAAATCTGACACTGTAGTCGCTAAATAGATAATTTTTTAATATTGCTTTGTATTAAAAGATGGTTGGCTGCGGCTGTGCTCTCTATTCCTTCAAAACCAGCCTGCTAAGGAATAAATTTGATCTAAAAGTCATCTTTGCATGCTTATGCTTTAAGAACTTATAAGATACTTTCCCACTTTAGATTTCATAGTAGTTCACATTTTAGAAAAAACAACTGTCACCATCTAAATAGTGATGGTACTACTCGAATCAATTGTGATAAAAGGCACGAAAGTAAAACCAAAATATTTCCGTCTTTGTTTCTTTTCTACTAACATTAGTGTGGGAATAAGATTGTCTTTCACAGTTCGATTATTTTCATACAGACTGCTTTGTCTTTTGGGGGAATTCAGTCATTTTTCCTTGTCTTAGCCCATGAGATAAAGGATAAAGCAGGTCGCTGGGAGTCAGCATTATATAAGTAGTGGACGTTTGAACAAAAATCTGTTTTTGTGGATGTGGCCTCATGCAACAAACCAATAATAAGAGCAGTTTACAAAGCACATCTTTCACAGTTCTCTGATTAACCCCTGTTGTTTGCAGACAGGGGTTGAATACTGAATGTTCCTGAATTGTGACTATATATTGCTCCCTTCCACCCTGAACACTGAAGAACCTGAAACTGGAGGCTTCCCGACCCTTTTAAAAACAAATGAGCGATGTTGTTTAACTTCTTGCTGTGGGTCAGGAGCCTGAGCTTCACGCCAAGTTTCAGTGTGAAACAAAGTAAGACTGCAGAGTTAAGAAAAAAAACTCTTGCAAAGAGCACTTATATGGAACTAGTGATAAAGCTGCAACTGTTGAGCCACTGTGACTTATTAAAGCAGATTTTCAAAAGGGAAATGAGATATGGCCTGCCCTAAACATTCTTCAGTAATTTACAGTTCTTAGCAGAAAAACTTACCAAGTGCATAGGTGCAGTATTTCGTGCTCCTTAATATGGATTCTGCATTAGTGTTAAAATAACTGCATGTTACAGATGGATCTGCTTTTTCTGTGTAGTTGGGTAGTAACATACCTCTGTTTTGGTTCCCGTTGAGATGCTTCCAAGTGTGCTTTTAGTAATGCAACATGAGCATAGTGTCATTGTCATAACAGCATTCCGCCCTCGGTGAGAAGTTGCAGCAGCGCCATACAAAGGTGCAGTTGGTCTCTCCCTTACAGGGTGATGTCAGTCATCCTGCCAGCACCACGTCTACAAGGGTTTCTCCGATGGCTGTGTCGAGTTCCGTGAAATTTTGGAGGGGAACAAGTGTACTGAAAGAATATTAGGGGTAAAGAGGGTTTAGAAGAGTTTGCAGAGAAACGGGCAAGTACAGAGTTGAGCTAAGCTGATTGGGATCAGTGAATTGCCCAGGGAGGTGGAGAGAGTCCAGGTGAAACTGTCAAATGTTCCTTCGGTCTTTGGAGTATCCATTTACTGATGCTTCTGCGGTTACTGCAGGGTTTGAATATCATTGTACTGGTGCTTCTGCAGTTGCTGTAGAAACTGTTGGCTCAGGCTGTCTCCTTGCAGTTCTCCTTCAGAGGAAGAACTGCTCGAGGAGGGCTTGTCTGGGCATGGGACTCTGTGGTACGTTTATTGTTTTCTTTCACACTGCGATCTGTAATCTTTAATATAAATCCCTTGGCTAGCTTCTTTTCTTTTGCTTGTAAATGTTTGATCTGTGTGTGGTACTCGCAGTAAATGAGTTCTCTTGTGCCAGAAGAACAAAGACTTGCTTTCTGGTTGCACTGGGCACTACTGATTTGCAGTAGTCGACTGGGTTTTACTGCCAGTTTTAGCAGGTGCACCTTGTCTCAGCGAGTTCTCTTTACTCTCATCACACAGTACAGTAGCAAGTCTCATGCACAGTACATAGAAGACTGAATTTTGGCTGAGAGCTGAGTACAGGGATTTGCTGTACTTCTCCTCTCTTTCCTTTTCCTTGCTCTCTTTCCATCATTTGTGCTCCTTTTGTGTTGCAGTTGGACTAGATGATCATTGTAGGTCCCTTCCAACTGAAAATATTCTAACACAGTTTGGACTATCTCCTGAAAAGGCTTTTTGTGTGCATGTGTAGCATTTGTGTTGATAGATTGGATAGTAGTTTGATAATACACGTGCACAAAATATAGTCTTAAGTTTTCTTCATGTTTCAGAATGTTGGAACAGATCAGAAAACTTGACAGCCTTTATACTGTAAAAAGGACTCTGCAGTGTTCAGTCATAGAAGTGTGTAGAGAGAAGGTGGTTGGTGTGGAAAGGATCAAAAAATGTTTTTTGGCTGCTCTTGTTGAGAAAGAAGAGTATCTTCTAAGTTTGTCATGAGGCTGCAAAAACTTGCTGGTCTCTTCCTGATACGTAAAGAATGGGGAGGTTGGAGGGAAGGGGGAGAGCAGGGAAAACTCGTGCAGGGTTGGTTGATAGGGTCTTCTGTGCTGTTCTTCTACATTGTGGTGCTTCCAGTCTGCAGTAGCACAAAACTGGGTTTCCTCTTGCCAGTGTCTCTCTAGCGGCTGAGCACTGCAGCACAAGACCAGCTTGCAGGTATTCCAGAACCGAAGCGATTAAACAGGGTAGCTGTTAAGACTAGTACGGGGGGAAGGAGAAGAGCTGGTAGCTTTTAGACCTCTTTGAGTTTGCTGTAAAGGAAACAAAATTGCTTGCCCTGAGATCCAAATATCCAGAACGCATGAAGCCCAAGGGAAACAGTACATGTTTGTTACATGTGCGCGTTTGCTTTTCTCTTGTTTCTTAGGAGCCTAAGAGAAGATGGCGTTAGGAGGAGGAAAAAGTAGCATCCATACGGATGAAAAGTGGCCTTTTGGCAGAGTTGGGCTTGTTGTAGGGATCATCATATTGAAGTACACGCTCTGTAGTCTCTTTGTCAACAGATCTAGGATCAAAGTAGCAATCTTCAGTGAACTCACAGAAATGATAAACTGCTGTTAGATGGCTGTTTGAGTGAGGTGCGTGATTTGGGAACAGGCAGCGGAAGTGATGACATATGCACTTCTGGTCATCCAGGAGTTGCCAATTTCTTTTCTGACCTGTAAGAGAGATTCTGTCATGCCTTCCAACCTTTTTATTTGTTTTTGGGTGTCTTAGATGGCTACCTAATATCTAGTGTGACGGTTGGTTTTTTTGATGGGTTGATTTTTTTGTTTTTTTGAGAGAGAAGAATGAACTCCTTTATCCTCCATAGCCTGCTCCTATGCTATGTAGAGCTTTAGAAATGCCAAGTGAGAAAGACAACTGCCTTTGGGTTTTTTCTTCAAAACCAAATGATATGTTAGAATTTGGTGTCCAGAGTGAGATGCTCGATGCTGAGAAGCGGGCTGCTTTATAGAGTGGGGCCGCAAAGCTTCCTCTTATCTCGCAGGATGGCTCAGGTCCCTTGCTAGTGTCCTCAAATGTTCTCTTTTTTCTGGCTCTTGTTCTTCATGAGAACAGACTATGTGTGTCCTGCTGCCTAACAAAAGAGGGGCTCCATTGTCCTCCTTTGAAAAAGGCACATAAGGTTCCTGGGTGCACGTCAGTTTGACTTTCGAAAGAGAGGAGTGCTCAAAAAAATGTGATGCCTGAAAATAGGACATGTTCTGAGTTAGATTCCTGAGTTTAATCACAAGATATTCAGATATTGAATTGCTAATTTTTGAACCTCATGAATCTACAGGTAATTGTTGTCAAACATTTACTGTGACAGTTTGCCAAGCTGGCCTGTGGAGGATGGCTGTGGCCCTGTGAGGGAGAGATTGACTAGCAAAAGCAGCCAGCAATGCATTGTCTGTTCAAATTAAAGAAGCCTAAGTAAAGGCTGGAAAGCTAGAAACAGGGGGAGAGTGTGCTCAATGCTTGGTGTGTATAGAAAATTAAAAACTAACTACTTTTCCAAGTCCTGCCACTGATTTACTCTGACATTGGGCAAGTCACTTAAGTCTTTGGGCAACGGGATCTCTTCTAAATGCAGACAGCATAACATTTACGGCTATTACAGCATTGGAGAAGTAATGTTTATGAAGTGTTGTGAAATTCTTGTACGTGTAGCTGAGGTCTGGGGTTTTTTTGCTAATAAAAGCACATTGGAGCTTGATACTGCAACCAAAATGGAAGAGACTGAGTAGTGTTTAAAAAAAACACTAAAAACCACAGTCTTGGCTGTTAAGTCCAGCCTGAAGATTGCCATCTCCCACAGGTTAGCGACGGAACCTTGGGTAGTACTGTCTGTTTACCAGTAGATGGAGAAGTAGTTTCCCAGATTTCTTTGGTTTGTAACCTCTGAGCTATTTCATTCAATTTATTCTTCATGGTGTTGCAAGAAACCTTAATCTCTTGGTTGGCTGCAGAGACAGTGCTAGTGAGCTTGCAGGGATTGCCAGATGCTTCCACAAACCAGCCTGGTGACACCTGCATACCTTGGTGAGTATCTAGTTGCAGTATTTAAGAATGAGATCAGAGAGTCTTGTTCTCCCCACGGTAAATGGAAAAAATTACCACAACCGCTTTGAATTAATACAGTTATGTAAGTAGTGTTATTCAGCAAACTATGTGTATTCTCCAATGGAGATAACTTTGATTCCTCTACTAGCTTTTAATTTTCATGGCAATATTCTAAGAGGAAAAAATGCTACTTAAGTTTTGCTCTTAGCACAGAGATAAATGGAATGTCTCTGTCACTTGTCTGAAACCATGTGTTGAAAGGCATGATTGTTTTTTCCTAACAGTTTTGCAGAGTAATAGGGCAGAATATGGTTTGGATTACGGAAGACACATGCTGGGTCAGTTTAAAGTCTGCCAAGTTCTAATTTGCAATTTCTAGAAAATTTAGAACAGAAACATCTGAGTGCCTGCAGAAATCATCATTCTAAATTTAACTTGTGGATTTTGTCTCGGTAAAGCATTGACACTGTCTGGTAGTATTTGTCCACTGAATTTCAGGGGCAACCTTTTCTTATGTTGAGAGTTCTGCACTGGTGGTTCTGGCATTCTTTTCCTGGTCCTGCAGCGTATGAATTCTAAATGCTTTAGAGCAAAATACAAAGTGAAAAATTGTTAGATAGGTTTAATTACTTCCATTTTGTTTCTCTCAAAACAAGCAAAAAGCCTTTGGAAGCATGTTCTTTCACCTTGTTACTGTTTTCTTTAACGTATTTTTCCAGTTAATTAACGATAAACTAACTTTTAAAAATGGTTCTTACTGGCCTCTGAATGCTCTGTTGCAGTAAGTGTAGGAGTTTGCAAATATCCCTGAGAAGGCCCGATACACAGACTTCTGTTTCCACGATAGAGGAGCCATGCAAAGCAAATAGAAGAACTCGTAAAACAGCAGAAGCAAGTGCACAAAGCAATATAGCTATGTACTTTTCTTTAGAAAAGGATTTTTCTCATTAACACAAAAGTTTCAGTTTTTAGAGTTGAATTTTGTTTGAACTGTGGAATCAACCAGATTGATGGCATTATAATCTGACATTCTTTTACCACTAAAAGTATAGTTTTAGACTGCAAAAACCAAGCAGGTTTTTTGTGCTGACAAGCGCAGGGTTCAATGTTCGTGTCCCTCTGGTTCTTGTTCTCCTTGCTGTGGTGTCCTGTAATAATGGTGGTGTTGTGACATGGACACAGATTTACATAGGTGGCGAAGCAGGCAATAAAAACGTTAAGACTCTAATCTAGCTTCCTCATAACTTCTTGCTGAGGTATGAAAGGTTTTATATCCTATTGCCCAGCTTAGAAGAATACCATCAATTTGTATAGTAGCTGTTTTTCAATTCTGGTTTCGATCCTGCCCTCTGCTTCTTGAACTGTGCGCTCTCCTATCCTGACATGTTGTGGCTTTTCAAGTGCACCTTCTTTTGAAAAATAAAATAAATCCCATCAATGTCGCTTTTAGGAACAGCAGGCCTCCTGTTATCGGGGGAACTGAAGTGGCTAGACACAAAATGCAGTTAATGGCCCAAAATAAACTAACTTAGATTGTTTTTCTTTAGCCTTTCCCCTGATAATAATTTCAAGTGTTACTTTTAGCAACTATAGTGTATGAAGTGAGCTTTGGGGAGAAAGTGAGATTTTTGTTGTTGTAAATCGATCCCCCTGCAAAGCTGAGAGCGGTTTGAATGCTGCTATTGATTGCACAGTCTGTTTGCTTCCCTTGGAGAAAAATGGATATGCAGAGTCTTTCACACTGGAGTTGCAACAGCTTGCAATCACAAACTTCTGTTTCCTAACCTGGATGTCATGTTGTTAACCCCCACAAGCTCACTAAAAAGCGGGTTCCTGTGGCTTGTTGCAAGCAGGTTGCCTCCAAGACACTGATGTTGGTCATGTATTTTGCTGTTCAGAGGTATGTTGCTTAACGTTGACGGGGAGAACAAGGTATGATGTTGATTACTTGATCGAAAGCACACAGTGGTGAATGGCAATGAGGAAGCCTTCTATTAACAAATGGAGAACTAAGTGTCTTTTGTGCTGTTGTGAGTGAAGTGGCACACCAGAGATGACATCAGTATTGATGAAGAGAGATTAAACTAATTTGTAGACCCATATGAAATTTAAAGAAAAGAGACCAAACCGACAAAGTTGTGTCCATGTTCTTAAAAATTACATCCAGGTGGGATTGGCAGATTAATACTGATTGCTTCTCTTTTCCCCCCAGATTTTATTTGAAATTCAAAAGATTAAAAAAAAAAGGTTGACTCTAACTTCTTTAGTTCAAGATCAATTACTTACACAGCTGTGTTCTCTGAAGACATTGGAGAACATGGTGCCGCAGACACCTAAACATAATTTTGCTCACTTTTTTTATTTCAACATCATATTAAAAATAAGCAGACAAAAGGCTGTGGAATTCATTACTCGTCTCAGGAAGTTCCGAAGAATGAGACTGACAGGTATAACTTAGACTGAAAAATTAATTTTGCAACCTAGCTTGTGGTCTTCAAACTGAGCATTGCCACCACTGATGGTACCTGCTGAAGTTGTCTTTTTTTCCCTTTTATATAGCTGTGCTGTGCTAACTGGAGACAAGAATAATAGATGAGTTTTGCAACTGAAGTTGGCAGATCTGACAGCACATGCATGCAGAGTAGATCTGCTGAGGCAAGAAGATGCTGGATTAAGCCAATCTAAAATATTTTTAGACTTTTATGTTTTTCCAGAGAAATAGGATTTTTTTATATTAGTTTTATAAATCTCCAAATATGTTTGACTCTTTTCTTCCTGTTAGCCAAGCTAGGACTTTCTACTACAAAATCTTGTTTGAGTCACAAATAGTGGACTTAAGTCACTAATGTCAGACCGACAGTTCCTTCTCTACCACCTAACACGTTGGTGTGACGTTGTTTTTTACTTTCGTTATGGATATTGTTGCTAGCTTTCATGCCTAAATAAACTAATTCAAATCTTTTGGTAGGGTTATCGTGCATTTGAAGTATATAATTGAGTTCTGAGGCTGAAAATTGATGGCAGCTGGGGTACTCTTCCCTAGAGAGATATCTCCATTGCTTCTGTTGTAGGGGTTCTTGCACTATATTTTGAATCCAATTTGGTAGCTTCTGCCTGGCAGATAGTATTTGTCCCATTCTTCTCGCTCCAAATGCTTCCATTAATAACACTGATTCATTGGCTTTGAATACTGGTTTTTTGGAACATGTGCGTACTGAAACAATTCTACTAAAAATCCCCCTTTCCCTTCTTTTTTGTATGAATGACTTATGAAATCAATTTCAAGTCAGTCATGTGGAAGAAATTCATTAATTAAACTGCAGGTTCTGTTTTGTTGTTGCTGAGGGTGCTGTGCCTGCTGAGGCAGCGAGCCCTTGCAGGTGGGACTGAAGACCTGAGTCGTGCAGCAGCCGACAGACAGGATTCTGCTCCTCTGGGCTGCTGAGACTGTACAGGTCGTGTCTGCAGCACTGTGAAGGAAGAGTGTGTCAGAAGAGGAGACTTTTGTTTCCGAAACAGGCTAAGATCGTAGTTACAGGTTTTGTTTCAGACGCTTCTGTGGCATTACATGTTGTGACATTGAGCTTCAGACTTCCCTGGAAATAACAATCTAAGACACAGGGGAATAAGAGAGAAACAAACTGAAAATAACAGGGTTGGATGGACGGGAGTCAGCAAGGAAAAACCCTTAAAGAAGCTTTTACTAACCTAGAACCTTTGACAAGATGTTCTTTGACAAAATAGCCAATTAGACAGGAAGTAAAAAATTAACCTGAGCTTGTTCAGTAGTTATAGTGGAACTAAAACATGGTAGAAGTCTGATGGGGCATGTGTATTGGCTGAGAGCACAAGAGCTCTTTGCACGATACTTGCAATCTAGTGATCTTCTCTTTCAAATCCTTTTAAATCTTCTCTCTTTAATAAAAAAAAAGTCACTGAAGCAGCAAGACTGACATACTAGAAAATGCATTTAAGCAGAGAGTCATGAATGTTTAAACTGGCTGAAAGGCAGATGTGCACAGTAGCCAGTGCAGATTTGCAATATTGAAAATGCCAGCTTCTTTACATATTGACATCAGGGTAGAAAATCTAGGGAGAAACTGTTGCTTAAAATTCACCATTAAGCATTGCTGCAATTTTAGTCAGAAGGATAGCATTTATTCTTAAAAACTACTTAATACTTTGAAATTGAAACTTTAAACGTTAGAAAAATGTACATCTCAAATGTAGTATTTACATTATATTACTTGTAAGAAGGTATTACTAGATTTTTTTTTTACTTATAACACAGGTTTAGGATCCATGTTGCTTTTGTTTCATCTTACTAATTACCAAGATACCTATTAGCTTGAGATGCAGAACAGGGAACAGCTAGTAGAGCAAATGCGTTTGCTGTTGCCTCATGGGATTGATGAGAAGTGCAAACCACCAATACAAGCAGGACAGTTTGTTCTCCGGTCTCTCTTTTCAAATTTCATTTTATTTATTACCAGCATAGGGAGGGAATGCCATGATTTCCAGCCTTGTCCATGTGTATGCCTTTGGCCTCACAGTTCTGTAGGAAACACGTTCTTCTTGGTGGAAAGGTGACCTCTTGGTGGCCTTTTCCCCATCCTGGCTGTGTGTGTCAAATGCAGTCAGTTGGCAGGCTGCAGCTTAGGCCACCCTGCAGTCTATGGGATATGTATCATAGCAGGAAAGAAACTGGGGCACTGCAGCTATTTCAGTTAGGCTGGAGGGTGCTAGGGAAGGAATGTCCCCATTCTTAATCTCTTAAACATTGTGGCTGCTTCCCACTATGGATCTGGAGCAAAGAAGGCCTCACAGGTAAGGACGTGGACACAAATGATATGGACGTGGAAGGTATCTAGGAGTTTGAAGGCCTGTAAAGCTGTAGTGTTGGGCTGTGAATGCAGGACAAGGCTCGGGTGGTGAGAAGCCCAGCATGGCACTAAACTGCGCTGTGTGGTTGAGGAGGTAGAACTGTGATTCTCTTTTGGAGAATGTGATGTAATTTCAGGCATAGATCCAGAATTTTGCTTAAACCAGCTCTGTCTCTGGAAAAATGACATTGCAGATGGTGAGTGTCATTTCAGTGTAATGTAATCCTTTTTATTAATTTAGTTAATTCTTCAACTGTAATTGAATGTAGTCCGTGTTATGAATTTCAGATGACTTTGAATGTGGATGTCGAATTATAACTGCTTCACAAACGGGTGTGTGCTGCAAAGTAGCATCAGGTTTCCATTGCCCAGTTTAACCAGAAGAGCAGGAATGCCTACGTTAGGATGTTGGAAGTCAGAAATCACTTCAACATTTCACAGACGTTGAGAATCCAGTGGTGGTTTCTGCCTTGTCTCAAATGAATACTTTGCTATTAATTATTTATGTACTATCTAATCTGTGATTTTTTTTTAAGTTTTATTTTATTTTTTTAAGATGCCTGCCAAGAAGTGCTCCCTTTAAGATGTTTTGTTTTCTGTAGTGCTCAGTTTTACAGGCAATTCTGTCTTAGATGTTTTTGACTGGCTGAGCAGGAAATACATTAAACCATTAATGTTCATGTGTCAGTTTGTCATTTAAGTGTCAACAGCCAGTTTTTAATTCTTTTCTGCGGTTTGTCTCTACTCAGTCGTGCATCTTGACACCCATACCAAGAGATGAAGGCATTTTCAAAATTGTTTCATCAGAGACCCTTTGTAGCACTAGCTGTGACTGGTGTGCTGGGTGTTGTGCAGGTGCTGGGGAACATGAGGCCATATAAAAATCTGGAGAGAGATGTGTAAAAAATAGCTTGAGGACTGCAACTGGTGTGCTGCTCTGAAGACCACTTAGTGAGTTTGGTGGTATATCTTCCTGTCCTCAGTAGTGAATAGTAGCTTAAATCCTAAAGGAGAAGGAAGGATTTATTTTCCTTCCAAATCTGTTCTTCTTTGTTATATGTCATAATTCGATATCTGCAGTTATTTCTACTAATGTATATTTCTTTCTGAGATTGGATGGTGTGGTTCCCTATAAAATACAGCATTTTTTTCTTCAGGTGATTGTATATATGCTTACAATGTGCCTCTGTGTTCCTTTTTTAACCTTCCTGTTAGGCTAGTGATGTTTTCCCCTTAGACCATCTTTTCTTCACCCTCTTTCCGGGAGCTAAAAATGAGTTATGCTCTGCACATCCCTGTTTCCTTTTACCTTAATATATGAATCTAGATAACTGATTGTTTGGCTTTAATTCTTCAACTTCTTTAATTCCTTTACCAATGTGGTTTATTTTGGCTATGTTTTCATTCCTTGCTCTACAATCTGGAGGGGAAGCCATGTGTTCACCCATTTTCAGTTGCAAGTGCTTTGTTGCATCTGTGAACCAAGGGTGCCCATGTTCTCTGTCCATGCCTGTCCTCCTTGGCACAGCTGAATTCTCTCTAGGAGCTCTCTCAGTAGCATCCTCACCGACAAGTTGGTAGCTGCTTTCCTTGCACCGTGAGCACTGTCAGAGCTCTAGACCCTGGAAGATGACTTTGATCCCTCCATTCTGGTGATCACCGGTGCCATGATTCCAGATCTGTTTATCAAGTATGTGCCTATGCTGTCGTTGGCACTTGTTAAAGCTGGGTGTTGGGGCTACCTGACAGAGGCTGTTCCTAAGGGATTTCTGAGCACGGGAGCCTGTACAGGCAGGAGTAATACTGGACTCAAGTATTTGTTGTATGAAGTGTAAGAATTTGCCAGAGGAAGTACCTTTCCAGCTCTTAACTGTAGTGCTGCTTTGTAATTATTCATTTGGCTGGAAAATTCCAGTCTTCTAAAGGCTAACCCAGATGCAACTTTGCCAGGAATTGCTTTACTTGGAAAATAATAAAACTCCTATGAATATACGGTCTCCAGGTGAAATTGAGTGCTGAGCATATTGTTGGAAGGAGTCTGAGTCTTATTAAATATGTATCCCAGTCTTACAATTGCACTTCTTTACAGAATGCTTATATGGTTGCGAGTGGCAAGGATTTCTCTTCATATCGTGGTGAGGAATGAAGAAACCAGTTCTGTACAGCGTACAGGGAGTTCGGATTTAAAATAGTAAATATCTGCACAAGTAGAAGGTCAGTCATACTTTGCAGGTTCCTCTGTCCCATGCCCCTCACTGAATCCTCCTGAATTGTATTTCTTATCTGTTCCCCTCAGTTTGTTGATACTTTTAACATGAGGGAAAACTATTTTGATATTTCTCTGTCAGTTATTTTGACATTAATCAACATTGCAGATCTTGTTTTGTTTGGCGTCTGGGTACATCATAAAAAGAGTTGCTGAAAGAGTTCAATTATAATATCAGCATCTCTGCCAAATGTATTGAGCTGTTCTGAAAAGCGGCTTGTCTTTTCTGACCCAGATACACAGTTTCCAACCGTGGGAGATGCTGCCAGAAAGACTCTTGGCAGAAGGCCAGCAATAAAATTATACTGCAGAAAAACACAACATATTTTCAGCAGCACTTTATACGGTGTGACAAAAAATTACCTGTCTTCTGAATGCAAAGCAGAAGCTAAAATAAACTTGCAATTTAAAGTTGCAAGCCTCATATTCTGACTTTTAAAAGTAACAAAAAAGGATATAAATTCCAGTTCTTTTCTTTTACTGTGTCTGATACACCTCAGGCTGTGTTAGATACTCCCTGGTTTGTTATTAGCAATGCTGCTCTGTTGAGATAAACTTTGAGTGATCTTAGGGTGGAGTACGCTGTAAACCGTAGTTCTCATGGGCAGATACTGGTATAAGGGTAGATGAGGACGTGGAGGGTGGTTTTAATGCTTCAGCTAAACGTTGTTGGCATGTGCCTTCTTGATGTAGCATTTAAAACCAATTTTCATGGTATTCTACTTGGTCTGGCCAGGTGCCTAAAGGGCAGCTCATTGAAGTGAGGGTTTGGAGGACTGGAGTCCAGTGACCCTGGTTTCTTCTTCTCTACTGCACCAGTAACACCTCGTACAAGGTACCGCTCTGCTGTGACGGGATACCGGGATGCCAACGTAGTTCATATCTCCTTTCTAGAAGCTTAAAGCTCCCTGTTTCTGGTGTTGTGGTTGGTCCATGGAGTGCAAGTACCTGTTTCTCCTGCTTTTTCACTTTTCTGTTCACAAGCGCTCAAAGGTAGCTAAGCATATTCGTTACTTCTGGCTGTTTAAATGTCTGTCTCTTAGGAACACAACTGCCAGATGCAGGAATATATCCTACCACAAAGGCCTCATCTGAAATTCTTTTCGTTGTTTGTCTTGTGCCAAAGCATAAACTTCCTCTGTGAAGGATGGGATGTTTAGTGGAAACATTGTTAGACTGTCATGGTGTTTTAATAACACCAGTGACTTTAAACCACATTGCAGACTCTACTCAGCTCCTCTCTGACCTGGTTTGGAGACAATATTTAGTCTTGTTTCACACTTTAGGGCCACATGATGCAGAGGTAAAGTGACTCTGTCAAGGTTGCCAAGGTCTCGGTAGTGCTAGTAGCTTTTCCTAGAAATTTTCTTGCAAGTGTGGGTGGCAGCCTCTGGGTAAGACAACTGTGCATTTTAATATTGCGCTTTTTAGTCCGGGCATCAGCTGTTACTTCCCTGAGGATGCAGGGACAAATATCCTGCTACAGCCTGGTAGTAAAATGAGGCTGTTGGATTTATGGAATTGCTGCTCACTTCACATAATGCTTTCTGATGTGTTTGGTGCTGAGCTATGTTCTACTGCCTTACTCCATATGGTTGGAGCAGATTTGATTTTAGTTTTCCTTAATTTAATCCTGCATGCTGTCAGATGTACTTTGTTCTGTATATTGTGTCTGCACTTTTATAGTAAACTTCCTCCTGTTTAGTGCTGTTATTGAAAATTTTCTCCCAAAGTCTAGAAACTATATTAGGTTTTCACTCCTGTGCGTGTTTCTGTGAAATATTCTTAGGATGTTAACGACTTGAAAGACATCGTATATCAACTTCAACTCAACTTTCAGGACTTTTTTCCAGCTTTGAGTTTTGTAATAAAGAACCCTTTGTAATTCAGCTGTATATACCCTGACCTCAGCCATTCACTGCTGAGAAAAAGGGCAGGTAGAATCGAACTCGTAAATACCTTTGTCCAACAACTTGTCAATGAAACTTGAACCTGTCTTGAGAACAAGATGGTTACTACCTGCTTAAGGCAGAGTATTGAGAGGTGTTGGTGTTTTTGCTTCGTCTGCCCAGTAGAAGATCAACCCTCATTCTAGCTGTGAAATGTTTATTTTTGGTCTGTTTCAGATTTTCAAAGAATGCTGGAAAGCACTCAGTGCATCCAGAATTGCACCCTGAGCTATGTCTGTTTCCAGAGCTTGTGAGGTAGTTTGCAGACTTGCCCTCTAGACAACAGTCTGCTCGGCAGTTCACTCAAGCACCAGAATTTGCTCAGCCAGCTATCTTTGTCCATCTGCTTTCAATACACTGTACAAGCTGATAAGCAACAGCTTGCAGTAGTCTTCAGAGGGAGGCCAGGCTGGAGTGTTGCTTGGAGTCTAGAGACATTGTACTGGGCATATGCTGAAGTCAGCAACACATTCCAGTGCCCTTCTCTCTGCCTGGAATTGCCAAGTTACAGTTACCAGAGAAGACGGCAAACTGAAAAAGGTGAAATGTAGGAGTCACAGGGAAGAAGAGTGTGTGAAGACAGCTGGAATTTAGCTTGAAGAGAGAACTAATTTGAAATAGATAGATGATCTGGAAACATGTCTCATAAAAGTCTCTCTAGCTTGCCATCTGCTGACTCAAAAAGCATATTATTATTATTATAGAAAAGCAAAACAAAAAGGCCTCGTGAAGAGTCTGTTTGCTTCTGGATGTGGTGAAAGGCTATTAATTGTGGAAGAGCTTATGGCTAGCTGATAGAACAACTAGTGCCAAAGCAGTAATCCTTGCTTATTTTTCCTCCCTGCTTGGCTTTCAGGATCTCTTAAGAGAAGAATCTGGTCCTATGAAAGAACGTCACCTTCTGTGATTGCTTCTGGGAAGCAATTTGGTGGAGTGTTAATATACCTTGGTAGGGTATATAGCCTTTGTGATAAGAAGTGAGGTCCTTCAGGGTTTTCGTTAGCTTGCTTTTCCCAAGTATTTTTAGTATGATTGCATTTAACTCTCTTGGGGTTTCTTCTTGGCAGTCTTTAGCTGCTGGAGCAGACAGGCCCCGGCACAGTATTCTTGTGTGGCTGCTTTTTGTTTTACCCAATTCTACATCCCAAATTCGGTGGTGTGAGATACAAACAACGATTAGGCACTTGCTGCCAAAGCTATTGGTCCTGTAAACATGCTTCATTTCTTCCTAACTAGGAAAATAGCGAAGCAGGATTTGTTGTTGCCTTTCCCCTGGCATGTTCAAATCTCTATGGGATGCAATATTTTAATTATTCCCTGTCACACCCCTGAGGTTTAAGCATCTACAAGGCTTTCAAGTCATCTCGCCTATCCCTCTGCTGTTGCCAAACAAGCTTTTAATCTCTAACAATGTCAGGATTCTCTGACAGACAATGTGCAACATATTGCTCGAGAAGGAGGATCGACATACAGGAGAAAAGGAAAACATCTGAGTGCGTGTGTCAGTCTGCAGAAATTTACGGGGTTTCCAATTGCTTCAAAACGTTGCTGAAAAGCTGATGCAACAATATGTGCAGTGAAAAGAAAACAGGAATTTTCTGCAAGGAGTAGAGTGTTTTGCTATGCAAGGAGCTTACGCTTTCCTCTCTCACGTTACCTGCTCTGTTATTCTCTTCTTTTCTGGTCTTACAGAGCATTTATTTGCAGTTCCTTATGCTGCCAGTGCTGGGGTTTGTTGCCTAGTTTAGTACAGGAAGGCTGCTCTTGCAGGATCTTCTAAATGTTGTGTGCTGTGAAAAGCAGTGCTAGGGCAGAAAAGGCGGTGTGGATGATTTCAGCTGAACGTTCTCACAAGTCTTACATCTTCAGTTTGTTATAATGCGCTTGTCTCTTTTGAAATAACAACTTAGAGTTATTGCCACTGGAAGTCTTAGTTCTTGTACAGCATCTGACACATTCAGATCGAGGGCTGCGCTGGGGATTTCAACAGATAATTACTTTTTGATAATTAAATGTAGTGTGTTTGATTTCTAATGCGCATGCGGCATAAAAATAGAGACTTCTTGAGCTGGTTTTCTGTAAAGCATATTTGAGATGTCGGATTTCCCGTCTCCCTCGTATCAGAAACTTAGGTTGCCAGGTGGCTGACAAACCGTGCTGAGATGAGCTCTAACTGGCATGGGAAAGTCGTTACATACGTGTGGGCACATCACACAAAGTTGCTTTCCACAGTGACATCTGCTTGTTCTTCAGGAATAAATGGTTCAGTGACTGCCTCCCCATTTTGAAGCCTGCTTGCTTTAACCAGTGATTTGACTTAATGTGCTGCATTGAACACTTATTGGAATTAACATGCCGTTTCTTCTGGCTTCAAGTTGTTTCTCTCTTTTTGCAGGTGAATTGCAGGAAGTGACTCCCAGAGCATCTTGGCTGTATGAACTCTTGAGCTGTCAAGGGACTGAGAGGCTTATGAAGAGGTTCTGTCAGGCAAAACAGTGCTTAGCAAAGACACCGAGGAGGAGGGAAAAGGAGAAAGGGAGGGAGAGAGAGCTGAAACACTAACAAACCATGGTACGTATTTGTCATCTTTCATACGGTTGCGTTAAAAATATTCTCTGCTGACAGTCTTGCATGGGGCCTGATAAAACCAAAGTAAGGGGATTTTCTGACCTTGCACTAAATTAGAGATGGTACTGCATGCTTTGAGCAAAGCAAATGAGGTTTGATATATTGTCAGCCTCTTAAAACCAGAGAGTTGTCTTGTGAGCCTGCATTACATGAATTATTAAATATGAACGAAGGGGGATGCTCATAAGGTATCCTAATAAAACTGGCATTAGCAAGCTGTAGCAGACAGCATGGGTGACCTTGAACTTGCAGGTTGCATAACCAAATGCTGATATTCCCCTTCCACCTCTTCCTCACAAAAGCAAGTGTTGACTATTCGTATTTGTGTGCGTGTGGTTGAATGTGATTCTGTGCACACTTTGTTAATTGTGTAGATGAAATGTGCGTAGTCAAAGATCCTTGGCGCACATTGTTTAAGTGAGGAGTTATTTCTAATCTGCCTGGTATTGGTTGCAAACTGGGAATGCCTGAGATGTTGAATTTGTAAAGCTGTGCAAGTACGAAGTATTGCGAGGGTAAGGTTCTGAAGATGTGTTTGCAAAAAGGCAATCAACCTGCCCAGTTCCTGAAGAATATTTGTGGAGAGCAGTTTAAGCATATTTGTATATTTTTAACTCCTCTAAGGTTATTAGTGAGAGAATGGAACTGAGAATAAACGCAATAAATTTTAAATACAGTTCTCTAACATCTGTGTAGCTGACTGCTGCTGATAGGTCTTTGTTTTATATATGCTGCCTAAGATGAGACTTGTACCTGTTGCAGAGCACAAAGGGAGGAAGAACACTTGATAAAACAGAGTTGTCAATATACTGTAGTTTAAATAGTGTCCTGTTTTGCTATTATTTTTGGCCTAAATTGTAATGAAGAACTGATCTTTTCAGTCCCTCTTCATTAGAAAAGGAAACAAATGTCTTCTAATTTAGGAGTTACTAATTTATTCCTGTTTGAATGTTTTTCCCAATTGATATTTCATGAGATAAGAGGTGGTGGGGGTGAATAAATAAATCCAGCTTGTCAGTTGTCACTGCTGAACTGCAGCTTCTTTCTGTATGTATCCATGTTGCGGCCAAGCCACCAGAGGGACCTCCTGGAAGCATTTTGCAACCTATGAACGTACTGGGGATAATACCAGACTCTGACCGATGAGTTTCTTTGACTGCCTGAATTGTCCATCTGAGTAGGAGCACAAAAGTTAGGAAAGGAATGATGTGACATTGGCCTTCGATGGAAGGGACCTAGTGGGTGCAATGAGCCAGGAAATCATGACCAGTTCCTTAAGGATTCAACCCGGAGGCCTTTGACATCTTTCAAAGGCCCTTTTTGTCCCTAAGAGTGCGTACTGTTACAAACCCATGAAGTAAGGGTGAAAATGAAACCTACTTAAGGTATTTAATGTGTAGGAGGAACAGAGATTTTTGGTTGATGATCCCAAGTTCTGGGAGGCTTTCAGCAGTGACTGATGTGTCTGTAGAGAGCAAGACTTAGAGCTGCTCTTGCCAGAGGTCTGTGCTGTGATCACACCTGGTCCGGGTCACTGTTTAGATCAAATACGTCTCATCTGGATAGCATGTGACAAACTGTAGCTTCCTTCCAGCCACTTAAGTTTACCTTCCTCAACAGTATCACTCAGGACTTAGAGTTTCACTGCAAACTCTTTTAATTAGCACTCTAATATCTTCCTATTCTTGCAATTTTTTAAGAAATTATTTCAGTCTTTTCTTACCAGCTTATCTCTATCCTCATCTTCATTCATGCCTTTGTAACTCCCTGTGCAGTTTGCTAAGCCTCTCATGGTAATATGTATTGCCTATGACTTCATCTGCAGCAGTAACAAAACCATAAGGGAATGGCTCTTTAATTGTCTTGTTCGAAGGTGTATTGCCCCTGTCTCTGGCATAAATTGAGGAGAGGCAGCTGCACTCAGCGCTTCTGGAATATGCCAAGTTGTATTTGGAGAGTGTAAATGCCTTTTACAAAATAGGAATCTTGTCCGTGTTCTCCTTGTCTGCCCTCCTCTCCACATGCTTTGCTCAACCTGCTCTCACCCTGGAATACTTAACGTTCTGAATTTCCTTACCTTGAAATGAGGTTACCTTTTGGGATAAGGACCCTGGCTTTTCTCTTCGCTCTGAGCTATCCAGCTGCTGAAGGTTGACGCAAGGCAACAAAGATTGTTGAAATTCAGGAACTCCTTAATTCCTGCAAGTGTTCTAGGGTAGCGGAGCCCCTCTTTCTTTCAGTACTATTGCTCACAGCTTGTATCTCCATGAGATGTAGGTCCTTCAGGCAAGATCAGCACCTGAGTGATTTTTCACTGACTTTGAAAGCTCTAGTCTAAATAAGCTAGTCAAAGGATGAGGGGAGTCAGAGACACTGAATAGTGAAATGAGTTGCCCAAGATCCTAGATTGTCTGTTGTGAAGCTGGGAATGAAACTCAGGGGTTTTTTGGTCCCCTGCTTCAGCAGTCTAACTTTATACTTAGCCAGCCAGACCATGCCCTCTTCTCAGAGAAGCTTGAGCGGGAGGGCAGGGAGAAGTGAGAAAACCAATGAAAATGAGAAAAAAGAAAATGAGGGGGGGAAGTTATGAAAGGACAAGATGTAGAAACTCCATTTCTAGCCATTGCAAGCAGAGTAATGCATGCTACAGGTCTTGGTCCTATTTCGTATCTTCTATAGCTGTATGTGGGAGTACGGAGATTTGTCTAGTCCTGGACCTAAGTCCTTCCTTTTTCTGATTTGTGACTAGCACATAGTGTCACAACGTCCGCTTCCGAGGGACGTACGAGACAAAGGATGAAATTCAGCTTGCTTGATTTTTTAGATGTCTGTAGCAGCTAATCTGATATAGAAGTCTAGCCTTCTGTAGTCACATGTGGGTGGGTGGGGAAATGTACCTCTAAAGCACAATTTATCTCATCCTAAAGTAGACATAAACATAAACTCTGCTCCAGATGTGCCTGGTAGACATAAACGTGCCCTGTGCTCCACATGTGCCTGTTCCTCCTAGTAGTGAATAAAAGGGTTCTAAAGAGTTGAATTTAGGCATCAAATATCAGGTGCCGTAAAACCCACCCAAGGTCTTACGTGTTTTACCAGCTGGTATTTGGTTTCTTTCCTTTTTTAAATTTATTTAAATAAAAATAAGAAGTCACTCCTGCATGACTATAAGCAATGGTCTTCATAAAACGCTCTCCTACATCTGTCAGGGAGGATTCCCATTCAGGCAATGTCCTTCTATTGATAATCCAATAACTTTGTTCTTTTTTCCCCCCCTGTTTCCCACTTCATAACAGAGATCTATCCGATCTTTTGCTAATGATGACCGCCATGTTATGGTGAAACATTCAACCATTTATCCATCTCCAGAGGAACTTGAAGCTGTCCAGAACATGGTATCAACAGTAGAATGTGCCCTTAAACATGTCTCTGACTGGATGGATGAAAAGAACAAGTCTACGAAATGTGAGGGTGATGTGGAAGCAAAGGAGGAAGCTGCAGAAAGCAATGCCAAGTGAGTGAGTTGAGCCTCATAATGTGTTTCTGTACTGCTCTGAATGGGCTCCTTCTAAGTAAGAGTCGTAGTGTTACTTGATTCTCTTGCATATGAATGTTCATAGGAGGAAGTGGATATATTTGGGCTTTTTGAGGTGGGAGCATGTCGGGTGACTGCAGGGAATAGCAATAAGCCCAATGTGGGCAGCAGTTGCTCTCTATTTCATTATTTATTTTACTGTGATGTTGTGAAGTTGCATTTAGCAGACAAACTTTTCAGCAATTATAAGTGAATTTATGTCCCTGTAACACACGAATGCAAATCCACAGCCACGTAGCTTGCTCCTTCAGTTTAAGACACAAAAAAGTTTATAAAAAACTTTTTCTTGTTTAGCCAGCAAACTAACTTTTCTAAGGATCCATTACATTCTATTATTGTTGTGGTTTAACCCCAGCCGGCAGCTCAGCCCCACGCAGCCGCTCGCTCACTCCTTTCAAAGTGGGATGGGGGAGAGAACCGGAAGGGTAAAAGTGAGAAAACTCCTGGGTTGAGATAAAGACAGTTTCACAGGGAAAGCAAAAGCCGCACACCCGAGCAAAGCAAAGCAAGGAATTCCTTCACCCCTTCCCACGGGCAGGCAGGTGCTCAGCCATCTCCAGGGAAGCAGGGCTCCATCACGCGTAACGGTGACTTGGGAAGACAAACGCCATCACTCCCGACGTCCCCCCTTCCTCCTCCTTCCCCAGCTCTATGTGCTGAGCATGAGGCCACATGGTGTGGGACATCCCTGGGGTCAGTTGGGGTCACTGTCCCGGCCGTGTCCCCTCCCAGCCCCTTGTGCCCCCCCAGCCCCTCGCTGCTGGGGTGGGGTGAGGAGCAGAAAAGGCCTTGGCTCTGTGCAAGCCCTGCTCAGCAGGAACGAAAACATCCCGGGGTTATCAACGCTGTTTCCAGCACAAATCCAAACCACAGCCCCATAGTAGCTACTGCGGAGAAAATTAACTCTGTCCCAGCCCAAACCAGTACAATTACGTAGTTCTCTACCAAGTGAAACATCTGTTTCTGTATGTCCCAGTCTGCTCCCTGACATGGTGCCAATATTTGTTGTTCTAGCATAACTCTCTAGTAGTAGAAGAAGCAGCAGGAAGAACTGGCTCGGTTTTTTTTTAAGTTTCTTAGCATAAAACTCTAACTGGGGCACTTCTGGCTCTTTGGTGCTTTCTGCATAATCTGTTTCACATGCTCTCCAACTCCGGTAAGTATCTCTTCAGGTTACAGAGGAGGAAGTGAAGCACCAGGAGACCAACAGCCAATTTGTCATGGCTTGAAAAACCCTACTTCCAGTTCTCTGCTCTTCCTGTGATATGATACTTCTCCACTGAGCTTCTTGGGACTTAATCTGGTTACATCTGTAGCACAACCTGCACTAGAGATGTAGTCAAAGGACTCTCTTTGTTTCCTTTCCGATGACGCATGGTATATTAAGAAAGTCTACTGCTACATGGGCTTTGCCCAGTAAGTTCTATTATTAAAACTGGTACAGAAAGTGTATTCTTTTTCATATATATTTGTTTCCTGAAACCTTTTGTGGCAGTGAAAGGTTTATTGTGAGGCCTTTTTGTAATTTTTGGTGTCCTGGTAAATAACATGTATATTAAGTTGTTTGCATTTTGGGATGGCGGAAGTATGGCCTGCTGGCAGTGATAGATGGAAATACAGACCGTCTGGAGTAAGTTGCAGTTCAGTGCAGGTACTGGAGGAAGGTCTAACTTTGAATCGGGAAGCCTGTATCATTTTTTAAACTGAAAATATAGTTTACTGACCTAGTATGAAAGAGACAGTGATTACTATTGCATTTGTCAGTTATTCCTAATTGCATAATAACATATGCCTGAAAATTCAAAAGTGAAATATTGCTTCCTATTCTATCATAATAATGTGGTTCTTGGTTATTTCCAGGTCTCTCATAGGTTTTTAGATTAGCGTTGAGGAAACGAGGGACGAAGCCCTGCTGTACCTCACTGTCTAGATGTACGTCAGTTCAGAAACAAGACTTGTGCCATATTAACTGAGGAGCTCTGTATGGCTGGGAGGAGCAGAAAGCATTCAGGGCTTGATCTGGTTTCCCAACAGTGTTGTGGATTCTACAGAAAATTCCTCAAGTATTGGCAGTGGTTTTCCACAGGTTTCTTTCTTAACATTTAAGCTTGTCTTTGATTATCTCCAAGACAAGGTTGTGGGCTTGGGAGCTGTTGAAAGAAACTGCTTGCTCTGTGTGAAGTTTAAATGCAGCACCACCTACTCGGAATACACGGATCCCCGAGGAACCGTTCCGCGGCATGAGACCATTGTATGACAGCCTCGGAAAAGCAAACATGCAAGCGGCCCCTCATTTTGATGGCTGTGGCTTTCTGTGTTCCTAATAAATATTTAACAGACACGAGTCTGATCACTGGCGTTTTTGTGTAAGGCCAAGCTGTGATGCGTTGCTTTTTTTAGTGTGAAATGTATTCAAATAGAAATAGAAAACCAGTTAAAATCATGAATATTTTTACATAAATTAACGTGTAAATTGGTTTAAGACAGCCTGATTGTATTGACACCAGAGTATAATTGTAGTGGATCGATAAGCTGCTTCTCCACAGATGGACAATTAAGTTTTTTCACCTCCTCGAGGAAGGTATTTAAGCTCGGTGTTTCGCTGAAGAACAGTCTGTCTTGACACGTAGCGTGCTGTATGGTTTTTGTTGGTGGCTTCCCAGCATTGCTGGCGACATTTTTAGGTGTCTTCTGATGTGGGTAAAACAGGCGCAGAATGGATTCTTCAAAAAAAAAGACTTTTTTTTAAGACCCAAGCCTGCAGTAAATGCTTTTGAGACGATCGTGTGCCAGCAAGGCCACCCATGTGTGTGCAAGGTTGTTCATCCTTGTGCTCTGCTATAAATTTAGAGGACAGTTTTTTAAACATCATGTAGTATTTATACATGCAAAATAGTTTGTGTATTTATGCGTTTGTTTGGGACAAATTATTTTACTAATAGCTTTACAAGCTAAAAGGAGCTTACATTTGTAGAAAAATATATAACTTGAAATATCTTTGTGATAGTTACAAACCGTATCTAGAGGAGTTCCGTGTTGTCTCACGTTTGCATCCAGATCCTGTTAAAGCAGCATAGCTCTCAGGTGGAAGTTGAGATGCTGTTTACTTTTGTAACAGTTTTTGTTAGTTTGCTTCTGGCTATTCCAAGGATAATACCTAGTTTGAGGTTGCCGCTGCGTTCTCTATGTCATTTCTTCTCTTCTGTCTATTGTTTAAGCACCTGTTCCTGCTCTTCCATTTAAAATACACAGATAAAGACAATACAGTTATTAGATGAAGATACTTCTGAGTGAAGCTGAGGATCTATGTGATGACCTTCGATCACAGTGTGACTGGGTTTGGGGTTTGTTTGTTTTGGGTTGGGCTTTTCTTCCTTTTTGTGCTTTGTGTCCAGCCCATCCCTTTGGTCGGAATGCTATGAACAGGGATGCAGCCTTTCTGGCTGAGGTGTTTTACCTCCTTTGCTGATCACATGCTTTGTCTGTAACAGTGGGTTTTGTAACGGTGATGTGCCACTAGTGAGATGCATCCTGTGGCAATAGCTGATGTTGGAACTGTCAAAGCTGCATTTCTTGCATTTTCCTTGATGTTTTTAAGCAATCCTAATCTACTAAACTCGTTTTTGTTGCAGTCTTTCTCTCGGTACTCAAAACTGAAGTGTTCTTATGTTACTTTTGAAAGTTATATTTACTGTGGCTCTTAAATGTTCCCCTAAACTTTAGCTGGAGAGTAATAACTAGCAGTCAGACCTCTATTCCTGTAGGCTTCAGTGGTAAGACTTGTTGAAGGAATTGTGCCTGGAAGACTTCTTGAAATTAGAGGCTTCCCTGAAACATCAGTTTGTAGTACGGGCTAAAACTTCACAGGTTGAGAGTATAAGTTTAAAGATAAAGGTTTGAATGTGTGGATCAACTAAGAGAAACATTGAAAAGGTGTGTGGCGGTGTTTAAAGTTGGAGTGTTACTAAAAGAGAACTCGGATCACTTCTGAAAACAGGATTTCTGTCAGAGAGCTCCTCTAGATTAATGATTCTACTCTGTTGGTAGATCTGCAGATAGTGACTTTGGGCTTTTTTGAGCTTTGTGAAGCTTTGTGGCTTGAGCTGGGCAACTTCTGCTTTTGTCTGAATTGCAAATCAGTGCTTCAATTAATTAATTGAATTTTTGTAGGAGCTACTTGCATAAAAGGAGTCTGTGCCTTTCACTCTGATCAGCGATAGGCTGCTTTAGCAAAGTCATCAGTCCCATCTGTTTATCTCCTCCCTGTGATAGGATAATACAAGTATTTTGAATGTGTGAAAATACCATTTTAATTACTCCAAATTGTTTCATTTCCAGGGATCAAGGTGGTCGGACATTGTGTGGTGTTATGAGAATTGGCTTGGTTGCAAAGGGCTTGCTGATAAAAGATGATATGGATCTGGAGCTGGTTCTCATGTGCAAGGAAAAACCCACAAAGACCTTGTTATGTATAGTTAAAGACAATCTCCCAGCTCAAATCCAGGTGAGTTAATTTAGGGTAGTCCTCTAACAATGGCTGACAGCACTGTACGGTACACTGGGGTAAGGGCTGGGATTTGTTCCAGGAAAAAAGAAAAGTGATAGAGATTGAAGACATACGCTTTGAATCCAGGATGACACCTAGGGTGTGTGACATATGAAGTAGCTATTCACAAAATGTAACATCTTATTCCTGTTGTTGCCTAATCCCTACTAGTGATGTCAGTTCTCCTCTGATGACAGCTAACCTTTCTACTTGGTAACTAACCCAGCTGATCGTTGCTCTCTGGTCCAACCACTAACATGAGCTAAACTGCAGTCCCAGAAATCCTCCCTGCTCGAGCATGTGAATCGCTCTGTACTGGTGTCTCCTGTCCCCCTGCCTGAACGTGAAGTTCTACATTGCAGCT
Source organism: Morus bassanus (assembly GCA_031468815.1). Classification (NCBI taxonomy): domain Eukaryota; kingdom Metazoa; phylum Chordata; class Aves; order Suliformes; family Sulidae; genus Morus; species Morus bassanus. Next base: position 2,166,315 of record CM062586.1, read on the forward strand.
GCTTTGCTTTGCTTGGGCTGTTCCAAGAGAAACGCCTCTGTACTTTTGAAGTGAGAACAAGTCACTTTAGGTGGTCACTCATTTTAGCTCATGTTAATCGTGAGTTTGTAATTCTTTTTATTTATGGCTGTTTAATTCTGATGTTGGCATCCAGTAGGCAGCACTTAGAGCTAATATTGGTCTCTTTAAAGCAACTAGGGATAATATCTTTTTGACAGAGTTCTGAGTCTGGGTCCAGCTTCCAGACTGACATACACCATTGCCCAGAAACCGTGCACTGAAGTATTGCACTGCAAGTGCCTCTCTCCAAACCACGTCCAAACTTGATCTGCTTTTCTCCTGACCTGCTTTTCTGCCTTGTGTTTATTTCTACATAGACAGTATGTGTTTTACCATTCTTGGCAGCTGTTTGTTCTCACCGTTCATTTGTTCACATAAAGGGCTCGTAATGAGATAATGTCCCTGCAGATGTGGCCCTATCCATAGCTGAAAATGCTAAGGAAATATATTGAGTAGTAAAGAGTAAATTTTACTTGTTTGTAGTGAGGTGTGAGATGAGAAGGGTTGAAAGTGATAAGAAAAGTTAGCATAAGCTTCATAAAAGTGAGAACGGCAGAACAGACATAAAGATGTGAAGACTGCAATAAATTCAAGGGACAAGTAGGTAGGATCCTGTGGGGACGCATTGTGAGGGAAAGGATTATGGAAAACATGAGGTAAGAGGAATGTGACTCGTGAAATAAGGTACAACTATCTTGGGCATAAAAGGCAATGAGAGGTTCCGCAGGCACATCCCACAGAGGAGGGAGAAGGAAGGTGTAGGCCCATTAGCAGACAAAAAGAGCAAATGAGGGACAGAGATGTTAAGAGCTTCTGCTTTGCTTCTTTGAAGGCTAGTTGTGAGCAAGATGCTTCAACATTTTCATCCCAACCATAAGGGAGCTGGAGGAGTGCAGACTGCAACAGGGAAAGAAGTTAGAATATATGTTAGATATGTTCTAACCGTATGGTCTTGCTGAAGCAAACTCACAACATGAGGAATAGCTTTAGGGCTCTGAACCATCTGTGGTTATTGTTGCACTTTTGGGGGTTGAGCGAGGTCCCAGAGGACTACTGAAAGGCCTGCGGATACAGATCACTTCAGATAGCTCTGACATGATGCACGTTAATGGAACAAATCATAAGGCAGTTTGTAGTACCATCTACAAAAGAAATCTAAGCAAGAAATAAAAAGTTTAGTGAAAACGATTTAAAAAACCACTTGCTTTATTCATGTGCTGTCAAGAGTGGAAGATCAGGTTTTCCAGGCATTGCCAGGGATCTCTCCTGGGGCTGGTATTAACGAATGGAGTGGGTGACAGCGGGGTCTGGCGTCCAGTTTCAAGTGCTGCGTGGAAAGGGAGTGAGAGAGGTGGATGGACAAGTTGGAGAAAATCAGACAAGGGAGAATGAGCACCTGGAAAACCACGTAATTGAAATTATCTGGTTTGGAAAAAGTCAAGATCGAATGCGAATGGTTATTTATAAAGGGACTGTGATGCAGTATCTCACATGGCTACCAAAGGTTGGATGAGACGTAATTGGAACTGTAGCAAGGGGCAATTCTGTTGCAAAACAGGTCATGTAGATTATATGTGTGGCTAAGAACCAGAATAGACTATTGGGAGAGGCGGTGAACTCTCTGTTGCCAGGGCATCTGAAGAGCATCGTGGGGTTGGTAAGAGATGGCCAAGGTGTATTTGGTCATGTTTTGTGGCAGGTCCGTGGATGAGGCGAGCTGGTGCGGCTCCTGCACTGGAATCTGTCATCCTTTTGCACCGACAGTTATGGCTGTATTGGTCATCCTGCACAGGAGAGCTTTTACATGTAGAGGCAGCACTACCGGAGAAGCGTGTACTTATTAAGAAGAAAAGTTGCTGGTGGTATCTCACACACTAGCAGCTATGAAAGTCAGCTTCTGTCTTCATTTAAAAAAAAAAAAATCTAGCGGGACTACTTAGTATTCTCATTAAATTTGCTGCAGACCTTTTTTCTTAAGCATGTTACTGGGGATTTTGTTTGTTTTTAATGAGGGAGGCAAGGCCTTATTTGCATTGCAGTGTCTTGTAGGCTTCTCATTAGTTAAGAGGCATATGCACATACAGAGATTCTGCAGTTTTTCAGTTGATTGGGAGATTCTTGAAATCTTTCTTGGTGACTTTCAGAAACTTACAGAAGAGAAGTATCTCGTGGAGGAGCATGTAAATGAGGCAGCTATTATTATTCGTAACACAAAGGAGCCCAAGCTAACTTTGAAGGTGATACTTACATCCCCTCTCATTCGAGATGAAGCAGAGAAGAAGGAAGGAGGTACACAGAGCGTTTTAACTTGTTTTTAAGACTGTTCTATCTAAATGCCCTGACTGTGCAGCACAGGGTTAATTGGGAAGTAGGTCTTTAATTGTGCATCATGTACTAACTAGACTGGCTATTGCCGCAATAGGTTACATTATTTGTGCCTTAAAAAGACAACAGTCACTTAATTTTCATGTAAAAATGCATAGTTTTCATTTGCAAGCAATATTGCTAGTGTTTGACATACAATTAGATCTTAGTTCTCCTTTCTCTCAGACTTGCTAGTTAATTCTTGAGCACCCCAGCGCTGCACAGTCTTGTTTTCAAATTAAGTCAGTCAAGTGGGATTGGTTCGTAGTATCTTGAAAAACTCATAAAATTGTTTCTCTTTTTTACATTAAAAAAAAAACCTGTCCTGCAAAGCTCGCAAGTACGTCGTCCTGGCCCTCAGTTTTTATTAATTGATGATACATATGTGTATGTTTCTAGCTTTAAGAATTTCCTAACTGGGATACAGTTGAAGTTCCAGTGCTATAAGACAGCACTTTTGCTTCTGAATTGAACGTTGTACCTCATGTCCTTAGAGCAAAATAGATATAGAAAACTGTAACTTAGCTTCTTTCTGTTCCTTTTCCCTAACTGCCTGAGCTACAGCATAGTTACGTGCCCCTTGTTAAAGGAACGCTGACTGGTAGCGTCACTGAGGTTGGAAACAAACCAGGCGAAATAGAAGAGCAAATGTAGCCATACTTTGTTTTATTTTTAAAAATCTTGTCAGTAATTTCTGCTTCCGCTTCCCAAACCTATCCCTAGAAACTTTGCCACTGGATGATGTCAGACCTTTGACCAACTGGCCACTCTCTGTCATGACAACTGAGGCAGCTGGGCCCGTGTGGGCTAGGGAACTCCCTGTCGCTCTCTTCCCATTTCTAGACTTGCCACAAGTCCTCCGCTTCCTCCCTTCTCCCACATGAAATACCGACACAATGAGAAATGTTGGTCAGTTTCTCTTTGTCTTTGTTCGAGGCAATGGCAGGAAGAGGATCCCTTTTCAAATGAAATATAACGCTTTGGCAGCAGTTGGATGCGGAAAAATCTTACAAAACAGATGAATGGCAAAGATTTCCTAATTGTAATAATGTCTGTTCATTCTCAAATTAGTAACCACGCTCTTTTGCAAGACCATTAAAAATAAATTGCATATTACTTCAGTTGTTCTTCAGCTTCCCGTAAGATGCTGAGATCAGCCCTGTAGTTGTTGCAGCTGATCCATGTTTGTGAGAAAGAGCACAAAGTGCAGAGCAAATGTTAATGGCAAAGGATTTGTAAGCAAGCTTCTCACAAGGGGATACAGTTCTGCACAAAGGCTTCCCTCCAAGTATTTCCTTGCAAAAAGCCATGCCGTTGTGGCAGTAAACTCCAGGGACTCCTGAGTTCATCTCAGACTGAATGAGGATTTGAATTTTTATGGTTTCCTATATTTAAAATGTAGGTGTTCTATTTTGTTTTCAGCATCTCAAAATATTTTCAAAATTCTGTAGTAATTTCTTTAAAATTCAAAATGGTTTTACTGCCCCTCTGAGTGGTGTTACGCTACCCCTCCTGGACAGCCGATGAGGATGGTTAATAGGGTAATGGATCTTGTTTTAAAGTCGAGGTTCTTTGATGTTGATTCACCATGAGTGAACAGAGACGTTTATCACGTTCCTTTCCAAGGGTATGTGAGACATTACACAGATGTCACTCAGGAAATTGAAAGGTGGGAGGGATACTTTTTTCCATAATATTTCCAACCATATTTAGGTCACTTTCACTTAGATTCCGACCAAAAAAGCTTCATATCCAATATCAAGGGAAAATACTCAGAAACCGTCCGGTGAAAATACCTTGATCCCCAAAGAAAGTACTGCCCTATTTTTTCAGTACTCCTGCATAATGCCAACCAAATGTAAATACACTTTCTGTGCAGTTTTAGAAACTGTTTTGAGTTTATTCCGTCCATTCTTTTGAACGAAGGAGCTCAAAATGCTTGTCAACTTGCCTTTCATCTTCCATGTAAGATCCAGGCCGTTGGGTTCCTGGCGCTGCCGCGGGTTGGCCCTGGCGGCATGGGTTGGCCCCGGGGCCGCTCCAGGGAGCGGAGCCTGCACGAAACTGACCAAGGTTTCAGCGTTCGGTGTGATTAGCACTAATCTGTTCTCTAACCAAAGCGGCAAGGTTAGGCGCAACGGACCTCGTTATCAGTGCTCCCATTTGTTCTGTAGGAATGCTGTGTGTGCCTTCATGCCCTGATGTCAGAATGTATTGAAAAACACTCCCGGATTTCTCTTCAGTCCCCACCTCTTTGGAAAAGTGTTCATGTTTAAGATGTGGTGTTTGTCCTATTTGTTTTTGCTGCTCGTTAGCAAAAATAAATAGTGGACCAGTGTGTGTTTGCATCTCGGTGTTTCTCACAAATGGCTATCCATAAAGCTCTGCTTTCTCATGTTGAGAAGTCAAGCATCTAAAATTTCTGCATTTTGCATCAGTTTACAATTTAAACTTCTTAAGAAACTGAATTCTTAGTCATAATATCAAATATAAATTGGGCTTTCCAGACCAGAACCTTGTAGCTTGCAAATCAGTTGTTACTGAGTGTACCGTAACAACAAGCTTATGTGATAATAAACAAGTTCATTTACCAAAGTGGGGCTGAAATCAACCTTGCTCCTGGAGCAGCTACGGCATAAACAGCCTGCCTTTGCTCCTGCCTTGGCCGGGTGGGCGCAGCCAGCGATGCTCCAAAGGTGCCAAGTGCCTTTGAAGGGGCAGCAAGCCACACGATTACCTTGCCTCTACAGAGAAGACAACGCTCCTCGTATGGCTGGCTGCAAATGAATGAAGCTGGCAGCTAGTGTGTGACGAGAATACAGACAGCCAGTGGGGAGAGAATTACCGAAGGATTGGTTCTGTGTTGCGTAGCGTGAGCTATCGTCAGGGCTTTATTATTAACTGTTTATTAAACTCCTTGTATCATTGCCCTTGTTAAAACCACAAGAAAAAAAAAAAGTAAAGCTTTGCAATCACATTTGAAAATTTTGATTGGGTCTCACTTTCCTGACTGGCAGAGCATGAAGAAACATGCCGTTCTCCTGAGGGTGTCGAAAGGGAGCCTGCTGCAAGCCGCTCGCCCTCTTCACTGCCTGTTCTCTTCATCTTTCTGTTTAATAGAATCTTGCACCCAAAAGTTGGCTGACTGCAACATCTGCGAAAGGTGCAAAATTCTCCAAGATATTTATAATTTAGACCTTTGTAAATAGCCTTAATCCTGTAGGAAAAAGTATGAAACAAGTTAAATCTTAGGAGGTTTTTCATTCACCTGAATGGCAGATGACACATATCCTGTTTATGTTTTGTAGTTAAAAGGAAAAATTAATTTACTTTGTCAGTGGCTGCAACACACTTTAGCAAAGCCTTGTATACTATGAAGTTAAAGTCCCTAGGCATTGAAAGATCCAGTTCATTGTGAAAAATGAATGATTTTGCAATCAGTCACCTTTGCCATTTCTAACGTTTTAAAATAAGATTCTGATCATTCATTGACAGTAGTTGTTTTATACAATACATGAGCTTGAAGCAGATATTTATATTGTCCACACTGAAGTGTTCTTACAGAACTACAGAGATGTCCGTTTAGTAATTGTGTGCCACAAAACATTACTCCTGCAAATAACAAAACTGCAAAGGAAATGTAGAAGCAAATCCTGTGTTCCAGAGTGACCTTTTGTGCTCATAGAAATCCAACACTTTGAGATTTTGCAGCTTTTATTTGGAAAACAGGCAAGAGGAGTGATTAATCCTAATACTGCAACACTGTTGAGAAGGGTAGTAAGAAACAATGCAAATATCTGCTAAGAAGTTCATTGGGGCTAGAAAATAAGCTTATAGCACTTAGGTCTTCTGCCGACAGCAGCGCCAGCAGGTGCGAACTGCAACTGTGACCTGTCAGACAAGATACCTGGCTCTGTTCAGTTTTACACCGGGTTTGGTTGGGGTTTGTTTGGCTTTGGGCCCTTTTATCCATCATAACATAATGTGTTTTTACCAGAGTAACCTTCCTATTGAATGGCAGAGGAGGTGAAGCAACTTTAACGTTAAAGATGCAATTGCACATGCAACCAATACTCTCCAAAGGAACCTACGAAACCGTACTTTGAAATGTTACTAATAAATGGTACTACAAACTGATGGGACTTATTTTTTTTCCTCCTAACTTGTCCTCATATTTTAAACATCTTGCTGGATTTTGCTTATCTAGCATAGCCTTCCGTTTGGAATGGATATTGTATTTCATTCAGACCTGCATAGGTCTCAAGACCTGCAGAATTGACCATTATGAATAATGAAAAGACTCTATTTCCAAATTAATTATTTTGAAATAAAGAGTAATTGGGTATTCATAGGAAAATAACATATTCAAGGTTTTAGTTGAGCCATGGATTCATTTAGTTCTTCCAAAACATTCTTTTCATGTCAGCTGAAAGCTAAAGTCTTTTTAACCTGGTTTCACAGATATGCAAAATCTGTTATTTGTACAGACTTTCCAGAGAGTCTGGATGCTAATAACTCCTTAGGGGAAAAAAAAAATTAGGGAGGAAAGGACTGATGCGTAACGGCCCTCGATATAGAATCGGATGTGACTGCTAAAAGCAGTTTGTTGCATGCTGGATAAAAAAAGAGAATGTGGGAAGGAAGAAAAAAGTGTAAACCTGCACAGAAGATAATCGGTGTCTTGTCTCTCAAATCCTGCTTTGAATTTCCTCTGTTGATTTCAGTTGCTGTTGGGAAGAGAAGCTTTTTACAAGAGGAGACTACCTCCCTAATAGGCTAATAATCTGGAAGTTACCAAACTTACTCACCTCTTTCATGTGTTCTGGTTATATGAAAGACTAATCAAACTGTAAAATTTCTTACTAGCATTTCTTATATATTTCTTTCATTGAATTATATTGGCTAGTGCTGTTCATGCAATAATATTTCAAATATATTCAATGTTTTTCTTTGGAATTCTCAACAGTTGCATGGACATAACTTCACTTTCTACCTATTACAATTTTTTATACCCCCCCCAAGAATATCTTCCTCTTGTCAAAAGAAGCTTGTCTCTTTGAAATTCTGTGCCATTTTTGTGCACTTGGAATAAAAGTCACAAAGAAGGGAAAGAAGAGGAAAAAAAAAAAAGCCTAATACAACCCCCCCAAATAAAAAGTGCTATATAGCTATTTTCTGCCCTGAAATGTGTTCTACATTTTTAATAAGATCCCAGATTGTCTCTAGCAGTGGCCATCTTTGTTATTACTATTATTTTACAAGGAGTGAATGCCTTTGCTTCTGTTGCACACGTGCACATTTACTACCTTTAATGGCTTGTTTAAATTAAATAACACAGTGCACTTAAATTCTGGGAGTCTTATTATCTCATTGAGATGCTGCCGCTCTTTTTGTATTGTGACAGAAACCCCTTGGTCAAATTGTATCTGTCTCTTTTTATCCCATTTTTACCAGTAGATAATGTTGCGATGAAAGATCCTCCGGACTTATTGGACAGGCAGAAATGCCTGGAGGCCTTGGCGTCTCTGCGGCACGCCAAATGGTTTCAGGTTGGCTATTTGTTCTTACCTTGTTGTTATTGTAGCCTTACGAGGTTTAATTTGAGACAGTTTTAATTTTAATGCCTCTTTAATTTCTGACTAGTCCCTAATAGCGCAAAGGTCTAGAATTCCGAATTGAGTGCTGTACTGTACAAGGGCAAACGTGACAGGTAGACAGCCAAGTGGTCTAGAGTTGTCATGAGGCTACAAAAGCAATCTTGACATTTTGCTTCCTTTTTTATACGTCTCTCTAAATTGAAGTATTTTACTTTTATATAACTGTTTTTATTTTGCATGAAGCTGATTAAGTATTAAGTAATAATAATTAAAAAATCTATCCCAGGACTCTGTGCATTTAAAAAGAAAAGCAAAATTGAAAGCCAGGTTTTCGCAGGTGTATTGGAATCATTTTGTTTGTTTTAGGCCAGGGCAAATGGACTAAAATCATGTGTAATTGTCCTTCGTATTCTGCGGGATTTGTGCAACAGAGTCCCCACATGGGCACCACTGAAAGGATGGGTAAGTACAGAAGGAGTTGAAGGCCACAAGGTCAGGTCTCAGATCTCCTGAGAATTGTAGCAGTGTCTGGATTGGAGAAAGCAGTGCAATGTGTGAAACTCCTCCTGAAACCCCCCTTCCTTTTACTCCCCACTAACTGTTCCCTGTGTCGAAAAGTGCTTATGGGAAGGAAAGAGAACACGAGCATTTGTTCAGTCTGTAAGATGTACAGATACCACGGAAGGAGGCAGAATGTTGTGGGGCCTTGCACATCCTCATGGATTTGCAACAGAATCCCACTTGTTGCCTCGGAGTTTAGCTTTTCAAAAATATCCTGCTACCAGATAGTGCTGCTCTTACCAGAGGATACCATTTCACGTTAGCTGGTCTGGGGAGGGCCACATGCTTTGTGTATCCAGAGAGGAACACTCTGTAGGTCAGTGAGGAGGCAGTGTTTTGCTCACGTAGAACTGATAGCCCTTTGAGAGGAGGAGAATATTCAGATGACTTGGCTTTAGAAGGCTCCTCCTTTTAGACTTCCTGGGCAGTTAATGGAGAGCAGTTGGTTTCCTCAAAAGGTGACTCAGAGCAAGGAGCGAATACATGTGCCATGAACTGTCCTCTGGGATGGATGTCTCTGTCAGTTAGACCTGTAGTGCATTAAAAACGAAGTAAGCTGATGTGAATGTTCTTCCCCTCTACTCCTCCGTATTTAACTGCAGTTACTGTTACCCTTGTGTCCATTACTAATCGTAATTTAATGTCTTCTAGCCACTCGAGCTTATATGTGAAAAATCTATAGGTACTTGTAATAGACCTTTGGGCGCTGGGGAAGCATTGCGACGAGTGATGGAGTGTTTGGCGTCTGGAATTCTGCTTCCCGGTAAGGGGCCAAAGTAACGTCAGGAACACAGAGAGTTGATCAGACAGCCTTAACGTTTTGCTGTTGCTGTATGACTAGATGAAAAATGCCTGTCTTGAACTCCTAACCTGCAGTGGAGCTAAATGAATGGTTTCTTGTTTAAAATTAGAAGGAAAAAAGGAAAAAAAGGAAGTTGCATGGTTGTAACTGTTTGAATGAGGGCTTCCAGTGCAGTAGAAGTTAATGGGGAATGTTAGGTTTGTTTATAAATTAGCCCCTATCTCATTAAGGGGTTGCAAACAACTAAGTAGACCTAACGACCATATATTGTCTATAGATTCATTGAAATCTATATATCTATCCCAATTATTTGTTTAAACCTACTGCTTTTAGTTCATGCTATTATACATGTGCAGTGTTAACCCTGATGAGTTCTGTGGCCATTGCTGCAAAGGACTAAAATCTTGGGATTAGCTTGCTTTGCATGATGTTTGAATCCCTTAACTAGAAAAGGTATGCTTCCTGCTCTGCTGAAGACTGAGGCTAGCTGTTGCAATATCCATCAGTCCTCATTTTCATATTGCTTCTCGTTTACTCTCAATAACCTGCTTTGCCTCTTTCTTTGCCTCCTAGGAGGCCCTGGTCTGCATGACCCCTGTGAACGGGAGCCAACAGATGCTTTGTCCTATATGACAGTTCAGCAAAAAGAAGCCATTACACACAGCGCTCAGGTAGGAAACTCTACTTCTGAGGAGCTAGATACTATGACAGTGAAGATTTCAGCTCCTTAATACCATTTATGCTCTGCTAGGATAGCTTATTTTAATGGCAGTCCTGACAGTTCTTCCGGTGTGCTGCCCTGGAAAGGTTAAAAGAGAGCACATGAGCACAGGAGTTAAATTGTGTATGAAATCTAATCCTTACGGAAGGTGGTCTGATGTCTATGCACCACTTGCATCCCACCTCAGGTGCTTGTGGCACACAGCCCTTGAGTAGGCTCTCTGTCAATGTGTGCACTTTGTATTACAGAAATTAATGAGCGTTAAATTTTTAGACATCAGTGTTTTCTGTAGCTGTCATAGAAGATAGCTGTAGAAGCTGTCTTCTCATAGAAGAAGTGGGTTCGTGTCTACAAAATCTAGAAACTTGGACAACCGAGGTAAAGCAATGCTGTGATGTAACTTACGTTTCTACTGTCACCTTATAGCACGCCCTCAGATTATCAGCCTTTGGTCAGATCTATAAGGTTTTGGAAATGGATCCCCTCCCATCAAATAAATCATTTCAGAAATATTCCTGGTCAGTAACTGACAAAGAAGGTAGGTATTGTTTGCTCCAAAAATCACTAGTTGGGCAGTAACCTAGGGGTTAATTTAGAATGGGTGAAATTCCTGAATTATATGCTGTGAATGTAAGGTAAAGGCTTTTCTTTGTGTTAAACGTGTGGTTTGGTTTCTTGGGGTTTTTTTTTGGTTGGTTGGTTGGTTGCGTTTTTTTAATTATTTTATTGTTAGGAGAAAATGTGTAAGTTCTGTTCTCTAGAAGTACCAACAGGAGCAGCAGTACAGCTAGAATATAGCCGATAATTTTCTTTAAGCACAAGTCCTTTGGGTCTGAAGAGTAAAAGTAGTGTTTGTGATTCTTATGCTGGGGAAGGAGAGACTGTAGACTGGTCAAAAAGCATATGACCAGTGTCCATAATGAGAATTACTCAATGCTTACTCAAGAAAACAATACACATCTAATAAAAATAAACTTCCATGTGTATTTTTTGTAAAAACAATACTACTAGAGTTCTTGCCTTAGACTAACTGTAAAAAACAACACTGCAGAATTACACTACTTATATCACACATGATATTGGAAACAGACATCTTGCATGGCATGGTACAGTGAGCAATAAGCTAATGTTGGCTTATGCGTAGCAATAAAAAAGCTTTGATGGTTGAGTTCTTTTCATTATAAACTTGCAAGAAACAGTATGGGACTAATCAGACTCCTGCTGTGGAATTTTGTTTTTCTAATAGCATATCCATATTACAAGGAAATTTATACCCTAGGTACAGGCTCATCTGCTCTTAAGAGACCATTTGAAGATAGTGTCGGGGATGATAAAGATCCAAATAAAAAGATGAAGCGTAATCTGAGGAAAAGTAAGTGCAACTCTTCTGCATTCTGTTTTCAAAGATCTATTGTACAGTGGGAGCTGGTTCAAAAGCTTCTCCGTGTTGGTGTGGAATAACATGTGAAAAAGTCTTTGGAACAAAAAATGTTGTCTCTATCACCCCACATTCGGAATGTCAAACACATCTCTTGCTGTGCATCTGAATTTCCCCTGACATGTTTTACTAACTGTATGATTTGCATTTTTAAATGGGATTACCCATCACATTTCAGTAAAATTTAAGTTGCCCAAGCAGCTGAGGTATTTTATTGATAATGTCCCAGTACTGTGGGGTTTTTTTTCAAAATACTGCCGTGACTTTACTGCGTGAAGATTTGCGTTTTTGCATTTTTCCCCTTCTTGAGCTAGCTGTCGGTCTCTCAGGTCCTCCTACAAGAAAAATAAAATGCTTAATCTAGAAAACACTGATGTTGCATATATGCACAGACTAGAACTCTCTCAGCATTGCTGGGATCCAGTCGGTTCTGGGGGCTATTTTCATTGAGCTACTTTGGTGCCAGTTCTGGATCTGGTTCCTCACTACCTGTAAAACTTGTTACTCCTTTTATAGCAGGTAGGAAGGATATAGCTAGTTGCAAAAGAATTGTGTTAACAATATAAAAAAAAATGGGTAATTATAGTTGTTACCCGAAAGTAGAATGGTTTGTTAAAGACTTCACAGCGTTACGGCTGTCCTCAACCTCTGAAAGGCTGAGGAGTTGTTTTGCTCCTTTATAGAGACAGAAGGCACTGAAATGCAAACTGTTTCATTTTTCTGTTCATCTTGTTTTGTTCATTTTCCCTCCTCCCCCACCCCTCTTTCTACTATCTTGTACTAGTACTAGATAGTAAAGCAATAGATCTCATGAATGCTCTGATGAGGCTGAACCAAATCAGGCCAGGGCTTCAGTATAAGCTGCTGTCACAGTCTGGTCCAGTCCATGCCCCAGTCTTCACAATGTCTGTAGATGTTGATGGTACGACATACGAAGCATCAGGACCTTCTAAGAAAACAGCCAAGCTCCATGTGGCAGTGAAGGTAAGGAAGCCTGAAGTAATCTGCTAACCCCAGATCTTGGAACATAGAGCATGAAATATGGTTAGAACTAGTAATATGCAACCGCAAAATTAAAAAAAATTGGGTGAAGCTGAGCTACTACCTATGTACTCTAAACACAGCTGGGCATGGCTCAAAGAGCATCACTGGTTCTATACTAGCAGATGGGAGGGAGGACTTCCCAGGGCTCTGCAGCTCAGGTGACCATGGATTGAACGTGGTATTTAAGTTCTGGACTGGAGGGGTTCAGTTTTGTTCTGTTCTACTCCTTTCTCCTGTTGGTCTGAAAATGGCATGTTGGTGGCTCCCTCTTTCTCCCCTTCCTTCTCTGTGTCCGGTCCTGCGTTGTGAGCTCCTGGAAACGTGGGGTTGTTTCCTGTTTTCAGTGTCCGAAGAATACCTTTGTGCACTGGAATAAAAAATGTACATAAATGATTGGTCTCCAGTCAATTTTTCAGTAAGAGACTAGTATCATTCAGGTCAGCCTACTGTCGCTTTTTCTAGGTGCTCTACACGAAAGAGCTTAGGTCTGTAAAGCAGCGACAGACTGGAACGCCCAACATGAACATCCTTGTGTTGCATGAGGACAGTTCAGACTGCTAAAGCAGACTGAGGCTGCTGGGTTTCTGGGAAGAAATGAAAATTTCCTTCAGACAATTCATATGAAAGAGAACCTCTTTTAATAGAACTGCACTTATGATAGGAACAAGCCCATCTGTCATTCTGTGCTTCGTTTTGTTTTGAACAAGAATTTCCTTTTCAGAAGCTTCATCTGGCAACTTTCTGCTTTCCTTTGATTTCAGTTTTGAAAATCCCATTGTCCCACGTGCTTTCAAGTTCAAAGTGTCCAGAAGTATCTGAGGGAATATGTTGTTCCTGCAGGAAAAAAAAGTAGCTCTCTGCATGTGTGTCCTTCCAGACCTTCTGCCTCATTCTTTTTATTTTGCCTCCCTCCCTGCAGTTGTTTAAAAAAAAAAAAAAAAAGACAACCTTGCGCTGAAAAGCTGTGACTTCTCTGCCCTTGAACCTCTCTGCATCAGCCAGATCTGTGCTGGGGCCTACCCAGCCCTGTTTTCTCCAAATTTACATACATACAAACACCGGGCTACACTTCAAAACATCCGTGATTCAAGCCAACAGGAAATGGGTGGTGTGGTAGAGAGTAGCTTTTTTTTTTCTTCTTTTTATTTTCCTAGCAGATCCGTGCCCTGCTTTCCCAGACTTATAAGAGGGAATAATGTGACCATTTCAGTTTCTAGATCTGACTTTTTCAAAATTTAGAAGCCCCAACATTGCAGCCAAATGTACCATGGTAGTATGGGAGCTGAGCCTGGAGATACCCATGCAGTTCTCAGTTCAGTGTTGGAACATAGCGATTTTTGCAAACTTTGTTCTTGGGACTAAATTTTCAGCAGAGCTTCAGGTTCTTTTCAGATTCTTTCGGGCTCGTGTTTGGTACCTCCATACAACTAGGTGAGGTAGCTGGTTAAAGGAGAGGCTGGCCTTGCTAGGGGCGGATGTTTTTGAAGGAACTGTTGAATAGCACCTCAGTCAGTAAAATTCCATTTGCTTATAGAGCTGCTGGTTGTAGGCAGCATGGAGAAAGCTTGGAGGTTGTGACGTGGCTCACTGGCTTACTGCAGAGAGGCAGTTTGTTACTCTTGCTAGCTGAGCATTCCTTCACCTCACATCTCAGCTCAGGAATTTTCTCCCTGTACACCTGCTTTGGAAGCATCTACCCTGTGGTGTTCCTGAAAGATGCAAGCAAGGGAGGTGCTATCAGCCCTCTAGCTGCAGGGAGGCATTTTGTTTACTACTTGGGTACCTACCGGCTGTCGCCTGTGGTTTCCTAGGAGACTCCAGAGGTACCACCTTGTAGAAGTACAGTGCTTTAATTCTTGGAAGACTGTCTTGTTTGCCCTACAGCCAATCTCTTGGTCTGTCCATATACATGAAGAGGGGGAAAATGGTGTGCAAAACAATCTCCTTATGGTATTGTTAAGCAGTGTCATGCGGTGGATGCACTTCTGAATTTTAATTATTATTTTACAAAGAATTCTCAAGATGATAAATGATGCTCATGAGTAACTGCTGTCTTTGAGACTAAAATTCTGTTTGTGTGGATTCCACTTTTGGAAACGTGGAACTATTTTCCCCATTGCTATTGTGTTTTTCTCCTTTTCAACACAGGAGAAAACGTATTTCTAAGCAATCTGCCTTTATTAGGCGTACGGTGGATGTTCTTTTGTGTTGTGATCAGCTTTGTGTTTGTTTCTGTGCTGCTACCTATTTTACAGGTCATTTCACATGGCTTTGTTGTAGGTTTTACAAGCGATGGGGTATCCAACTGGTTTTGATGCAGATGTGGAGTGTATGAGTTCTGATGAAAAATCAGATACTGAAGGTAAAAATGAAACAATGTCTTCAATCTCAAGCAATAATACTGGAAATTCCACAGCTGACACCTCCGCTACCCTAGAGGTGAGTACTGCATTAAAAAGTACAAGTGATGGAGAGGGGTGGGGTTTGGTTTTCAGTTTTTTTTTTTTTTCCTCTTCTCCCAGAAGAGGATGGCGTTTTAGGTAGGGTGGTGGATGAGGAATTAAGAGATGGTTTCCAGTCTCAGATCTGCCATAGGCGTGTCACTGTGGACAAATAACTGATCTTCGTGCCTCCTTTCCTCAAGCTTAAGGTAGGGTGGCCGTCTTGTCCTCATCAGTCCATAAACTCTTCGAGACAAGTGTTGTCTCTTCTAGTTAGCTTATGTATGATCTTACGACTGGGACAGCTCCATCTTGTTTGGTGCCTTTGGGCTCTGGTAATGCAAATTTCACAATTTCTGTTTGGTAATAGTGGGTTTGTCAAAAAGGTGTGCTTACAGAGACAGTCTTTAAACTGATACAGATGAAGAACAATGAAAATATAAAAATTCATTAGGAGATGTTAAGCAATGTAAAACCTAATACCTCAGTGCGTATTGAATGGACGAGAAAATGCTGCATTGAAAATGCCCCAGTTTCACTATAACATACTTTAACTTTGGCACTCATAGCTGAAGTCAGGCACTGTACGGAGCATGCTGTGCTTGTTTTCTCACTGAAGTTGTGGGAAATAGAGCATTCCTCAAAGGACAAGATTCCAGTAACCTCAGTAAGTTTGGCTGAATGTCCCCAGGAATCAGGCTGTGATGGGTCTGTAGTACATTAACTGGATATTTTCTTCAAGTATTTCTGGTATTTGTTTCTTTTCACCGTTGAGAAACCAGGATGTTTTAAACTCATGCTTAGATGTCATTGCTTTCACCCTTCTCTTCCCGATTTCCTCGACCATTGTTCATATTTGCCACCAGGGATTTTAGAAAAGCATCCTGTGTAAAGACTGAGTAACAGCTTTAATTTGTATATTTGTTTGTCTGCCCAATAGCTCTGCGGCAAGTTCTCTGCGGGCTGTATTGACAAACCATTGTAGATCCCTGCTTTCTTTTTTGTTCTAATGCTTTTTTCCAGGACTACGGGGGGGTTGTGCTGTAAATATAAGTAATTGTTCTGTTCTCTGAATACATGTCAAGATGTTAAAAACATGAATTTTTTCAGGTGGAGGCCACTTAATCTCCAGACAGCGTGTAATCACGGGCAACTCAATTCACTTATGTATTTAGTCCCCTGAGACATTTCCAGGGAAAGGAAATGAGGGTATTTTATACTAAACAAACTGACCTGTTAATTTTCCTTTAAATTTTATTATATTTTATCACAAAAGTGG
Organism: Morus bassanus; assembly: GCA_031468815.1. Taxonomy (NCBI): domain Eukaryota; kingdom Metazoa; phylum Chordata; class Aves; order Suliformes; family Sulidae; genus Morus; species Morus bassanus. Next base: position 2,182,622 of record CM062586.1, read on the forward strand.
GTAATATTTTAAGATGACCAAGATATTTCCCAAGCTGCATGACTTTGGGTTTCCATGTTTACACTTTTGAGACACTTTACTCTCAAAGGGCAGGTCCTGTTCCTAGGACTCCTGATCTTTACCCAGAATATAAAGTTGCTTTGGAAAATATTGTTTTGATCCCTTAATCATCTTTTTCTTCGTTAGTGAGTCATTTGTATCTATAGCTGAGTGCACTCCAATGCAGGCTGATGCGCTGAGATCTCAGCTTTCCAAAGTTACAGATACTTCTGCTGAAACATGTGACCCAGGGTATGAGACTTCTTCAGTCAGAGCTCAGTAGTGCCAGGAGGTAATTAGATCGAGCAGCAGAGATGTGTGCAAGGTTGAGAAGGCTTAATCTCCTCTTTCAGTGATAAAACCTTCGATTTCAAGGAACTTGACACCGTGGCCTCAGTTTAAGCTTTGGGTACCTTCAGTGTTGGAATTCCAAGTGCAGCTGGGGTAACGCTCAGCTTGTGCAGACACCAGAACAGGCCATCAGGACAGTAGCTCTCACCAACAGAAATAAAGAGGGTGTGACTTCTTTTACAGTATTGTTTGTCCCCCTGCCGTTCTTTAGAGAAGACACTTTCCATCTGCTGTTCTAGCGCAGCATGTTATGCTGAAGCCAAGGCAGTGTTATCTTTGATACAGGTCCACTCCTGGGAAGCCTGCCGAGGCCTATGGGTTGGGAAGAACAAGCTATTGCAGAGGCTTGACACAGTGATAATGCTGGCATTCTCGAAGTGGCTGGCCATGTGGTGCTGTAAGCCACAGCGCTGTAGATGTTTGTCTGCCTTCTGAAGAGATAAAGGCTCTAACGCAACACCATAAATGTCTCTCTAGGTAAGAACTCAGGGTCCTATACTCACAGCAAGTGGCAAAAACCCAGTGATGGAGCTCAATGAAAAAAGAAGAGGTCTGAAGTATGAGCTCATCTCTGAGACAGGTGGAAGCCATGATAAGCGCTTTGTGATGGAGGTAAGTGAGGCAGTTAAGAGTTGGTAGGTGATTTTATTAAAAGTGCGTCAATCTTTGGAGCTGCTTGCTGCTACAGTTCAGGTTTTTTTTGTATTTTGCTTTTTGCAATGCACATCTGTGGTGGAGATGTTTTCAGGTGTTTGTATCTCTTACTGCTGCTCTGATGACTGGGGAAAGGAATGTCTTCTATGCTTTAGGAAAATACAATGAGAATTAAAACTGGGTTGTGACAGCCCCAAACTGCATCATGTCTTGACATGAGGAGGAGGAGGGAAGTAGAAGATCCACAGCTTGACAAAAATACCTGATTTGCAAATTTTGCAAACATACTTGGTAACCCCATGTCAGTGGCCCGATTTGAATTTCCTGTTGCCAGTTTACCAGGGGTATTTGGAATGACTGTAGCAGAGGGCAAGTTCGTTTGATTTCTTCATCTACTTGTGCTGCCTCTGAAGTAGCACTGGGCTCTAAAGCTCTTTAGCATCCCAGTTAAACAGCGTATGTATAGTGTAGGCAAAGAGGTTGGTATTAAGGCACTGAAAAAGATGAGGGAAGCCTCAAATGATTCCTAAAACCCCTGTTGCCTAGTGGTATCGTTCATGTGTTGAGCAGCTCAAGCATACTGGCTAAATCCAGTATCACATAGATATACTGGTCCTCTTTGAATTGCACTTGTAGTTTCCAGATTCCTAATATCTGCGGTATAATGGTTCACGGGATCACTTAGGTATTCTTTATCAGCTTCCTAATCTAGAAGCAATAGAAATTTGTCACATGAACTACTAAGGATTTTTTTTTTTTTTACTACTGAAGTCCTTTATGGACAGCACATCATGATGAGTGGGTGCACCATGGTATGCCCAACAATAAATACTAGGCATAAACTCATGTCTCAATTTTCAGGTAGAAGTAGATGGGCAGAAGTTCAGAGGTGCAGGCCCAAATAAGAAAGTAGCAAAAGCAAGTGCTGCATTAGCAGCACTTGAAAAACTGTTTTCTGGGCCTAATGCAGCAAACAACAAGAAAAAGAAGATTCTTCCTCAGGTAAGAGTTGTTATTTGCTTTTTGGACTGCTCTGTTATCACAGCTCTGGGTTGTTTTTTGATACAGGAACTCCTACAGGAAGCAAGTGATTTCAGTGTCTTGTTTTATGTACACATGTAAGGTTTCTATTTTTATTTTTCTATAATAATTATTGTAGTATAACAATATAATCTGATAGTTGGGACCATAAGGTGGGAAATAGAGTAGAAAAGGAGGCATAAAGAAAATGAGGTGCTCATTAGCTGGAGGAGCCACACTAAGGTCCATGGTTCCACCAGTGATGATGTGGATGTCTCCTGCGTTTCAGGCCAGAGCCATAGTGTGCTCCTTCATCGTGGAAGATGCGCAGACTCAGGGGATAAGTCATTTACAGCCAGGTAAAGGCCTTAACTCTAGATTCTGGAGCCAGCTGAGATTTTTGCACCTTTTTTGCACCTTTTCAGCTTTTCAGATGAGCCATTTTGTTTGGTGAGGAAGACGTGTAATAAGAAGCTCAGTCTTGTCCATTAGGTTTAACAGCCACAATGGTGTCTCAAATCTCTTAAGATTAAGGTTGAACAGAGCAGAAACTAATCACGTGTGTTCTTCCTCCAGAGGACTGCAGTCTGACTAAGCCTTCAGGATTACAATTTGTGTCTCTCTTGTGCAAATACGTTAGAATTAGGATTTTCTCGTCATTTCGTGCTGGAGCAGAATGTATCATAAAGTACACTTACAAATATAACAGTCAACTCTTTATTTTCGTTTTTGTTCTGTAACTAATAAGTCCTCTCTATTTCACTAAGACCTTTGGTGAGGAGCATTTCAGTTTCCATTACTGTGGTGGGAAAGACAGCAGTGAGGCACAGCAGAGAAAGGGTCAGAAGCCACTGGTGTTCGTTCATGCCCATGCGACCAAAACTGAGGTGCGTAATGCACAGTCTGAGTGAACGCGCTCCTGGGCTCAGTGTGCACTGCTGTGCCCTGCAGTCAGTCACCTGGCAACGGACTCGCTTGGCTCCTGTCAGTCAGATTCTTTAGGACAGTACTTCTCCAGTCTGTGTTCTGCCTTTAGCAGGGCTGGTGCATCGAGCATGTTTAAAGAGATTTTTAAAAGGTGGTGATTTAATGCAGATGGCCTTGTATTTACGGCAACGCTTTCACTTTCTGAATTGCTATTTTTTATTACTCTGGGCAGACTAAAGGGGTTGTCAATACAGCTGTTTCTGCAGCAGTCCAGGCTGTTCGAGGCAGAGGACGAGGTGCTTTAACACGAGGGGCATTTGTTGGGGCAGCTGCTGCTACTGGATACATAACGCCAGGTAAGGCATGACACTAACAGCTAATAGTTTAACTTTTGTCTGCTGGGGTGTTCTTTTCCATGTGTGTCAGTCACCTACACAAGTGATTTCTTCAGCTTTAATCATCTGAGATGAAGCAGGAGGGAGAATTCATGGGGCTTTAAATAAATCAGACAGCTGAAAAACTGGCAGTACCTGTCCTTTATGAGTGTACAACTTGAAGCTCGGCGTGCACAGAGCACACAGTTACGGGCATAATGGCTTTCCTTGCTTTATTATTTTATTATAAGTTGTGCCATGGCACAATTCCCAAACTCCCTTCCTAGCTAAGAACCTCCTGGACCATGTGCCCTTTAGCACTAGGAGTGGCTTTCCCAAGAAACCCTTGTGGGTTAAGATTAAGCTGGCAGGCTCAGGAGTCACCGTGCTCCTAGAAACCTTCTATATGAATTGTGCATCCTGTAGCTTCTGTGATGGCCAAAAAAAAAACAACCCAAAAAAACAATTTCCATTCAAACTCTGGTTGATGTTAATTCATCATCCCTGCTGCATTGTTCTGATTAGCAGAAACATCTTTTGAAATCCAAGGGCCTCCTGGTTCACACTTATCCTCGGTGCTTACTGTGCAGAGCAGGTGAGTTACTAGTCGGGATATCTCATTGCTGATTCCTTAGAGCAGGTTTGCAACCATCAGAAGCAAAACTGTTCCAGCTTGAAGAGCTGAAGTGCTCAGCTACTACTGGCTGGTACGGAATAGCGTAGGGTTTTTTGTTGTGCTGTTTTGTTTTTAATATGACAGGCACATAGAGTGTAAGGTATTAAAATGTAAATGCAAGAAAATTTTATCAGTGTTCACTTTCTCATTCCCCTCACTTTTCAAAGTGCATTGGTCTGTGTGACTCTCTCCATGTCTGAGGCTTGCAGGTAACATGTAAAGGGAATCTAAACATTGTTTTTACTTGGAATAAGAACCACAAATTTGTAAGAATGAGATGCTGGAGATTCCTTAGTCAAAGCAAATCCAATAGCTTCCAAAGAATAAAACTTATATTCCTCACGCTCAGCTTTTCAGATTACAGCATGAGCTCTAATTATATCCTTCAGCAGTTCACACATGCTAATAGCATAGCCCTGTTTGCTAGACTTGCTTCCTGGCACAGTCGACAGGATGTCGTCTTCATTGTTCCTGTATGTTGATGTAATTATAAATATTAAAAACCAGTAATTCATTTTTAATGGCTGTTAACATTGTTTTTGGAACTGTCTTTCTGCCTGAGGAGTCATTTATGAGACACTTGAACCTGCCAGGGGCATGCTTCTTGCCAGCATGGAATAACTCCAGAAATAGGTTTACTTTCCCAGCCACTGTAGTTGTTAAGCTTTTATTGGCCTTGGCCTTCACAGATTATTTGTCTTCATCCCCTCTTCTTCTCAGAAATCTCTTGCTTTTTGTGATGGACACAAGCGATTCCACCAGAAAAAAAAACCTGTAAGGCCACCACGAGCTACTGAGACATAGTAACCAAGACTGGTGTTACCACTGTGGCTTTTTGTCTCACTCCAGAGCCATGCTTAGCTCTTTGGGAAAAAAGATGCTGTTCTCTGTTTGCGTCCAGGTGTCCAGGTGCCCTTTGTGAAACTTTCTTTCGTCTGTTAGAAAGAGCAGAGAAAGCAGAATTCACAGCGCTTTACTGACGGTGATGTGGTATCTGCCACAGGCATCTAGCATTTCCCTCTTTATAATGGAAGTTGAGGAAAAGGACTGTTCTCTGCATTAGGCTGTATTTTAGGAAGAATGTAAGCAAATATGGGATGCCTGGATCATGCCAACTCCACACTCTGACAGTACAGACTTGAGGGCTTCAGCTGAAAGAAAATGCTAAGGAAATGAAATACGGAATTTAACTTTCTGATGCTGAGGGTTAAGCAAGTCATTGGGTAGCTTGTTCTTCAAGCCACCACGCAGAAGGATTTTAGTGTTTTCAGCAAGATTTATATGTAGTAGTGTGAGTTTGTTTTTTCTGTGTTCCTGTTTCATGTACCAGAGAGGGCCTCTCGCTGTGTGTTGGTGTGCAAGCACTGATTGTTGTCAGATGCTGTAGGAAACGAAACCCATCCCTTATCTGTTTCTATTGCAGGCTATGGAGCACCGTATGGCTATAGTACAGCTGCGCCAGCTTACGGTATGTATAGCCCAATAATTAACAAATTAGAAATGATATAGAAACTGTTGTGGCAGTCCAAATGTGGCAGTCCAAGGAGAAATTCAAAGAGATTAAAGCTCTTAAACCATGACAACAACAACACTTTTATGCCATAACCTTGTGGTTCTTTTTTGGTTGGAGTAGCTTTTTTGCCTATGCTTTGCCTGATCTGTGGAAGGACCGCTTGTTCTAATTGCCTGTTCCCTTTCATACTGAAACTGAATTGAAGTAGTCTTCTTACTTTTTACAGCCAATCTGTGCTCCATTCAAAGACTACCGAAGGGCCTATTTCAGCATCTCTGACCAATATTTCCCTAAATGGCATTACAGTAACATTGGCGAAATGTTTGTCCCCAAGTGTAAGTGGCTTGTGGACAAAGCTCCCTTAATGCTGTCAACTCTGTGAAATCTCCAGTACAGTAAAAGTCTATGTGTGTATACCCCCACCCAGCCCTCACAGGCTAAAACGCTGCTGCTGGGGACAAGCAGAATGGTTTTTGCGTAGCTTACACCGTTAGCAATCAGATGGCGAGGAAGCTAGGACGTGGTAATTTGCCACAATGCTTTTTACTAAGAAACATACTGGTATTAGGCTGGCAAAGCACTGGTTTCATGAATATTGTAAAATAAACTAATGATCAGAGAGCTATGATGGAAGGGTTTTTCTTAACTCAGCTTTTCCCTACCCACCGGCTTTTTTTATGCTAGACTAACAATGCATACCTCTAACCGGCCCTTTTGGTTACTTTGAATGAGTTTTATGTGGCAATGGGAGCAAAGCAGTTTGGAGTCAGTGATATGTCCTGGCACACAGAAAGCGAGCCCACCAGACCCAGTTCCCCCATCCTCTCCTGTCACAGGGACTGGGTAAAAGCCTGCTACTCAAATGGCAAGTGGAGTACGGTTCAAGGCCTGCAGTTTTTCATATGAGAAACTAAGCCTGCAGTTTGCTATTAATTTTCTAGCTTTTGTAGCATTTGCAATACTTGTTCCTCTCAAATTTGTATAGCTTGGGCAATACGAACTCCCCTGAGAGCATTACAAAAGTTATAAGTATTTTGAAACATTGACTTCATGACTTTCTTCTAGAGGTATGAGCTATAAACAGTGGAGGAATGCTGCTGCTTTGTTGGAAATGTCCACTTTGCTTGACTAAGGCCAGCTGGTCCTATTCCGTACTCCTGCAGTGGAAACAGGAAGGAGAATGGGCCCATGGGCTGCACTTACGCTGTGGAATTCTCCTTTCCAAATTAAAGTAAATCTCTAGTTTTAGAACTCCTGCCCTATGGACTGGCCCAGTGCTTTGACAGAATGGCAGCCAGCAGCAGTGCTGTCCCACTGAGCGTGCTCGCTGTGTTGTCTTTTGTGTTGTATTACACAAGGAACAGCTACGTGTTTTCTCAAGGAAAAACGAAAGGAAGTTTAGTTCAGGGCTTACTTCATGGTAATGGAGTTTTTAAAAAATCCCCTTGGTTCTTTCCAAGCCATAGTCACAGACTATAACTAAGACGAGCGGAATCTGCATGTATGTGTTTTTACGAGCAGGGACACATAGCGACAGAAGAGGAATCCTTTCTCTGCTGAAGAATAGAATTGTTACCAACTTCCATTGCAGCTTTTCTTGCTTTTTTCATTCATTCCTTCTGGTTTGTGTTTTTTCTCACGATGCCTATTTTGGGAGCTGGATTTCAGTCACTTAGCTGTGTGTATGTGACATATCACTGACTTCAAAGCATTGTGGAATTGAATGCCCCCATTTTTCACATAAAGAGTTTCTGTTTTTAATGTCTTATGATTGTGATGCAAAGTACTGGGATAATGCTTTTTGGCTGTAAGGTAAACATGTCTCTCTGCCTTTGTAAGCTGTTGCATGTTGGGAAACTTCACTTTGATCATCTGGTGCTCTGGAATACCTGCTGTTGCTGCTTTGTGATTTCTAAATGGATACATAGGTTAAATACTAGAATTTAAATAGGAAAGATTAAAAAAACAAGCAAACAATTGTGCAGAAGTTTGCGAGGCCACAAGAACTCTATAATAATCATAAAATCAGGCAGATATTAATCTTTCCAGATTTGCCACTTCAATACAGGAGAGGAAATGCAGAATAATGAAACAGACGCAGAATTTATTGTAGGTGCTTGATTTTTGGCTGACCTACCTGGATGCTTATCAAAACTGCTGAACAGTTTCCCTCCAGGTTCTCTTCTATGCACAGCAGTGCCTGTCTAGAATATCTGCAGTTGTAACTGGGCTGTGAAATTAACTCAGAACATAGAACGAGATAGCGGAGATTAATTATCATAAAGATGATGAAGTAGAGCTTCAAGTCCAAAAACACACTCTGCTTTTGGGACTATTGTTTACCTTAATCTTACCAACCACCAGGACAAAAATGAAAGCAAACCGTAAGCTAACCATCTGTTGGAAATAATGCAAAGTGTTGAAGTGTTACTATTTATGGGACTCTGCACCCTAAAATCACATTGACTGACTGATCTGGAAAAGGTTAATGAGAACACTACTGTAAGCTCTTATCTGACTTGCTTGGATCACTGAACTTATTTGGAGTCCTCTCCCTTTCTTCTCTCTGTAGGTTTACCCAAGAGAATGGTTCTGTTACCAGTTATGAAATTCCCAACTTATCCTGTTCCCCACTACTCATTCTTTTAGCAAATGGCAGAAGCTAATTCCTATTGATTGAACAACACAGTACAGTACAGAATGTTAGAAGAAAAAAAGCCTTTTTATCCTGTTTTCTTTGAACACATACTTGAGCAAGGTCATTTGTAAAGAAACATCTTTTTCCTACTTTTTGATTTTAACAAAATGCAAATTTAGTTCTCTAAAACTTGAAAAAAATGTTCTGTGAAATGTTACCTCATTTTCAAATAACTTATACCAGCCTTCTGTTATAGGGAAGAACTAGAAGCTTAAATCTTACGTTTTAAATGAAGTATCCGATTATGTAAAATTAAATTTGTGAAGGATGTATAGAATATAAAACACTGATCACAAATAAACTGTTTTGTTGTAACACAAGAGTACTGCCTGTTTCCTAATGCAGTCACACAGATTCAGTTAATGACCTGTACTTGTTGTAGGGTTATTAAATGCAGGGCATAATTCTTTAAAAAATAAAAATTAAAAATAAAAAAAAAAACCTCACACAATAGAAACTTTACAGTTAACATTTAACTTTGTAAATATTATGGTGTGTAATAAACTTAGTAAAATATGGGTTAAAATATTGTTTTATCTTATTTTTTATAGTTAAGCATCAGTACCTGAGTTTCCTTAGAATCTTTAAGATCAGCATACTGTAACTGTGATTTTAGACACAGTCTTAGTTATCCAAGAAGGCTTTTCACTTGTACACAAAAGACTGAAAAACAAACGAAACACAGGGAATTAATCTTAGGCTGTCTCTCTGTATTAGGTTGCATTCTGTGAAATAAGTATTAAACAAGGGAAGTTCCCACAGAAGGACTTTTGTTACGCAATTACAGGGACACACAGTTAAGTCTGTATTGCCCAGAGAAAGGACGACAATAATGTTACAATCAGGTTCCTTAGCACTCAAAAGCTGCTTGTTTTCCTTTCTTTTCTGTTTTTACAAAAGAGAAAAAAAAAAAGAAAAAAAAATAAATTGCACTTGTTCTTGTGGCCTTCTTCACTTTTAAGATTGTCTGCCCACCCTTGATTTTCCATCCACCATTTCTACAGAAAGCATTTTAGTTGTCAATCTTGTATCGAAACAAAGGGTACTCCTTTTCCCCCTTACATTTACAAGAATCTAAAGCAGCAACAAGGTCCCCATGAAAACTTGCTATTTAATTGTCCCAGTTCTTGTTGAGTGCTGCTGTGAAAAGTGACACACTTCAGCCATAGGCCAGTACTTTTTCTAAGAGTCGATGCTCAAACCGAAAGAATCTTCTTTCCGCTAAGGAGTGTGCGCACCTGTCTGGAATTCCAGGACAGGCCCCAGCTCCACACTGTCTCCATGTATTGTAGACTTCTGCATAAAAACTGCTGTGGGCTCCAACGAGGGCTTCGAGTAGTCTTTATTAAGGTATCACCCCACAAAATAAGCAGCGTTGTTGGTTGCACTTCTCTACTCAGACCTCACCCGTTGCTTTTCAGTAGGTTTGCTTTAGTTCATGCGCTTTTCAAGATTGCCTTTATACACTCTATCCTCCAACAGGCTGCTGCTGAGGCAGGGGGAGCTTTATATACGAAGAGGGTGTAAGAATGGTGCTTAAAGCAATGTAAAGTTCCTCCTCCCCTATGCCCCCTGTTACAGGGAAAGAAATATTAGAAAAGCTTAATAAGGGGTGGCTTATATAACAAGCTGCTTTTCTTGGAATTAACCGCAGCTGTTATTCTTAAGCTAAGTATTTGCGCTGAGGAATGTGTTTATATCTCAAATGGTTTTTCTTCTGCCGTAGCTTTCGCTTTCGTTTGGTGTTGGTGGTACTTTAATAAAAAACGTACATCTATTGACAAGTAGTGGTGAGCCTGCTGTTGTCATCCATGCGTTAGTGTTGGAATAAAGAGCAGGGTCTTGGGGATGTAGTCAAATTGAGCGGTGCTCGTAAATCACCGATATATTTTGCTGGCCTATGGATGAAAGGAAGCCATCACGGAGCAGAAAAAGCATGGCTGATAAAAGCCCATTTTTGTTAATCAAATATTCATTAAAGGAATTTTTTCCTCTGCACACAATTTCCCCCCCTCCCCCTTCTCTTTTGGAGTTCCCCTGATTGGCAACTGGTTTTAGTTTCTTTTTTTCTTTTTTTTTTTTTTTTTTTTTTTGAATCCCCAGCTTTGTAAAATTTCAAACAAAATATTCTCTGAACCAATTCTATATGATGAACATTCGTAAGCCAAATAACTTGTTCTTATTTCAAAAACAAGGAGGGCGCTATGCTCTTTTCCAACATGATGGCAGTCATTTCAGATGATTTATAGAAGTCATTTTTTATTTTTTTGTCATTTGTTGGGAGTTACTAACCACATTGTAAACTTGCCCCCTTGCTGCATATTTTACATTTCTCTGCTTTACTGAAAATATGAATGAGCTGTCAGTTCTTTGTTTAGAAAGTGGTAACCTTGGAAGTGTTAGATGTTTCAATACCTTCAAAGAATTAAAAGTGCCCATTTTACAATGAAAATTCCACTTGCAGCTGAAAGAGCAGAGAAATTTAAACGGAGCTTTAGCTTCAGCCAGTCTCTCTGAAATTAACATGAAGTTTTTGCTTCTCTGCTCTTTTCCCACTGTAGGTGGTTTTTTCATTGACAGTCCCTATTGCCAGCCTCTCAGCATCGCACCTTTTATTATTCACTTGGGCCCTCAAGATTTCTTCTCTGACTTCTAGAACCATCAGGTTGTGTGGCTCGAAATGGCATTTTGTACATGTCTTAAAAGCAAGAACAAACGTGGCTCGTTTTGAGGTTTCTCAACTTCAGACATGGAATCTGAGCTTTTTTCATTTTTTTTTTGAAAGTGTTTTTCTCACTTCTTGAACTTTGTTCCATTTAATGAAAAGCAATACTTACTCCAAGCCACAGTCCTTTCTTTGGGTACATAGCAATAGATGTGTATATACTTCTGGTTATTTCTTTACATGAGAAGGGAAAGACTGGTGTGTCCGGGGTGGGGGGGAAACCAAACACCAAAACAAGAAACAAAACCTAGCGGAGTGCCTGCTTTAAGCAGTGAATCCTGCGTTTATTTTCACTATTGAAGTACTTCAGAATTTTAATACTATGACTGTATTTGCATGTTTCCTATAAAAATTGCTACAAAGACTTGCAATGGTCACTCTCGAAGCAGTAGTGCTTTGTACCATTGTACATGTCAGCAGACATGAAATGTAGCAAAAAGGCAGAAGAAAAAATAGAATATATATTTTTTCCAAAATCTAACTAAATGACATATTCTCTCTCTCTCTCTCTCTCTCTGTCTCTTCCCCACATCATTAATATGAGGCACAAAAAGGGTAGGCCTGAACTTGACTTTGAAATGGATTGCTTTTGTGTCTCTTAAAATCATCATCAAATGACAGGAAAACATAGTATTTGGTAAACATCCAGTTCAAAAAACTTTGCTGCTCTAAATTTACTGAGTCTTTTTCCTCTTAAATATTTCTATGTTGATATTTTGAGATTGTGAATCGCAATCAGCAATAACTGAAAGGTGAATGTTTTTTTAAAATGGTATTGGAACATCTATATGTTGCAGCTTAAGACTTTTAAGCAGTTTTCAGCAGGTTAATACCACTTTATTCTCATTCTCTCCGGACCTTTGTAGCCATATGCACTTGTATAAAATAAGCAGAAATGTAGTGACTGTAAGCTGAGATCGTGATAAAAAAGGTAAGAGATTTTATTTTCAGCTTAAAGAATATTTTTATTGCTTTTTTTCTAAAAATCTCGTATACCTGTGACAATCTTGTATATGGCACATTTTTATTATGTCTTGTTTAACTGAATGTTTAAACAGGTAATACATAGGTCTGAATTCCAACTTTGTATTTTTCAAGGCCACTTCAAATATTCCAGTTTCAGTTAAAAATGAAAATATTACTTAACACTTTTAAGAAATTGTTTGGTTTTATCGACAGACTGTTCTCCCTCAAATATTTTTTCTCTTGTGTAGCATAAAAAGCTGCATTGCTATTGCTATGTGTCAGGCACTGTATTCCCTGCGTGCCTGTCGGAAACACTTGGGTAGGTACCAAAGCCACGGCTGTGGCCTGCACTGAAAGCCATACCCCGGTTATAGGTACATGGAATAAAACTGACAAGTGGAATGTGTGATATTATCTAACTAATACAGAGAGAAATTATTTCCCTGAACTATTAAAGCTGAACTCCAAATGAAGAATGAAAGACTTTGATGATATTACAATTAAAATCTGCAGAGATCAAATTACATTAGGCCAAATTAATTCGTGAAGCAGCCAGGTTTGCTTTCCTCTAGTGGGTGCAGTGGGAGGAGAGGAAGGCAGGCAGGCAGTGATTTAACTCTGCATGAATAATTTGCTTAGCTGTGGTTTTCTAAAGCTAGAAACTAGGATTCAGCCATCCATAAATAATTCCTTTCACTTCTGTAGTAAATGTTTTAACAAATATTTTACTTGGATTAAAATGGTTTTGGATTATGACCTATATGGTGCACATGATATGTGTAGTTTTAAAATACTAGTTTTTTTTTTAATTTGCCTTTATATAACCTTGCGTTATGCAAAGTTGCATAGTATGGTGCTGCACAATTGCAGTACTTGCAGTACTTGAAGTTGCTGGAAACAACTTTTTATATAAAAATGGTGGTTTAAAAAAAAAGGGAGGGAGTTGATGATGTTGTATTAGCATTTTAGGGTCTCAATTCAGAGATGAAAGCATAAAAAAACCCTGATCACAGTTTATACTGGTGTAAAACAGGAAAACACTTAGTATGGAATATGTAGTAGTATATCAGGCCCAAAGCTTGTTGTTTTGCATCAAAATATAACAGCAAAATTAAAATATATTTCATTTTAATATTGAAAACATCAAATTCCGTAAATAACTTCATGTGTAAGTTATCCATAACTCAGGATATGTCTGGATAGAATTCATAGGCTGATGTAGAAAAATAGCTGTTAAATACTGTTAGCTTTGCTACTGTTGGCAGAAACCTGGTCTTACAAGTGGCCTGTATACTTGCACCTGGGGAAACGAACTAAGGAACTGTACCAGTGACTTGCCCATGAAAGCACATAACCATTTGATTACATTTGCAGGTGCAATCGATGAGCCATCAGAATGTCCTTCCGATTTGGTGGTGCAGATTTTCATCTGCTGTTATCTTCAAGGTGCAAACCTGGGGCTTGGTCTGAAGCTCACTTAAAATTCAATTCATTCTTTCAGCCTGTCAGGCTAAGCAGTCCTGATAGCGGAGCAGCAGGCTGCTCTCTTCCTTTGGAAGACAGTATTTTATATGCGTCAAGGCAATGTTAAGGGGCATTATAATGAACTTCTCTTGAGTATTCCTTTCCTAGGCTTAACCGATGTCAGTCTGACAAGCACTGTCCAGTTCAAGGACTGATTAATAAAATGTCTTGCTGACTCGTACTTGATCTGTTTCTTTGTGGCCTGTACTTGGCAGCTTAATCCATTTGTATTGGTTTCCATCAGAACTGCTTTGACTGTGAATTTCCATATTTTTCTGTCATTACCCTTTTAACTCTTACAATCCTAAGCATTCCACTCTTCTGCTTTTTTTTTTTAAATTCTAACTTTATTGGATCTTCTCTTTTTCACTGAAAAGATACTAAATTTCTCTAACGCATTGGTGTTTGTAATGCAGGCACTTATGTCCGAAATTTGTCCCCTTGCCTTTGTTGCACCCCTTCTCAGTAAGACAGACACCATTTTCTGACATGCAAAATACACAGTGTACTTAAGACTCCTAAATCCTGGGGTTTGCAGCCACTTGGAATCATAGATAAGATCCTACGGTGCAAGACTGCCTAGGAACCTGTCTCATCGACAGTGGAACTTGAGCAAAACGTTCCCCTGTACTGAAGTGTCACGGATGTAGGCTCCTTAAGTGCCTAATATATTGGCATCTGAGAGAGCAGTTAAATTCTAACAGTAGGTTTTAACCTAACTGAAATACCAGGCTATTATCTGATAAGTAATTTGGGTAACATCTGCTTGATCAATGTTGCAACAAGCACTCTTTTCCTAAGGCAGAACTAGAAGCTCCTTCTTTTGCATAATACTAGTAGGTTTCCTCTTAAAAGCCTCCTCACAGGAACACGGTCTGAAGTGCCTTTTCTGTGAGATTAGAGGTCTGCTTTAACAGCTGCTGAGCTTTATGTTTCTGGATATACCCAACAGCCAAATACGTAAACCTGGTTCCATATGCTTTGTGCAGCTGCTAGGATCATTGCCTATTTTGTAGTACCTTTTCAGTGAAGCAGAAATGTTATAGTTTGAATTTCTGGTTCATGGAAAAGGATTCTGAAAAAGTTCCTTTCATTTAGTACCTCTGTAAATAGGATACCAGGGAAAGCCTGTGCCTATATACTACCCACCTTAACTCTAGCATTAGCTAACCAGATGATAGTGTGTGTTTTGGGAGATGGTGTCTGGCATTTAAAGGATTAAAAGAAGCCAGAGCATTACCATAAAGAATTAACCTGTTTAATGTGTTGTCTGTATTGAAGGTGGATGGCATTGCCATTAGCTTTAGAAGAACAACTGTGAGCCTCAGTGGTCTGCTTGGTTAATATTGAGGAGAGTGAGGCTATTTAGAGAACAGGGATAAAATATCGACTGTTCCCATGTTACAACAGCATTTGTTTGCCTTTAGCTGCTTTTCCGTATAAACCCATCATCAGGCAGGTACTTGCTTTCCCTTTCTACCAGTTTGGGTTTCACGGTACCACATCAGAGAGGAATGTCTGTATAACCAGCCTGTTGCACTGGCTGACTGGTGTCAGCACAGCGCTTCTCTCCGGCCCATCTCCCCTTCAAAGAATTTAATCCCGGTTGACTTCTTACAGAGTTGTAGCACTGGTGTAAGAGCAGCGTTGATATGACCTTGCTGTGAGGTCATACATTCTAGAAGCAGTGTTTTCCTTTGTTTTGAAACAGGTGAAAGCTAAACAGAAGTATTTTTTTTTAGAAATTTGTTAGCACATGACTTCAGGAGACAGCTGGTGTTACCATACATATGATACAAATCAGCTGGTAGCTGCTCTCCAAAAGTGCATAGCTCTGCAACAAGCTGGCACCTCCATTTCACCAGCTGCAATGGTCAAATAACTTGAGTTTTAAACAGCAGTCTTTACAGATGGAAACCCTTAAGTACTGTGTACTGTTAACCATACCTCAGCATTTTTCCTCCTGATGGGTGAGTGGCAGCCGGAATGCCTGTCATTTTTCCCAGATACACAACTGTGAATTTTGAAGAAATAAGGTATTTAATAAAGTAGGACTTCAGTCCTACTTTGCCAGCCATACAAGATTTCTGCAGGCACATTCTATCTAGAGACAGTTTTAAGGCAACCAGATTGGTTTGGAGGGCTTGGCTAGCTGAAAGCATGGCACATGATGCTTCCTGCCATCGCGTCCTCTCTCTGCCAGTGCCTGCTGTCTTCCTTAAGCACACGTTCAGGAGTTGGAACATGGTGACCTTATTCCTGGGCATTGTGCCACATGGATGGAGGGCGGCCAGCCTATACTCATGAAGGGAATGTGTAACACGCGGCCTCCGTTGCCCAAGCAATTTCTGTTGGACACAGTGCACAATCCAAGCCTCACAAAGGCAATTTAGTGCCTGGGTAGGTGGTTCCTAATCTGTCTAATTTGCTGTCATGTAGCCAATGTGAGTTAATTAGATGATTCAGCAATTGTCATGGCTCCCACTTAATGTGCTACAAACCCTGCTGCTGTGACTTTCACTGCAGCAGTTAAATACCTTTGCTTCTGTGAATTCTGTCCTTCTTCCCTGCCTTTTCTGATCACCTTCTAGCATCCCAGTAAATAACTGATTCTCTCAAATTATGGAATTGTTACATAGAAGTTTCCAGATTCTTCAAAACTTTTAATCAGCCTATGAAGAGCTTCAGAGAAACAAGTTTTCCTACAAATATTTCAACATATTCATGTGCTAAGGGACTACTTCTACTCATTTACAAAGATCTGTGAAAACAACTCTGGTATCTCTGATCTCTGGAGACTAGTATTCTTTCTTTGAGAACATTTGCCTTCTGGTTGGAAAAAAAGATGTAAAGTGTGTGTTACTCAATAAAAGACTATGCCCTCCAGCCACTGAAAAAACTTAATTGGGGAAAAGTGCACAAATCTAAAATTATTTGAGGCTTTTTGCTTTCACTGAACTATTGAGAAAAACTTCCCTGACCACAGGTTCCTCACATTATTAGGAAGTAGAAAATTAAAGAAGAGTGGCAAAAAGATTTTTCAAGTGGTCTAGGAAAAAAGTCTCCTGTTTGTTGGCTGTTCTACTGTGGAACATCTATCTCTTGGCACTTCTTCTAAAACTCCAAGAAGCAATAAATCTGAGCAGCTGTAGTGTACCGTTCCTGAGCCAGTCCCAGCAATGTCCTTGGAGAGTGAGCCTGGCAGTCCCTGCCTTTTCAGTCACTGATCCCCTGAAAGAGTGTCCCTTGCTTCCTTTGTAATTCTGCAGCTGTACTTCTGAGACCCTGTAGGTTATCACAGTCTAGACGTGGGATTCCTGAACACCTCTCCAGAACTGTATAAATGAAGAGCAAGAAGACAATATAGTATTTCAGTCTTTACTCAGACAAAATTGCAAGTTTCCCTCTGCCTCTTTTGCTTGGTAGGCTAAGATACGCTCATTTGGTATTAGAACTTCCTGCCTTTAGTAGCTAAATTCTCTGTAGACAGTTGCCTGTTACTTAATCGAGGGAAAAGTATGTCCCACTTCAGATGAGCTCCAAGTCACAGAAGCAGCTTACAAAAACAGCTACTATTTCCGGTGGCTCTGGGAAACAGCACAAGAACTCTGCTGCAGTGGATTCTTTTGGATACATGATGAGATATGTAAATATGAAGTTCAGACTGCTGTCCTCAGTTGTGAAGCTGACTAAGACCTCTCCTTTCTGACATCAAAAGAATGAAAATGAGCTCTCTTCTGGACTCACTGAGGAGTTCTGTTAAGAACAGTTGTACTGTCTTAAAAAACAGTAACTCGGCTTCAGTGTTCAGGGGACAGACCCTCCTGGGCTTCCTGCTGAATAAATCTATTGAAAAATGAGACACTTTATTGACTTGCTTAAAGCAAAGCAAAGGGATATTGTAGTTCCATCCGCTATCTACAGTATATGAGACAGCTTGTCTAACAGCTCATTGGTTTCATTCTTCTGTTTTAGTACATCTAGTTTGCTGTGAATCTGATCCTTACTGTGCAGTGGAAATTCTGTTATGGTCGTTTTAGAGCAATTCACTGGAGAAACTCGGCACTGAAGTCCTATGCCTATTGATTGTGGCAGCAGTTTTCACTTGTACTTTCTTTTGAACATTAACCTCTTAAGCTAGTCATTAAGCATTTGACATGAAAGAATTGTCATCACAAAGCTGTCTTTTATTACTTTTAACCCCAGAAGTTATGTCTCTTTAGCTTTATTTGTGTTATCTAAATCCACACCTATTTATGTCCAGGTTTTCTAGTGCTCCTGAAACATCTTCCTTTTTCCCATTCTACTGAAGGAAACGGGACTGATTCAGTTGTTCGTTTGTCACTGATGTTTAAGATAATACAAAAGCATGAGCAAGACACATACACTGGTTCCTCTAGTCTGGGGTCTTCTAGGAGAAAGGGTGCTTTTTCCACTAGGCCTGTTTGATGCTGTGTAGGCAATGCAATGTCTTACTAGAAGTAGCTGTGTGATTTTTGTAAGAAAGAGAGAAGTTCATCATAGTGTAAGAAAGACTGAAATTCAGTAAAGCAAGGTTTTTCTCCAGTTCCTGTGGCTGCATGAAACATTCAGACCACACGTTTACCCTGACGTTTAAGAGGAGTTGAATGTCCAAAAGTGGTATGTGGAGACGTGCAGCTCTAAAGCAAATTTCTTATTTTGAATGATGTTTTATCCTGTATTTGGTGCCTTAACTCTGTACAATCTAAAGTCATATATACTGTACCACAGGTAGTTTAATAGTTAAGTGTACTTTAAAAGAACCCATCAAGCCTACTCTACAGAAACTGTTGCGAAGACTAAAGCCTTCTCAGTGGGAGAGTTCTCTTCCATGTTTAATTAATATTCCATTGATAAACAAGAGTTGCAAGAATTAAAAAGCATATAAAAATTTTAACCACAGATCGAGACTGAATTTATCTGATTTCCAACTTCAAAGGTTTGTGGCAATAAGATAATTAAAGGTACAGTCTCTTCTATGCTGTGTAAGTAAACAACATCAAAATGTTTTATAGCTAACCGGAAGTGCATGTTTGTGAAAACCTCTGGACTGTTATCTCTACTAGAACAAGTTACACTAATTCTAAAAGGAATTAATAGAATGTAATTGGCTACCCTTCGTTCATTGGTACAGGGGAGTTGGAACGATAAGAGTTGCAATTAATTTTTAATTCCAAAATAGCACGTGGACTTAAGCCTCGTTCCTGCCTCTTACCTGGATCTAGAAGCTCCAGGTGCCTTATGCTGCTTTGCAGCTCACGAGGTCTAGCACAGCTTCTACTTGAACACACGCTTGCTGGATGCATCTGGTCCTGGTAGAATGGACTGAGGCGAGAGAGAGAGAGAAAAGAAAAAAATGAAGTTTAAAATGCTCTTCTCCAGTCTTAAAGGTTGAGCATCATAGATAGGAAGTTGGAGGGAAAGTTGCACTGCCTTTTCCAAGTCCATTAATAGTGTCTGTGGTAAAACCAGGAGGTTTATGTCTACCGTGGTAAACCAGCAGCTTTAGTATACTAAGAGTTGGGGGAGATGGTATTGTTTTTTCAGTAGTTTGTAAGAAATTAGATAAGAGGTTTAAGCTCTCCATATAGCAGGCTAAAAGCTGCTAGTGATGTTGCTACAGGAGATGAATTTTTTCTGCTGTTCAGTAAACAAGTCCAGGATGGAAGGTTTTCCAGAGGAGGGAGAGGAACAGGAGAAATCCAGTGAACAAATTCTGTTTCCTGATGCAGCCCTATCCAAAACAGGGAGACTGCTCCAGGCACTGTACATGGCATGCAACTGAATTTGGGGAGGGAAAGGAATAATAGTAATTTCCCCGAAAGGAATACTGATAACTTATTTCTACGATGCCCACAGTATTCTAGACAACTTGCTTTTACACAGAACAGCATGGCAACAAGGGAAAGCAGATACTGCTTCCACAACTACATGTTGTAAAGTACATATTTCAGGTCACCAATATTGGTGTAACTAGTTATGACAAAGTAGGTTCATCTTGCCAGAAAAGCATATTCTGACATTCTATCCACTTCTGTTTTTTTAAGATAGAGGGGAGTTAATTATAGCACTCATCTGTTTCAAAGGGAGTAGGGCAGAAGGTAAGTTTTAACTTCATACTTCAAAGCTGCTATGAATAAGTTGATTAACAGTGTTCCATGGAAACAACCTGATGTAGTTATTTATTTTGTTTGTGCTCATTTCTATGTTCGTAGAAAAGCACAAGCTCCTGTAAGCGTAATCAATACAAAGTTACTCAGGGTACTGTGTCATCTCAGCAGTGGACACTAACTGCATCTTAGGTCAACAGGCACATATAAATCAAGCTTAATTAAGAGGAACAGAACATCTTGGCAGGTTTTGCTTTACTACTGGCACTGTTACCATTTAATGATCTATGCATACAGAAATGTGTGTATTGCTGCACTCCCAATAGAACTTGTAGTTCTGTAAGGGCCTCCTGTAAACTAACAAAGTAAAATGTAGTCAGTGTAGGAGAGAGAGTATTCTTCTTTCATTATTTCCACAAAGAACTGTTTATAAGCAGACAGAACGTGATACTGCTCCAAGCAGAATGGTGGGCTGAAGGACAGCATTCAGAGCAGTACAGCTTTTGAAAAGTTAGTGATTATATGAATTTAATTATGAAAATTCTAATTTGCTGTGCAGATTATTTCCTGTGTTTTCAAACCAGTATCACTGCTTCCCTGCTCAAAATAACAGGAGAAAGACAAGTCTAGTTTTCTAATAACATCTATTGCATGGAAATATACATATACTGGAAGAAAATGGAGGCTGTACTGTAGGGAGCATATTCAACTACAGAGCCATTCTCTGGGCAATGCTGCATAATTTAAGAGTGGGTAAATACGCCTTCAGGGACAACACAACAGTACAGATGTTTAAAAAAAAAAACCCACAGAAAAAAGCCTCGAAGCTTTGTCCAGTCATACATCTATTGCTCCCTGAAAAAGGGACAGGTACATTCACATGCACTTAGTGAGTTATACATCAGACATCACAAAGGTCCTTAAGGACAAATGTTTTAAAGCTAGTCTCCTTTTGGACAGAAAAGGGAGGAAGTTCACTCTGTCTTCCAGTGCCAAAGTACAGTGTCTTATTTCTGGTCCTAACCCTAAGTCAATATTTATTGATCAGACTGACTAAGCTTTTTAGGTTGACAGGGTCTCTACGAAGCAATTTTGTTCTCTCAAGCCTCTGCAGGGGCCAGCAACTGGTGCTTAACTACTACTTCCACTCCAGAATGTCACACGTCCTCCAGCTGTCCCAGAGCCATTCTGGGACACTTGCACTTCTAGGAGAGCAACACTACTGTGGGGGGACTGTCAAAAGCACTGAAATACTACAGCAGAGCAAGTCCCAGTGGGCTATATGCTTTTTAAAGTCCTGTCCAGTTCTCAGTGACAAAGCTGAGCATGAAACCTGTACTGCCAAACGTACCAGCCCCTTAGTGAGAAGGACAGCTGTGGGAAGCAGTCTCAGAAGTGGAGAGTTTGAGGAAAAGCTGGTGTTTTCCAAGGCCAACTCATAAGCTTTTTTTTTTTTTTTTTTTTTTAAATGGTTGAGTTTTCACCCACCAAAAATCCCCCAATCAAATCAATTAAAAGAATTGCTACTAATGTGGGCTAAAACATCCCCATGTATAACCCAAACCACTACCACCCATCCATCTAAAGAATTCTTAAGCAAAGAATCCTCAGGAGGCAGAGCCCTGCTAAGAGTCTGCACACTAGAAGGCAGACAGCAAATCTGGCAGTGCAGTATAATGTGATGTTTCTGATGACAATTACTTCTACAAGAAAAGGAAAAGACAGAGGCAGTGCTTTGGGACAGTGTTTCATGCTCAGCAAGTTTGTAGAGGGAAGGAATGCAATTCTATAAATCACTTGTACTGTATTTCTGTTTCTAGACTTGAATGAATTTCACTTTTCCTTTGTGGGTCAGCATAGTAAACATTAAAGAAAAGGTCTATTTTTCTAAATCTCTTTCACCAATAGAGGTCTGACCTGCAGCCAACAGATGGATTTATTTATCCACAGAGGACAGAGTGTTTATTTTTACACTAAGATTGGATATGGCATTGAATAAAAGAAGTATGACCTTTGAACTATCTAAACCTTAAATACTATGAACAAATTCCACAAATGAGTAATATGGTGGACAATTCATTCTTTCTTCCCAACAAATCTCTCTCTCTCTCAAAAGAAGTTACCCAGAATTAAACGTCCAAATGAAGTACAAGAGATCCTTGTGGTTCAATTACAGACTACTTTCAAAATATTTAAGATTTCTCCCAATCTGTAGTCTGTAGAGAACAATAATTAAACTATTCCTGACTATACTGTAAACAAAGCAACTTCAAATAAAGTAATTCGGCAACAACCTTAGCTATTTACAGCATTAAAAATGTAAACTGAACATTCAAATTGTCTTAATATGGTAGCAGTTGAGTGGGAAGAAAAATAACTGCACACTGAATTTTAAATTGAGCTGTATCTACTCACTAGCCAAAAAAGCCTGCAAATGTAAAGTAAATGGAATGCTCTTTGTATATTAAGTTGCTTCCTCACGTGATGCTGTACCCTGTACACTTGGCTTCATTTGGCTTCTGTGTTGTGGTTTGTACGCCAGCCACTGTTATTAACTGTACACCACTCTTAGATCTGCACTGTAATCTTGGTTCATTTGCCACTGATTGTAACCCAATGCTACAGACTTCTCTGTATATAAAACCGTAACCATGTCCCATTTGCTTCCAATAGCATACAATAAAGGCTTATCTCTGTAAACAGGAATTATGGCCTTATGACTGGTTTGGGTTTTTTTGTTTACAGTAAGGAAACTGACTTTAAGGTTTTTTTTTTTTTGAAGCCTGGGAAGCCAAACCACAAGAGTCCATTCTACTTTAGTCAGGTAATAGCCTCCCTCAGCAGAAAGGGGAGACAGTACTTCCTAAGGCTGCAGTTTTATCAGACATGATTACCAGCAACGTAGTGACTTTGAGATGTAAACATAAAGTACATTCATGCTGTGACAAGCAGAATGCATTCCTTCACAAAGGTGGCAGTGACTAGAGTATACAGGACTAAAACTGTGCAAGGGCTGCTGCACACAAATACCGCTGGGGGTTAGCCAATGGAAGCAGTAATAGAAAAGCCCACAGAAGGCTGTGATGAGACTAGCCAGGAAGGCAAGTTCTACTTCAGAATGAAAACTGGGCATTTCCTAGTATTTAGCTAATTAGAAAAACTGGATGTCTCTTTTCTTAAAAGATAAATTACATATATAAAGACCGAGTAAGGTTAGCTCAAAGTTTTTTCCTCTCCTGCCCCTTTCATTTCACTGTATTTCCTAAATATTGAATTCCTGTGGTCCCAGTTTGTCCTCTGAGCTCTGAAGCAAATCCAAGCAATTTCCTTTTCCGGAGCCATTGAGGGCAGCAGTTGAGGATACCATGAGAATTGTGTGGCTGTTGTTCTTTGCTTGAGGCTGCAACTCATGGCAAGATTTACTGGAATATACCAGCATGTTCAGTTGCCTGGACAGCAGAGGTCATTAATCAAATTCAGAGGAATCAACCTTGAGGAAGGATTAAAAACTGTTGTGAGTTGACTGAAGTTGAGATTGCTCTTAATAAAATGAGATAGATGGAACGCAACAGCTTACCATATATGACAACTGGAATAAGACTTGGTGTGAGACCTTTGCACTCAACAAAACAGCGTGCAGCCAGCTGAGCCTGCTGTTGTTGCAAACGAGTCAGTTAAGCACATAAGAGAAATTGAGGGACCACTGTACCAAAATCAACTAAACCATGTGTCACTTAAAATTCAGAGCTGCATCAAATATTTAGCGAGTAAGATCCATAAAGAACTGAACTTAGTCAGTTAAGAAAACATCATTAATGCCTGGCTGAAACTGAGGTTAGTTTTACCCTATATATCAGCATAATGCCATACCTATGTACATGCTTAATGCTAGCTAGCTTATTAAGAGGTCATTCAGAAAGCTACCTCAGAATTCTCATCTTGGAGGTGCTGAGAAGGCTGACAGCTCTTCAGCAGCAGCCTGGCAATTGCTGGTCAGTGACAGCTAATGAAATGGGCTGGGCCCACTCCCAGAGCTGGCTGACATTCTGTGGCCTCCCAGCAATGAAACAAGGGGTAGATAAGGGAGTGGTGCACGGGAGTATTAACACATTACTGAGTCTAGACTGATAAAGGAGGTTGGCATGTCCTTCTTTCTTCACTGTGAAACTGCTTGACATCGCCTACTTAGTTTTATTCCTGTCCTGCTGTAGCTAACCTAAACTTGCCCAGGTAGTTGCACAGTGTCTTGCTTGGGAAAACAGGGAAGCTGCGATTTGTGGCCCCTTGCACTCACTACTATGACCACCTCTCCCTGCCACCCCCTCAAAACCAACAAACAATACCCAAGTCTGTCTACTTTTTCTCAGCATACTGCAATGTGTCTCACTATCAACCTGCAGATGAATGCATGCAGTGCAACAGGATGCTCCTTCATCATTTTCAGGCCCTCCCCAATGTTGCTTGACCGCTCCAGCCCCATCCCTTGCTGGCACAGCACTGAAGGGATCCATGCAGAAAGAACCATCTGCTTAACAAGCAGCACGCCCAGTTTATCTTGCTGCTGTCAACATCACCTTGAAAAAGTGTATTTGATTACAGAGGAAGCAGGAAAAATTATTTATTGACTGATGTCCATGCAACTAACAAGCCAGCCTGTCACTTCCACGTGCAAAGAACTGCTGCATCTAGAAAACTGCCCAAAAAATCAGAGAACTAGCTCTAGTCTCACTTTACAATAAACACACAATACCGAACAATGGAAATTCCATGTCCTACTGTCTCTTAATTTCAGCAGCCTAATTTATCTAGATGTCAGTTCCTTTTTCTCATGAATAAACAACAGATCCCAAATGCAAGGTTTCATAACATGCGTTTGGGACACTGAGAGCTGACAAAAGCTCCTATTTACTCAAAAGCACACTTACGGGCTACGTACAGCAAACACTAAACCATCCCTCATGCTGGTCTACTTTGATGCTGGTCTGTTTTACAAGACTTGCAAAACGGTAAGGAAAAGCCATTAATGCAGAGTGAAAGTAGAGGTCTACTTTCAAAAGAAAAGTAGGATACTTAACAGTATCTCAGACAAGAACATCTATGTTCCCCAGGCTCACAGACACCTTCCACAAGGCTGCTAGGTAGTTGATGATTCCAGGTTTCCTTGCAAAAAAAAAATCAGAAGGCACTCATTTCAGCATTTAGGTTTCTGAAAACTTACGTGCATGACAGTCTGAGCCACACCCTACTCGCCACAGGACCGGTAACTTGGGTGACAACTATTCGTTGTCGATCGGAGCAAAGACTTAAGCATGGGATCAATTGCTATTGTTCCTCAAAAAGCATACAAGAAGCCAGATTACAAAACTGTCCACTGGATGCCAGCTGTAGTGTTCTACATTTCATCCTCAGACCAAAGTCCCACAGAACTACTGCGCTCTCCTTCAGTCCCTCCATCAAGCACCCAGTCTCCCCAGCGCCAGAGCAATCTCCACCTCTGCTGCAGAACTCCCTACTGGCACTTTACACTTACATGAGCATTACCCATCCTTACAGGGCAAGCCTTCAATGAGAGCGAAGAGTCATTTCTTCACCAGAACTGTCCCCTCTGCTAAGCTAGCACAAATTCTTTGTGAACAGCACCCCTCTTTCTGCAAGAATAGAAGTGTCACCTCACTTAATTGCTCACAACATAATGCTGACTTTGGTTGTTTGCTGCAGGATTGAGTTCCAGCAAGTCAGCTAGAAACACTTCTTCTCTTTCCCACTTGCTAAGCTGTAAATTATCCTTCCCTTTTGTCACCCCAATCCTTGGTATGCTCAACTGAAAGAAAATGGAGCTTGCTAAAGCTTTCAGGGCCTTGAATTCGTCTTCACTTTGGGCTATACGTTCCAGCACATTTATTTGTAAAGCTATAAAAAGCCTGTGTGTACTCTTGTTACAGTAATACAAAAAGGCCCTTTCTTGCTCCAGGCACGAACACAGGGCAAAAATCTAAAAAGGCCTTTGGATCTCAAAAAAGGGTCACATACCCTAGCACAAATAACATTTCCCTCTAGTACCCTTAGCTTAGGCGCTGACACATACCAAAGATGGGATTTCCTGCTTGCAGTAAAGGCAGACTCAGCCCTCTGCTGGTTATCATTTATTCAAAGGGACTTTTTTTTTTTTTTAAATCTGGATAACTTCTGACAGCAGCAGAGGGAAGGCTAAAGCAGGGCAAGATGACAAACTGTAGCTCAGTAAATCAAATTAAGTTGCCCTGCACAGCAGTTCCGCACAAACTCCTGTATTACTGACACTGCAGGTCTTGAAGTAGCAACAGGATTTTTGCATACAGCAAGTGCAAAGCCAGCACGTGGACAGGGATTTGAGTGGCAAATTACAAGTCAGTTATCCTGGTTTTAATGAACAGTGTGGTTTTGAGAAAGATGCTGTTACACGTTGAAGACACGTAACTTCCTGCATTTGCAGCTTGGGAACCGCAGAGATCTGCAGGTGCCTCAGTTTAGGCTGTGAATAAACAAACCTGAAAGACAAAGATGAGACCAAATCCCAGTGACTGGAGGAAGAGTGATGAGAGTTTTCTCCATCTATTAATACAGTTATTCCAAAAATCCTCCTTATGCTGGTTAAGATTAAAGGTTTAAATCTCCAGAAAATTAAGCCAAATTGCAAGAAACTGCTCCAAATGGACTTTGAGGGCTCCATTTCTGAGAAGAAAGGTGCTCTTGCAGTGAAAGCCAAGAGCCAGTTTGCAAGCCTCAACCTCAACTGGCAGGCCTCATTCCAGTCAATTTCTTTTCACCTTGGCAGTAGTGAAATCGGAGCCCTGCCTGCACCCTGCGTGGCTGAGTGGTGTGATGGTTCCCACACAACAGCTTTGTACTTGGGAGAAGAATCAATAAACCATTCCAGTGATGCCACAGCTATGAAAAAAGATCTGTCCCTCACAGCTCTGGCTGACCCATACAGAAGGGGCAGTATCACAGATTCTTTGTCATTATTCCCATCCTTCATTCTGCAAATTTTGTTCTGCATGTAGCTGAGGGTAAAAACCACAGAACTCCTTAAAGGAGGCATCTGTTTACAGCATCTGATAGAAGCCCAACAGAACTGGTCTGCCAAGACTGGGCTGCATGTCCAAGCAGCTATCTCGAGATAATTTCATATTCTATTTAATCTCTCACCTTGTTTGCTATGTACAAAGGGCACATGGACTATTCAGGGTTGTCTGGGACAGTGAACTGGCTCATTTTAATACTGGAACAAATTAAAAGTTACACAGCTGAAGCAAAAGACAACACCCTCCCTTGCAAAAATAACAAAATCAAAAAAAAACCAAACAAACCACTACACCAGACTAGCACATACCCAGATTAGAAAAATGCAGCAGCATTCAGGTGAAAGATGACAAATAAACTAAATTCAAGTATGTTATATTATTCTCACTGACAACAAATGAATGAAGACTTGGACTAAATTTAGAACATCCCAGTTATGCTACTTATTACTGGCCTCCTCACTCTGTCCTAACCACAGAAATGAGCAGCACTGGTAACTTCTAAAGACATTAAGAGATCAGAGCAGGCTGTTGAGTTGCTAGTGGATTCTAAAAACAGTCTCTTACTGTAATGCTGAAACTGAAGGCACCCAGGAGCTCTACAGTTTGCTGTTCGTGTCTGTGCTAGCAGCAGACATCTCATCCATAATTCATAGAAGTCTGGCAGAGGCTTCCATAGCCCCTCCAGCATGCTGGGTTTTCCACTGTACCATGCAAAAAACACCTTACAGAGACGCACAGTCGTGATCTCGTAGAAACACTGTCCTTTCCCCTCCATGCCAGACGAGATCTTGTTCCAGAAGTGATTCTCAGGGGGATTATGCAGCAGTCCTACCATGCCCTGAGTAGGCAGAGAGCTCAAGACACACACTACTCTGAAAGCAACAAGCCTTCATTCTCCTCCTCTTTCCCATCCATTCACTCTGGTGCACCAGCATTAAATTACCATAAAACCACTTCTTTAAACTAGCACAAGCCTTCGGGCCACAGAAGACATTAAGTCACTTCCCTCTTTTCTTGTCAGTCAAGAACTGTGCCAAAAGCACAGTGGTTTTCTATGGTATTCTTAAAAGAACTGATAAAAACCCTGATAAAAAAGAATTGATAAAAACCATTATGAAAGCTGATAGTGGCACAGCTCTTAGTCTCATCTCAGCAAGTATTTTACCACTTTTTCTCAGGCACAGAAATTGAATGGAACTTGCACAGCAGTTTCCTTTTCCCTACATGGGATAAACCAGCCAGATAGATCAGAAAACCCCATCAGGAGTCATTCTAGTGTCACCTCCCAAAATTCATTTATGAATGTGGCTCTAAGGCTACCCTTTACCCTGGATCACACAGACAACTCTATGCATTAACAGACGCACACAGCAGGGAATTCAAACACACAGCTTTGATGTGTTCATGGTATACACTAACTGCACACTCTGCATGATGAGGGCTCCTGCTCATATCTGGCAGCCTGCAAGTCTCATCACTTCTGCACCTTCTGGAGTCTGAGAGTCCAGAGTGGCTGTGATTCCATCCAAAGCACAGTAGAACCTTCCTAAAAACCATGACTTTTGTCATACAAGGCAAACCTCTGCACCACCGTAACTAAAACAGCATGCTCACTTCTATAAAACAACCTGTACTCTGAATAGTTACCACCTCCAGAGACAGTCGTGTGCAGAGTTAAGCTGCACACCAAGGCCCATAAGGTGAGATCACGATATAGCAAGCGAACAACTACAGTCACATCACCTCCAACTGTAACTCAAGTCACTAAAGCCAATTAAAAAATACTTTTGCCCTAACATTTTAATTAAGATAAATTTGAAGGTTTTCATATTCTGAAAAACTTTTCACTATTGTGTGATAACCTCTTGCTATAAAGTTTGCTACACCACATACCTCAACTGGTATTAGTAAAGCAAGAGAGTAACAAAAGACTTTTCAGTACTTTAAGCCAAGTTGAAGATGTATTGGGAATAACATCCCATAGATTTACTTCCAACACACTTCAATTTTACCACACTTTCTCCTAGCAGATCCTTTTCTTACAAGGACAAAACACAACTTTCAGAACAGACTCATAAGAGAATATGGAACGTTCCAGTCTTGTAAATACTCCAGGTATTGCTCAAGATTGTAGATTTTGGATTTGCTAAAAGGAAATGAGGGTTCACACAGAGATTTTTTGCTAATGCTGGGCACCTAATATTAGAGTCCTTGGAAAACTCCAGGCTTAATCATCTGAACATTTCTCAACAATTCGTTCAGACAAGGAACAGTCTATAAATAGTTTAGTGACATGGTCAGCATGCTGCAAGCAGAAGGTTTTCACGAACATGTCTCCCAGATCCAGCTGTGCCCAAGCAACAGGTCCCTGCCTCTGGCAGCTTTGTCACTGTCATCCTCCCAGACACTATCACGGCCACAGACTTCCTAGCTGCGTGGTTTGTGAAAGTGCTCCCAGCCTGTAACAGGCAAAATCAGCTGGGGCAGCTTAAGCAGTTTTGTTGCTAGTCCTAACTAACCGCTGCTCATTTTGTAAGATGAAAATTACAGAACTATCTCCTCTGCTGGCATACAGCATGACTCGTTGTTCTAATGGCCCACAGCAACTGGCACCTGAGGGCAAACACCTCTGATGTCGGCACTGCATCTGAAGACAGCATCTATCCAGAATGCTAGAATAGACTCCTCTTTCTTCCCTCCCAAAGCAAAGGAAAATTGTAAACACAAAATAAACTACGAAGCATATCTGGAATACACATTTGGTTCAGATGGGTAAATTATGTGTCCTGTCATTTCCATCTAGTTCAGAGTACCTTTTAGGACAGAGCCTGTGGCACACCCTTCTCTTAGAAAAAGCTCAATCAGCAAGTGTATCTCCAAAAAAAACAGTTGGCATCTTTCCTACACCACCTACCTACAGAACATCAACTTCCTGGCACAGTTATCACAAAAACTTTTCACTACAAAAAGTGAAAAGCAGCATTAAAACACCAGAGTTATCCACAGCAAAAAAGAAGACTCATAAGGATAATGCTACAGGATGTCTTTACTGCAAAACCATTTTAAGATACTCGAGTTAATCCTACTGGATTGAGAAGAGCCTAAGTGTACATTAAAACTTAACTGCTCCGCCCCTATTGCTGCAAACTAAGGATTTGACTCCATAGCAAAGGACCATCAGGCTGGCTGTAGATCTGCCCCCTCTCTCAGGCTAGCACTGGCACACCTGGGTGAGTGCTGTCACCAGGAAACCAGCAGGAATGCGCAGTTGGGAGAGCAGGACTGACGTTTTAGCACAGTCTGATCGTTCCATCAGTTCTACCACACTGTAAATCTGCACCTAGTAAGATGCAAAAT
The DNA here is from genome assembly GCA_031468815.1 of Morus bassanus. NCBI lineage: Eukaryota > Metazoa > Chordata > Aves > Suliformes > Sulidae > Morus > Morus bassanus. The sequence continues at coordinate 2,212,641 of CM062586.1, forward strand.
ATTCATCAGAGAGTGTGCTTTTTAGCAAAACTGAAGGTTTAGGACTTGTAGAGTTAATCATTAGACAGGCAGGAACTCAGCACAGATTTGAGTGTCCTAAGGCAAAAAAAAAAAAAATCAAATAAATGAAAAGTACAGCATGAGAAATGCACCTGCAAGAAAGCGCCTGCAAGTGTTTTCTTTCTTTACCTCTTCTCTGACACATGCAGAATTAATATGACATGCCAAGCAGACTCAATAATACATGTAAGTAAGGATAAGACAGTACAAAGAGAAATATTATCTTGAAATCTGCATCTCTGGCTGGATGCTATTTGGCATCCTGACAGATTCTGTCTTTAGTACTTCATTGCTTGAATTACCTAATTGCTAAATTTTATCAAAATAGATTTCAGCTTCCTAAAAATATATAGAACATTTAATTGAACATTAAAAGATCATTCAACAAAGACGATTTCTGTTAAGAACCTCGCTATTTAACGTTGCTCTTTAGAAGTCTTGCAGGGTCCAGGACTTTTACAGTGCCATCTGTGGCAACTTCATCTATGCCAATTTGGGCCAAACCCTGTAATATAATTACTCAATTAAAAATAAAAGATATTTCACAAAATTGGTTAGCAAACTGCTTCTGCAGTCCTCGGAGATCAGATAAATCATAGTCTCCTCCCATTACTTCAGGAATAGAAATCAGAAACGTTCTATTTACAATAGGTTTTACCCTATATAAATACATTTATATGCATTACATCTGTAAATGCATAAGCTATAGTGATTTTTTTTCTACACACATTAGTACTGCACAGAAATAGCTTCCTCTTATACATCTATACAAGCATTACCTCAGCGAATCTAAGATTGACAGAAGATTTTTTTTTTTTCCTTATTTGAGCTTTCTGTCCTTCCAGCATCAGAATACAACCTTCAGCAGAGCCTATAACAGGGAGGAGGAAACCATGAACTGCCTTAACCTGCTCAGCAGTCAGTGATTTGATTGGCTTCTTGTTGTGCAGGGTCTCCATGGGGAGAGCAGTACAAGGCAGCCACTCATCACATTATAGATCAAACGGTTCAAGCGCACAGTGCTTTATTAGTTCTCACATCCCATTTCAAAGCTTTCCACTTCAGGAGGCCTCAATTCACCTTTCAGCAAAGTTGGCACAAGAAAGGAACAAACCTATGACTATGACAAGCTGGCATAAAAATTAGCCCCCCAGAATAGCAGGTGCTGATGCTACACAGGAGGAGAACTTACCACCTTCCTCAACCTGAGGGGCCTGTGGTGTTGTCTGCAAAGGGCAAAAAAAAGTCAAGGCAATTTAAATGCCACGCAGATTAAGAGAAAAATTTACACCTTCTCCACAAAGACCATTAACGCGCTACCAAGTTTAGCATAGGTTTCCCCCAAAGTATTATCCATCTCCAGCAATTAACATTTTCTTTTAAACCTCCACTGCCTTCCCCTGCCCTAGCGCTCTCCAGACACCAGCACACGGCACTGCAGATGCCGGGGAAGCTCAAGGAGAGCAGCCCGCCAAGGGGGTCCCCCACAGACACCACAGGCACCGTGTGGGGAAGGAGGGAACTGCCATGCTGAAAGGTTTCTGCTCCCTTCGAGGCCTCAGGATCAGGGGTGGCTCAGCAGCTCTGGGCACTCTCCCGCCGGGGCAGACCCAGCCTTCCCTCTCACCTCCGCCCTGCTCCATGGCGCCCTCCCTCGGCGCTGCGCCCGCTGCCATGCTGCAGGGCCTCGCACCTCTCACGAAGCTTCCAGCAAACAAGATGGCGCCGTGGAGAGGCTGCCACGGGCGACATCCAATGCCAGGCCCATGAGCCGCTGTTTCTCAAGGGCTGCTCCTGCTGCCAATCAGTGCGCCAGCCTATCGGATATCGCCCTGGGACCCGCGGGCTCTGCCCCCCACTCCTCCAGACAGACGGAGGAGGGAGCCATGAGCCCACTGAGGCGGTGGCCCTGGGGCAGGGAGCTGCGCCCGGCGGGGTTTGCCTCTTCGCAGCCCTATAAGGAGGGGCTTGAAGAATGCGGGGTGCTCCGCTGTGCCCCTCCTCAGCTAAATCAATCTCAGACAGTCATCCACATGTTAAACTTCAAAGTCAGCTCAGTTCCACTCATCGCGTGTGAGAAAACGCATGACTTTCAACGTTACACCCACATCAGGCAGCAAATACAGTTTTTTAACAGGGGCAATCATGATTTCCTGCCATTCCTGTAACTGGACTGCAGCTGTGTGGTCAGATTATCCTAAGAAAAAGCCTTCAGTACAGGATTACACTTTGTCCTATTTCATTAGCATGCAGAAAACGCAGCAAAATCAAATCATCATTCCTCAATGTCATTATGGACATGCAGCAGTAAATTCTAGCAAAATTTTGAAGGTTTTTGTATAGGGAGTCCTTGATTGTCTTTGGTAATACAGAAGGAATAACACTGCACAATAAAAAAAAAAAACCAACCCTGGGGAAAAAAAAGAGGAAAATTTAAAATAGAAAGCAATCCTCACTGTGCACACAGACACCACATTTTCATTATTTTTTTTTATTTCAGAAGGACCTTCAGTTTAGTTATCTGGCTCGCACTAGCTTCCTTGTTCGATCAGGGCAGCGGGCACATGGCGGGGGCAAGCCGCCCACCCCGCAGCGCCGTCCCCTCTCCCGCCAAGGGCTGAAAAACCTTGCTGGATTAAGCTCTTACGTTAGGCACCTCTGAAGTGTCTAAAGTTAGGCTGGATGAACGCAAGCCAAGCTGTTGAACAGATGGAGTGAAATCCTCCTCTTGATAACAGGAACTTTATATCATTGCCACGGATAAGAAGGGCAGCTAAAAAAAGCCATGGAGGAGGTTATATAAATTTCAAGAAGGCTTACCAGCAATGCTTAAAGGTAAAACTTTCTGATAGATCTTGAATATCCACTTCCAGCTGCAGACCCTGAGCAGCCAGGAAGTTCTGCAACAAAAATGAGATGGTAACACTAGAGCTACCACGCTACGAGACCATAGGAACTTAAGGATGCAGCACAAATATGCAAAGCATTAGGAAGTTGGAGCCTGGAGCAGATGAGTCTTAAACCCAGCATCAGCAGAGTGGCATGTATCTTGAGTTCAGTGCACAAAACCAGCTGCGGGGCATATGTGACAGAAAGGTGACTGACTACCAGCAAATAACTAACCATGTTATTAATGCCAAAAATGCTTCCAAATACACTCATTCCTTTTCACTTACAGGTCTGTAAAATACTCGTGCTTACAGCAGTTCTCAGTGTCTTTTTTTTTTTTTTACCTTGTTTATTCATAGTCTTATACATCTGCAAATTCATCTTCCTCATCTTAAAAATGCCCTGCTTCCTTGTGTTTCACAAGTAATTGCACTTCAAAAGATGCGCGTCTCAGCACAGCATCCATTTTTCTTAATTAGCTGTGGCTATTTCAGATGGAGTCAGATGTGAAATACATTGGTAGTATTTATTCTTGATCATCAAAATCCTTCAGGTAGATATCTAAAACAATCCATGATGACTGGAAACTGGCTATAAAATGTTTCTTATAAAATGTTGTGAAGAAATTAGTTACATGTCCATACTAAACCAGGGATTATATGCTGCATGCAATTTTGAAGTCATGTTTACTTAGAGAGTGGAAGAGATCTGAACAGTAAAGCAACTTTTCCCCTCCCTTTAAATACCTCATTTTTGGAGGAAAGAGCAAGCTACACTATTTCCCAGTCCCTCTGGGGAAGATAAGTGGATGAAGTGCTTTGGGCTGGAGTTGTTCCTTCCTCCCCCCGGCTCCCCCTTCCCATATTTACCTTCCAACTTTCTCCAAAAGTTGTAATTATTGAGAAACTGCAGAGCTGAAGTTACCAAGGGATGCACCTCTGTGAAAGACAAAGCAGCAAAGACTACCCTCAACCTTATAATGCCATTCTCTTAAAGCAAAAGTATGGTTAGAGAAGTGACAACGTGATAACAGCCTCCTGGAGCAGGGCTGCTTTTGGAGTCACCTTTAGTCATTTTGGTGACAAAAATACATTTTTACTCCTTGTTATCTCTGCAGAACACACACGGCTAGGGGAGCCTGCACTGCACTGTGACCCAATTAGTGCAGTCATCCAGTTGCACAGTTAAACCCGACGTTCAGCTATGACTAGAAAATCCTAGTGAAGATGACGTGAACGACACTTGACCCCACAGAATTTGTTGCTGATGATGATAAGCAGAGCTAGTCTACATTAATTTTGCAGATCCAAGCAGAATTTGAAGGGCCATGGGGAAAAAAAGTTCTAAATTGGATATGTTTGAGAAATACTGAGTCATAAGCCTCAAGCTGCACAAGGTCATTTTTGCAGTTCCTTCTTTTCAAAGCAAACCCTAGATTTTATTATATAAAGCAGTGTTGGCAACACTTAGAATATGCAGTCTTTTTTAGCAAAGCCCTTTGCGGCGTGACTATAGTTTCGGTCTTAGAGAAGCTTGCAGATGCTACTGCTTTTACTTTAAGAAGAGAATTAGTTTTATACTGCAAAATATTTAATTAATTTCCTGTTAAAATGAAATGAAACAACAAAATAGTTATACAATTTTACTAGTTTATATTTCAATTCATAAAGTATACACACTGCAACTATGCTACCACAATGTCCACGCGTCTAATATTGATGGAGTTACAGGTTTGTTTGTTTTTTTTTTGGTATTAAACAATAGAGATAATGTATGTAGTTAGGGAAAAAAGCTTGGACATAGCATGTTCTATTCCGTAGTTACAGAGTACATTAGCTAGCATTAGTACAGTAAACAAGAAAAAGGTAGAAATACAAAATAAACCAAATATCTTTATATACAAACCAGTGCCTCTTATTGTTACCAGCTTATACTCACACTGCACACAAAATTTATCCACTGATGCAATAGATACTTCAGCATAACACAAACCATTATAAATTAAAAAAATTACAAGGTGCAAAACTCCATTCTACAGCTTTCTGGTGAGAACTCAAGACAATCCAATGAATAACAAATCCAAGCACGTTTAGCACCTATTAGTGCAACTGCATCGAGCGTGAAAAATGACCTACACAACCTCTGAACATGTTACCAGGGAAGCGAGTTGGATAGCTATAGATGCTCGCAGCTACACTCACGCAGTGATTTTTGCCTCATATATATCTCAGTTTATTGGTTCTTTGTCCCATTCATACCTATGTGCAAAACTAAATCCTGGAAGCTTTCTCAGAGCTTCACAGAAGGCCTGCTACAGCCGGGTAAAAACAAACAAACAGAAACAAAACACCTGACAAAAAACAAACAAAAAGACTCAGTTAAACGTCAGACCATCCACATAATTAGTACGTATTAGCAGTCCTGGTGTTGGGGATTTTAACGCTGTTGATATGGATCAAACAATATGACACAGAATTGAAACGGAAATTTGCCAAGAATTCTGATTATTCTTGTCTAGCACTTAGACAAGTCTCCCAGCCTCAGGTTGTGAATTTGTTTGGCAGCCCATGCCAAAAAAGCCCAGAGTTGCATAGAATTGATTAGTAACAGAAAGAAATGCCAAACACAGAGAGATGGAAGCTGCATCTACTAAAACAAAGTGGGGTTGCTCGACAGGAATGCTGAAATCATCCCCATTCATAAAGCAAAACATGTCACCTCCTACTCTCCATATCCTACCTCTGGGGACTGCTTTCTGGCACTGATGTAGTTCTTGCTAAAGTTGTCTTTTTTTTGTTGTTGGTTTTTTTTTTTTTTTTTTTCCATTTTTTTCCTTTTTTTTTTGTTTTTTCTTTGTTAGTGACACTTTTCCTTTCAAATAAAATATTAAAAAAGGTTATAACTGTAAAAAAACCTATCATATGTAAACTTAACAATTAGGGTTTGGTAAGTTCTCGTACCTAGTCTGTGAAAAGCCTCCAGCCAGACCGCAGAATGGAGTGTTTCTCTGAAGAGCTTCAATCTAGCTACATCACCTGTTAAATATCAGTAGTATGAAGATCCCATGTCTAGCAATAAAACCTTTCTTGTGTTTCCATCCTTTTTATCACTGACCTATTGAAATCCTGACATGCTGTGTTTCTATTTTATTTACATTCTGGTCCTCTCATGTCACAGAATTAAACATCTGGCCAAGGAAGGCAACAAAAGGTGTTGTGTTAAGAACGTGTGTTTGACAGAACTGCTTTTCAACAAGTCTCTTTTCCTTGGACTCCAGTCACTGTTTTTATAGAGCTTATTGTTCTGTTGAACCATGTTTTCTTTGCAGCTTGTACTTCATTCAATGCCAGACCCAAATGGTGCTCCAAATCCTGCAAACAGAAGAGTAATTTCATTAATTTGTTATGTATTCACAGCACAAGGTTATATGAGTTAAATTCAGAAGGCTCTAGGACATCTACAATCTTTTGGCCACCTTAGAAGTTAAACAATTCTTACCTAAATTAAAAGCAGCACAACAAGCTGATGAAGAAAAAAAAAAAAGCTTTGAAAAGCAAAACAAGACTTGTGTCATTGCACTTAGTGAAACATTCAGCTCTCTTTAGTACATCCAAACCCTTTAATTCTTTCCCATCTGAGAAGAAGCTATTCCCACAGGAAGCGAACTTTCTACAAACTAATTTTTACATTTCTGTGAACTGACATACCAGTTTTAGGCTAAAAGAACAATGTTGTCATATTTTACACCAATACCTCAAATACCTGGAGTGCTTTCCAATCATGTTTTAAGTAACATGTCTAACATTTGTCACATGTTACTTCTTCACTTAACATCGTGAGATAAAGAAATGCATGATTCAGTACTTTCTCAGAGCTTGGATTTCTTCCAAGAAGTTGCGGAAGATCAGTCAGTAAGTACCGCACTGCAGCCAGGCAGATGTCTGGAAGTTGTAGTAGCTGGTAAATACAGTTCATGCAATTTCAATTATTTTGTCTGCACACACTAAGTTTCAGACCCAATGTTTGGTTAAATAACCCATGCAGGAAATAGCAGGTTACAGTTTCAACCAACAGGATCTGTTCCAAACCTTCTACAACACACACACACATTTTTCTACGAATGCAGGCATACCATACAGACTACAAAATGAACCTCCAAAGCATTACCTGTATTTTACATTCTGCCTCCACAAGCTGCAACTTGGTCTGGGCCAGCTCAAGCTCCATTTCCCTCAGCTGGTTTTTCAGCATTTCCTTCTCCTCATCTGTGTCCTCATCTGAACCGTCCTTGGCAGAACTAGCAACCTTCACACGGCCTTCTTTATTGAAGAACTCCCGGCAATGCTCACAGTCATCCACTTTTTGCTAAAGTAAATACCTGATTGTGAATGCTTGCATTGAAGTGCTGGTGATACGATCAAAGCCTTTTCCTGCCTCTGCTCTGGAAGAGCAGCACAACATGGAAGGGACCACTAATGACTTCCAAACTCAGGAACTTTTGGGGACGCACAGCCAAGCAAGAACTCGTGCCACCCCTAGATTTATGGGCTCTGGAAACACTGCTGTATTTTTGGTAACACTGCACTGCTACAACAATGGACTCTGTACTGCCCACATGTTACTTTATGGTAAAAGACAGTCAGAGAAATCTCCTCCAGATAAAAAAAAGACCCCTCAAAAAAATTAACAGCTATTATTGCCCGGCATCAACATCAGTATGTAACCTACATAGCATGGGAGAGAGCTGACAGTTATTCATCTCTTCTCCAAGATCTCCCCCTTATAATCTTCTTTCCAAAACTATGTGTCACTAAGGAACTCTCTTTCAGCCACCATTTTAGTAATGAAATAAACTGTGTGCTTGCTGTTATGATTTTGCCAAGAGATTTAAACATTGTAGACGGTGGATCTATCTGGTCTCTTACCCGTATTTTCTCAATTTCGGCTTTATTTGCTGTTTGTTGCTTTTCCAGTCGCTCACTCAGCTGGGAACAAATCTGACAAGCAAAATTATGTTACCAGACCATTTATAAATGTAAATTTCCTCCCAAATGAATGCTAAAGCACAAATAAATGCTACAGGAATATTAACATGGATAGTCTGAGGGCTCTTAGAAAGCCATGAAAATTGGGATGCTGCATTAAGTTGTCTCATTGTACATATTCTCATTTTCTACATATTCTTCTGCACCCACAGGAAAAGGTGCAGTTTCAACCTAAGTTATTAGCAGTTTGGGCTTAACAAAGGAGCCATAAAAGGTTAGGAATAGCATGGCTCCTTTTGTTGCCTTTGGGATAAAAGAACCAGGCAAGACAGCCAGAGTAGTAAAAAAAACCAATTCATTCCTCAAGACCTGTTTTCGTCGAGAACGTTTTGAAGGTTGTGGGCCCACTGAGCAGATACATGAATTTGTTCCCTTGATACCTTATGATCAGGAGCTTGAATTCCAGAGCAAAACGTTTGAAAGGAAAAAGGCATCTTTTTTATTTCTTAAGTGCAGTTACCATTTGATTGAAGAAGGGAAGCTGGGAGAGAACATTATTTTGGAACAAGGTGAACCTTTGACATACGAGAGCCCATTTGAACAACATTAGGCTGTAATAGAGGCTGTGGTGGCTGATGACCTACAAACACCTACATCAGGGCAAACAGAACTGACAAGCAAGCATCAGGATCTCAGCAAAAGAAAATGCAAAACCAACCACAAGCTTCCCATTTAAAATAGCTAAAATGTCTCCTCACATGCATGGCAGGGATTACACTTATTTCCAGAAATCTCCTAAAATACCTCAGAAAGTCTTGCAATTTGATAGCAAACCACATCGTCATGAAGTTGTACTTACCTGTTTGTAGTCACCAATAATAGAGCTGTTCTTTTTGATCTCTGACTCTGCCTTATCTAGCTCCCTACGACACATTTCCTTCAGCTGCAGAAAAAAAAAAGTAAAGAGTTTACATATTTGTACAGTCTGAAAAATAACCAGGTGGTATCTCCTCCTTCTCCCTAACCTCACTGCTATGCTCCACACCAGGGAACAATAGCCTAGCTCAGCTCTGTGCAGACAAGGAAAAGCTGGACTTTGGTGGCCATCATCATCAGAAAAATTGACTAGCTAAGAGAAGAACGTATTAACAGAAAGCGCTGACAGCTGAAGTCCTGTACTGCCTCTCTGTGCAGCAATCTCTGGCACAGTCTGTGCCGTCATGATTTCAGGTTAAAAATTCACTACCCTATGAAGCACCTGGCAGGAAAGTGAAGAATTCTGCTTTGCTGACGTCCTTTACACTACAGAAGAGGGACAAACATGACTTAGAACACTAAGCCCTTCCCATACTTGTCACTTTTTTTTTTTTTTTTTTTTTAATTTCTGTACTGCACAGAAATGTGAAAATGACAGAAACGCCCCTAACCTGAGCTGATTCTTCTTCTAGGCGCCTCTTTTCTTCTTCTGCATCAATCAACTTCTGTTTGGTCATTAGCAGTTCCTTATTCAGAGCATCTGCCTTTTCCTCCGCCTGAAACAGAAAGAATGGAGTACAGCACTGAAGAGAGGCTTTCCTGCTGTGCCGGTGCTGCTGGGCAGCCATGGGCACAGGCTCCAGCAGGACACGGCCAAGACAGCAGTCTTTTCATTAATAAGGGTCTGTTAATTGTTATTATTAACAATAAAACTTTATTCTGAAAACTATTTTTCTAAAAATTACCATCTGCAATGGCAAAGCAGCAACAAATCAAAATTAATGCAGTATACCACTACACTCCATCCCTCCAAAACTCCTCCTTGATTTCAGTGATTAGTTCTATCAAAACTGGAGTAGGCATTGCTCAAAAAAAATCCAATAACAGAAATAAGTTTTGTTTTCTCATCCAGACTGGAAGTCATAGAACAGCTCACAATATGCAAGATAGATAAAAGATTATAACCAACTTAGACCCAAGTGCAATTTGCAAACATTCAATCTTGCAATTAAAACAGAGTTAATGAAAAATGTGTCTAGAACATCTAAAAAACCCCCAGAACTCTGACACCTACCAATGGATGTGATACCATCTTTATTACGTCACTCGGGAAATACTGCATGAAAAAACTTAGCTGCCAAAGCAAACGTAGGAGTCAGACCCCTCTCTCCTTTCCTCCTTAAAGAAATGTCCCACTATAAACCATACAATCCTTTTTACTGCATTTTTTTAAGAATGAAGAAGTATCGTTGAAAAATCTCTGGCTCTTTATAAACCACTAAAAACTTTCTGCAAAGTTAAGACACCTTTTCCTGTCTTATACACAGCAAAGCAGTACTTCCCAATAGGTGTACGAATTCTACATAAAAATAGATCAATAACTCAACTGATATATAAAATCTTCAGAAAGTAGCTGTACCAATTCCCTTCAAAGGAAGAAAATAAAAAAGTGAATTTCAGTCCCTTAAAGTCCTGCTGATCCTTTAAAACAGATGGCAAAGGCAAAGAGAACATCTTTTCATTATACATGGTTTTTAAGCTGTTTTAAAGTTAAAGAAAACTGGGATGTGGGAGTCCAACAACAGTAGAAAAATGAAGCCTATTTTCTGGTCTAGTGCAAAGGATATTAAGGAAATTCTTATATTTCCAAATGCTTCGCCTTGATCTTTTAGGCTGCAAGATTTCAGACATGTCATGAAGGTATTAGAAAAGGTGTGTTAAACAATGTCCTTTGGTACTTTTCTTTCAGGACGTCTGGCTAGTAGAATGAAACTTATCATTTCTGGATCCAATTAGAAGAATTAATCAGGGTCCTAAAGTAGGATCAAACCTACCTATCTCCTCCTGGGGAATAACCCAAATGCTGCCAACATCATTTACCATCTTTGAAGGCATGACTATTATATATCCAATGAGGTATCTCAAAGATCTTGCTTAATTTTGTTCCTCTCTCAGCTCTCCATTTAAACGAATCAATGCAAAAGCGTAACTGTGTCTCATACAGGGTCAAGCAGCCACAAACAACAGTTAACAGCTGATATAAAAAGCTTCTTCAGTACATTTTTTGCTGGAGTCCGCCCTCTGAGTGCAACCGCTGGGCAGTCTGCATAGCCTTCTATGAGCTATCTCTAACGAAGTGAAAAAGCATAGGTAATGGGAACTGAACATAGCAATGCTTTGTGAAAACTCTGCTTCTAGAACACAGTTCTATGATTCACAGATTTTAACACTGAAGAGCAGATGTAATAAACCTGAAAGCCATAAACCAAACCTTCTTAAGAGAAACATTCACCCATTAGCATCAACATTTACTATGAATATTTTTCCAACAGCAAGTTTCCTGGATACCGTGGGAAACCTTAAATTCTCTGAAGCAGATAAACTGAAACATTTTGAAGCCTGTCAACTCCTGCACTGTATGATTTTCAGAAGTCATCTTCCTTTGAGATTTCAGAAATGCACTTATCTTGGTACAGAACAAGAATGGCAAAACACGAGCACCTGAACTCTTCCCCTCATCTCCCCAAGCAGACAGACTAAATGTGTTCTAGCCTACCGCGTGCACTACGAACACCAGTATCTTTCTGTCTCTGCACGTCCCGTAAAAAAAAAGCATATCCTAATAAAATCTCCCAAACATGAGTATGTAAAGAAGGGAATGGGACAGCAAGCTTAAAAAAAAAAATATCCTGTAACACAAAGCGAACCCGAAGTTTCCTCCTGAGAGCTCTACTGATACGGGAAACAACCCAGGATGATGAGTTCACACGGGCAGATTTGAACAAGCCAAATGGAAACCACAATAACATTTTCAGTGTTGCCTAAGGTCCCTGAGAACCTGACTCCAGTGAGAGCCAGACAGACTCAGACTTTCAGGTTTATTAGACACTTTGCAAAAGCCTGTCTGCTGTGAAATCTTATCATAAGAATACCAGTTGAAGGAAAGCAGAATACAGCATCCATGTTATTACCTCTGTGGCAATTCAAAGACTTGATTTAGCTCCTGCTAGACTTTCTTTTAATGTACATAGAGAAGAAAGCAACTACTCAAGTACAGGCTCAGAACCTCTCCTCTCCCTCAAATTACTCTGAATGCTTTTCAGAATAATTAGTATTTCAGTCACCGGCCCTGTTTCCTGCAGACCTCTGACACAAGCCTATATATTATCAGTCTGCAATAAGGACACTGAGGAAAGAATCCTCTCCCACCCAAATAAAGAATACTCTATGTATCTCCTCTCCAATGAGAGGAGTAATGAGAAATTAGCCCTAGCACCTTGTCTCCACTAGACAGCATAAAGACATGTCTTACATTGTCTAAATCTTTTCGCAGAGCAATCTTGCTAGTCACCAGTTCGTGTGCAAGATCATCGTTTTCTTGCTCAAGCCTCATATTCGCTTCTTGTAGGCGCCGGTTTTCACGCTGTGGGAGACAAAAGAAATCAAGAAAAGGGTCTTCCCAGGTGTTTCTCTATGAAACACAATGCTTACTGTGCCTGAGCACAAATGCCCACCTTGTATCTTAAGTATGCAAAGACAACTCTACCTGCATGATATTCAATGAGGACAACACTAGCTAGCCATATTGTAAAGATAAAATAAATAAAATATTAGCCTTGAGAAGAACCCATGTATAAATAACTCCGCTCAGCTACTACTTGTTGAGCTACAGAAATTATTCTGAAGAATGCAATAGTAGGGGTGTCATTCTGCCATCAATACCTTGCCAGGAGGTTCCTGCAAGTACTGATTTTCTTGGCTCAAAATAGAATTTGCATGCTGGAAATAGGTGAGAGCGGAGGATCCTGGGAAAACCACTCTATTTTCTCCTGTTACAACCCCCACCACACAGACAGATATTACAGAAAGTTTATGTAAAACTCTTCAGCTTAAAATTATATAAAATGATATGTGTGTGTTAATGTGTTACAAATATGCATACATAATTTTATATATAAATTTTATTCCTATGTGATATTTATGTGATAAATAAAATATTTATAAAGTTATATACTTACCGTAACATACATAATTTGAAATTAGGGAGAGGAGTGAAGGCAGGATTATAAATGGAAGGCAGAGTTATAATCAATTCAGCATTTTCTTGCTGTTCATGGCTTTTGGTGCAATCAGCATGTTACACAAGTGCTAGAAATGGGCTCTAGTGAAACAGTTGTGTAAGTCCAAATATAAATTCATACTTTTCCTTTCTTCATGGCGAAGGTGGGCTCACAACAACCCCATCCTGATTAACACTGCCAATATATAGAGATTCACTTCGTGTTCATGGAGCCGATTCCCCTGTTGTATCCAAATTGGTCCCAAAACAAAGAAAACAGCTCAAAGAAAAAGGAGTCAAAGTAGGAACTTCCTGCAGGTACCGTGTGTTAAATCAGACACAGGTAAGTAAGCATTACCTCAAATCTTTCTATAGGATCCTCCTGCTGAGCTTGCTGCTCCCTCATGGTATGATACTCCTTTTCGTATTTCTTCAGCTTCTTCTGGCTAATCTAAATTAAAGCAGCCCATTAGTTCCTGCCCAGAACATCAATAGAAGAACACAATTCACAAAGGGTTATGGTACAAGCTTTAGGCAACTCCTGCCTTCTACAAAACACAGCTAATATCTTCACTCACTTTTGAGTATCAAACCCTTAGACACGGTCAAAAGTTCTATTCCACTCAATATAATGACAGAAGCATCCCTTCCTCTTATCCTTTTGTGGAACATAGAAAAGTTTTTTGAAAAGGCATCCACAGGAGCATCCTACCTGAGTTTTCCTTGGTGCTGCACAGCTATTTGATGCTCCAAATACTACATTAGTGGCTTAGCATAACAGATAACCTCAAAACCCTTAAGATGTGTTTAATTTTTCAACTAGCATGATGCTGAGGTTTCTTTAGCTGCCTTTTCAGCTGTAACATTTATCATAATGCAGAAGTGTTTGGTTTACTTTTCACGAGACTGCAAATGCTGAAAGGGCAAGTGCAGGCTCAGCTGACATTTCTGCTAGTGTCACTCAAGCTCAGCAGAAAACAGTCCAGTCCCAGAGTTGCTTAGGTGTCTCGGCAAGCAGCAACTCAGAAAGCACGTATGCTCTGTCCCCTGCTGCTCTGGGATTTGGAAGGCTAGAATTCTGTCCTCAGCTCTGACAGACACACAACACTAGGAAAGTGAATCTCTCAGGGTCCCAGTTTCCCCTTCTGTGAGAAGGGAGAGAAAGGTGGTGTTGAATTCAGTATTTTGTGCACAGTGTTCAAGTCCTACAGGGACAGAGAACACAAGAGAACCTGTAACAGATCCTGACCAACATCTTTCCTGGTGTCACCTGTGCCATATGCTGCAACGGTTCAGCAACACAGACCATGCCAAGACCACTGTGAGCATTTCACATGCAAGTTAGTATGCATCTAAATTGTATCTCTAGTATTAAAAGTTGCTGCTCAACGTTTATTGTTATTTCAGTAAACCAAATAAATCGAAAAGCTATGGCTATGTTTTCCTCCTTAAAAAAGCTGTGTCTGAGAAACATATTAAACAAATTTTACACGCATAAATGACAGGCAGAATGGAAAACATGCTTAGTTTCTCTTATCTTAGGTTTTATCATTAACAACTGTATTGGAAATGAACTGTAGAAAACTGGTAGCTAGGCTCCCTCTAGTGAGAGCTGCACAGAAACATTCCACCGTACTTCAGCTGACATTTCTTTGGAGATGCCAGCCCATTTAACTGGAGCCAGTCCAGCCACATCCCAACTGCAGAAGTTATTCTTACTAAGCACTCCAAACAAACATGCAGAGTATTAACCCTCTACTGGCAATGAAGCCAGTAACTTCAGTAGATTATCTCACTGCTCTGCCCTGCTGAAACACTGCCCAAATTATTGGGTTTCGTACACCAAATCTCAAGCTACGTAACAGTTAGATCTTGTGAAGTGAGGCATCCAGCCACGTGAGAGAGAAAAGGAAGGCAGGCACACCACTGTATTTTCATCTTCTACTTTTCCAAGTGCATAAAACCAGTTTTGCCTCTAGATACCAATAACGAGGTGATCCTGAGAAGATTTGCTATTGTCACCGACTCTGGACGTTGGAGCCCTAAAGGGAATCGTGCCCTGGAGACAGAAGTCAGCAAGGCCTTTGGGTTTGCATGGTGACAGAAAGCAGAAATGAACACTGAAGTCCCACCAGTGTTTCAGGGGCAAAGGTGGCAGCACTAATTCTTAACATTTGACTGCAGCATTGAGGAGTGACTTTAAGAATCCAGCGTTGTCTCAAGCTGATCATTTACTGACCTCCTTTCCAGCAAAATGCTGTTGTAATCACAATGCCTTAGCCAGGCTACTCCCCACTTCCTATAAATGATTTATTTTGACATCAGGCCCTTTTCTGCACAAAAACACTTCCAGACACAGAGCTGGAGATTTCTACTGACAGCAAAGGACTTACATTTTAGGTCAAAGAAAGCACTTATGTGCAGCACTCCCATCAGGGGCAACACGCACGGATGTGATACAGAAGGGTTCAGCCCCTGTCCAGAGCCCAGTAGTGCAGTCTGTACTTTCTCCATAACCTCCTGTTTAATCCCCCCGAAAACACACAGCTCTCAGGGAAGCACTGGACAACCTTGCCGTGTACTGCTCAGAGAAGACTGTTTGCTTTAACTACTTCACATGGCACTGGGAATGCAGGGAATTTTGGCAGAGCGGGAAGAGGAACAAGTTGTTATTTGGAAACATGAAAGGCAAATGCACTTGCTACACATGACCTTAACCAGACACACGTGCAATGTCTAATCTGTGGCTAATGTTAAATGACTGGAGAGCTAAAATAGCTTACTTTATTCTTGATTATTCTGTAATTTCTACGCTAGTTTCATGTAAGATACGCTTGAACTCTCTGCAGAATACTGCTATGCATACTGCTCCTACACCAGGAGTACGAGATGCCTTTAATGTTAACATACTAGGGAAGTTGTGTATTTATGTACTGACGCTAAAAAAAATTCCTCTAGTGAATTTTAAGGAAAAAAGATACTTTGAACCATACCAGTGTATTTGACTAAAAAATAATCTACATAAAACTGTAAAGAAAGAATCACAGCTTCCTTAAAATACACTAAATAATTACCAGAGTTTTAGATCTCAATCATTACATCTATGAAGAGGAATCAATAACTTCCTAACTGTAAATTTTTTTGGAATTTTCACTTTGAGGGCTTATTCCGAAGTGCCTATATAAAGCTTTAGTTACAATATTTACTGACTAGAAAAGCAATTGACTTTCATCTGTGAGGTAATGCAATATTTGCTATATATAACTAAAGCCTTAATGTCAAAGGCTAGAACTTTTATTTCATATAGTTATATTTAAGAAATAGGGCTTAGTGGGCAATGAAATCTAAAAAAAAAACCTCCACTGTTTACCTCAGTAGTTCAAACACACAGGAGAGCTCGCAGAGCGCTCTCAATAATTTCTATTAAGAAAATCGGAATTACTGAGATTAATTCATTTACAGGACAGCATCTCTCCAGCCTACAGGACACACTGAACTCTAGTTTCTACGTTTCTATTCTGTTCAAAAGAAGGCTCCTGTAAGGATCAGAGATGACATTTTACTGTGATACATGGTTTCTGTTATACAAGTCAGAAATCTAATTATCATAAGTATTTCCTAAACATTGACTGTATGAACAGTTAATCAATGATTTGTGGGAGAAGTCAAACAGCTGTGATGACCACATTAAAAGACAGTCTAGATTAGCTTGCTGGCCTGCGAACACCCTCGCAGAAAGCAGTCGGTATTTAGAAAAGATTCATGTTCAGAAACATCTGCACACCAAACACCGTACGGTACATGTCAGAGCTCTGCTTCCAACCAGTGTGTCTTAGCACTTGTTTCCAGCGCCCAAAGGAAAAGCCAAGGAAGCCAAAGGAGTGTAAACCTCCCACATGGGCTGCTCATGAAAAACAACACTTGTTTGCATTATTAAAAAAATTCAGCTGTGGCAGCACTAGACAACATACAGCTCAGTCAGCACTCTGTTTAATTTCATATAAAGTAGGTCCTCTTTAGACTACAAAGATCATAACAGATTAACCTGTTATTGTCAGCTACCTTGAGTACAAGTGAAATAGTCTTGAACGTGATATTAAAACGCTTTTTAAAAAAGAAGCATATATCCCCCCACCATAAAACAATGAGAAATCAAAACGTCACGCAGGGAATACATAAACCTCAAGGTCATTTCCCTAGCTTGCTTGCAAGAAATTTTGAAGGAATATGATTTGGCATTTATCTCCCTAGAAGATCTGTAAATCAAACAATGCATTTTTTAATGAGCTCCCTATTGCAGTACATAAACATCACATGCACCCGCAATTAAAAATAGCCATATTCTGTCTAAAAGATGACATTCTGTTTCTGCATTATGTAGTCTGTTTTAAATGAAACCTCCCCACTACCTCTCAGTGAAAGATACTACTCTGTTTGCAGCTACTACTGGAGAAAGATTTCATCAAAGAACTGCAAAGATGTCTGCAACTATTTTATATTAGTACCGTTAGTCATTTAAGCTTTTTTTTTTTTTAAGTAGCACTGAATATTGCTTTCTGAAAGCTACTCTGTTTTTGCATTCTCCAGGTGGGCACACATCACTCTGGCAATCTGGGGGCTTTACTGTGTTTCTCCGAAAGCATCTGCAATGTATTTGCATTTGTCAAGCCAGTTGCAAAGTTACACATCGAGACAGAAATTGTACTCATTAAAGATATGCTTGCAGTTGCTATCACCACATCTTTACCTTCATATTACATGCTAATTCCATCAGCTTTTTTGCATTTTCTTCTGAACGGTATCTCTTGGGTAGCTGTACACGGAAGAATTTTAAAGCCCCTTCAAAGTCAGTCAGTAACAAATCATCCTTGGTAGTCTAGAGACAAGGAAAGAAAAACCAGTAACTGCAAAGCAGATTTCGTACAACTACTGAATTCCCAGAGACGATAACGTTAACAACAGTTTTGTAAAGCTCCAAGAACATAACTGCTTTTTAACCTTCTGCAAATAGTGTTTGTCCTATTTTTGCAACCTTCTATTTCCCTGCCTCCCACCCTCAAAAGCACTATGCTGTACAGGGCATGCCAGACAACAGCACACGCAATACAGGAAGTTGTTAGCTTTTTTTAAAAAAAGCATAATATTTTTGTAACGGGCATCTTAATTGTTTATATGGTGCATGATGATGCATAAAACACAACGTAACGTTGGATACTCACTTTTAATAATCCCAGTGCAACGTTAAAGATAACACTTATTCCCTGGAGAGAAAAATAATGACAAAATAAATTAATTTCTCAGTATTTACAAGCCTGGATATTAATTTATTTGGTGGGTTTTGTTGTTTGTCTAGTTTCTGTGAAAAGCAGAACCAGGATACAAATGTAACCAGGTGCTATATTAAATCAAAGGCCCAGAGAATGACTTTGCAAACAATTAGGGAAGTATCTTTACTGTTTCAACACAGGTTTTACTATCTCCTTAGTAGTCTGAAAGTCTGAAATGGTGAAGGCACTGTTGTGTACTTTATTTTTTAATGACTACTTGGTCAGCTCAAGATCATTTAGTTTTCATATAGCAATTTCTGAGAACACTGGATTCAAATGCAGCAATATATACATCGATATATTAAGTTCTGGTATTAAAAAATTGTGATAATTTGTGTAATGAAAAAGAAAGTGACTCATTTCAGGACAGAGTCCCACGTCACCTATTTTGCCACTACTTACTAGAAGTGTTTTATTTATATTGCCCATTTAAATACAGTCTCTATAGTCAGTAGTAGCATACATCTTCTTAAGGGTACCTTTGACAATCAAGACACATTGCTCATCTTATTTCAAGATTCCGTCTTTAATTTTTCTTTTTCCCACTAAATTATTCTTTCACTATTACTTTAAAATGATAAAAAAACCCTTAAAAATTCATTATGAACACATTTTCTATTTATGAACTGAATATGTTTCTAAACAAATAGAACTCATTTTCTCGATACCATCTGTTGCTTTCTATTACATTGGCGCATGGACAAAGCAAGCAGCAAAAAGATACAGAGAAAGTGTAAGAAGATTGACCAGGAGATTTATGAATGCTGAAACCCTTCAGTAAAGGACATGCAGACAAACTGCCACTTCACAGTAACAACTGCAGAACCAATGAAGAATGGATGCATAATATTAACCAGTGAGTAAAAAAGCAAATCATTAAATAACTCAAGAATCCTTCAGTACAAAATGTGATTTGTTCACTTATGTTAATAAGCGCTGACTCAAATTACACTACTTAGCAGCATGCTACCAAATACACTGTTCTAAACATAATTACGTACTAAATCTCAACATAAGGAATTTTGCTGTCTAAATATACGCTGTAAAGTATAAAGGGACTTTAAGTTTCCATGAGAAAAAGCTCCAAGCTTGTTAGATTACCAGCATGAGAGTCAGCTGGGCAATTTTATACGCAATGGCTTCCATGCAATAATATTCTAGAAAAAAAATCAGTTATCATTGCGTATAATACAGTTTAACAACAGAGGAATCCACATATTTGTAAATTAACTCTCATCCCATGAGCACTGTACAGAATCTCACATAGACTCAGTGTTAACAGAAATAGGAGATTATAACCTTTTATATGTTGACTCCTAATTTATATCTTTAAAAAGCTGAGAACTCTTTTTCATTGCAGAAACATAACACTTCTACATTAAAATAACTATCACGTGCCTAGCTCTGAAAGAACAGATAGTAACAAGGACATGAATCAAGATAGTGAGAAACTGTCAAAAGTTGCTAGCAGTACAAGTCTGCAGTTATAACACATACCTCACATAAGAGTAAGTCAATAATATGGAAGACCATGTAGAGAGGGAATTTTGCAGTGAACAGGGTAAGGAACCACTGGGAAGCATACATGTGCGCTTCAAGGCTAATGTCCAGAAAGTGGTTATACAGATCAGGAATGTATTCCTAATAATAAAAAAACCACATAAATACTGAAAGTTAATTTATACTATTTTGGAACTGTAGCTGAAATCCCAAAGTAACAGAAGTAAGTAGGGTAGAGCGACAATCACTGCAGTGAGGCAGGCTTCTGTATCCACCCATGCCTGACAAAGACACCTGCCTGACATGCTAAAGGACCTTCTAAGGACGCCGAAGGTTTGCCCCAGCGTGGATGCTCAGAAGGACACTACATCACATGCACAATCAGTGCAACCGCTGAGCTCTCACCTTAGCAGGAAACCCAGGCAGTGGATGTGCTGGCACTGCAAAGCCACTCTGTGGTGTGCCTGCAGTGAGCTCGGAAGTCAGTGCTATGTCAGGCCATTTGAGAGCCACTCCAACTGGTCAGGCATGCCTGCCTTCAAACTTACTGCACACTGCCAGCAGCACCAGGCTGGTCTCGAGTCAACACTCTCTACTCTTAAAAAACCTCCAATATGGATAGTCGTCAGTCTTCATCCTTATTAAGAGGTCACCAACACTATTAATGTATAAGATAAACTGCTAATTTTGAATTAGAGGGTCCGATCTGTTCACTTCACGCAAGTTTGAACACCTACCTGCATGAGGCGCTCCAGCTGATAGAACTTGCAGTGCAAATCTTCAAAGTTTTGTTTGAAAAGTTCCCTGAGTCCATAATCAAACATGATTTTGACCAGAACACTGAAAGCTTGCTCCTCAGGCATCTGTGAGAGAGGAAAGTGTATTTATCACAGAGCATTTAAACCTTTCATATTGGTTCCAGTTGCCCTTACCTCCCTTCTCCTCCCTCTTACAGAAAGGCCAAATTGTCACTGCTTTTTAATCTGGCCCCATCCAGTTTAGAAGTAAACAAGAATATTAGCACACAAAATGAGGTCTAGTGTTGCAAACGGCATTTCATTCTTATTCTGTGAAATTAACCACCTCTCAATCGCCCCACTAAAAATACATCTTTCAGACATCAAGACCAAAGCAGTTTCTTGGTGTCTTTGTTCCAAATCATGTCAGAAGCAGAATCCTAGAGATTTTGAACAGCCTAACGCCTTGTCACCTACATAACTAAGACAGAAGCAGTATTACTGGAGGATGTTAAACAGGACCTTTCCCTTATTGTTAACAGTACATTTACCTTTTTAAATGACATTATTACATTTGATGCTTATTTATTAGATGGCATGAATAAGTGACACCAGTAACTGCTAACAAAAGTTCCACATATCACAACTCAGCATTGGTTTGGGAAAGTTCAAGAGCCCTTTCCTGCCAAAAACTGAAGAAACACTCATCGTGGCTCATCAGTGTTTAGACATTTTTCCCTGACATCAAAATTCAGTTTTCATATTTCCATAGTACAGTCTGACTTCAGGTCAATCACTTGTTCCTGTAAAGGACAGAACATTCATCTCAAGTATTCTATTATTAATCTGCAGATGGAGTTGTTAAAACTGAAAACTTTGCTGAGACATTCCAAAGCGGTAGTGAAGGACTCGCAGAAACTTAGTTTCCTTTTCTGCAACATTTCTTTATAATATTTATGCTCCCTAGCAGCCACACTCCAAAGGATGACTTCAAGGAGAATCAAATAAAAAGAAACTTATTTGAAATTTAGCCTTTTTAAATGCATACATAATTCCCAGAAGCAACAGCTATTGTTAAAGAAAGAACTCTAGAATAACACATGGTTCATTCTTGACAGTGAGTCTCTCTAATGCAATGGATATTAAAAAAAATGGACATATGACAATTAAAAAGTTAAAAGAAAGCACGTATGTTTCAGTAAAAGTGTTCAGTTCTCCTGTCAGAAAGTATCACCATTCTTGATCTGATTCAGTGTAGTAATAAATGAATTGCTCATCAAGTAAATATTTCAGATCACAGTTACAAAGAAGTAAAAGGTTGTTATCATTAATCATTTGGCTTTTGTTTCAAAAGAACTGAGTTCACAATCTCTCCTATATCCTCCACTAACTTTACAACATTATGGAAAATACTCCACTGAAGAGCAGACTTCCTCTTCCACTGAAAACTGCAAAGAAGTCTTCATACTTAGTTCTCTCTGGCAGCAACAATCACTAAAAAGCAGCTGGGAAAAAGAAATCTCAAAACACTACTGGGCTTAGGAACTCTGTTCAGTTTCAACTACCCAGGCTTGCAATAGAAATGCTGATAAAAAGCAGACATTACTTTAAAAAAGAACTGTCTATAAATAATTTGCACAGATTTCTAATCCCCTCATATTTCCCAAGCATGAGTGAACCTAAAACTTTTGCTTCTGATATACAGTAACCATAAATCTCTCTAGCTTCTGAACACACAAGCAATTACAGGATATTACTCCAATGAGATCACTTCTACCAACAACAATTAAGCTTAAAAAAGCATAATTCAGTATCTTCAAAAAGAATTAGAATATTATTGTATCCTTCGCTAACCTCTAAAACCAAGAAGCACAAAGGCCTAAAGTACAATAGCCTGCATAGGCAGCATGTTGTTCAAAGCACTCAGACCTAATAAAACTGACATCCCATCAATGTCATGAATATACTTCCGTGTACAGAAGACGTATGGCAATTACCATCCGTATTTGACTGATTCCAATAGAAACGTCTTCTAAAAAACCTTAAATCTGACCTTGAAACCCTCTAACAGAAACATTCGCAGTGTTGGCTTATACACAAATTCCATGCCTACTAGTGATCATGAGTACAAGCCTGTAGCGTTTCGAATGGAAGGGGTCCTGAAACAGAAACACAGGGAAATGAATGCTGGCTGTAGGCGAGGCTGGTTAGGAATCCCACAGTAAGTTTTAAACAATGTACTCTTCTCTGTCTACAATCACGTTATTATTGACCAACATTTAAGTGGGTATGTGGCCTGCAACCCTACTAGCTCAGGAGTTATCAATGTTTGTTCTAGGCAAGTGGAGTAATATTTATTAAGCTTAAAACAAATGGGGGAAAACACCACCACTTACATGTAGAAGCAGCACAGCAGCAAGAAATGATTGGCCTTGACAGTAGCCAATCTCTTCATCATAGACAGAGTAGGCCTAAAAAAAAAAAGAATCAAGACTTTACAGCGTACCTGTCTCAAGCTACAAACAGAAAGAAAACAAAACACTGCATTGATCATAGCTCCATAAAATATTCACAGGGTGCATCATCTGCCATTCCAATGAAGGGATAACCTGTATGAAAATCAAACTGTGACATACAGTGGCAGCGGCTGGTTACAGCGATGCACCAAGCCCACCGCAGCCTATTAAACCACTTACCTGAGTGCTTTTAACTCTAAACAGGTGCTACAGGGACATTAGGAAGAGGGAGAAACACCAGGAACACGAAAGAGTGCTGGAAGCTTAAAACATTCCAGTTGAGATTACTCAATACAACAACAAGCTGTCCATTTTTGCTATTTTCTTCCTCTTAATAAGCAACTTCAGTGCATGCCTATGGCTTTGTAACATTTATGGGAGGCTGTACTGGTTTTGGCTGGGACAGAGTTAATTTTCTCCGCAGTAGCCAGTTTGGGGCTGTGGTTTGGATTTGTGCTGGAAACAGTGTTGATAACCCCGGGATGTTTTCGTTCCTGCTGAGCAGGGCTTGCACAGAGCCAAGGCCTTTTCTGCTCCTCACCCCACCCCAGCAGCGAGGGGCTGGGGGGGCACAAGGGGCTGGGAGGGGACACGGCCGGGACAGTGACCCCAACTGACCCCAGGGATGTCCCACACCATGTGGCCTCATGCTCAGCACATAGAGCTGGGGAAGGAGGAGGAAGGGGGGACGTCGGGAGTGATGGCGTTTGTCTTCCCAAGTCACCGTTACGCGTGATGGAGCCCTGCTTCCCTGGAGATGGCTGAGCACCTGCCTGCCCGTGGGAAGGGGTGAAGGAATTCCTTGCTTTGCTTTGCTCGGGTGTGTGGCTTTTGCTTTCCCTGTGAAACTGTCTTTATCTCAACCCATCAGGAGTTTTCTCACTTTTACCCTTCCGGTTCTCTCCCCCATCCCACTTTGAGAGGAGCGAGCGAGCGGCTGCGTGGGGCTGAGCTGCCGGCTGGGGTTAAACCACGACAGAGGTACGGAGTTATCTCCAGTTTTAAAGATAACTATGTATGACAACAACAGCTTATGGCGTACATTACACATAAAGGACACACCCAACATCAGCACACTTCTTTTTCCAGAGGCAACATCAGCATGATTTCCTGCATGTGTCCCTAGCTTTGCCAGCACAATTCAGACAATATTGCCAAGTAGGGAGCACGCTGCTGCCAAAGGTGAGCTGCTCTTGATCAGTATGGAATTAGCCCTCATCTCCATCACAGCATATAATCTGTCCATCTTGATCCAGGCTGACATGTCTGGAATCAGGTGAAGTCTCTGTACCAAGCATCTTAGCGTTCAGGAATCCAGAAGGGCTTATTGCTTTAGGTCTCCTGTCTGAATGGCACTATAACAAGCTAAACATCTACAATGAAGAACCAGACTGAGTCTAGTGCCAGAGTCTGTCTCCATGACACGGTTAACTGTAATGCATACACATTCCTCTCAGATAACAGTTACGTCTATTAATGATGTTAAATACAAGTTACCAAAACCAGTCAAGAAGAATTTAAAGGATACCTTGCATATTTTGTACAGGGAGTCCTGGCCATCTCCCCCAGTATCTTTAAAATAATCATGAGCAGGGAACGTTCGATTTATGTCTCGGGTGATAGCACTGTCTTGCGGAGACTCCTATTAGGGAAAAAAAAAGTAAATTAAAACACATCAAAAGAATATAAATTACAATATGTAGGACCAAGAGTTACTCGAATGGCATTGTGTTCTGTGCACTGTTCTAAATTTAACAAAACACAGTCTACTCAACCAGAACAGACTGCCTGCAGGCTGGCAGCTCCAGATCACAATCTTGATAGATTTGGTTACCTAAGCACATCTGGGAACGGTCAGTGAGTGACAGAAAAAGCACACACACAGAAGTGTTCTAGGACGTTGCAATGCAGACAGCAGCCTTCCCTTGGAGACTTCTGCATACAAATACCACCCAGTCACATTTCTTTTATCTCACAACTGCGGAAAGTAACAGTCAATTGTAAGCAGCTGTAATGCTGCTGTCCAAAATTCTATCCCTTAGTTTCAGCCAGAGAAACCACTCTTCATCCCCTCCACAGAATTAGACAACAGAAAAGTAGAAAGCTGAGTACAAGCCCAAGAAAGACAGCATCGTATAGTAAAACATAATATAATGCAGGGACAGTTGCCTGATGAGCTGGGCATTTCAGCATGAGGAAGATGGAACTTTGTTCTCTGCATTGCTCTGATGCAACCAGCTTCGGATGCCTTAGACGTTTGGAAAGCTGAACAATAACAAATAGCACACGATTGAGAAAAACAGTAAATGTGAACAATGCACTGAAAAGACCAATTGGAAGAAACAACAAGCAAGTCTGCATCAAGGGCAAGACCTACAAAACCGGCAGTGAAAACTCCTGGCAGAGATGAAAGGAATTTGACAAAGTATAACAATTAAATACAGTAAACGGTAAAAGGGAAACTTAGGGCCTTTTCCTCCTGACTTTCATCCGAGTGATTTAAACACCAAACGATCTCCATGAAATTAGTTGGCAATATTGGCCTCAAATAGCTCACCCAAGGAATTGTCAGTATTGCCGAGGATGGCTTAGAAGGAATCCTAATCCTACCTTGGAGAACTATCCTGAAAAAAGGTTTCCAGAATACGGAAGGAAGAGACTTGTGTCAGGCACCTCATGAGAAACCATAAGCATTTGTGAGCAATGTCCAGCTTAACCTAATTTGCCCTCTACAACAGATTCACGTTCCAAATGAGAAAATAAGCAGGTGCCATTCCCACACTGAGGTCGCCTCAGGTCTCTGCCAACATTAGAGATGTGCCCGAGTGAGATGTTCTGATCCATCTCATTCAGTTCAGTTTGAAACTATTGCTAATGTAGTCATTTAAGCCAGAGCTCATAGCACTGCAAGGAAAAGTATCCTCTGAAAACATAAAAAACTACCCTCCCCCATCAGCAAATGAAGTAATTTGCTTATTTAGGAAGCCAATGGAAATAGTTCATATACATCATACGTCCTCCTTTAATACAGAAAACAACAATAAGAAATATGTATTTTAAAAACACACGCCAAACAGTGACACAAATGAAAAAATTACTAAACAGGCACACAGAAAATAGCTGTCAAAAGATTTGACACAGTTCCCAAATCCTTTACTTCACAAGGAACATTTATGTGAACTGGAAGACTAAGCAGCTTCTTCCATGTGAATGGAAATGAGTTACTGAAGGAGGCTGTAATGTCTCCATCATCACAGGTCTTCAAGACTCAACAACAGGGCTGTGAGCAACCTGATCTGGTAAGACCTGCTTTGAGCAGAGGGTTGGACTAGATGACCTCCAGAAGTCCCTTCCAACCTAAGTTATTCTATGAGTAGCATACAACAGAAATCACTCACTCAAGCTCTCTTTGAAACACATAATTTACCCAGCATGTAACAGGCAATTTTAGCGTGCCTTTTGAATCTGAAATTGTGCTCACCATATTGAATTAAAAAATCTGAATTGACCTCTACAATTTCAGAACTATTTCTACAATTTTATGCCATATTTTGTGATTTCTGATTAATCAGATTTCAGATTTTGTACGGATGTGTTTCACCACGAGGTCTTGTACTTTTGAGGCAGTCGCATACGACGTAATCAGTGTGAAGATCATTAAATACAGCTTTTAGTTGATCTTTTTCTTCACAAAGCAATTTTGCAAAATAGAACAAAATTAACACAGTGTGCTTGATCTTCTCTTCTGATTTTAATCCAAGGTTAATGCTCCTCTCTGTGGCTTAATACAGACATTTCATTAGGAAAGCATTACACTGTTATTAGAATCAAAGTTATTGGATTGTTTTAGAAATTATAGCAAAAGTCCTGTTCAGCATCTCAATTTGATAATAATTAACATGCCAAAGAGGCCTGTCTCATTTTAAGGAAATCAGAAACAAACAAAATGCAATGCTAAATAACTTTCATATAAATATAAACCTTTTAAGTGAACAAAGACAAATAAGAGAATGGCTGGCTGTTAGCTTCAGCTGGTTTTGCAAGTAGAGAAAGACAATACTCAGAAGCAATTCTGAAAACTTTAAAGTATATGAATACATTCTTAGTGGTAACTTTCAGCTTAAAAGTTTGCAAGTCTGAGTTACAGTAAAGTACTCTGCTTTGCAAGAGCGCAGGTTCTGTTCGCTACTAATAGCAATTTGCGGTACCAAACAAGTGGGTTTCCTGAGTGTTACCTGTGTTCTGCTTCAATGGCAAAACAATCTTAAATCCACTAGCCTTTTAATCCACTTATTTAATAGCAGAGACCAAAGCATCTGGTTGGAAACCGAGTGGATGCTTCTCAAACCAATCACTTGCTATGGCTAAAGAGAACTAATTAGTGGTCTCTCTCCGGCTTTGCGTGACTTGTTCAGCACTTGACTCCTATGTTTCAGTACAATTCTTCAAGTAATCTGTAACGCTAGTTCCTGCAGCTGAAACATAGCTTGGGGAGAGAAAAATTAACGGAAATGATAAGGTTTAAAAAAATGTTTTTCAAACCATGGCTTTGAAATCTCCCCATTAGTACAAACTGCTGCAATCCAAGCATTGTGTAACCTTTTCTTTACTCCTATTTTTATACCTTGCTGTGAGAATTGGCTCAATGGGCAATTTCTCATGCTTTCAGGGGACTGGGAACTGAAGGAAACCCTTCTGAACCCACACCCTTCACAAACTGGGATTGAAAAATAGAAAGCTAAGAATGACAGGAAGAAAAAGAAAGTAATAAAGAAAACAGAATGGAACACAGCCATGAGAACTGAGGCAAGTGTAGTGAAGATTAAAATTCTCATAACAGTTCACTGCTCCGAAGGAAAGCAGGAAAATGTAGATCCTCAGACTAAGAACGTACCCTTCCCCCCCACTTTTAGGCACTTTAAAATACTAGGGGAGTTATACTGAAACCTTCCTCTCCAGCTGATTTTAAAAGAAACTGTGTGAGTAATTATGGAAACCAGGACGCAGTCCAGTAGATAAAAGCTCATCTATTGTATCAGCCTGTCTATAAAAGCATATTGGTTCCCACCTCCTAAACTGGACACACTTAAAAGACATTTTCCTTGTATTTTCGTGATGTTCCGGGGACCATCCCAGGATCTGCAAACCATATCATGCAGTTACAACCTCGATCAATGTCTTCAGACTGAGACTGTGTTACTTTAGAAGCTTCTTCTGTAGCTTAAGCCACAATTAAAAGACTTGGAAGAGCTGGAGTTCCTAGTACCTCTTCATGGGGCTGATCTTCTTGCAGTTTTCAGCAGCTCAGGTTTATTCCTCCTAATCCCCCTACATAAACCCAAGAGGATGAAGAAGCAGCAGCAAATAATTGCTGAAGGGACACTATCTGTGATGAAAAAAAACGGAAATAAGAAATCTCCAGAGAAGCAAAGTTGCCTGCTGGAAATGGCTTGCCACCCAAAGATCAACTCCTGTCACACCAGGCTACTGGAGAAATCCGATGGCAGCATAAAACATAAAGCCATTACCTAGACATAGGGGGACTTCAAAACCAACATAAAAATGGGAAAATTGTGAGGGTCCAAACTTTGGATTCCCCCCGCCACACCCCCAGAATGATTCAAAATATGGAAGTTTGCTCACTGGGGTGAGCAATCTGACACATGTACCACAAATCCAAACTCTGCTTGATTCTCACTCTTGCCACAATGGGATCGATTTTCACATGGCATTTCTTAGGAAGGTCCCACTGACTTTGCAAGGATTTTGTCACACGGTCAGAGATTACTGTGAGAAGGGTCTAGAGACTCAATCAATCAGTGGAATTTTACCTGCTTTGCCCAGGGTCAGACCAGCATGTGGCACGTTCTTGCAAGGCATCTCTGTGCAAGGCATAGACAAGCCATTCAAGAGAGCAACAAGCCAGCTGACAGCTTTCAGCAGTTGCAATGAGCAGTAAAAGCCAAAAGTCTCCAAAACTTTCATGGGCAGCAGCAACAAGGGTAATATTACACGATGGGGATAAGTTATTTTGAGCAGATCTGTACATCTGAAATTATTAACAGATCTTTCGGTAGCTATTTTCCACGTCAATAGGATACCGTGTCACCAGGTCTATTTTGCAGGTTGATGGCATTCCCAAGTTTACTTTTAATAAGCAATATTTACACTGACTTTTACACAGAGTGCATTTCCTGCATTTGCCTTTGACCAAACCACTGTGAGAAGGTTTCTGCAAGAAGAATTACACCTGTTACCAAGACGTTAAGGAAATAGCACAAAATCGACTTTCAAAGCAACGTACTTGTTAACGTCTCACAAGAAATGCGGCCCGCAGAATGTGTGACCTGGAGTTAGCACTTACCAAGAGCGTTCATAAATAAATAGTATTTGTGGAAAAAAACCTGAATAATTTAGACAAATTCGGAATGGTCTGCAATTTGATACAATAGTGCATTGATACAGCATACTTTCAGTCCAAATATGGCAATATAGTTCAATTCTAAAAATAAAAGTGAATCCCTTGTGATATCCAGCCCTTTCGCTGTGTTCGTTTCCTTTTAGGGCTCAAGTTTCCCACAGGAAAATTATAGAGAGGAGTTTGCCTACAGTGCCCTACATCATGTATGGATAAAGCATAAACACAAAACGCATGCTGGAAGGTTTTCCTGCTCCTGGCGATTACGTACAAGCCAGACTATTTAGAGCAATCAAGATAAGAGGAAAAAACCCCACCCACTCCCAAAGGAACACACCTTTATCAGCACAGTTACATAAAGTCATCCGAGACAAGACGTGAAAACATGTGACATATCATTTATTTCTTAAATGTATTTATGATCCATTCAGACCTTTCAAATAAAGTGTACAAGTGCATTTCAGAATAAAAAACTACACTCTTCACACAGCTCTGTAGAACACTACATGTCATCAAGAAACTTGAAGCAAAAACTTCCTATTAAACCACCCATGCATCCTTTGGCTACAATAATATCACTGATCAACAAGTACTGCTATTCAATTCTGAGTTTCCCTTTAAAGAGAAGGAGCATCCTAAAATACGCTACCCCTTCCAGAGACCTCTCTTTAAAGAGAGAATATTAAATAAATTAGCTAGGCTTTTTAGGCAAAACAGTAAGGCTACTTAGTACTGTTGATGCATGATCCATACATTTGGAGAACAGGCAATCCTACGCTATGTGAAATGCGTCAACAGCCCTTGAAATTTTAGTAGTATCAAGATTACATCAATCCAGAACAAATGGCAGACAAAAATGTAACCAGTGGAACAATCACTGAAAAATGTGCAGTTTCTCTTAGGATGGGAAGTGCTGATAACAGATTCAGAAAAGTGTTTATAAAATTCGCTAAGAACCACATTGACATTCTTAAAATTACGTATTATACAAAGTTCTAAACTGTGTGACTGTACAATTACCCCCGTGTTAAATTGATTGTTTTAAAATACGCATCTACACATATACATGTAAAATACATGTGTATATGTATTTTAAAAACAATCAATTTAACACGGCGATAATTGTACGGTCGCACAGTACACACATATATATGTATGTACATCTACAGCAAAAAGGAAACAAGTCAAGGGATGTATGACACAGCTGGGGTACAGATCATCTCAAAGGGAATAATACGTTTCTTTGAGTTTTAATAGCTCATAGCAAAATTACCTCTTGGAAATAATTATGCAAAGATTTAGAAACAGATATTTACATGCTTCAGATTTATCTAGTTTCATTTAATATTTAAAAATATGCAAGTATTATTTTAATTCAGTAACATTTGTCATTTTTGGCTCAACTGTAGTTTTTCTTATTATTAGTCTTAGTTGAAAAATCAGCTACAGAAATGTCTATTAAAACGGCGGGGTAGAAGTACCCCTCTCCCCTGTATTTTAACAGCAATTCTGAGTTGGCACAAAATACGTCATTCTGGAGCCACAGCAATAACTCTTCCTCAGCTGCCTCGCATATCAAAACACCCATCTTCATCCTCTCCCCCTTCCCTTGCAGAGTACAAACCAGAGCAAACCCAGGCAGAGATGAGGAACACTGAGGAGCCCAGACTGCCACCCTGATACTCCCATTGTGTCAGAATTAAACACGGCATTAGAGAGTCTCGAGAGTCAGATTGGCTCGAATTCACCTGTTTGCTTTTCTAATCTGCTTTGGTGGATTTTTTTCCCATAGTTCTTCATAGCAGGGGTTTCACATACACACACCTCTTTCTCATCTTTTAATACGAAACAATTTCCAGCATTAAAAGGTGCACAAAGTTCTTACAAACACACATACACATTCTTACCTGTGATTTTGCCTATTCTTGGCCTTTTCACTGACACAGGCAAAAACTACCAGTTGTAACACTACTCCTGTAAGGAGCTGGACTGTCTCCCAAACAAAACTCTTCATAACAACCCTCTGACAAATGTCAAATCTCCACAGAACACACTGAAACAATCTCACGAGTGGCTTCTGCTGTCCCAGGTGCTGTGAAGGCGCAAGGAGACAGGTGGGACACAAGGAAAAGCAAGCATCCTTTAAAGTAAGATCGCTCCACTGTATTTCATTCAGCAAAGCAACCTAAAAGCACATGCACGCATAGCCTCCCATGCTTGCAGTTTAATTGTAAACAGCATGTGGAAAAGAACAATTAAAAAAGGTACTAATACAATTTTGAAATCCCTGAAGAAAAGACATACCCACGAGTATTAAGAACAGTAAAAAAGCTCATCATTAGCAATTGCAAACTCATTTCCATCCTGCTGCATTCATTAGAGGAATACAAAATTGAATCTAGTGTTTTCATGCTAGAATTACAATAGAAACTAGATTTCAAAGGTTACATATGGAGAGAAATTTATCAGCATAGGAAGTTGCAAAACACTGTGCTGTACAGCATTTCTAAAGACATAAGTCTGTGAAGACAATATATGTGATTGCAATCCTTTCAGACAGTTCAAAAGTGTGGCTGGAGGTAATGCTGCTTCCTGTTATCTGAAAGGATTAACTGCACCATTATTTTTAGTAGGTTTTAATGACAACAATTTATCCTCAAGAAATACCTAACCCCTCAAAAACTGAGGTGATCAGACACATACAGGTACCTTACAGCCCTCAGGGTTTTATTTCTTTGTACACTAAACATCAATTCCTTTGACAGCATCTACAGAAAATGTTTTTAAAAAAATGTTTTTATGAAATACTTCTAATACTCAGTAATGCTAATATTTAAAAATACTTCACAGTGTGGTACTAATGTAACTTCATAAAACGAGCAATTTGAGTTAGCTAAAGCTCAAAGCCTTACATTATATTAAAATAGTCCAAAGATTTCACACACACACACACACAAAATCACTAGCACTATAAATATACCTAAGCCACTTTAGTGCAAAGTCTGTTTTTGCTTCCCCTGACAAATCCCTCTATATTCCTGCCAGCATATTAAAACGTCATCCTTTACTAATCTAATCATTGACTTTCAAGGATTCATTTACAGTTGAAATCCCAGAAGAACTTTTTTCAATTTACCATAAAAGTAATGACTTGCTTTATTAAGCATTTGATTGCTTGTATCCCGTAATCTTTGTAACATTTAAGAATGACTCGCATATGCACAGCAAGATTTGAGTTCATCTTTACAAGGAGCTACTTGAATTTATTTAACTTGTTAATTAAAGGATCTCCAGTAATGACCCTCAGAGAGAAGCCAAAGCTTTGAATTACAAAATTGCTATTCTCGTCTTACCAATTCATAAAAAGAAAGAAGTCAGAACAAAAAGTTCGGACTCCCTTCGCTCTCCCATGCCACCCGAGGGTACCCTCATGCTGTATCTCAGGCGCTGCCTCATGCAAAGGAGCTGCCCAGGTGTAGCACTCCTCTGCACCAGCAGCAGCGATTGCTAACTTCAAAACGTGTTTGTCTACCTAAACCCTGATTCTAAATACAACCTAACACAATGTGCATCCGCTCAGCATTTCTAAAAACTTCTTAGCAAATAAAGCTACCAGTTACCAACCCGCGTACAGGTAACAGTCCCACAGTGACTTGGCCTCCTGGTCTCTCCCCGGAGCAGAGCCTGCACCTCCTTTGATCAGCTCAGTGATCGTGACGCTCCCCCGCAGCGTCTTCAGGCCAAAACAAAGATGACTTTAACAACTTCTGTTTCTCAATTTAAGTAACCACAAATTCACTAGCTAGAGAATCAGTTTTGACTGGACAGATTGCTAAAGTACACCAGAGGCTCTAAATAAACAACCTGGATCAGGACACAGGAACATAACTTACGTTCATGTTTTCATTAAGTGCTAAAGCTCAAGAGATCCAAATATGATATGGGTGAAATCCACAAACACTTCCATTTGCAACCACCACTAAATGCACGTAGAGCAGACACGGACACTGCAATGAGAATAAAAACTGAAACGTGACAGAAGTCAATACTGAGTGGAGAACCATCAGCAAAGCCGCCTGCATAAGCAAAACATTTCACCTGTCTAGAAAACCTTGTGTCACAAAAAAAAAACCAACCTGAAAAGCTGACTACACAATCTATATCGCATCCGATTATTTCCCTACTGCTGGAACACCTCAGATAGTCAACCGTGACCCAGACTGGTATTGTCCCATTTGGATCGCCACTCCAGGTCTGAAGGGAATCCGTTTGCTGTGGGAGCGGGACCCCCGAGGCGCAGACGAGCTGCCTTTGGAGTGCAGCAAAGCAAGAGCAAGAAGGTTAAACTCCATCTTTTAAAAAAATTATTGCAAAGGATATGACCCAAGTTAAATACTCCATTGTTTTGACAGAACTGCAATTTACATCCTACCATCAGCGCAGGCACAGCTGTCAGGCGGGTTTCCTTTGTTTGTTTCCACTGGCCACAACTTTCAGTTTCTTTCTCTAAATACAACTGCATCTGGTTTTACACATACTAAATTTTAATTCTGAAGAGCTCTTCCTCTTCCAAAAACATTTTACATACAAAATTTTAGTATTAAATTGCCTGCCTTTGCTTACCTGCAGAAAATGTCTTTCAAAGTGGAACCTCTGCAATGCGCAGGCAATAAGGGAAGTAACAACTGAGAAGCTTTAGAAGTCTAGAAGTCAGGAGAACACTTCTTTTCTAGTGCAAAATGGGTTGTTCTCACGATGGGGGATTCTCCCATCGTCCTAAAGGAGGGGCTGTTTACTTTGCTGGAGACAGTCTGTAAAACCTGATGGCCCAGCGGTCTCAGCAGCTACGACTTATCCCAAGGTCTAACCCGACCTCAGCCAAATGTATTTCAAGCCCACACTATCACAACGTCTCAGGGACCCCAAAGCAAGTAATAGATTTAATATACCTGATTGACCTGAGACCACAGCCACATACAAACAACAGTATTCATCATATAAAGATTATGAAATATAAGAAAAGCCCTATGTCAACCACGCCCCCTAGAGCTCTGAATTTCAGCAATAGGAATGGAAACAGAAGAGCAGAAAATGGATTGAAAGACACCGGCAGGCTGAGACAGCACGGAGGAAGCACTGCTTTCACCAGGAGAACAAATGGACTCGGCTTGGTCATCTCTCTGCCGCCGTTATGCCCCAGCCTCTCCTCTCAACAGAGCAATCCCGGGGTTTGCAAAGTGTCTGTTCCTTTAAGTCGCATAAAGGAAGACAGCTACTCTTCCCCCATTTAAGTATAAAAATCACGGAGGCCTTTAGACCTCTTGGATCTCAGCAGAACATCAGCCCAAAACACGTGCTTTGCCAACCTCAGATAATGTTGGCAGTGAGGTAAATTTTAAGTGTATCTTGAATGACACCATGGCAAGGATGTGTCGTCGTATTCTGCAAAGTCATAGAAGGGAAGAAAAAGGTTTCTAAACTAAACAAGAAAATAAGGACCAGGTCAGGCAAATGTTTTAGCAGGTGCTTCAAGTACCCAGAACCTATAACGTGTTAACGACAACAGCCCTCCAAAACCTCCACCTCTTATTAAATTAAAATTACCTACAATAGATGAATCAAGTAATTGGAAAAAATTTTAAATGGGCCTTTCGTTTGTAATGTCTAAAGGTAGACCACTATACTCCAATACTAGCTCCTAAGAAATAAGTTTTTTAAAGCACTGACCTGAATTAGGAATAGAAGTTCTGTCAACTTCAGACCCTGATGTGGCGTAAGATCAAACTGAAATGTTTCAGACTTCTGTCTCGCGACGGTTCAGTACATCTGTTATCATCACAGCAGCTGGTAATACCACAATAAATACCGAAAAATCTGCTTATTAAATTTGCGTATTGAATGTTTCCACCATGTATATATGCCTTGGAAGTATTTTTTTTCAGAACAGATGAACTGCTGAAATTTAGGACTTCTTATAGGTAAAACCTTTTATGAGCAGGAAAGGAACAATGCAGCGCGAGACTGAAAATTTGGAAGTTCTCATTCGAGTCTCTGCTGTAAGAAAGACTCTTCACGCAACCTCGTGCTACTCTTGAGATTCTCTGTGCCTCGGTACTTTGCACCACTTTCTTCTTGTCAAAGGTTTGTAACAAATATTCAAGATTGCCCCTTGGCACTCTGACACTGAGCCGTGTCAGAATTCCAACTAGTAGAAACAAATTTCTGAGTGATAAGAAGCTTAAAAACAAGTACAAAACCCCTAATAGCAAATAAAGACTGTAGAAACTAGTAACATTTAATTAAAAAAAACTAACAGTAGATAACAGCAAAACTTTTGTTTCACACAAAAGATATCTCAAGTTAAAAAAATACTGTCACTGGATTGGAGATTATAAAAAAAATAGTATTTCACAGATTTTTCTGCCAGCCTATTTGGAAAATGACAGTATAATCACAACCCAAACTTCCAGTAAACTTAAAAAAAATAAATTTCAAGAGTTCTAGATGAAGCAAATTATCACCTTCTCAGAAGTTGTGCGTATAGAAATCCTTCCCATGGTACTAAAACAATGCCACTGAATTGCATCCTGCAAACTGAACCCTTCTAGCAGCTTAATCTGAAAGTGAGGCAGATAACCCTAATAAAAAAAAAATATATATTTATAAATATAGTCTGAGATGGAACTTCAAAATTAGTTCATTTAATCATATCACAACACACAATTTTTATGAATATGTAGTTTGATTTCTATATTCTCCTTGGTGTGGCATTCATCTGTGCAACGCTCTTGATACCAATTTCTAAAGCACCAGGCACACTCGGATAAAAATATAGCCAAGAAAGGATTAGATTCGTATGTACAGCAATGAAAGTGATCCAGCTGGACAGTTTGCTGCCTAACAATTCATAGCACAGATTGTGATGAAAAGGACTACTGTGCCTCATGTTAACGATATGACAAAGGATGTTAAATGGACTGCTGAGCAAACAAGGTAATACATTTCAAAATCATCTCTTGGCACAGCGAGCAACATTCACCCCCATGCAATTTCACTGAAGACGACACACTCAAATGTTACGAATATTTAAAACATCTAACCACATATAAACCTAGATCAACATTAAATTAAGAAAAAAAAGTAACTTCAATTTAAAAAAAAATCAATAAATTAACACAGATAAAAATAAAAATATTTGACACTAAAACTACTGAGGCAACATTTAAAAGTGTCTGTAAAAACACCGGATGAAACTTGAATGCATCAACTGGCTGCAACTCCTCTCCGTCCTCATCTCTTGAAGACTTCCAGATTCTGACTTTCACCTCTCATAGAAATCATCTGAGCTGGGGAAGACTTTGAGATGAGTAAGGCAACTGAACAAAAGCCTGGCTGTTAGGAATGTTATAACTGAACCTTAGCTGCAAAGCAACAACAGCTGCAAGCATGCATCTGCATCTGTAACAACCACTACACTTTAAGTACAATTCTAGGCTTATAGCTGAAGTAGCAACTGCTTCATCTCGAGTTAAATCTCTATGCCATGATTTAGACCACTTACCACTTTTTAAAATTTTCCATATTCTCAAAAACTAGCACACAATGCTCCTATTTAAACCCTCTATTCATGCCATGAAAAAAAAAGCAACAATCTTTGCCCTCCAGCTTCCACATAAACCTGAAACTGCCATTTTTAGGGTTTCAGGCCCTAGCAGATTCTTCTCTTCTACTGAATTTAATCAAATGCTATTTTAGTGATAGATTGTGTCACTTCAAAGACTTGGAAATGTTAGATAAGGTGAAGAGCCAGAGAAAAGCTATAGGGAGTTTACCTGAGAGGCTGTTCCAAAAATACCACACACACACACACACACACTTTGATATTAGTGACTAAAGCCCTTAAATCATTCCCCAAAGCCCACCTTTGCCATAATACCTACAAAACACTTGAGAACAATTAGCCAGCTGATGTGCTGTGAGCTTATTATATCATTTATAAATGACTCACTACACCCTTATGCTCCGCTCCCCCCGCAGCTGTCTGTGTCTCTAACCAAAATTCAGACTGCAAGAGCTCTGCAGAACAAATCACCTCTACCGTGCCTGTGCAAGGATCACAGCGTAAGCCCTGGCTCTAGACACTGTCTTATTACAAAAGATAACAAGAAATGTCATCGTGAAGGCATCGGGGTTTAGACAACTGTTGTTCGTAAAATTTCAGATGAACTA
The DNA here is from genome assembly GCA_031468815.1 of Morus bassanus. Taxonomy (NCBI): domain Eukaryota; kingdom Metazoa; phylum Chordata; class Aves; order Suliformes; family Sulidae; genus Morus; species Morus bassanus. The sequence continues at coordinate 2,250,337 of CM062586.1, forward strand.
AGGGGGAAGTTTATCTTGAGAGGTTTGGACTATCGATGAAATACGTTGAAAGCAGACCAAAATATGACTTAAACGTGCTTTGTAACGGGGCGCTCAAGCCAGAACTAGGCAGCAATAGTAGGGGGTTCTGCCCCATCCTCCCCAGGAACAGGTACACGCACACATCCGTAAGAGGAACTCACGTCTATCAGCAACGAGTGCTGACAAGTACAAGCTGTGCCAGGAGTGCCTCATCCCACCGCTCTCTCTTTTCTTCACTGTTTCCTCACTGGCAGCCTGACAAGACTGTACTGGAGTAAATGTCGATGGGCAGCAATCAGGATGGTCTGTAGCAATCTCTGCACGTGCAAACAGAGGACAGAGACTCAAACTGTTATCCTCCAGGGCAAAGCATGGAAGACGAGAGGCCAGGGCTCGCAGCAGACCAGAGAGGAGGGTATGTGTACGCTTGCGGGAGGGACAGGGTAGAGTACTAAGAAGAGGATGATCTTGATCTGTAACAACAGTAGACTTGAAACCATTTAACAAAAACACAGAGTCTTCCCTTTGGCCAAGAGAGTTACTCTAATTCTAAAAAAATCAAATTATTTTTCCCTAGTGTTTTTTCCTTCCCACGATGACTAACAACCAGTGCACACCAACTGTAACACACGAGCTCCCAGAGCTGCCCAGGCTCACAGCAGTCCAAGGCACCGACTGGAAGCACAACGAAGGAAGCGAACAGCGGGCGGTCATGGTATATACCCTTCTCCCAAGACCAGAGGTGTGGCGGGGGGCTATCCCTGCACTAGGGATAGGGTGAGATAAGACGATGCAGACCGTAATCGGTATTACAGGAATACATTGTTCACTTTCATTTCCAATATGGCATCAGTAAAAAGACAAGGATTTTTTCAGGAAAACTAATCAATTTGAGGGCCATATTGGCCATACTGCCTTCTTAACAGCATTAGAGCACTCAAAAATATTTAATCTAAGCTAGCCTGAAAAAGCTGTGGTCAATGAGATTTTGTTTCTCAGATACTGACTTTGTTTGACCAGTTAGATATGCGTTTGCCGACAGGATTTAGCTCCTGCTATATTCGAACCATCTTTAATCCCACAAAGGCTAAAGAAAAATGTCTCTGATTTAGCTCTGTGCACTTATGAATAACTCAAATACTACAGTTAAATTTACAACATAGTTCCCTTAGCTGTTTAGAAGACAATTGTTTTCTTTCCTTTCCCCTTGAGTTCTAGTATGTAAAATATCAGAAGAATTTAGATTAAAAAAAAAAAAAGAGGACATGTTATTTTTAAAGTTGTTCTTAAGAAAATTTCCACATGCAAAACCGTGGCATTTCTCCACTGGTTTGAGAATAATTTTCACATGTTGGCATCGTCTTTGAGTGGCTGCCACAACTCTGGTATCATAAAGCGACATGTATTTTCTCTTCACTTATCAAAACACGTTTTATTTAACTGCTAAATTTGGTCTGATCCAAGTTTTTCTTCTCACTTCACAACAAACAGGAAAATGCAGATGCCGTACTCTGATCGCATACATGCATCCTACCAGAGAAACGGGGCACGGAAGCCAGATCAGTCCTCCTAAGCGTACGACTGCTCAGATCACTTGCTGCACTCACAGCTCAAGTTCACACTAAAATGTTCACATTGTTCACCACCGTTCTAGAAGTCCTGTCTAGGTAGCACTGAAAAACAAACTGTTTGGCCCCTTCTGTTATGATGCTGGAACATTGTGTCAATATACTTTGGCATATATTAAAAAATCCCTGTAATATACCATACACTGTGACATTTCCACTTCAGATCTATCATTTACATGTGAAGCACGAATCTCGAAAGAACCTAGTAAAGCTGTAAGAAAGACTACATTTTGCCAAAGCTCTCAGACACCCACTCCATTCAGTCACACCAGCTGGAGAGGTAAGTGTCAAGATACAGCTTTATTCTTAAAAACGAATATGGAGGTGAAGCTCCACAGCCGCCTCCACAGCAATATTTTTTTAAAGTGAAATCACAATGATATGTGCTCCTGATTCTTCTACGTCAGCAGCATTTCTCAGAAACCTTTTTGCAAATCTGGACATCTTAAAATCACATTTAACTTATTTTGCAATTTACGGAATTGTCCCTGCACTTCCCAGTCCAGCTGATAGGCGTCTTAGACGTGACATCCATTGGAAGATCTTTTGCTCCTAGAGGTAGAGGAGTCCTTAGCTACCCTCTGTCTAGCGCAAGAGGCGCAAATAGCCCCTGAGAGACGCTTAAGCCCCTTCTGAAAGACACTGTTGGAGAGACTGTAAATGACACAGTTGCAGAAACTGTTGCTAATGGCAAGCCAAGTGGTCAAGAAGGATGCAACGCGGTTACTATAGACATTGGAGCTCTCCAGCAGAAAATAGATTATGTAGGGCAACCAGAGGATGTAGAAGACACTGGTGATGCGGAAAAGAACCATGGCATAGCGCTTGTCCGGGCAAGGCTGTGCCTCCCCAGCCTCCCCATCCTGAGAGCTGAAGCGCACTCGCCTCTCATTGATCTCCTTGGTGTGCTGCTGGCAGATGCGGAAGATGTTGAAGTAAGTGAAGCAGACGATGAAAGCAGCCGGGGCGTAGAGCATCACCACAATGAAGAGGGTAAAATAGGGATCAGTGTTCCAGGAATTGGCACACCACTGAAACACATCCCCGTGATATCCAGGCTTTCCCCAGTGAAAGGAGGGTAAGAAGACCAGGCAGGAGTACAACCAAATGATCAGTATGCAGATTCGAAGTCTCCACGGGGTAACCAGCGTGTTGTAGGTCAGCGGCTTTGTGATGGCAATGTATCTGTCAATACTAATGCAGGCCAAAGAGGCCATGGAGACGCTCTTCAGCACTGATACCACATAACCAAAGATTTGGCAAACCAAGGACTCACTTGAAACAATAGGATAGTGCAGCAGAGACAAAGAAGGCACCAGACAGCTCACGCCCACCAGGAGGTCAGCATACGCCATAGTCTGGATGAAGTAGCTGGTGGTGTGGTGGTTCAGCAGAGGTGCACAGTGAAAGACAAATATCACAATAATGTTGCCCGAAATAATCAGCACCATGAGGAACACAATAATGACCACTTCCAGGAGGCAAAAATTGATGGTCTCCAAATAGCTAATGGCCAGGAGGCAGAACGGCCGGCCACTCTGGTTGCCAACCAAAGAGGAGTTCATCTTGAGCACTGCAGTGATCTCTCTACTTCATGCTCCTGCCTGCTGCCTGCAGCCACTCCAGGCAGCTGCTGTCATTGCGGCTGGTGCTGTGTGTGTAGCAATGTCAAAACCGAAGCTCCGGTCCCCAGGGCTGCTCCAGATGCTGCTGCTGTGCATTGTCTGCAGCACAACTCCCCTTTAAATCCGGCTCCCCGCCGCTGCTGGTGCACCGGGACCCAGCAGCAGTCATGTCAGCAACTTCACACACGCACACGGGAGAGGGCTGATATTACAGCCCTCCCGGGTGGGCTTGCCTCGCCGAGGAGGGATGAGGGGCTGGGGGAAGAGGGAGAAGGAACCTTCACCGAGTCAGGACGAGAGTCCTCCCGAAGGCTGACAGGAGAGAAGGGGAAAGTGGTTTACAGACGTGCCTCTCCCCCCGCGCTGCCACCTCCATCCCCACGCCCTGTAGAGCGCTTCCCAGCCGCCGCCGGCCCCCGCTCCCTGCCAGGCTCCCCCCCGTTCCCGGCCCGGGGTCCCGGGCTCCGGCCGGAGGGCAGCCCGGGGACGGGGGCGGAGGGGGGGGGGGCTCTGCGGGCGAGGCAGCCTCCCCGAAATCCCCACCGCCGGCCACCCAGGCGGAGGGATGCGCGGGGCGGGGAGGGGGTCCAGCCTTTCTCTCCTGGCTCCATTTTGCAACGACGCTTTTGTTCGTCGCCTCTCCCGGCCCGCGCCGCCCCGGCCGCCGCCGCCGCCGCCCAGCCGCCCCCTGCCCGGCCCGGCCCCGCCGCCCCGGGCCCTACCTGCCGCAGGGGAACAAAAGCCCGGGAGCATCCTCGGCCGAGCGCCGGCACGGGCGGCGTGTGCTCGGCGGCGGCGATGCGGAGCCAGGGGGAGGGGACGGCGGGGAGGAAGGGGAGGGAGGCGGGCGGGAGCGCGGGGGAGGGCGCGGCGCCGGCGGGGAGCGGGGCCGCAGCCCCCGGCCGCTCCCCCGGCCCCGGGAGGGAAGGGCAGAGCCCGGCCGCAGCCTCGGGAATGCGGGTTTCCGCTCCAAACGCGCCCGGCGAAGCCCGTTCCGCGAGCGGCCGATGGCGGCGGGTGCCTCACCCGGCGCGACCCCGCAGGCTCCGGGATCACCGGCGCGTCCCCGGCGGCGGCGGGCTCTCCCCTCGCACACACACCCACGGCCCGGCCCTACAGACCGACACCCACCGCCCAGCCCTGCTCCTCCCTCCTCTCAGCGCCCCTCTGCACGGCAAAGGCACAGAAGCCCAGAACGGCGGGGCTGGGAAGGCACCTCTGGGGACCATCCCGTCCGAGCCCTGCTCCAGCAGGGACACCCAGGGCAGGGGCACAGCACCGCGTCCCAGCGGGGTTTGAATGGCTCCAGGGAAGGAGACCCCACACCTCTCTGGGCAGCCTGTCCCACTGCTCCGGCACCCTCACAGGGAAGAAGTTTTTCCTCATGTTCAGGTGGAACATCCCGTGTTCCAACTTGTGCCCGCTGCCCCTTGGCCTGCCGTTGGGCACCGCTGGAAAGAGTCCGGCCCCATCCTCTTGACACCCGCCCTTCAGATATTTATAAGCATCGATAAGATCCCCCCTCAGCCTTCTCTCCTCCAGGCTGAACAAACCCAGGTCTCGCAGCCTGTCCTCATAAGAGAGGTGCTCCAGTCCCCTGAGCATCTTCGTAGCTCTCCGCTGGACTCTCTCCACTTAGTTCCCTGTCTGTCTTGAACTGGGGAGCCCATCCAAATTAACCCATCCAAAGCAAGGAGGCAAATTCAAACACTGAGTTGTCACTGAAGGCTCCTCCATCCAAGCCCTTTTGGGGATATGCTTATTCTGGAATGAACGCGTCTTTGCTAGGTGTAGTTTGTGTTGCTTAGGTGACCCCTGAAACCAAGGGCAAAGCTGAGAACCGTGTCCCACCAATAATCCAGATGTTGCTCCAGGTAAGGAAGCACCTCCTGCATACGCATCCAGAAAACCCAAAGGCATTGCTGTCCCTGACAGTCCCCAAGACAACCTACACCAAACTAGACAAACTAGAAAACCCAATGACATTCCAGAAAGCAAACACGCGTGAGATTCGCAACAGAGCACTTAAACTTGTGTTCACACCATAAGCTAATACCGTCACGCGTATTCAACCAGAAAAACCTCTTTGTTGCAGCCAAGGCAAAGATGTCATCACAGGATACTCCTATCTTCTTGTTTGTCAAGAGCGTTCTACTCCCCTGACATGCTGGAAAACACATTCCCATGGAATGTGGAAGCTCATTCTCCAACTCCGATACCGGACTGCCCCACTGCCACAGCTTGGGACAGGCCCATCGCTACGGGAATTGGCCTTTGAACTGATCAAACCAGTAAGAGACTGGAGTGAGGCTCTGCAGTAATTAAAATCTTTTGTCAAAAATGAAAGTGTGCAGCTGGCATCCTTACGAGCGTAAATCCACACGCTGAATTCAACTGATACCAGCAAACCCAAGGTTTCGGTTCACCTAAGCTAAACGTCTGTTTTTCTGTGGGGTACCTAATGGAAAATGAATTGCAGCCAAAGGGATAGATCTCAAAGCAATCACACTGCAACGCTCGGGATTTTAGCTGACCTGTAATTAGACAAACAAAAATTTACGATACATTTGTACTGGTCAAAATCTGTGCCGGACAACAGCATGACTTGGCAGATTTTTAGTTAGTCTTGTGCAAAAGCCTGGAAACAAAAACTTGGTTTTCCCACCCTATCTTTACCCTAAAAAAGATCCCTTTCCTTTTGTTCTTCATTTTTATTATAATTTATGGCATTTCTACTCATGGCAATTGAAGTACTAGAACTGTAGCTAGGAAACATAAACTTTGAATTAAATTTAGGCAAGGGTATTGTGGTTATACAAAAAACAAGCTATGATTGAATTACTGCTGGAGAAATGATCTCCTATCTTTCCAAAGTGAGAATGATTTACATACCAATTGATTCAAATAGTATTTCTGGATCCTTAGGCATGAATAGACACATTATAAACATCCTTAAGAAAACAACATACATTGAACTTTAAATATACCTCAGATACATATGAAAACAAGGTGGTATTGGAAATGGCAAGACTGACCAAAACAACATCTGGTTGCTGAAATTTCAAAACAAAAGATGTACCACCAAATCACAAACTTCCCAATGTTTAGATTTTTATTAAAAGTACAAGCTTAACTCCTATACAGCTGACAGGTATTTCTGTAGAAGAGGCAGATCTGTTTTTACTTTAACTGACATTCTATCGTTTCTCCAAAGCTGAGAGGAATAACTCTATTCAAAGTTCCTGCCAACTCAGTCCTGCTTGCTTAAAACACCCAAGCCCAAACCAGCAATATCTCAAGTTAATTCTCTTAAGCACCCCTGCACCAGAGCCAGACTGAAGTGGCCAAAGGGTGTAAATTGCAACTGGAAGGTAACTGGGCTGGAGAGACACCCGCCCTCTGGTCAAGCGCACAACCAGCCCACCGAGAAGAACCGCTTCTAAAAGACATTAAGACGTGTGGTTCAGGTGGCTGAGGTCTGTGAGAGACAAAATATTTCTGTGTTGTAGAGACTTCTCCCACGCTACACAGTGACATAATACAACCTCATCTAAGACTATTAAAGGTATTCAAGAAATCACTCAAGGTTACAACAAGAACTCTTGGGAGAACTACTGCTTGTAAGAGATAATTAAACTTTTATCACCACGTGATCAAAACTAATCAAACAAGGCATCTCGAGGTTCAGGCACACTGACAGCAAGACTACGTCATATGGTATAAGAAGTATGATTCACAGATGTACGTTAGGTTTAATTTCAGTTGATCATACACAATCGTGGCCCTTTGTACCCCTGAAAATTAAATGCATTCTTCCTAATTTATATGAACTTGTGAAAATGAGATTGCGATACACGTGGAAAATAAATGTTAGCCACACACAGCTAAAGTACTGTTACATTTTGCTACTGATGAAGCAACACATTCAAATAATGGTAGTGACATTTCAATCTATTTCTTCATTAAAAACTAGTATCATTTGCACCAAGACAGAGGATTATATTTGGTGGAACTTTTGTGTACTGTAATCCTCTGCTCTTGGAGACAAAAGAATGGGAAGATGAGAGAGCAGGTAGCAAGAGTCCTGCTATACAAAAAACCAGAACAAGTTCACCTCTTACCAGGCCTAGAATTTTTACCAGAAATGGTGACCCGGGGTAACATTCCACGATACTTCTCCTGCCACTGGATTTTTTATTTTATTTGTGCCACAAGATGTCCCTCTCACGTCGTAATTTTCTTAATATAGTGCATTTCTCTGGTACAACAGTTCATGGTTTTTTCCTTTCGATATTATTTCCTCCCATACAGACCTATCTCCAAGAGCTTTTATTTTCTCCTCTTAAAATTCTTAAAATTTTGGTATTATGAAGCACTTCTCCACTGAGACATCACCACTGATGTAACAGGTTCAGTAGCTGTATTAACCCTTTTTAAAAACCTTGTCTGAAAAGTGACTATTGTCTATTTTGCTTTGTATCAGGATTTTTCTTTTAACTGTGTCTGCCTGTGTGGCTAGCTTTACAAGTTTTCTATGCAACAATACTTTCTATCCACCATGACTGTCAAAAACATGAAGTATTTTTCCTGCAGGTGTCCATTAATGCCTGCAGTGAGTCCCCACGTCTCTTCTCCTACCTTTCAGTGGCTGGAAGCCTGAAGATTAACAGCCATAACCATGATTGCCAAAGTCCTACCAGGAACAGATGCCTTTCAAAGGGATTGTCTAGATTGTTTTACCTTGAGTTTGCTTTCTGTCCCCAGTAGGGACATGACCTTAATTCATTGGGCTGGCTTTCATCCACACTCCCCACCACGAGCACGGCAATCTGGAGTTGCTAAAAGCTTTATTATTGCACACAGATGGCGTGCAAATTCTCGAAAGTAATTTGTGGAAGGACCGCAATGGTGAAACTTTGACACTACTGCAACAACAAAAGCACGGAGTACAAAAACCCAGCTAATGTTTATCAAAGAAATAAGGAGCAAATAATTAATAACTACTGTCACAATGACTAGAACACAATGAGCACATCTCGGGGCACGCTTTCAATGCTATTTCTAATGCACGAGTCAGATTCACAAAGAGACCTAGACACAGCCTTCTTCACTGGCAGAACACAACAGAAGACATTTCCTTTTCAATCATTCAGTAGCCACACATCAACAATAAGCAAAAAACGATCCTTGCAGCAGTTAATTTGCAAAAGAAAGCAAAAAACACAGATTCGCCAAGCACCAGGGGCCAAAACTGCACAGGAAAGCAAACGCCAGAAGAAATACAGGGGTGCCTGCATCCAACACCCTGCGCACAAGGGGAAAAAAAAAAAATCGCTGAAAGAGGCCAGAAGCTTTTGAAGCAGCTGTCAACACAGATCCTTATTAATTTGGGACTGTGCTGCCGCATGGGGTCATGAAAAGCCTGACAGAAATCAAATGCAGCTACAGGAATAGAGGTCAACATTAAGAGAGAATGGGCACTGGATTAGGAGTACTCAAACAGGCTTACTGCATCTCCTACTTGCACTGAAGAGCAAAGGTTTTACATCAACTCCTTGTGCTTCTGCACTATGCCACAGCAGTTATTCTCAGATATAAAATTTGCAATGCCTGGTAATGCAAATAATTGCACGCTTGCCAGAGAATAATTTGTAGTAGCGACATGCAAAACATGGCAAAGTATTACGATGACGGTAAAGCAATATATTCTAAAAGACCCTTGCATTCACATAACTAACAAACATATTTTTTTCCCCAGACATGTCTACTCCCGTGCATTGCTGCATATTGACTGTAACTGAGCTGCTATTTTCAGAGGAGTAAGAAGTAGTCACATTAGAACTACAAAATTGTCAAATAATCTACGAAAGGTGTGAAAATAAAAAACGAAAGCCAAATCCAGCATCGTTATACCGTTAACATACACTGTATACGACGGATCTGCAAACATTATCTTCCTGGGTCTTGAATTCATGTTCCCATCAGCCTCCCAAACAAATCTGTATTCTTTGCCTATTCTCATCTTTAGTACTTCCACACAGCCACTCATAACCTTTTTCGAAACCTCACACTTCTTCCACTGCCTGCAGATTGAAGAAATCACAGTTCCGCCATGAACCAAGCAGACACTTTTGCTCTCAAAGCACCGATCTTTGTCCATTCTACAGAAAACAGTCATGGCCTATTTTCATGCAATTTACATTTAAAGCAAACAGTCTCAACAGTGGTCTAATATGGCACTTCCAGATTAAAGGAGACTTCATTTTCATTCGCTTGAGCTGGTTATCATAGCATGCTGGTAGTATACTACTGACCTCATATGATTACAGCAGAGCCTGAAAATGGTCATTCAGTACTCATTTTCTTTCTTTGTTTAATTCCTTAATTAGTTTCCTTGCTGAAGGACCAGTGCAGGTATAGCCAGTCCTTTTGCTGCAGAACCCAGTGCTGGATCAGCCTACTCTCCCTTTCATTTGGACTCTAGAGATGCTTCCAACACATTAGATGCAGGTTATTTCCTTTGTCTCTGCCAAATGTAAATGAGTGGAAAGGTTTCACAGATTTACAAACGAAATGTTACACTATTACTTTCTAGCTCATAAAGATAGTAGCAGTACACATCACCAACTGTGCCACAAGGAGATTATCTTTTCCATTCTGACACCAAAACACTGAAACAGAGAAACAAGTGACACTGTCAGCTACTCGCTAGGCAATTAAAATAACACAACGGGATAACTGTGATACACTCCTTGCCAGAGCACCCAATCTCCACATTATTTGTATTATTTATCCACCATAAAATCCAAGCTATATCTCTACAATGCATGTATCAACATTAAGGAATTCAGATCAAGTTTGTTCTATATTCAATAAGTATGTGAAAATACTTATGGCAGAACATTTTTAGCTAATCTAAAATGATGAATTTAAATCACGTAGGATCCTTCCCACAATTCCAGCAGAAACCGAGTTTAATTTCAGAAGCCCTCTTGCCCTCAGAAGAAGGTCTTTAATTGCTCCTTGTGAATCTGTGCCATCAGAACATAGATATGCAAAGGCTGATTCAGTTGTTTTGCTTTTTTAACTGGTGAATAATTAATTTCTGTTGTATTTGTACTAAGGTTGCATCATTAATAATTTCTAATATAGTCCCTCTAGACTTGCACGTTTGATGAAAGCAGTAAAATACAACGTGTCTATACAGATACTGGTCAAATCCAAATTAACACATCAGTTTTTCTGGATAAGGAAGTGACACTTCATTTTGTGACCCATTCGTTACTCTAGAACTTTGAGAAACATTGAATGATGTCTGTATATGATTCTTATTTTCTTTTCCTACGTTACTGAGGTCAGCATTCAAGATGAGAAGTTAAAAATTGCTGTCTAGTGCAAAAATGTCCAAAGTGTTCCGTTTTTTCTATCAAAAAAGGCTGCAATTTCAACAACGTTGGATTTTTAGCGTAAAAGTTAAGACAATACAGCAAAATTCAGCTTTCATTCAGGAAAGCCAAACAAGCAAAGGAAATGAGCTCCCTTAATCTCTGTCAATCATGAAAGCAATTAATAGAATACTAATTTTTGTCAAACTAACTCAGAACTCCTCGAGTGAAACAGAAGTAGGAGTATTAAAAAGAAGCACTCTAAGTAGAAATAATGCCACAACTAGCACTGCATGTTAGGGTTTTTTGTTGGAGGGAGGATCGAATTATACTCACTAGCTGATACACTATATTCAGATACGCTCATGAACCTTTAAGCAAGAGGGTACACACTCGGAAGACTCTGCATTTCCATTCCTTAAGATATGGTGGAGAAAAAGATGAAAAAAAAAGCATTCTACCTTTGTGATGAGAATTCGGTACTTCTCCACCAGGTGATCATTATTATGACACCCTGCCAGCAGCTGCCACACTTCTCCTCTCAGGGCCTCAGGGACACCACTTCTCACCAACGCTGACAACGTCTTTGGCCTCACGCTCAAATTGAGGTGCCTGGGTGTAGGTGAAGGCATTGTTACTATTACCCAAATACAAATAAACGAGTACACAAGCAACAACTGATGTGTAACGTCAAACATGTCAAGTGAGAGGAATTTCAAGACAGTCCATCCATTGCCAGAGTAAGTGAAATTCAAGTTATGAAAAAAACCCCCAGATTTGGAGAAGCACTTTCCAAACTGTTTCCTTGGTTCCCATTAAATTTAAATATGATATAAATGTATAAACCAGCTAGCGAACCAAAACACTCCAGCAAAAACTAGAACTGGAGGACAGATACCACGCTGTAAGATTCCAAGCTCAAACTACACCAAAACAAGAATTAGTTTGCAGAAGTATATACTGCTCTCTAGACTTCCTACACCCTAGCAGGCAGGTAACCTTCCAGGTGAGGGAGGGAGAGAAGGCAGGCAAACAGAGCTATAAAAAAACCTCACATGATTGTCTAACTCCATCCATGCATTTAAGCAGCTTCCACTGTACAAGCTAGTCCCATCTAAACAGTTTTTTTCAAGTGAGACTGGTGACAGCTCATAAATTACAGCACTGTAAATTGTAAAAACTAAACCTACATGTAATTTAGGCAGTTATAGGAAGTTAAGCTGAACAGTCCATTTGTGGCTTATGCATAAAATCCCCAAAAGACAGAGGCCTTAAATCAAAAAAATTACATTTCTTTTCTGCAGTTACTAAAAACTAAACTTCTAGGTAAAATGATTAAGAGGACTGATAGACAAAGCCAGGCATAAAACCGAACTTACGTCATATTGATCACATTATCTTCTTAACAATAAACTGCTATTTAATGGTATTTGTTAACACTCTAACAGGTATGTGGATGATAATTTTACACAGACTGGGACTCCTTGCTGCCTTCCTCCAGTCTACAGTGTTCCAACACAGTCATCTGGAGACTAGCAATGCCAGACATTTAAATCAGTATGTATTGCACAGAACCTAATACCATAATGTTGTACTCCACTTTGCTTTCTCTAAACAAAATAAACTCTAATAAAACCAGTATTTATATAATACTTATTTATATCTATATATATTCATATCTATAGACATCTATCATCTGTTTATAGAACATTCATTATACCTTTATAACATATAAATAAATAAAAACATTTGTAGAAAATATTTGTTCTGTACAAAATATTCAAATTGTTTGTAAAGGCCTATAAAACTGCTTTGTCTTAATCTCGGATCAGAATAAGTACAATAGTAATTCCAATGAATACAGCCATGAACTGTAGGGCTGTAGACTAAAAGCCACATACTACTAGATTCTTCCAAACTATTCTGAAATGAGAAAATTATGTGAGTCAGCAGTTATGAAATATGAGCCAAATATTACTTAGAAATCACAAAATACCAATGCATATTTAATTGCTATACAATCTAATTATAGGATTCTAAAAAACTAGCATGAAACTACCTGAAGTCTGATTTTTATGATTTTTCAATCCTCTTATGTTAAAAGCTCAAGGATCATTACTTCCAAATACTCGTTTTCAGTTAAGAAGGAAAGCCCTTTAACACATATGAAAGTTGTTGCCAGCATTAGCACAGAAGCACTTCATATCCTCTTAGAGCTGCCAAAACATTTTCAATGGGAGTCAGGTGGCTTAATTATCCTTGAGCCCTTGGAAGAATTACAAAAAATTCAAGTTGAAAGAAACTTTCTCACAGCACCAGATGCATAGAGTTCATCTGTTAAAGATGTTTCTACAAGTCTAGGAGAGGGAGGGAAAAGGGATCATATATCATTTTACCACAGCCTTCCCCTTCTTACAAATGCGTCCATTTCTGATGTCTGCTTTCCTACCAAATTAGCACAATATATCAGTGCAAAACCAAACTGGAAGTAAAAGTACTTATTCAAATAAGTACTAAGTAGTTGCAGAAAATAAAAAATAATGCTAAAATGTTGTTATAACCTTAGTTTAAAGAAAATCCTGGCTAAGTGGTCACATCAATACTTTTCCTCATCTAAAGTGCACAACTTATTCTAATCTCTGCTGTCCTACTCCTTAGATCTAATATTCTATTCAGATCTTTGATTTGTTGTACACCCCTTGCCCTGCCCCTCAGTAACATTAGGAAGCAGAAGGCAACAACTAAAGCCAGAATCAAAATGTAGCATATTTGAACTCAATCTGATGTTGTGCCTGTCGTCCCCGCCTTTGGCGGGGCGGGGGAGGAACCAACCCTGAATTTTGCAATAACCAGCACCGCTTTCTTAGAACTGCTCAGGCTACTTCAAGATGAATAAAAGATCCTTCATGAAAGGAGGACAGGTGTTGCATTAGCAACCTGACTGTCAAGAAACACTCCTCTTGTAAATTGGCATTTTCTAGGAAGAAAACCGAAGAGCTCATGTACTTCCTTCTTGGCAAGCTCTGGAACCATCTTCCTTTAGATTAGGGAGGAAAAGCATCTTCACTATCCAAGTACAAATCTCCCATATTCTTCAGCTACAGTTACTAAGATTTGACAGCTGCAGGAAAAATTGGCTGTGAAGTACATCAGAATTACAAAGAGGAATGGAAGTGATCTGTGCAAAGTAAAGACAAAGGAAGCCCTGCATTTTCTTTATACTACTTAGTTCAGGTTTTTCTTTAACACTATCTCAGTGAAACTCACAGATAAGTAAAACATTCATTTTAAGAGATAACCACCTAAAGATACAGCATAAGTGAATTTCTATACAGTATTTAAGCATGCACTCAAAAATTAAAATACTTAAAACACCCGACAAAGAAATTAGAAAACACAAAGTCAGAGAATAAGGGGTGTTGTGGAAATGAAAGAGGACTAATTCCATACTAATCTCATCTCAACTGGCTTCTGGAAATAACAAAAACTCCAAGCAGAAGGAGCAAACAGACTGAGAACATTCAGAATGATAATTTTCAGAATGTGATTTTGCCACTTACCATTTGGACAGCAGCTCTCCCCACGTCTCAAGAATTTTTTCTGCACACTCTTTGGAAACATCTCCAGAACCACTTAAGAGTGGTTCATCATTGTCTGCCAAAAGAACAGAAGAGATGCTATGAGATCAAGAGCCGTTACTCTACCTCTACAGATTTAAACGTTGCTTTCCTAACTGTATTAGTGTGTGGCAAGAACTACTCCTCCTCATGCGCTGAACACAGAGAAGACAGAAGGAGACTCTTCTCAGAGGCACACAGCGATGTGACAAGAGCCAGAAGGCAAGTAGCAACACATGAAATTCTGGTTAAAAACCAGGGAAAAAAATTTACCATGAGGGTGGCCAAACCGATACAAGGGCCCAGAGAGGTTGTGGAAACTTCACCATTGGAGAATGTCGAAACACAACGGGACAAGGCATTGAACAATCTGTCTGGCTGCATTCACACTGAGTGGGAGGCACAATTAGAGACCTCCAGAGGTCCCTTCTCACAGAAGTAATTCTATTATTCTACCCCAAACTTTTTGAAGACTACAAAAATTCTCAAGTAGCACAACTTTCCATATGTGAAAAGCTACAATATTATAACAGCAAAGACGACAATAAAAACAATGTGGTTCCACTGAGCAGCTGCAGACTTGCCATGTTGTTGTAGATCTCTGAAAATCCACGAGGTATTTTACTTTAACTGTTTTGTAGTTTTACTTTGAAAGCTAGTACTTTTTGATAACTTCCTTGGCTTATATTAAACAGCTTTTTGAATGAAACGCATTCAAAAATGCGGTGGAGGGGGAGGATTAGCATAATCACAGTAACTGTTTTTGAAACCAATACTAACGGATATAACTCCAGATATTTTTAAACACTCACAGCAAGTATCATATACAAAAACTACATTTCATTGACACAGTAGTCAACACTGCTTTTGCATTACTGAGGAAATACATTCTTTTTCGTTAAATCTATGCTTTCTCAACTGACACCTGAACTTGTCAGCAAACTCTTGCAATGCTGCAAGTTGTATCAGCTGTAAGCAAAATAATATATGTTCCTGGTCTGGAGAAGAATACCACTGTGGTTTAGCATAGTGGTTAGAGATTGCTAATGAATAACACTTTGCAAAGGAATTAATTTTCAAACCAACTTTCCCCCTCCTCTCCTCCCCCCCCCCCGCCCCCAAAAAAAGGGAAATTAAAGCACAGAAGTGAAACAATTCACCCAAGGCCACATAGAAGGCCAGCAGAAAAAGTGAAAAAGCAGAAACTCAAGTCATCTACGCTTCAGCCCAGAACTGTAAGGCCAGATGTTTATATACTCAGAACTAGTCCATATTTTAGTTTAAGACAATTTTTACACAGCAGAAAAAAAGCTTCTTGAAAATGCATTAAGTTTCAAGCTGGGCAGGTCCTGGTATAGTTTTATGTATTACAGATGTCTACACTCGCCTCTTCACTAAAACATGCTGCTCGCTTATATTTCCAAATAATATCAGCTTCTCATTTTTACTCTCAAATCTGTTCACAGCTGCTCAGGGAGGGGCAGAAGCTACATGATAATCCCAAATTTTTAGCAGCCTCTTTTCACATTGTTCCAAATATATCACGCTGAAGGCTTCATGAGGCCTGGGCTGAGAAAAGCACAGGCACAGAAGTGTCAGACAAGGGAGAGGCTGATCCAGGAATGCAGGGGTACTGGTTATCAAATATTCACAGCACTAAAGCAAGAAAAAAAAAAAAAAACCAACACAAACCAGCAGGCCAGATTCTGACTGGAAAGGATTTGACATGTTTCATAACTATGTTATTTACCGACTGCCCTTTCTTTTGAAGTATACAAAGCTTACAATCCACTTCTTACCTTCCTCTTCATCATCCTCTGGAGGAGAAGGAATCATTGAGCCTTGCGACCCAGACTGGGGCAGACGAAGAGAGGGGCTTGCTGTAGTTTTTCTTCTCTCCCTTTCTGATTCACTTTCTAGGCACACAACTTCATATAACGTGTCCGAGTTATTCTTTCTGTCCTTTTGCTTTATCTAGGAAATGAGAAGTTTCATTTTACTGAGGAAAGCTATATGAATACCCAGATTAATTCATAAGGCTCTGCCTTCTCTTTTTGGAATCGGAGAGCTGAGAAACAACGTTCATCACATTCTACAGCGAGGAATGCTCAGTCCTTGCAGCTTGCTCAATGCATGGTGCAGGCCGGCAGGTGTTTCTATCTCTAATGCCCTAGAACATATCGCACCCAAAAAGCATGAATATCTGTTACAGATTGAGCAGAAGTGTCATTCGGGTCTCCCATGCATAGGTAGCTCCTCTTTTCAACCATAAATGGATGGACACAAATGCATAGATTTTTAAAGCTGTCGCTGCATCTGTCCAACAAATGGTGTAAGAGAGGAAGGTTCTTTAATATGAAGCAACTCTGCCTTTATTTAAAGATTAGTGGAAAATTAAAAGCAAAATCTTTAAAATTACATCTAATTTCTCTCTAACTTTCTGGAGATACTGATGGTGGCAAAAAGGAGAGTTTTAATATAAATTGTTCACATTTATTTTCCCACCATGGCAATTGTCTTCAGAGATGCTTCCAAGTCATATATCTGTGTACACATTGCTGCAGGAACACAAACCGGTGAGTCCCAAAGTCTATTATGTGGCCCTGTTTTCTCCTTAATTTTCAATGCTTTGATACCTTCCTTTCCTTTAAAGGAAGATTTTTCTTTGTGAAGTGGTTCTAAAATTTTAATACAGTCTAAGGATTTGGAACTTTTTTTTCATAAATGAATAAAAATACAGAGTATAAAAGGGAAGGCAAAGAAAAGAGGGAAATAAGATTTATAATTATACACTACACTAAGCTCCCAGTGTTCAATTTTATCCTTTGGAGTATTAAAAATGAAGAGAAATGCATCAAAACTAAAAATGACTAAATCGCTAAATGTAATCTGAGCAAATAAAATCCCTCTGCTTTCACCATTTCCAAATAAAGAAACACTGCCAATGTAAGATAAGCCAATTCTGCACAGCTGTATTTTTAATAGGCTAATCATGACTCCATAGAAACAGGTTTCCCTTCCAGGCTTATCAGGCAGTACATTCTATATTTGTTGCTTCCACTATGAATTTTGATAATCTTCCATTAGTAAACACTGGAAGTTGGATAACCTGACAGTGCCTGTGGAAAAAAGAGAACTAGCTAAGATAAGTCACAATGCCTGTGAATTTGGTAAGACAAAAGATACAGAATTAGCTAAGTAAGATAAGCTTCCTTTAAACTGCCAAACAGAAAAGGCACCTTTTGGAGGCTGCAGAATATTTATAGCCCAATAGCCTTAACTGTTCAACATCTCAAGCTCCACCTCAAAATATCCTAAATAAAAAGACTGATCTCATCTATGAAGAATTTTTCCACCTTAAATTTTAAAGGAAATTTTGAAGAAAAATTTCCAAAATGTTTATTCATATTTCATGTAAAAAATAGGATAGACACAAAAAAGAATCCTTAGTGAACCTCATCTTTGTTACTACCATTATTTACTTGCACTTTAAGACAAGTGCAAAAAGAACTAAGAAAAGCCTCTTATTTCATTCAAAACCTCTCTAAAAAAAGAACACTTATCAAGAAATCAGGACTCCAACCTTGCTTTTTGGGGCTGCACCCAGAATTATTAAACCCTGAGGGCATACGTACATCCACATTGTTATTTGCTTCTATATATTTCCATTTCTTTAAACAGGACTTTCAGTTCAGAACAATTCATTTCTAAAGCAGGAGAACGGCAGCTACTTCAAGTACATCGTCTCTTTAGCAACTTGGATCTTCAAGTTTCCAGCCTTATTTTGAGACCAAGTTATTGCCTTGTACCATTATTATTTATATCCTGGACAGAAATAATCCATTCCTTTTTAGTAGATAGGGTAAAAAAGTAAGTTGGAAAAAACAATAAAAGTTTTTAACAAGTTCTAGGGATTTTTTTTTATTTTTATTATTTTTTTTCTAATTTCAGGTGGATATTTGCTCATCTAAAAAAAAAAAATTATTTGTATGGTAAAATCAATTGAGTGACATACCAGACAGCATGTCACCACGATTATGTCAAAGCCTTTTTTTCTCCTAACCCTTAATTTTTCCATACTTACCCTACTATACCTTTATGCAAGCAACTCTCAGCATAGCCATGGTTTGCAGATAAATCCTCTGTTCCTTTTATTTCTGAGGTTTGGCTGCAAAATCCATAAGCCTCTATGTAACTTTGCAGCCTCATCAAAGCTGTCAAAATTTGCCTTGAAATGAGGACATCCAGCTTTTTATGGGAACTTTAGATAGTCAGCAACAATTAGCATAATGAAGGATATCTTTTCTAAAATTGAAGCGTATTTATTGTACCTCTTCGATTCAGGAGCAAAACGTTGAAACATGAACATTGTATTAGTAAGGTTTTGCCAATCATTCGGAGAAACAACTGTAGGGAAATTCTCATCTGCCAACAGCCACTAGTAACTGCAATTCATCTCTACCTCCGATGCATTTATATTTATTCAGCATTATACCATAAATCTACCTCTCAAGGCTCGAAACAATATAATTCACTGTACCACAGTTACATTTGAAAAACAACCTTGCCAAATCCCAAATTAACTGTAGATTTTTTTTTTTAGTGTTACCTGTTTCAATTTTAGGAAAAAATTTTCAGTAGAGCTACGTTTGCTGAAGGGCCAGAACAATCTCTCATTAGGTGAACAAACTCTGACTTTCGTCTCCAGAATGAATCGAACAGGTTCCTGAACCTCAGTTATCACCAAATCCACAGCGGTAGTCATGAACAATACTTTATCTAGAGAGAAAAAACAAAGTGATAGTATTAAAAGAAGTATTTCAAACAAAATATTCCATAACCTCTTTCCTAGTAACATGAAAGGACAAAGAAACTTTTTTGCAGAATTCAATTTTTTTCCCTAATTTAACATCTCAAAAACCTAGATGTTTCAAAACAGGAAAATAAGATGACTATGCACTAATCACTGGAGGGTAAGGAAACTTAAGTCTTCAAGACAAGAAAGTGATCTTGTTAAAGAGAAGAAAAATTTTGCTTTTTTAAATCCCACTGAAATGTATCAAAAATCTTCATTAAACATTATAAAGGACCTGTATACTTAACTCCACAGTGCAGATCTCTTGCCATCTAGCCTAGTTACATTTTAATTGTTTTTTTGTTTTTGAGGAGTTCCTTAGAAAACACTTAACTCCCACTATATTAAAGGCAGCATTTAGGACCATCTCAGCTGTGAGATTCAGAAAATTGACTATACAGTATGATGCTCCAAAAGGAGGCAACTGGACTCAGTGACCTATGAGATCTCTTCTGGTACTAAATAATAAATTGTGTCCTTTAGGTAGGATGGCATTCACTCTAGCAGCAGACTGTACCCAGCTGTACCCAGCAGCTGACTTTTATGACTTTGCCCCGGCAATTTCCATTAACTTCCCCAAACTTTGGCATGCAACTGTGACAACAGATTGAAAAGATGATAATTCAGCTGACATCTTAAAAGTAGTAATGACAGATCTGTTTCAGGACTCAAGAGAGCAATGCAGCATCAGCTATTTTCAAATTACAGTTGAGAGTGTTTTACTTTCATTTTCACAGGTAGAAGAATAATTTTTCTTTATTGATTAAAAACTTGGATTCAGAAAAATCTGAATTGACCACAGAAACTATGCAAGAAATCTGCAATAGTCGTTTAGTGCAATTCTCCACGGGATTCTTAAGAAGCTCTAACAGCGCGCAAAGCATCTGCGTCCTGTCCCCACACCTATACAGCCTCCTACTGGGATACAGTTATTCTTACAAGGTATTATTAATGAACACAGGAGTTTTCTTCTAGCCTTCTGTTTTGTTTGGATTTTTATGTTCCATCTGGCATCCTACTTTCTGTGAATATATCCCACACTATGAAAGTCTTTTTGCAGGATTCATCTTAAAAGAAAAGAGAATTGATCCGATGCCCTGGCTAGGGATAACATTTGGCAAAGTTCATACCTTTTGGTGTTTCTTCATTTACAAATTGGAAGTGTGGAGATTTTTGATTCCAGCTCCCAGTGATCACATATGATTTCCCATCAGAACTTTTACCCATGGACTCCTGGAAACAAGGTAAGTTTATGTATTTTTATTTAAAAGTAAAGAAATCTCTATATTATGAAGTCTCAGCCCCATAAAACAGCTGCTGCAGTGGCAAGAGAAGGGCAAGCATCTGAAGTCCATGTGACACAGTCCTGTAACAGATATCATCTCTGAAGAAAAGAATAGAGTACTCATGCAATCATTGGTCTCCTTGCTGATAACACAAAAAGGCCAATTAATACTAATTGTTATATACGTATGTGGAATGAACATCTGTCTACTGAGACCTGAAGACCAATAGCTTGTTTTGCAGGTGGCCATTTGACAGTAACTTTCAGCTCACAGAGGTGCAGATGGGATCACAGCCAAGTACTTGGAAAGACAGGATTCCAAGCTGCAAAGGCTTTGCTTTTTTGTTGTTTGGGGGAGAAGAAAAAGGAAAAAGGGGGGGGGGGGGGGAACCAACACACAAAAAAAAAAAAACAAAAAAAAACCACACACACAAAAAAACCCCAAACTTTTCAAGCTTCTTTTAAATTGTTCCGGAAAATCCAAGGCAATCCAGTCATTCTGGCCTCATTTTGCATCATTCAGTCTCTGAATGACAGCTGCCTGAGTGGTAAAGCATTTAAACCTATAAGGCTTTAATCGTGAACTGAGGGGATGTAGCTCATTACCTCTAATACAAGAAAATGAATTAAATCAGAACACTCTCTTACAAGCTGCTGAACTTGTAAAACTTGGCAGATGTTTCACATTAACACACCTTCTACTTCACTATGATGTTTTAATACACCAGATGTGTTTTATTTTATCCTAAGTAGCTATTTTATAAAATAAATTTTACTCTAAAACATCTTGAGATCCAGCTTTATTCAGCATACAAAACACGTGTCATTCAGCTATTAAGAACCAAGTCAGTATTTTGTCTCTAGTGTTCAGCATGTCTGTCTTCCCACCAACCTTATTTTCCGGGCCAATCCAAAGCCCGGTAAAAAGCAAAATTATTCGTGTCGTATCAGACCTTTTTGGGTACTCACTCTTGTAACAAGCATGTACTTCATAAATAATAGCAAGCTTGTTTTCACAATACACTTGCGAAGTCAGAAGATCTCTATCATCGTTTTATAGATGGAAAAGTGAGTCAAAAATAAAGCGCCCACTAATTCTCAGTGTTGTATTTGAAGCTGCTTCGGCCTCAATTTTTACAGTGATAAGTATGCTCTAAAACTTTTTATGTGCAAAGCACAGCTCTTTAATATTCAGCACTTCCAAAAATAAGGTTCCATATTTCTTATTTTAGGCCCCTAACTGAGAATGGTCATGACTGCAAAATCGGGCAACTCCCTTGACCAAGCATCAGGGCATATTCTAACTCTGTAGCAGAGGCAGGGATTCAACCCAGTTGCCCGGAGCGTCACCCTCAATAGCATAAGCTCCGGCATCAATCCCCATCAACAAGTGTGCATAAGCATCTAAATCTTTTCTGTCTATCCTGAGATCATGCACAACCGTAATCCAAATTACTACTGAATTTTGTTAATAAAAGATCCTTACCAAATCTAAAAGGTGCATGTCACCACTCCGAACATCTTTCCCACGGCTAAGGAGAAGACCAAAACATCTGCAAAGCCAGGCAAAAAATTAAACTGCAAAAATTAGACTTACTCATAAAGAAACCATTAACATTCCTTATCTAAATATTCGCTGTCATACATCACAAGCAGCCCAGGAATCCAATAACAGATGTCAGCAAACCTTGACATTTCAAAGCAGCAGCAAGCATGTCAAGCAAAACAATGTCAAGCCAATATTAAAAATGTCAAGCAAGACTTCATAAGCATATTTACAATATGAGTTTACATATTTTTTACTTTCCTACAGTAGCCTGGAAAGTTGTTTAATTACCTTAGTTTGCAAGAACAGCGTAAAACAGACACTGCTAACAAGGGCTCCCTGTCCTGCATTCTTCTTAATTTTTTTTTTTTTGAGACTTATTTGCAGAGAATCTGCCCTTTGATACAGGCAAGAATCAGATGAAGTGCAAGGACCTGCCTTTTATGGTTTCATTTTACAAAGACTTTTGGCCCACACAGGTATATTCCACTTCATCCTCTGGTTTACCACACTGTCCCACATTTCATTTCAGACTACAAAGGCTGGCAGAAGCTGTCTCTTTTCTCTGTAGCATGAGCAGCACTAAACTCCGTCAGTAGTCAAAAACCACTAGTTTATTTCTAAGCAGGGAAAGATTTGAATTCCGAGCTCTCCCCTTCCCTACGCAGACGCTCCATATTCTAGAATTCCAGACTGTGGCAGATTCAAAGCATATGTACAATATTCTCAGATGCAACAGAGATGAAAGGAAAGCAAATTGAAGTAACTCAGTCACTGATTATAGCCTCAGCATTTAAGACAAACTGGCACTGGCCACTGAAAATAAAAGCAGTATGTTTTTTAAAAAACATTTTGAAATGGGTATTTAGAGGGATGCAACCACTGATTCCACAACCCCGCTCTGTGCCAGATTTGCCTGCGCCTGTATTGTGCCCCCTGCCACACACACAATGAACAAACCGATCTGATCTTGTGCACAATCCCACTCAAGAGAGAGGTGTGGCGTTAAATTACAGAAATGGAGTATTCATAGAACAATTACTAATCTGTTCCTTCAGAGGAAATAACAAAAAACATCAAACAGATAAAGAATTTTCTAAAAATCGATGAAATTACCTCTCAATAGCAAGTTCTTTATTAGTTGTCTGTTGGACGTAAATCACTATCTTCTTATCAATTCCTTGGCGGAGTTTAAAGCATTGCCTGTCCTTGTCTTTGGGAACTGCACTGTTATTTACCAGGAAAGGAAAAAAAAAAAAACTCAGAGCATCATTTATCTGTATTCCTTGTATGTATCAAAAACAGCATCAGACACTTGGTGAAGCCAGCTTCTTACACAAAAGTACTCAAGACCTTTCTTCCTTGCACACTGCAATCAGTAACATGAAAGAAACGGCAACATAATTAGGTGATGTTATTTTATCATCATTAGGTGAAAACCAAGGACATTTAGTTTTCAAAATAAAAGCTGTGATTTTATACCACGTGGCTTAGTGTTGTGAGGCTTCCAGCAGCATTTCAAGACAGTTTCTAAATATTGATTCCCCATGTAACACCAAGTATTACCTGTAAGCAATTACTTATAAGAAACTGCATATCGCTTTCTTTCACAAGGAAGGTGACTGTTGGGGCACACGATAAGCCAACAAGCCAAGAAAGCGCAGCGATCTTTAGACTGTTTCCCTTATTTTATTATCAATATTCCATGCTGAGCAGCACAGTCGCACTAAATACTGGACAAATTGAGACTGTGGGGTTTTGACTTTCTTTTTTAAGTCAATCACATACTCACTTTTCCCTTGGGCATAAAAATAATCCTTATTTTATTTCAGACTTTCAAATTATGCATTGTTAGCCCCGGGAGTTAGAAAATTGACTGCGAAGTGTTGCCCATAGTTTAACACCTCCAATAAAATTTGGGTTTATTTTCTGACAGCAGGTGCTTACCCAGACCAGGGAACAGCAGACTGCTTTTAACTGTCAGCAGGAGTTTTGCCTCCGGGGCCAGGACAGTGGATTTACATACTTAGAGCCAATACATGCAGTCAGACCTCATTTCCCCGGCATGACAGAAATGCACTACTGGGGACCCAGGGTGACAAGTGAAGGCAGATGAGCCAAGACAGGTTCAGGTACATTAAAGACCGAGTATGTGAAAAGTGTTCTCTCAACTTTCAGGTGAGTATGCATCTGCATGCGACAGGTCATATGAGGATTAGTGTCAAACTGATAAAGCTTGCTATCTGAACTAAAACCGGTACTGTACGCCCAATGTAGGTAGGATTCTGCTTAGCTGGAGGCAAAAATCCACTTTTCTTCACCTTGCATAGAGTAGGTGCGTGGCTTTTAAACAAATGCCCTGTTCCACCCTTAATGCAACTGTATTTTTGTGGCTGAAAAGATCTTTAGATACATCTCCGTAGCAAAGGCTGAAGTTCAGCCTACAGTCCATGATGTCACACCTGAGCTGGCTAGGACCGAAACAGCTTTTAGCAGCACAACTTCTGGAAACCAGGCAAGCATCAAATTCTAGGCTGGTTTATGCTACCTGCACTGCTGTGGTGATGCTGACATTGGTATCAAGCCAGCAAGACTGAACTTCACCTGGCGTATCACTGCGTGCTGCAGCCATGCTTCCACCTGCCATGCGCCCCAGTGGCCACCGCTGCATCCAAGCCCAAGAACCGTCAGTATCTTTCAGGCTCAGGCCCTGAGCTAAATCATTTTTCAGTTTCAACACTTGAGCAGTCCTTTGGAGTGCTGAATAAATACTGGATTATTAAATGGGATTTATTTATTTAATAAATAAAACTTGAGCTGGATGTAAATCCAAGGAGAGAAACATCTCTGAAGCTGTGGCTAGGAGCCAATGTGCTCAACAAGTCAGATTATTTGGCAGACATGCTGTACTGAAATAAAGACACTTCAGCAATTACAGAGACTATAAATGGTTCCATGAAATATCTAGGTATACTGTGTATAGGCTAAGTAGAAAAAAAAACCAAACAACTTTTTAGCACAGACTAAAAAGGTCTTTTTAGAAACCAAGGTTATCCACCATCAGACTTAACCTGAAAACAGCATTAGCTGATATAATGTGAAAAGCTGCTCCAATACTCTCACCCTATACAACCACTTGCTAATAACACTTGGTTCAGGGAAGAAAAAAAAAAGAGGAAAAATTAAATTAAATTTTGAGAACTCAGTCAGAAAACAGAACCAGTAAGAAACTGAGGCAAGCTTTGTCCATAAAGCTTTTTTGATACTGATAAAGAAACACTACTTTCCAGATCAGAACAGGTGAGTATTTTAATGAAGCAGACCATAGCGAAACCAAGGAGAACTAATATTGATTATCTTTGACAACAAATTTGAATTCTGCCTTCTTTTTGGCTTTCAATAACTCATACAGAGATCAATCCTAAGAAATCACAGGGAAACGGGTACAGATGAAGGATTTATCCTTCATATTCTTAAAATGCATGATGTAACTAGAAGTTACAATCGCAAGGGGGAAATAAGGAAAGCTGGGTTTTCTCTAGGATAAAAATAACAGCATGTCTACATAGGTAATGTCGTTCAAGAAATTTACCTTTCCTGGGCAGCACTGGAAGTTTTCAGCTTGAACTACGCAACTCTAGTAACTACCAAAGCACTATCATGTAAAGAGGAAAAAAGTCCAGCATGTATGATTTGTTCTATTACATTCTGCTCTCAAACTTCCCTAGGGAATTTTCTCTGTTCAAATATTTAAGAAAGAATGAAGTGAATTTATCCCATTCATGGAGCAAAAGCAAACCTAATCACCAAAGTTAAAATGCAAAGTGGTCTTTATGTTCCTTCTGCCTCTACACAAACTTCTTTCCTATCACTGTAAGTAAACAACTATTTAAGAAAGGGTTTTCAATAATATTATTACATTAAATTCTAGGCACTTGCGGATCACAAATTCATGATTGTATGGTTGTTTTCTGACACTGGTTTGTGTACAGAGCCAGATCTCTGGAGACAAAAAGCACATCATGGACAACTACACCGTTATTTGGTTCTGGAGTAGCAATGTGGGAACAAGTCTGAGATCTTGATCATCAAGCTCTTGACTGATGAAGCAGTAATAGCCCTGTATTAAATATTAAAAAGTAAATATGTCTTGTGACAAATAGATTTGGCTGAATACTTCTCTGGAGAGTAATTTATCTTTTTGGGATCAGCAAAATGATTTAAAAAAATGAATTTTTCAGAGTTTTTAATTTTCTCTGCCTTCTTTCATGAGACTTTATTAAAAATATGTACCCTTATGCCTCCTGCAGTATTCACACAACCTCAGCATCTTTGAAAGCCTGGCCGAAAACACACACAACTCTGGAAATGAGAGCACAGTCACAGTGACACATTTTCAGCTTCAGCAGCAATTCAGCTGAACACAACACACATTGCATTGAAAGGGGTTTAAAGAGAAAAGAAAAATACAAAATAGAAAAAGCACTTTGCAGGTAGCACCAGGTTCAGTTCAACAACCAAGATGAAATAAGTCCAGAGGGTCATCACTGTTTTACTTCCCAAAAATGTTTAAGTCTGGGATTCATTTAAACTAGAATAGGAAACTTTCAAAAGAGGGATTTTGGGACCACCTCAGACTCACACTCTCTATTCACTCACTTTCCAACAAAACCAGAAGCTGTACGCACAGGAATGAAGAATCTATACCTGAAATAACCTTTCCCATCATCTTCTTTGATTTCCAGTGACACAGAAAAGGTGAAAATATCACTGTCTGGAGTCTGTGGGGTGGCAATGGCTGAGAGCGGAGTTTGTTTGGCAGAACGACGGAAGGCAGTGGCAAAGCTGTACAGTATTCGGCTCACCTGCATTTAGACAGCACCAAAGAAAGATCAGAAAGCTACAGACATACAGAATGAAGCAGCTGAAATCTACCTGAATTTTCACTAAAGAATAGAATGAGAAGTAATTGTATGAAAATAATTTACTTTTAGCATCTAATTAACTGGTTTTCTACACTCCTCAAAAGGATAAACTATTAATGTGCATTCTTATTTCATGTCTGAGGTTTCTATAATTATCTTAACTTAGGGTAGAAGAAAGCCAAAAGCGATGAATTACACTACTTCTAAAGTGCCTGAAATACTTCAGTTTCATTACACTAATAATGTTTACATGTACATAATTATCATTCGACAAAAAGATTCAACTTACAGCCTCTTGGATTTCACATCGGAAGACATGAATCCTGAAGAGTTCTGCATTGTAGTGGCTTTCAGTGAAAGCAAAGCAATCACTTTCAGGGGTTCCATCATGCCCTCGTACACAGAAAAGGATTTTATAGATTGGATAATTTGCTATTTCTGTGTTTGTCTGAGGATCTAAAAGTCTGTTAAAAGAGAAAGGAAAAAAAACAAAGCTTGCACCTTTAGGAGAATTATTTCAGCCAGATATTAACTTGCAAGCTTTAACAATTTCATAGCTACTAGAAGAAGGATGTCACAAAGAAACTAGCTCCTGACTGTCATTTACTGCAAAGCTTGACCAGAATAATTACAGCTGAACAGCACAAAAAAAAAAGTACAATGCAACAGACATTTCCACCAATAATTTCCCCACAGTTTAAGGGCTTAGCCTTCAAAAAGCTACACTAATACGCAGCAGTGGATAGCCTCATCCCTGTTAAGCCTCATGTATCAGCCACTTTCCAGCCCTCCAAACTAAATACTTTGCAGGCTGTTTCCAAAGTGTTCATCAATAACCACTCCCACTATGGCTTTGGGGACCCCTTGGATCATCATAATATTTCATACTGATCCTTGGACATAAGACGTCTTTGGTAAACAAATTCAAAGCATCACTTTTCTCAGATCTCTTTAAAACCCACTTTTTCCACTAAAAGAAATCTCAAGTTGCTCACGTCTCCTCCCAGGTAAACTGGTAGCTTGTTCCCTTTGCTAAAAGGAAATATGATTAAATGCACACAGTCACAGAGCACACCTGAGTGAGCTTCATACCTCACTGTTCCTTCAGAGACATTAGGCACTGACAGAGTCACATCTAAAGAAATCTGGCACTGGCTTCGTAAGATGGACATCATTCTGAGGGCTTCCACTTCACTCCGGGGAGCGTTCACAGAGGCACAGCCTAAGTAGGTGAGCTTGCTAAACACCACGCTGTCCTCATCTGTCATAGGTGTAAAAGGGCTCAAATCTTCACAGTCTAGGGTGAGACACAAAGTTGAACGTAAGAACCAAGACAAGGCACACGTAATTATCAGAGACTGACTCATCACTAACTAAATGACAAAAGCAACCAAGAAACACATTACAGAAAGTCAGGTCGGGCCAAAATACTACAGGAAAACCCTGCCTGAAAGTGAGTTACTGATGGCAGAGAGCAACTCAGCTATCCCAACTCTACAACCAGTTCACTCAGAGGGCTTCTATGAAATAAGAGAGTGCACCGATTTCCATTACAGCAGTAAGGTGCATAGACGAGCTAAACAGACTAATATTTTATACAACCAGGCAAGTAAGCATAATGTTTCTGTACACAACTCAAGGCTAGTGTAGTGAGTGTTTTCAGAAGTTCAGCATATGTTAACTCTTGCATCACATAACCTGGCATTTACCATGCTAGGTGATTTTAATGGGAGAAATGGGGAAAGGTTGGTGGACACACCTGTACCTAAATTCTCCCTCCATTCCTCACAAAAAGCTAGCTCGTAAGATGCCACCAGGCATTCCCCATTTTTCTCCTAACCTCCCTGGGATGGTTTCACTGGCAAACTCATTTCTGGTTTCTGGAGTCCCGCCACCGACACTGGGTTAATGGTAGAGGATGCTGAAGCTTCAAGGACAACAGGTTCTTCCCCATCTCCATCAGTTCTAACTTCTTCTCCATGGTCCCGGTCACTTGACTGATCTTCCACGGGTGGGTCCATCAGCACGTCTTCGAGCTCCCTCTGCAGCTGCTGCTCGCTTCCATTCCCCACAATCTAAGAGCCACAAACAGAGTTGGGACACAAAAAAAAGACTGTTCAAATGAAAAAAGACAAAAAAAAAAAACACCTCAGGCACAGGTCATTCATATGACTTTTTTGCCAACCAAAGCAGCAGTTAACAAATTTAACCTAGTTACAACCATAAACACAAACTGCAATATGCAAATGCTCACCAGCACGGGTTATATCCTCCCTGCTTTAACAATTCAATAAGCTCAAAGCAGGAATTTTCTAGCACTGGAAAAAGCGAGGAGATTACTTTCAAACTAGTCTTTAATCACCACCTACAAAGACTAGCTTATGACAGAAGAAATTTACAGATGTCCACAGTACAGTGGTCTACAATAATTCTCAGAATAGTACCAGAAAGGGCCAAATACAATTAAATATGCTACATAGTTCATGGGAAAGATAGCAAGGTTTCACAGGAAGAGAATAATCTAGAGCAGGATTATGCCATCATGCTGAGAAGAGGTAGAGTTGTTTTTTTTCCTAACACTCATCTACAGCCTGACTTTGTGCTCATTGAAGTCAACATGAAAGCATGAAGCAACCTAAATGATGCAAAATTAGATCCTAAGCTAGAAAGAGAATGAGGACATTAATTTCAGCAAACCCTTAGGTACTGTGTCTAAGGAAACTTTTTGTCCATTCCTCTGCAATTAATAGGGCAGTGACTGATGTTTTACATAGTTTAGAAATTAGGCACGGAAATGGAGTTTACAGAAGTATTTTACCAGATGGCAGTCAGAGTAAGGTACTTGATTCCAACACTTCAGGTGCTGCTGGTTATTACTGTTGGCACCAAAACTCAACCCTATGAGCAGATGCATTTCTATATCCTTACGTCTCTGTAAGCTTACTGACTTAAGACGCTACGCACAAGCTAATAAAATCCAAATTGTGCAACTACCCCAAGTTCTTAAAAAGAGTGTAAATTAAAGCTGATTAAAGAATTTTTTTTTAATCTGTAAAATAAGATAGTAAAGAAAGGAAGTGGTTAAAAACAGGAGGAAGAATACAAAGCAGACAGAAATCTGCCCATAACACAATCTCAGTATTGAAGCAAATTCCATCTGCGTCAAAACTAGCATCTCATAGTGGAAAACTGAATTATCTTGAAAGTACCTGAAGCAACGGCCAAGGTTCTCGCATTTTAAGAGTAAATAAATCAACCAGAAGTCCAGTTAAGATTGCTGAAATAACACTGGAACAGACAATAGAACACCTTCATGCACACAGATGAGCCTTGCAATGAATTAAATATACTATAAGCAAAACATCAGATGTCACTTAAATATTCGTATGTGCATTTCCAGCAGGCGTGACTCAGGAATAATTACAGCAAGGTTAGAGGTTTCTCAGCCAAATCTGACATATGGTCATTTCCATCACATCCCCAAAGACAAACTTCTCAGTTCAGAGGGAAAAAGTTTACTTACTGCCTTCCACAATCTCCAAATAATTACCTGTATCTGCAGCCTCTAACTAAATTGCATTAAATTAAGTAAATTAAGTAAAGGTTGAAACTGCATATTAGCTTTCTGGTGAAAAATAACTATTTAATACATAAGAATATTAAAGAAAAAAAAACCAAACTTCTAATCTGGAATTACTCTAGAATAGAGCAGAATAATACTACTTTAAGAGAAGAAAAAAGTCACAGATCCCTGCTCTTCAGAAGAAAGTAGGCAAAAATATGAAACTCACAAGTAATGAAAAAACCAGCAAGCACACAAGATCCTAGATGCATGAAGGACATGAAAAAAAAGTAATAAAGTAGTGACTGTTTTACTACAGAATCTAAAGAGCAACCAAAAAAAAAAATCTGTGAGATGTTTATGCTCTTGAAACTCATGCTCAAACAGAAAGTAATTTTTTAGTATGGACTAAAATACATTCATATTCTACCTGGGATCATCTGCCAGAAGTAGGACAGTAACTGCCTTACTCAGCTGTACATCGACAGAAGTATCAGTAACCTGTAACTAGTTACAGGAATCCACAGATTTGCATTTTCCCCCCAATAATTTTAGTATTCATTTGCATGATTCATCATGAAAGCAATGAAAAATCTTGCACAAACATGTGGTCATCAAAGGCATAATCCTTTTAATTATCAAGTTTATTATTCAGGTCTTTGCAGGCATTTGTTAGAAAGATGATGATGATGATGGAAGATGCACCATGTTACTTTACTGTACGCAGTTTATGTGTTTTGCAACAAAACGTAATGAATCAATTATAATGTCCTGCCAGCCCCGTTAAAGCCTATATATTAAAAAAAATCTAAAGTAACTTCTAGTTTACAGGACCTGTTTTCTATGAAACTTGAAGTTAAATTCATTCTGGCAAAAACCTGCATCTCATATGCTTTTGTTCACAGTGAGTAAATAGACTTCAGTTTGGGTTTGGGTAAGGAAGGTAAGGAATTTATTCCCAGTGAGAATTAAATCTTGTAATTAACATGGTATTAACATAAAATGCACATGAAAAATGTTCTATTCCATCAAGATTACAAGCCAAAAAAATTTGAATGGTGATCTACTGTATTTGGTAAAATAATCAGTATCACCAATTTATATCCATATACTGCCCTAAAAAACATGATCTTGAAAATAAAAGTTCCTAAAAATAGTAGTGACAGGTAAAACACGAGTCCAAGTTCCAAGTTTACAGTGTTACAGGAAATAAGCACGTAAAAAGAAAAAAATCTGTCTCGTAAATATTCTAAAACCTCATCATCAAAATCTTCATTTAAAAAGTAATTTAAAAGAGTCCCTCCAAGAAAGCTTTCCTTCTCAGCCCAGACTACCCTCAAAAAAGAATTCTAAAAGACACAGTAAATGTACTTCTGGACTGGAGGAGCTCTGCCATTCTAATAGCCCTAACAGTCAAGCACAACAAGCCAGCTGCCTGAGAAATCAGGCCTAAAATGCAAACTAAGACTAACTTCACATCATCCAAAGTCTCTCATGCAACCATATAAATCCACCACATCATGGGAACAGTGCACATTAAGATGTAAACATGCTTGAAACTTTGCTGCAACCCAAAAAACCAGTAAGAGGCAGCATGACAGAGCGCAGCAGAACTAAGGGCAGAAGGGAAGACTAAACAAGGTGTACCTAATAAATGCTTCATGTAGATTTGCTTGAGATGGAGGAAAGAAACCATTTACCCTAATCATCGTTTTCTCCATTTCTCACAAAACTGAAAACTAATTTTACTTCAACATTAAATAGGTCGTAGCGAACTTCCTTTACAGCAATACGGGGGATTTAATAGAACTGTAGTTTATTCCCTTCTCCTGACGGATGTGCTGCTGGTTTCTGCTGTGAGAGGTCTCACTGTCCCACATAGTTCAAGAGTTCCTGTTCTACAGTGTGCTCCAGAAGCAAGGCTTTCTTAAATCCAGTTCAGTCCCACTGGCAGTGTGCAAAACCAGACACAGAAACATTATGGGAAAGCAGAGACAGCTAGCAACTTCTCTTTCTGGAAAACAGTCACTGACAACCCCTTTTTAAATTGACCCAAGTATTTCAGCATAGACAAAAAAGCAAAAAACACATCTACGAATTATGACCAGCTGAAGAAAAACAGGGTTCCTCAATTGTATTCTGAAGGACTATTTATCTGTCTGGACTTTAGAAAGAACAAAAATAAAAACATGTATTAATTCACTCCACAGCACTATTACTTAAAACTAGCATATCAACAAATGTGAAATAAGAGCCTTCAGTTCAATTTACAAATTTCACAGCCATGACGTTCAGCAAACACAAGCCTAAACTTCTAGTACCGTCCTCATCTAGTACCGTCCTCAGACTGCGCTCAGCCAACGTAAGATCCTCAATCAGCTTTTCTAAAGAAACAGAACACCAGAAAAGGACATCTGCTCAAATATGAACCTGAACTTACTTTCTGCTTTTCTTAGCAGGCACATCAAAGCAAATGGGTTTTGACATATATGAACAAATTAACTTAGTTATAAGTACCAAAGCAACTGCTTCTCACTGAAAAAACT
Organism: Morus bassanus; assembly: GCA_031468815.1. Lineage (NCBI taxonomy): Eukaryota > Metazoa > Chordata > Aves > Suliformes > Sulidae > Morus > Morus bassanus. Next base: position 2,283,332 of record CM062586.1, read on the forward strand.
CACCTCGTTTGTTCCTATGAAATACATAACCTCAGTTCTTGATTTTCCATGTACTACTTAAATACTTTTAGATATCATGGTGGCAGTACTTTTAATATACCTCTGACAACCTTCACAACTCCACTTATCCATGCACACAATAAAGTTTAATAATATATTCATTCAGTAGCCAGTTTTACTATTTGCAAGCTGAAAAAAAAGATACCAAAACCAAAGCCATATTCTAGGGTAATATGTCTCTCTTCCTGTAGAACAACACCAAAAGACAATTTCTGTCCCCAAGAACAGCTAAAAAATCTTTCCATTTCCTCTGTTAGAAGTTTTCACCTCCTTAAGCAGAAAGAAGGAGGTTAACAGGAAGATCCCTGCATGGGAGAATTTAGACTGCGCACCGACTGCTTATCTAAGGTATAATGTTTCCATTAATCACTCAGATAAGCAGCCAGTAACCAAACAGCACATACTCTCCAACACTGGAATACTGAAAGGCTCAAGGTGAATCACTTTGTTCAAGGATTGTGCTCAGTCTTGGCACCAAATTCATAAAGAAGCTTATGTGTAAGACCTGCAAAGCTCTGTGACATTCAGTGCCGAATCAGGGAACAGCGGAACTTTATTTTACAACTGTTGATGATCAGGAGGCAGCAATGCTAATGCTGTTCTTCCCTCATCAAGAGAAACAGCATACCAGTAGCCAGCCTTTTACAAACCACCTTGGAAGTAAACACATGAGGAAAATTTAAGTACATTTCAGGAGTTGGTCTGAAATTCATTAAGCATATTCTACTCAGAAATATTTGCAAGCTTTTTGAAGATGACGTTATATACTAGTCTCCTCCATTTCTTTGATTGTACTAAACAAGATATGGCATGTCATACAAACACTGCAGGACAGCCACAACAAGGCAATTGTTAGACCAGCAATACAAATAGCTCCCGTGTGGAGCAAGAAGTGTTGCAGACTACGCCATTTCATGTTTCCCAACTTTCTTTGGGAATAACAGGATGGAATGGAAAATCTGGTTGACTGTGTCTGTCTCCTGGGGTCTCAAACAATGCATCACAACTTTGGGAGCTAATTACATACAGTGCCACATAAGCATTCTCAAGGTAAGCACCACTATGGAGACTATTCTGAATTCTTAAGCTGCTGGTATTTGCAGCATCTAGAAAGACAAGCATGAGGTTACAGTCTTTCAGCGGGTTTCACAGATCACCAGGCTGATCGTTCAAGAAAATTTCAGATTTTTTTAGACTATCCTATGATGTGAAGTGACAATCTTCTGCAATAGCAACAAAATATAAGTGAATGTTTTTGCCAGATTAAGCAAAAGTAAGATCCTGAGACTCTTAACTAACAGAATTAGCTTGAAGTCCTATGCAAAAGAAAATAACCACTATAATGGCACGTCTCGTCCAGGATTCAAAGGAATGCAAGAAAAACAAACAAAGCCGTTGGGAGGTAAAAGCAAGATGAGCAAAAGCATCAAGAAACGTTCAGTAAAGTCTCTGTTACAACTGCTGCTAAGGAAAAGAGGAACACCCAGTCCAACAGGCAGGACACATGATTTCTTATCATCTTTTAAGATATTATTTTGAAGACATAGATGTGACCATAGACTTCAGCTTCTTGTGATGGTGGAATATCTCTTTCCATCTCCCACAAAGAACACACTAACTTGACTCCCTCTAGGAAAGATACGGTTTTCAACACATTAAAATGACAGAATTTGGAGTGACCACCTTACTTGTGTCACTTTGCTTAAAGACTGCTGAAATACAAATTGGGATGAAAGATTTTAAGTAGCCCAAAAAAAAAAAGAGAAAGTGACAAGGGTCTCTTTTCAGAACAGTGCTTTTAAAAGTGAGAAGATGTCAACGCTCTTCCAACTCACACAAGCCTATCACATAGGCATGTATTCTCAGATTCATGCCAAGTTGTTAGTTGTAACTACACTTGTACACTTCTTAAAGAGAACATTTCACATTGGGGAAAACTTTAATATATGTTTGAATTAACAGATATGGTCAAATCAAGTGTATATTAATATTGCTTTCTATCTGAAACCTGTGACAAAATCACAGTTCCAAGTTCTTGATAGTCAGTCTGTTTCATCCTCAGCACTTCATGAAGGATTCTGCAGAGTGAGAAAAAACCCACAGGTAGTGATGGAGAGAGCTCTTACTCAAAACCTAATTGTCACCTCTGACATCAGCAAAAGAAAATCTTTTTTTTTGCAGAAATCACTGGCAGAATCGATTCTCGAATAAGTTCTCCCTTCTGTCAAGTTTTCCACAATAAAGAAGTCCCTCTTTAAGCTCTCTATAGTTAGTTTGATTTAGAAGAATAGGGAACAAACTCAGGTTATTGATTCTTACCTTCAGTCCTGTTTTTTCATCATCACTACCATTATTTGTAGATGGTGTTTCATCCCCTTGCCTGGAAACCAAGACAAAATCTTCACTGTTAAGAGTGGATACCGAGTCTGAAGAGACACTGATTTTTCCAACAGAAGCCTTGTCATCCATGACTTAAAAAGGAAGTTCGATTCATGAATGAGATTAAATATGTTATAAACTCCTGAAAAACAAAAATCATAAAAATACTTATATAAAACTTCATGCTAAAATGCTCAAACGTTTCTTTTCAGAAGCCTGCTGACTAGTTATAAAAAGTAACACATCTGACAGCATAACCAAGTTACAACTCTTCTGTCAGTGTACACTCATGGTCCTGCTTTGATTTTGCTAAGAAGCACGCTACTATTAGAGCACTGGTTTCCATAGCTCACAAAAGGGAAGTTAATAAATCTTTTTGCAGTATTTCATGATTATGTTTCTACACATAGCACAAAACAGGTCCTTGGAGCATACACCATGCCTGCTGACAAAGGACTCATATTAAGGCCAGAACAATAAAGTTCATTTACTTTCTTCAGATGATCTGTCTGCCTTCACCTGTGTTCATGCAAAAATTACTTCTGTGGCTATCAGAGCTCACTGTATGCTGCAGTCACATTCTTTTCCCCCAAAACAAGAGTTAGATCTAACTCTCGATATTTTGTGGTAAGGATGTTCTAAAACCTTGGGACATAGAGCATTTTATGAATCTATGCTGAATCTTCTGTACTGCAAGGAACAATAAAAGAAAAGACTTCCAAGAAACAGGAAGAACAGCGTAGGCTGGATCAGTACTGAGAATCAGAGCCAACAGAGGATTTTAAAATAAGCTGGAACTGGCACTGAGAGGGATTTGAAGAAAGGAACAAAAGGTGAAGTTCAGCTGCACACCTTGAACTCTACCAGCACAGATTCTCAGAATCTGTGGCTCAAAACAGACTGCCGTGATAAAAACAGGTGATTAAATTTCCCAGAAACCCAAATATGCCCTTATCACAATGGCTAGAGTCTTTACATACTGCCAAGCATGACCAAAACCCAAGTGCTTTTTCAGCCTCAAGTTCTGCCTTCCATTCGGTGGAGCACTGTCCCAACCTGGCCTCCAAGTGAACAGCCAAACAATGGAGAAACCTGGCATATCCACAAGCACAGCTCATCGCATTCCTCGCTGAACCACGAACAATGCACCAAAAATAGCAAAGCCTGCTTTTATTTCTATCAATACCCTTCTCTCCACAGCCACCAATACGACTTGAAACTCTGCCAGGAGGACAACAAATTTTTTTTTTTCCTCTGGGTTATTTTTAACCTTATTACTTTCCTGACCGAGTCGCTTCATGGTCCTGAAATATGTTTCACTGGACACCTGAAGCAGTGCGCAAGAGGAAGAACGGATGTGGGATGTTCAGGAATAACAATATACCTATGATTACTGGGTTTCATTTTCAAAAGGGTGTAAGATATTTAAATATCCTTTTCAAAAAAAAAAAACAAACAACATTTTAGGATCCACCGACTTTCAATGAGAATTACTGGCTGAGAAATTTAAATACTTTGAAAAGTTTTACCCACTGTATGTGTCTCTCTGGTATTACTCACAGGTACCTTAAAGGTAGGGCAGAGTTCTCATTTTTAAAGATGCTTTTGTTTAAAGAATTCGTATTGAAACATTTCTATAGATGTTCCATATGGCACCATCTACATAATACACAGATCATCTGAAAATAACTAAATTAAATATACTGAAAAACAGAACAAAAATAAGCTTCAAGCACTTAATATCCCTTTGGCTTTACTGTTTTCATTCAAACAGTGCAAACTCATCTACCATTCTAAGACATTATGAGTAGAAGAGCAGGCTTTGATCACAAGCAGCTGTGAAGATCACCTAGGCAAGGATCAATTTAGCAATTTATTTTGGTATAGTGCGTCTGTCTTGAAGTGCTAATTTCACCTATTTCTGAAGTCTTTCAATCTGACACCTTTCACCAACATTAACTTCAATTAAAGAAAAAGCATGTCGTGCTTTTGCATACTCCTTTTTTTAGTAGCGTGGTGTAAACAGACACCACGCTTGGTCCTGGAGCACAGCTGGCTTAGCCTAACCCCTTCAGCAGTTTCACAATAGAGAATTGCAACAGCAGAAGGTCCCAATTGGCCCAACTTTGCCAACCTGATATTGAGCAAAAGTCTTACTGAAATTACACAAGATAAGAGAGCACAGGAAAGGGGACAACATAGTAGGCTACTGTAAGAAGCTTTTGTTTATTAGTGATGTATCAGCAAGCAAGGCTCTATTACCCAGCCGCGCTGGAATCAGCCACAGAGGTTCATCGGATTAATGCTCAAATAGTCGAGGTGCAAAAGCACAGGCTTAAAATACCAAAAATGCTAAAATACTGTCTGAAGTTAACCAAAAATTTCCATATCCCCATATTCTGCTTTGCATGCATTTTATATCCTCTGTTCCTCACTCCCACTTTGCTCCATGCAGATTACCGCACGGATCATTTTACCTGAATCAGAAAACTCACAATGGCAGAATCAACAACAGAAAGCCTATGAGCTCATTAAAATATGGGCCAGCCTAGAAGGGCACACATCAAAGACCAGCAGAGCAATTAAGTGTGGCAGGCTTATGACTCCTCTGGAATCAAAAAGCAAGAACAACAGCAGTGACAGTGCTCTTTAGTAATACTTGCAACTTGTCTAATAACTGAAGCTTTCTGTTCTCAGAGTTTAGAGACGTAGGAGAAAAGCCCCAGCCAAGTGCAGATCTCAAGTTTTAATGTTTCTCAGAAGAAGCCATGGTCTCATCCCTTACAAGGAAAGAGTCTTCGGTTTGTTTCAACATAAATAAAATACGAGCTTATGAATTCAATGTAGTTTATTTCCTGACACAAAACTACACCACAATTACATAGTATTTGCCTGAAGGTGTCTTTACACCTCTACAGGAGCCAGAGCGTCTAGGAAAAACGCGTACTAAATGGCAAATTTCTAACAACTTACTTCTTTGCTCACCTGTGTAATTAAGTGGGTATCCTGGCCTCTCCTCACACAAAAGACCATTGGAAAAAGCCGCAAAATGAGAAAGGTAACATGGCTGGCTCTTGGGTCACTGCTTTCAATCCACCTTCACTCTGTGCTTGCTGTTGTTATACAATGCTACAGTGCAAGTCCAAGACAAACTGTCTTTTTAAAAATGTTCTTGTTTATCTCTAAAGCAACCTACCTTACTCTCTGTACTCAAGCTACTGTGCCAAGGTACAGCAAAGACACCATTCACCATGCTAAAATCTCAAACAACTGGAAAACAAACATATCTAAGCTCAAGATTAGTTACACAGATTTATAAAATATTTATCCTTTACTTTCCTATCCTCTCCCAAGTATTTGGCACCTGACCTGCAACTTGCGATCAAAATTTGCCTTGTAAGTACTGCCAGAATGAATTTAAAAGAACTTAAAGCAAACAGTATACAAAAAAACCCAGAAACCCTTCCATTTTACATGACTGTAATAAACTGAGGCTTGAATGCCACCTTGAGACATGTGCAACAAGTGAAGCAAGGCACTTGTAACTACGGCGGGTCTCACTCCACCTCCAAGGGCGCCCATTTTCCAGCGTTCACAACATGCACAGCCACACAAAAAGCCAGAGGGTGAGTGGAAAAACCAACGTTTCGGCTGTGAACTTCTCGGACTGTGTTTTAAACAGCAGTTACCTTTAAGTCAGCAGCAGATGTAGCACCCTTAGCACTGAATTTAGAGGAGAATACAACACAAAATATGCTTAAGTTTTGGGTTTTCAGGGCAGAAAAGAGAATAAGCATGAGAACAGGTATGCAAACTACAGAGGAAAAGAGATTTTTATTCCCCCATTTATATCCTTCTCAGCTTTTGTACTTCGGCTGCGGTTCCTATAGGGATTCCACAAAGATACATGTATCTGATGAAGAATGCACCAGATACAGAAAAACAACACAGCATATTTTCTGTTTCTGTTCCTGTTCCTCTGGCTTTATGCATAACTTAACAATAATATCCAGTATGGTTCAATCTAAACATAGGAAGTTCTATTTTCCTACTTTTCATCGTTGGCATCTCAGTGTGGGTGAAAAGTGGAATTTGTAGCAGAGGTCAGAAGCTTCACGATGTACTTTGCAAAGCTGTTTTATGACAAATAAGCCAGCGTTCTTTAGGATTCTTAGCTCTTTACAGGCTTTGACATCTGTGATTTCTTTACCTTCAAAATTCCCACAGTGTACACTTATTGTCTTAAAAATACACAGTGAGTCCTGGAAAAAGCCTGGAAAATGCTACTGCACGATGCCGTCATTACAGGTGGTCATCCCAGGTGTTTCAGTCCGAGCAGTGTAAGACATGTAAGAGCAAAAGAGATGTCACACTGATAGACATGTGGGAAAGGAGCTGTGGTTTGACCCTGAGCACACAGAAACCACCTGTATTTTAGTGCAGCTTTGGGAAAAAAAAATACGAGAAAGATCAATCGCTAGCAACCTTTTTCTTCGCACATATCGCATTAGTTCGCATAAACATGTTTGATCTTTACCCACCTTCCCTGTACAAAACACATTCTCAAAAGCAACAAGAAGTATTTTGCACTCAAAATGAAGCAAGACAGCCAGCGGAATATTGCATGCAAAAAGAAAGACTAAGGATAACTAAAGAGAGTAATTAATAAAAAATAGCAACTACAGTACTAACTTTTCTGTTTGTTTTAAAACACACTGACAGCCACAGATGTTCCCGCTAACCTCGAGAGCCAGAAAAAAAAAGTGTTATTTATTTGGAGATAATGCTGCCTCAAATTTCACCCCTCGTCCTCTTCTCAAGAGCGGAGAAGGGCAGATCTCAGGAAGCTGAGTGAATCATTGGCCAGCGTGTGCAAACCCAGGCATCAGAAAAAACACAGGAGTTAAGGATTATTACCAAAGATTGCATTAGCTTAACAGATTATTGACAACATAATTTTGGCAGTTTAAACAGTTTTTAATTTAAAACTTGAATTTAAAAATTTTAAATTAAACTAAACTGTAATTAAATTTTTAATTTTAATTTTACTTTTTAAAATTTAAACAGTTATTGCCAACGTAATTTTGCTTTTAATCTTAATTTGAACTATCCGCTCAGAGGACAAAACTCTAATTTTAGGCTCTTGTAATAAGCAAATTCTCCAAGCCCAGAAACATGCGGCAGGCCCTGGGAAACCGTGGTTCATAAAAGAAATGCTGACGCTGCCTTAGCTAGCCCATCACAAGAATGTCGCTGGAACGAATTAGCCACGAACGGCTGGTTCATCCACGCTCCGCGGCTGGTGCTCAACCAGCATCAGGCACATCTACGCGCTGCCCGCACGTGGGAGCCAGGACACGCAGGACGCGAGGCAGCTGGAGCCTGGGGTCACGGCAGCGCAGCCAGAGGCTAACCAAACCCTCAAGAGGATGCTCTGTATACTTCTGGAGCTCCTCTCTCAGCAGGATTCAAACAGAAAGAGAGTTATGCTCACCAGACAAACGCAGCACTTTAAAAATACACTGTGAAAGAACTAAAAAAAAAGCAGAGTTACGCTCAGTGCGTGCTACTAAAAGCTGTCTGCTCTGGGATTTGGAAAATGAAAGGAAACCCCTATGCCAAGCTCCATTTGTTAATTTGTTTACTGTGTACACAAAACTCAGTTTTCTCAGGTCCTTGACCTTTTAACATTAAGTAGAGGCCTTCAAAAAGAATACAGCATTTCTGTAGTTCAGTCAGCAACAGGGAAGTCCGTGCAGTTACCCATTTTCTAATAAAATAGCCAATAATCTCAGAAATCCCAAGTCGTGCTTTAGCAAAACCTGTAAGTAGAATAAAATTGGGAATGTAGGTCAAGCTCTCTCTGCATAACAGTACAGGTAAGCAGTACTCACGTAAGAGTACCTGATCTCCAACTTGTATTTAAGACATAAACATGGTCTTTTCCCTCTCTCTGCGCCTCTCCTGAGTATTTTTTCCCTTTCTCCTCCTCTCCCCAAAGAAGCCTTGAACAGGCAAAACTACACAGACAAAAACCACAAAGCCTCCTTCTACCAGTTCGATTTTCACCTAATTTTTGCTGACGCGTGTTTTTAAGCCGACTTAGCATAGTCTTGTTTGATTATACTTCGTTTTCATCCCTAACTGACACAATCAGCCCTTAAAAATTACCTTCTGGGGGTGTTTTAAGCAAAACGAACAGGACCTTGCCAAGAGGATGGAAAAAAAATAAAAAAAAAACACGAGAGAACCACGGAGTTACGGTACGTAAAGCAAATAAAGGCGCCCGGACGCAATTAAGTGCCACATTTTAGGATCCACCTGGAAGCAACAGGCAGGAACCGGGAGGACCAGGCCGCGGCGGGGTGGGGGCCGGCAGCCCCGAGGGAGCCCGGGACAGGCGGCCCCGCCACGGGGCGATGCCCGGCAGGCGCTCGGAGGGGTCCCGGTAACACGGAGGGGTCCCGGGGCTGCAGGAGCGAGGCGGGTCCCCCCGCTCCGGGGGAGCGGGGCGGGAGATTCGCAAGGACGGGCCCAGCCCCGAGACTCAGCCCGGCGACCCGCCGGCGCCCAGCCCTGCGCTAACCGGGGCGGCCCGACGGCCCCGCTCCCGCCGCCGCCCCCCGCGCCGAGGCCGCGGTCCCACCGGGCGGAGGGGATAGGGGAGCACCGCACCGGGAAGGGGTGGGGGGGGGAGACACGGCCCAGGGGGCGAGGGGACATACGCCGGTAACGGGGCGCAGGAGAGCGCCCAGCTCCACGCCCGCCGGTCAGGGGCGGCGGCGAAGCCCCGCGGCGGCGGCGGACGGCGGGGCAGCGGCCGCACGCACCTGGCTCGGCGCCGCGGGAGACGGTGCGGAGCGGCCCGAGGGCGGAGGAGGGACGGGGCGGACGGGACCCCGCCGGCAGCGCCAGCCCCACCTACCCCGGCCGCCGGTGCCGCCGCCGCCGCCGCCTCCCGGTGCCGGGCCTGGGCCGCCGCTGCCGCCCACCACGTGACCGAGGCGGAGGGGGCGGGCGGCCCGCCGGGCGCTTCCGGGTACGGGGCGGAGGGCGCGCGGGCGCTTCCGGCGGCGGAACAATGCGGTTCCGAGTCGCCGTCCTGGGCTGCGGCGGCGGCGGCTGTAGGTCCCGGCGGGCTGGCGGGGCGCGGGCGGCGGCCCCGGAGCGGGGTCCGGAGCGGGCCGCGGCTGCCGCCCCCCCCGCTCCCCCCGCTCCCGCCGCCGCCCGGGTTCGGCGGGCGGCTCGGCCCGGCCGGGGGCGCGGCGGGTCGCGGGGCCGCCCGGGGGGCGCGGCTGGCGGCCGGGCCCGGCCCGGCGGCGGGGCGGCGCGGCCCCAGGCCCGGGCGGCGGCTCACGGCGGCTCTCCTCCCCTCTCTAGGTCCGTAGCCGGAGGCCGCGGCGGCCGCTGCGGTGGGAGCGGCGGCGGCGGGGGCCAGCGGGGGGAGGCGGCCCGACGCTACAGGTACCTGCCCTTCCCTCCGGCGGGGCCGGGAGCGGGGCGGCGGGGCCGGGGCGGGCGCGGGCAGCCGCCTCCTTTGCTTTCGAAGAGGGATGGCTTCGCTTCGTCGTTTCAAAAAGCCGCGCAGGCTCTCGGCCGAGCTGTCCCGGCGCATCGTTTTCCCGGTGCTCGGGAAGAAGGTGTGGAGGAGCCGGTGGCCGCCCGCCGGCGGGGAAAGCCGGGGAAGCGCCTGGCTGCGAAGGGGGGGTGCTGCGGGGTGAGCCCCGCTCAGCCTGAGGGTCGCGGCTAAGCAGGAGCTAGGCTGGGCCTGCCACTCTCCCGAGAAAGGGCTGGGGTTCCATCCCATGGCTCCTTTTCCTGCTTGGAGAGCAGTGGTAGTGGAAACTGAACGTGCGTCAAGGCAAGTTGCTTCTTCTCTGTTTTCAGTTTCTCCTGCTGTGACTCTTGCGATCCGCCCGAGGAGCGCTGAGTGGCTGCAATAGCCGTGTCTGGTTAGCAGCACTGTGTAGCGTTACCTCGGCACAGGCACTCTGGCTGTATTTATATTATAGTATCCCAAGGTGGAAAAAACAGGCTTGCAAGTAGACTTCCTTCATCACTTCCAAGAGAAAACACAAAAAGAAATGGTTTGATAATGCCTGGAAGTCACCAAAGATACTTCACGATGATCTGTTGCTACTGTTTATATTTGACAAAGGCTATTGCCTCATAAAATTAAACTTTTTGCCCTAGAAATGGGGATGAGTCAGGCAGCACTGAAGATAGGATGATTAAGAAACTGTGGTGGCTCTGCTTTCCGTAGATTCAGCAGAACTGGATGTACTGCAGAGCGATGCTACCCCCGTTCCCGAACTTTCCTTGTTTCTGAAGGTTTCTGAAATCCTTTTGTAATTGTCGTGTGCCGTACACCGGGAGATACACTTGATGGGCTCAAGTAGTGAGGAGGTCACATCCCCGGGTGATGCTGAGCAGCAAATTGAGACCACCCTGATTATCACCTTCTAAAAATTACTTCTAAGATACTTCTAAAAATGTTCTTCTCTGAACCCTTGTCTTGTTCATTTACACTAGGCATGACTCCGTTCCCATTGTGTGCGCTGAGCTGGTACATCATGCCCCAAGAGAGCAGTATCTGCTTTTATCTATAAACTGAAAAGCTTCCTTTTGAGCTTTATGTGGGGTTTGTAATAGTGAGGTATAAGTTTTGCTTTGTTTTGTTATTTTGTCTGACCAAATCTTGCGTCATTTAGTCTCCTGTGATTTCTTCGCTTCCTGCAATCCCAGTTCTCTGGCAGGATTGCGTGAGCAGTGTTTCATCAAGAATCAGTGTAGTCTTAGAAGTTCTTAAAAGAGCTGTTGAAAGACAAAAAATTGATACTTGTTTTATGGAAGATCCACTGTTCTTCATTCCAAATACTATCAAACAAGAACAAACTTCCTAGAGGAGTGATATTCCAAAGAAGACGACAAGAAACAAAACTTCCTACGTTCCCCAGGTATTCAGAAGAGGGAGCCTAGAAGGCATGATTTATATAATGAGGTACCATATGGAAGACTTTTTTCTGTGATCTTTTTAAAAAAAAAAAAACAAAAACAAAAACAAAACAAACAAAACCCACAACACACAGCAAACCAACCCTCGCAAAAAAACTTAAAAGACAGACTAAACCGATGCGTTAAACCCAGTGCTGCAGATACTGCAAAGCTTGCGTAGTCCTTCCTGCTAAAAGACTGGCTTGTCAAAATTACAGCTACTTCCAATAAGACAACGCGTCCTATATCAATATTACTGCAAACTGTGGAGTGTCCTAGAGGAACTGTAGCCGTTGTTCTTGGACTGTAACTCTCCTGAGCAGTATAGGATCAGAAGGTTAAGAGGGATGTTCGTGTGTCTGGCAGGTGCCAGGTTCTGTTTCGCCTTGAATTCATTTGTTATGAAAGCTATCTAGGCATTAAAGGAAATTGGGAACCAAAAACTAAAGGAACGTCATTGTTGTTTGGTGTCTGAGGAGTTTTCATGTGGAAGCAACGCTTAACAGCAGCTAAGGCTGCTTCCATGGTTTCCCTTTGAATTCCAGACAAGTAGTGTGGAAAACATCCTAACTCTTTAGGATACTGCTTCAGGAGAATTTCTGTCATATCACCTCTACTTTATATTCAAGCTGCATTAAATTAAAAAAGGGTAAAGTTATTGTAAGGTGAGGTATAAACTTGATTTTTTTGACTTTTACCATGTAAGAGACTTGAGTATTTAGGATAAAACATAACATCTAATTAAACACACTTCATATTATTACTTTAGACCCTTCTATTTTGCATTCTAGACAACAAAAAAAGTTCTCACTTGTTTTTTTGTTTTCTTGCTGCTTTTCTTTAGGTGTGCCAAAATGTCAGAAAGATCGGATATTCTTCACTTCAAGTTTGACAACTATGGGGATTCAATGTTACAGAAAATGAACAAGCTGAGGGAAGAAAACAAATTCTGTGATGTCGTGGTCCATATAGATGACGTTGAAGTTCACGGGCATAAAATTGTATTTGCTGCGGGCTCTCCCTTTTTAAGAGATCAGTTCTTACTGAACGACTCCAGAGATGTAAAAATCTCTATACTGCAGAGTTCGGAAGTGGGGAGGCAGCTGCTTCTGTCCTGTTACAGTGGCATTCTGGAGTTTCCTGAAATGGAACTGGTAAACTACTTGACTGCTGCAAGCTTTCTGCAGATGAGCCACATTGTTGAACGATGTACGCAGGCCCTCTGGAAGTTTATAAAACCGAAGCAGCCGTTGGAGAGCAAGGAGTGTGAACAGCAAAGTGATTCCTCCGAGCTGAAGGACCATCAAGGAGACGACGACTCTCTGCCGCAAGATTCACCGTGTATTCAGCCTTCGGAAGACAGTATGGACATGGAGGATAGTGATATTCAGATCATCAAGGTGGAGTCCATTGGGGAGGTGACAGAAGTTAGGAATAAGAAGGATCAGAACCAGTTTATTTCTTCTGAACAAACTGCACTGCATTCTTCAGAGCCTCAACACTTCCTTATCAACTCCACGGTTGAAAACAGAGCAAGTGAAATAGAGCAAAACCACCTCCACAACTATGCCCTTTCCTATGCTGGCAGTGATAACATCATTCTAGCCTCTAAAGATATGTTTGGGCCTAACAACCGAGGTATAGACAAAGGCCTCCAGTGGCACCATCAGTGTCCAAAGTGCACAAGAGTGTTTCGGCATCTGGAAAACTATGCTAATCACTTAAAGATGCACAAACTATTTATGTGTCTGCTCTGTGGCAAGACGTTCACTCAGAAAGGCAACCTCCACCGGCACATGAGGGTGCACGCAGGCATCAAACCCTTCCAATGTAAGATCTGTGGGAAAACGTTCTCTCAGAAATGTTCCTTACAGGACCATCTTAACCTGCACAGTGGGGACAAGCCCCATAAGTGTAACTACTGTGACATGGTTTTTGCGCATAAACCCGTTCTGAGGAAACATCTTAAACAGCTACATGGTAAAAATAGCTTTGACAATGCCAATGAAAGAAACGTTCAAGACATAACAGTGGACTTCGATTCATTCACGTGCAGTGCTGCTACAGACAGTAAGGTCTGTCAGCAAGCTGATGCAAGCCAGGTACTGGATGCAGGGAAGCTGCCTCAGGCTGTGCTCAGTTTAAGAAATGATAGTACCTGCGTCAATTAAGCAATTAAAAACAGCCCTTTGTAGGAATCGTGACTGAGAGGAGCAAACGGTTGGTTTGGGCTCTTGCCTAAACTAGTGGTATGCCCTGAAAGGCTACGGATGGATGGATGGATGGCGGGTTGGATTGCAAAACCTGGCAGGTCTTCAGCCATCGTTCTTAGTCTTACTTGATATTTTCTGTGAATAGCAATCTTCCTTCAGGTTTCTGTCTGTGTCTCTACTGTGGATTATGGGGTTAATTGTTTCATTTCTCTTTGATTAGGAGACTCAAGACTAACACCTTTTGAAAGACTGTTGCTGTGGGCTGCAAGTAAACCATCTGCTGTACAGTTAGAGGCCTCTCTGTGTCTGGGCAGATGGAGGAAAGAGCAAATAGGACAAGTCTGTGAGATAACCCGCTTTTTTTTTTGTTGTTTTTTTTTTTTTTTAAAGCACTGGATAACTGAAAGCACTCCATATAGTTAAATTTAAACTTACCTCTTAAAGTTGTCTTTCTCTGATCTTACCCCTAGACCCCTACAGTTGAAATGAAGTATTTTTGTGTCACTTTTTTTGCCCTTTCTAAACTATTTCAAGAAATTTCTGCTGCCAGTCAATGCTATCTTAAAAGCTCTCAGGGTTTTTAACCTCAACATGCATTATGAAAAGATAAAACCCTAAATGATTTGGCAGGGCTATAGCTGATCATTGCACAGAAGTGTTCAAAATGAGGATAAATTGCAGCTCTGGAATGTGAGAGGCCAGTGCCTGGAGTGCAGGTATGACCTATTTCTTATGCTGTCATACCTAGGATTTTTAAAGGGCACTTACCAGTGTATGTACTGAGACAAGCTAAACACTTCAGAACTAAAAATCATCATCCACCTTCCGTAAACTCTGCATCACATAAGCCACAACAGTTTTTGGTTTTAGAGCAAAGCTGGAGTGGAGAAATACTGCTTTTTGACACTGTGAGAAGAATCTGTTTTAAAAGCTGCAACGTGTAACAACTCCACGCTTTTCCTTCCCCCCCCCACCCCCCTTAGTTCTTGTATATCTCTCCTTGATCGCTAATAAGGGCCACATGTCAGTTAACGTGAAAAAAGAAACAAAAATACCTGCCATAAGAACATTAACAACAAAGTTTTTTGATTTTTCAGACATTCAAAGGATACTTTTTTTTTTTTAAGAGACCTGCCTAGTTCATTAGTGTTTTACAGAGCCTAGGATGAGATATAGGTAGCACAATTTCCATAGGCTAATATATCAGCTATTGACTGTACTCAGCAATACCTCTTGTATACCGCCTTAAACATCAGATGTAGCGGGAATGGCATGTTAATCGGGATTATACCGTATTGCTTCTCAAAAGTGCCGTGGAATTATCCGCATCCCAATCAGGCTGAAAGAAACTAATTTATCTGAGAAACACCATTCCCAGTAGAACAGCACTCTTATTGCATTGAAGTGTAGTATAGACTAATAATCAAATGGCTGATCCTCGGTAGAGAACTGCTGTTTGTATTTGGAATACGTATTTCTTCCAATGCAGCTCTTTTCCACAAGGTTTGCCATGAGGCTGAGATTATGCTTCCTACCTAAAAGTAGTACTGTTTATGTGTTTGAATGAGGGGGTGGGGGTGAAAGGCTGCTATTGTATGGTTAAAAATGCTAAACTGGTATGACCAAAGGTGTGTTAGAGCAAAAAATGTTTTGTATGTAATTATCAAAAGTTGGTCTTGATCTTCAGATATACGTATGTGTAGAAGCCGGGATTTCCTTATGCAGACGTTACACTGATGGACGATACGAAGTGTTAATCTTCCAGAACGTTTTCAGAAATCCACATACTTTCAAGTAGAAAAGCAAGGTGATTCTGTGAATCAGTTTTTGCAATTGAGTTTTTAAACTACTGTACTTGACTGTTACATGGACAGCTATGAAGTAAGCAATGGAAATGGAGTCAGGGCATTACATCTTTCAAGTTGTAGCAAATATATTTAGGCCTAAAATCTTAACTATTTGGAACTCTTTAAAATTACTGTTCAGGTTCCTGGGACAGAAAATAGGTTTGCACGGGAAGAAAAACTGTTTTTCCTCTTAAAGCAATCTGCTTTCAGAATCGTTTTGAGCTAAAACTGGCCATGACAGTTGCATCTGACACTTGAATTCTGTCTTCAGGCAGAATCTTCTGTATTGTTCAAACGTTTTGATAATGTATTATTCGCTATATGGAAATAAGTTATAGCGCTAACGTCAAAACGAAGCTAGACATGGAGAATAAGAGCTTGCAGAGCCAGGTCAACATGCTGTAAGGGACTAGTGGACAATCTAACCAGATACGAATATGGACACGATAAAGAAAATGGTCTTCTGGCAGAGAAAGGAATAAAATTGTACAAATGCTAGAAAAAGTGGCAGCAAGATGGACAGTATTGAAAGCTTTGTCTACCTGAGAAGTTTTTTTTTCATGGAATCATGAAGCTGTAATGCTACTGCAAGGAGAATACAGCTTGTTGAAGTAGCCGTGGGTGACCTGAAGCTGATATGAAGAGACAAGGGGTCTCCTAAGAAACAAAAAATTCATTTGGTCAAGATACATAGGTTTTCAGTCCACCCTGTGCTGTGGTGATGTCAGTGTCTGAGGAGGCAGAGACTGCTGGCCGTTTGGTTGAGAGGCTGCTTGCGGTCACTTGGTGAGACCGTGGCAGAAATAAATAGGAAAAAGAAGACGCGTAGAAGACTGCTTCTTCAGTGAAAATGGACGCATCTGTTGGATGAAAAGTGACTTCTTACTAATGGCTGTGCTTTTGGCCTGGCAAAAGGGTGCAGACCAAAAGATTTATGCAGGAGACGACTGCGTGACTCCAGAAACACTGGAGATGTCAGAGGGCAATATGCTGATGGCACGGTGCAAAGTGCGCCGGCGGTAGAATTCACCTAAGATTTGCCCCTATATGGAACAGACAAGTGGAGAGTATAGAAGAGGCATTAGAAAAGAAAAATCTGGCTAATGCTCCTTCTCTGAATTACAGATTAAAATGGAGTGAGAATTATTATAAATGGAATATACAGAGGCAGCTCGATTATAGCATAAGATGAACTTAATTGTCCATGTATGTAAAATGTTGTCTTCATCGCAATGTTCCGATTAGTGAAAGACTAGATCCATTGGTTGTTGCTACTGATGCTGCATATTCAGATGAGGACTATGGCAGTTATCATAATCTGTGTGTTAATGTGTAGAATACTATTTGCTGGTCAGTGGATAGTCTCACAACTTAATGTGCTGTACAACTTCCTGCATATCCTAAAAATAACTGAAGTCTATTACAAAAATATTTTAATAATTCCTTGAATATATTAGGATTTTTTTTTATGTTGGCATTTTATTTATTTTTTTTTCTACATAGAGGAAGAAAAATCTTAGAACTCTTAGGTTTACCAGAGGTTTAGGCTCACCACTTTTCTGAGTGGTGGTAGCTCGTGTAGCATGTGTTCCTGCAGCATACGGTGCAGCTGCACAGACTCCTGTGTAGATCAGGGATGAGTCTTTCCTTAATTTATTTTTCTTCTAGAAGACATGTTTTGCAAGTTAGTAACTGATAAAATTGTCTTTTCTCCCCTAGCTTTTTGGCAAAAACTTAGATAGCTGCCGCTGAAGTTTTGTTAAAATAACTTAATTGCGTGGGGCTGATTTTGATTCTGGTGTCATTGGGAGGAGTAAAGGCGAGGAGGGAGGATCAAAATGTGATACGTACTGAGACTGCTGAGAGAATTCTGAAGTCATGCGAAAGCTTGATTTTTTAAATTTTTTTTTTTTAAACGAAGAGGGGGGAGAAAGAGTCGGCCCTCCCGACTGGGTGAGGGTCGAGAAGGCAGAATGGACGTTTTTCCTTTGAGATTGTACAATGGACGGACTGAGCATTAGCTACCTCTTCAGTGACTGGGCAAGTCTTAGCCTAAGTGTTATTACCAAAGCAGGCGGGTCGGTGGCCCCGGAGCCGCCCCCTCCCCGCTCCGGGGCCGAGACGGCGGCGGGGGCGCTGGGGGTCGGCAGCACGCCTTCCCCGCGGCGGGGCGAGGGGGAGCCCCCGGCCGCCGCCCCCCGCCGTGCCTTACGGGGGCGGCCCGGGCCGATACGTTGCTACCTCTACCGGACGTTTGGCGAAGGCGCGCCCCGTTGCCGGTGCGATGTCCCCCCGGCGGCAGCCGCTGTAGCAGTGCCAAGTCTTCTAATAAACGTGCTGCTAACTCTGTCTCCCGCCGCCTCTCATTTCCCGCCGCGGTAACGGCGCCCCCGGGAGCGCGCGGGCGGCGCTGGAGCCGCTTCCGGCGGCGGTGCCGGAAGGGAAGGGGTGGGGGCGGGAAGCGCTTCCGGGACGCTGCGGCACCGGAGCTGGTACCGGCTGCGGGGAGCGGCCGGGCCGCGGCCGGTGAGTGCGGGCGGGCGGGCGGGGCACGGCCGGTGGCGGCGGCCGGCGGCTCCGCGGGGGCCCTCAGCCGCCGCGGGGGGAGCGGGGCCGAGGCTGGGCCCTGCCGGCGGGGGCGGCCCGGGCGCGGCGCGACCCTCCCCGTCGGTACCGGTGCCTCCCCCGCAGGAGCCATGGCTGCCGACTCGGAGGTGCTGCACTTCCAGTTCGAGCAGCAGGGGGATGCCGTGCTGCAGAAAATGAACCTCCTGCGGCAGCAGAACCTCTTCTGCGACGTGTCCATTTACATCAACGACACCGAGTTCCAGGGGCACAAGGTGATCTTCGCTGCCTGCTCCACCTTCATGAGGGATCAGTTTCTGCTCAGTCAGTCGAAGCAGGTGCGGATCACCATCCTGCAGAGCGCCGAGGTGGGCAGAAAGCTGCTGCTGTCTTGTTACACGGGGGCTCTGGAAGTCAAAAAGAAGGAGCTGCTGAAATACCTCACCGCAGCGAGTTACCTCCAGATGGTTCACATCGTGGAGAAGTGTACCGAAGCCCTGTCGACATACTTGGAAATCGACGCTTCCATGGAGAGCAGTAGCCAGGCTGCGGAGAGGTGTCATTCCTCGGACGCCGAGCGGAGAAACGGGGATGAGGTTCTAGATGAAGACTGCGAAATAATTGAGATCTCTGAAGACAGCCCAGTGAACGCAGAATACCCCGTGAAACAGGAGAAGGGGGACGTCTCACGGCTTGCAGCGCAGAGCTTGATCTTGGAAAGAAAGGAAACAAAAACCCCAGAAATATCAACCGTTGAAATCGGATATAAGGATGATGAAATCTGCATCTTCAGAATGGATTCTATGAGCGTAGCGAATGTAGAAAATGATCGTTTTCCTCAGCCTTGCACTTCCTCTAAAACAAGTGTATATTTTCCAGAAACCCAGCACTCCTTGATAAATTCTACAGTTGAAAGTAGAAATACAGAAATGTCAGGAAATCACTTCCAGGCTTTTGTTGGTGACAATCCAGAAGGAACTTCTAATCTAGTGAACGGGTTCCAGAGCCTGGAGGATTCCGGCAATTCGTGGCGGCACCAATGTCCCAAGTGTCCAAGGGGATTTCTGCATCTTGAGAACTATCTCAGACATCTAAAAATGCACAAACTCTTCTTGTGTTTGCAGTGTGGCAAAACATTTACGCAAAAAAAGAATCTCAACAGGCACATCCGGGGGCACATGGGCATCCGCCCCTTCCAGTGCATGGTGTGCTTGAAGACCTTCACTGCCAAAAGCACGCTTCAGGATCACCTGAACATACACAGCGGCGACAGGCCCTACAAGTGTCACTGCTGCGACATGGACTTTAAACACAAGTCTGCTCTTAAAAAGCATTTAACTTCTGTCCATGGAAGGAGCAGCAGCGAAAAACCAAACCTGAACACTGTTACAGAAGTTAAAATAGACTATGATTAACAGATGGGTGGATGTGGAGCCAGGCTCCACAAAAAGCTCCTGCCTAGTGAAATTCTAGATGAAGTTCTAGATACAGATCCCCACGTAATGGAGAGAAGCACAAATACGTGACCGGTGATCAAAGGCAGGCCTTGCGAGCAGCAAACTCGCCTGCTGTATTAAGGTTGCTATTGCTGTTAGTGCGAAAAAGGTGTTTACTAGTTGAAAGTAAGGTGCAAAATACAGGAAATGATTTCATGCTTCTATTATCATGGATGCATTCTGATTCCTCCCTCCGCCCGCCCCCCCCCACTTATGTTTTGCGCTCCCCTGTTTCAAGGGCAGGCACTGCCAATTTTCAGACTATTACTGATATTGCAATAAGCTAAAGCCTGAGCCGTGATGTTCCTGATCTATAATGGCTAAGGAAAGAGGATGTTTGTATTTATTCAGCACATCAGTCATTCCCACCCAGTTCATGTACCATTTATGGTGAAATCACCTCCTTATTTGCCCAACCTGTGCTAGATCTTTCAACAGAAAGAAGGCGTGTTTTCATACTCAAGTCTGTGATACTTAAGAAAGAACACACAACAAACAAAAACATAATCAAGGAAGCTTTCAAGTTGCTTCTTGCAAGTAGAGAATTGGTAAAAGAGAAAGGAACAAACAGTATTGCCTTGCAGTTCATTTTTAACTATATAGTCTCATTAGAAGGACTTACGTTCAGTTTTATGTATGAGTTCTGAATTTTGCTAATCTTCTTTCTTCTGATCTTTTTTTTTTCCTGTCCTACCAGTGTTTTGCACTTGCATTTGACTAATTCCGACTAAGTTAGTCCTGTTTGTTGAGTTGTAACATTTGCCTTCATTTTTTACAAATCTTAGATACATACACTAATGTGAAAAATTAAGCTGTGTGCTGTTGCGTAATGGCAGTTTCTACATTAATTTTGAAAAACAATCCTTTATATTTTACTAGGAACGGCTTAGACATAGAGGGCTTCCCATACTCTGATTCTGTGATACCGTAAAACAGTAACTATGTGTGTTTGGATAGGCGTGTTTGTACTTTGTCAAAGGTTATTTCAGTTTCATCCCAAGCATCGAAAGCCCTGTAACGCAGAATCTTTATCCTGTACCTGTCTTTGACTGGTATATGTTTCTTCCCCTTAATGTGATATGAATAAAGAGTCAATTCAGTTGTTAATGTGAGATAATGGTACTTACATTAGATTCTCTCCAGTTAGCAAAAAGCAGTAGTCCTTAATCTTGTCTGTATGACGAGGGTACGCTTTCCTTCACGTTTCAGAAGTGCCGTGACGAAGTTCTTGCTCTGCCTCCAGAAGTCTGGCCCGTGTGCTCCATAACCTGGCTGTTTTAAAAAGACAGTAGTTTTTAATGTCAGTTAACAGGTTTCACTTACTTTCCTCCCTTGTGTCTGTAAGTGCACCAGCCGTTGTCTGGGGTTTTATTTGTCAGCTACGTGAGGGATTAGGTGTGTACAATATCTGCCGTGCAGTTTCCTGTTATCTGTAACAGGCATGGTCAGCTGTGCCAGCGTTATTACTGTCTAAATCTCTTGGAAATTTCAGTTGAGGAGTTTTTAAAAACTTCTTTCATGAGGGCTTTTTTAAGCTCTTCATCTGATATTATTAACACTGAAAGTACGTATTAGTTGGACTGCAGCAATATTGGCAGGTCCCGGTTCGTACTAGGCCTCGTGGTGGTTGGCAGTGTGTGTCTTCCTCAAAAACCCCACGGTCTCAATAGGCAAGCAGTGTGTTCTGAAGCTAAGGACGCCACTAGTACCGTATTCCTCCAAAAATTCACAGAAATGTCTGACTTCACATAGAGAGTTGACTTGTGAGGGACTCCACTGTATTGGAGCATTAGAAAGGCGTGCGTGCCACGTTGGCATACCCGGGTGTCCCTATGAATAATGACAGAAGTGACACCCCCAGGGTAAGTAGCTACTGTAACTGTGAATTAAAATCACCTGGTTTATCCAGTACTTTAAGCGTAAGGCCCAACCTTTCACAATCTCTGCTATTATATTAAAAGTTGACAATTTGCTTTATTTTGGTGATTTTTTACTATAGTTAAAGGGTTTGTGAGTCATTTATGGTGCGACTGCCTGACATTTTGCAAAAAAAATTGCATTTTATAGCATTGTCTTCTGTTTGCATTCATTAGTCTGTCACTGTTTACAGCCTTTTTGACGTTGTGATTGGTATTGTTTGCTTGCTTTTCACAGAATACCATTACTTTTGGATTCTTACTTGCATAAAAATTAAGAACCTGATTTTCAAAAGCATGCTAATACCTGCGTTTGCCCTTACTGAGTAATGTTAACTTATGTATACATACAGGTTTGTATGTAGCTTTTCATTTGTGTCTACAGACTTAGTTAAAATAAGCTCCTTCATCCTTGGAAGAGGTCATAAAACAAGGGAAGAGTTTACTTCCCTCCCCCCATCCTTTTTACATTGGGCTGCTATTACTGTAGTTCAATAAATAAATGTATTGTGCATTTATGGGGCAGATTTGGTTCAACTGTGCTTAAATTTATTCAGTTAATATGCATTTTTGGCAGGTGTATGGTTATCATTGATAACACTTCAAAAGATCATTCCTTGCTTTTTGTTCAACTGGTTTTTATAGGTGTGTGCATGGGTATTTCCCTGTGTGTCCAAGGGGAAACCGAGGCTGATCTTTTGAAGTGCATCTTCTGTGGGAGCAGGACCGCGAGTTATTTTGCTGTTGTATTGCATGTAAACATGAGAGGGAGTCGTGTCGTGTGGTGGGCCAACAGCGTGTTCTGTTCCGTGGCTAGCGTGTCTTGGTAAGCTTTGTGAACAAAAACTGATTTTGTGCATGTTCACATTAGTGTTTCCTCTCCCCTGTCCTTACATGTAACCACTTGTCCTGTCATAACACAATAAATGAAATGCAAACGAGACGTTGTTTCAGAAATACGTATGCTTTCTTCTAATCACAGTGAAATAGTTCTGCGCATACCTTGGGATTTACTATTTTGCCTTGCTGTGGTGAGTAAACAAGATGTTGTAAACAAAATACGGTGTCCCCGTGGCAGTCATTTAGCGAGGCGTTCTTTCTGTCCTTCAGAAGGGTCTGTCAACAGCACCCACCTGTCTGATGAACGCTTCCTCCTCAGAAATCACCACTCTACGCCGCCTCGGCCTTCATTAAAACACCTGGTTTGATCTTTGTGAGTGAACGGAGCAATGAGGTGCCGCCCCCGGGCTTTTCTCGGGGCTGGGCTGAGGTGGAGCAGCCGCCCCGGGGCTCCCAACGCCGCCTTCGCACCCTCCAGGCCCTGAGGCGGCCTGTGTGAGGCGGCTTTGCCTCTCGCCTCCTCGGGAGGCCGCGGCGGGCGGCAGCGGGGCGAGCGACGTGCGCCAGAGACGGCCTCCCATCCCCTAGCGATGATAAAGTTATTAACTAAAATTTCAAAAGGAAAATAAAGGAGCGAGGCCGGCAGCGAAGGCGGGGCGGTGGGCGTCGCGGAGGCGCCGCCGCCGCTAGGCGCGCCGCCAGGGGGCGCCGGCAGCGGCGGGAGCCGCTCTGCCACGCTGCCTCCATCGGGTCCGCGCCGCCGTCTCGATGGTAGCTCCCCGGCCGTCTCCCGCCGTGCCCCGCGCGGGGCGGCGGCGCGGGGCGGCCGTTGGGCTCTCGCGAGAGGGGGCGTGGCGGCGCGCCCTCCCGGCTGTCAGCGCGATGAGGCGGCGCCGCCGGGGCCCCCGCCGCTGCCTCCGCCGGGCCGCGCCGCGCTGCCCGCCCCCCCATGGCGTCTGAGAGGCCGGGGCCGCCGCCTGCCTCCGGCCCCGCCGCCCGCGCCTCGCAGGTAGGAGCGGGCTGGGCGGGGGCGGCCGGCGCGGGGGGACGCGGTGACCCGGCGGGGCCCCGCCCGCCTCCCTCCTCCCTCCCTCCCTCCTCCCCCGCCTCCCGCCGCCCTGCGGGGTCCCGGCGCTGCGGAACCCGGGGCCGGGCCTCGCCCGCCGAGCGCGGCCTGTCAGCGCCGCCGGGAGCCGGCCGCGGCGCGGGGGCGGGGGCTGCCGGTGTCCCCGTGTGTCCCCGTCCCGCCCCCCCCCCGCGCCGCCGCCGCTAGGCCGCTGGGCCAGCCCGGGGACGCGGGGGCAGCCATTTGGTGGCGGCTCCGAAATGACGGCGAGAAGCGGCGCCGGGCAGAGGTGCGCGGCGGGGCCGGGGGGTGCTGACAGCGGGCTGGCGGAGGGGGCGAGGCTGGGAGGAGACCCGGCGGGCCTTCCCCCGGCGGGCGGCGGGGCCGCCCCGCTCCGCGGCCGGCACCGGCGAGCGGGAGGCGGCGAGGCGCCCGGTCACCTCGCTGCTGTGCGCTGTCCTCCGGTACCGAGGAGAATCGCACCGGTATCCTGAGTATTCCCGCTCTCGCGGAGCTGTGCTGTGGGGTGATGGTGGAGAAGAGTCATGGTGGAAAACAGGCCCTAGAACTGCACCCGTCAGGTCACGTCTGAAGTGTCTTAAAGGAAAAAAACGAAACAACAGAGCGGGAAAAGCATCTCTTGGTTCTACTGATGCTTGAGGCGCGCTGAGGATTTTAAGTTGAGCGTAGAAGTCAGCGCAAAGCATGGAAGAGGGCGGCGATGTGAGTGGAGGGTGATGAGCACTCGGTTACAGTCAGGGTTCAAAGTGGAATGGCATTCAGTAAAGAATGAGAGAAAAATAATGACAAAGTTTAGGCTGACGACCAGGGAAACTTCCGACGTAGGTCTGTTTCACTTTAAGTGCAAACTTAGGATTTTTGGTTGGGTGTAATTGTAATTGCTGTAGCTACTCTTGTGACCGTTCTTTCGTGCCCATTGCAGCTATACCGTAATGTTGAAACAAAAATTAAAAGCAGCCTTTCGGATTACAAAGTTGTAAATTTCTAATCGTGGCAGGAAAGATTTTCTCATTTTAAATGAGAACCAACAAGTACAATTGTAAATCATCTGAATCAAAATACTATTATTTGGCCTTTGGTCTGTGTTAAATATCTGTGGAAATTCTAGAAATTGAAGCTTGTGTTGCTAGTGTAAGTATTTTCTGTGAAGCACTGAATTCTTAATTTTTGTAATTAATCACCGTCCTGAGACCTGCATGCCTTGTTAGTGATCTTTTTTTCTTGTTTCTGCAATGTAAGCAAAGCTTTCCACAAGAAAAAATTTCTTATTAACTTGTGTTTCTGTCTTGTTTGAGATCATGGACATTTCTCTCAAAAATATTAAATTCCAACAATTTTTGTGTCAGTGCTTGAGATACCTCAAAGCTTTAAATAAAGGAGATCAACACTCAGGACTAGGCTTTGTTGATTTACAATAGGTAGAATATTTACACTATTGAGAGGGTAACAGCTAGTAGCATTTTTGTTAGGTGTATGGCACATCTTGCTTGGTAAGATTTTGTGTACCCCTTAATGGGATGAATAGAAGTGGTCTCGCCTTCCTGACTGGACAATCCTAATGAAAGGGGAAAAAAAAAAAAATCTATATCCGTGGGCATATTAAGCAATTCCGTACAAACTTTAAAAAGGCTTTCTGACTCTGATGGAACCCTCTTGTTTTCTTGCCTATGCCTCAGAATGGAATTGGTGTTTTATTAAAATTATTTTTGAAATGTTAGAATACAGAAGTTCTCTTTTGTAAAATGTGTAGTTGAAGCATGGAGGTCATGTTTGGTTGTTTTTGTTTGGGGTTTTTTTTTTTAAAAAAAGGCCTGGGGATCTAAGCTATACATGAGAGCCCTTATTCTCTGAAAATATTAATGAAGAGTAAGGAATTCTTCAGTGTATCTCTTCTTGAAGTAAATGTGTCAAAATAGATCTGCTTAGAGATAGATTCCCTTTCTCTGCATTCAGTGTAAGTTCAGCTGATTTGGTGGGAAAGAAAATTTTTCGTTTGTTTGCCCTTCCGTTAGTCCTGAAAAGTCAATACTGTTACAGGAGCTGAATTAGTATCAGGCTTGTGGCAAGGACAAACTCTCCTTTCAGTGACACCTACGAAACACAAAAAAAATAACCCACTGTGGCATTACATAAGTATATGGGAAACTTTTTAAAATCTAGTAACAGGATTTCTTGCTACACTTGAACAGGAAAGAGCAGGTGTGAACTGCTGAGGATACACTGACTCTAGTGTTGACTTGGGGGGATTTACCTCTGAACTGAGTGAACTTTGGCAGTCACTGAGCAACCATGAACTTAAATTTGTATGAGTGAATTGTACCACTGTTCACAGGGGATTATTCTTCAGCCACATGTTTTAGGAGGCAGAGGAGATCTAAGCTTTAATTTTTATAGATAGCAAGTGAAGCATCCTGTAGGTGTTTTGGCAAAACATAGTCTGGATAGAGAGATATATTCTAGTATGTCACCAAGTTTTCTTATTATAACTTTTCTGGAATTTAAATTGGCCTGTAGATACTCCCAGTAGCATTAACGTTCAGTGAAGAAATTGCATTGAAACACTGTCTTTAATGGTCATTAAAGACTCTGCTTATATATAGAATTTGCACGCGATATGATGAGATTTACATGTGACAGACATTATGGCATGTAGAAATAAGTAAGTCTGCTCTGTAAAGAGGATTTATTTTAATTTCAAGCCGTCATAGCTGAATGATGCAAGGCTATTATGGGGCTGGCCCTTTTCTGAGCCTTTAATGAAGCTAGTGTTTTAGATCTGTAGATGATGGCTGTTGAAGAGAAATAAATAAAAGATTCTAGCCCCTTCAGAGAATAATTTAATACTGATAATTTGATGACGTGGACACTAAGTTTTTGACCCAATCAGAGTGCTTTCAGAACTACATAACTTAGGAAGGAAGGCTTAAAAAAGCTACCTCCTTGTAGTGCAAACATAAGATTAATCTGCATAAATGAAAAATTATAATGGAGATCACGTAGAAAATACCATGATCTCTGCAGTCAGTATTAAGAGCAAGTCAATATCAAGGACTCTTTAGTTTAGTGATTAAAAATCAATCTAATTCTTAAGATTTAGGCTTAAATCCACAGTGGGATTGCAACTGGACTACCTTACTTTGTGAAAATGCCATATAATCCCACAAGTTTTTCAAGATTTTTCTTCATCCGAAGAGAATACTTTCCTTTGTTCAGCACTGACAGAAATACTCCATGTCGCATTCTAGTACAAGCTCTGCTTATTAGCTTTTCCTTTGCCTGTGGTCCCACAAGGGACCCGATCAAGTAGGCCTGAGCAGAGCAGACCTAATGTGGAGCTGCAAGACTGCCGCTTCTTTTCTGATCAGAAACATGGCTGCTGGTGATACTGCTGCTTTTCTTTTTTTTTTCTAGGCGTTTGCCTAGGCTATGGGGGAACTGACTTCAAGCTTTCAACCCTCCCTTTGAAAAGGGATGAAACTTGCATATCTCTCATTTTGGTAAATGCCTGGACTCCGGGCAATGTGCAGCTTTGAAGGGGATCGCTCCCTGCCTCGCGTTGGACATGTTTCACTTTGAAGACAAGAAGGTTTTTTCTTAGGCTGAGCCCCATGTTTGCCATGCTACCTAGGAACTGGGGCATGTAGCTGGGGAGGAGGCATTGAATTTTTTTGTTCCTTGCTCAAAGGACTATTTTTAGATTTGATCCAATGACTGATTAGTAAAAATGCACAAATGATCTTTTAAACTGAAGCAAAATCCAAGTCGTCTGCTTGGGCAGCTGAAGACTAGGCTGCAGTTGTCTTTGATGATTATTCAGTCTTTTTATGTGTGAGGAGTAGCTTCAAGGGGAGGGACCGAAATTGCCCCGTCTCTAAAAGTATGTGTTTGTTTAGATGCTTCTTTGTAAAAGCATGGGTTAAAAGTATTTGAATTTGTATCTCTCAGTGTAGGTGAGAAATCTAGTCACTGAAGTAAGATGTAAGGCAACACCAGCACCACTAAATAAAGAATATCCCTGTCTTTATTTTTGTGTGAAGTTGTTGAACTCCTGAAGTTGTTAACTTCTGGTGTGGAGAAGTCAACATCTCCTTCTGGTGTTAGGCCTCTAAGCCCTGGATAAAGGTAGAATGTAAGATAAAGCATTGTCATCAGAATTTCTAATTAGCTAGTCCAGGCAACGTTCAGCTCAATGTGCTGGCTCAGTATCCTACAGTGGGGTTCTGAAACTTCTCCTTGCCTTGCTTAACGAGTGCTGATACTGAACTCTGAAGGCCGAGCGCCAAATGTTTGACATTGCTCTTCATAGATCAAGCCTCCTGTCTTTAAAGGTTTGTTGGAATTCCTGCAGATTTGTGTCATGTCCCTGCCTTCCAATAGCCCTTTATTATATCTGAACAAAATTTTTTGGCAGGGTTCTGGTTGGCTGGTGCGTATATGCTGATAGATCAGAAAAGTAGACAGATAACTACTGAGCCTGGTGCTGTAGCCTTTCCTGAGAAGCGTGCAGATTTGGAAGTTTTTCTGGATTCCAATTTTCATGGAATGTATATACATTTCAGATGTGATGCACCTCTCTCAGGTTTGCTCAGAAACAGTCCAGGGCTCCTGAGGCTCATGTGGGAGAGAAACAGACTAAGAAAGCATGATCCCCTAAGCTTGGTTTCCTTGGGAAATCAGGATTGAGTGATACTTATCATGTCCAAAGGTTGTTGAGGAAGTACAATGACTTGGATTAGTTGTAAAGAATGTCGTGGGATTAGCTAGCTAAAAATTAATGTAAAACAAGAACATCTAAATTTTACAACTTCCATCATTTGTATATGGTACAGCTATTCGAGAGAGGGTTTGGGGCTTCGCCTTCCCCCCACACTCACCCTTCCAATTTCATAAAATATCTGCTCTAAAATTATCATGAGAAAATGAGTTATTTAGCATTGTTACTCCACTCCATTGCAACCATTACTGCAGTCGGAAAATGTTACTGTATTAGAAACAGAAAATTACTCAACTGTAATAGTTTTTATTTATTATGTAATTTCTGAACTTAGGCTTGTGCATTTTTCAGTTTGCCATCTGAAGTATTGCTTGTACTAGTAATACTATAAAATTTATTGTAACTCTACTACGTAAACATCTTTTAAGTAAAAACTACCATGTCTTTTCAAACTGTTTACCTTGTACGTTTAGCCAGTTTCTGTTTCAGCCATTTCTTTGTGCCCTTTTTTTTTTTTTTTTTTTGCAGGGTGCTTCTACTTCGATGGGGAAGAGAAGCTCTGTGTATGTGTAGAGGTAGATAGCATGTCTGCCAGAATGAACAGATAGACCAAGGGTAGTTGTAGTAACTGAGTATGCTGACTGTTAAAAACAAACCCAAACTGATGTCTAGCTTGCCTTCTTTATTATGCTCTCCTCCTTGTGTTTGCTCCGTTTAGAGCACTGGAGCGATTTGTTCCTCAAGAGGGCATCCCTGAAATACATTGTTTCTGACAAGGACCAAGAATCTATTAAACATTTGGCTTATGCTTTTTGTAGAAGTTGACATGATAATTAGGAGATGTGAGATTGTTTTCTTAACACGCTGGAGTGCAAGAATGGCAGGATAGCTGGCATGCTTAATAGAGTATGGAGACTTTCTCTGTGTATGGCTGAAGTTTTAGGAGTTGAGAGCTTTCCCCAGCTGTTTGCTGATTTAATTAGATTTTTTCCTGTCAAGAAATCTGAAGGTCAACACATGCTTAGTAGAATGTCATTTATGATAATTAAATGCTCTGAGATGGATCTTTAAAAATTGGTGGTGCACACTTTAAGAATCTGTTGTGTTTCATTTCTATGCTGGTCAGGAAAACAAACAACTGTATTTTAAAAGCTTGCAAATAGAGAGGTGGCTGTTTCTTGCAAGCCTCTGAAGTATCTGTGGAAACTGAACGTGGGTACTGTCTCAGAGCAGAGATTCCTGCATTTGAGATAATTAATGAGCAGTGTGGAAGCAGAGACTGTTTATTAGGAGATTGCCAGTGACCAACAACATATTAGGAATTGAGCTGTGTGTGTACAAGCCTTTTCTTAAACTTTTCCCTGTGTGAGTCATGGTAGTAGCACGCTTCCCAGGGTCATCTCGTTTGTGCTGTTACCTGTGTGGTGCAGTCAGACAGGTGAAAAAACACTGATAGCGTTCCTAGGTCAGCAGTAGCATCGGTGTTAGTATCTTGACATTTCTGGTAAAGCTGGTAAAAAGCTTTAAATGTTTACTGCGAGGCTTTATGCTACGATTCTGTGCATCTCTTGTCCTGCTCTTTTGGTAAGGAAGCTGAAGTAGACGTGCTAAAGGAAATGGTGGGATTCTTGATAGAGGAATTAAAGATCTAGGTACGTTGGCTTGTTGTTTGGTTTTGCTTTTGAATTTCCTTGGTTAAAAGACGTATGTAGCAATAGCAGATTAGAGAGGACTGCAATTTTTTTTTCATCCCTGCAAGAGCTTTATTTGTGCTTTCCTAGAAGTTGGATGAAAATCTGTTTTGTCCGATGCATGTGAATATTCTGGCTTATGTTGAAAGTGTTACCTCAGCAGTTTGGTTTTGAATAGACAGGTTCAACTTTCAGTTTGTTGTATTTTACACTTACTGTGGGAATTCATTTGGGGGGAAAATCGATGCATAATATTGAAAAGCTCACTGAGATAAGGACATCTTGTACAAGTATCCTGTTACTAAAGGGCACTAAATGTTCATAGTACTAAATAGGATTTTAAACAGATGGTCATAATTAACATAAAATACATCCACCGACAGAGTCTGTTTGGTGTTCTAGTAATTATTTCAATGGTCCGATACTTTAGCATTAATTAAACTGTAGCACAGCCAACAATGGAATCAGAGTAAAGAGTTACTGAATTCAAACGGGGAGGGGAGATCTCAGCCTCCTCCAAACAACTACCTCTTTTTCCCTCGAAGAAAAAAAGAATAGAATGTGAAACATGTAATTAAAACATTTGTGTATTTGCATTTCTAACAAGCTGCTAGGAGAAGCTTGTTCATAGCCTTGAAGTGAACTAACTGGTCTCTAGGTTGCATAGAAAGTCAACATCGTTGCACATTGCAGCAAAGGGTGGGGCTGTTTAGCTCTTAGATGAAGCTGTGAATTGAAATCTTCATGATGAAAGCTTGAATGTAAACGGTTTCGATGAACTTCTCCAGCCTGTTATCTTTTTCAAGAACATAAGTTGTATAAGATAGGATGTCTTTTGGAACAATTTCTATAAATCTGTAGTTTGGTTGGAATACATTTATGTTGATGATTTGCATGGTACTGCACAGGGTGAGATGTTTCAAGAGAAAAGACTTACTAGCGAGCCAACTGAAGTTATTGCTTGCTTTATCATAAGTTTTGTCCTAAATACCTGGATTTTCAACACATCAGAGATTTTCTCATGGTGAGTTCATGGAAGTGGAGTTGCATTTTTGTGTAAGGTAGAGATGTGAAAAGCAAAACTGAATACAGTAATCTCTGCCCTTGAGTGCTCCAGTGGGTTCTGGGGAGAAAAGGGGGAAGTAACAGAAGGGAATCATAAAACTAGAAACTAACCTGTCATTCTTTTAGCGTTTTCTTACAATTCTTAACTTTTGTTAATTGTTTTGTCTTTTACAGAAAGAGAAAATATGTCTTTTTTTTTAAAAAAAAAAAAAGCAGAACTGTGTGTGTTTGGTGTCTGATTAAGTCTGAATAAGATTTGCAAAAGGAGGGCATTGTTCTACTGCACTTCAAATGGAAATAACATTTTAACTCCACCCGTGGAAAAAAAAATACTGTGTCTTCTCCCCACCCCAGGCCCATTCTACAACCAGGGGGTGCTTTCAGGGTTTTGAAAACTTGAGGTTAGATGAGATGGTTACTGTGGTTCATGCCTTTACGCTTTCTGTGCCAATAAACGTCTTCCTGTTCCTATGCTAAAGGTGTATTTAATCCTGTGAGAAGAACTTCAGTGCCATTTATTGTGAATAAGTCTGACTTGAACTTATGATAGTCTGCATTAATTCAGTTCATGAGCCTTTTTTGGTACAATTATTAAATTAACACAAAGTTGGGTTTTTTGAGTACTTCAACCTAAGGATTTGGTTTTATTTTGTATAATATTGAAATGGTGGGGGGGGTTAATTGAAAATCATTCTAAATTAGCAGAAAGCATGTTTTAAATACTCTGTTATTCACTTACAGCTGCCAAAACATAGTACAGTGAAATAATGGTCTGCTAGCCTGCTAAACAAGTGTCCAGCTTCCACAATGCCTGTGCAGGCAGCTCAGTGGACAGAATTTCTGTCCTGCCCAATCTGCTACAACGAGTTTGATGAGAATGTGCACAAACCCATCAGCTTAGGTTGCTCTCACACTGTCTGTAAGACCTGCCTGAACAAGCTTCATCGCAAGGCATGTCCTTTCGACCAGACTGCCATCAATACAGACATCGATGTGCTTCCTGTAAACTTTGCACTCCTCCAGTTAGTTGGAGCCCAGGTATGATTTAAGCAGCTTTTTGTTTTGCTGCTTCACGTTATTACCATTTACATGCCTGTTGCAATGTGTGTGCTGATCTTTTTCACTGATTTTAAGTCTAAAAAATGGTAAGACTTTTAACGTTGTAATATTTAGAAGTCTGTACATACTCTAAAAGCAATTACACCATCTTCAGGACCATCCTCTTATAAAATGAAAACATGTTCTACTTGTAAGCTGAATTCTGGTTTAAAAACGCTCTTGAACTGTTACTGGAGAAAAATACCTATTAGGAAATAGACAATTATCTGTCACAATTGTCATTAGAAAAGCGAACCTGCAGACTGCACTTGTTCATCATACTCTTGCAAGAAATCTCGTTTCTACATGTCACAGGTTCGAAAGTAGCTAGCTGTTTAACCAAGTTTCAGAAGCGTCTGTTTGTGTAATTTTTTTTAAAGATATACATGATGGTGGCTGTTCAGTTGCATTTTCAGATACTGGCTAATCAGGCCAGGAATGTTCCCTGTGCTGTCTCGTAGCAGTGGCAAAACAGTGATTGTATAATCAGTACTGCGCTTTATGGAGACTAAATAATATGCTTTTTCATATTACTCTCGCTGTAACACCTGGGTGATGCAGTAAGAAGATGCTTTTTACTTTGCTTTTTAATGTCTTATCACATGCCTTGACACAGCTATTGGTAATAACGCTGTCTATATCAAAGTGGCTTTGTTTCTCAAGTTCACTTGTTCCTTTTTTTTATTTCTAAGTTTGTGTCAAATCACTGCCTTGATCTTACAACATCAATTTTCCTGGTCTCCTAACTTTGTGAAATGTCTTTCAAACAGTTGAATGTATTGTGACTAATACTCCTTCTATTTTCATTGTCTGACCTTGTTATTGTACTTTGAGGTTTTTTCCACCAACTTAAGTTTGCTAGTTCTTCTCTTTGAAGATTTCAGCATGCCCAAATTATGCTTAAATTATTTTTTAACTTTGCACTTGATTTTTTCATATTTTCCTGCCAGTTACTTTTGTCTTACAACTTCCCTTGTCTCTCTGTAGTAAATCATGCTGATCTGGTACACTGATCATCCTCTCAAATCTTGTGTTCTTCATTCATCTTTTAAGTACCTTCTCATTAGACCTTGGCCGTTGTTTTCTATCCTACCTTTGTTCTTAATGTGTTGAGTACTAACAAGAATAATCTTTCATTACCCTGATCCTCATCTTGAGTCCTTTTTGTTATTCCTTATTACATTCTACATACCTTGGGTGGGCCCTGTCTTTTACTTCTCTAAAAAGCACTGTATAGCTGCAGTGTTACGTAATTAATAGTAGTGATGTTGGTGCCATCATAGGCACATCAGATAGGTCGGCTGGGTGTATATAATTCTTCTCCCCCCTCCTCCCCCTTGCATTTTCTTAGGTACCTGATCATCAGACAGTAAAGTTGAGTAATGTCGGAGAGAACAAACATTATGAAGTAGCAAAGAAATGCGTTGAGGATTTGGCACTCTACTTAAAGCCGTTAAGTGGAGGAAAAGGTGAGTCTCTGCTGAACAGCGGAATTTTGATGTAGCTTACTTTCAACAGCGTTGTGTTTCCAGCACAGATTTCAGGCATCAATGGGATAATCCTCTCATTTTTGTAATAAATTTTCCCTTAAATCTTTAAAAGCTTATTCGCACCAGTGACACTTGATTTTTTTTTTAAGTTTACAAAATATTCTTTTTTATTTAATAAGATTTCCTTGGGGCTAACTTTGCACTAAAGCTGAACTTTCCTCAAAGGATGGGTTTGAGGTCAATTTAAGACTTTAATTAAAATTCTTTTTGATAATGAATTACACAGAGTTGCTGAAGAGAAGGGAAGATACCTGTGACTAGTATCCCAGTACTAGAGAAAGACGCATACTATTAGACAGTTTTGTTTGTCTTATTCAAATAAATTTCTCGCTTTCTTTGAAGGTGTTGCAAGCTTGAATCAGAGTGCACTGAGCCGTCCAATGCAAAGGAAGCTTGTAACGCTGGTGAATTGTCAGCTGGTAGAGGAAGAGGGTCGGGTTAGAGCTATGAGGGCAGCTCGATCGCTGGGAGAGAGAACCGTTACAGAACTGATCCTGCAGCACCAAAATCCTCAGCAGCTTTCTGCCAATCTTTGGGCTGCTGTCAGGGCACGAGGATGCCAGTTTCTAGGACCAGGTAAAGCACCTGTAAAGTCTGCAACAGAGTATATTTAGCTATACCTTTTCTTCAAACAAAAAGCATTCGTTGGAAATTTCTTCTGTTCGATTGATGTAATTACTTCTGGTTTTCAACTTTTTGCTGGGGAGAAAGGAGGGAAAAAAAAAACTACACGTTAGTAAAATCTGCTGGCTTAAAGTTTTGGGTTTGGTTTCCCCACCCCCGATTAACTGTTCTTTGAAATTGTGAGGAAATATTTAAAAAAAATCCTGGCAAAGAAGAGTAAATAAGCACGCTTTCTGCACAGTAGGTAATGCAGTGTAACTGTAACACAGGCTGGTTGTACTTCTGCCTGTGATTAAAATTGGGGAGGAAACTGCAAATGCTCTCTTGCTCATACTTTAACTGTAAATACACTCAGCATAACTTTAGTTGCAGCATACTTTAATTTTAAAATTTATAATGATGCTGTTTATATCTTTCTTAGTTAAGAATGTTGCTAAAGCAAGCACAGAAATGAGAAGGAAATTGTGTTTAAACTGGAAGTAGTCCCCTCTTGATTCCAGTAACTGATGACAGCATTGCTGTACTGTTCCCATATTTATTTTATACAGTTTCGTGGTGTAGCATTGATGAGATGTCTAAAATGACAAAGGCTACAGGACTGCACAGTGGAGAAAAGTATAAAAACTGCACTACTGATGTGTTTATTACTGAAAATTAGTCTTAGCTCTTTAAGTTTGCTATGCTTAGAGCGCTTCTAAATACCTCTTCTAAACTAGCAAAGTTCTAAATGTTTACAAAGGTTTTTCTTACGATTATTGAAATAAAAAGTAATAAGGAATTGCTGTTTTCTGGCAATATATTTCACTTCCTGTCTTCTGTTTTTGTGTTTTAAAGCTATGCAAGAGGAGGCACTGAAACTTGTATTACTGGCACTGGAAGATGGCTCTGCACTCTCGAGAAAAGTTCTGGTACTTTTTGTTGTACAAAGGCTAGAACCAAGATTTCCTCAGGCCTCTAAAACGAGCATTGGTCATGTTGTGCAGCTACTGTATAGAGCATCATGCTTTAAGGTAAAATACCAGTATTTGAAGTTTGTTACTACTGGGAACTAGTGCAGCTCCAGAGAACCGGTCCTAGGATTAGTATCTTTCACCTGTAAAATGTTACATAAATTCAGTTTCTACACATTTAAATAATGTAGACTATGAGATTTTTATCTAGAACTGTCATGAAGCAGTTGTTTGATATTGAAAATCCCCTGC
Source organism: Morus bassanus (assembly GCA_031468815.1). Taxonomy (NCBI): domain Eukaryota; kingdom Metazoa; phylum Chordata; class Aves; order Suliformes; family Sulidae; genus Morus; species Morus bassanus. Next base: position 2,318,673 of record CM062586.1, read on the forward strand.
AAAAGGAACAAATGGTCACATGTGGAACTAGCCGGAATAGATTCTGAAACTACTGTCCTCATTAACTGCTGCCCATCATCTGGAAACTATCTCCCCTGAAAGAGGCATGAAACCTGACTCTGTAGGCACTCCTAGCCTGCTTCAGGAAGAAGTGAAATGTTTTAATATAATCACTTTTGACTTTATTTAGATTCATAAGAGTAGGCCATGGCCGGACTGGCCTGGGTGCTCTCAAAGATTAGAATCCAATCCCAGCATTCTAAAGAAAACTTTTGGAATACTGTAGCCCTGGGAACTTCCCTAGCTCCAACACCAGGCATGAGAGGGGGACACCATACACGGAGAGTGCCATCAGCCTGAGCTCCCATGTTGTGTTCCAACACATTTGTCACTCTCTCTCCTTTTTCTTTTGTCTGTATCTAGCCACCTTGCACTGAAGAGCCCCTTTATTTTTGATATATAGGGGTGGGTTGTTTAAACTGAATATTCCCACTCTTTATATCTGAAGAAGAGTGAAAAGTTAATTCAGTGGTCTTTTTTTCTTTTTGAATCACAGTTAAAAACATGATTATCACAACATCACTAAACATTAAAATAGTGAGACCTGTTGCTCTTCTTTATGACAAATGTCTTCTGTAACCTAAGAGTTTTACTTAACATTTATAGTGAACTTTCAGTTAAATATTCTGTTCTTTAAACGTCTGTTATTTTTTTTTTTCTTTGTATTATTTAAGTAACTTCTAGACACCTTCCTGTTTCTTTAATATCTGGTCACAAAAACTACCAGTAGAACTACTAAATATCTAACTGTATCTTCTGTGACTTAAGCAAATCTGATTACTTTCCCAGTTGGAAGTAGTGAAGTTGGTATAGTTTTGCACTTGTGATCCTGTAAAAACTCGAAGAGCTGGCTGTTTCACCCATGCACTGCTAGCTAAGTGGATGAATACATGGAATAAAATTAAGTATATGCTAAATATACAAAAGCATGCTTTTGTGATGTGTAACTGTCTTTTTCTGATGGACTGGAAGATTTTTTTTGTTAAAGGATGAGTTAACTATTACTATTTATTAGGTCACTAAAAGGGATGAAGATTCTTCTCTGATGCAACTTAAAGAAGAGTTTCGGAGTTATGAGGCTTTGCGGAGAGAACACGATGCCCAGATTGTTCACATTGCCATGGAAGCAGGACTTCGAATATCGCCAGAACAATGGTCTTCCCTTCTTTATGGTGACTTGGCGCATAAATCACACATGCAATCCATTATTGACAAGGTTCGTCAAAGGGGTGATTTTAGTATCTTTGTACGATTAGATTTGACTATTAAATGTTATAATAAATATCCAAGAACTGCTTGAGTTAACTTTTTGTCTTTAGTCATATCGAATATTAGTTAAAACTAGAATGAAGGTTTTCTCCCCACTGTAGTGTATTCCTCATGTGAAGCCATTTTGTTTTCCAATAGTTTAAGTCTAACTCCCTTTTTTGTGTCTTATGATGAAGCTTCATAGGGCAGATTCTGAGCTGAGAAATTAAATTTCTCTCCACTGATACTGTCTGTATGCCATCTGAAGACACTACGTATTGCATTTGGGTTTAATGAAAATCTTTTCAAGATTAGTAGTTCATAGTTCTAAGATGCAGCACACTAATGCTCACTTTGTTTTCAGCTCCAATCTCCAGAATCTTTTGCAAAGAGTGTACAAGAATTGACAATTGTCTTGCAGCGCACGGGGGATCCTGCAAACTTAAACAGGCTGAGGCCTCATTTAGAGCTGCTGGCAAACATAGATCCAAATCCAGGTATGCAGATCAAGCTTTTAAAACATTTCTTGATATTTTTTGTATCTAGTAAAGTAAATTATTAAGATGATAACCTCCATTCCTGGTTTCAAAATTCCCATTAATTGACATAGTATATCATAAACTCTTCTTCAGGGCTCTCTGAGCTCTATCCTAGTACTTGGTCTTTTGAAGTAGTAGAAGAGTTGCCTCTTATTTATGATACTGCTGGAATTATTGACAGAATGACAAGCCTGCTTTTAATAATTTTAGATGCTGCATCTCCAACATGGGAGCAGCTGGAAAATGCAATGGTTGCTGTAAAGACTGTGGTACATGGACTGGTGGATTTCATTCAGAATTACAGTAGAAAAGGCCATGAAACTCCACAGGTAACTAATTTGATTGTTGCATTATATGTCTCAATGTACGTTTGCTGAAAGATGCGACTTTGAAAAATTACTATTGATTTGAAATACTTACAGCCTTTTCTGTGGAATAACTGATACTCTTATTTACTGCATTCAGGTTTTGAGAACTTAACATTTCTGAACGTGGAATGCAGCAGAGCTTGCTGTAGTGAGATCCATACGATGGCGTAGTACGCAGCCCATCAACAAGAAATTTCCTTACTTTTCTGATTAAAGATTGAAAATGTAAAAGCATATCATGGGTGTGTTTGTGTATTTTACGCCTATTTTTATGTAAACATGTATTAGATTGTAAGTGGAATGTCTGTGTGTGTTTTTTTTTAAAGCCACAACCAAATAGTAAATATAAAACAAGTATGTGCCGAGACCTTCGACAGCAAGGGGGATGTCCAAGAGGAACAAACTGTACATTTGCTCATTCTCAGGAAGAGCTTGAAAAGTGAGTGTGGGAGACTTTTATTTTCTTTTTTCCTTCTTTTCAATTTAAATCCAAGCAATCTCCATAGAATTTTGAAAGCAGTTTCTTCTGTACATTTATTCATTCAGAAGGATTTGTGAATCTCTTGAAGTGACAACTCTTTACATGACATTGAAGGTACAGTAAAGCAATATTTGTAAACTAATTCCAGGTTTATTTTTTATTTTATCCCATATGAAGTAACATTTCTGTTCCTGAAACTGAGTCTAGGGATTGGTTATATCACCTACAGGAGAGAGAATGTTAATTACACTTTGATTAAGGAATAAAGTGAGTTACTTAAATAGTATGTAATGTATGCATTCTTGAAGCTGTTTTAACTCAAATCCACTTTCAAAGAACTACAGGAGTGGATTCTCTAAGAGGAGAGATGATCTTTGGTTACAAGGAAGACATTGATGTTCTGTTTACAGATTGTTGAAAATAAGCACCAGTTTAGTGTCTTGTAATTTTTGGGTATCATGTTCTTCTCAGTCTCTTACTTTTGCTAGTTTTACAAATATATAAAACTGCACAATAAGCACTTTTTAAATCGTCTGTCTTTTGTGTGTTTGTACATGTGTTTGTTTATAGATATCGCTTGAGGAACAAAAAAATCAGTGCAACAGTGAGAACATTCCCCCTTCTAAATAAAGTTGGCGTAAATAGCACCGTCTCAACCACAACAGGAAACGTAATTTCTGTCATAGGAAGCCCTGAAGCAACAGGGAAGATGGTGCCAAGTACTAACGGAATAGCTAATCTAGAAAGCGGTGTTCCCCAATTGATCCCTCGCTGTGCAGACACCTCCTTGAGAGCTTTGGAGAACACAAAGAAGGGAGGGAAGACTGGAGCCAATGGCCAGAATGTTTCTGGATCCTCTACAGAATCACTACCTGAAAAGTAGGTAACTTTTTTGCATAAAGATGATTAAGCACAACATTTTGGTTTTAGATTATTGTGGAGTTTGTGGTGGCAAAAAGTAGATACTGAATTCTGGTCCTGGCTTGCAGTTGTTGCTGGTGCTCACTGGCTGCAGAGTTGTGTAAGATCTTGTACTGCAGTACAGATACCATTTTACAAAGTGTGTGGATTCAAGTTGTCAGAGCCAGCATCGGTTGTTTTAGCAGTTGAATACTCCCATGCAATATAGATAAAATGGTAAATCTGTCCCTTTATCTTTTTTTCTGTTGTTCTCAGCCTGGTATGTTTCTTACTATTGGGTTATTACATAAAAATAAAACAAAAAAACTTACACTCAAAATTTGATGTTTCCTGAAACCAAGAAGAGTACGCATAGTGCACAGTCCCTTAATCCTGGAAACCTTCCGGTTTTGGGGTTTTCTCTTAAAAATTTTTAGATACTTCTCCAGGAAGCACTGAGCCTCTAAACAACTTTTCAAAGCCTTTTTCTTTACCAAAATACACTGACAAGTGGTATGTAAGCTTCTGGGTACACACCAAAACATTTATATCCACTTTTGAGTTCTCTTAGGAGAAACTCTGAGATGTAATAATAGTATCAGTTTGGGGTATGAAAAATAAAATTCCAGAAGAAATGACATGGCCCAAATTTCCACATTACATGAGAGTGTACACAAAGAGGTGACTAAGTGAAATAAGTAAAGATCTGTTTAACTATTTCTTGGTAATCCTTTTCAGTAAAATTGGTTCTCCACCCAAGACTCCTGTAAGCCAGGCAGCAGCTACCTCAGCTGGTCCTCCTAACATTGGAACAGAAGTTAATTCTGTGCCTCCAAAATCCAGCCCGTTTGTTCCCAGAGTACCTGTCTACCCTCCACATTCTGATAACGTTCAGTATTTCCAAGATCCCAGGACTCAGCTGTCATATGAAGTTCCACAGTACCCACAGACAGGTGAGTGAGATGAGCACTGAATCAAAAATAGCTCTGAACTTTTCTCTAGAAAAGCCTGAATGCTGAGAAATAACTTTTATCTCAGTTTTGTGGGTTTCTATTTTTTTAAGTATCAGCTGAACCTTCACTTAATGGAATACTAATCTGGTCCATTGCTGAGTATGGGAGGGGCCTGTAGTTTGCTCCCAGTGTTGGTGGTTCTTGTCTTTGTGTGCTGTATGTTATGCAGCTTGTACCTCAGCATCCAGAAGAACTTGAACCTCAAGGTCATCCATCTACTTTTTCCTTTGTTAGCATTTAATTGCATTTATTTAGGCTTGCTCACCTCATGGCCTATCAGTGAGGGTATCCATAGACAGGATTCAGACCCAGAGGCATAGCATGCGTCTGCTGTGAGACTTGTACATCTTTGTGCTTGCTCAAATGTTTTTGAAAGATTTCAGTTATATTTTTAGGTTGCAGTGTGCATGTTTGTATTCAAGCAAACAATTAGGTGTTACAGGATCAGGTCATTCACAAGCTCTGAAAACAAAAGGCAGAGGTGTTCAGACAATCCTCTCCCAAAAAAAAAAGTAAAAAATAATAAGCCAAGTGTGAAATGGTTGTTTACAGACCTTTTGAATTACTTTTTTTTTAAGCAATATAGCTTTTTATTTTAGAACTATTTAAACTTCCTATGTAAGGAAGTGCTTAAGATGCTGTCTTTTCAGTTACATAGTTATACCATAGTACATAGGAGCAATGGCAGAGAAACTCCGTTTTCCAAATTGGGTCAAGGTGGTAAAGGGCCAGCCCTACATCTGCAAATATGGTTGTCATACATGAGATTATATTCCACAGAAATATGATAGGGTCAGTAACAGGTTTGTAAAGCGTGACTCTTTATTCTCTAAAGGTACTTATGAACACTGTTTACAGTTTTAGAAGGTGTAAACACAAATGACCCAGAACTTTACATTAAATATGCCTTTTTCCAATTTTTAAGGGTATTATCCACCACCTCCAACAGTACCAGCTGGTGTGGCTCCCTGTGTTCCTCGCTTTGTGAGGTCCAATAACGTTCCAGAATCCTCCCTCCCACCTGCTTCCGTGCCATATGCCGATCATTACAGTACATTTCCCCCTCGAGATCGACTGAATTCTCCTTACCAACCTCCTCCTCCGCAGCCGTATGGACCAGTTCCTCCTGTCCCTTCTGGAATGTATGCTCCAGTTTATGACAGCAGGCGCATCTGGCGCCCACAGATGTACCCACGAGATGATATTATTAGGAGCAATTCTTTACCTCCCATGGATGTGATGCACTCATCTGTCTATCAGACATCATTACGCGAGAGATACAACTCTCTGGATGGGTATTACTCTGTGGCTTGTCAACCTCCAAATGAACAGAGGACTGTGCCTTTACCAAGGGTAAGTGAGAGCCAGAAGGGGAGGCATGTCCTCTTGATTCTGAAAAGTTGGTAAATAGGTAACATAGACCTCTTCTGTTCATTTAGGATTACAGTGATCAAGAGATGTGACCTGGACAAAGTTCTTGTTTTGTTTTTAACCTTAAAATGGGCTTGTAGAATAGACCACTCTAATCTGGATTAGGACCAGAGCCCCTCTGCCTATTTAATTCCCATGCGTGTTGCTTGAACTAATGACTTATTTAAGATTTGAGCTGCCGTACATGGGCCAGGTTCTCCAAGTCCTTATGAAATTCTTCTAGGAATATCAATGGAAGGTTACAGACCAAAGGGAATTTTGGGGTCCAGGTGTGTCCCCTGCAAGTATTTACCTTCTGGTTAGAGCATGATAGGATATCCAGTCCTATATTTATTATTGCTAGGAGCCTTGTGGTCATTTGAAGACTGGTTATGATGAGCAACTAAGACGGAAGCCAGAGCAATGGGCACAGTACCACACGCAGAAGACTCCTCTGGTATCGTCAACCCTTCCTATGGCAACACCATCTCCAACACCACCTTCTCCTCTCTTCAGTGTAGATTTCAGCACAGAGGTGGGAAGCCAAAGAGCTTCTTTATTTTCCCTTCCTGTTTCTGTAAGATGCCGTTTAATATTTCTAGTAAAGATTTTCTACCTGCCATCTATTGTTCATAACATTAATCTTAAAGCAAAAGGAAAGCAATATCTAATAACAAGTGCATTCAATTTGATATTAAGGTGATGCTAAACATGATTGCTGAAAAAAGGTTGAGAAGTGAAGTGATTCAATTTACCCTCACTAAAGGCAATGTAATTTTATTGAACTAGCTTTGCGAACCTCCAGTTTTTTGTATAGGGAACAACAATTGTTTTCCATTAAGAAGGACCTTCCATTTTATACTCCGAACGGCATTATGACGTGACAAGTAGACTGAATGAAGCTGCAAATGCTTGTCAAGTCCCAGAGAATACACATCCCATAGAAGTGGCAAAAGGCATTGGTAGAACATTTTGTACTTACATGATAAGTTCTGTAAACAAGAACGGAAACTCAACAAATAGAAACAATGTGCTTTTGAAGAAAAAAAAAATCTTGTGATGTTTATTTTCTGTATATGTAAATTAAATGCATCCAAGAAACTACTTTGAGAACCACTGTGCCAAGCACTCTTTGCTATAGTTTGACAGTTCCATTGATGGTATCTGAGGTCTTAGACTGTGATTATTCAGAAAAGGTCTTGTAAGGTACTTGGAGTCCCTTATGGGTGCATTCAAGGTAGATCAGGATTTAGTCCTTTTCATCCAGGTTGGAGGGTTCCAAGTCATACTTCTATCTGCCACTGCCTCGTGTATTAAAGGAAAATGCATGGCTTCCTCTCAGTTTAATTACTGTAGGTATTTGCCTGAAGAAAGCTGCCACTAACATAGTGACACTGATTTCAGTCTCTCATCGTGGCAGACCAGGCAGTTATTTGTAGTGGCAAAGCTTGCCTTTCTTTGACAGCTGTCAGCTGAACTGGTTTAAAATTTGAACGGGTTATGTTGTCCCTGAGTCAAGTCTTGAATATGGCTAGAACTCCTTGATTGACTTTTGAGATAATTTAATTAAATAGCAGTAAATGTCTTTTCTTATTTTAATACCAAATTCCCTGTTTTTATTATTCACTGCTTATTTATTCCCTTTTCCGTAGTTCTCAGAGAGTGTCAGTGATTTGAGTGGAACTAAATTTGAGGAAGACCATCTCTCTCACTATTCACCGTGGTCTTGTGGCACTATTGGCTCTTGCATAAATGCTATCGACTCAGAGCCCAAGGATGTGATTGCCAATTCAAATGCCGTGTTAATGGTAGGGGTTTTCTGCATGTTATCTCATTAGTGTAATGATACTTACATGCTGAAGCGTCTTCTGTTTGGTTAAACAAGCCTTTTTTTTAAAGCTGATAGCTTCTATTCTTAGTATTTTAAAGTAGTTCTGCCCATTTGAAGTTGCTTGGAATATCTTTTCCCAGTTTTGTAAATAAACAATGTATTTACTTCAGTGACAGAATGTAGTGCCATGAATAAAATTCTCAGATGTCCAAAACAACTATTTTCATAACAGATCTCTGTAAATCAAACTTACAGCCAAAATATTTTGAGTAGATGGTCTGTAAACTGATAAGACTTCATTAATTTTAAATGTGTTCTCTCATTATTAGAGTGGGATAAAAATTTTTGACTTCTTAATTTTGTTTGTCTCTAGAGAGAGTTCTTTATATATGTATGTGTGTACACATACAGCCTTACAATTTCTGAGGCATCTAAAATAGTCTCAGAATACGTTGCAGTGGCAGGCTTGACTGGTTACTACAGGGTCATTGTGGCCAGTTCAGAGCAGGTGTTTCCATTGCAGAAGCACATTTCCTGTTTGGCTTAAGTGCAATAGTCCATCCTGTATGAATGAATCACTGGCCTCTTCAGGATTCTAAGATTTGTTACGTTGCCATTGTTTCAGAAAATCTTTACTTTGAAGTTAATCCCAAGAGCAATGTACACTCACAAAGAAAAGCTGAAATACTGTGGACCGAGGATAATCAGCATGAACTCAATCTTGGCTGCTTTGTACCCACAGAGAAGCTGTATGAACTGTTTTCCTAGACTACACCTCTTGTTTGGAAGGCACATTCTCCTCTAATAAACAGTTTAATGCCAACAAATCTGTGAAAATATAATAGAGCTTATTTTTTATCGCCCAATTTCCATGAGAGGAAAAAAAAAGCTAACTAAAAGACTTTAGGGAACAAAAAATACATATTATGAATCATGGAACACAGCTTACCTTTGGAGGGGTAAAAGCTCATGCTTTTTGGAGACTTTCTGCTACGTAGTGTAGCAGGTTACCTTTATGTTCTATGAAACAAGTGTAACCAAATCTCATCCCAAGCCTTCTTTGATACTGCCTCCTTCAAGTATAGGAAAGGGTACTGAAGGACCATAAAGCATACTGGAACTTTTTCTGCCTGGAAACACAAGCTTGGAAAAGCAAAATTATTTCTTCTAGCACTGGGAATAGCTTTCTCATGGTCAGTTTGCCATTAAAGGGCAATAGTTAAATCACTGAGGCCCATCTTGGCTCTCTAGTTGGACAGATTTTCAGCATTGTATTCAGCAACAATAATCAGAGTTATTGGCCAAATGAAGAATCTGGGTAACCTCAAATGAGTCCATGTATCTTCTGTCTTCTAAATATGTAGGATTTGGACAGCGGGGATGTTAAAAGGAGAGTGCACTTATTTGAAACTCAGAGAAGGGCAAAGGAAGAAGATCCTATAATCCCATTTAGCGATGGACCGATCATCTCCAAGTGGGGTGCAATCTCCAGGTCATCCCGCACGGGTTATCACACGACAGATCCTATTCAGGCCACTGCTTCCCAAGGAAGTGCTACTAAGCCCATCAGTGTATCAGGTACAAGTACAGGCTTTGTATGAGAATATAGCAGACTTCATGAGCATTTCATCCTGTTCATGCTTACTGCAGCAATGAAGGTGCAAAGAGCTAAATATACCTGTATATCCCACTTTAAGAACAGAGAAGATAATGGATGGTGTCTTAATTTGTTATAGATTATGTCCCTTATGTCAATGCTGTTGACTCAAGATGGAGTGCCTATGGCTCAGATTCTGCTTCATCAGCACGTTATGCAGAACGGTATGGACTTTTTTTGTGTTCTGTTTAAAGCATCTTCTATAGCTTGCTGTTCTTCAAAACCCTGAATGTGTGTGTGGGAAATCTGGAACTATTAATAGACATTCTTAATCTTAAAGTAAAAGACTTTTTCCTATCCAGCATAAAGCCTTGGAAAAACTAGGTTAAAACTTGTGTAGTCTTTAATACTTAATGCAGCTAATAATACCCAATTACTAGCAACATATCCCTTGAGAGACTTAGTCAAGGAATTGGAGTCAGGTCCTGCCAAGCTGTCATGTTAAAATCTGCAATCTTGAGTAGTTTCTCTCAAGTTTTCTTGCCACATCTTACCCATATGTAAAATAAGGATGTTTGCTTCATATAACACCTTGGGGTATTGCGAGCCCTGATGAAGATGAAGAGCGCATTACATTAGTCACAGAGTTTCTGTCCAAAAAGCTAACGTTGATAGACTAATGAAGTTTATGGGGCCTTTGATTTAGAGAACTTTGTTTTTAATTCCTAGTTTTGCCTTCTTTCTCTTAAAGGGATAGGTTCATAGTTACAGATTTGTCTGGTCACAGAAAGCATTCCAGCACTGGAGATCTATTGAGTATTGAATTACAGCAGGTAAGATCAGATATTATGCCATGTGGGTTTCTTAATTTAAAAAAAAAAGTGATTTAGTAAAGTGATTTTAAATAAATTTTCTTAGTGTAGCCACCAGAAAATAGTACAATTGACAAAATGATCAATAAGGGTTAACTAGACGCTAGCACCGCAACACTCTAGTATGATGCATAAGGACTGCTAATATGAGCTGTTCCATTGACGTTAGTAAGGCCAAAAAAAATGAATGGTGTGCATTAAAGGAATACATAGTTATCCATCTAGCACGAGAACTGTTCTTTTTGTAAGCTGGTTTATTTTGCCATTTGACAATATGTGGTTAAAGTGTAGTTGTTGATTACTGGTGTATTTCTTTCCATAGGCCAAAAGTAACTCATTATTACTTCAGAGAGAGGCGAATGCACTAGCCATGCAGCAGAAGTGGAATTCTCTAGATGAAGGCAGTCGTCTTACCTTAAATCTTTTAAGCAAGGAAATTGATTTGAGGAATGGTGAGGTAAAGGAAGGGGTAATTGGGATGAAACAAATCTTTGAGGGGTTTTTGTATATACATAAGTGCACACATTTTACTAAGAGTTAAAAACTCCTAGTTTTAACATTTCCAAATATTTATAACACATTCTGTGCAAGTTAAGTCACTGTTGTTGCACCCAGTTATTTCCCTGAGATCAAGTAGGTGCACCTGCTATGCTGCTGCTCCAATCATCCACTTACAAAATGGGAAGAATGTGACAATCCATTCTCATGAAATCATTACTCTTCATTCTACTTGTACATGTGATAAATCTAAACATTCTGCCAATGGACTCTATGGAAATTTTTTCTTCCGTATTCATTTTATCTCTCTCTTTCAGTACTTTAAAGTGATTAGATTTAGCTTTGTATCCTATGTTGTCCATGCCTGAAGTTCTATTTGTGTCTAAATAGCTCTTCTGTATTGTAGAAACGTGTCCTGGAAATACATCTTCTGTTTTCACTTTAATTCTTGAGTGTTGTGTGAAGCAGGTGAAAAGCCAACTTGATATTTACAGAACATATTCTTTTTTTTAGACTGATTATACTGAAGATTGTGCAGACACAAAGCCAGATCGAGACATTGAGTTGGAGCTGTCAGCCCTTGATACAGATGAACCTGATGGGCAAGGTGAACAAATAGAAGTAAGTACAAAAATCTGCGTGTCTAAAGAGCTCGCTGGGTCCTTTAATTAGTTATTTAAAAAAAACTTCTAAAATTTCTTTGTGAATTAGTAGATCATGTTGATAGCAAAGCCTTTTGGTTTTAGCCTTTGCAGTGATATCAAACATTTGCCTTATTTTAACACTAGGGGTCTCATACTTCTCATTTAGATACCTGGCGGTTAATATAACCAAGGTTAAAAACAGCTCACTGTGTTCTTTGTCATAGCTTTCAGCTTCTTGCCCTTTATCTTTTGATAGCATTAGTGATGATGGGGAGTCCGTTCCTTTCCCTCCAGTGCTGAAACCGTCATTAAGGATGTTTTACATTTACATTTAAATGTGATCATTTAATTTAAACTTTGTGCTCACCTGATTCTAATAGTAAAGTAATTTAAATTATTGTAATCCAGTGTTCTTTTGTTTTCACTATTACTTCATTGTTTGTTTGTAATTCTGTGTATCTGCCCCAGTTTCTTCTACGCTATTTCCTCCTTTGCTGTGCAGTCATAAAACATTCTGGTGTTCATTCCAGGCAATAGGATCAATTGTCCTTTTTTTTTTTTTTAAAAAACATACACTTAAAAGAAATTAAGGTTCTCATCTGGAGCATATTGCATAACACATTCTGATATTGGCTTACAGTACTGCTACAGCTTTTGTTTGCTCTGCCTGTGGTATATGACACAGTACTGTCTGAATTGTGAATTGACATTACATGAATGGAAGGACCTTTATCATTAGCCTTTCCTCTACCCCTCATTATTGAAACGGCTCTCACTGTCTTCATTGCCTCCTTCGTACCTCACCTAATAAACCATTTTTTAGTAACTGATATTTATACTACTGTTGTCATTCACTGCCATCTTTGAATAATTGGTTTTTTCCTTTCTCCTATAGTAAAATGTGGTAGACATTCCAACTGAAATAAAATAAGGAGTCTTACGATGAGACTCCCATTTCTATCAGCTTTATGTAGTGGAACATAATAGGAAAACTTAAAACTGGTAGCAACAGTATTGATGGACGCTTCTCCTTTTCTCCTGTAGGAGATTCTGGATATACAGCTAGGTATTAGTTCTCAAGATGATCAGCTGCTCAATGGAACAACTGTAGAGAATGGGCATCCGCTAAAGCAGCACCAGAAAGAATCTATGGAACAGAAGAGACAAAGTTTAGGTGAAGACCTTGTGATTCTGTGAGTGTTAGACAAAACAGCAGTGTCTGCCAGTATTAGACAAACAGCAGCAGCAGAATAGTTGAAGCATGATTGTTTAAGGATGAACGACGTACCTACTCAGACTTGGATTAGACATCTGCATTGTATACATGGTGAAGTGAGAAGAACCTGTTAAGAAATAGAATTAGGTCACAAACATGAAAGTCACAGGATGGTACCACTGTTCGTATGCATTGTTGTAATCGTATATACTGAACCATGTCACAGCTGTTAAATACCTTTCACATTCAGTAAGCAAAAAATGCAGAAGTATTTTTGTAGTTAACAAAAATTAAGACTTCAAAAGGCTAAATGTCATACTGTTTGCACAAATCTCCACAGAGGGGTAGTTTTTAAAATACACTATTTTAGGTTTATATGTTCTATAGTCTTTAATGTGTAATGCAGCCTTTGAAAATGAGGCAGACTGCATTTAACATCTTGAGCGTACCGTTCCATAGTAAGCTGTTTAGCCTGTTGCTAAAAATGAGGTTTTGTCAGTATTTATTTAATGCACACAGTTCAGTTCCGAATACTTGTGCATGTACTTGTTTAATGTTTGTGTAACTTATTTTTCTCCTCAGGGAGGAGCAGAAAACAATCCTGCCCGTAACTTCTTGCTTCAGTCAGCCGATCACAACATCTGTTAGCGATGCAAGCTGCCTGCCCATCAGCACATCAGTCAGTGTTGGCAGCCTCATTTTGAAAACTGCTCACATTATGTCTGAGGATAAAAATGACTTTTTAAAGCCTGTTGCAAATGGCAGGATGGTTAACAGCTGAAAGGCATTCATCTTTCCAGCTTGTGACCACACCATGGAAGCATTTACACTAGCTTTTTATATATATAATATATATTATATAATGTATATTTTTTTTAAAAAAAATAATATTGGGGTCATGCATTTCCTGTGGACTCTTTGATACTTCAAGCCCCTCTCGCATTAGCATTCTGAAGAAAAAACTTACTAGGGTAAGGCGTTCACTTTCCACAAATGAATGGAATTTGGACATTGTTTTACTTAAGCTTAAAGCAGCTTTTTATGAGTTTGTAGCAATCCGGTGCGGTATCTGAGCCATTCTTGTTTAAAATGGCTTCTGTAGAAAACTAACAACTCAGTTATTTAAACTAGCAGGATCCTACAATGATACATCTAGTGAAAGGAAGACTAACTTATTTGTCTCTATTTTGTTTCATGAGAGAAGAACTTGTGTCTTGTTGCAGCTGCTTTTTCTTTAGTTGTGGAACTTTGCATGGAGTATTGTTTCCTGTTTGACGACTGAGAGGTGGAGATTTGAACTTGAGACTTTTACAGGGTTAACACACCATTAGCTTTGCACTGCTGCGTTATTTGCAGGTCTGTGGTGCAGTGCTTTGCTGCAGCTTTTTGTTTCCATTCCCCCCCCCATTTTCTGCTTTAGTACTGTAGGTACACATACACAGGCTATTTGTCAAAGTAAAGTTATCAGAAGTAAACCAAGTGCCTAAGTCCTCCAGCTAATGTACTAGGTATTGATTTCCCCAAGTTATACGTGAAACAATTTTCAACCATTGTGAGAGGTTATGCACTAATGTAACACCAATTTTGGTTTTTCTTTTTTTTTTCCTCTTTTTATTAATAGTTCTCAACTTGGAGATTATAGAATCCAGATGACTTGGCAAAAAGTATCAGGTGCTCTTGGCTTTCCTTTGAAAACCCTGTATGTAGTGTTTGCACTGACTAACAAGATGGTATTGCTGTTTTTTGTACTGTTTTGTTTTTAATTTAAACTAAATATTGGGAATTTAAGGCGGTTGTATTACCTTTGTTAAATGTTGTTACTCATAATTTTGTATTCAGGTTTAATTTTTGCTTGTTAAGTGGCAACTTATTTTCAAAGACCTTGAAAACACAATAATATAGCATTATCTGACCTTCAGAGTACAGTACTGAAAAGTGTATGAATTTATGCCCTGTTAAGATGTGACTGAGAATCATATTAGACATGTCAATTGAAAATTGGTTTTCATAAATACACACGAAATAGAGCCCTGGGCATATTTTTATAAGCTTAAAAATCCACTTTTTTTTTAAAAAAGAAAGCAGGACTCTCCCTCCTGATGATTGCTATCTTCTTGTTTGTCCTCTTATTTTTCTTTGTGACAAGTTTTACATTTTTTTTTACGTTTTTATTAACTTCTGTGAAGTTGTTTACTCGGAAAATTGTACTGGAATATTTTAAGCCAAGCTGATCTTTCACCAGGTGTACTGCATGTAAGGGCTTTTCCTGCTAGCAAAATGCTTAAAGAGGATCATGTTACTGGTCGTCTGAGTTGTTATTTTACAAAATCACAGCTATGTGGTCGGGTAAGATTTTGATAACTGTTTTGTGCACGCTTCTGGGGGGTGGGGGTTGGCATTTCCCTGAGGGTTACTGATTAGACTAAGTAAATATTGGTGTTTGATATCTCTCCTAATGGACCTGTCCATGAAATAATTATGTTGTAAATATACCTGAAAATCCAAGGGTTAGTTTTGATATTCTGGTGTCAGTATGGAAGATCTTACACATCTATTTAATACTCAAATGTAAAGGAATGTACGTAGAAAAACAGTCAAGTAGTCTTTTCTTAGTTTCCTTTGGCTGTTGCTGTACCACCTCATAGCTAGGACTAGACTGATGCTTTGTTTCACTTGCAACTTGAAGTGAATGGATACAAGAACCAGACCACCTTTGTCACCTTAACTTATTTCCTATTGATGTTAACTTAGAATGTTAGACATAAATATGATTGTTGTATATTTTATACCAAGACCATTCTGTAAATATGAATTTATATTACTTTTGAAATGCTTCTGAGATACTATTATTTGCTGTACAATGTAATTCCAAAACAGATATGCAAACAAGTATGTCTCTTTCACGGATATTTAAACAGTGAGATCTTCCATGTTGAAGGTGATGTAATTTTTTTAAAAGATTTTTAAATTTTAAATTGCTATTTTGTTACAAAAATAGAGAAAATATAAAGGTTTGAGAAGTCCTTATTTGCCCTCAGGGAAAGAGCCCTCTGTGCACCAGAACTCCACAGAACATCTTCAGCATGATCTGAGGGTGAATATATACTACATAAATTGATTGTGTATTTACCTTAACTTTTTAATTTTAAAATTACAATTTTAAAAACTTGGTTGTGCTCTGCTGGAGGGGGATTGGGATAAGCTGCTTACACACATTTGCCTGTTTGTCCAGTGAAATTACATAAGCCTGACATATTCCTGCCAACTGTATTGGCGTATTTAAGAACAAAGGTATCTGTAGACTCTTGTCTGCAGCAGGAGGTCCCATGATATAGAAGTTCTCTAGGATGACCATACACTTCATATGGAAAGTTGGTTCTTAACTGAGGCTGTTTTTTTTAGTTGAATTTTTAATATATAGAATGACAGGCAAAAGAATTATTTGGGGGTTTTAACAGCATGCCAGCTTTGTCTTACGGTTTTAACACTGACTGTGTGGTTTTTGCCATGAAACTATGCCCTCCAGTGCCCTGACAAGGAGAAGCTACAGGTGGGAACCTAGTTCTGGCTTTCTTCTTTGGTGAAGCTTCAGCCCTTGACCCTATACAAACAAGTATGTATTCATTTGTCTAGTTGCAAATCAGGTGCCTTTGGGCTATGGAAGGGCTTATTTTCTGACACTGAGATACAACTGATCTTTGTGTGTTAATAGCAGTGATTCCCATTTAGGTTTTGGCCTAACTTACCTGTGCTGTCAGAAAAAAGGCCCATAGCAGATTGGGGAAAGAGATTGGCTCTTTTGCTTTGCTTGAACAAGCATTTTGGGTTGTTTTGGTTTGTTGGTTTGTTTGGTTTTTTTTCTTTTCCCCCACTAGGGGTACAGCAGGGATTTCACATGCAAGAGATACAGGAATTATTAGTATCTAAGTTAATTGTGTTGCCTCACTACCTGGATTCATTCCTTGGTTTGCCTCATTTCCCACATAGGTCTTAATAGAGACTAATGCTTGTGCTGGGAGAATGCTTGTGTGAGAAAGTAATTATCTGTACATTCTTAACATATACTTATAGCAGAGTGGTTGCCCTGCTACTGATATTTTGTTCCTGTAAACAGGTGACAAGAAATGAATCTTAGTGTTTATGCAGATTTTGCATTGTAGAATGTATACTAGACCCTTCAAAGGAAAGGTTAGACTCTTTGCAAAGCAAACTGGCGTTGGTTCTTGGTAGTCTAGTACAGGGACGCTAAAGTTTGACATTTGATTTAGGGAAAAAAAAAAAAGTTGTACGCAGCTGATTATGTTAAATAAGCTCTTAATTGCTCTTTGTAGAAGTCTAATTTGGAAGGTTTTAGTGCTTTGATAACACAACTGAAATTTTAATTTATCCTGTACTCAAGAGCTGAATGCTGTTCTTGTATAATAGTGTACTAGGCTGGATGAGGTACAAAATAATACACAGTGGTCAGAAACAGCTGAGGAAAGAACGCTTAAAATAACTTGATCTAAACTCAGAATAGTTCCAAACATTGTTTTTGTTTGCTTTTTTAAAGCACAAGTTGTCAAGTTGTACCTGTTGCTGTACATAAACACTGTATGCCAGCAGCTCCTTGATCATATTTGTGAACAGACTTTTCATTATTATTAGACTGTTATTAAAGGAAGATGTTGAATTTGAGAGTGTAACAAAATGAGAAATGATCCGATTATCTATAATATGTAAAAGTCCATTCTTTATGTTGTAGTTTAATCCCTTTGTTAGGAAATTCCCTCTCATTGAGGGACCTCTTCTGCAAGCAGAACGCAATAAACGTGCTTTTTTTTAAATGACCCAATTTTCCAGTATAAACGAACAGCTGACTTTGGCAGTAGTCATCACTGTGTATCTCTTTGCTGGCAAGGGAGCACGACAAGGAAAAACAACAAAAAAAAAAATGTCAGTGATGAGATGAAACAAATCTGAATAACCAAAATGACCAATGCTCGAACATAATACTACACCCCGTTATTTAAGAAGGATGCTTGTGGAAGCTTTTAATCACTCAAGATTTTGCTGTAAAAGCTGAAATAAAACAGAGCCTGGCTGCATCTATTACTGCCAAAAGCCAAGGTCATTTGCACATAGCCCATCAATTTATCCAGAGTAGATCTCAGTTAATCCAAGGCATGGAAATGCATGCATTTTCTTAGCTGGGCAAACAAGTACATTATACGGTAGTTGTGATACAACACACGTGGCTTTTATTTGTACTGCACATACCCACTGTACAGCCACCCAGAAGTATTGTGGTTAGCTTGCAGCATCTGCTGTCCGCATTTATACTGTTTACTGCGTATTCTTTTCCCTGGAAGTTTTAAAGAAAAATTTTTTTCTTGTTGCATTGATTACATTTTATAAATTTGCTTAGCTGGAAAGTTTGGGAAAAGAGGCCTGTTTGTCAATTGTACAACCGATTGTGAAGCTCTAGTGTGAATATTTTTACGTCTGTATTAGACATTTTCTTTGCAAATCTATTGTTCGATTGAAATGTAAATGAAATAAAAGATGGTGTACACCCATCATGTATAAAGCAGGCACCATCGCTACGATGGATTTAATGCTCATTTTTATGGCGCATTCTCAGCTTCTATTTAAAACTATAATTTAAAAAAAAAAAAATCTGTAAAATGAAATGGGGATATATGGGGGAGTAAATTCTATTCCGTTTATTTCGGTTTTGAGTTCCCAATGGTAATGTTTCCCTTCGTGTTAGAAGTAGGGGGGCCCCGGCGGGGCGGTGCCGTGTGTGTTTGCTGTAGCACTGAAGTGAAGAGGTTTTTAGCTTTGGCTGGTCACGGAGTAGAGCATCCTGGTTTTTCAGTGTTTGAGAGACTCGATGGAAGAAGTTTGCAGTATTGACATGTATTTGCATGCACGAATAAAAATTATTTGTCCACCTTAATTGTCTCTCTGCCTTCAAGCGCCGGGGGGGGGGGTGGGGGGGTGGCTGTGTCTCCTCCCTTCCCGCCGTGCCGCCGCCTCCTTCCCGCCATGCCGCGCGCCGGCGTGAGGCGGCCCCGGAAGGCGCCGGGGAGCGGGTGAGGCGGCCGGGAGGCGGTGAGGGGCCGGGGCCGGGGCCGGGGCCTCGCTCGTCCCCCGGGCGGGCCCGAGGGCTGCGGGCAGCGCCTGAGGCGCGGCGCCGCGGGGAACGGGCCGGGCGGCGCGGCCGGGGGGGTCCCGGGAAGGGCGGGGGGGGGGGGGGGGGGGGCGGTGCTCGGCCGCGCTGAGGGGGCGGCTGGGGACGGGGCAGCTCGGAGCGTTTCTACTGAAACCAAAGTGGTTTTGCTTTCTGCCTCGGCGCCGCCCGGCTCGGCCCCTGGCGGGGGGGCCCGGTGCTGCGTTGTCGCGGCCCCCCGGGGGCGGCTGCAGCCCCGTGTCGCCCCGCGGTGCTCCGAGAGTAATCCCGGTGATCCTGGGCCATCTGGCCACCTCCTCCATCGTCTGCTTAATCTGCTTTTAACTCTGACAGAACCTGCTAGCGGTTGGCAGAAAAACTAAAAGCCCTGCCTTATCCATACGTTGTCCGGGGTGTCTTTGTCGACTACACATTAATAGGGCTGAACTAGTACAGTCCTGCGGAAGTAAGTGTGAGCCCAAATCAACCGATTTGCTCGAGATCACTTTTTTTTTTTGTAAGTGAAATTTTGTGGACATTTAGATGTAGTTAGTGCATCACAGGTCCGCAGCCACATATCTGACCTTAGTAGCTCTCCTTTGTACACCCTTTGCCCCTCACCCAGGAAAGAAGAGTGATTCTCAGGTGTTTTACATCTCCATCGGGGTGAGATCTGCTCAGCAGCTCTTGTAGAGGATTGTGATGGAAGGAGGCAGCAGACAGAGAGCCCCAAACTCTTAAGGTGCTCTGTGGTTCTTCAGCTTTCCATCACTTGGAAACGTCTGATCTTTCTGCTCTCCTGATGTGAAAGGCATGCAAAGTCTGTAAATGCTGTCAGTAGCTTTAGAGGGTGGATTCTGCAGTTGTTAATTTCTATTTAGCAGAAGGTATTTGGGGTTGAAAAAATGTTTAACTCGGGGAAAGTGAGGATTTTTAGGATAATTGCAATCACTTTATCAGTGTGTCAGCATCTAATTTCAGTGTTGTCTGTACAAACAGGATGCTGTTGACTTCTGTGTAGGTGACTGATGTGGTCAGTGGACAGGTGAAAAAATGACAGACAGGAGGATCTGTCTTTTGATATGTTCTCTCTTCGCCTGGAAGCAGTGTTCATGAAGCAGTAGCACTGTCTGCACTAAGCATTTGTATGTTCTGTCTCAATACTTGGAAAGTATGTTTTCTGTGTTTGAGAGTAACCTTTTTTTATTAAACATGGTTACATTTTCATTGAACTTTTTTTCATTGCATGTGTTGCGTTACTTAAACGTGCCAGATTTCTGCAGAAGTTTTTTTGAGATTGTCTTTGACAATTCGAATTAATATAATCTGAAATTTCTTCTTCCAGGTTTTGATAGAAGCTTGTCTCTGAGAGACTGGAAAGGAATAAAGGTCAGAACACTTTAATTTGATTAATTACATTGATCATGCTTCAGCTTAAATAAATCATTGTTCAAATAATGCAAATAATATTGGAAATTTAAATTTCAATAACTGGGAAATCAACCTCATGGAGCTGTCTGAGTGAGACTGATAAGACTCCTGAATCATGGTTAGAAAATTCATTCTCCATGAATGAGAACACACGTGAAGTGTTTCTGCACTCGTGAGCCTCAAAGCAATTCTGTTCATAAAGGTTTTTAACTTAAGTGAGTTTGAAGTTGTGACTAAGAATTAACTCATGTGACTGACTGCACTGTAGGCTGTTTGATAGCGGGCTGTAAACTGTTCTTATGTGGCAAAAAAACTGCTCTGAGGAAGTAAAGGACTATCATTATGCATTTAAAGTGGTATCTGGCGCTGCATATTTGAATAAGAGATACATTCTCTATTTTGTTAATTTTTTTTTAAGATCATAATGACTACTTTGGATGATAAACTACTTGGTGAGAAGCTCCAGTATTATTACAGCAGTAGTGAGGGTGAGGATGAAGATAGTGAGAAAGAAGATAAAGAAGGGGAGAGCACCATTCCTGAAAGCGTTGGGGAAGTAGAGCTTAGCAACGATGGCAGTGCAGTCAACACAGGTATCATCATATCAAACTAATTGTTTTCTAAATACTTTGTTTATTGGAAGATTCATGTGTTTTTCTAAAATTCATTTTTTGAAATGAAAGTACTGGTTTTACACGTACTTAGTCAGATTGATTGTTTTCTGTCTATAGTCTAACCTTATTTTTAATAGCCAGTTCTTTATTTTAATGTTTGACTTCTCCTCTGAGAGACTTCAGCATTATGTACAAAGCTGATTTGTACAACTGGGTTGGTAACGCATACATTTCTTTCCTGTAAGCCCCACAGTTGTTAACCACTAACAGGTAGGGGCTGAATGAGTACATGAGGAATAGACAGAAAGCAGCCAGCCGTTCCCAAAATAGCATTCTCCACTGCCACTGTCAGAGACACAATACGAGTCTGTGCGGATCGTTGGTGTGATCCGGAGGGCATTTCTTACGTTCTTATGAAAGACTAGCCCTCTGTGTTTTACGGTTTCTCTAAGAATGATGAAAAACCTTCTTCCTGCATGTGTTCACATCTTTCGCCTGAAGGAAGAATGGAAGAATTACAGTACTAAACTGGCAGACTTAGAGAGGACCTGAAAAAGTAACTCCACCGGGCCCCAGCAGCAAGGTAGCAGCAAGGCGCAGCCTGTAAGAATTAGCACTGTTGTACATCACAGAACGTACTTCTGTACGAGAGCATTGGCAAACTTAATTATACTTTCCCATCGTTATTCTTGTTCTGATGAAAAGCCATGCTAACAATAGGGGAATTCTTGAGGGCTGGTGGTTCTATTTCAAGAGCACAGATACTGATCTTTGGAATAATCTTTGGGATAATTATGAGAGTAGCCTAGTTAGATAAACTTTAGTCTTCTTAGAAGAAAAAATAGATACAAGCTCAAGGACACGTAAATGGCAAATTACTTCTTTCGTTTCATTTCAACATTTTGCACGGTATACAAAAAGTTGATGACAGGGCCGCTATTTTACTGCTGACTTAAAAATTATTACTTTAATTTTGAATGATAGATGTAATTTTATTACCCTTTTATACGAAATGCCACATATTTAATTTCAGGTCCCAAAGGAGTCATTAATGACTGGCGAAGATTTAAACAACTGGAAACAGAACAGCGGCAGGAGCAGCGCAGAGAAATGGAACGACTCATAAAAAAGTTATCTATGACATGTAGATCTCACTTAGATGAAGAGACTGATAAGCAGAAGCAGAAAGAGCTTCAGGAAAAAATCAATGGAAAGGTAGCATGGCACGAAGGAATTAAAATGCCACTTAAATGTTTAACATTTTCAGGTTCATCCTTTGTGTACATGAAGCAGATAGGAATCCTTGTTCTATCAGTAGATGCATATAGTTTCTCCCTAGTAAATAGGAACACAGCAGCAGTATAGGAGGTGCATTGGAACTGTATTTGCCAGGTGTTACGAAGTTTAATTATTTTGCATTTTAGTGGTATTCCAGGAGCATCGTGCTGGCCTGTGTTAAATAAGCAATTTAGCGACTATACCAAAGAAATCCAGATTCTTTTCCCAGATTTCCCTTATCTGTGTATCAAATAAGTCAACTTCAGGGGATTAATACGAAGAGTTGTACAGCAAACGTATGAATACTGCCTCCTATGCCTAAAACAAGAGTTAGGAGTCCCTGTTAATTTCGTATTTAGTAAATGGATGTTGAGAATTTAGCTTTGGCTTTGAGCTCCAAAGATAGAAGGCATTGGAAGTAGTGGATGGTTTTAATCAGCTGGGCTGTTACAGTTCTAGTCAGAGAAGTCACTAATTAGCAGACAGTGTTTCTTGCTTTCAGATGATGAAAGTTGGCCACACTGTCCTATACCTTGAGTGATGCAAATACGTTTAACGAAGCAAGTGGACAGATACAAAATACATAAAATCCTGCTAATTTTAGTCCTACAGACAAGATAGTGCATTTGGTTGCCACAAAATGTTAACTGAAAAACTAAATGGAAAAGCTAATGAAAAAGAAGCTAGGCTTAGGCCAGGCACGGTATCCCAGTCAGTGCTCATAGCTTAGTGAAAGCACATAGCCACCATTAACCTGAATTAAAGTGAGAGCATGGAGCAGTCACTTGTGTTATTAGTGCAGCTTGTGGAAACTAGAATACCCAGGCTGAAATCGCTGTTCCCACTGGACATGGTTTCTAAGTAGATCAAAATGGAGTACGGTATGGGTGCTTGAGCCTTCATGGGTTGCACTTCCCTGTTATTAAAGATGGGTGACCCACATTAATCCTCTTGATTTAATTTCTCATTATATAAGTGACCCATATAGTGATGCAGATCTTTTCTCTTTTTCATGTATCTCTGTACGTGTTTTTTAGATGACGTTACAAGAATATAACATGATTCACAATGATGAAGATGATGAGGAATTTTTACAGCGATACAGGAAGCAGCGAATGGAGGAGATGAGACAGCAGTTGTACAGTGGGCAGCAATTTAAACAGGTTTTTGAGATTACCAGTGGAGAAGCGTTTTTGGACACAGTTGATAAAGAGCATAAGAGCACACTGATCATGATCCATATTTATGAAGATGATATCCCTGGCACCGAATCCCTGAACGGCTGTATGATCTGCCTGGCTGCTGAGTATCCAACAGTTAAATTTTGCAGAGTAAAGAGTTCGCTCATTGGTGCTAGCACTCGCTTTACTCATAATGCTCTGCCAGCTTTGCTGACCTATAAGGCAGGTGAGCTCATCGGCAATTTTGTGCGAATCACTGACCAGCTTGGAGAAGATTTTTTTGCTGTAGACCTGGAGGCTTTTCTGCAGGAATGTGGTTTGCTTCCAGAAAAAGACCTAGTGCTCCTGACTTCTATACATAATCCATCTGCATGTTACAGTGAAGACAGTGATCTGGAAATAGACTGAACAACTTATACCCAGGGGCCAGTAGGTGTAGTTGTACAGTGGGATGTTCTTGTGCTAGGGATTGTTCTCTTTCTTCCTTAATGTGGGTATGTATTCTTCCCCTTCATGCACTTTGACTTTTGCTCGTTAAAAATAACATAAGGAATTCCTAACATTTTCTTAAATTAGTTCAATAAACTACACACTGAAACAGTCTTGCTTTTATGCAATTCAAATGTATTTTACTAAACATGAAGTTCTAACACAATTCAGTAAGTTTAGGAAATTGTGTATTGCCATCTCTGTTCTCCAAATCACTTAATTGTTTTTTTTTTATAAACATTTTGTTCTCAGATCAGCTCTTTATGGTCGGTCAGTCTCCTTACAGGTGTCCTGAAACAGTGTCTGTGAATACCAGTTGGCTCAAGGTGTGGGCACCTACTTGCTAAGACAAGAATTGAAACCGCAAATAAAGAAGTTTTTAAGTGTTCAAGACACTTCTTAACCTGGAGCTGAACTGCTGCCAGTTAACAGTGCAAGGTCCCATCTTCCATTCCCCAGTTTGCAGTCTCCTTCTTGGAAGTACCTTCTTGTTCTAACACTTGGAATCAGATTTTTCTTCCTTTCTCACTTAGAAATAACAGCAGCCCCTGATTTCATCCTGAAAAGTACTTTTCAGCTGGCGAGGGTTCTTCTTTCTTTAACCTTGCCTGAGACTTGAATGAGAAAATCTTTTTCCAGTTACAGCTCTTAATATATTCTTGGGTTTTAAAATACCCACCCTAGATAAAATACCTAGAGTTGATAGTAGTGACTTCATCAGAAAATTATCTCTGCCTCTTAAGAAAGATACAAAGAGCTCCAGTATGTGTGCTAAGTAGCATCAAGGAGAATTTTGTTGGCAAAATGCAGGATTAGGACTTGGAATAACCTCAGAATTTCATCTCTCTCTCAAATTACTAAATCAGTGCTAAAGTTCATTTCTGTCTGCCTTCATATTATCTGCCTCATCTGGGTCATCAGATGTGTTTTGAATATTAATAACCCCTGGACCTGACAGGTGACGGGGTGGCTTTGTGGGAAAGCAGCCTTGAGCCAGGAGCCCAGCTCACCAATACAGGTGTTCAGTAGCAGGCGCATTTTTCCACAGCTGATTCCCTTCTCGGAAGCTCAGTATCCAGTTTCTGCACAGAGTGTTCAGCAGGATCAGAAAGATTGCCGCTGTCCTGGTTTTCCTCTGATGGCAGCTCTTTGGGAAAATGTTTTTTGTACCATGCATCAGTGGAGTTCACTGACAGAAAAAAATCTTGTGGGGTGGGCGTGAAACCTTTGTGGAGACTGCAATTTTTCCCTCTGTCCTTTGTAAAAAATAGCAAAGGTCTCCTCAAAAGCATCACCACAGCTGTTTCAGTTGCCCAGTGACACTGATCTTAAAGTTCTTATCTTCCCCAAAAACACAGGGTGGCTTCCACTTCTGGGCAGAATAAAAGCCATCCTGCACTGGCTGAGCCCATTTGTCTCTCTGTGAACGTTATTGCTACTGAATGCAGCAGCTGCATAGTGCGCTTCCCTCCTGCAGCACCTTTGTCATTACCATTTGCCAGTCATTACGTTTTCATTATGGTGTCTTTATTTTGTTCGTGCTCTACTTCCTTCATAAATCAGATCATGATATGGGGAAAATTTTCAGGGTTTCTATCACGTTAAAGTTCACCCAGCCTCCCGCAAGCCTGGTGCTACATAGCTGTGAGATAACCTGGGTAGCGTTAGAAGCCGTTAGCAATTTATAGCGACTGCAAGCATGAAAACCTCCGATGACGCAGAGCGAGGTAAAGGCTTCACTGGCCAGATTATGGTGTGGCCGAATTGCTCAGTGTACCTAGCACAAATGAGCACTTTGCATGTGTGCGCTCTGTACTTAGTTATTATTGAATCGTCTTCTACGTACTTAATTTGATATTACAACATATTTGCTTTCTCACGCATTACTTATTTTGCTTGTTATTTTTTAATTTTGAGGGAAGTAGACTATCATTACCGAAATATATGACCCAATGTAATGCCATGTTTAATGATTAAATTTAATTGCAAGTTTTATGTCAGGCACTTCCGAACACCAGGAAGAAATGCAAATGTCTCTGTGTAAGCACTAGGTTCTTAATAAGAATGGATTTTACGATAGAAAAAGAAGAATTTGTAATTGTATCTATTCACACTGTGTTTTTAAAAGTAGTATAAGCAGAAAAATAAATAATTTGTAATTAAAAATTAATGAATTGGCACAAATTGTAGTCCTTTTAAGGAAACTGGCAGAAATCCAGATTTTAAAATGTAGTAAGAGATTATTTCTTTTCATCTCAGAATTGCAGAAAAAAACCATGGAAGTTATATGAAATTAAATCATTAAGCATGGATAGCAGCACATTTAAGAAAAAAAAATCAAAGTAGCTGTAATTTATAGTCAGAATGAGATTCAGGGAAGTCTGTTGTGCAGACAGGGTGCATATTAGCATCGTAATAAAACCTGGCTTGGAGAGGGGGTCGGGGTGAGCTGACTGCTTGAGTTGCTTTGAAGTTCTATTTTTATAAAGTGCTTTTTTTTTGCCCCTACGGCAGCAAAACTGCAACAGGATCAAAACCTCTCCTGCTGCTCTATGTCGGATGGCCTGCAGCAAGGTGACTCCTGATGATTAATCTCCAGTGCTCAGGTATATGATAGATGGTTTACAGTGCCAATAGCAAAAAGGAAAAGAAAAAAGGTCTGAATCCAATTAATCATTGATCTGGAAGAATATAATAAGCACAAGGGAGAGAGGGGTAGAGAGAAGATGTGCTATAATATATATAATGCTGCTGCTTGTTCTCAGCACAGACAGCCCAAATGTGAGAAGGAAGGGGAGGCTGGCGGCAGCGGCGGCTGCTGAGAGGCATGGCTGGTAGTGGTGGGCACTGCTGCCGATGCTTTTGTCCACTGTTGAAGCTAAATCCTTCCAAACCGACCAACTGGTAATTGTGTGCCCTAAAAACCCCAGCATTCTTAATGTCCGTTAAACTAGATGACAAAATAGAACTAATTTAGAATAGGGTAGTTACTAATTTGTAAGTGTCTGTCCTTTATCCATTCCATACAAATAAAAACTACAACTTGTACCAGCGCCGCGTCTGTAAATGTTCTGGTTGAAGTGTTAAATTCTGTTCAATTTCTCTAATTTTAGATGTGGTCCTGACCTGCAGGTTAAGAATTGGCGTGTATTTATAGACACATATGGGGACTAAAGTGAAAATTAAATTGTACAAACCCCTACATAAAATAAAACTGCTTTGAAACATTCAACTTGGCAGCGAGAGCGTCAGGTGTTCGGTTTGATCCAGGTGCCTCTCCTTTCCCCAAAGCCGTTGTACTCTGTCACCATCAGAACTTCATTTAAATTGGTGCATTCCTACTAAGTGGTTTGGTTTTGAATAAAGGATGTTTTTTAATTTTGTCAGAGATGTTTCATCTGTCTTTTCTGGCACAGCAGCCTCCCTTGTGCGTAACATTGTTCTTGACAGGAACCTGATGGATTGTGATAGTGATTTTTGGTACTGTGCAGGGCTCTGATGCGGCGGGTGGTAGAATTCCGTCAACTGTGATGACTGAAGCGGTTGTACACTCAAATGTTTTGTCACTAGACCTTATCTTGCCTCGGCCAAGTGTTCTTTGTGCTGCTAGACACCAGCTGAAGTTAGGAAAGAGTTGGTTTGCCCAGCCGCTGTGCCTGGCCGATGAGCCACAGCTCCCTGTGCACCTCCTGAGGGGGTTTCTGTTTGCCGGACAGGCAGCGCAGGCAGCCCCTGCCCGCAGGCAGATCCGCAGGGGCCCAGGCAGCAAACTGTGGGAAGGAGCGTCCAGAGGCAGTACTGCGCTGTGTGTTTATGTTCCTTGACATGTCCCAATTGTTTCTTCCCCCACCTCCTCTCACCAGTGGTTCTGCTGCGGTTTTTTGTGCATCTGATGAAATCAGTCTGAGATACAAACGTCGCTCGTGAAAGGCCAAGGGAGTCGAGTCCTGGTGCAAAGCGACCGGAGGCACCTTGTCTCATACTGGCAGAGCTGTGCAGGCATTTTTCACATTTTAACATTTTTTGGATGCAATTCTGCCAGCATCTAAAAGCCATGAATAAAAGGAAACTCTTAAATCTGTTAGTTTCAACAGGACAAGAGAGCTCAGAAAGCAAGCAGCTGGTCCTGGAAAATAAGATTAGTATTTATCACCTTTAAATGTTTTGAGATATTTACACTAGTTGTTTATCTAAAATATGACTGTAAGTTAACATGTGGTTAAGATCTAATGAACAAGACTTCTTCCTGCCGAGATGTTGTGTGCCCTGTCTTTGCTGTCTGTCCTTTCTTTGTCCCATTTTCTATCTGCTACTTTTCAAGAGCAGGACAAACGTGCAGGCATGGCCCAGGTGGATTTGGCTCTTCCTGCAGGTAGCGGCTCTCTGATCGGCTGGTTTTGTCCACCACCTTGGCTGCAGCCTGGTCTGGTTTATGTGATACACCCTTCAGATCAAGAAGGCACACGTACCAAGTCTCTCATCTCTGTGTCTGGTTTTCATCTTCAAGAAGTACTATAAATAGGAGTTGAAAAAAACATTTGCCAGGTAGGTTGCGTTGCCTCTGGGAAATGTTTTGTTTTGGAAAAAGCAGCGTACTGCAAAGAGGGCAGCCAGAACCAACTGTTTTTACAGGAGGGTATAATTCTGCATGGGACGAGAGGAGTGTAAAATCACCTGAGTTTGTTGACATTTAATGACGTTCCAATACAAACAGCAGAATTTGGCCACAGAATGCAAATGCACAAGGAAATGCAGATGGCTGCTTGGCGAGGGCAGGAATGAAATCACGGGATGAGCTTAACTCGGGCACTTAATCATGACGCTGACCTGGGTGTCAGGCAATAAGGGACGAGATTTAGAAAAGAAAAGTTTATAATGTTTTGGTTTGGGTTTTTTTTTTTTTGGCCTCCAGTCTACCTATTCTTTCTAAAATATTTAACATATGCCTTTGTTGAAAATCCAAACAAATGTTCCTGTGCAATCACTGGTGTGACTCACACCGCAAAGGGGCCTGCTGGGGTGGGCTCGGGGGAGTCCGGCTGACTTAGATGGGGGATTGCTCTTCCATTCAGCCTCAGGACCCTACTTATTTTTGCCACCACGGGGTTTAGATGACTTTCCAGTGTGGGTCTTGATCAAGTGCGGGGCTGGAGGGGTGTGGGCCGCCCAGAGAGGGAAACCCTGGAGCATCTGCAGCCCAGCTACAACCTCTGCCCCTTTCCCTCTAACCGTAGGGACCACTTTGCATGAAAAAGCATTGCAGACAATTGGTCTTCCTTGTACTGCCTGCTCTGGTCAGTAATAACCTCCCGCTCAGTGAATCATGGCTTAAGAGGTCGCACAGCCACAGACAAATGTTTCATTGTTGCTGCTTGCACTGCACAAACACAGGCAGCGCCGTCCTCCCGTCCACATCCACCCCTGCGCAGGCAAGCTGCAGCTGGGCTCCTCAGAGGCACTTATTTAAAAAGTCGCAGGATGTCCTACAAGCCGTGTTTACCAAGAGCTCAGAGGGTTTATCTGGCAGCACTCGCCTCTGCACCATCCCCAGAGCTCGCAGTGGCGGGGGTGCCCTTGCCTTGTTTGGGTGATGCTGGTGGATGCACCAGACTAAACACCTCGTTTAGATGCAAACTACTGTCCTTTACCTTGGGTGTTGCTGTGGCATTGTGATGGACAAGGTGACGATGATGTGAGCAATTTCTGCAAACTGCCATGGCTGAAAGACTAGCAAAGAAAAAACAAAGGCTCCGCAGTGCTGGGCCGGGGGAAGCTCCGTGTGCAGGGTTGTGGATCCCCAGGCTCACAGGGGAGGATGTTTCAATAGCGTGTTGCGTGCTGTGCGTGGGGTTGGTACATGTTAGTCCGACAAAGAAACAAGTTCAAAGCTTTTCCCGCTAACAGAAGGGCGAGGTACAGGAGGGAGATGCTTTGCTGTCCCGGACTGTGCTGTGTGGGAGCTGGTAGCGTGGCTGGAAGAGATGTCAGGTTTGCCAGTGTTGGTTCAGCTGAGCTAGTTCCTGGTGAAACATTCCTCCTTGGAGGCAGAAGGCATCTAGGCAGCTCTCTGTGTGCCTGATGGGCTGTCATACACTTATCAGTTGGTACCAAAACAGCACTGGCAGCCTTTGATAGCTCCAAACACAAGCAGGATGTTTGTGGTCTAACTGAAACAAGCCAAGCTTGTGCCTTTAGCCAGATGGTGAAGGATGCTCGAGGCTGGAGCAGCTCAGCACAGGACAAGGGCAGTCATATGCAAGCTCTAGAAGTGTGCTCTGGCTGGCTGGAGACACAGTGCGCATGGATCCCAGTGTGGGTTTGAGACATGCTGACAGTCTTTGGACAGTGTATTGTTCCCCATTCGCTGCCATTTGCCTTTTTCTTGAGCGTTGCATTGCTGGCTGAGCAAGGAAAGCACAATGAGGGTTGTGGTCCCCAGGGGGGTCACAGGGTACAGCTGGTGGCGGGGCAGACCCCCATCACTGCCACGTAACAAGCTGTCAGCAGGAATTGGTCATTTTGGTACCCAGGCACAGCGTCACCACTGCGTGCCGCGTCCTCCTCTCAGCTTGCTACTCAGCACTTCTGCACCTCTTAGGAGCCTGTCAGTGCCTAGTGGTGCTGCCCCTGTCATGAGGCTGGGCTCTCTGCATGCTGGTCCCCAGCAGGGCAGGATGGCTGGGCAGGGCACAGGCAGGGCAGAGCCAACCCAGGCAAACCTGCCCGCTGTGCCTTCATGGGCCAGACCTGCCTCTCTGCCTCCCTGTGTGCCATAAGGAAATTAAACCCAGGTGATATCCTGGTAAAACCATCTCATTTCTGAAGGGTTAAAAAGAATGGGCGAGAAGGGTCTTGCCTTGGGAGTCTCCACTTGCAGATGTTCCTTTGCCATGACATCCTCCTAAAACGTCCCTCCCAAGGCACCAGCTCTTTAAGTGTCCCTGGTTTAAAATTCCTCTAACACCTCTCTATAACCAGTTTTATTATCGCCTGGAAGTGCCTTACAATCCCCTCTTGAGGAATTTGGATCACGACATACTTGGTTGATCAGGGATAAAAAAATCAGCTGGTACAACCAGAAATGATTGAAACTTCCGGGGCAGAAGGTGGGACATCACAGGACTGTTGCTCCCCCACAAATGGCCAACACCCGCATCCATCCTTGTCCCCACCTAGGGAATGGCAGCAGAGAGTATGGAGGGGGCTGTGTCTACCTGGAGATATCCACCTGGAGATACCACATCTGTCATCTTCCTCACCCCTGCTTGCCCCTTCCCTCTCATGCTGCCTGGCCCCAGGTTGCGGGGCAGTGCCCTGGACCAGGACTCCCTGCCCTGGTTCTCCTCTTGTCTCCTGTGGCTTTGTGTGATGGGCAGAGGAGCAGCCGGCAGTGCCCAGGGGGGGTCAGGGTGGAGAACCCTGCAAAAAGGGTCCAGCTGGGAGCAGCGCAGCCCCCACGGCCTTGTGGCATGAAGTCACCACGCTGGGTGGAAGTCATAGAATCATAGAATGGTTTGGGTTGGAAGGGACCTTTAGAGGCCATCTAGTCCAACCCCCCTGCAGTGAGCAGGGACATCTTCAACTAGATCAGGTTGCTCAGAGCCCTGTTTAGCCTGGCCGTGGATGTCTCTAGGGATGGGGCCTCCACAACCTCTCTGGACAACCTGTTCCAGTGTTTCACCACCCTCATTGTAAAAAAATTTTCCCTTTTATCCAGTCTAATAAAAAGTCCTGCTGGGATGGAGCAGGAGCCCGGGAGCGGTCCCCTCCTCTGGCTCAGCACAGGGGGAAACTGCAGCCAACTGTTCTCTTACAGACTGTGGTTCTTTCATGCCTACAAAATACCTGGCCAGCAAGATTTACATATGGAGAGATTTTATGCGATAGAAATGCATATTGTTGGATATAAGCGCTGTGTTATCAGCACGGGAGCAGCACAGCACAGGGCTGTGGGGTGGTGGTGGCCGGAGGGCACCATAGCTCAAACCTTCACGGGAGA
Organism: Morus bassanus; assembly: GCA_031468815.1. Taxonomy (NCBI): domain Eukaryota; kingdom Metazoa; phylum Chordata; class Aves; order Suliformes; family Sulidae; genus Morus; species Morus bassanus. The sequence goes on from CM062586.1 coordinate 2,350,496, forward strand.
CTCAGGCTCAGGGGCACCCCTGTCGAGGCAATTCCTAAGGAGGAGGGTCGCTCCGTTTATTTCTTATGATACAGTCAGCAATGACACAGCACAGCGCTGGTGACCATGGCCTGCTCTGGCTGCATGGCCCAGCCACGTCCCAGCAGGGACACCAGCCTTCCAGCAGCACTCCAGGGACTTCTCTCCCCAAGCTCCTGCTGCCTCCCAAGTGTCCTGCCCTCTTGCAGGGCCTGGTGCTGGTGGGACAAAACTTGGAAACTGGCTGCAGGAAAACTTTTTTAGATTATTTATTATTTTAAATGTCTATTCTCCTGGAGGTGAACCGGGACCTGATGGGGATCAAGGCCAGTGGCAATGTGTGCCACCTACCATGTTATTATGTCAGTGAGGACTGCATGTGTTTCTGGAGAGGACAGAAGCAGGCTCTCTGTGCCTTGGGGACGCCATTTGCTGAGCTATTAATGCAGGGAAGTGTAATGATCGTAGGATGGAAGAGATTTCATCGCTGTGTTAGCACAGAGGTAGCATCTTGCTCTGAGCAGCCCTGCTCAGGCGGCTGGCAGTGTGTGCTGGGGTCCCAAGAGGCGGTCTGATCTGATGCTTCTCCCCTGCTCTCCTCCTGCAGAGACACTGCTTTGGTTCCTTCTTTTTGGCTGTGTCTTGGCTATGCCTGTGTGCTGGGCACGCTGGGGCGGACAGTCCAGAGCGACTGCAGAAGCAGATCAGGGCAGGTTCTTACTGCAAGCTCAGCCACTGCTGGGCCAGTACAAACACCTACGCTGTGTCCTCCACGTCCCTCTGCACGCTGCCACCTGCCTCCTCTGCGTCCCTTGGGGAGCTCAGCAGCTTAACTGGGTGCAGCAGGGGAGGAAGGACTGCAAGGGCTCCCTGGGCTCTGCACTCCTCTGTCCCAAGCAAGGAAGCCCTGTGGAAGAGGGGCTGCTGGTGGCCTGGTGCTGGAAAGCCATGGGGGCAGAGGGTGACAAAGCGTGGGGGGAATCCAGAGCGTCCCAGGAAGGTGGGTGTCCCCTGGGGAACCCCAAAGCTGGCTTAGTGCAAGGTATTCGCTAGCAAGAGAATTGTGTTTGCTGAGGACAGCAGTGGCAGCCACAGTCCTGAGGCACTCGAGCTTTTCACAGAGGTGGTACCAGCCTCTCAGGGGCTTGTGTGGAGGATGCCCAGGGTGGAACCGTCTTCTGTCCTGCTCCTGCTCAGCACAGGGGTGGGCAGGTCCCCGCAGCTCCCTGCAGGAAGGAATGGGACATTCAGTGCCAGGCCAGGAGCTCGGCTCAGCCGGTGCCTGGGCAAGGATGGTCTCTACCTGGGCAGGCTGTCCTGGTGCTACAGCTCAGTAGATGGTCCACCACCCCGAGGGCTGCCATTTTCTGCAGCATCCGGCACATGAAATGCCACATATGGGCACTTCTTCACATTGAGGCACACAAGTTTCTTGAGTGATGCTGTCTTAACTATCTCAAAGCCAGTTGCTCCACCAAATGTACTGGGTTTCCAGTACTCTGGGGAGCAGATGGGGTTTCCAAGAAGCCCCTTCAGGGAAAACGGAGCTCCGATCTCCACCATGCTTTCTCCAAAAATACCATTGGGGTGGGGTTTCTCAAGCAGCAAGCCCAGATAGAACTCCAGAGCATCAATGTCTCCATACAGCTCTTCCAGCTCTGCCGCCTTCTCTTCCTCTCCTGCATCAAGTGAACATCAGAGTGTTTTAGCAAGGGAATCACCCCTGGCAAGGACTGGCCTTGCTGTGGGTAACAGGAACGTGGCAGCTCCTACAACCCCATCAGCGGCGAGCCCGGCTCCCAGGCCAGGCACTGCCCTCCGGACCGCTCGTCCAGCCTCGCAGGAGGAAGGACCCCTGCAACCAAGGCACCAGCCCTGTCCACCTCAGTGTGAGGGTCATGACCAGGCAAAGCTTGGATGGGCAGCAGCGGTTGCTCTGCTGGGCAAGCCCAGCGGCAAAGGGGCAGCTTGCGGTCTCGTACCCTGCTGCGAGTGCAGGGTGTCTGCACTGCCCCAGCAAAGCCCCACGAGCTCCTGCGGCAGCACTGCAGCCCTACCTGTTAGCTCCTGAAAGGACTTGTAGGGCTTCATGCCAAACCTCTTCCGATACTCGTTAAACGGCTGTAGCCTCAGCTGCCGGGATTCCTTGATGACCCCAACAGCCACTTTCAAGACATTAGCATTGATGGTTTGTCCCCCACCAATCTGGAGGGCGAGAACACAAGAAAGAGCATGCATGAGGCACGAGGCAGCACTGGCATCTGCTCCAGGGGAGCCACGGCACAGCCCCACCACCCCGCACTAAAGCGTCCGTGTCCCAGGCATGGTGTCGGGGAGACCAGCAGATCATCGCAGCAGGGAGAAGAGGGGGAATCACTGGACATTGCCAAAAAAAAAAGCTGTAGAGCAGCGAGGGTTAAAGCTGGTTCTATTTCCAGGGTGGGTCAGGGAACAGCACAGGAGAAGCCCCAGATGGATGGTGGCCCACCGGCCTGGGAGGAGGGGAGAGATTACAGGGGTTTGGGGTCACAGGGAGAACCCAAACACCCAAAGAGCAGCAGGTCTGCACCTCAGCCTTGCTGCTTTGCACAAGAAAAGATGGTCAGAAATGTAGATGTAGTCACTTGGAAGAAAACATCCATGTGATGGCAGCAAAGAACAGTGCCAGACAAGCTGCTCCCATGCCCAGGCTGCTCCACAGCCAGGTCCTGGCCAGATCCTGGCTTACCGCAGGCTTCTTGGCATCACCCTGATGTTTACTACAGAGTCCTGAGAAGAAGCGAATGGTGCTGCCAAGGCCCAGTCTGGCTACGCTGCTTGTGGGGAGGACTCAAAACATGCACGTCATGTGCTGCCCTGGGCAGAAGACTGTGTGACAGCAACCTGCTGCCGAACAGGGAGGTTCAATACTGGTGTCCTACATCCAGACACTGCAGGGACAGGCGATGCCTTGGACTGGACCTTTGCACAGTGGAGGAAGAGGAGCTCAAAACCCTGCTGCCGCCCTGCGAGCCCCAGAGCTGGGCTCCTCCACCCGACAGCACAGCAGTGTCTGCCTTCGCGGAACTATGAGCATCCCTCCCGGGGTCCCACAGCCCTGGTGCTGGCAGGGAGAGGAGAGCAGGACCTTACCCTTCCTGCAACCTGCTTGGAAAAGGACTCCACCAGTGCCTCCACGCCGTAGTCCATGAGCATGGAGGTGTTGTAGAGGAACTGCTCATAGCTGTACTCTTCCCCCTGGATGACGAAGAAGTCAGGCATCAGCCCATGCCAGTGATAGAGCTGGTTGAACTCCACCGCAATGCGATTCCGATACTGGAACTGCGTCCCAAACAGCAGCTCGGGGTCAAACTTGAGGCTGAAGAAGTACCCACTGAGATGCTGGACGTAGTCTTCAATTATGATCTTAATGGTCTCCCCTGGGCAGGAGGCGAGAGAAGCAGCCATCAGCTGGCAGCAGCAGGAGCTACTGGCTCTGTACCCCAAGATGTTACCCACATGCTACGGCAGCACATCTCACCACCCATCCACCACCCAGAACCTTTCTGACTACAGGCTTGTTGAGTTGGTTGGGAATTTTTCAGTGAATTATTTTTTTCACCAGCAAAGATCAGTCCGCTGAAAGCAAAATAGTTTCTGAGGAAGGTGACCTTGATACACTTAGAGATAACATGGTGACATGGGTCTCTTCTGGATTTTGGTCAAAAATTACACTTCTTGAGATTATAGTAAATTTATAATAGAACATTAAAATGAAATAATTCAAAAATATGACAAAATTATTACAAATTAAATTTTTTTGATGGACCAAAGCCAATTTTTGCTATATGGACCAAAGCCAACAATCCCCAGAAGGCTGCCAGAGAAATTCCTCCAGCCTCCAAAGCCAGACTGGTCATCACCCTCAGAGACCGACCAATGCCCAGGTCCTTGGTGCTTGCCCGGGGAGGTGGGACACGGGGCTTCACTGCGCCCATGCCCTGCGGCGCCACTGGTTCTCACCAATGAGGATGAGACGAGCCGTCTGGAAGAGCTGCTCATCGCTCCAGGTGGGATGCTCCTGTTTCAGTATGTCGCAGACACGGTTGTGCTCACGCAGCCAGAGCGTGGAGTACATACAGAGCCCCGGCAGCAGCCCAAACACCTCCTGCCCCATAGCCAGCTGCTTCTCCTTGGGGATGGCAGACGGATAGACCATGTGGACTGGAGCATCAGTGACTGTGGGGGGGTACACCTCTCCATCCACCACCTTGGGGAGACAAGAAAAGGATAGCAGAAAGGGAGGAGGGGAGAAAACCACCCCAGTGAAAGCCTGCCCAGCTGGGACCTGCCTCCCTACAGGCACCACAGGCACTATCCTGCAAGCGCTGAGCAGGACGGAAACATCTCCCTCGTACAGCCTCAACTGCAGGACACCTGCTGCCGTCAGAACAGCTCAACCCCAAAGCTCAGCCCCCTGATATGGCACCTCTGGCCAGCAGCCACCGAGGGGGGCCCCGGCAGCGCTCCGCATGGGGCACCGGGGCTGGGGTCTCCTGATGCTCCTGGGAGTGTCTGGCCTGGCAGCTGCCAGAGGGACGCGGGCTTCAAACAACCCTGGAGCACAGGGCTGAGACATGTTTCAGTCGTGCCAGGTGGTACCTGGAATTTCAGCTTCCCGTCTCTGAAGAGTCGCAGCTGGTGCTGCCGCTGCAGGTTGTCCCCATACAAGTGCCCGAGATCCACCTGCCAAGAGAGGACGGCGTCAAGGCTGCTCCGAAAGACTGTGCATGCCCCGGTCCCCCTCCTCGCTCCCCGCATGCCCCTGTGCTCCCTGCTCCGGCACCCCTCACCCCGTGCCCCAGCGCCTTGGTGAAGCCGCGTCCCATCTTCCCAGACGTCTTGAAAAACTGGTGGGTGAAATGCTGGGCGAAGAAGGCAAACATCAGGTTGGTGCCTTGGGGATCAGCTTCAAACTTGTGCCGCAGCAGGAACCTCTCCGCCAGGAGCTCAGGGTCGGGGAGCTGCTGCTTCCCTGCGAAGGATGGAGGTTGAAGACAGGTGATGCAGCCAGGTACCGGTGCTGGCCATGGGGCTGTCGGCAGGCACTGCCATGCCTGCTGCAGCACCAGGCACTGACTCATCTGCACAGACACCTTACAACCCACTCACACAGGCTGTGACATGCCCCAGCAGCTCAACCTGAGCTGTCCCAGCAGCACTCTGGATGCCATCAAGCTCCTCCTGCCCACGGGGCCAGCTTGGGCAGGACAGCGGTACCACACGGCATTGCCCGCGGTGCCTTGCAGACGTGTCCGTGGCAGCGAAAGCTCATGCACCGGTGGGTGGGAAACACTGATGCTGCACCAGCTACAGACCTGGGGTGCTGCTCCAGTGACTCAGCCCCATGCCTGGCACCGCGTGGTGCCAGTCCCCCCGGGCCAGCCGCATACCTTTGGTCCCCATGGGCGTCGGGCAGTTGTCCGGCACAGGCGGGAGGACGCGGGCGTAATAGCTGACGTTGGCGTAGGCCTCCCAGCTGATGTAGCCATAGTCAGAGTTGAAGGTGGGGGGGCTGGGTATGAGATTGGCACGAACTGAAAGGAGAGATGAGGGTCACCACTGTAGGGCCTGGGGCACGGAGCAGCACCTCACAGGGTCTGCCCCCAGCCCCTGCCTGCCTGCTCAGTGCTGCCAGATGCCCTCCCCTGCCACCCCAAAAACCAGAAAGGTACAGGCAGCAGAGGCATGCAGGCATCCCGGGCTTTGCTCCGAGCCTTTTAAAGGCTGCAATTTCCCACAGAAGCGGAGGGCTTGTGCTAATGCTCTAAGTGGATTCTTGGATGATGATGAGATGACAACCACACAGAAGTGGTAAAAACAATAGCCAGAGCTTTGTGAACATGTCGCTATGGCTCCAAGGGCTGGAACCTAAGTATTTACACAAAGTGATGGATGTGGGGACTTGAGTAACAAAGCCCAGCTCCGTATTTCCACAGGCTGCTTTCCGTGCAGCTGCTTAAGAACTCTTTGGCCGAGTGAGAGTGACATGCCAAGAGCTGCTCGTGTTTTCCAGCTGTCTGGCAGCCCGGCACACAGCTGGGGACGCACGGGCAGCCCAGCCTGCCGACCCCCTGTGCCCCGCTGCTGCTTGGCTGGGCAGCCTCCCCCAGGCAGGATGAAGGTGTGACAGGGTGATGGAGCGATGGGGTGACAACCTCCCTGGGTATCCTGGTGAGATGACTCAAGCCCGGTACCCACCATGCCCATGGGAGCTGCTCGGCATCACTGCAGCCACGCTGCCCCCACCCACACCTCTGCTGATGCCCAGGGGACCCCAAGTTCTGCTGCACCCTGAGACCCACTCCAACCCCTCACCTGTAAGCACGAGCCTCATAAGCGTGTCCCTGATGAAGGTGCTGTTGATAATGTCCCAAAACCACCTGAAGTGGGTCAGGATGAAGTGGTAGAAGGCAGGACTGGGTTTCACCAGGTTATGGAGGCGCGTCCAGAGCTCGGCTGGGGGAGACAGACCAAGCAAATCACTCGCCCTGCTAACGAAGCCCACTAACGGCCCCAGCCCACCCACACTGCTGCTGCTGGTGAGAGCGCGTGCTGCTGGTGCAGCGTGCCGCCCTGGGACCCATGGGTGCCAGAGGTCCTCTGGGCGAGAGGGACTTACGGGAGGTGCAGTTGTCCCCGAAGTATCCTGTCCGTGTGCAGTCACACTCGTATCCTCCCAGGCCGACCCTCACGCACACCCCTTGGTGCTGGCAGGGGAAATAGCAACAGGGATTCACTGCAGGGAGAGAGAGAGAGACATCAGCATCCAGCCACCGACCGTGTCACCATGTCTGGTGGCTCCCAGCTCCTCACGGGGTGACGCTGCCCCACACGCAGCTGAGCTGGGTCCAGCTCAGGGAGATGCACCCGGCGGGGGTTCCCCCTGAGATGAGGTGCCCTGATGCGAATTGCCTCCGTGAGGTGCACCCCAAGTCTGGTGGCAACGACATGCTGCAGAGAGACGGCAGACAGGTGCTGCAGGAGCCAAGCACTGTCCTGACCATTGCAGTATCAGGCCTGCGGTAGATATTACTGCTCAGTTTTTCTTTTACCTCCCTGGGGAGGTATTCTGGGCAAGAGCATTGCTTCGGCACTGTCCCTCCTTCCTTGTGGAAGTTAGCCTTGTCTGAAACACCCGGGATCGCCAAAGGAACTGTCTGTACCCTGCAGCCATGCCCGGGTGCTGCAAGCCCCGGCCCCGACTCCACCGCGGGGCCACATCACGGTGGTCTCCTGCACGGCCGGGGCCGTAGCCTCATGCACAGGGGGCTGCTGTGCCCCCGGAGCCCCAGTGTGCGATAAAGCAGTGCAAACACAGCACTGGTGTTAATAATAATGGCAATTGTCTGGGCTGAAGTTTGCTTTGGCAAGTGGCTCCTCTGCCCTCGCTGCCCCAAGCGGATGAAAAGGGATGACCGCTGGGCTCTGTTCCCCTGGCTCCCGCCGGGCCCCTTCCTCTGACGCCTTCACGCCCCAGCCTGCAGGCACAAGATAAGGGCCCCTTCCCACCCGCTCCATGGCACCGTGATCCCGTGGGACAGAGTGAGACAGGAGCAGCACTGCCACTGAGTTGGGTCAGTCCCCACAGCCCCAGGATGGAGCCTTTGTGCCAGGAGAATAAAACCACCAAGAGATAAGAGCCCCTGAAGCACACCTGGCTGAGGGTTTTGGTGCGCATCGGCAGGACAGCGGTCACCAGCCCCACCGGGATGCACAGCGCTCAGGGACAGGGCTGTGTGCCACCACCACACAGTGCTCAGCTCCGGTGCCATTGGCTGTGGGGACGGGGACGGGGATGGGCAGTGTGCCCTGAGCACCAGAAAGGACCAAGAGCCATTCCCAGTGCGCCCAGTGTTATGGCTGATGAAGGAAGGAAGGCTGCTTCGTATGGTCCATGAGGTCACCAGGCCCCCGCCAGACCTGGTTCAGATTCTTCTGGAATTTTGGAACAGGTTCCAACGCTGGAGCAGAGGGATGGCCACCCAGAATAGAAACTACATTTTTTCCATAGGAAATTGCAGCTAAAAAATTAACATCTTTGAAAAATAAAACTCATTTTGCAAAGTCGCTTGCTCTCCCAGCCAGCCGCATGCTTGGGACAGGGCAGGGGCTGCCTTGGAGCCCGGGGCTTGACAGCAGCTCTGCCCTGGCTGCGCTCTGCCCTGTGACCCCAAATCCCTCACATCACGGGGGCCGGCTTGCAAAGACGCGTTCAGCTCCCAGCTCTTCCATCAGACTCCCTTTCATCTCAGATCTTTTCATGTATCCAGATGCTATTACAGACCCAGGCGAGAGGCAGCAGGCAGGTTCTTATTTATCTCAGACAAATTAAGGTCAGACCACCCGTTTGGTTTTTCGCAAGATGGGAACTGTTGCAAAGGGGACCATGTTGCAGCGCAGCTGGAGCATCCTCTGGGCTATTCCTGCGTCGGTAGCTCTGCACTCAACTCTGCTGCAAACTTCGCAAGCAGCTAAGAGAGCAGCCCCAGGCCGTGCCTGGTGCAACCTGGGGGGATGCGGGGCTGCCCGCAGGCACTGCAGCCACGGGGCCAGGAGGATGCTCAACGCTGCAGGTTCTGGCATGGCAGGTTGTGTCCTGCCCTGTCTCTCCAGCTGACCTGGGGAGTCAAAAGTTCACTTTGCCAGGGGTCTCCCCAGCGCGGGGCTCTATGGCATGTTGTGCCCGAGCACTCCTCCAAGGCGGGTTTGGCAGCATGCCGGGCTCAGCTGAGCTGCCTCCTCCCTCGGTTCACAGCGGTGTCAGCGCTGCAGGGTCCCAAAGGTGGGGCAGGAGCAGCATGTTCCAGCCAAAAGGGTGGGAGGTGGACAGAGCATGTCCCGGCCCATGACAGCAACCCCCTCGCATCCTTTTGGAGCCTCCCTCCCACGGTGGCTCTGTGCCTCTCCCCACCCTGGCCAGGAATCCTGTGCCTGACCTGCCAGGACAGCTCCAGGTACGGGGAAAGTTGCTGCCAGCCTCCGCGCTGGAGTACAAGCCCCCTCCGTGACAGCAGAGCTGGAGAACACGTTCCATCACCGCTGAAAAATGCCAGATTTTGGGGACAACATCCGCTCTGCGAACTGCAGCCAAAGCAACCAGGGGTGAATCATGGCCAGGCTGGAACCAGGCTTGCTTGATGGGACATGGCTCCGCAGCCGCAGGCTTTGAAGATGATGAAAGGCTCACGCACTTGTTTTTCTGATTCAGTGAGGTTTCCTCAGGCTCATGAGCTGTTCACAGCACACGCAGCGCAGCCCGATTGTCATCTGCAGCCACTTCTGGTGACACCGTGAGCAAGACCAGCGTGCCAGGGCCACAGCTGCATGCCACATTGAGCTTGGCGATCCTCCTCCCTGCACCTGAGCTGGCCTGCCGGCCCCAAGGACGGGCTGCAGGCGGGTAGCTGGGCTGGCTGGAGGGGGCTCTCAGCGTGGCAGCAGGCTCCCCTGTGCAGCCCAGGTTGAAGCTCCGTGAGCCCCATTGCGGAGGGGCTGTGCTGGGAGGAGGCAGTTGACCGGGCAGTTGAGGCAGGCTATGGAAACAGGCAAGAATCAGAAGTGGCTTTGCAGGGTCCATGCCCGACCTGCCCCATGGTTGGAGCTGGGGCAGATAGTGAAGCCTGGGTGCTGCCGCATCTCCCATTTGCCAGCAGATGAAACAGTATGAGCTGGGGAATGGCTGCGGAGAGGGCGGTCAGGTTTATTTTGCAAGAGCACTTGTACAAAACTACACCCCTGAAGGCAAGCCAGCAGCCAAGGGAAATGTCTGCCAGAGAAAACAGAGAAACACCATGGGACTGGCTTGGGTTTGCTCACAGCCAGAGGAAAAGTCTACAGAGAGCAAACATCACAGCTCGGAGCCAAGGTGCAGCCAGCAAGGAGTCAAGCAGAAGTGCTCTAAGCAGCAAACACCAAGTGAGCAGGAGATCCCAGCCTCGGCCCAACATCCTGTTATTTGGTCTTCAAGAGCAGATATGAGGGCTAGATTAGGGCTGTGGTTCTCCCAGCGCAGCACTGGGGAGGTGCAGGAGCCCAGCCGCTCTGCTGACAGCACCCTGGGGCACAGTGCAGTTCCCCTAATTCCTCAATCAGATATCTCCCTCCCTAATTAAGGCTTGGAAGAGAGCCGCCCTTTCATGTATATCCCAGGTATCTTTTTCTTTTCCCCCACAGCGCGAAATTTGCTTTGATCCTGGTGTGCAGCAGTCAGCTCCAGGGGTTGGTCACGGCTATGCCATCCCAGCATGAGTCTGTCCCAGCTGCTTCAGGCGTGTGGGTCCCCAGTGGGTCCCCAGGCCCTATCCTGTGCCCAGCAGGACACACGGATGCCGCTTCCAGCTGTCCTCAACCCCCAGGAGGAGCTTCTGGGGGAGATGAGACCCATGCCAGGAGATGGCCAAGCCGGAGGAGGAACCGCACAGAGACTGTCCCTTGCCTGTCCCCACCACCTGTGGTCCAGCCCAGCAGGTGACAGCCAGGTCCATCCCATGGGGTCCCTCCTTTCGTGCAGATGTGCCTGATGGGCCCTGCAGCGGGGTGCCTGCTGCCTCCCCAGCACCAGCCCCCCTCCTCCAGAGCTTGCTCCTGCTGTTCCTGCTCTGACCCTGCACCTGAGGATGAGAAGCCCGGAGGGCTGCAGGGTGGCTTGGCCACACTGGGGGCACCCAGCCCCACTGTCCCCAGAGGGTGGACCTGCCACCTCCTGCCAGGTCACACCCCGACTCCCAGAGTCCGCCACAGAGCAGGCACGGCCGCCCTCTGCACAGCCATGGCCATGGGGCCTCAAAGCGCTGCAACCCTGGGTCGCATTCCCCTTTTGGACATGTATGCTGCCGAAACAGGGAAGTCCCCACGTCAGGGTCACTGGTTTTGCACAGGACCAGTGGCTCCAGCACAAAGCAGTCCCTCCTCTCCCAGCAGGTTGGCTGCAGGGAGGGGGCGCGGGCAGTGGGAAGGACAACGTGCCCCGCTCCAGCGCCCGGCTCTGCCTGCTCAGCCCAAACCTGCTCGCATCAGGCCACTTTTCCCATGGTCCCGCTTCCCCTGCAATGGGGGGGTGCCTGCTCAGCTCCACACACCCAGCCTGTGCACATTTTGGGAGCTCTTGCATTTGGGCACATCGCTTCCCACAGCAGCAGGTAAACCCAGGCAGGCTGCGGGAGACGAGATCACCATCAGCACTGTTTGCAACACAGGCGGCCGGAGCCCCCCTGAGGGATGCAGCCCACGTGCCTGGGCTGGTTTTGCTGAGAATGTTACTTTAGTGAGGAACTGTAAAACCTGAAAAGTGCCACGAGCTTCATGCTGGGATGCCGTTTTTCTGCAGGAAGGAAGGTCATTTCATGGAAGAGGGACTGGAGTCAATGCCCCGTTAAGGACCTGGGGGAAACTGCACTGTAGGTGCTGGGGATGGAGCTGATGGGACTCAAGAGGTAGTTTTATTCCGCAACATGCACCGTGGATGCCTGCCATAAGCAGCGTTACTCCTTGACACTGCCGGGTGCACGGGCAGCCCGAGCCCACTGTGGCTGTGCCAGCACGCAGTGAACTGCTGTGGCATGCGGGCTGGGGAATGAAACGATGGCTCAGGCCACCGGAGCCATCCCTGTTGCTCCCAGCCCTCCACTCTCACCCCCAAACTGCAGTTTCACCTGGTATGCGTTTGGGGAGAGCGGGGAAGGGCCCTGGCTACCAGCATTCATGGATATCGCTGGGAGGCTGCAGGGAGCAGCTGGGTGCTGCCCCTCAGCCCAGTGGTGGGGCCACCCTGGGGTGGCCGCGGTCCCATCCTGCCCCAGGGGCTCGCAGGACGGCGGTGGGCTTGGTGGGGGCCCAGTCCCGTTGGGCGGCCACGGCCACACTCGGGCCAGCGACGGCTCCTCCAGCCCCTGTGTGTGGTCCCTGCGTGACCACAGTGGGAAGTAGAGGGGAAGTTTGTTTTTCATGAGCTATTTAGCTCTTCAGTCAGGCATGACGGGCCAAACCCTGCAGCTCCGGGTGCTGCGGGGACTCTGCCCCAGGAGGTGTCCTCGGGGGTCCCGGCCGGTGGTGCCACGGCTCCTGCCTGCCCCTGCCTGCCCCTGCCTGCCCTGCCTGCCCTGCCCTGCCTGCCCTGCCTGCCCTGCCCTCCGCCCCGGGGGCTTCTGCTCGGGGCCCCACGGCCGGGGCCGGGCAGCGGCGGGGCCAGGACCAGCCCGGGGCGATGGGCGCGATCTCGCCCCCGGGGACCCGGCGGAGCGCGGACCCGTCCGGCAGCGCTGGGCAGGGGCTCGGGGCAAACGCCCCGACCTCTCCCGGAGCCTCCGGGGGTCCGGGACCCCCGGTACTGCACCCTCCGGGTCCAGGTCCCCCCGCATCTCCCGGTACCGCATCCCTCGGGGCCGGGTCCCCCCTCCCTCCCCGAGCCCCCCCGGTGCCGGATCCCCCCTTCCCGGTGCGGGATGTACCGGCTCCCCCGGGTCTCCCCCCCTCCCTCCCGGTGCCGGCCCCCGCCCCGCGTACCGGAGCCGTGGGTCGCGGCGCTCCCGGCGGCGCAGAGCAGCACGGCGTGGGCAAGGAGCAGCCGCAGCCAGGCCCGGCACCCACCGCCCATGGCGAGAGGCAGCTCCGCCGCGTCCCGCCGCCGCTCCCGGCCCGGCCCCGCCGCCCCCGCCCCCGCCGCGCCTCCTCCCGCCCCCGACGGGACGGGGCCGCCTCCGACAGCCCGACCCGCCGGGGGGGCTGCCCCGGCCCGCGCACCCCTCCCGGGGTCCCCGTGGCCATCCCCGGGTCCCCGGCCGTGCCCTGAGCCCCGTGTCCCTCATGAGCTCCCTGCCCATCCCCAGGTCCCCCCGTGTCTCTCCCAGTCCCCACCTCTCCGAGCATCTCCATGCCTATCTTCTGGTCCCCATGTCCCCCAGCATCCCCACACCCATGCCCTGGTCCCCATGTCCCCCAGCATCCCTATGCCCACACCCTGGTCCCCAGGTCCACCAGGACCCCCATGCCCATCGCCTGATCCACAAGCCCCCTGCCTGGGTCCCCATGCTCTGGGGCACCCTGTTACAGCTCGGGCAGCAGCGTGGCCATGGGCTGTGGGCCTGGCTTAGATCCTTCTGGCGCAGCCCAGCCGGTGCCAGGAGCCAGGCTGCCCAGAGCCACCAATAGCCAGAAAAGCTGAGTTTATCAGTGAAACCATCGCTGGGTGTATCCTGCCTGGCTGCTTCGCCCCCCCAGTGCCAGCCTGCTGACAGCAGGGACAGGATCCGGCCAGCCCAGCCCAGGCAAGCACCAGCCACCCCGTGGGGGAGTAAGTCCAGCTAGGAGAGGCTCTGCGTGTGGCTGGAGTTGGCAAGAGCACGATGGGCTGCAGACCCGGCTGGGCCAGCCTCAGGGGATGTCCTCGAGCCTGGTGGCGCTGCGCACCCTCTCCCGTGCTGCTCTGCGGCAGCAGCGGAGACCCTGGCGCAGGCCTGGGTGTTTTTCAAGATTATCTCGGGTTTTGCTGTCACCTCCTTGCAGAGCAGCAGGAAGCCCTGGCAGGGCTGGGGGGGTGCACAGTTCCTGCACAGTTCCTGCGCTTGGCGTGGAAAGCAGCCGTGTGGTGGGGACAGGGCAGGAGCGGGGTTGTGGGACTGGGGCTGTGGGACCGGGGCTCATGCTGCAGGGCTTTGCGGGGTTTCAGCAGCAGGGAGGGAGTGTCCCTGCAGGGTGAGAGGCCTTCGCAGGTGCCCAAAAATGAACAAGGGCCTCAGATACAGCTTCAGCGTGCAAATGCATCAGCCATGCAAACATGAACTCAGTGGGCTCTTGATGCACTCTTGTAAGTTGGGGATACTGGCTGCCTCCCACTGACAAATATGCACTGGGAATGAGGAGCAGGTTTTGCTGTACGTGTGCGGTTGGTGTGGCCAGGGGTCAGGGCTGCTCCTGCCTGCTGCAAGCCTGCCTGAGAGCAGTGCCATCCCGCTGGGCACTGCACGCCCACCCCTCGCCCCGTCCTCTGGCCTTTGAGCCAGAGAGCGGCCAAGCTGCCTGGATGGGAATCAAATATAAAGGCATGGCAGGATGGCGGTTCAGTGCAGAGGGATGGATTTCGGCAGGCCATTGGGATAGTTTCAGCAGGAGCACAGGTGGACAGTGTCAAACACTCGCTGAGGCACTGCCCTGTCCCCAACGTCCTGTGCCTGCGCGCTCCTGGGCTGCAGGAGCAGCCCCACGATGTCGCAGCCCCACAGACAGAGGCATGGTTTACCCTGCGGGTGTGCATCTTTCCCCTCTGGCCCCGCAGGCGGCACCATCAGCCCCAGCTCCAGTCTTTACCCTTCCTGCCCTGCACCCAACACTGAGTGCTGTTGACTGCAGCATGTGGGACCTGGCATAGCCCGACTCCCCTGTGCCCCGCCAAGCCAGCCTGGCGGTCCTTGGGGATGTCCCAGCTCCAGGAGCTCTCCTGCCTGCTCGCAGCTCCGCTCCCTTTCCTCTCATCAGGTTTTAATAATCGTTTGCTTGCACAAGACGGGAAATGGTTGCAACAGCCCGAAGGCCGGCTGTCTCGCCGGGCTGCTGAGAAGCTGGCATGGAGGGGCTGTCCCCGAGCTGCCGGGTGAGGGAGGGGGCTGCTGTCGGCAGCTGCAGGGCAGGGGGTGGCCATCCTGCGCACCCCCACCACTCCTGGCATCTTGCTTAGTACCGAGACCCCTCACTCCAGGTGCTCGGTGCCGCACCAGGCTGTTCAGCACAAACCCATCCGCTACCAACCTCCCTGCTGCCAGCCCTGGCTGCCAACAAACCTCCACGCTTCCCCTCCGTGCTGACGGTCTGTCTGAGCTGCGACCCAGCATGTCTGGCCTCATATCCCAGGACTGGAGCCAGCCGAGGTCCCCAGATGAGTCCCTGCCCCCGGCCAGGGCAAGGGCAGGCGATGCTGCCTGGGCATTGCGGTGGGATCATGGCCTTGCAGCCTCCCTCGGCATGGGCACGAGGCTGGGGCCACCCAGGGCACAGAGGCACATTCACGGGTTTGCCACGGGCTTGGCAGCGTGGGCACTGGATCTGGCCAGCAGATGCCCCACCATTGCTCTGTAGCAGCAAGGGGAAGCTCCAGCATGGTGCACCACCGCCATGGTCCTGGGGGAAGACAGGAGGAAACCAGACAAGTAAAAAGGTTTTCTCCTGCCTGATGAACCTCCTCAGAGGGGTGAGGGAGGCTCTCATGGGACAGCAGCGTCAGCAGCTGCGGCCTCTGCAGCATGCACAGGGCGGGAGAAAGCAGCCTCTGGGCCAGCTCCAGCGCGGGGGAGTGCCTAGCCGAGTCTTCCAAGTGCCGGCACCGCTCACGCTGCAGCAGCTGGCCCTGGCCGGGAGCACGGGCGCCGTGGGGCCCCACACCAAGCACCACGCACGCGATCAACGGGCCAAGGTCCAGCCACATCTGGTGGCTCACTGGAGTCTTCCCCCCTCCTCCCTGCCGCGGGGAGGAGGCTCTGCCCTCAGTGGTCCTGGCGCAGAAGCCGGCAGGGCTGGGGGAGGTGAGCGGTGAGAGGGGTCTCCCCCAGCCTCTTGACCCCAGACTTGGGCTTTGCGTGTGGCCTCGCTGTCGAAGCGTGTGAGTTCCCAAAGTGCACAAACAGCCCAGAGTCTGCACTGAGAAAATAAACTCACACAAGTGGCTTTGGGAAGAGCAAGACCCTCCCCGGAGCCAGGCGGACGTGGGGCTGAGGGAGGTGTAGGGGTGGGTGGCTGCTGCTCCTCCGAGCGCAGGGCAGCAGCAGGGACACACCTTTGCTGTGGCTTCTGGGAGCGCTCCTCACCAACCAGCTGCCAGCGGGACGTGGCAGCAGGATGGATGGCCATGTGGCAGAGGCAGCCCGGAGTGGATGGCTTCTGGCTGGAGGGTTTCAGTGCTGAGCACCCAAAACCTTCTTGGAGGTGGCTGGAGCAGTTCTTGATGCCCAAAGCTCCTCTCTCTCCTCCCGCGTGGTGCTGGGGTCTCACCATGCCTCATGCTGCACTCTCGGCTGGCTCCTCTCAGCCAGCCCTGCACCGGTCTCATGCTGCCCTTCTGCTTTTCGCAGCAGCAGCCGTGGAGATCAGGGTTGCAGCTTCACCCTTTTTTCCTCCCGTGGCTTCCGTCCACCTTCTGGGGGCATCGCCGGAGTTTTGCTTCCTTTTTCTTTCGCCCCAGTGCATGGGGGACGTGACCATGGCCCCGCTTTGGCTCCATCTGTCTTGGGGCTGTTGGCGCCGACATGGTGATGTGCCAGCGCCGGGCCTTGGTCTCTGCCGGGAGGCAGAAGCTGAGCAGGACGGGTGCGGGAACTGCCACGGCAGTCTTGCTTCAATTTAAATCAGAGGTGATGCCCCGGCTGTGGGGCGCCCTGGGATCGGGAGGTGTTTTTTGACGCACTTTGCAGCCGTGCTCGGATGCAGCCAAGTCCCTCAGGTGGAGCAGCAGCTCTGCCTGCACGGTGCAAGGCCTGAGGCAACGGTGAGAGGTCACTGCCATGGCGTGACCCTGTCCCGGGCCCCCCATCAGCAAGGCCCCGGTGCCAGTGGAGGAGCCGCCGAGGCTGCGGGAGCCGGTGCTGCCGGCCGCATCCTCCCGTAAGGAGGCAGCAAAACACCGTCTATGGCAGCGCGGCACCGGCCGGGGCTGCGGGAAGCACTGGGAGCCACAAAGCACCACTGATGGTCCTGAGCTGCTCTGCCTTGGCCCGCCCCGCAGCGCCTCTCCAGCCCCCCAGCACCCCTTTCCCCCAGGTTTGGGGTGGTATCGCTTCTGTGAGCCACAGGGCTACTGGGGTGGGACAGCAGGACTCAAGAGCCTGCGGCGGGTTGGCACCCAAAACTCGTCCCCCCATGCCGTCTGCCCAGCGGTGCTGGAGCTGTGGGGACACGCCGTGCCATGGCCCCACAGCCATGGGGTAGGTGGTGAGATGCAGCACACGGAGCCCACCCCAGGCAGGCAAAAGGCCGCGTGGTGCAGGCGTGGACCGTGCTCGAGCCCTGTACAGGGAGCGGAGCCATGGGGCAGCCGGGAAGGGGCACCCCCATGGCCACCCAGTCCTGTGCTCCAGGGGTGGCCGTGCCTGGGAGAAGTGTGTCCCCCCGATCCCAGGGGATCTGCATGGCCCATGGAGCATCCCCTGGCTTGCCCCATCCTTGCACATCCCTGAGAGACTCCAGGGGTGGGACGTGGCTCAGCGGGTGGACCCTTGACCGTGGGCTGCAGGGGCTGGGAGGAGAACAAGGAAGCCAAAACTCCTGTTTTACTACCTTAAGGTTAAGAGGCGACTGGTGCTGAGTCCCCCATGGGAAAGGTCCCTGACAGTTGCAGGTACTTCAATCCAGCTCAACGGCACAGCAGATGCTGGTGGCTGGAGACCCCTCACAGGGCATTGGTCTGGTCTGGTGTGCCCCGTGCTGGGCTCAGGGGGGCTGTGGGGGCACAGGGCCAAGCGGGGCAGCCCGGAGAACGAAGCTGTCCCCGATGGCCGAGGAGGGCTGGCAGCCCCTTCCCCAGCTCTGCCGGGCACAGCGGCAGAGGACCCAGCATTTCCTCTGGCACGGGGAGCTGACAGATGCTGTTTGGGGGGCTACAAATCAGAGCTGAAAAGCTGGGGCTGGACAGGCTGTCTGGGAACTCGTAACCTGAGCCCCAGGAAAGGAGGACTCAGGAAAGCGCTTTCAGCAATCATATTCATCATCTTCAGCTCAGACTCATTAGGCTCGTGGAGCCCAGCCCCGCCACCGCCAATGCCTCCCGCACACAGATAGAGCCGCCAGCTCAGACAAATAAATGCTTCCAGCTTCCCGGTGGATGCGGCAGGTCAGGGAGCATCTGATGCCAATTACCTGTGGTGTAGGGTTCCCTGGCCGTACTTGCCCGCACCATGCATCGAGGCAGCTCCCGCGCTCTGGCCCTCCTGCCTGGGTCTACCCCCGCCACGGGGGTGCTCGGCTGCCTACACAGCCCCTCCAATTTGGAGCGGCCGCATGGATCACCATCTGCTCCCCATGCCAGCAGCCATCCGGGCAGCCAAGGAGGGAAGAGGTTTAGTCTCCCACCACAGAGGCAAGAGCAGCCCTGTGCCACCTGTATTTTGGGCTCCTTCATCCTAGGGTCAAGGACCAGCGCAGGGATAGCCCACCCGAAGGTTTCAGGGGATGCTTGAAGGCCACCTCACCGCATGGCCATCCCCACCATGGCTGGCTGTCCACAGCATTGGGCACCAGTGTGTCACCGCCGGGGTTTAACTCCCCCAGGTCATTTCCTCCCAGGCTGTTCCCATCACATGTGCTCACAGCATGGTGCGGCAGGGACGCCTCCTCCCTGCTCCCCGGGTGCTGGTGCGGGGCTAAGGGTGGAGAGCTGCCCCAGCTGGTGCAGCAGGTTTGGAGCTGTCTGGGTGGGAAGCATGTCTGGGCTGTGCATCACCATGTGACACCACGTGGATGCCCTGCACCCTGCTGTGCCCACCATGTGTGGGTCCCAGCGACCCGACTGCCCGGGGACATCCCTGGGGCAGCACATCCCCATCTCAATGTGTGAGCGGAGGGAAGCTGTGGGAATCCCCATCAGGTTCAGGTCCAAAATTGCAACAGACCCCTCCATGGAGACACCTGGATGGGGCTGGGAAGGGAGTCCGGGAACCAGGCACCCATCCCGAGCGGTGACGGCAGCCAGCACAGCCACACAGCTTTGCTGAGCGCTGCGGTTAAACGGGCGCAGGGAGCTCTGCGTACTCAGTGGCTCTTCGGGGCAACTGCATGTTTCCACTTCTCCAGGCTCAGGCCAGCCTGGATGTCCTTAATTGCCCAAAGGTCGGCATCCCCGAGCCCGGGGCCACGTGTCGGAGGGACCCCGGGCAGGAACCTGACACGGACTTGAGTCATTCGGGATCAACGCTGGGGGCCAGGAAATTGCAACGGACACGAACCTAAATATGCCGCGCGTCCCCCCAGGTAATCAGGGGCTGGGCCAGATTCCGGCTGACAGCTTAAATGCCTTAATTCCTTGGCCGCTGCAGTTCGAGGGGGTCCCATGTGCTGTGGGCTTCTCCCAAACGGTCTCTGAGCTGGAGATTTGTCTGTAATTGGAGGCATGTTGCATTCCCCTGAAAGTAGCCAGGTCCCACTGGAGGGGGGCTGCGGGAAGGCAGCAATTTCCCTTATGGAATTATTTACCTGATTAGAGAGTTTATTTTATCAAAATTGCTTCAGAATGGGTCTGCTCAGTGTGTCCAGCACGGGGAGCTCCCCCGGTGGGGCCGGTGGCCTGGAGACAGGTAATTTGTGTGGTTAATGGGACTAATCCACTAAGCAATTACACCAATAGATTTCATGGCTGCAAAGTGCTCTGTTCCCACTAATTAAAAATCTGTTAAGGAGATTAGCACATAAACGTATCAAAAGAAACCCAAGGGTTTCTTTCCCCGCTGGCCCCCAAAGGTGAGTGTGGGAGTGCTGGATTGCTCACATTAGCACAAAAATTATTCTTTTAAAGGTAAGGGCTTTGCATCCAAAGTAACCACTGACAGTTTTCCCTGACTTTCCTACCACGAGGTTATTTATGTTTAATTATAGTTTGTTTAAATTAGCCCTGATTGTTGACGTGGGGTGTTAGTTTAAATATATTTTGACTGTGTG
The DNA here is from genome assembly GCA_031468815.1 of Morus bassanus. NCBI lineage: Eukaryota > Metazoa > Chordata > Aves > Suliformes > Sulidae > Morus > Morus bassanus. The sequence goes on from CM062586.1 coordinate 2,370,185, forward strand.
GTTCCCCTGTGCCCTGCCGAGGAGGGCAGCCAGTGTGAGGAGGGCAGCCTCCAGCCGAGCCCTGCGCTACGGCAGGTGCCCTCGCCATGGGGCTGATGCTCGGGGCCGCCTGGGAGGAGACGGGGGTCCGGAGGGGTCCAAACTCAGCATCTCCTGGTTGAGATGGTCATGCCAGAGCAGGAGCCGGTACTTGCCATCGGCAGGGGCTCAGCTGCCAAACCCAGCTCTGCAGCAGGTGCTGGGCTGCGGTGGGCACCTCCCCAGCGTGGTGGTCTGCCCGCACCACACTGGTGGCTCCTCCGCCGGCAGGAGCCCTGTGCCATCACCACTCGCACCCCACGGCACCCGCTCCCGTCCCCACGCCGCCGCCAGCCGGCCCGGCACTGGTCAGCCCCTCGCTTGGCTGCCAGTGCCACTCCTGGCCTTTGTCCACAGCCAGACACTACACAAAACAAAAGCAAATCCCCCGGCAGCTGAAGGTGCCATTTTTACGGCTGGGCTGAACAAGGAAGTATTTTTTGATCTCTTAAAAATCCTGAATATTATCTGACAGTTTATCTTGTTTCTCCCCATCCGTGTCTTTGCAGCAACGCCAGCTCATTTACATGTGTATTGCGCCTGCCTCCACGGGTGCTGAGGTCAATTGAAACTCAAGAAAAGAGGAGAAATTTATGCAAAACTGTTGATTGCATTTGTATGTAATGAAATCATCCAATATTCATCTGACTATAGACTCTAATCTGAAAGGAGAAGTGAAGGACATAAGAGTCACTGGAAAGCAATAATGAGCTTCTGTAGTGATTAAAAAAGCACTTGAGCTTTCTGAAAATCCAGCCAGAAATCGTGTCTAATCAACACGGAATATAGGAGGCAGAGATTACATTGATACATTTTGCAAAGCTCACTGTTGAAAATGTATGCGAGCTGTAAACTCTGACATGCCATCCATGGTCTGTTTTATACAAATCCAGGCGGCACACAATCAGCGCCCGGGCTCATCCCTGGCACAAAGCAATCTTGGTGTCTCTGCTCGATGACTCACAAGGAGCGCAATCACATCTATTTTGAAGAGCAATGTTGGTTTTTAACTATGTCGAGAGCTTCCAGCTTCCTCAGAGTTTTTCCTTCCTTTCGCCGCTGCTTTGCGTTTCCCCGCGGCCACGGGGCTCAGCCCGGGAGGCGGCGGGGGGCTGGTGCCCACCCCGGTCCCTGCCACAACCCTCTTGGTGTGCTTGCCCCCATTCAGTGGCTTGGAGCAAACCGAAGCATCCTGGCAGAGCCGAGCGTGGCCATCCGGGCGGCCCCAGGGAAGGGCACGGGTCTCTGCCTGGGGCGCGATAAGCGGGGATGCACACAGGGCACCACGCACGCTGGGGGTGCAACCCCCTTTGGGGACCACCAACCCACTGGGCTACGGCAGCGCTCGCTAGGCAGGAACCTGCCAGTGCCCTGAATCCATGTGCTGTTGGGAAAGGGCTCCAGGTGAGCATGGCAGGGTGCGGGGAGCCCAGGGCACAGTTCAGGGGGGTCTAGCCATGGCCCTCCCTCACCCCCCACCCTGCTCTGCCCTGCACCACCCAGCAGCATTTGCAAGCTGAAGCCAAATTCTCTGATGGCCAAAGCGGCATCACAGACATCAGACCCACATTACACCCAACCCAACCACTTTCTGGCTCACAGTCCCTTTCCCTCCTGGGTTATTCAGCACAGCTGGAGCTCCTTCCCCACCCGCCAACAGCATCAGCTGCAGTTTATCAGCTCTGGGTGCAATCCAGGCTGGAGCCAAGTGAGAGGTATCCTGCTGGTCTCTGTGGAGGAGGTCTTTAGAGCAGGCAGGCCCTGTGCTGCAGCTCCTGATGTGGAGCACTAGAACAGCAGGTGATTTGTGCAGCAAAACTGAAAGTGGGACCTGCCCAGCGCCACCCTGTGTGCCAGCCGGTCACAGTAAGTGCAGTGAGTGTCCATCCTCTTTTCTCCTGGGTGGTTTACAGTGGCTGTCAGCAGGCCCCCGTGCTGTGGCTGTGGCAGGCAGGAGGTGGCCTCCTGGGCCAGCACGCTGCCGTGCACCTGGCCATGTGTGGTGGGTGCTGCTGTGGTTCTGTGTGGCTGGAAGGTGCCAGGGCTGCAGCTGGTGCTTTTGTCTGCTTGTCCCGTGGGGCAAGGGAAGGGTGAGGGTGGGGTGGGTCGTGGTGGCACGGCTCTGTGGGCTTACGTGCTGTTGGTACCAGGGGTGAAAGCGGGATGTGCTGCAGTGGCACGGCTCTGTGGCCTCATGTGTTGCTTGCGCTGCTTTGCCTGTACTAGGGGTGAGAGCAGCGGGTGCTGCACCTGCTCCTGGCTGATGCAGAGCACAGGGGTGAGGTAAGGAACGAGACAGATGGACCCCCCCAAACCCTCCCCTGCTGTGGGGCTGTCAGCTGTGGTCGCTCAGAGAATAGATCTCTGCCCTTCTTCACACTTAAAAGCTATTTTTGCACCTGGTTTTGCCTCACGAGCGTGGCCAGCCCTGGATCTGCCCTGGACCTCCTCCTGCTGCCTCCCAAAGGCACAGGGCATGGCTTTGTTGGGGACAGGTGGCTGAGCTGGGGGCAGGCAGCTCCATCCCCAGCACGGCACTGGTGCAGTTTTACCACTAGGTTTTAATTCATTTGAGGTGGAGATGCTACAGGATAAGGAACACCCATAAATACTTGGGAAACTCCGCAAACCCTTCAAGCCTAGGCTGTTGCTGGGATGCTGAGGCTGCGACAACAGCAAAAAAAGCCTAGTTGATAAATGTCAAAAGAAATACAGTCATCAGCTGAAAGCAATTTACTGAGCCATGTAACTGCCCTGGGCTCGCCATTTTCCTTTATTCATTTATCATGGTAAGCGCTTTGGCCAAAATACACAAAGCAGAGAAATTGTTGACATGTGGGGCCCTAGCAGAGCAAATCCTTCATCCTCCTCCCCCTCCCCACTGTGCACAAACTAACTTTTTGGGAGTTGTTTATTTAAGGACTGCAGAGCACTTGGTGCTCTTTGAACCCAAATGCTTTGGGAGTGGGGCTGCAGGGCTGGCCACCACCTTCCTCCCTCTTGCCATCGCCCGAGGCTGCAGGGAGGCTGTTCGCTGCTGTCAGGAAGTACCTGCTGGTAGTGAGGAGGTGAGCTGCACGATGCGGAAGCAGACCGGGGTCCTGAGCACCTCCTCCAACCCCTTAAAATGTGGTACTGGTGGCTTGCACAGGTGTGCCATAACTGGTCAGGGAGGGCAGATACTGGTTTTGGAAAGTTCCTGTGTTGGCTCTTGGTCTTCTTGGTCCTGGCTAAAAGAGCCACACCGACAGCACTGGTTTCAGTTCTCGAACCACGAAGCCTAGGGAACCGCGAAGCCTAGGGAACCGCAAAGCCCATCTCTCCTGCCCACCCTGCACCAGTTGGTGCTGAGCTCCCTCGTGCCTTCCCAGCGGCCAGGCTGCAGGTAACCGCTGGCCACGGCAACGGGCAAACGCTTCTTTTGAGACGCATGAACCCAAGGGGACACACCAACCAGGAACTGGTTCCCAAGGCTGCTCCTACACATCTCATTCTCACTTTATTTTTAAGCAAAAATAAATGCCGAGGTTCAGAGCAGGACAGCACAGGTTTCTCTTGTGTGTGGCCGTTGCTTCTGCCAGGCTGTGAGATGCTGGGATGCAAACAGGCTGGGGCACAAGGCGAGTGGGGCAACCTTTCCTCCTGTGCCTCAGTGTCTGTGTGGAAGCCCTTCCAGCAGCCTCCAGTCCTCCTTCCTGCTACTTTATTTTTAATCTTAGTTCACCCAATTCTGTTGCCACCTGGATGAAGAAGAGCAAGGAGAGCTCCCTCTCCCTCCAGTACAATCCAAGGTAGGGAACTGGAGCAGCCAAAGCTGCTCTGGAGGTCTGGCAGAGCTGCCCCTGCCTGTCACCTGAGGCTGCTGACTCCAGGCCTTGGGTTGCATGGCAGTCCGCTCTTGCTCAAGGGGTGAGTGTGTACGTAGGGATGGCACTTATCCAAGCAGCTCCTTGGTCTTCGCTGCCAGCAGCTTGTCCATCTCTGCTGCAGCATCGTCTGCCATTTGCTGGATCTGCAGCAACATAGCACAAGTCTGAGTCACATGCTAGCTGATGCCAGAGTTCAAAGGGAAACAAATGACCAGATCACCTTCTAAAACAAAGCCTAAAGTCCTAATAAAACCCAGAATAGTGCTGGGGCTCCCACCAGCCCTCAGTGATTCTGTGCCAGTGTTGCATCTGTATAGTGAGAACCAGGACTGAAAAGAGATGCACAACACAAACTCTGGGCTGAGCTTCCTAAGTGACTTGGCCAGGTCCTTATTTAACAGGGCTACTTCAGGGGAAGGCAGAGTTAGAGACCTGCTGGTGTCTGCACCAGATACAAGAGGGCTTATCTCATTACCTCCTGCAACCTTTCCACTATTAGAACAAACTAGGCAATAGCAGGAGTGCAGCCTTAGTACATGCTAAGAATTCACACATCAAGCAACAGATCTGTTTATTTCTTGTAAAAAGAAATAAACGGCTATTGTTAAGGCCCTGCCCAGGGATCAGGTCTCCTGGTAACATGGGATGGACATAGCAAGCATGTAAACAGGACCAAAATGTGCGTGCACATATTTGAGTGAGTGCAGATAAAGGCTGGAGCATATCGGGGTGGGGGGTTTATGCGCTAGTTTTAGAAGACTGACTCGCTCCCAAGGTCCAAGGTATATGACGACAGCTTTTCCTCATGCTGAAAAATTTGGGTACAAGCAAAAATTAGCCTTGAGACACTACCTCTAAAAATGCAGAAAACCATCTGTCTGCTCTGGGAGAACTGCTTCCCAACAGGATTCAGTTACAATAGCATGGCCATTTTTCCTGCTCGCACAAATGCTCTGTATATCAATGTTTATTTTTGTGAGCATATAGAGAACTGTCCCGAAGCATTTGCAATGTATCTAACTTTAGCTGTTAATAAACAAACAGCTAAAAAGTAATGGCCTGCCTTCAGAGGCATCAATTCAGCAAAACACTTAGGCTTGTGCCTGAGTTTATGCCCAAGTAATTGACTTTAGTGACATCTGCTCTTAGGGAATTAGGTATGTGCTTAAGTATTGTCCTGAATTAGAGCCAAAAACTCCTAACAGAGATAATCTTGCTAGCCTTTTCATTAATAACAAACTGGAGCAATCCTCATTAACACCAGCTGTTTTGCAGTGGCCAGGCACTGTGTAAATGGTGGTAAAGCTACGGACGTGGGTTGTTTTGCTCTCCAAGTTCAGCTGGTTTGGGCAACAATCCCTCATAGTACGAAAGCTTTCGGGGAACTTTTTTTTTTCCTGTGTCAGCTTACAATGGTTCATATAATGAATCTGGCTTTGAGATCGAAGCCTCAAATCTCACAAAGAAAAAGTAAATAAAACAGCCATTGCTGGCTCCAAAAATTCAGCCCAGGGCCACCGATTCCCCAGGCAGGTTCTCAGTGCTGGAGATTTGTCAGCAAGGGCTGGGACAAACACACCACTGAGCTGCGAAACGTCGTGATATGGCAGAAGGAAAAAAAAAAATTACCTGCTTTTCTAGCAGCCAGATGGTATCTTCAGACACTTTGTTCTTGAACTTCTTTACCTGGTTGATGGTTTTGCTTCGCACCTTTCTCAAGGCCTCTTTGGACTTGTTGGTGGACTGCTTGGCAAGCTTGGCCAGGCTCTCCCTGTGCTCCCTTGTTACCCTAGCAGCGAGGGGAAAGAAAAAAACACAAAAAGGAAAAACAGTGTCATGTGTAGCACAGCTAGATTTATTTTCTGCGATGGACTTCGGGTAAATGCAGCGATACTCTCCGCCGTGGTACCTCTGTGACTGGCCTAGGCAGAGCTGCCGTGCAGCACTGAGCTGGGCTGTGCGGGGATACCCTAAAGCTGCCTGTCTTAAGATAGAGCTCGCTCTGCGCAGAGGCCGTATGTTGTAAGGGCAGAGGGACTTAACAGCTCAGGGTGTGTTTTTAGCCTGCCTTGGTCCACCTGAGTGAATAAGCCATCTCTGCACAGCATCACCAGGGCAGCACACCCCAGTGAAGCAAGTCTTGAGCCTAGAATGGAAAGTTCCCAGCACAGCCCTAAGCTGAGGGACTTGGACTGAATCCTACTTCTTTTATAGTTGTCACTGCAGTGCCTGAAAGTCATGCTGAAATGTTCAGACTTTCCTTTTTTCTGCTGCCAAAGCATCTGTGGGAAAGAGGGAAAATCCAGCTCTAGACCTGAGAGATGGAGCTGGAAAGTGTAATCCTGCAAAGCTGGGAGGAAACCTCCGTCCCTTCCTGAAACTCAGTATCCTCTCCCTGCAACTGAAGAGCCTGAACTATATATCCGGAAGCTACAGAGCTTAGGTTTCGCTCAACCTTATCCCAGCTCATCACGACCAGGCTCTTCAACCAAGATGATGTGAATGCCTGGTTTGACAAAAGGATGATGCTAGATACGGCTAGCCACAGGTAACTCGGCCCAGGAGAACTTCAGCTCCACCTTCCCCCTGACACAGGGCCCATTACTGCTGTGGTGCCACAAGAAAATCCTCACTTTCCATCCCAAACTAAAAACTGCAGGTGATGAGGGAGTCTGGCCATCTGATTAAGGCATAGGAATGGCTGACGTGTCACCTCAGCTCTGGTAATGCTCCAGCACCTACAGCTGATCACTGTCAACATCAACTGCTAGTGCTTAACAATAATATTTTAATTATTTTCATGGCTATTGAAGTTTCCAGACCGCCTTGAGAATGAAAAACCCCGGTGCACTCACTGAGACTTGCTAGCAAGAGAGCGCCCGTCTGCTCGTAGAAGATATTGCAAAATAAACATTTCACAGGAGTATTTAGAAATTGGCTGCAACAGCCTGGGTCACCAAAACACTGAGGCCAAGACTCTTCCTGCAGAGAGCTCAGGAAATGTGGGGCGAGGGCTCCCAGGGCAGCATCAGCTCTGCCCCTGCGTGGGTGTGTTACGGGGAGGCTGTCGGGGCTCGACCAGACCCTCAGCCCTTCCCGAGCTTGAGCTCAGCCCGGCAAGTCGCACACGCGCTGATACCTTCCCTCGGCAGCCAGGTCACTCACAGCAGATGTCTGCAGAGGCACTGGCCTCTTGCCAGTTATCTTTATTTCACAGTGCAAGAGGGAATACGCTTCCCAGAACCCATTAGTAATTACAGGAATTTGGGCTAGCGAGAAAAGCTGACAGAGCTAGAGAGCAGCGACCCGGCCCCAACATCCACGCTGCCCCCTCGCAGGCACGCTGCCCTCACCTGGGGCCACCTCGCAGGCAGCGGCTCAGCCCCCCCAGCCTGTCCTGCTCCCTGCTGAGGGACAGCTGAAGGAAGATGGCCAGTGAATTTCACATGTGGCGAGAGGCTTTTGGTCAGCGCAGGCTCGAGCCTGGACCGAACACTTAATTAGAAGTGAGTGGGGTTACTTGTGGTTTCCTCTGCATCCCAACATCGATGCCTTTAGGGCTTCTCGTGTTCGATCTCCCCAGCCAGAGGTCCCACGGCACATGCGAAACCAGCAAAGCCAGCTCACAAACAGAGGTCCAGGTAAGGTCAGATTCTCAGGCAGCTTTCTGCAGGGGTGGGGAGTCAATCCTGGCTGCTAAACTTGGAGGAAGGAGCTGGAAATCTCTCCCATCTCCTGCTGGGTGGTGAGGTGAGTCGGTCCACAGCAGGGCTGCCTCAGCTGTGGGAGACCAAGCTTGCCGTCAGCTATTTGCCTCCCCGCTCCCGCTCAGCTCTTGCGAATTGTGCCGAGGGTATCACTCGCCTGCTTGGGGCTGCCGAGCCTTTAAGGAAATGTTTTTGTTTATGCAGCGCTGCCAGATTTCCTATGCTTCTTGGCATGGGGTCACAGCTTTCATGCCTCCTTGTCTGTCTTTATTAACACCAATTTCTTTTTATCACTGCACAGCGCCGTGGAGTTTCTCAGCGGGTTTTATGTTCCAGCCAGACTGTGTGTAAATTCTCAGCAATGCTACCAACAATGCCAGAAACGGACACTTTTTCAAGCAGATGCTGTTTCTGGTTAAGAAATCCATCAACACGAGCCAGGCCCACAGTTTCTAAGGACAGTTGTTTAATCCTGCCCCCAGATCTGGGATTTTTAAGCTGTTCTTAGATATGTTTTCTTTTCTGTCTAGTATCCCTTGCCCCTACCCCCTCTTTAAAGCCAGAAAAAGCGTGAAGTGAACCTGGGGAAGGGGTGTCAGAAGTGCGGAACAAGAACAAGGTCCCCGCCTGTCGCCCCTTCCCCTCTCCCCTGGGGGAACGCCGCCCTCCCCTGCAGCTCAGGGAGCAGCGGGCTCACATCCTGCCGTTCCTCTGGGGATGCTCCTGCCCTACCAGGATCAGGACAGAGCCTGGCGACTGGCATGCCAGGGCATCCAGAAAAACACACCGCTCCACGGGTAACATCTCCTCTTTTTCTGCTTCCACCAGCAACCAGCGGTTTAAGCACTGCAACCCTTGGATGCTCCTCTCCCCACATACGGCAGGAGCAGACCCGCAGCGAGCACAGCGCAGGCCATGTCTCATCTCCAATACAAGACATTTATGTGGGTAAGAGTAATTTCTGTATCTCAAATGCTAGGAATTTCCTGTGAATGAGAGGGATCAGTTAAAGGAAAGTAGGCTTAACTAGATACTCTGCATGCAAAACTGCAGATAAACTTAGGGTGCAACATATATTGCTCAACAAAAAGCATGCAAGAGACTTCTGATGATGAGTGATGCAGAGCAACGCAGCTCAGTAACAGCTTTGTTTTTTTTCAAATGAATTTTTTTTTTGAGTCCCTTCTCCCCACAGTAGGTATCTTTGCAGATTTCTTAAAGGGCAAAGGAAAAAAGCTCACAATGAGTCATTAAACTTTCAAATGAGTCATCTGGCTTTCAGTAAAGCATGTGTAAAAATATTACTAGTTTACAAACAATATCCAGTGTAACACAATGGGTCCAAAAAAGATGAATCTAAAAATGAGGCAATACCATAAAAGACACAAGGTCAGGTCAAATTTGGCCAAGAGATCAACCAATAGAAATGTTCCCATGGCTGGTTTTATTTTTTTTTCTTTTTAAACCCTCAGAGAATACTTTTTATACAAATAAATATTGCCTATGCAGTTCTAGCAACACAAATAGGTGAATGCCTTAGGGAGCAGAGGGGATCGTAGCAGGAAGCAGAAGTAAACACGAAAGAAATGAGCGTACTTTTTCTGTTAAAATGGCAATGCAAAAACTAAACTAACGGAATAAATACTGAAAAGTAAACTCCATTTTTAAAATGCTCAGTTGAAACACTCTCAAGCACTGAAGCATAGCTGGAGCTGCGTAAGGCAAAATATGACACACATGTATCCAGCTGATAGGTCAGACTAAAAAGTGTTTTTAATAACGGGCAAGGACAATTCAGATTTGATTTTACTTTTACTGTGCCTCCCCTCATGAAAGAACCAATTTCTGCAGAAACAATATTGTCTCTTAATCTCAGATTTGTGTGCACACCTGCCATAATTTTGGCAATTTCACTGCATCTGTCTGTCATATATTATTCTGTAAACGTTTTTAGAGTTGGAAAAATGAAAAACTTAGAAAATTTGAAAAAGTAGTTCAGGGATATAATATTCAAGAGAGGCCTCTAGCAGAATTCGATTATTTTAACACCACCACCCCCCCCGCCTTTGCATTAGAAGGTTTTAAAAGGTTGAAACGGCCTGCTTGTCTTTTTGATAAGTGGATGAAACTCTGAAAGCCCCAGTCGTATTACTAAACAGCGGGTTAGAAAATGGGACTGGAGGTGCCTGCGAGGGCAGACCCGCAAGGCACGTCTCCCAGGCCAAAAACCTCTTTAACTGGGGGACTGCCTGGGCTGCTAACCAGCCAGGGAGAAAGGGGACAGGAGCAGCAGCCCTTACACACCAGAGGAACAAGGGAGCAGGGAGCACACTAGGCAGATCTTCCCTGGGGAGAGAAGACTTGTTTTTGCTCTGCAGCACTGCAAAAGATAGTGACAGACCATACACATTTGTTTAAAAAACAGTATTTTTTAAAAGATTGGGATTTGCAGTTTTGGAGTTTCCTCCCCTGCAATTCATATTCAAGGATGACCCAAGTGCCCATTAACAATCAAACCACTGTGCAGCAACCCGGGAGCCTCAGCAATTATGAAGATAATGGTGCCCTCCTCCTCCTCTGCCTCCTCTCCTGAGGAATGGGGGAAGGGCAGGGAGCACGGGGAAAAGAAAATCAGCAAATAGAATGATAATGTCATTCCCTCTCACCGACAGCAACGGAAAGCTGCAATTAGACTTCTCTGTTCAAAATGCTAGATAAAATTCCATAGAATTTTTAAAGTAGATCTAAAGTACAAGAAATACTTGGTTCATCTTTACTAAGAAGTCACCTGCTTGTAAAACGCAGCGCACGTGCAAGGTGTTTGTGCGCACAGGCAGTGTACGGAACGGTCTTTGCCCTTTGTGGGAGCTGTTTGCAGCACCCCAGCACTGTCTAACCCCAGGGCGTGTGATCTGCCCAGGGTACTGAGACGGCTCCATCGCTGCAAGGTCCGAGCACCCACAGGAACTCGTGAATTTTCCGTGCACCACCCAAACTGGGCAGAGCAGTGCTACTGCCCCTGTTACAGGCTGGGTCTTGCTAGCGAGTTGCGCAGCACAGCACCAGCGGAGCTGCTGGGAGGCCTTGCTCCACATGAGGTCCAGCCTGGTCCCAGGGACTGAACATATGTGCGCAGTGGGGGAGCGCTTGGTGCACTCCCACTCTCTATTTAATTTCCTCTGAAAGGAATCCCGTTCACAGGCAGAGACCCCAGCATGCTGCAGCCCAAAGCATGCTAAGCAGGGATCATCAGGATCGCTTCAAAAGCGCTCCCCTGATCGAAACTGAAGCACTGATGCAGTGGCACCTCCTGCCTTGTCCAAGGGCTGGGAGACTCCTGTGATGGGTGAGGAAAGTGATGCTCCGTCCTCATCCAGGAGCAGCCTGCTTTTCTATTAGCCCCATACCAAAGTTTCCACGCAGCCATCAGTTACACAATGTGTATTATCAATTTCGTCCCCCTTTCTTTCCTCTCTTCCTTTTAGTGTTCTCTGCAGCAAGGTGCTAGTCACCCCTAATACTACTGGTTCACTACTGTGTTGCTGCTGCTCTGCGCTGGTGTAACTCAAGGAATCTACAGCAGGGCAGAAAAGAATCAGCCCCTGAATTAAGGCAATACACCATCAAAAGCCTTTGGCTGTCTCTTGCAAAGTGCTGCAGCCAGCTAGGACCAACTTTGCTCTGCAGGGGGAAGATAAAAAACAATAAGACCAACCACCAGATGCCAAAATGCGGTGACTTAGAGCTCAGACACTTGGAAGAGCTTCCACCAGATGCTTTTAGGAGCTGAGATTTTTTTCTGAACCTGAAATACAGCTATTTGGAAAGCAGCTGCATCACGACATTACAGCAATCGTGCATGCTTACCCTCTGAAGGGCACTCACTGCAACTTACTGCATTATGTTGCATGATGATGAACTCGGGCAGCCATCAATACTCACTTAGGAATTGGCACCCGAATTATTGTCCCATCCACTTCTGGGTTCAGGTTCATGCCACTCTCCCTTATAGCCTTCGTAGCTGCAGCTGTGCTCTGTAAAACAGATCAAAAGGTAAAGGGAATTAGGAAATAATCATTCCCATATGCCAGAACTCTGTCAATAGTTGGCAATCCATCTCCACGGAACATGGAAACATTTACTTCTGTTACCAGTAAGATCAGGAAGTTACATTGGTGCGGAGAGCTTTGATCAAACCGAATGGGAAACTACGGCCGCGCTCGGTATCGGGGTAGGGGGGCACGAAGGGGGGGAGAGGGGAAGGGAAGCAACAACAAAAGAAAACTGTTTTGCTTCTTTGAAACTATTTGAATGGTTTGAGGCAACGCAGAGTGAAACCGCAATAAATTCCCAAGGCATGCCCTGACTGTGGCGAAGGAGATGAAAGATTCTGAGCATTTAAAAATTCCAGTTGAATGTTTCCCACTAGAAATCACACAGTGCCAATTTAGAAACGTTAACTAACTTAACCACTTCAGTACTACAACCTAACCACATTACATCAGGGCAGTAGCAGTTGGCTGAGAAATAGCGCCTGTGCCCAGCTCTATGTTTATTTTACAGCTTATTACTTAGGATTAACTTCTCAAAACTCCACCACTGCTGCTGACACTCTTGCTCTGCTTAAAAGGTGGGGTGCGCAGGTTTGCCTGGTAACTGCAGAGTGATTAAAAGGCTTCCTTCCCCATCCCAGCGTGCTGGTGTACCTTTACAAAGTGTCAGGCTTTATGGTTAAATCAGAGTTTTGCTGGGAGCTCCCGTAGTGCTCTGCCAGGTTGCTTCGTTCTTGACATTGACAATAACAAGACCGAGTGAGTCTGTATTCTTGTGGCACTCGCGTGGCATTTCCTACAAGGCACGTTGCTATTTCTGATACTCTTTCCCATCGTTAACTTTAGCTCCAGGCTGCTGCAGTAGACTGTATTTATGAAGTTCAGCTTTTGTCAACTGTGGCACAAACTAAAGCTCTGCATATTTGTTTAGGTCTCCGACGTGTGACATCGCTGAATGAAATGAATGCTCTGCTAGTGTTTTGTAAGTCATAACTGCTGTCCTCTAGAACACAACAAGGGCAGAGAAAATGTAACCAAGATGATCTCAGCACGTTAGGAATGTAAACGTGTTATTCTATGGAAAGTGCTAGCTCTGTAGGAAGGAAATGCTCAGTAAAAGCTGTGTTGTTTAACATACATATTGGAGGAGATGGCAGAAGGGGAAAATATTGCCCCTGTCCTCTTGCAGCCCACGGAATAAATAGCCGTGCTTCATAAACATAGTCTTGTTTGGTTTTGTAACTCTTAGGCAAACAGAATTTGGCCCTGCAAGTCCTTTTCTATAATTATTTTCTTTCCCAGACTATTCAGGCATTTTTATTTGCTTTTCAATGCCATGAAGTACTGACTATATGCTGTAAATAATGACATCAAGTAAAAGTGTCTGTAATGATTTAAAGAGTTCAATCTATCCATGGAACAGTTATGGCATTAAACAACTGCATTGAGAGAAATAGTCTCAAATGAAAAATGGTCCCTTGGCTTAGAAAGCAAATGTAGGCAATGCTATATAGTGTGATATTTAATTTCTCACATGCCCGTTTCTCAGCCTGAGCTCCCGCTTGGACACGGGCTAAGTCATGGAGTGACTTCCCCAGCCCTCTCAGCTCCGGCACTCCAAGGGACCTCGGTGCCCTTGCTGATGAGGGGCCTTCATTCTTCAAAGCCATTATACATGCTGGATACACTTTAAGAAACACTTAGGCATCAAGTGCCTTACACTGACCTCCTCTGAGACTTTGCTGACTTAATTAATTGGGGAAAGCCTTTGCAAAATAAATAGAGATAAGCTTTGGCAAACCTCCAGACCTGGAGCAGGATGAATAGCTAACCTTGCACTCATTACTGCTTCTATCTGCATGGCTGCCCAGCTCTAGCTGTGTGAGCCTGCTGCAGGGGACCACTAGTGCTTGATCCTGAGGTGGGATTCAGATTTGCTGCCTCATTTAGGGGCAAGTCTAACTAGGGCTCATGCAGAAAATTAAGGGAACTCGGCTCTCCCAGAGGAGAGGTCAAAGCACCTAATTCGGGTTCTGACCTGTAGGCGCTGCCAAGGGAGGAGCTCACTAACCTCAGCAGTGCCCGAGTCAGGCCCTGTGGCAGCACTTAGCACGGGCCCAGCTTAGTTCTACCAGGGAGGCTTTTCAGAAGCTCATAGGCTATATCAGCAGCCTCCATGAGCTCTCAAGGGAGTGTCACCAGCCCTGGTGATAAGTATCAAGTTTTAAAGGAGTTTGATGGTGTCCCCAGCACAAATACAGACTATTCCAACTACACGTCTGGTTCTGTGCATGGCCACATCTTCACAAGGAACTGAAATGACATAAATACAATGGGGCAGATGCAGCATTGCTTCCATGTGTGTAATTCAGGTGAACCAAAGGAGGGTGTGTGCGCGCTCAAGACTACTGGGTGCCATAAAAGCATGGGAAATGGGGAGACCTGGCAGGGCACAGTTAATCCAGGCGTCTGGGCTGTGACACACTCAGTGCCGCCTTTCAACCAGGCTCTTGCAGATCCAGCTGACGGGAAACCAGTCCCCAAAACAAACCTCTTACACTGTGACATTTATTGGATACGACCCTGAGAGCAATCGCAACCTGATGGGCAGCATGTTAACTCTCGTCTGACCCTGTGCCGCTGCACGTGACATGCTCCGTGCGCCACGCAGGGCCGGAGAGTTGGTCACCCCGTGCAGTTGGCAGCAAAATACCGCTTCTGTTTTGTGTCAGCCGCAAAGCGACACGCAGCCCAGCCAGAGCTCTCACCCCTGCCAGGTTTGACTGATTTTGTCTAAATGTTCCTTTGCTTAGCATCAACCTGTGTGTTCCCATGGTAATTATCTCTCCTTGCAATGCCTTCAGTAATGTGTCCTTACCTCTGGAAAATTGGTCATGTTCACTATAATGAGCTGTGGTGACTTCTGTGAGATCTGCCCCAGCTGGTTCAGTGGAAACTTCCCATCTTTTGTCAGCACGATTATGTGATCAAGGGCCCCTCAAAAGAACCAAACACAGGGGAGTTTCAGCATGATACGGCAGTTCACAGCGATGCTGAAGAAAAACGCATATGCAGTGTCCCATTTCCCTTCTGGTATGCAAAATATAGATGTTACACAAGAAAAAAAAACATGTTTATTCAGACTTCAGGTGCTGCTGTGTTGATGCGTCCCCTGCGGTATTTGCAAGCTAAATATATCAATCCTACTCTGAAGCACAAAAACATGAAAACAAAACTCTTGTTTGTTTTTGTTACTAGAAAAGGAAAACTAAGCAAGAGTGTTAAGAATTAAAAGGAAATCGTTATTTTTTTAATTCTTAGAACTTAAAGGAAATCAAAATGTTGTTACAAAAATCAGGACAACTATTGTCTTTAACTTAGCAGTGTTCTCTTAAACCCCTCATTCTTTTTCCAAGTCCCAAGAGGAGGTGTTGTACACTGCCTAATTTAAAGTATTCAGTTTCTCCCTGAGCAACTCTTAATCTGCTCTCTAGTTTCTGCTGCAAAATGTTAACAGGCCAAAAGGCACATGGGACAAGAGGTACTTTATCAGTGCAATTAAAAAAAATACCTATGGTTAAAATAAATAGTTAAGAGACTGAGCTACGCTTTCCAACTCCATTAAAGACTGAAGTGCCCTTGCCAGAGCTGGGGTGGTGAATGATTCAAATTTGGTCATTGTTTAATGTTAAATTTTATCCCTGAAACTTGATACTACTTACAAATACGTATGTTCAGAGTGTTATAGTAACTGTAGCTTAGTCAAATATATTCACATTTCTTCCTAAAACACAAATTTCACTAAGTGAACAAGGCTTGTAAAGGTCACTAACCACAAAGACGCACCGCAAAAGAAGTTTGTATATGCCAGACACCAGCCTGATGGCAATTTCCAAAAGGCTAATTTAATGGCAATTGGATTTTTCCTGCCCTACTGCACCATTAGCTGACAACCTGCTTCTTCATCACATCTGCAAACAGTTCAGTTAGACACTTTTGACATCTCCCACTTACAAAAGCTATTTCCAGGAAGCTATTAACAAAAATGGATTCTTCCTGGTCAAGCTCAGGGTGAAGGAAAGCCTTTAGTTGGGGACATCAAGGTTGTAGTAATTGGGTGCCCAGTGAATAACTCAATAAAAAGAAAGTCAATTTTGAAAAAGATCAGAGTTCTCTGTTACTGGGACTGGTATCCTTATTTACAGACAATAGAGCATCATACAAGAAAGTTACCAACCTGGTGAGGTTCTAACACTGAGATTTCTGCTGAAATCTTCTTTCAGAGCTTCTACCACTGCCTGCATGTCTTCATTGGTTTCCTCCAAACTGATAATATCCTCAACTAGGGCAGCACTGATATTCACTCTGGCTTGACTCTGCCCTTTACCTTTAGCTGTAGATTACACATAAAATTAATTTCTATTTCTGACAACAGTTAGTTGTTTCATTAGAAAGTAGAAAGAAGATATTAAAACCTGTTAGATTCAGAACTGAGCTGAAGATAAACCAATGTAACTGCATTTTTTTTAATGAGTAAATAGCCCAGCCCTTCAGCACATAAGCCAAAATGTATTTGTAGGTCACGCTGTGTGCACTGACTCCAGCCTGGAGTGTGATGACTGCTACCTACTGCCCCCGCGCAGCAGCAGCTCCGTGCGGTACCTCTCCAGTGGGAAGGGCTAATGTTTCCTGTACACTGCAACACCATCAGGCAAACCAGCTCCTCCAGAGCCGTGCTCTGCCTCAGGCAGATCAATACCGGTACACAAGATAAAAAGAGTAAGAAAAGAAATTCTGGCAACATACTGAAGCGTTGCAAACACTAAGAAAAAGGCTGCTGCCTTTACCTTTTTTGGTAGCTAGCTGTCTGGTCAGCAGCATCTGATGGACACACTGCCTGCAGCCATCCAGGAGCAGGGCTGGGCAGCCAGCAGGAGCCTGCGGCAGCCCCCGTATCATTGTGAATGAGGAACGATAAAGCAGGGAAGGCAGATGACGGAAGCATCTCAGTGCCATAGCCATCGTTCGCAGCTCTTCTCTAACTCACCTGGAAAAGAGAAAAGGCAGGTGGTCTGCTCGGCATGCTGAAAAGAAACAGATTCAGGTCTTAGGTGTACCTCTCAGTGCAAGGTGACAGCTCAGCGATGTGGGGTGGGGGTCTGGGCGTAGCGCAGTGACCAACGGGTAAGTTCAGTGGAAGGGGCTGGGTGGCTGCCAGCCCGTGGCCATGTTATCTGTGTGGCCTTTGCACATCCCTCCAGAGGGGCACAAGCCTGGGACGCAAAAGCCACGTCTTCTGAGCAGGAACAGCTCGTCAAAGGATCTGGGATTTGCGCATCAGCTGAGTAAAAACTTTCATTTCTACGACACGAGGTTTGAGGCCCCAAAGCCCCCCGGATTCCCAGGGTTTGTTTCAGCCTGGGCCGCTCAGGGCTCAGAGGCATTACGGCAGGCTGTGGATCCCCCGGGACCCCCCCGGGATCCCCCGAGCCCCCCGGGGATCCCCCAAGTCCCCCCGGACCCTCCGCGCCCCCCGAGCCCGCCCGCAGGGTCCCGGCCCCGCCCCGCCTGCGCACCGGCCCCGCCCACCATGGCCCCGCCCCGTGTGATGCTCCGCCTCTTCATCTGGCCCCGCCCCGGTACAGGCCCCGCCCCCAGCGGTCCCGCTCGCCTCAGGACGCGCCGGCCCCGCCCCGTCCGCGCGCTCCCCCGGTGTCCCGCGGAGGGCCGGGCTGCCCCGCCCGCCGGGCCGGGGAACGGGGAACGGGGCGGCGAAGGGGAGGAGGAAGAGGAGGAGGAGGAGGAAGAAGAAGAGGAAGAGGAAGAGGAGGGAGGGCGAGCGGGCGGGCGTCCCCCCGCCGCCCCGCTCACCGTCGGGCAGCCCCGCGCACTCCAAGAGCGTCATCGGGCCGCGCAGCGGTGTTACGTCAGAAAACGGCGCCAAGGGCGGGGTGAGGCCTGCGTGAGGAGGGAGCGGCCGCGGCCTGCGCGGCCTCGCGGTGTGATGGTGAGTGCGGCTCCGGCCCGGCCCCCGGCCCCGGCCCCCGGCCCCGCTCTCACTGGTGCCCTCCGCAGAGCCATGGAGCCGGGGCGCCAGACGCTGCCGCTGGAGAACGCCTCCATCCTCTCGGAGGGCGCCCTGCAGGACGGGCACCGCCTCTGGATCGGCAACCTCGACCCCAAGATCACCGAGTGAGTGACTGACTGACTGCGCCGCCCCGCACCCCCGGCCCGGCCCTCCCGGTACCCCCCGCCAGCGGCCCCGCCTCCCCCGGCCCCCATCCCCCCTCCCGCTACCCCGCCCCCAGCAGCCGCACCGCCCCCGCCGTTACCCCATCAGTGGGGCCGTGTTCCCCCCACACCGCCCCCCGTTACCCCATCAGTGGGGCCGTGTTCCCCCCCCCACCGCCCCCTGTTACCCCATCAATCAGTGGGGCCGTGTTCCCCCCACACCGCCCCCCGTTACCCCATCAATCAGTGGGGCCGTGTTCCCCCCCACACCGCCCCCCGCTACCCCATCAGTGGGGCCGTGTTCCCCCCACACCGCCCCCCGTTACCCCATCAATCAGTGGGGCCGTGTTCCCCCCACACCGCCCCCCGTTACCCCATCAATCAGTGGGGCCGTGTTCCCCCCCACACCGCCCCCCGTTACCCCATCAGTGGGGCCGTGTTCCCCCCACACTGCCCCCTGTTACCCCATCAATCAGTGGGGCCGTGTTCCCCCCCACATTAGTCATGCTGCCCCCCTCTCGTTACCCCATCAATCAGTGGGGCCGTGTTCCCCCCCACACCGCCCCCCGTTACTCCATCAATCAGTGGGGCCGTGTTCCCCCCCACACCGCCCCCCGTTACCCCATCAATCAGTGGGGCCGTGTTCCCCCCCAAATCAGCCGTGCTGCCTCCCCTCCCCCCAAACCAGCACAGCCCCCCCAGACAGTGATACGTCTCCCTGCCCCAGTTCCCCCCCACCCCTGGCCACTGGCGTTCCTGGGCTGTCCTTCCCCAGCCCCGGCTGCCCCCGTGGGTCCGAGCACTTTCCAGGCCCCGGTGCTGGGGGGCTTGCCCGGGTGTGGGACAGCTGACAGTTTGGGGGACCCGATCTGGGGTGCCCCCATGCCCAGGAGAGCAGCACAGGCTGATGTAGCGCACCCAGCTCTTGTCTCTGCCCTGCAGCGAGGGGTGACGGTTGCCCACTTGAGTGGTCCCAGCTCCCATGGCACTGAATGGATGGCCCCGTGTCTGCTCGGTGCTGCTGCCTGGCAGCTGATGGCCCGAAGTGTGTGTGCATGGGGTGTATGTGGAGTGTCCCCAGGGCTGTGCTGGCCCCACGGACCTCCAGGTGCTTAACTACTGCACCCAGCAATCCTCCAAGTCACCACTCGGGCTGGAAGCCCAGGGGTTTAAAACATCTTTGTTTTCTAGACTAGGGAAATGTTAGAATTTTAGTTTTTGAGACTTTCAGGGTGACCAAGAGCCTTGTTTTGTTATTTTTCTGGTGTCAGTAGTGGGATGTAGGCTGAAGAGAGGAGAGTTACTTGAGTAACTGAGTGGCGATGAAGTAGGGTACGGTGTAACTGGCTGCTGATGGTGGACAAGTGCATAAAACAAACACGTGTGTGTATGCATTTCATGTTTTCTCCAGACTACAGATAATTATCTTCTGAGCAAACATAATATCTGAACAGCTAAATTGTCAAGGAAATATGACTTACTGTCCAATATTTGGATAGTGTGCTAAGAAATCAGTAGGTTGTATTAAAAAAAAAAAAACAAACCCCAAAACAAAACGCACCAAACCAAAACAATTTGGGGTTTATACACTTCTAAGAAACAAGCATTTTTGATTAACTATTGTATATGCCTGTCATGGAATACTTTTTCTTCCTGCTTCTTTTTGTGTGTGTGCAGGTGCTAGGTTTTTATTCTAAATGTGGTTCATCTTAGCAGAGCAGTTTTCTAATAGCCTCTAAATGGAATCATTAATGCATTGTGCTTTTCAGCCATTCAGCTTTGCATGGTTTCTGAATTAATTACCATTTTTATCCCAGAGCTACATTACTCTGGTTTGTCCACACTCGCTGACCACGTAAAATTAGATATAGGACTTCTTGAGCGTGTTGTTTGCTGGGTCCTTAAAGATTCAGGAAACTGGGTTAGTATGAGGGGAAGAATAGGGGGTGTCTGTAAATGCATGGGATCCTTCACTTCCCCGGGTGATCATTAGTGGTGTTTTTAAAGACCCTTTCAGTCTAGGTTGTTCCTCTGAATCCAGGCCAGACAAGTAATCACTTTATATGGCAAAATTTACTGTTTTCATAGCTTGGGTGAAATGAGTTTTGTGGGGTTTCAGTCAGCTTCTCACACGGGCAGGCTGTTCCTTTTTGAATAAGCTATTGCAGCTGCATGAATTCAGCAGTCTGGGCGTGGGGCATGGCTGCCCTCGTGCCCTCGCTGCCGGAGACCGTGTGTAGAGCAGCATCATGGCTGGGGCCGAGGGGCTTCATTCTCCAGCGGCATCAAATCTGGAGCGCTTTCATGCTACCAAATGTTTAAAGTTTGCCCAGTGATGAGTGGCAGTGCTTGTTGCTTATTTCAGGCTTTATAATTCTGTATCTTGCTTTTGGTTTTACTTTAAAAATGGCTATTCTGTCCTGCAAACTATATTGTAGTCTCTGTTTCCTTGTGAATAAAAAGAGAGGAAGTTCCTTTTAACACATTGTCAGTGTAGAGAGAAAGAATGTGGTTCTGTGTCAGGTCAGTAAGTTTCTATAAATCATCTTGACCCTTACTTTCTTATCCTAAGGGTTTATGTCTCTGCTCATAGTTGCTCATCTGAATTATCCCTGTTGAGGTTACTAATCACATGACTAAAAACACACCTGAAAACTAAATAGCTGTTTCTTCCTTTGCTGCTTTTATCTTATTTTTAAAGGGTTGCCCCTGCAATTTCTATGTTAGATTTGTTTAAGATGGAGTAAAGTTGATTGAGTTTGTTAGCAGGGTTAATAACTGGTTGTGACTTTCTTGAGCAGAAATGAGTTCAGAAAGTCTTGAATTAATCCAAGACTTCCATTTAGAGAGCAACCTATAGCTGCAATCAAGCGCTAGGGAGTTAATAGGTAACATACACATTTGAGCACAAGCTGCAGTAATAGGAATTTATAAACGTGGGGCTGCCCACAAATTACAGCCTGCACGTTGACGGCTTATAGGAGGTTATTGCACATACTGAGTAACTGTGACTCAAATGGGAATCTCAAAGGATCTTGAACGCTGACATACCCTATGTACTGGGGTATGGCATGTCTTCTGGTGGGCATTCCTCCTTATCAGTGATGTTTGTTTGGGTGACTTCTTTTATCCAGCATCCTTAGAGGATTGTTCTGCCTGTGGAATAAGATAGTATTAGGAGTCTGCTGAGTGTATTCTTAGCAACTGGAAGGAAGTGAGCTGCCACTGTAGGACCACGCAGCTGTTCATGGCGTAGGACGTCGTCTCCAGGCACTTCTGATGCTGAACGATCCCTGCTGTGGAGCCTGCCGCAGCACTGCACGAGGAGGGCAGCGCATGCTCGGTTCTGGATTTGGTACCACTGAGCAAGGAAGCCGTGGAGTCCCCTCGCCATCAATGTGAGCGTTGCCTGGTGCAGCATTTGTCCCCCAGCTGCACAGCAGGGTAGGAGATGTGCTGTGGCACAACCGTTTGTTCACATCACCTCTCAGGGCTCCCATCCTGCGGGGGAAAAACCTGTACTTTAGTTATGTCTCCTGTGTGTCAAGCAGAGTAGGACTGCCGCCTCTGCCCATTCCTGTTTGTAAAGCCTTTTGAGATTTTTAAACTTCTGCCTGTCCAAAATGTTGCATTTCCAGCTCTACAGCTACACATACATATTATCTAGTTTCCAGTAGCCTTTGAATGACCATTCATTTTCCACGGGTATGAAGTAGCGGGTGTTCAACTTCCTTGTCTGTTCTGCTGCTTGTCTAGGATCCCATCTTGATGAGTCTCACCTAGAAAACAATGTGTGCCTAAGTTGTTGTTACAGACTCCTACTGACTCCCAGTGGGGCAAAATTCTTTGCAATAATAGGTTTCGCATGTGGCCCGGTACCTTTGCGGTATCCTTGGGACAGCATTGTTCAGAGGAAGCCTTGCCTGTGTTTGAATAGCACTCGGGGTGCCAGGAGGAAGAGTGGAGGAAAAGGAAATGGGGGAGCTGCTGGTTTGTCTCACATTCACATCAGATGACAGGAAGTGGAAACTGAGGTTGGCTGTGGTGATCTGTACAGCATGGTGGGGCCACATCTGTGTGAATAACTTCCAAGCTCTGGATAACCCAAGTCGTTGCCATAGTAAAGCTTTTTACGTGTTCTCACTTTTTTTTTTAAGGCTTCGGGTTTTCCGTGACAGGTCTTCCTTCAGTACTGAAATCCTCTTGGCTTGGAGAACTACTTGTCAAGTTACTGTTAATGCCGTCACTATATTAACAATAACAAATCATAATCACAGCCTGAAGCTTTGTTATACAAGACTTCAGTTCTGAGCTGTTCCATGGAGAGTAGGTGACCTGCGGTTGTAAAAAAATTGCGTGCGTGGCTGGAAAATAGTGTTTGCATCACCTACAATCTAAAGATTCTAAATAAGATAAATTACATAGGTTGCTTCTAGACTCTTAAT
The DNA here is from genome assembly GCA_031468815.1 of Morus bassanus. Classification (NCBI taxonomy): domain Eukaryota; kingdom Metazoa; phylum Chordata; class Aves; order Suliformes; family Sulidae; genus Morus; species Morus bassanus. The sequence continues at coordinate 2,392,567 of CM062586.1, forward strand.
GAAATTTGTTTGAAAGGAACTACCACCACTTTGCTGCTAAGAAAGTACTTTCTGAATGCAGAGGTTCTCAGAAAAAAACCCTCAAAGTGTTCGTTTTAGCCAGGTAGCTGCGGGGGGTTTGTTGTTGCTAAACAGAATGCAATGAGAATCGTCGTTGCCCTTCCACTGCCTCTGTAGTTGCTAAAAGGGGAACAGCATTCTAGTGGTAAGGGCTTTATTTTCATACTGTTGGAATGGCAAGTGCTTTTTGTAGCAATATGTTTACAGAAACAAATCTGAAGTGCCTTTACACGTTTTGGAGCCTCTGAAAGCTCAAGATGTGGAGTTTTAGAGACATCATGTCTCCAAAGTTAGTGTTTTTACTTGTACATCTGTGACTGCTTGTTGGTAGCTTGAGGTGCAGTGGTGAAACTTGGCTACTGTGTAACCAGCTCCTTTTCTTTCCTGCTCTTGCTTTTCTGTCTCCCTCGCCTTCTGAGCAGAGACCGAGGGTGCGTAGGCCTCTTGGAAGACCATAGTGCTTCGTCTGTATTCTAAAGGATGTAGGAAGCCTTCCATAATCAATTACAATGTGTTTATTCTCCTGGGAGATAACTTGGCCCATCTGCACTGCTCGTCTGAACAGTTGCTGCACCTTCACCTCTTTAAAAGTGCATATCCTGAATGTCCACTATGACCCATCCTGTGAGATGACTCACATTCCTGGAACTTTCTTGCCTGGCTTCTGAACCTTAACAAAGGGCTATGGCCCTTTTCAAACATCCTATCAGGCTTTATTAGGAAAAATCTTGTCTGCCCTTCCCATTTGGACTGTCCCTAAAGTTGCCTGATGCATTTGGCCATCTTGGGCCACTACTAGTCATTCATGTCTGGACACGCAAGGTTTCGTCCAACGCCTGGTGGTCTATGTGCACGTTGAGTTATCCTGGTAGGCTTTCAGAGCGCTCTTATCTTACAAGCTGAAAACCGAGCTTACACGACGTGGCTTGCTAACGGATGCTGTATAGCTGAAGAGGAGAAGATGAGTCCTGACTAAGACGTGCTTATTAAACCCTTAGACAATCCTTAAACTCTAGAGATGGGGTCAGGCAGTGAAATAGTAACAGGTGTCATTTTCCTTCTAGGTCAGCTAGTGTTAAACACTTTGATCCCAGGGCAGCACAAAAAGCTGCGAAGAACTGTCAGGATTAGATGTGGCCTGTACAACAAATGTGCTCCTAATTTTAAGTTGTTCAGTGCACTAGATACTAAGCAGACAGATTTACTCTGGCTTTTCCCAGTTTTATTGAAAACAGCAGACTCCCCACTGGATGGCAGGATGATAATTGGCTAAATAAGTGTCTGACTTTCCTGTGCATGTCTCTGAAAAGCTGTCTGAGCCAGAAGCACTGGCAGATTTGGCCTGGATGATACTGGGGTCTGTCTGGTGCCTCTTTTTGCCTGGTCTACTGTCAATTCCTGGTTTCAGTTCTGCTTATTCTTCTGTCTTCCTGCTTCCCCAGCTCTGCCAGGCAAGTGGGAGAGCAGCTGCATTTCTGTATGATCTGGCCATGTCCTTGTTGGTGTGCTGATACTGCTTGGCACCAGGAAGGGATGGGACTGGCAGTGCTTGCACAGGGAGAGGGAGGGCAGCAAGAATAGCAGGAATCCTGAGGGATGAAGGATGCTGTGGACTGTGGGTTAGGACTGCTTGTGCAGGGAGGGAATGGAGGGGACGGAGCTTCAGGCAGTCACATCAGACCTACAGAGGGGGACACACAATGTTTATCCTTGAAAGTAGGTGTCATTTAGAGAGGCAGGAGGCAAAGCCCTCCTAGGCTTCTGGCAAAACATTGCATACTTGTCCAAAAGCCAACTGTTAATAGATCTTCTGCATGCCCTTCAGCTGGCACCTCTGGGAGGGAAGCTTTGTGCCTTGGGTGTTTACAGCAGTCCCTGATACTGCAGCTCAGAGCTATGGATACTGCAGGTTGCTGTACAGGGCACCCACCTCTGCGGGTATTCAGGAATACGTGTATGACACAACTGAACTGTTTATGGAACTGACTCTGGGGTGGGGGGGTGTGTGTGTGTCGGGGGTGTTCTCTCTCTCTCTCTCCTCATTTTTAGAGTGGTGAAAGGTTTCATAAATGTCTTCTCTCCCCTTCAGATACCACCTTCTCAAACTCCTTCAGAAGTTTGGCAAAGTAAAGCAATTTGACTTTCTCTTTCACAAGTCTGGTGCTCTGGAGGGGCAGCCGAGGGGTTACTGTTTTGTGAACTTTGAGACCAAACAGGTATGTTGCTTTTATCTAAAACTCTGATTTAATGACTGGCTTCTTTCCCCATTTTTTTTTAATGTCAATGTAAAGCTGAAACAGGAAGGGGTAAGTTAAATACCTTGTCTGTACAAACCCACAGACTCTAACAGCCCCGCTCTGTGACAGCCGCTCTGCGACTGCTCCTGGAAGTAGCAATAGTGATTTCCTTTCTCCTGTGCTGTCTTTTCCTGAATGCTGCTTTCTAATGCTAATCGGAAAGGGCTAGTTCTTTGGTCCACTTTTGTGCTGAGCTCATGGAGTTGTACAGTGGAGATGCTGTGATCCACCCAGAGCCTTGGATCAGCCTGCCAGACCACCTGAAATCCAGAACTGCTCTGAAGTCCTCCTAGTTTTTCTTTGGCTTCGTGAATGCACGAACACCAAATTGTGTGATGCTGCCAGATGTACAACATGACAAATCTGCAGCATCCTGGAGTGAACTGCCCCTGGCTGTCCGTTTGGGGCTTTAGCTCTTGTTACAAATCGAAATTTCCGGTCATGCTCCCCTGTAACATCAGAGCTGTAGTTATCTTGTCACAATGCTGCTAGAATTATTCAAAAGTTATGAAGAACAGTGTGTTTGGAGACTGCTCGTGGTTGTATGCCCTCATCTTTTTGCTGTGCAATTGCTGGTAAGGGCGTTGGAAGAGCCCTGACACAGTGCTTTAGCTCTAGAAGCTATGCTGCGATGGTTATTTATGGCAAGGTGGAAGAGCTTTGCAACATAAATTTCCAACTGCTGTGAATCAAGTTTTATAGGAGTGTCTTGAAGCTGAGATTCCACTGCTGAGCCTGGATCAGGACCGAGTGGATAATTCCCCGTGTGGATGAGCAGGATCTGGAATAAGCATAGATAGGTGTTATTGAGGTAGATGTAATCACTGTAATGAGTCACAGTATTTTCTAGGGAAATTCCTGTAGCATAAACCTCCCTCAGAATGCTGTTCCAGTGGCCTCTATGTTTGGTGTTTTCAAATTCCCGGTGTTCTTTCCCCATTTCCTCCCCCCAAAACGTGAAAGAATCAGGCTTATTGGTTTATAAAAGTCTGGTTACTCAGATGGATGTTGGTGTCTTCCCAAGGTATTCCTGGATTGGGATACAATGGGATAAACTTTCTTTGCTGTCAGTTAGCTGTTCTTACAGAAGACTGATTTACAAAGAAAAAAGGCTCTTTACATCTGAGTCGGTTTTGACTAACGGCTTGGTTTGTTTATTGAACTGTCTTCCTGTGCATCCTGTGCAGGAAGCAGAAAAGGCGATCCAATGTCTCAATGGGAAGCTGGCCCTTTCCAAGAAATTGGTGGTGCGGTGGGCACATGCACAAGTCAAGGTAAGCTGCTTGGTGTAAATAAGAACTGCTTTTAACTTGCAAAATCGAAAAATTTTAATATTAAGGAACAATTCTTATCAAGGCTGTCTTAGCCTGGCAAGATAATTTCAGTCTATTCTAGGAACTCTCTCTCATAGATACAGTATTAACAGTCTGCTATTTTTCCTGTCTACCTAAACTGTGCTGGATTAGCTGTGGGTAAGAAAAAGCCCTTTAACCTGATGTTCTTTGTAAGGGAGTTTCTGATCAGAGCAATATAAACAGATTACTTCTATAAATGTCCACATTTTAACTTTTCCCGAACTTAACGAGTGATTGGCTGAAAGTTTGTATCCTTCCCTTTGTGGTTTTGCTCCCTTTTTGGATTGGAGATGCATGGAAATTCCCAATTACTCAGTACTTTGTTGCTTTGTTCCACTTCTGAAAGCACTTATGTGGCAGCAGCTCTAATTACTTCTGACTTTAAAGCAACATATTTCACATCTAAGCTAAATATCCTTTTATTGCTTGCTCTGTTGCACAAAACATCAAGTTTTTAATATTAACTTAGGCAGTGCCTTCTGGAACACGGAACATCTTTTTTTTTTTTTTTTTTTTTTTTTTTTTTTTTTTTTTTAATTTTTTAAAATTATTGTCTTGTTTCTCCTGCAGTTATTTACTGTCTGGTATTTGAGAAAGCAATTTATTCTTAATAACTTTCTTTGCAGATAAATGGATTTTGGGGGATCCAGGGGGAGCTTCTTGTTGCTATTTTCCTTTGGGCAGTTTGCTTATAGCATATGTTGATTATCTTACAAGCAGCTTTCTACCCTTTCTCTTATCAAGTATGCTAGCGCATCTGTTTTGGATGCGAAAAAAAACCAAACCAAAACAGGTATCTTCGTTAGAGGAGACCATGTTGTTTTAATTATTGGCTTCGAGGGCTCTAGGCTCTTCTCAGCACATTCAAGTTTGTGCAAATCCAGTCTCCATTTTCTTTAGCTCTGTAACTACTAGAGCGCCACGTGCTTCCGGATGCCTGAAGAATGATCAGGCCATAAAAGGAATTTCAGCCAGAGGAGTGAGTGTCTGCTCAGCTGGGAGTTCAGCAGGGTAGCTCAGTGCTTGGCTGTCTGGGGCATGGTGAAGAACATGGACAAATAATCAGTTCAGTTTGCGTGGCGTTTTCTGATCTGTGAATGGCAAGATTTAACAGCACAAAACTTGGGCTTATTGTAACAAGTGTTTATTTTAGACAATACCAGCACCATGCTAAGTAGTTTTAAGATGAGCAGCCAAGGCTTACCAGACACTGTCAGTTTGA